>CM054129.1:21678800-23103800 GCA_028751855.1 Ambrosia trifida | reverse complement strand
CCTGGGTTTATTATGTTTTTCAGGTGTTGTAACCGTTTGTTTAGCAAAATAGAAACTTAATGCATTTAAAACTTGGACTTTAAAATTTGAAGCTTGTGGCATGGTTTGAATATGCCAAAGGTTGTCCAGTAAGCACTGTTGTTTTTCTGTCAATTTCATTCCAATAACAGGACGAAATTTTTTGTAAGCATCATTGCATATTTGGAGATCATATGTTCCAAATCGAATGCAATAGTTCTGTGTACTTTGTGTTGAAGAAGACGGCCTTGGTGTACGCTGTGTACTTTGTGTATTTTTTGGTGGAGTTTAATAATATTGAGACATATCTTCAACACTCGGATTGTAATATTGGGTCATTTCTACACCTGTAATAGAGGCTGGAAGCCTTCTTTGACTGTTTATTTTTTTAGCTGACTGCTTGTATGCCTGTTGAATTTTTTCTTCCTCTGTTCTAATGGTCTGTCCCATTAGTTTTTCTGTTTCTGAATCAGAGGTCATTGAAGATCTCTTACTCTGTGTAGGCTGTACAAGGATTGCTTTACCTTTGCTCTTTTTCCTGTCCATCTGTAATAAGCCATTTGTTTATATTACGAGACAACATATCTGCTATCCCATTATTCTTTCCTTTAATGTGTTCAAAATTTATAATATATCCATTCCCTTGAATAATATTTTGTACATTAACCCATCGAGTCCTATTTACTTTTTTACTTTGATCATTTTTTACAAACTTTACTATTGCTTCACAATCAGTTCTTATTGTAAATTCTTTATCAAGAAAAAGTTTAAATTTTTCTAAAGCACTAATTAAAGCCTGTATTTCAAAATCTATTGTATTCCAATTTGTTTTATTTTGAAAATTACCGCTTGCATAAGCACAAATTTTCTCTTCTTCCTTCGAACTGTATTTATTTGGTTTACATAGAAGGACTGCTCCCCATCCTTCTTTACATCCATCTGTCTCAATAATTATATAATCTGTCACTAATGGTAACTCTAATGGCTTAATATTTTTTACAGCTGTTTTTATTTTTTGTACTAATTTAACATCTTCCTGATTAAAATACCTTTGACCATTTTTAGTTGTTTTACTATAAAGAGGTCCTACTAGTTTTGATAAATTTGGAATAAATTTTCTAGCATAATTTACCAATCCTAAAAAGGCCTGTATTTGTTTTAAATTTTCAAATTTTTCAGGAAAATTTAAAATTTTTGTAGAAATATGTGGTTGTAATTCTATTTTCCCATTTCCAATTTCTAAACCCAAAAAGGATATTTTTCTTTTAAATAATTCCATTTTCCTTTTTAGAAACTACTATACCATTCTTCTTTATTTCTTCAAAAACCTGTTGTAAATGCTTCTCATGTTCCTGTACTGTATTACTTGCAACTAAAATATCATCAATATATACCAAACAAAAATCATATTTTAAGAATATACTATCCATAAATCTTTGAAATATTGAAGGAGCATTGTTAAGTCCAAAACTAAGAACATTCCATTCATATTGGCCTTCCGAACATGTAAAAGTTGTCCATGGTTTAAAACTTTCCTCTAATTTTAGCTGATTATATCCTGATTTTAAATCAAATTTTGAGAAAATCTTTTTATTTTGTATAAGATTTAATAAGGTGTCTTTATTAGGAACTAGACTTTTGCCCGCGTTTACACGCGGTTCAATAACGTACAATTATTTTGAGAGGTTAGACGTAAAAAAAAATTAGTAGAAATAATGGGCGCCACAAAAACATGTACTATCACACTCAACAGTTTCAGGGTTTTGGAGTCATTGTGGCTGGAACTCGAGTTTGGAGAGTATTTCCGAAGGGGTTCCAATGATATGTCAGGCATCTTTCATGGACCAATGTGTAAATTCCAGGTACCTAAGTCACGTGTGGCAGGTGGGTCTGGAACTGGAATATTTGGAGAGACAGGTGATAACGAGTGTAATTAGAAGACTCTTGGTGGATGATGAAGGAGAAGAGATGAGGAAAATAACAAATAATATGAAAGAAAAAGCTAAATATTCTTTGAGCAAAGGTGGATTTTCGTTTAACTCATTGAATTACCTAGTAAGTTTCATCTTGGCTGACTATAATTGCAAAGGTTGATTAGACTCGAATTTTAGAAACTCTAAGTTAAAACATATGTATCATATTCCTCGTATCTATGCATGTTGGTTTTGTTGTTTTGTGTGATTAAGTTTAAGATAATAAACACAAATAGTAGCATAGAGATTTCCGGTATGAAAATATTATTACACTACAAAAAACTGAGTATCACCAACCGATTGTTACCAATAGCAACCATTCATCAGTATTAATTAGCGGTTTCGGACAGCAAAATTAAAAAAAAAACAAGAGGAAATTGTACCTTAAATAGTATGTCAGTATTACGTCAATAATTACCAACATACCACCAATTGCTATCTATGTCATGGGCTAGGCCCAAATATTTTAATGGACTACAGATATATGTCTAGTTATAAATCTTATAATTTCGTTGTTTTGGGGAAAGAATTACCAATAGTCAGGCCATCATTAATCCATCAAAAGTGGGGGATCAAGTTTTTGAAAGATGAGTCGGGTACGCTTTTTGTAACATATATATGAGCTGATATTAAATTTCAAATATATTTCTCTAATTTTCGTTGTACACTTATATTTACAACTTAATACTAATCTAAAATCATGCAACTTAATACTAACCTTAAATCATACACTTACACGTTTTCAATAGAGGTGAGACATATAAAGCAAAAAAAAAAAATCTGAATATATAGGTAAACAATTCATGTGAATAGACAGATAATGGATAATATATATGTAAACAACATTATGAAGTGTCATGACGGAAGGAAGCTAGAAATGGAAGATCTCAAGATGAATAAGGAATGTATCTTTCTGAATATAACCAAACACCAAAAGAAGAAATAATTACCTTTTTGAAGATGTCAAGACAAATACGTAATGGTATCTTTGTGAAGGAAGCTAGAAATTGAAATCAAACAGTTTTAATACATAGAAATGTTTTTTAATATAATAACCGATTTCAGGCTATTACCTTCTTATTCAAAAATTACTACATTCTAAGACTTTACTTAACTTTAAAATATCTAAAGTTTGACCAAACTCATAAACCGGCATAACCAAACCATTTTGGCTGTTTCACGGTTCAACTTTTTTTAAAATATAACACTTGGCAGTTTTCCCGGAAATTCTATCAAAACTAGTTGCGTCGGACCAACACCAGTCTTAGCTTCTTTGTCTACCATTAGGCTAGCGCCCTCAACCTCAAGTCAAGACATACGTTTTCTCTACACTTACACTTGATTAAATATTCTTGCAAGAGAAAGAAGGATTTTCGATTTTGGAATTGCGAATTTGCGATAAACATACAATAAAGATTAAAAGTCATCTTACAAAATTTTGCAGAAAATGCGGCTAGACACATGCAAACATGAGATTAAAATGGTTTTACCTACGTTATTGGAATTCTTAAAATAGGGTTTCTTTAAACCATAAATCTCGCCGTAACTCGTTCACTCAGAGGTGAATCCAAGAGTTAACTAAAGATAAGTTTTCATCCTCTGTCCAACATCTTCTTGCCATTTTTTAATAAGTGATTTTCTGCAAAATTATATGGATGCGGATGAGAACCTATTGTGAATATTCTATTAGCCTATATCAAGTTTACAAACTTCGTTTACATGTGTAGTTAACTATACATTATTATGTGCAGAAGATAGTATAAAAATAGGCATATATGTAGTTTGTTGGTTCTTATCTTCATAACTAACAAATTTGTACGCATGGGAAAAATATTTAATTACATGAACTATTAAATAAGGTTAAATGATTTAGATTTGAATTGTTTTAATTACAATAATTTAGTGTTAGGTATTGCATATGATATATAAGCAGCAAAAGGGTTAATTAGTCTAGATTAATTATGTACTTTGCAACTTTTTATATGGGAGATGATAGAAACCGATGTAAGCTTTGGTACTTGTAGCGAATCCATTCCAAGGTCATATGACTCCTATGCTTCAACTTGCTACAGTTCTTCATTCCAAGGGCTTCTCAATCACCATAGCACACACAAAATTAAACTCGCCTCATCCTTCAAAGTTCAAACCATCCCAAATTCGAGTTTTTTCCACTTTTCGACAACTTTTTAGCCATTGATGCATCGGCAAACGTCACAAAGTTTGTCTAAGCTCTTAACGAGAACTGCAGATTGCAGCTACAAGATCTATTGACTCAAAAGATTAAACAAGTTAACGATCAGAAGATTACTATTATTCATGATAATACCATGTATGTTGCAGAAGAAGTTGCAAGAAATTTGAATCGCCCAAGCATCGGTTTACGAAGTTGTAGTGCTTCGTATGTGTCGGCTTTCCATGCTCTTCCAAAACTTCATGCGCAAGGACAACTTCCGACGCAAGGTAAATGATAAATCAAATAATTCATGTTGTATGTAAATAATCATGTAGTTGTACTTTGCGCGATATGGTTTTACTTTTTTTTTTTGAACGGCAAAACTTCTATATATATATAGAGGTCAGCAAGAAACTGGAAAACAAACAAACGACAAAGATCAAACGAAACAACAAACAACAATGACCGCCAGATCAACCCGGACAACCAAAACACAACACCCGATTACAAAATACTGGACACATCAAAATTTAACCACTCCTCCCAAAAGACAACCGAAGTCTTCGCTCTGTGACTAAACCAAACAAAAGCTTCCTCCTTGATCGCCTCAACCGTCTTCATAATCGGGATGAATTTCTCCTCAAAAACCGCTGCATTTCGAGCATGCCAAATCTTCCAAAACGCAGACATGAAGACGATGCCGACAACCTTCCTCCATCTCTTACTGCCTGGTTCTTTCAGCAGGGCATCAACAAGGCTTCTAACCGAATCAAAATCACCTGGCCACTGAATTTTAACCCATCTAAATATGTTCCACCAGATGCATCTGGCAAACAAGCACGAGGCGAACACTTGATTCACATCCTCATCTTGCAAGTCGCACCTGTTACACTGCAGATTCGGGAGGACCATACCACGACCAGCGAGTGCGAGTTTGGCTGCCACATTACCATTGAGAGCTCTCCACGTAAGGAAATTCGCCTTCGAAGTAGCCCACGAGTTCCAACAGAATGGCTGTTCAACGTTGCCTCCAATCAGGCCCATCTCAATCTCGTACCGTACACTTTTGACAACATAATTCATCCCATCCGAATTATCCCATTTCCATACATCAGACCCACTATTCAGCTTAGTATTTTGCAGCCGCGACATTAATTCACCAACCTTCATCCATTCGTTCTGGGTAGACGGATCCTTAGCCCAAGCCCAACCCCAATGCGTAACACTACCCCTAAAACAAATGTGATCGGCGATAGACTCGTTCTTATCTTTGGCCAGGCGAAACAGTTTCGGGTATTCATCTTTTAACTTTACACTTCCGATCCAAATATCCTTCCAAAATCGCGTGTTTTGACCATCCCCCACAGCCACCCGAAGCCGATTCTCCACATTTATGCCGACTTTTGAGAATTCAGCCCCAACCGCCACAATGTTCTTCCATACACCAGTCATGGTTTTACTTTTTGCTTTGTACAATCTATATCACAGATTCTATGCGGCAAGAGCTTATCCGCAGTTGATGTAAAATTTGCCTAAGATGTTACACTGGTCCATATTAATCTTTTGGTATTGTTACAACTCACATCTTTTAAAGGCAAAGTTATCAATATATGTACACAGGTGCTACAATGCACTATGTGAATACGTATTTGTCTAACACAAATTTGTGGAAGAGTTAGTTACATTTTCTGTGTGATTTATGGCTATAAAACAAGAGGTTGGCAAGGATGTTATATTTTTAAGTGAAATTGTGTGGTGCCCAAAAATCTGAAATTCTTAATTTCTTAACATGTTTTCTTATGTTATTACATAAAATAAAGTAACCAAGTTATATAACTTAGTCCTAATATAAGTTAATAAGGAAGGAATGAAGTGTGTGACAATTAGATCAAATGACAAACATAAGAAGGCTGAAATGGAAAGATTAAGGGGTTGTTTGGTAAGCTTCTTAATGAGGCTCTGAACCATTCAGCGCTGAATGATTCAGCATTCAGCGCGTTTGTTTCAGCTTCTGAATTGAATGGTTAAGGCTGAATCATTAAGATTTTAGATGTTGTTGAACCATTAAGCACTGAACTAGACTGAACCTTAATGAGGCTCTCCTACCAATGTGGGACAAGAATACTAACCATTAAGAGGTCCAACTTAATGATTCAACACTTAACCATTCAGACCCCTTAACCATTTAGACCTCTTAATGATTTAGCACTTAATCAACCAAACAGCCCCTAAATTGATGTTTTACAAATAGAATTCTTCGGATGGCGTGTGCGTGTATGTGGACATACACATAAGGGATAGAAGGAGACTCTATCAAACCACCATAAATCCTGAAATTGGTGATATAGCTGGGTTTGAAATTTATCCTAGCCGGCTCAGTTAGAAAGTGAGCCTAGCTTGGCTCCCGTTTAGATTGGTCTAGCTCATATTATTTTACTTATAATAATATATTTTATTTTTATATACATACGATATAAAAATAAGTTGAATTTTGTATTAAGTTGAAAGTAATTTTGTATTAGATAGAACTTAATTTTAACAGTTAATATATTAAATTGAACTTATTTAGATGTGTTCTTTTGAACTATTGAATAATATTTTATATTATTGAATTTTGAAAACCGTTATTAAATTTTCTTTTTAAATCCGAGCCTAACCAAGTTGAGCAAATTCAGTTAAAAATCAAGTTAAGAGTAAGCTTAGCTTTTCAATTTTAAATCTATTTATAAGCGAGCTGAGCCTAAACCAATATAAAAGACATTCTTTTTTGTCGTTAAAAAAATGAGTTAATTGCCAAAATGGCCCCTCAGGTTTGGCCCAAAATGCTTGTTTGGTCACAAAATTAATTTTTCTACCAAAAGCACCCCTCACAGATCAAAAATTGCCTAAATGAATCATTTTTAACAGAGTTTCTGACGAGGAAGAAAAACTCAGTTAAGTCTGAGGGGCATTTTCGTCCTTTCATGTTCAAACGTTTTAAAACCCCCTTTCTTACCCTTTTCAGTCATTTTCATCCAATAAAAAACCCTAAGTAATAACTTATTCTTCCTCGTGTGTTTCTTCCTCGTCTTCCACGTTGTTCGTCTTCATCTCTACTCAATAATGTGGAGGTTTCGAGACAAGGGTGCTGATTTCAATCCTCTGCTTGAATACCGTAAGTTATTGTTGCTTATTGTTGCTTTGTCATGATCGTTGTTATCTCCACACGATCACCTCTGCTCAACATGATCAATAATATTTTTTTTAGTTTTCAGGTGACAATCATCAGCTTTTTTCAGTGGAATTGCATTATGGTGGTGAGCTGACTGATTTTCCAGATAGTAGATATGTGGGAGGTAAACTGGCATATATTGATTATGTTGATGGTAATGTTTCTACAATGCTGAATGATATGGTATTAGAACTTGGTTATTCAGAAGAGGATATTTCCATTTTTAGGTATTATTTTAAAGTTTCAGGTGAGGATTTAGACTTTGGGTTAAGACCATTGAACGATGAAACTGATTATAATAGAATGTTGACAGCTGCTGTAAAACATAGGAAGATAGAAATTTATGTTCAACCTATTCTAACCTCTTCCAATTCAAGTTATCCAACACAGCCTAATCCTAGTGATTTAGGTGTCATAACCTAGGCAACACAGCCTGATCCTACTTAAACATGTGTCATAAACGAGGCAAAATTTTATCAGGAAGATGATGAGGGTGTTGATGGTGGTACTGATGATGGTAGGGATGAGGGTGATGAGGGTGGTGAGGGTGGTGAGGATGGTGATGAGGGTAGTGATAGTAGTGGTTCTTATATACTTCAAGAATGTGGTAAAAGACTTGTGGCCATTAGGAAGAACAAGGGGAAACAGGGTACTCATGTAAACCCTGATCCAGATGATGGTGATTATTGGCCTGGTGATGAGGGTAGTGGTGAGGATAATAATGAGGGTAGTGATGGGGAGGATAGAGACTTCATAGTTGATCAGGACAATGCAGATGATGATATTGAGGTTAAGATGGATGAATATAAGGTTGCTGTTGACTTTAATGCTAGTGATGATGAAAATGTTGACCCACTTGAGGAAGACATTGACATAGACTTAGATAATTTTGAGAGTTTCAGTGATGAAGAAGAGAGCAACACTTTGCAGAGAGCTAATAGGGCCTGTAGGAGAAAAATGAGGGAAAGAAAAGCTTTTGGTTCAGAGGGGAGTCCAGATTGCCCATTCTCACTTGGACAATGTTTTCCTGATAAAAAAACCATTAAGAATATGGTGAAGGATTATGCAATAAAGACTAGGAGGCAGCTGCATATAGTAAGAAATGAAGGAAGGAGATTTAGGGTGTGTTGTAATGGTCTGAATCCTAGGAGTTTAAAACATGTGGCACAAGAGGATAATGTGGTAATTTCAAGTGGAGTAAATATTAGGTCAAAACAGAAGGACAAAGTGGTAAATTCAAATGGAGTAAAGACTAGGTCAAGTGGTAAAAGGAAGGATACAGATGGTGGGGCCCAGACTTCTAAAGATTTGGTGCTAGTTGAAGATAAAGGGGGACAAACTTCTAAAAGTAAAGTAGAACCCACATGTCATTGGGTGTTGCATGCCTCAAATCTGAAACAAAAGGGCACATGGATTATAGTCACACTTCACAAGAAGCATGAATGCATCCAAACAAGGGATGTCAATTTCTGCACAGTAAGTTATCTTGCAAAAAAGATTGAGCATATTCTTCGAACAAATCCAGAAATTAGGATAAAATCACTCCAACAAATCATGGTGAACAAATACCAAGTTCAAGTAACAGGTAATCAGATCTTCAGGGCTAAGGCAATGGCAACTGCTAAGCTTAATGGTGATTACAGTGCCCAATATGGACAGCTAAGGGATTATGGTGCTGAGTTGATGAGAGCTAACCCAGGTACTACTGTTAAGATTGATGTTGAGAGTGAACCTAACCCTAGCAGCCCCACAAGGCAATTCAAGAGAATCTATGTCTGCCTAGGGCCATTAAAACATGGTTTTAAAGCTGGTTTGAGAGACCTACTAGGGCTTGATGGTTGTTTCTTAAAAGGCCATTTTCCAGGACAGATCTTAACTGCAGTATCTGTTGATGCCAACAATGGGATATACCCAGTGGCATATGCTGTGGTTGAGGTAGAAACAACAACAAGTTGGACATGGTTTCTAGAGTTATTAGGAGATGATTTGGATTTGGCATCAAACAGCAACTTCACATTCATCAGTGATCAACAAAAGGTATGTAATGTAGCTAAGTTTTCTGTATGCTAACTCTACTGTATGCTAAGTTTTCTGTATGTAATTGCAGGGTCTCATTCCTGCAGTTGAAAAGGTGTATCCTAGTGCTGAGCATAGATTTTGTCTGCGACATATCTATGAAAATATGAAGCCTAGGTGGAGGGGTGATATCTACAAAAACTTGTTGTGGAATGCAGCTAGTGCAACTACACCTATTAAACATGAAAGGATGATGGATGCAATCCTGAAAGAAGACAAGGCAATGTATGATTACTTGAAGGGTATTCCAGTCAAACACTGGTGCAGAGCTTTTTTTAATGGTAACAATGGTTGTTTATGTTGGTTTTCATTGAATGCATTTGACAACATTTAATTGTAACAATGCTTGTTTATGTTTCAGAGAGGCCAAAGAGTGATATCCTGTTGAACAACCTATGTGAGGTGTTCAACAGGCAGTTGATCCTAGGCAGGGATAAACCCATTATCACCTGTCTAGAATTTGTAAGGGAGTACTATATGAAGAGGTTGATGATTGTTCGGGTGATGATTGCAAAATCATCAGGCCCTTTAACACCAAGAGCCACATACCTGTTTGAGAAGATAAAAAATGATGCTAGCCAGTATACTGTCATTTGGTGTGGCCCTGGAAAGTATCAAGTAAGTATAGAATGTTATGTTTATTTGTTGGATGATACAATGTGTTAATATGATACAATGTGTTTATCAGGTGAGTGGTCCAGAGAATGAGACAAGGGCTGTTAACATGAAAGAAAGGAGTTGTGCTTGTAGGAGGTGGCAGTTGACTGGAATGCCATGTAGGCATGTTGTAGCTTGTATATGGAATATGGCACTGCATGGATTGGATGATGGAGTTCCTGAGAAATATGTTCACAAAGCTTACTGGCTTGATACATGGAAGAAGGTGTATGACCATACCATTGAACCACTAAATGGAACTGACATGTGGGAACATTTTAACTGTCCCACCACCCTCATAGCTCCTAAATACCACAAGCCTGTTGGAAGACCTAAAAAGAAAAGGAGAAAGTCTGCTTTTGAAAAGGATGAGGTTGCAAAGTTGTCAAAAGCTATTGAAAAGGGTACCAAATTGCCAAAGAAGGGTAATCCAATCAAATGCAAGATTTGCAAGCAACCAGGACATAACAAAAGGACCTGCAAGAAAGCTGTTGGGGGTTCACAAGCTGCTGGTTCACAAGCTGGGGGTTCACAAGTTATGTAGTTTTCAGTTTAGTTATGCCACTTTATGTATTAAAACTTGTCATTTTGGTGTTTTTCTATTTTGACTGATATGGTGCTGGGTTATGGTATGTATTATGACTGGTAACTTTTGTCTGCTTTTAGTATGGTTGTATGACCAACTTGGCAGTTTAATGTAGCATTTTGGGGTTTCTTTTGGTTAACATTACTATAGTTTTATGACCATTTTGGCAGTTTAATGTAGCATTTTATGTACCATTTTGGCAGTCTAATGTATCATTTTGGCAGTTTCGACCAAACATAAGGGACCATTTTGGCAGTCTAATGTATCATTTTGGCAGTTTCGACCAAACATAAGGGACCATTTTGGCAGTTTGGACCAAACATCATGTAGCATTTTGGCAGTTGAATGTAGCATTTTATGTACCATTCTAACAGTATAACACTTGTGTGGTAGTTGCATTCAATGAAGTTATTTATGGGGTCAGTGGGTAGATTTCAGGTAGATGGATGAGTTAATTGTTCAGCTGATTTAAAAGACCCAATATTGCAAAACATTCATACAATTCAACTTCATATTTCATCTCTAAAATACTATAATGTTTAGGCAAGTTATTCTTGCACTACCTGCAGTTCAAGAACCGGTTGAAAAGCCTGAAGTTGTTGATCAAGAGTCTGATAAAAAGGATGATGAAAAGGTGGTTCAAGAGTTGGTTGAAGATAATTTTAAACAGCTTACAAAGGTTGATGAAAAGGCTAAAGGGAAGGCAGTTCAAGAACCGGTTGAAGAAGAGGAGCTTGACCCATGTAGAGACTATGACCCAGAGGTGTTAAAGAATGCCTGGAATTATGACAGCCCAGATGATGATGATTGGTACCATGATCCCTATGAAGGAGAGCATGGAACAGATTCGGACTACTGTTCGGATGATGATTGTTGTTGGAAGTAGGCTTGTTGGTTCTTGTAGGTTATGTTTCCTGACTTAGGCTTATCTATTTCATGTATGCACTAGACTACTTTAAGTATGAACTTTGTTTTGTATCCTACTATCATGCTTATGTACTAACTACTTTAAGTATGAACTTTGTTTTGTATGCTTTAGTATGTTTCTGTTTGGTCATAAGCATTGTTCTTGATCATTACAAACCTTTTCAGTTTTTTCATTACATACATTGTTCTTGATCATTACAAACCTTATCATTACAAAACAACATAAATTGAACATTTGCAAACATACATTACAACTTCAACAATAACTGATCATTACAATAAGAAACAACATACATTGAGTTTTTATCATTACAAAACGACCTACATTGAACTAAAACATGATAAAATACATGATGATTCCAAACCAAGTCATCCATAGATAAGTTTTCAGCTTCTTGTTCTCGGATTTAAGTGTCCCAACTAAGGTCTGCAAGGCTGTGTTGTTGAGTCTCAGTTTTTCATTCTCTTCACTATCATTGATAGTACCAGGAATCTGACCCAAGGGTAGTTCGGCCCAACAAACGAAACCACAGCTCCTCCCCTTCTTGTTGCAGCAGAAAAACCATCTACTAGGGTTTGCAGAGGTGGAAGACACACGTATGATAGTAGGAGCTCCACATTTGCAGAATACCATCGTGTAGGTTAGTTAATCGATTATTGGGTTTGTATGATTTGGGGTTTCTTTAGGGTTTGTATGATTTGGGAATTAGGGTTTGTATGATTTGGGAATAGGGTTTGTTATGATGCTCGAATGATGTTGGAGAGGAAGAAGAAGAAGAAGAAGTTCTGATACAGAAGATGAAGAAGATGGGTTTAAAATGGGGTTTTAAAACGTTTGAACATGAAAGGACGAAAGTACCCCTCAGACTTAACTGAGTTTTTCTTCCTCGTTAAAACTCTGTTAAATATGGGTCATTTAGGCAATTTTTGATCTGTGAGAGGTGCTTTTGCAGAAAAATTAATTTTGTGACCAAACAAACATTTTGGTCCAAACCTGAGGGGTCATTTTGGCAATTAACTCTTAAAAAAAAGTTTATTCAATGATTAATAAGAAAAAAAGCCCAAACTTTGAATGGAAGCTGGTTTTTCAAACATTTGACGTTAGGTTTTATTAATAATAATAATTATAATAATCATAATTCTGCCGCCACAGCCGCGTCTGACGTCCAGCAGCCCCAGATCCTTAATGGCAAGTCTCAATCCCTTTTATTTTATTGCTGATTGTTATTCGGTGTTGATTTCGATGTTTTAGTTGGATGATTTCTCAGTATTTTGATCAATCTATCGTCTAGTTTATGTATATGTGTTGTTGTGTTTTTTTTTTAATGTGTTTTTGGAGGTTTTCAGTAGGGGAAAGCTTTGTTTTTTTAATTGTTTGATCATTTAATATTCTGTATTTTTATGTGTTCTTGAATGTTTTAACTTTTAAGTAGGAGAAAGCTTTGATTCATGTAATTGCAGCCTACAATGAAATATTAATGATAAATTGTTAATGCCATCAAGTCCAATATTCGATATACCTTGGTTTTAAAAAGCGCGAAACTCTCCGTCGTGTTTAGGTCCAAAAACTTAGGTGATAGCTTCATGTACTTGTGGCGGTGTGGGCTTCGTATATGTACAAGCAAATAAGCTTTATGTATGTATCCTTCACGAGTTTTAATACATTATAGGTTGTGCCGTCAGATTTTACTGTGTACGTTTGTTTGTTTGCGCTTTATATACGAGCCTTTTAATCACGTAAAGAGTTCATAATCTTTTCATTCAGCCTCCTCTATACCCTATAATTTGCTAATTTTGACCCTTCGTGTGCTTGAGGCATTGTTCTTATGTACAACCAAAAGTTGCATCTCTCTAGTCTCTTTTGCATATTAGTCTTTTTAAACACGTAAGTTATTCATAATCTCTTCATTCTTTAGGTCAGTTTTCTATATGAACCATGGTTATCAAATGCGCTAGGCGCACGCAAGGCGCATACGCCTCGCCTAAGGCCTAGGCACAAAAAAGCGAGCACCTGAGATTAAAAAAACGAACACACAAAAAATAAAAATACATTATGTATTAGAAAAATAATACCATTCTTCGAATAAAACAAACAAAAGCTATTATATAATACGAGTATTTAATATCATCTAATTAGTATCAAAAGTTTTAAAATATCAGTGTATAAAAGTAGTAATATGACTGGAATTTAGCAATAATTGGGAGAATTTTGCTGGAAACTCTTTGGAGTTTGGGAATCTCACTAGAATATGTGCCTAAACCATCACTTGGAGAATTAAAGCGCAATTTCCTCGACTTAAAGTGCAATTGCGTCGCCTTGCCTCGCTTGGAATATGGGCCTAGGTGCAAGAGACGATGGCTTTTAACAACTATGATATCAACCTCCTCCAAACCGTATATTTGACCAATTTTGACCCACATGTACATAAAGCGCCACTTTTAAGCTCCAAGGCGTGTTTATGTTCTCCTTGCACGTCTCGCGCCTCAAACACGCCCTTAATGCGCTTTTTTTTTTTTTTAAATCAAGAACTTATATATTAATAATGACTTGTCTAGTTTAAGTATCCTAGGTCAAACTCCCAACCCCAAACATGTTTATTTTGATTAAGTTTAGTTTTGAATCAATGTACAATCCTAATTTACCTACTATACAAAACCTGATTCTTTTTTGTTTTAAGCATTGTTTACTTTGTGGTTTTGATCAAAGTATTTCTTTGATAATGAATTATTGATAAACAGTTTAGTGAGAACATATACACTTGATTAATCTTGAAAATAATATTTCAGCTAGGTTTATAGACATGAACCGGATTGATACGGTTTTAACGTCTTTATAATGTTTGGATGAATAAATTTTACCTGTGTATTTGGAATAACCAGTTTCATACCGGCTGTGAAAGGCTGTTTATCTGACCATTAAACAACAGAAGCATTTGCATACAGTATCTCATATTGCTTATATTACCAAAACTGTTTATTTGATTCTGACTATTCGAGTCATATAATTTCATAAAACATCCAAACGCCCCTTAGTAACCTGAGTTTTTATTTTTTTTATTGTTTTAATTAACTTTTTTTTTCCTAAATTAATCTTTCTGCAGGAATAAATGTACTTGGGCCTAAACAATAAAATTTGTTACAATGAAAAAAGATGGGATGTTAGGAAAGAACCGGATTGAAGACGTCCGTTGGCTCTGTTCACTCTCCGAGTCCGAGCTCGATCTACTCATTAGTCTGAAAAAGATGGCAATCCGACGACAACGTTCTATCCTGAAAAAGAAAGGTACCCGAAGGGCATCTGTTATCACGCATAAATCTCTGTCAAAAAAGTTCGACTTGAAGATGCTTAGAGATCTTAGTTTTGTGTTAATGCAAGTTGTGAAAGAACGGTTGGAAGGTATCCAGCAAATGGCTGAATCGCATGTTGACAACTCGAATTTAGCAAAACACGAAATCAGTGAAGAGTTTCGGGAAATGGGTATGGAAGAATTGATGGCGCACATTCGTCCGGATAAGAAGAAGAGGATATCTAAGCTGTTTGGGATTGATGATGATTTAGTTGCAAGAAAGAGGAGAAGACTTAGCAATGGAAAGGAAACAATTACAATAGATTGATTATCTAGAAACAAAGATGTTTGAAGTGTTACATATATGCAGATGTTTGTTTTTTTTTTACCTAAATATAAAAGTATTGTCTGCATATCTAGTTGCAAGTTGTCTGTAGTTTTTCCTATCAAAAGAAGTTTAAAAACATTAAAAATTCTGCAGTTCATCACTTTTAGTATAAAAAGCTTAGCGGCTGTTTGGTAGTCTCGTAATGGTCATTAGCAGGCTACCTCTTAATGGTTAAGAGGTAACCTTAAACTACTGAAATGTCTTGAAATTCATCCGAATTAGTGGTAACGGTTTCCCACCGGTAAGATGGAACGGTCTGTATCTGTCCTAATTTCACGGTATAATCTCTGACCACTTATAGCACAAGACAGTTAAGTTAACGCTAATATAACTTATAACTTATTAGAGGTGACAAAATGGGTGGGCTACGTAAAAGGTTGAAATGTGTTTGGGTATTAAAACACTGGTGGAGACCTTGCATCTGAATCATTGGATCCAAAGTAGCCACTGTTGCTTTTACAAGTTTGATTTGTGTAGATAGAGCCATAGAGGTAAGAGGTCAATTCAAGCTTTTAGCAAGCCATAATATTGTTTTATGATTTCTAAATCTTCATTAATAACTATCTAATATTTACTTTATTGTATATCGGTAGTTATAATACACGTATTGGTTTTAAATTGATGATGTACCCATTGGTGATTACATCACCAATGCTTTAATTCTTTTGTATACTCGGAGTTTTGTATACTCGGAGTGTATGCACCGGTGATTATTTTGCATGCTTTATTGATGTTAAGTATTTTATATGTATAAAACTACAGTAAATTATCATAAGTTAAATATGAGCATATATCGTTTATTCATTGGTGAATAGTTCACAAACTGTTAGACCGAAGCAAATCTGTTGGGTAGACGGTTTGATGTTTTAATGGTTGACGGTTAAACCGCCATTTAACCTCTACTATTTATATACTTTTTTCGTCTTTTAAATATGTAGGTATACATTTATGATCAATAACCATTTTTCTCATTATAATACAAACGATTTAAAAAAATATATCTGTCAAAACACCAAACCGGCCAACCCATCCAACTCGGCCGGTTCAATTTGTAGTTGATGATTTGGCCAACCTTTTATGTCAAAAGCGGCCTAACCCCGCCGTGAACACCCAAGTGGTCAATACACCAACTTTGTACGAGCAAGTATTTAAAAATGCAGCGTATATATGTACATAAACCGAAAAAAAAATCAACTGACATGCCATATATGTCCATCTAGTCGATTAAAAAACTTGCGCACGTTATAAAACACAACTAAAACAGAGAACTTCATTGATGCAGACGGAATACTTAAACAACAAACAAACTGATCCAAGAAATTCAACCCACAATCACAAAGCAAAAGGCTTATAGCGTCTTGATCGATACACAAATATAAAAAAAATCACAAGTTCAGAGCAAGACTGTCATTAACCTTAGACGATGGCATAATTCGTAGCTTTAGAATGGTTGATCAAAATATGATTGCACTAACACCTTCGTTTTCAAATTTGCAGCTGTGTGTGTATAGTGGCGAATCGAGGAATGATTTCCAGGGGGTTCCTTTCGTAGATTTTCACTGACTTTTCAACTTTTTCCACTAAAATTTTCATTTTTTTTTCCAAATCGATGGGGTTCCGGGGTTCCTAGGAAACCCCGGAACCCCCTCTGGATCAGCCACTGTGTGTATGTATATAAAGCGAAAACTGAAATATAGATATAAACAGACAATAAATAATTCTAAAACTATATATCAGACAACAAGCTTTTACCAAGAAAACAAATAACAGTTTTCATTTGTTTGCCTGGCCAATGGCCAATGCTACAAAAACAATTTCAAAAAGTGAAATATTTCATTCTTTCATAAGTTTGCATTATTGGGAATTGAAAACAAAGAAACCAAGAAAAGTTTTAATTAACCAGACACGGTCTTCTTTTGCTGGAAGACGACAGCAAATATCGGAACCCCAACACCGATGCTGAAAGCAGTGAAAACGCCAAGAGTCATGGTCAGCTTCTGATTTTTCATCCTGTCCAAATTGTACATGTGTTTCGAGTGCAAGTAAGCTGGCTCATCATGACCACCATGTCCGCCCATTCTCTTGGCTCCCGTCGAGTGAAACCCTCTTTGAGCTGAAATCAATTCAGAACTGATTTAAATAAAAATCCATTAACTGATATATGTTGTAGGTTCGGTTTTACAATATCGGCTAACTGGCCAAAGTTACCATAAACAGGTAGTCAGAATGGGATGAAAAAGTTATAACTGTAAACAAAAACGAAACTATGGCAGACTATTTCAGCTCTATGAAACCACTCTTGGTGTTTATTTTGAATTATTTATCGCCTTTTCTGCTATAAACAATGCTACCAAAACCAAAAGTAGCTTTGTTGTAAATATTGGATTCCTACTATTGTTTTTTTATACTAAAACAAAACTGGTTGAAAAAATAATGACCCAATACCTTCATCTATTTTAGAATCGCCCCGTAACCAGTGAAAATAAATGCCTGAACGACTAGAATTGACCAAGAAGTTGATGACCATAAACACCAAGTATAATGAAGACTACATTCAGCAATAACAAACCAATAAGAAAAATGATGACCCATATCGGGGACACCATTCAATTATAAGTTAAGAACTGAAGCTCTAGAGTAAATCAGTTTATGATTACTGAAAAAAAAAAGGCTTAATGTTGTCAAATATAAAATAAGTAGGAAAAAGTTAAAACTGTTCTAACAGAACAGTTATAAGTTATAAATAGACAAAAATATCATGTAACGCTTTCAAAACCCAAAGTTCATTTTTTCAGAAGATGGTTTCTAATGGTTGTAAAAACCGCGCCTAGCCACCAATTAGTCCCCGATTAATCGCTAGTCGGAGATGGTCAACAGTGGTCAAATCTGGTCAAAATCGACCAAAAAACAGTGGCAGACTAACGATTCCGGCCAAATTCTAGCCAAAAACTGTGAATTCCGGCCAAAACTTGTAAATTCCGGCAACTTAATCCTATATACTTCAAAATATGGGTTGAAGTTGTTAAAACATGTCTACTTAAATAATTTACATATAAAATGTGTGTATATGCATATAAAACTGAAAATTACATATAACATCTCAATCTGATTAGTCCCGATTAATCCCTATTAATCTTGTAAGTTACAACACCGGTTTCAACAAATGTATCTTACTGAAATAAACGTATCCAAAGGTCATAGAGATCCATAACAATTCCTCCTTAGCAAGTGTTACGTAACCAATCAAAGTATCATTTAACATCAAGAATGTCAACTCCAAGCCAGCATAGACGAAAAGAACTGAGTGAGTAAATATTCCTAACAAACATAGATGTTTAGACTGAGAAAATTCATCCACAAACAGATGCTAACGTCCAACTTTCCCTAAATATTCTTCAGACTTAAAACCTCAATCATATCACTTTTGTTCTCTTTTAATCTAATATAACAGATGACTCCGTTTCATTCAGACAGATAAATCAAATCACACTGTGAGGCTGACTTTCAAAACTACATTCTAAACCTTCACAAGTTCAGTTAAAAGTTTTAATATAAACAGAGTTTAAAACCTAATGGTGTCCATAGTGTATACAAAATGTAAATAAACAGCTCAATATCTTAGCATACACTAGATTTATATAAAACACACACACACAAACACACATATTATGCTTTTCCCCTCTCCTTCATTTCAGCAATTTCAACAGCTCAGTTCAATCACATAAATACAAATCTAATCACAGAAACCATACAGATCTAAAACATCAACCACACAGATCCATCCAATAACCGAAACAAATAATCAATCCATCGGTATTGCTGTAACGATGCAACAAATAAAAAAACAACCATAAAAATAAAAATAAAAAAAAAATTATAAAACCATCAGCTAGAGATTAAAACTAATAATTAAAACGTTAGATAAAGAGATTAGGTGACGGATTGTTACCAGATTTAGCAAGAGATGAATCTACGGAGAGAAGAAGTTTGGAGGATAATGATTTTAATCCGGTGTTCAACGCCATGGATGCTCAATTAGGGTTTCGGTCTGATGCTGTAAATCGAAATGATGGGTGTAAATATAATAATAAAAAATGTTTCTAGAAATAATAGTTTTTGAGATTATTATTATTGATTTATTGTGTATGTGGGCATGGGCCGTTGGTTAGTGGGCTAATGAAGCTGTGAGAGAATACAATGGGCCGGTCCTCTACTATTGTGGGTTTTCAGGTCCAGTTGAGTCGGAGGATGACGTAGCTATGAGCTCTCACTTGTTTTTTTTTTCACCTGGGTATGTTTGGTAAAATTAGCTGGAGGCTGGTAGCTGGAAGCTGGTAGATGGTAGCTGCAAGCTGATAGCTGGTAGCTGGAAGCTTTTCAAATATATTTTGGTGTTTGGCAGAGTAGCTGGAGCTTTTAATAAAATGTATAAAATGACCAAAATGGGCATAATTAAAAGCTTGTAAATAAAGTTTTTATTTTATTTTTAAAATAGAATAGATATTTGTGTCATTTACTACTTAAAAGCTTGTAGCTAGTAGAGCTTTTTCTTAAAAGCTACTACTAGTAGCTTTTCACTGTAGAGCTTTTTCTCTAACCTAAAAGCTTTTAGCCCCTTCAACCAAACAAAACTTTTTATTAAGTAGGAGCTTTTTCTTAAAAGCTTAAAGCTTGAAGCTCCTAAAAGCTCTTAAAAGCTCCTTGCCAAACATACCCTTAGTGTTATAATTGTTTTATAAATTTTTACTACCTACTACCCATCAAAATAATATTAACAAGATGAAATCTGATTGGTAACAGGTCGGGTATTGGTAATCACATACATTTATCTGGTTATAAAATCGTGTTTCATATCCGGTTCAATACCGTCGGTCGTCGGGTATTTGTCGGGTAATTATCTATCGTGTATCAAGTATACTCGTTAGTATGTTAAAATATACACATTCGGATTTTCAAATAGATTTTTTTGTACCATTATAGTTAGTGTGTGTATAACAATTATTTTAAATTAAATATACTTTACATACATATAGGTTTTGTTATAAATGAAAGTGTAACAACTTTGATTGATTTGAATTGAGATAATACAAGATATATATACAAGAAGAGTTACAACAATTGAGGAGACAAATCCTCTTATGAAATAATTCTATACATAATTACATTGAATGTGTTGACTTGACTAGATGGAGAGATGTGAGGCGTATATTATGGGATACCTAATACCCCCCGTCAATGCGAGTCCAGAGGCGGTTGAAGACGAAGCATTGTTTTGAATTTTTCGAATAGTGGCTTCGGGAGACTTTTGGTGAAAATGTCGGCTACTTGTTGATCTGTTGATATAAACTTTGTGTTGAGTCGACCTGCAGCCACTAACTCTCGAATGAAATGATAGTCAAGATCAATGTGTTTGGCTCTCTTGTGTGATATGGGATTTTGACTTAGAAAGGGAGCACTTTTGTTGTCACACAATAGAGTTGGTGGTCCCTGTGGCAAGGCATGTAGTTCACGTAGTAGATGAGTAATCCAAATTAGTTCTGATGCGGTGTTCGCCATGGCCCTATACTCTGATTCACAACTTGAACGGGCCACTGTGGGTTGCTTCTTTGTGCTCCAAGATACCAAGTTTCCTCCCAAATAAATGCAATAACCATATGTGGATCTTCGGATGTCAATGCAATGAGCCCAATCTGCATCAGATAAACCTAATAAAGCAGTGTTAGGTGGTTTATCAAACGTTAATCCATGAGATAAAGTCCCCTTGACATAACGAAGAATGCGTTTGACGAGTTGAAAATGAGTAGTGGTAGGATTATGAAGAAATTGACTCGCTTGATTGACAGTGAAGGAAAGATCTCGACGGGTTATTGTTAAGTATTGGAGGGCAATATAGCGATATAGAGTTGGATCATGAAACACTTCACCGGTAGAGTTGAAAGTGTCTTTTGGTGTGAGCAGTGTGCGACACAGGTTTGGAATCGAGAAGACCGGCTCGAGAAAGTATGTCGTAGGCATACTTAGATTGATTTAGAAAGAGGTCGTTTTTTGTGTGAGTGACTTCTAAACCAAGGAAGAAACTTAGGGAACCAAGATCTTTAATTTTGAATTCCTTGTGAAGTTGATGGGTAAAATTGTTGATGAAATTTTCATTGAAACCCGTGATGATTATGTCATCGACATAAACAAGGATGTAAATTAAATCACCATGATTGTTAACAATAAACAAGGATGGATCGGCTCGACTATATGTGAAACTAAGAGTGATTAAGAATGAACTTAATAGTTGAAACCAAGCTTGTGAAGCTTGTTTGAGGCCATAAATGGCACGATTTAGTTTACAAACATGAGTCGGATGGTTTGGATCTTGGAAACCTGGTGGTTGTTCCATGAACACCGTTTATGTGAGTTTGTCGTTTAGGAAAGCATTGTTGACATCGAGTTGTCGTAAGTTCCAATGATGAATCGTGGCAAGGCTTAGGACAACTCGAATTGTTGAAGATTTGACAACGGGGCTAATGGTATGAGAACAATCTAGACCCGGAATTTGATTGAAACCTTGTGCCACAAGTCGAGCTTTATAACGATCAATAGACCCATCAGACTTATATTTTATCCGATAGATCCATTTAGAGTCGATGATATTTGTGGGAGCGGGACGAGGAACAAGGTGCCATGTGTTGTTGGAATGTAAGGCTTGGAGTTCTATGACATTTGCACCGTTCACTTCATCGTATGCACACTTTTAGTCCTTAACCTATATTGTAGTTTCACTTTCAATCCTTGTATGTTTGACATTTGTATTTTATAAATTAATCACTAAATAATAATTGAGACAATTTTAATAATAATAAAATAATTATTCTTCAATAAGAAGTTAATTAGTTATTGACTTAATGTGAAATATGAGTTATAAAACTCAAATGTCAATTGAATTTACTAGTCATAGAATTTATTGCCTCTAAGAGGGTGTTTGGGAGTGCTTTTATTCAAAAGTGCTTATTAGCTTATAACTTTTTCAAAAGGAGTTTTTAAAAAAGTGTTTGAAATTGCTTTTATGGTAGGAAAAGTCAATAAGTCAATAAGTTACTAGCTGATTACCCCGGAAGGGTTCCGGGGTTGAAAAATCTAATTTTACGTGATAACCTATTGCAAATGGCTCAAGTTAACTAACCACAAAATCTCTCAATCATTGCATGTTCATAGTATTCTAATCAGTAATGACTCATATTCCCTAATCTAAAACCTAATCAGTAATCATGTAAAGAATCACTTATGTAAGCTGCAACTATTCAAAAACTTATCACATCTCTCTAATTTCTCACATTCTAATGACTCTTATAATTCCTAACCTAATCAACTAAACAAACACTTAAGTTGGAAGTTGTAACCATTGCATTTCATTATGCCACGTTGCATAATCAAGAGATGGTTGAGACCACCATTGAACACCACGTCAGCAACTATCAATTCTTCCCGGGAGCGTCCCAGAGTTGAAAAATATAACCATTCTAATAATACTAATACTAATAGTAATAGTTATTACTCTTGTAATTAAATAAATAAAAAAATAACCTTGCTATAAGGTGACACCATGTGTTGCAGTGTTGCGCGATTTTTTCTCCTAGCTTCTCTTGATGAAGTATACCTAGTAAAATTCCAATGATAACATGGCGATTGGGCTGATTTTCAACATCGTAGATAAGAACCTAGTTTAAAAGAAAAAACATGATTAATGAATAACATGAATACTTTGTGTGTTTTTTTCCTGTATGAACGAAACCCCACAAAAAATAGTCGATTTTTTCTCCATTTTTTATACAGCACTATGGTACTCGTTGGAAAGATAATAAAACGCTCGTTAATTTGGTGTAATTTTTTTCTTTAAAAAATCACGTATATAAAAGATATAAACGTTTAAAAATTATAGGAGAAAACATGAGAGATAAAATTTTAAATTTATTTTTAAATTCTTTTTTTCCTAAAATAACTCAATTTAATTAAAAAAGAAAATAATTCAAAAACATTAAAATCTTTCAATTATAATACCACGTGGCAGTTTCATAGAAAAGTTGAAGGCACCATTGCACGCCACGTCAGCAATGTTCAATTCTTTTATATATATTAATAGATAATAGATTTTTTAAAAAGTGTTTGGCTTAGCTTATTCACGTAAAATGACAAAAAGGGACATTCTTATATATTTAACATCATTTACTACTTTTTACATATAACATCATAATACTTAACAAGTTTTTTTTTTAACAAAAATTATAATTATAAAAATACAAAATACATAATATAATATACTTTTACAAATTTATAAAAAAAAATTATTAGATCAAAATAATATCAAGTTCATACAAATTATAAATAACTCATAAAAAAAATACCAAAATGATGTTACAGTACATTCATCCTCGCAATTTCATTATGTCTTCCGCAATAATGTCTCGTATCGCTGCCATATGCATATCTTCATTATTCCTACGACGTGTATTTAGACCTTCTTCTTGAACTTCGTTGCTAGTACTACCTTCGTTACTAGTATTACCTTCTGTAGGATTGTATGATTCTTGTTGTGCCCGGTTAAATGCTTCATCAAACCTACCGGCTTTTCTAATAAAGTTATGGACCGCCATCGATGCTATCGCAATACTTACTTGGTGCTCGTATTTGTAATTAACATGCATATCTCTCAATAACGCCCACCTAGCTTTCCACACTCCAAACGTCCGTTCAATGATATTTCGTAATGATGAGTGGTGATAGTTAAATGTCTCCTTCGGTCCACGAGGAGCACGCATAGCACTAGTTTGTCCACGTTGAAAATCCGGTAGATGATAACGAATGTTCGTACCTTTGTATGGAGCAAGATACCCTTTAGTATTTGGGTATCCGGCATCAACAACGTAATATTTATCTGCAAATAAAACAAACAATTATTACTCATTTCAAACAAGTATTACAAACATAAAAATTGCATTACTTAAAAAAGTATAATAACCACCAGTCGGATGTGGAAAATGAAGCTCTGGTCTTTGCAATGCTTCATTGAAAATTCTTGTGTCATGCACGGTCCCCTCCCATCCGGCCCATACAAATGTAAAGCACATGTTAAAATCGCACACAACCATTATATTTTGTGTAGCATATCCCTTTCTACCAATGTACTTCGGTTGATCACTCTGTCGAACTGATGCCCTCACGTGTGTCCCATCTATAGCTCCAATGCAATCCTATAAATACAAAAAGATATCATAATTAAATCATTTGTTAGAGTTTGACTACTATCAAAGTAAGTGGAACAATGGGTTCTACCTTGAACATTGGATAAAATCGGGAATTATTTGATATATACGGGTACATCATCATTATAGTTTGTGGATGGCCTGATGATGTCGGCACTCATCTTAAGCACGGCTGTCAAAACTCTATGAAAATGTCTATGAATGGTTTCCCCTGAATGATTAAAAGATTCTTGTACAAACCTATTCGTACATCCATGAGCCAAAGTCATCAAGAAGATTCCTACCGACTCTTCAATAGACATATTACGTGTTTGTTTCAATCCATAATTAGTAGCAAGCTCTGTGCATAACTGTCTAAAAACTGGTACATGTAGCCTAAATATTTCATAACACCGTCTAGGATGGCCATTTAATATTTCATTAATAAATATGTTCCCTGTGTGATCTGAGGTGTGACATGGCGTTCGTGCGTAATGCAAGTTATGAGCTATTATGATCCCTTTGAGAACTATTCCACATAACTTTTTGAATTCCGTGTCCTCATCCACCCAACATTCTTCATCACCATCATACGAATCAGAGTCGTCACTATCCATCCTATATAACATAAATTTATCAAGACGAAAATACCAATATAAAATGTCAAAAACTAACACATATAGTGTCAAACGAAAATACAAATATAAAACGTCAAAAACTAACACATATAATGCCAAACGATAAAACAAATATAAAATGTCAAATGAAAAATATAATGTCAAATGAAAAATCATTCTTCCATAAGTAAGTTAAGGAACTCCATCTTTGCTTCATGAGTGGTTGGAAACATAAAAGCTTCACGATGTTGTTTTTTTATGAAGATAAGCAATGCTTTTGAATACTTTTTGGAACCTTCGTTGAAACCGGGAAAAGTCATGACAATGTTCATGCAATCTTCTAATGTAGGAGAGAGATTATTTAGTGGAAAAGTTTCTGTACTTTTTTTTGTTAAGGCATCTAATACGACATCTAGTTTTTCCTCAAAAGCTGAAGTTTTACTTTCCGTCGAACGGTTGTTGGCAACATCCTTAGATTTCTTCCTTTTACTCGAACTACATTCAACGAAACTAGGAAACAAAGCCTCATCATCACCTAAATTTATGTCATCACTCTCTCCTTCACGTAGAAATTCGTTTGCATTGCTATTGTTTTTAAATTGTAACGGAGTCATAGTCTGATCTCCAACAGCAACAGAATCCCGAAACAAAGGAGCATAATGTGTCGCGTATATCTCCAAATTTGTATCCCTAAATTTGGCATACTCTTTATCTGCCTACAAGATAAACAGAGTAATTCACGGATTTCACGATGCAATCAAACCTACAAATTATTAATAATAATAGTTAAACTTACCTTTATTTTCTCCTCCCACTACTCACACGATGCTTCGATTAAGTTTCTCGTCCCACCAATTCCAGTTTCAAGCCGTATTAAGCGGTCATAAAGCTTCCAATCTTTTTTCATATTGTCGCATTTGTTCTTAAGTTGTTTTTTATCAAAGCTTTTGCCAGTTTTTTCCTTCATTGTTTTTTCTAAATTCGCCCACCCCGTCTTATTAAAGTGAGTACCGGGTCTATTCTCATTTTCTTTTTCAACCAAGCAAGCATTGATAAACACCATGAATGTCGCATTATCCCACACGATTTTTTGTTTAATCTTTTTGTTTGATGTTTCGCAATCAACAACATTATGGTAGTTTTCATCCATTATCTGATAATTACGTATTACCACTATATAAAACATTAAAACAAGAAGATGTCAAACATCAAATAATCACAACGATTAAACCATAAACATCAAACCTAATAACTAATATAAAAAATTTCAAATAACCCATCCTAAAAAAATCCATTGTTCACACTAAAAAATATATATTTAAGATTTTAGCCTAGTAAGCCTACTACTGGTGCTAGGGGTGAGCAAAAAATCGGGTTGACCCGAAAAACCCGAGATCCGAACCGAAGATTAACCGAAACCGGACCGATTCCATGTAAATAAGTCATAGTTCGGTTCATGTATTATCAAAAAATCGGGTTTGGGCCGAAAGTACCCGGGAAACCGAAACCGACCCGGGCAATATAGAGATGAAAGAACTTCAATGTAATAGCAACGCCCAGATATGTATAATCAATATAAAGATGAAAGAAATTTAAAGTAACAGAAACGCCCAAACATGAACGACCAAAGCAGGCAAGAGCAACAATGATGACGATGAAGATAAATGATGGACCAAAATTTACAGAGGAAGCTAACCTCTCTACTATGAACATATAAATATAGAATCTTTAATGATATGAAATATTTTGTCGTAAAGTGAAAAAGAAAACAAAACAAAATAGATATAGGATATGACCAGTTGAATAGAAAACGAAAATTATAAACATAAATGTAAATGTAAATGTAAAGTCACTGACAATAAAAATAAATAAATTAATGGATGTTGGAAACTTAAAACATTATTACTGTATTGGAAAATATGTTTGTGTCGGAATGTCTCTTTGTTTCTCGAGAAAAAGACATGATTAAATCCACTTGAGTTGTTTTATTTATACATCTTCATAATTAAGTAAATTAGCGGTTGGAAAACTAGTTGGTGATTTGGTACCATAATTTCTTCTTCTTCACCAAGTGATTAAGACCAAAAATGCCAGCCACTTTCGTCTTGGTTTCCGATCAGAACCACCTACAATTAAGATCCATCTGTGATCTGCTTGGTTATGATTTGTTGGCATTTAGTTTGGAGTTGCAGAAGTTTCTCTGTAGTTTATGTCATTTCATTGAAGGTTGCTTTGATTGACTTCTCGGGTTCGGTTCTATCCTCATACCCGGTGTACCCGAGCCATGAAAAACCGAAACCCGAACTTGTTACAATGGTCCTGTCCTTGGTTGTTGTTTTGCTGGGTTTTTCGGTTTCGGGTCGGTTCGGGTAACACTCGGTTCGGTCCAGTCCAGTCCGTTTGCTCACCCCTAACTGGTGCACATGTACATATTTGTTTTGTTTTGAAAGTGTTTTATTATTTAAAATTTTTGTCATAGCATCACACCATCCTTTTGACTTTTGTCAAAGTTGCCAAAAAGGAATACAAATATTGATCTTATACTTTGAAAGGGCAGAAGGTTTGATAAGAGTGAAACTTAAAATAATAATAGAAGTTATGAAATGCAGCGATGTTGAATAAAAAATTAAGATAACAGAGATGATTATCAAAGGAATAAAGCTTACAATACAAACGATGGCGTCGTCAGAGGGATATGGCGGCAACTATGCTCTTGTGGAGGGAAGAGTAAATTGTGGAGGGAGCAAGTTTTACGTGATAATATTGATCTTATACTTTGAAAGGGCAGAAGGTTTGATAAGAGTGAAACTTAAAATAATAATAGAAGTTATGAAATGCAGCGATGTTGAATAAAAAATTAAGATAACAGAGATGATTATCAAAGGAATAAAGCTTACAATACAAACGATGGCGTCGTCAGAGGGATATGGCGGCAACTATGCTCTTGTGGAGGGAAGAGTAAATTGTGGAGGGAGCAAGTTTTACGTGATAATATATAACCCTAATGAGTAATAAAGAAATAAAGTGTGGGCAAATTAGTAATTTGTTATTTAAGAAGCCAAAAGCAGTTTCAAAAGCCAGGATTTTGTGGCTTTTAAAAAATAGCTTTTTAACTTATACCAAAAAGCCAAAACAAAAAGTGTTTTTATCAAACCCAAACAACTTATTGGCTTATTGGCTTTTTGAAAAAGCCAATAAGCCAATAAGTTGTTTCTAAACTCAATCCCAAACATGCTCTAAGATATAAAGTTCAAAAGAAACATATGATTCAATTCTAATTAAGTGAAACAATTTAGAATCCATTAGGGACTTTAATTTGGTTTTATTAGTGAAACGGCCGGAAACTTAAATTTTCTTAAAACTCCTCTTTTACTAGTCCAATATATCAATCTTTCACACCATTCATTTTCTACACTAATTTACATTCTAAAACCACTAAAAAACATGTCAAATAGCGACTTCAAGACCTCCAAGTCGTGACTTTTAGTTCGGATTCTTTGCTTTCATTTTCGATCATTATTCGAACTTGTAAGTCCAAATTTATATTGCCGTTTTGTTTCTTATTTGTCCCTCTATGAAAGCCTTATATACTCATGTGTTATTCGAGTCAATTGGGTTTTGGTTAGGGTTAGGATTCTTGGCTAAAAATTTGGGGAAGAAGATGAGTTTCAAACTAATATTTTTATAGTTATTTCTCTAAATAAAATCACAAATCTAGTTGTGGTCTAGTGGTTTGTGAGTGTTGCGTCAAGGAAACCCACATGGGTTCGATTCCAGCATCCCCCACTTTTCTTTTTTCTTTTCAGATTTTAATTCTTATTATTCATTATAATTATATAAAATACAAGCAAAACTTAGAATATTTATAATAAATTCATTTTTATTCCAAAAAATTATAAAAATTTAGGTATAGTTCTTTGATACCTCATAGAAAATTATCATATTTTTATTTTCTGGAAAATGATTTATTTCGTAATTTTTATTAATTTAATTTGTTTTAATCATAATTAATTGATTAAAAATTCATTTGTAATGATTTTAATCTCAAACTTTTTGGGAAATTGTTTCTAATCATCATGAACTGAAATAAAAATTATTGGTTCAGAAAACATTTATTTATTGATTTTCCTATTTTTAATCATTTAAACATTATTTAAATACATTAAATCACTTTTAAATATAAATAAGTTTAGAAAAATTATGGGAAACTTATTTCCATTTATTTACATTAGAAAGTATTCATTTTATAAAAAAATAATACTTTTGGATCATGTCTTGTATTTTTAGTCTTATTTATGTTTAAATAGACCTAATTAATCTTTTATTTATTTATACTATTTAACATCTATTTTATAAAAACTTTTCTTATAAAATAGAAATATTCTTGTGTTTGAAAGTCTTTATTATCATTTGTTGGATCATTGTGTAACTCATAAGTATTTATTTCAATATTTATGATTATTGTAATTATTTACAATAGTTAGTTAAAGTAATTAACTAAATTATTTTGCCTTAATTATTCAAAACATATTTTTATCTAAAATATTCAATTGGTAATAATTATATTATCTAAACCACATTTACAAACTTTGACGTATTACTTTTGATGTACAACTTTTATATATTAATTCGATTTATCATAAAAAGTCTAATTCCCCAAATCGACTTAGTAAACCCTAATGCCTTAGAACCCTAGATACCTTAGACTTTTAAGACATTTCATTTATTAGTATTCTTATACATTATAGGTAGAATTCTTCGGAATTCCCATTTCTTAACTCACGTCAGCTTAAGTTGGATTTTGATCGCTTTCGCAAACTGTGAGTATATTTTCCCCCTTTTTCATTTTACTTTTGGGGCTACTCATGTACTTATATCAAGTTTCTATTTCCTTTTACTAAAATAACAATTCTCATGTGTGTTTGCTTGTGTTAATTTGTGTGTCTATGACTTGTCAAAATCATTAACCTTTGAGGGCCTGGCATTTCAATGAATAGTACTATGGTATATACCCCTTGTGACTCTGTTGAGAGACCTTGGCCATTGTCTTGTGATTCATGTTACTCAAAAATGTTTTGATTCTTGATACTTGATTCTTAGGGTTGATTTTGAACGGATATTACTTATTACATAATTGCAAATAGTATACAACACGTGAATTGCGAAACACTTTTCTACTATATGTATTCAAACAGTGTATGCTCACCAATACATTTTGTATTGACAAAAATTATTTTCGTACATGTTTCAGGTTGTTATGAGATCACTTTTAAGCTTTTGGATTCATATTTAGATTTTGATTCATTGTATTTCAGTTTAAACAATTAGTTTGAATCATTGAATCTTTGTTTTCTCATGTAATAAAATTTTTAATCAATGTATCAATATTTACACTTTTAGTCCATGAGCTATTGAACAATCGTCACTACGTGACACCTTGATGTTTCCGCCATCGGTTGGGGTGTTACAAGTTCATCATTCATTGCATGAATCCATTTGGCATATTTCATAGCGATTTTTATGCCTTTGGGTACATGTGATGATAAAAGAGAACGATGAAGTGGATGGGTGGAAAATTGAGATAAGTTGGCAACATGTTTAGTATTGAAAATACCATTTTTAGAGCGAGTGGTCATGGGATGCTTATTGGTATTTTGAATGGGTGAGAGTGGTGGGCTTTGTGGTGGGGTTAAAGGGGAGGATTGGGCCGAGGTGGATGATTGGGCTGAATCGGTGGGTTGGTTCGATGATGGGGATGGGTCGAAAGTGGGGGTGAGGACCGAGGGTGTTTGGTCTGAAGAGTAGGGGGTTGTTGATTGGATAGGGACTGTTGGGGCGAGATGCTTGTTTCATTTGTTGAAGATTGGGCCGAAGATGGGATTGGTGATGGATCTGGAGATGTAGTGGGTAATGAGGTTACGGGTGAGGGATTGTTGACATGTTGTTTTGAGGTTGGAGAATGGGACAACGAGAACACGTTTTTGATGGGGTATTAACGATGGGTGGGGTGGTCGTGTTAGGAGTTTTATTAGGTGTTGGGGAAGGCAAAAAATCTTCAAAGTTTGTGAATGGAAGATTTGTGCTGACGGAAGTTGTGGAAGAAGTGAGAAAAGGAAAGACGTCTTCATCAAATTTTGCATGTCGAGTCGTATAGATTCGACCCGTTGAACGATCGAGACATCTAAAACCTTTATATCTTGGACTATAATCAATAAAAATGCAAGGAGCAATTCGTGGTAATAATTTGTTTTTGGTATATTCACGAAGATATGGATATACGAGACACCCAATAATGTGAAGGTTGGAATATGATGGTGGTTGTTTAAAAATGATTTCAGAAGGTGATTTGTTTTCAAGAAGCTTTATGGGAAGGCGATTTATGATGTAAGTGGCGGAAGTGAAAGCATCAACCCATAATTGTGGTGGGGCATGAGAATTGAACATCATAGCTAGACCGGTTTCGGTGATGTGATGGTGTTTGCGTTCGGCTCGACCATTTTGTTCCGGTGTATAAGGACACGACAAGCGATGATGTATGCAATGTTCTTGAAAACAAGTTTGAACTCTATTATTTATAAATTCGGTGCCACCATTACTTTGGAAAACTTTGACACTTGTTGAAAAGTGATTTTGGACAAAGTTTAGAAAAACGGTGAGAACATTGTAGAAATCGGATTTTGCCTTTAGGGGATAAAACCATGTGAACCAAGAAATCACATAATATAAATATCCATCGGTTGAGGCGATTGTTGGGAGTCCCCAAAGGTCACAATGAATTAAGACTAAAACTTGTTAGGTACGTTTGTTATTTTCAATAAATGGAAGATGTTTGGCTTTAGATAATTCGCAATAATTACATAAACCCGGTTTGGGTAATAAAGAAGTAACAAAAACATGACCGAGTTTATTCAAAGTCGATATAGTTTCAAAGGAAACATGTCCTAAGCGACTATGCCATTTATTGAACGAAGCACGAAGTTGCGAAGTGGAGAGAGCGGCAACAAGAGACTTGTGACTTTGGGTTAGAACATAGAAGCCATTTTCACAAATGCCTCTAGCAAAGACTTCCCCCGTTTTTCGGTCCTGAATATGAAAAAAAATGTTAAAAAACAAAACATCGACGGGTGAATCATTTGTTAATCTACTAATTGATAGTAGTTTTTTTGTAAGATTTGGAACAACAAGCACATTTTGCAAAGATATAGAATTATTTAAAGGCGTGTTTCCAATGTGAGTAACGGGTAACGATTCCCCATTACCAAAGGTGACACGCATGTTACCCTTGTGTGGTTTAGAAACTTTTAGATCAAGAATATTATTTAGCATATGGGTTGTTGCACCTGAATCAGCCGTCCAATCCAGAGTTTCGGGGGCAAGGTTGCATTGCGCATTAAAAGCTTGGGCTATATTTGCATCTAGGGTGAGAGCTTTTTGTGCATAAGATGCTAGGGTGGGACAAACACTAGCATAGTGGCATTCTTTTCGACAAAGTTGGCAAGTTGGAGAACGTTTGGTGTAAGAATATCCACGGCCTCAGGAGGAGTTTGAACGGAGATGTCCTCGGTAGGAGGAAGAGGGCGATTGGTTTTGGAGTAAAAGTCGGCTTCGGGTGGTGTTTTCCCATGAAGTTTTTGGACAAAGAGTTAGTGATTTTCCGCATTCGCGAGTAGATGATGCAAGGGAGGTGCGGGATGTATGGTACATTGGGAAGTAGAAAATTTTTCAAAAGAAGCTTCTAAGCCACAAAGAAACCAATGGCGCTTGTCTTCATCACTAATTTGGTGACCAATTGAAGCAAGTTGGTCGGTACGAGTACGGGTATAGGTATGAGTACGGTACCGATCTCATCCCTAACAGGGACCATCCGTGCAATTTACTCTTACCATAAAGTTAAATCACGCACTCAAATAAAACATTACTCTTACCATCCGTGTGTGATTTTACACATAAATTTTGTTCGGAAACGAGTCTGTAAGACTGGAAAAAAAAAAACTAGTTAATAATAGGGGTGCAAACGAGCCGAGCGGCTCGCGAGCTACTCAAGATCGACTCGGTAAAAAGCTCGAACGAGTCGAGTCTTATCGAGCTCGAGCCTGCAATAAAACTCATTTGGTTATCGAGCTCGAGCTCGAGCCTCGGATGTAAAGCTCGATTGGGCTCGTCGAGCCTTATCGAACTTTGCTTATTTATGTCAATTAATACTATATAGCCCAATTGTATTGCAACCCATGCATTAACTAAATTACTTTGGGCCATGGGCTTCTTAATTGTCCAAAACGAGTCCTTAATAGTCAAAACGAGCTCCTTAATGGTCCAAAACGAGCTACTTAATGGTCCAAAACGAGCTCGAGCCAAGCTTGGGCTCGTTTAAACTCTTGCCACATACATTTTGATCGAGCTTTCGAGCCGAGCTCGAGTTCTTAAATATAATATCGAGCCAAGCTCGAGCCCAAAATACAAGGCTTGAATCGAGCTCAAGCTCGAGCTTCTGAAAATTGTCACGAGCCTATCTCGATAATGAAAGATTCGAGCTCGGCTGGGCTCGTTTGCACCCCTAGTTAATAATAATATTATTATCTATTATCTATTAATATATATAAAAGAATTGAACATTGCTGACGTGGCGTGCAATGGTGCCTTCAACCTCTTCATAAAACTGCCACGTGGCATCATAATTGAAAGATTTTAGTGTTTTTGATTTATTTCCTTTTTTAATTAAAAAAAAGATAAACATAAAACCCCAAATTTATATCTCTATCTCTCAATTCTCAATTAGTAAAATTAAATTGAGTTATTTTAGGAAAAAAAATTTAAAAACAAAATAAAATTTTCTCTTATGTTCCTCCCATAATTTTTAAACGTTAATATCTTTTATATTCGAGATTTTTTAAATAAAAAAATTACATCAAATTAACGAGCGTTTTATTATCTTTCCAATGAGTACCATAGCGCTATATAAAAAACGGAGAAAAAAACGATTATTTTTTGTGGGGTTATGTTCATACAGAAAAAAAAAAACACAAAGTGTTCAGGTTATTCATTAATCATGTTTTTTCTTTTAAACCAGGTTCTTATCTACGATGTTGAAATTCAGTCCAATCACCATGCTATCATTGGAATTTCACTCTTCTAAAGATGGATTGGTATACTTCATCAAGAGAAGCTAAGAGAAAGAATCGCGCAACACTACAACACATGGTGTCACCTTATAGCAAGGTTATTTTTTTATTTATTTAATTACAAGAGTAATAATTATTACTATTAGTATTAATATTATTAGAATGGTTATATTTTTCAACCCCCATCATGAATTCTACATCTATATAAGTCAAAGTGAAATTGTAACATATTTTAAATTACGTGAAGATGATTATATGTTGAAGGTTATCCTTTAATACTGTATTATGTTTAATATGGTTTATGTTTTTTATTTTTTTTAACTCTTTAAATAAATGTTTTTTTAACTAAGATTGATTATGTTTAAGTTATTTACTTTTTTCGTGATTTGAGTTTTCTTCTTTTATCATTTTTATCATTTTTTTATTAAATCATATTAAAATTTTTAACCCCGGGACCTTCCCGGGGTAATCAGCTAGTCTATATCTATACATATAATAAACCAAAGCCATTTTAATGACATGACACTCAAAGAGGCATTCTCTTCCTTGAGTGTGCCATGTGTCATCTCATGTGGCATTGAGATATTTTAGGAAAAAAAGAATTTAAAAACAAAATTGGATTTTTCACCCTCATGTTTTCTCCCATAATTTTTAAACGTTAATATCTTTAATATACGAGATTTTTTAAAGAAAAAAATTACACTAAATTAACGAGCGTTTTATTATCTTTCCAACGAGTACCATAGTGCTATATAAAAAACGGAGAAATTTTTTGTGGGGTTTTGTTCATACAGGAAAAAAACACAAAGTGTTCAGGTAAATCATTAATCATGTATAGGCAAGTCACTAATTATGTTCAAATCAGTAAATATGAATTTTTTTTGCAACCAGAGCCGAATAGGTTAATAGAGTTATACGTTGTTTTAAGTTAGGTATCAATATTAGTATGTTAGAGTTGTATATTTGTTTAGTCTTTAGGATAGGTGTTAATATTAGAGTTACATTAAAGTTCTACATTCTTTTAGGTTAGGTGTTAGCATTGGAGTTGTACATTGTTTTACGTTAGATATTAATATTAGAGTTATACATCAGTCTATTTCATATATAAATTTGATGTATCATATTAAATTTCTCAACCCGGGATGCTAAAACCATTTTAATGACATGACACTCAAAGAGACATTCTCTTCCTTGAGGGTGCCATGTGTCATCCCATGTGACATTGAGATATTTTAGGAAAAAAATAATTTAAAAACAAAATTGGATTTTTCACCCTCATGTTTCCTCCCATAATTTTTTAACGTTAATATCTTTAATATACGAGATTTTTTAAAGAAAAAATTACACCAAATTAACGAGCGTTTTATTATCTTTCCAACGAGTACCATAGTGCTATATAAAAAACGGAGAAATTTTTTTGTGGGGTTTTGTTCATACAGGAAAAAAAACACAAAGTGTTCAGGTAAATCATTAATCATGTATAGACAAGTCACTAATTATGTTTAAATCAGTAAATATGAATTTTTTTTTTCAACCAGAGCCGAATAGGTTAATAAAGGTATACATTGTTTTAAGTTAGGTATCAATATTAGTATGTTAGAGTTGTACATTTGTTTAGTCTTTTGGATAGGTGTTAATATTAGAGTTACATTAAAGTTCTACATTCTTTTAGGTTATCTGTTAGCATTGGAGTTGTACATTGTTAATTTGTTTTAGGTTAGATATTAATATTAGAGTTATACATTAGTCTATTTCATATGTAAAATTGATGTATCATATTAAATTTTTCAACTCGGAACGCTCCCGGGTATAATCTAGTTATTATTAAATTAATAAACTTCACAAGAAAGAAAAAAAAGGTGCCCATCTTCGGTTTCATTTGGATCGCTTCCTCCCTCTCCTTTTCGGACCATCATCGGACCCTGACAGCTGACACCTCGCCGACGATCTGTTACGATTCCGGCACGTCAGCGCACCATTAATATTCCGATCACTCAATATATCTCCATTTAGCCAACTACACGGTTTGTTTTCTCTCATCTATTCATCTCACATCACATTCTTTATATAATACGCACGCACTCTCTTCTTCAATCACTTCATCACAATCAACTAATATTTTTATGCTTTTTTAATGAACTATACTTTAACATGTGTTTCAGATCTGTTTTATTAATTTGAAATTATGATCTACTTTGTCTACTCCGCAAGATATTAGTTAGGTTTGTTATTATACCGTTTGATGTACCTAGTCATTATATATATCAATCAATATGTTTAGATAATTTATCTATAAGCAGTTAGGTACTACAATTTATAGTTGTTGTAGGCTGAAAGATGTGTAATGTGATAATGATGTAGCTTGGCATCGATTTCAATCGTCTTTTAGAATAGGTTTTTTCTGCATATCTTACTTCATATATTATTATGAGAGATTGAGAGGACTAGTCATCTTATTATTTGTTTTAATTTGACTGTGTTTCTCGACAACAGGAATTATGAAGTTGTAGCTTGTTATTAAGAACTAAGGCTGGTTCGTGTTTGTCGTGAGATCATGGAGTCACCTGGTTAGCTCCTTGAAGCTTTCTTTTTAAAGATTTTGTAGATTATCAAGTTTTTGGTCACCTTTTATCAATGTTTAAGAGAACGGAATTGAGGCTCGAGGCGTTTTCCCTTTGCCTCACGAGACAAGGCGTAAGCCTCAAGGTGAACCGAGGCGGAACTAAAAAGTAAATATAAAAATTATGTACCTTATAAAAACAAAATAATTGACAAAGAAAGTCTAAAACATCACACACACATCAAAAAGAAAATAATTGTCATAGAAAGTCTAAAACATCAAAAACACACAAAACCCGTGAGGCGCAAGTTTTCTTAGTGCCTTGGCCCTTTGAGGCGCACGTGCAAATAACCCGATGGGGCGCCGCGCCACCTCATACACGTGTTTTCAGCGCCTCGAGCCGAGTGCCTCACCTGTTTCTTTAAACTATGCCTTTTAATGATTAGCATGCTTATCTCTTGTTGATTAGTTTTTAGAACAAAGTCATGTGATGCATACTTTTGGATTCTCATTCTTGGTTTTGTTGGACATTTTGTTGCAGTTGGTAGATTGAGGTCTACATCTGTTGTTGTTGTTACACTTGATACCAATGAGGTATACATAGTTGTTAGCTTATTTTCTAGGAATGACACTCAGATCATTTATATCGATCCGACAACTGGATATCTTAGACATGAGCGGAAGCTAGGTTATGATGTTTTCAACTCCCAAGATGAGGCATTAAACTACATCACAAATGGTTCAAGGTCACTTTGTAAGAGTATAGTTTATGCGAGAGCCATATTAGGTTATACAACGCTTGGGAGCTCCGGTTTGCTTCTCGTTGCAACAAAGTTGACTCCTAGCATTCCGAATTTGCCTGGCGATGGATGTGTCTACACGGTTAGTGAGAGCGAATTGGTTAAAGTTTCACTTCAAAATCCTCAACCCCAGGGGAAAGGAGAAATAAAGAATATTCAAGAACTGGCTGAACTTGATATAGATGGAAAATACTACTTTTGTGAAACAAGGGATATAACTCGTCCCTTTCCAAGTCACACTTCTGTAAGAGACCCTGATGAGGAATTTGTTTGGAATGGATGGTTTTCAAATTCCTTCAAAAGAGTTGGTCTAGAGCAGTACTGTGTTGTTTTACTACAGGTATTGGTCTTTGCTTTATACCTTCATATACATTGGCGGAGCTTGAAAAAAATTCCGTGGGGCCCGAAAGTCATGAGACCCTTAAAACGGAGGGGGCGGACTCAATACGTATAATATCTTCTACGAAAAATCGTAAATTTACACTAGTGAGCAAAAAACGGTGGGGGCAGGGCACCTCCCGGCCCAAAATAAGCTACGCCAATGTTCATATATCATCCTCATTAGTTAGACCTTTTTAAGATACTAGTACTTGTATTAAATAACAGACCGGCTATATAATCTTGAAAATAAGAATTTAGTTCTAGATTTGAGTTAACATGATCTACCTAGCATAAGATCCAATAGTAAGTATCAAATGCTCAACCTGTCTATTTCAATTAACAGGGTTTTGCAGAATGTCGAAGTTTTGTAAGCTTAGGTCCGCAAGAAGGCATTGTTGCTCTAATAGCTCGTCGAAGCAGGCTTCATCCTGGCACACGATACTTAGCAAGGGGCATAAATTCATGTTGCAGCACAGGTCGATTGCCATCTCCTAAGCCCATACTGTTTATGTTCTTTATCATAAATATATTTATGTTGTGAAATTCTGTGGATGTATTACGTGTATTGCTTCATTGACACGTTTTTACTCATGAGTGCTTGAGTTCTTGTAGTGCCTCATTTGGTTTTCTATATTTGACTAGCCAGTCTAAAGCTGTTTTCCAATGTGAGTTGTAGGTCACTCTTCTTCTCAGTAAAGTTCTGTAGCCCAACTTTCTAAAAGAGCTGTACTTGACAATTTACACTATAACTTAATAGTCATCATCTGCTGTTGTGATTGTGCACAATAGTTGAATTTGAACTTATTTATTATCGAATCAAGTTTCAAAAGTTTAATCTTGCAATACTTAAATGATCTGGAACAACTTGAAATAATGAAAGGAAATTTTGTGTTGAAAGCACTCAAGTGTAAGTGTATTCTTATTAGATGCAGTTGGCGAAACAGGAAAGTTGGACGGTTTTGGTAACGTGTTATATTGGTTTGTGTTGGGTTGGTTTGGGTTGGGTTGACTAGCATATGATTTGAAGTTAAAGGTTATCACAGAAGATGAGTGAATTTTTATGGGTTATTTTCCTGAAATATATAAAGGGGGTAAGAATTGTTAGAACAGTTCAATTTTATCATGCTTTTTAGGAGGTTTAGGTATCAAGCTGTTTATGGTTTATAATCAGTTTGATCTTAATTTTGATTGACGTTTTTGCCGAGCAGGCAATGAAGTTGAGTGTGAGCAAATTGTATGGGTTCCAAAAAAGGCCAGCCAAAGTGTACCTTTTAATACCTATATATGGAGACGAGGCACTATTCCTATGTGGTGGGGTGCAGAACTAAAGATCACTGCTGCGGAAGCAGAAATTTATGTTGCAGACCGTGATCCATATAAAGGAAGTGCGCAATACTATCAGAGGTTAAGTAAGAGATATGATAAAAGAAATATAGCCATAGTTGGTACAAATCAAAAGAAAAGTCCTGTGGTTCCAATTGTGTGCATTAATCTGCTACGAAGTGGAGAAGGTAAGTCAGAATCCATTCTAGTTCAGCATTTCGAGGAATCTGTGAACCATGTTAGATCAACTGGGAAACTTCCTAATACTAGAGTTCATTTAATAAATTATGATTGGCATGCCATTACCAAATTAAAGGGTGAACAACGAACCATTGAAGGTCTGTGGAACCTCTTAAAAGCACCGACAGTATCCATAGGCATTACAGAAGGAGATTATCTGCCTTCTCGTCAGAGCATGAAGGATTGTCTAGGGGAAGTAATTTATAATGATGACATTGTTGGTGCATTTTGCTTACGCTTACATCAAAATGGAGTCATTCGTTTCAACTGTGCTGATTCTTTGGATCGGACAAATGCTGCTAGTTATTTTGGTGCACTTCAAGTTTTCACAGAACAGTGTAGGCGTCTTGGAATATCTCTTGATAGTGACATGGCTATTGATTATCAATCTGCTAAAAACTATGGTGGATATACTGCCCCTTTGCCACCGGGTTGGGAAAAAAGATCTGATGCTGTAACTGGAAAATCATATTATATTGATCACAATACTAGGACTACAACCTGGAATCATCCATGTCCAGATAAAGCTTGGAAACGTTTTGACATGTCATTTGAGGAATTTAAAAGGTCTACAGTTTTGGCTCCAGTATGTATACTGGCTGACCTTTTTCTACTAGCTGGTGATATTCATGCAACACTCTACACTGGATCTAAAGCAATGCATAGTCAGGTTCTTAGTATATTTAGGGAGGAAGCAGGAAAATTCAAGCAGTTTTCTGTGGCACAAAATGTGAAAATAACGTTGCAGAGAAGATATAAAAACACAGTTGTTGATAGCTCTCGTCAGAAGCAGTTAGAGATGTTCCTTGGTATACGGCTTTTCAAGCATCTTCCATCACTTCCAGTTCAACCCTTACATGTATGTAACTGCTTGTGATGTATTGTTTTTATTTGTTTTTTTTGCCTAATGAACTGCTAAAAGAAGTCATGAGTGGCTTATAACTAGCATAGGCATGAGCAAAGTTTGAAAAGTGCAACATGTCTTGTCCCATTGCCTTGACTTATTTTATGAGTTATAACTCTTATTTTGTTCTATTTTTGGTCGGATAAAAGCTGTTTGGAACCAGAACAGCATGTTCTTATGTTTGAAGGATGCAATCTGCTGCTATTTTTGGTGCAACCACAATTGACTTTATGAAAATTAAAATTTTACAAATCCTTCTATAATTGAGAACACAACTCTTAGGATGCTAAATGACATGGTTTCTGGTGCATCTCATCTTAAATTTTTTTTTTTTGAGTTACGTGTATTTACATGTTCAATGGCTACAATGTATCACCTCAAGAAACTGACGAGTCTTCTTCGTGTTGTTCTGAAAGCTGCAATCAAGCATTAGCTCATCTCTCTTTTTTCCTGATAGGTGACTAGTAGACCATTTGGTTGCCTTCTTAAGCCGGTTGCCAGCATTTTGCCGAGTCCTGATGATGGAGGCAGTCTTCTTAGCTTTAAGCAAAAAGACCTCATCTGGGTAACCATAATACGTTTCTGCTTTCTAAGGCTTAAACATTGACATTCCCTTGATTGCTAATTACAAAATTGAAATTTTATGATCCAGTTTTTCTGTTGTACAGGTTTCGCCACAGGCGGCAGATGTTATGGAACTCTTTATACATCTTGGTGAGCCCTGTCATGTTTGTCAGGTTCTTCTCACAATTTCACATGGTGCAGATAGTTCAACATTTCCATCCAGAGTGGATGTGAGAACTGGACGTGATCTAGATGGGCTTAAACTTGTTGTTGAGGTCTGATTTATCTTTTCCTTCACTTGGCGTGTTAAATTAGCAGCCACCCTTTCTTCTCTTCTCTAATTGGTGTTAGGATAAAACATATATAAAGGCATATGAATCTTCTTTGGAATTTTATAGGCTTCTTAACAGAGAAATTTTAAGAGTTCTCATTGCAGTCATTTTCGGTCCCAACTTTTAGCACAATGCTAGTTTTAACTAACATCTCCACCCCAAGAGTGATTGTTCTCTGCAAAGTTTAAAAGAACGGAAACGAGCCTCGAGGCGTTTTCCCTTCACCTCATGAGGCGTTATGCCTCATGAGGCGTAAGCTCGAGGCGCAGTCAAAAAATAAATATAAAAATTATGTGTATGTAAAAAATAAAATACTTGACCTAGAAAAGTCTAAAACATCAAAAATAAAAAAGTTGACCCAAAAAGTCAAACACCAAAAAAGCACATAAAAAACACCCTAAACCACCTGAGGCGCACCCAAGGCGCACCCGAGGCACACATTTTCTTAGCACCTCAGCCCTTAGAGGCGTATGTACAATCTAAACCCCATGAGGCGCGCCTCAGACTCGTTTTCTTGGAGTTTCGCCTCGAGGTGCACCTCAAGGCGTACGCCTCACCCGTTTTTTAAACCATGGTTCTCTGTGCTCTAAGAAGTGCAGTCAGCCTTATTTCTTGTGGTTGCATCTCTAGGTTGTTTGGTCTATCCAGTGTTGTAAAAGGCGCCCTAGGCGGCCGCCTAGGCGGCGCCTAGGCGCTGGGCGGTCATCATTATCGGAATATTGCCCTAGGCGGTGAGCTAGGCTTTTTGAGGATTAGGCGGGCTGTAGGCGGTTGTAGGCGGTCTGGGCGGTGGGCAAGGCGGCAGGCGGGCTAGGCGGTGGGCCTTTTTTTTAACAGTGCTGCTGCTGGAAATCTGCATATCAGTGTTGTAAAAGGCGAAGATGAAGATATGTAATAGAGAAAGTAGATGTAGCAACGATGGGGAGACCAAGGGACATCAGCAGATGAAGCAAATGTGAGATGGTCAGATGACGGCAGTAGTATTGGTAGAAAGAAAGTGTGATGGAGTAAAGTAGGGTTAGGTATCTTATTTTATATTTGTTTTCTTTTTATTAAGTTTCATTTTTCATCCTTAATGTTTTAGGTTTTTATCAAATTTAACCTCAAACTTTTTATAATATGTTAAAATATTTTCAAAAACCCTAAATCTGTGTATATATATATAAAATACGTGTAAAAAATACCAAAACGCCTAATTCCGCCTAATTTCGACTAGTCCTTAGGCTGGACCTCACCGCCCGCCTAGCGCCTAGCGCCTAGCGCCTTCTGCAACACTGGGTCTATCAAACCACCAAGGATGCTATGTACACCCAACTATATAGAAATTGAACACATATGTAGTCCATAAGCAAATGAACTTAAAAAATGAAGAGAGACTGATGATACATGATTATTGTCTTATCCATTCAGCACATCTGTCATTGGTAGATCAGACCAAAGTCATGTGCCAGATGTTGCTTTAGCACACAAATGTTTGTAAGATTTTTTAGGTTTATGGCAGATTCTTAAAACACAAATTTATGTTGTAGTGTGTGAAGAATATGATAATGAGCCTGCAATTGAGAATACCTAGGTTTTATGTCCCAGGTACAAACTGACTATGCATTTTTCTTAATGGACTGAAAGATTGCCCAGGAAAAAAGTAACTTTTAATAGGATCTTTCACTTTGCTCAATCAATATTTCATAATGGGTGGACATATTGTTTGCTTTGTGTCAAGAAATCAAACCCTCATCAAATTAAGACTTTCATTCAGAAGCATATGCAATACATGTTCCAGTTCCAGTTTCTTTTACTTGGAAGCAAATAATATAGTCCCCATCAACTTCTTTACCTGGTATCAGCTTTATGGGTAATGATATGTTTCGAGTAATGCCATGCTCCTTGCCATGCGTAGATTGCAGTGCTCATTTCATAATCTTTTCTACCCTATTTATCTCATAAAAGTTATATGTAACCGATTGTCCCAAAATAATGTTAACATATGGTTATTCGCAACATATGCATTTTATATATTATAGAAAAAAGCAGTGAAGTCAGAATATTAATCATGCTATAAAAAGCAACTAGAACAAATGTTTGGTCAAGCATGATCGAATGTAAAAAAAGTCATGGGTCTGATTGTGGGCAGTTCAAGAGACATCACACACATATTATTAGGGAAGCCGAAATGGGTTGACGCATTGTCATAGGAGGATTTATGCTGTTAGAAGTAATCATTCTTACATAATATGTCATACCAGTTATGAATAAATTAATGCAGTGCTGAGCAGTTGTTACTTTCAGCAATACAAAGGGTAAGCATACGTAGAGACGAGATAACTTAAATCAGGTTCAGGGGGAGTGGAAGAAAAGAGCCACCATATCTGAGCCCATTTAGTTTATGTTGCCCTCTCTCTTTCTTCCTCTGCTATTCCTTGATTTCTAACAAATACCCATAGGTCCGATTTGAGACCGAAACCTAGTGACTATGGATAAGATTTGTGCTATTTTAATATTGTATAATATTGAACTTGGTAAAATTCTGGCTTTAGCTTAATTAAAGTAGTTTAACAAGGTTTTCTTTGTTTACAGGGAGCATCTATCCCTCAATGTGCGAATGGTACAAACATAGCAATACCCATACCAGGACCTAGTAGTGCTGAGGATATGGCTGTGACAGGAGCTGGTGCACGCCTAGACGCCCAAGATACAACTAACCTTCCACTTTTGTATGATTTTGAAGAACTGGAAGGCGAACTGGACTTCCTTACTCGTGTGGTTGTACTCACCTTCTATCCTACTGTGTCAGCCAAAACCCCAATCACACTCGGGGAGGTACAGTGAAATTAAAAAAATACTACTGTACTGCTAATGTCAATCGATTAGTTCTATAAATTGGTGTGTGTTGTCTTAAATTTAATCAAGCATAATCTGTTTACAAAAATAGTAATTAGTAACTATTTCGTAGCTTCTCCCGAGGTTCAGTGGTTTACTTCCGCTGCCACCTACACCATACTGTTATGTTAACAAATTTATGTGCGCCATGATGTTAATGTTGGCATGGTCTTTTAATATGGCTGCAAAAAGAGCATACGATCATTGATATGATAGATGTTCTTGTAATTGATCTGCATATGATGAACTGTACATGGAGGGTCAATTGAATTGCTGTTTCCAAATAGCATGCCATCCGTGTGTAATGACAACACTTAACCATATTTCTTGTGAACAAATAATCCAGACCATCTTTTCCTCATTGGTAAAAATATATCACTTCACAAACCTTGTTTAGAAGTGAAAAAAAAAAATCTCCGTGACATTATTAGACTGAATGATGATATGCTTTTATATGTTTTAGGAGCAAAATGAAGTCGGAGACCTCCAAAATTTGTTCAAGTGCTGTATCTAATTGTCACCTTTGTGCTTTTCATTAATTCTTTCATAAACATATTTGATATAATGCATTATTGATGCACTCAGTCTTTAATTATTTTTTTATAAACATGTTCAAGTTGATTATTACCGTGGTGGATGTAATTTCTATCTGTTGCTCTTTATTGGGTTATGTAACAGGTAGAGATACTTGGAATCTCTCTTCCATGGCGAGATCTTTTTGCTTCTGATGGACCTGGCATGAAGTTATGGGATCATATCAATAAAATCAATAAAGATACTGATCCTTTTCCATCTGATATTAACAGCGATCCTTTTCCATCTGATATCAACAGCAATCCTTTTGCTATTGATGATGTATTGCCCTCTGCAAAATCTGAAAATACCACCAGCACCTGGGTGGACCTCTTATCAGGCGATGACTTTATATCAGGACCCATTTCACAACCAGTTCCAGAAACTGCTTTCCATGATCCATTTCTCAACCCGTTTCATGATAATGATGAAGTAAATGATTCTCCTCCTAAGGTTTCTGTACAAGATAAAGGGCCAATTGAAAGTGGTCCTGAGCAATATTTAAGTTGTTTTAAGAAGCTGACTGCTTCACATGTGGTATGTTTTTTCCATGATATGCTTTTGCTATTGCATAGTTTTTGTCCGGCACAGGTTGGAATAGATTTATCAAGGTCATGCTTAGGTGCAGAATACAGTTTTAGGGGCATATGAAAAAAAAAGGATTTTCCTCTGGATGGGTTGGGTCCTTGTTCTATGAACTTTTTTTGCATTTGTATCCTTAATCCTTGATTACTGACCTGATGCTCCATACTTAGATTCCCTGCGCTTGCTTACCTTAATCATCCTGTACATGACCACACATTTCCATAATTTACTGCATTGCATCTGCGTGTAGCTTGATAATATTTTCTCAAATAAAAATTATAATGCATGTTCATTTGTGACATTATCATTGATTTCTTCAATACCCCCACATTTCATCTTTAACATGTGAAATATTGTCAACATTTTAACAATAGAGGCTGTGGAAATCATTACTTTCATTTTTTTAATAAAAATGGCAGTCGAGGGACAACTACACACAATAAAGAGATTCTGAGAGGATTTTTTTTTTTTTTTTAATAGAGATATGAGGCACACTTGCCTTTTTCTTTGTTTTGTTTTTGTTGGTACACTCTTGGGCAATTTGGCTTTTGGTGCTTTTCAAATATGAGATTGGAAGAATATCATTTCAATTCTCTTTTTTCTACACTTTGAGTCATTGACAATGTAGATGGAAGTTGGAACTCCTATCTACTTTTATATGTAAAAAAAAATGATTGTTAGATTAGATTAACTGGAAATCTTGTTATACTCTAACCTCCTTTGTATAACTGCCGTTTCATTTCATAGACAAAATAGATACAAGTTGTTTTCTTTTGGGTTCTAAATAAAGATGTCAATGGAGTTTTGCAGGCTAAAAAGTTAAGCTTTGTAGAGGCGATGAAACTAGAAATTGAACGTCTTGGTCTAAATCTTTCTGCTGCTGAACGTGATAGAGCTTTATTGTCTATTGGCATTGATCCAGCTACTATAAATCCTAACATGTTGCTTGAGGAATCTTACGTGACTTCATTATGCAAGGCTGCTAATGCACTTGCACTTGCTGGTCACATTTCATTAGAAGATAAAACAATTGGTGCTATTGGTCTTGATCCTGTTGATCTTGATAATGATATCGATATTGATTTTTGGAATATAAATAAAATTGGCGAGGGTTGTTCTGGGGGGCCATGTCAGGTTCGTGCTGAAGCTGTTACATCTTCTTCTTCGGCCTCCTTGTACACGTGCTCCGAGTGTCGACGCAAGGCTTGCAGAGCTTGTTGTGGGGGTAAAGGGGCTCCTCTTCTTCTTGGAAGTTATAGTAGTGATTCTAGTCGATCTGTGAGTACGGATGGGGTTATTTGTAAGCTGTGCTGTCATGATAATGTTCTTCATGCACTGATCGTCGACTATGTTAGGGTTTTAGTCAGCCAACGAAGAAGTAGCAGGTCTGACCTTGCTGCTTATAAAGCCTTAGACCAGGTTGTAGGAAGAGATTATCTTTCCAGAAGAACGATAAACAAGTCTGACAGAAATGGACCTAATGCCATCCGACACAACCTACTCAAAGGACAGCAATCATTAGCTGAATTCCCGTTTGGCAGCATTTTGCACTCGGTATCTCTTTCCATTGATTATCAATTCTATTTCCGTCTTTAGGGATCTATGTAAACCCTTAAGATTTTTTAGCTTAAAACAACTCTGCATCTGGTACTCCATTTGATTGTATATCTTTAAAGAGGAGTATAGTTGCAAGTATTTATGTATGTGTGTACTAAATTCTAATATCTTTCTTGAATTCTTTTACTTTTGCTAGATTGAATCAGCCCCCGGTTCGGCACCTGTCTTGTCGTTGCTTGCACCTTTGGATACCATATCACAAGAGTCTTCATACTGGAAAGCTCCTCCTAAGACATCGTGTGCTGAGTTTGCTATTGTTCTTGGCAATCTTTCCAATGTCTCTAGTGTTATCCTTGTTCTTAGTCCATGTGGCTATTCTATGTCTGATTCTCCTACTGTAAGTAAATTTATGCATAGTTATCAAAAGCGCGAGGCGCATTCAAGGCGAGTGTGCCTCGCCTGGGGCCTAGGCGCGATGCGCAAAAAAGCGAGGGCCTAGGATAAAAAAAAGCGAACAAAGAAAATAAAGTAAAAAAATAATTAAAATAATGCTATTTTTCATCTAGTTAGTATGAAAAGTTTAAAAATATTGATGTATTAGTGTATAGAAGTAGTTTTCCTTAGATAACAGTGGAAATCTAGCTCGAATTTAGCTATAATTTAACGAATTTGGCTGGAAACTCTCCGGAATTCGGGAATCTTGAAATCTGCGCCTAAACCATCACCTGGAGAATTAAAGCGCAATTTCCTCGACTCAAAGCGCAAATGCATTAATGGGCCTAGGCGCAAGAGGCGATGGCTTTTAACAACTATGAATTTATGCCATAAAGTATATTTGTTACAAGAAGCTTAATGTCCATAAAGTTATCAAAATACCCGGGAACTTCATTTTATCCTTTCTACACTTGAACAGCCTATAATTTCAAGGCGAGCCCATTTTGACCCGAACCAAATTGATGCTTTATTAAAACAGCCCAATTGACCCGGACGCGTTTTGATTCGTTAGGTGACTAGATCCGCCCATACAGTAAAGATTCATTTTGGTTTCTATTCTTACCATGCAGGTGCAAATATGGGCAAGCAATAAGATAGACAAGGAAGAAAGAAAAATAATGGGAAAATGGGACGTTGGATCACTCATCTCGTCTTCCCCTGAGCTTAGTGGGCCTGAAAAGCCCGGTAGCACGAGTCCAAGGCACATCAATTTTTCATTTAAAAATCCTGTTCGTTGTCGCATAATCTGGATCAAACTAAGTATCCAGAAAACTGGTTCGACCTCTTTAAATTATGGTAGTGGTTTTGATCTTCTATCTTTGGATGAAAACCCGTTCTCCCGAAGTGTGTCTATAGAATCTATAGATAGCGATCCACGTCTACACGCAAAGAGAATCATTGTAGCTGGAAGTCCTGTGAAATTGGAGATACCAACACAAACCTCGTACCAAAGTAGCGTAAAAAACTGGTTGGAAAGAGCTCCACCGCTCAACCGGTTCAAGGTACCAATTGAGGCAGAGAGGCTGATTGCCGATGGGCTCGTGTTGGAACAATACCTATCTCCAGCTTCACCAATGCTGGCAGGGTTCCGGCTTGACGGGTTTAATGCAATAAGACCTCGAGTTACCCATTCACCGGCACCATCAGTTGTTTGGGAAGATAGATTCATATCTGCAGCAGTGCTTTACCTTCAAGTGTCTGTTTTACAGGTACTTTCTGTAACCAAAAACATCTAGCCATCCGTCATATACAGGGGCGTAAATGAGCTGACGCGCTCGTGTACTGCTAGAGATTGGCGTGTTAAAAGCTTAAACGAGCTTGAGCCTACATACGGGTTCATTTAATAAACAAATTCAAACCTGAGCTTTACATATCAAAGCTTGACTACGCTCATCAGGATAAATGAGCATATTATTTATATAAATATAATAATTATTGTTTTATATGATAATTATTATTTTACATAATATTATGATAAAAAAAAATACAAAAAAAAGTATATTTTTATGTATAAGATGATGACTATACCTATATAAAATATAAATTTATGTTCATAAATAAATTTGTAATAAATAATAAACTCGCTGAGTTTGAATTGTATTATGATAAAAATACAAAATAATATAATTTTACATACAGTGAATTTTCGTTGATTCTTGTTGCTCTATCTAGTTAATTTTTATTACTGTTACTTTTGTTATAATTAATGATATTTTTTTACAGGACAATGGGAAAATGGTGGTGGTTGCAGAATACCGGTTACCAGAGGTGAGGGCTGGGACGGCCATGTACTTTGATTTTCCTAGACCAGTGACCGCTCGCCGTGTCTCATTTAGACTACTTGGAGACGTTGCTTCATTTGCAGATGATCCTGCAGATCAGGATGATTCTGCGGACTTACAAGGCCCGTTGGCTGCAGGCCTCTCATTATCAAGCCGCATTAAACTATATTATTACGCCGATCCCTATGAGCTGGGGAAATGGGCCAGCCTTTCTGCTGTTTAGATACTAAATGTGTGATTTTGTACATTAAAAACTCTCATTCATTGTTGTAATCATGTCTAGATTTATTCTATAATAGGGGGATTTTATTTTATATTTTTGTAAGCCCCTGCTTTTGGGTCTCTCTTCAACTGAGTGTAAAACATACAGTATATCGCTTTTAAGTTTCCACTCTCTTCATTGTTTTGGTTTTTAAGTGTTCGGTTAAACGTGAATGGATTTGAATGTAGGTTTTAAACTCTCAAATATAGGTTTGTTTGTGTTTTTTAATTTTAGACATAATGAATCTAATTCTTATTATAAAGTAGGTCCTTACTCAGTTACTTGCTCAGTCGCACCTTCTTCTCATCTCAACCGTAACTTATTCTGTCAGGAGCTCACCTCTTTGGGAGCACGTATTGTCCAGACCAAACCATTGCATGGTAGGCAGGATAACACATCACTACTATTGGTTTCTAAAATATGAAGAAACATCCATGTCAGATGCATACTTGTCTTGTTCACTAGGATTTTTTTTACTACTTATTTTACAGTCAAAGTTGCTAAGGTGAATTATTAACATTGAATTGGTGGTTGAGATGGTGTATCACCAACGCCAGCTGACGTGATTATCTTCCCAGGACGTCCTAATATCAAGGTGCTCACGGACCTAAATGAGCATATCATTTATATAAATATAATAATAATTGTGTTATATATAATAATATTATATTACATAATATTATGATAAAAAAATACAAAAAAGTATTTTTTTTATGTATATAAGATTATGACTATACATATATAAAATATAACTTTGTGTTCATAAATAAAATAATTAAATCTTTAATAAATAATAAGCTCGTGAAGAAACACCAATATAACAATCCGTATATAACAATGCTAATATGTAAATATGGGAAAGGACGCAGTTCTCATTAATCAATAAGATGAATACAGAACACTGATTGGGACTATTACAGAGTTTCGACTATAATCTATTTCTCACAGCTATATAATATAAATTTTTTCTCGATGAGCTGATCCCTTCTTCTGATGACGAAGGGGGGTATTTATAGGCCCCTGAGATGGTCCGTGATTGGCTGTGGGAGGAATGACAACTGTCTTGTACTATTGCGACCGTTGTCATTTCTCGCGTTGTCCCTCTGTGATTGGTCCACATGTCTTGTCATTATCCTTTTTGTCCTTTCTCGTACCTCGTACTGGCAGGAGATCATGGAGCAGGGAATTAACGCCTCTGATTGGCTGTGTGTCCTGCTCTTGTCGGGTGACACCTGTCCTTTCTTGTGGTTGCGTGCGCCATCTTCTAGAACTTCACGTCATACTGTTGTGCTGACGTGCGTGTGAGTTTCAGCTGTGCGCACGCGCAGGTACATATCTCTTCAAGTCCCCCTAGTCTAGTGTGTTGTATGTGTGGCATGCGAGACGCTGGACTTAGAGTGATAGAAATGTCAGTGCGGGTTGTTTTGCGCGTTGATTTGGCTTCTGACGGTTATGCGCGGTGCTATGCAAGTGGGAAAGTTGCGGACGTCCCGTAATTAATGTTCACATCAATGCTGTCAGTCCGCGTATGTGACGCGACAGGTTGGTAGCCGAAAAGTCCCTGACGGTTGTACAGTGTCAGGGACATGGTGGGGCCGCTTGGTCTGTTCGAATCCCCTTTTTCTCTTTCCTCCCGTGACGTGTCAGTCGCTGATTTGGTGGCCTTTTCAAATTCAAAACCGTCGATCCACGTGTGATCCACGTGTGGTCTCCCTATTTAATCCCACCCTTTCATCCACTTTGTTTACTTTTTTCCATCAGTGCTCACCCTTTCTTCTTCTTGTTCTTCAATCTTTGTAACTTCGTTTGACTTACTTTCACTAAAAAAGCTGCTTTATTTGTGAAAAATGGAACATATTACAAACATTCCAAAGAAGAAACGTGGGGGATCCAAGAGGGGGGATGATGGATCCAAGAAAAGGCCGCCTCATGCCGGAGAGGTGACGGCCGTTTGGGGGAGGGATGAGTTTAGAAAGTTTAGGAAGGGGTGTGGGTTCCCCTCTTCGTATGGCGTGGAGATGCCTGCTCCGGACAAGACTATTTTGGAGCCTCCTGTTGGGAAGATTGGATTATATGCTTCTTATTTCCGGGATTGCAATTTTAGGGTTCCAATTACCCAATTTTTGGGCAACCTTTATCCGGGCAGTGGGTGTACATATTAACCAGATCCACCCTGGTTTGATGTCAAGGCTCATGTTTTTTGAGTTTTGTTGCTGTGCCCACAAGATTGAACCCTTGGTGGACATGTTTTTTGTCTTTTACAGTTTAAGTTTTGTGGAGAGCTGGCTCTCCTGCAGACCACGTGCTGGGGTCTCCGCCTGTGCTGGGGCTGGGATGAAAAGCTTTCGGGAGTGGAAGTCCAAATTTTTTTGGATCAACCAAGGGGTTGTCCCTGTAGAGATGGGTCGATTAGACCCGGCCGAGGGGATAGGGAAAATTGTGCTCATAGATTACAAGGAGCAAGACTGGTTTAAGACCTTGACTAGTCATCCTGTGGATTTGTGTGAGATCCCGGAGACTGGGTTGGTGATGGCTGGGATGAGCATCAGATATGATGTGAAGGGTCGCAACCCGCACCTCACTCAGGATGGGAAAGGTTAGTTGGCATTTCTTTTTGCTTTCGCGCTCCGCGCAAAATGTATTTTGTCATTTTTAATCCACCTTTGCTGTGTTGTTGGTTGCAGATGTCGAGAGTTTGTACGACATGCTACTGGGCGGAGACAACATGGGCTTCGCGTTTAGGGAGTTGGCGGAGAACGAGCTGTACATTTTGGAGAAGGCGTGGGACACACTCATCCGTCCAAAATTGGGTGATGTGTCGCGAGAGCACGCTTCGTCGCAGCTGCTGATTACCGAAGCAGGTGAGTCCTCGCCGCTCTATGATAATCCTTCGCCCGTCAACATGTTCATGCGGACGGGCTTTCCTTTAATTGTTATATCTAGTGATGAGTCGTCTGACTCATCCGGGTCACTCTCTCCGCTTCCGTCGTCCGCAGGCGTTCAAGGCCCGCAGCCGTCTCCTGTGCGTGTTGAGGATGATACGACTGAGGAGACTGAAGACGATGACTCTCTTGTACATCGCATCGCGAAGCCACAATCAGAGACAACCGGAGGTGAAGACTACTATTTCGTTCTAAACCATGAAGTGGTTAATAGGTACTTTGAAAATTACCATCCTTTTGAACGAAGCTACGTTGAACTTTCAGATGCGTTCGTGCAAGGAGAGTCTGTGGTGAAGCTGACCGAAGAGGTACAGGGCGCGCTGGTGACGAAGCCCGTTTCAACTGGAGTAGCACAGACTGGTGCTAGTGTTTCTGACGTGCCTCGCCAGAAGAAGCCGTCTAGGCGCGATAAGGACAAGAAGGTTGTGGGGGAGTTAACGCCCCCTGCGGAGAAGAGGGTCAGGTTGGATGATCTTGTGCATTCCGCGGAAGATATTTTGTTGGGTAAGTGTTCATGTTCTTTTTTCTTTCTTTTGTTTGTGTGATCCCTGTTGTTTAATTTTGGACATGTTGTTTTTTGCAGCGGAGTTACTGAACATTGACAGGCCGGAGAAGGTGTCTATGGCCCCATTTGCTGAAGGGTTCAACATTGGCCCTTTGGGGCAGACATCTCTGAGTCAGTCGCATCAAGAGCCTCTTCGCACCGAGGTGCAAGATGACGCTTTGCCCACATCTTCCCCGGTGCGACAGTCGCCTGTTCGTCAGCCCACGCCTGTGCGTCATCCGACGCCCGTGCGCCAGCCGACTCCGCCGCATCAGTTGACTCCCCCGCGCTCGCCTACCCCACCGCAAGATGTGCTTGGGGGTGGCTCTGGGCGGGTGTCGCCCACCGATGTGAGTGAAGGCTATGGTCGGGACATCGACATGACTGTCGATGACGACGAGGAGAACGAGAAGCGGGTGACAACTGAGCCCAAGGGCAGCTTTTCGAATTCCCCTGCTTTTGAGGGTGGGGCATCGTCTTCGGGTGCGTTCGTGCCTAATTGGACGTTGACGCCGGCCACCCGGTTTTTGAACGTTGAGGATTGTCGTCAATTTTTGGCGAATGTCATCCCTCCCGGGGAGCGTGAGCATCAGGCCACGCGTCCGCGTGGTGAGCTTATGGATGACCACATCTTAAGTGTGGCCAACATGTTGTCGACGTCCGCCGAGATTGTTCGTGAGTGGGGATCGATGGCGCATGACCGCAACAGGTTCCACCAGGATTTGCAGCGGGTCACTGAAGAGCGCGATCGGATGCACACGGAGTTGAAGCGTGCCAAGTGGGACGCTGTTACGTTCCGCGAGGAGCGGGACAAACTGCGTGAGCAGATATCCGAAAGAGAGCAACAGTGGAAGGTTGCCTGCGCTAAAACAAATGCCAAAATGGAGGCATCTGCTAAGCGTATTAGCGAGGCTGACGCTCGGAATGAAGAGCTCTCCAAGGAGTTGGAGGTGAAGGGGAGGCTCGTGAAGCAACATTACAATAAGTTTCTTGAATCTCTCGATTTGCTGCGGGAAAAAGATAAGGAGATAGAGCAGTTGCGAGAGGCGCATGAGGAGCTGGACAAGGAGAATCTGTCATTGCAACAGAAGAACCTCGAGCTGGAAGGGTAGCTGTTAGATACCAAGGATGAGGTGCTTCTTGCAGAGGGTGACCGTGAATGGTTGCTCACTCGCTGCGTCCCTGAGGTTTGTTTTTATTTCTTGTCTTTGCGTCCTCCCATTTATTGACTTCTTTTGTTTTTTATGCGTACTGGGCATTTATGTTTGATGTTTGTGTAGGTCGCCCATTATGTCAAGAATTGTGACCAGACGCGTCAGGCTGTGGCTGCGGTGAACGCTGCCGCAAAGCTTGTGGGGCACAAGGCTGGCTTTCTTGAGGGGTACCAGCATGCTAAGGACGGTAAGCCCTTGGAGCAGTTCGCGCTGTACAGGCAAGATCTGGACGCTTTGTTTGCCAAGAAAGCTGCTGAGTTTGACGGGCTGAAGTATGAGCTAGTGGACTTCATCGTTGGTCATCGCGACCGGCTGACGTGCTTTGAACTGAAGGAGTCTTTTGAGAAGCAGGGGCTGACTCACACGCGGCGCGAATATGCTATGAAGAAATCCAAGGCCGCGGATGGGACGTCGGGTGAGCAGCTCGAGGCTAGCGAGAAACTGGACCTGTCAGGATCAGATGAAGATGATGACTTCAGCTCCGCGTCTCCGAGCCCAAAGAATGAAGCCAGTTGCTGCTTGTTTTCATTTGAAAATCCCATAATTGGGGAGTTGATGGGGCGCAAACGTTGCTTGTCTTCCTCGTCTAGCAGGTCGAAGCATTGGCCATACATGATATCGGAGTTGCTACCCGTGTCCATGAACGCTCTGGTAGTCCTGTAGTGGTCGAAGATGGCCGTGACAATGATTGCCCGTGTGGCCGACGGATCACCCTTGACCACCGGGAAGCACACTTGTTGTTCTTTCCATTCTGCGGTTGTTTTTGGCTTTCGCTTCTGGAGCCGGTGCCCAATGCTATGTATCATCATACTCACATTTTTTTTATCTTTTTTGGTTGTGGGCCCGCCGTTTGTTTGCGCTCCACATTTTGTAGCAGGTGTCCAAGTTTACCGGATTTCAACGCATCCTCGATGGCTTGCCTCAACTGGTAGCACTTGTCAGTATCGTGGCCGATGTCTTGATGGTAGGCGCAGAACTTGTTGTGGTCTAGCCCTTCCCTTCGTTTGATAACCTTTGGTTCTTGGAAATCAACATTTTCCGTGGCTAGGACTTACTCTCTTTACCTTTTCGAGACGAACCTAATCCAATCCTTAACTCACGCCTATCAAACCTATTATCCAAATCATTCGATTTTCCAAACTACAGTTATCTTAATTTTTACCCAGACACCCATAACCCTATGTTTCTAATAACTTCGGGACGAAGTTTCTAAAAGTAGGGGATGCTGTGACATCCGTCACTTTTCTTTGTATTATTTTTAATAATCCTATGTACATTAAACCACAAGAAATGAAACGTTACATTTTCATCATTTTCGAACATTTAAAAAAATATCCTATTACATATTCGGGCTTATATAATCATACTATAAGTTTAGAACAACTCCAAACTTGTCGAATAATTGTAAAAAAAATAAACGCTTGGGACGGGATTCGAACCCGCGTCCCAAGCCGGGTCAATGCACACCACAAACCAATTGAGCTACACCAATCTTTTGTTTAGAAACCCACAACAAATAATTATATAACATAACTAATCGAACAGTTTGACTAACAAAAGTCAACTGACGCGTCAATCATCATCATCAATTCAGCTAAACGCGTTAATCGATCCGAATAAGGAATGGAATTGATTTAGTTGACTGAGTCGCACCCCTTTATACCCATAATTGCAGTCAAACCTTCCAAAACTCAACCAATTATCGCGTCCTCGTCGTCATCAAAGCTAATCCTTACCAAAACCACAATCCGACCCCCACACTATAAATAGGACCTCCCTACACCATCACACCTCGCCGATTTACCTCTTACCACTCTCAATTTCTGATAAAACAACCTGCAAAACGAAGCATCAAGTCGCGTTTGATTTTTTTTCCACGACCGAGCTTCGATCTCGTTTACGATTCTTTGTAAGTTCTTTCTTTTGTGGGTTTTAACATTCGGCACTTTGTGAACAATAGCCCCAAGGATTTAGGGTCTATTGAACACGAATTGTATGAGTTTGGATAATTAGGGCTCGAATGGATAAGAATTGGGGAAGAACACATGAAACTGATAGTGTATATAATTATTATAGAACAGAGGATAAACAACCAACTGATCTAAATCAGTTGGTTTACCCACCTGTTTGTAAAGCTTGAACCGGCCATGGGCCAAGGTTCGAACCCCACAAACATTGTTTTATTTTTTCTTAACTAAACCTATTATCAAACTAACACATTTAACATATATAATTATTTTCAATCCAATATAATTCGTTCTCAGGGTGTGGCTCAGTTGGTGGCCACGCTTGTGATAAAACCCGAACCGGCCAGAGGCCCGGGTTCGATTCCCATAACCAACAAGTATTTTTTTTGCCATCTTTATATATATACTTAATATATTAAACTTTTTAAAATAGTTTTTAAATACTAAAAGTGGTTTATAAATTCTACAAAAATTATTATATGATCTCCAAATGATAAAGTTCATCATCCAATTTTTAGTTTTTCAAAAATAATTTATTTAACATATATTATTAATAATACAAGTTTATTCATTTATATTTATTAAATTCTATAAAAATATCTAAACGATTTTATTAAATCTCACAAAAATTATACTAAACTTGTATAAAAATAAGCAGTTCAGAAATTATTTTTATTCCAGAAAAACCGGTCATTTTATATTTTTAATTAATTTTTGTTATTTTTAATCATAAATAATTCATAAGAAATTCATTTTTCAATATTTTTGTACCAAAATTTTACATAAATTATTTCTATTCATTTGGAACAGAAATACAATTTTTAATTCAAGAATTCTTTAATTTTAATATTTTTAGATATTAAAATCATATTTTGACAATTTGAGATAAATAGATTAAATATTCTATTTTCAAGAAAATAATTTTATAAAAATTATTTTCATACTTAAAACTTTATATTGTGACCATCTTCAATTTGATATTATAAAAAGACCTTTGTTTATTTATTTACCAAATTTCTTTTATTTATTAAACGTTTAATTCATTAAGCAAACGAATACTTATCCCCAATTCGAAACCCTAGAAAATACTTATAGACTAGATAGACTTAGACTTATTTGTCACATTATACATAGGGTGATACTTGGCAACGTTGGATTACACTTATTCAATTCCACGAGACATATCACCTTGCTAATGTGAGTATTACTTATCCCCTTTTTCGCTTTTACAACTTTTGGGGTGATTCATGCACACGTATACAAAACTTTCATATTCATTTACACATACATTTTTATTCATTTACAATTCATATACGTGTCTTGTTTATCTTGTGCTTATGCTTGAACATGAACACAGCTTACATACAAAATCATACATCTAGACATAACTTATGTTATGGTGCTCTTTACATACAGACATAACTTATGTTATGGTGCTCTTTACATACAGACGCAACTTATGTTACGGTGATCATTTAGATATAACTTATGTTATGGTGCTCTTTAGACTCACACGTGTTGAGGTGCTCATTATCAATTTCATTGTACAACTTTACATTTGATCTTTGTCTTGTTTGGTTACTTGCGTGTTTACATAATGCCTTGGTGATGCTAGACACATGAATTGTACTACTTTTTTTTTAAACTTATACTATATGTACAAAACTAAGTAGTACTCACCAACATCATATGTTGACAAAATTATTTTCGTGCATGTTTCAGGATAAGCTGCTTGACGCTTCACATAGGACTTTGGACTTAGATTAAATCAATCAATTATCTTTATTTTTGTTGTCTTGTATTGAATTTCACATGTTGTAAAACAATATTCAATAATCAAATATTTACATTTTAGTACCATGAGCTTTTAAACAATCGTCACTACGTGACACCTCGATGATTCCGCCATCGGTTGGGGTGTTACACGAACCACACTCGCGCTGCGCCCGTAAGCGTTTGCGCGAACATGTGACACCATGCGGGCAGGCTCCACCTTGCGCATTTCCCTGCGATTTCGACGCTTCTCAAGTGATCATCAGGGTCGCCAGTGCCGTCAAACTTTCCCAGAGTGCTTGGGATTTTTGTTCTTGTGGGCAAAGTGGCGAGCGCGATGCGCGGTGTAAACTTCGACTTTTCACTGAAAGAAGGAGGGTAGTAGGGCTGCGTGAGATCATCCTCGCCGGACAACAAGTGTGCTCGATCAACAGTGTTGGTCAAGTACTGGCTTGTGTCACGGTGAAAACGACTCTGGGACTCATCGGAGTCTTCCCTCCAAGTTGGATCAGTAATGTGGTTGCTCCCGCCAATTTGTCCCGCGGCTCTGGATGGCCCTTCCAATATGGTGACAGGCCTTCCTTCGCTGAAGGACAGCGCGCGGGACGCTTCTCTCAGCTGTTGTTCCTTTATCTTGTTTATGAATGCTTGTTTCAAAGCTTCCTTTTGTTGAGCATACCACACCTCCGGACTAACCATCGGCGTGGTCTGACCAACAGGTGAAGTTTGAAAATTATCAGTGGCAAAATGGAACGATGGGGTCTGTCTAGTCCCGGAGGATGGGGTGCGGCCCACCTCCGTGCCGTGAAGTTGCTCCTCTGTGGTGTTGTCGAGCTGGCTGGTGTTTGCCTGAGCAATACCAGTGCCGGACATGCCTACAGGGGAGTTTATCGCCGTTGGTAAAGAATCCATAGCTGGTTTTTAGAGAAATAGAAGTTTTTAAGTTTGCTGTTCTTGAAGCTCAAAAGACGGATGGCGCCAATGAAGAAACACCAATATAACAATCCGTATATAACAATGCTAATATGTAAATATGGGAAAGGACGCAGTTCTCATTAATCAATAAGATGAATACTATTCACTGATTGGGACTATTACAGAGTTTCGACTATAATCTATTTCTCATAGCTATATAATATAAATTCTTTCTCGATGAGCTGATCCCTTCTTCTGATGACGAAGGGGGGGTATTTATAGGCCCCTGAGATGGTCCGTGATTGGCTGTGGGAGGAATGACAGCTGTCTTGTACTATTGCGACCGTTGTCATTTCTCGCGTTGTCCCTCTGCGATTGGTCCACGTGTCTTGTCATTGTCCTTTTTGTCCTTTCTCGTACCTCGTACTGGCAGGAGATCATGGAGCAGGGAATTAACGCCTCTGATTGGCTGTGTGTCCTGCTCTTGTCAGGTGACACCTATCCTTTCTTGTGGTTGCGTGCGCCATCTTCTAGAACTCCACGTCATACTGTTGTGCTGACGTGCGTGTGAGTTTCAGCTGTGTGCACGCGCGGGTACATATCTCTTCAGCTCGCTAAGTTATAATTGTGTTATGATACAATCATACAAATACAAAATAGTATACTTTTACATACATACAGTGAATTTTCACAGATTCTTGTTAATCGCTAATTTTTATTACTGTTACTATTATTACTAATGCTCTTAAATAGAACCACCCATCCTTGTGGTGGAGTGGTATGAGGTGATGAGGGAGAGACACTTGACCCTTGTGGTCATGGGTTCGACTCCTGAGCCAGCCAGGTTTTACTGGTTCGCTACCGTCGTGCTTTTGGGCGGGTATGCGGGCCGGGTTTTCCCTGGAACTGGCACACGGGTGGGCTAGGGGCTCTCGTGCGTGCGGGTTTGTTACGATACAAATGGTGATCAAAGAAAGATCTAAAGAATTAGAGAAGAACACAAGAGAGGAGAGGATTAATCCAAATCACAATTACAATCCACTACCTAACTAATACACAATTACAATCTAGTCCCTATACTATTTGATACCTAAATTACACCCCCCTTAAAAGATTTTTGACCTCAAAAATCAGATTGTAGAAAGGAAAAAAAATTGTGCTAATCAAAACTATCAAATCCACTTCTGTTATGGTGTGTTTAATGGTGGTGGTGATATATGGTGGTTCACGGTGGTGACTCACCGGAGAAGACAAAGAAAGGAGAGAACAAGAGAACAAGCTCAAATCAATCGGTGATTATCATTCATCATCATAACCGCTATATAACAGAGAGCTACAAATGACAGCTGTTATCAACTAATTGTTAACAAACTTTCCCGCCCACTTTCAATCATACAATTTGACACAATTAACCCTCAACTATCAATTATTACAATAGACCCCCCTGACTTATTAACTACCACGTATCAATACCCCTCCCTTTAAGAATTTTGCCCCAAAATTCAAAAATTGAAGTCCGGAAACCTCAATTGCATCTCCTCCAAATCTTCCCAGGAAGCTTCCAAGGCAGGTAAATTCTTCCACTTGATTAAAACCTTGACACCCACTTTATTCCTCTTCTTAACCATCTTCTTATCTAACACTGTTTCAGGGATGAACTGGAATCTTGGTTGCTGAGGTAGAGGGATAATATTGGACAGAGGGCCCTTAGCTAGCTTCAGCAGAGAGACATGAAAAACAGGGTGTATTTGAGATTCATCAGGTAAGTCCAATCTGTATGCAACTTTACCCACCCTTTCAGTAACTAAAAAGGGTCCAAAGTATTTAGGGTTCAACTTATTATACTTTTGCATTCTCGGAGAGTTTTGACAGTAAGGATGTAAGTTGAGGTAGACAAAGTCACCAACTTGAAATTCTCTGTCTGTTCTGTGCTTATCTGCCAACTGTTTCATTCTATGTTGAGACCTGAGTAATGACTCCTTAAGCTTTTGAGTAACCTGTTCTCTTTCACATAACAACTGGTCCATAGACTCAATAGGGCAGTCTTTAGGAATATAAGGAATGAACAAGGGAGGAGGATACACATAAAGGGCCTGAAATGGAGTCATGTTCAAAGAAGAGTGATAGTTGGTGTTATACCACCACTCAGCTAGAGATAACCATTTCAGCCAATTGGATTGATAACTCAGAGTCATACATCTCAGATAAGATTCTATGCATCTATTCACAACCTCAGTCTGCCCATCAGATTGAGGGTGGTAGGCAGTAGACATGGCCAGTTGCACACCATGTAGTTTAGTAAACTCAGTCCAGAAACTGCTTAGGAACACAGGGTCCCTATCAGACACAATGGTTTGGGGCCACCCATGTAGCTTAAAAATGTTGTCTAAGAACAACTGAGCTATTGTTTCAGCAGAATAAGGGTGTGCAATGGCCAAAAAATGTGCATATTTAGTAAATCTGTCTACAATGACCAGAATAGAGTTCTTACCTTGCACTTTAGGGAAGCCACTGATAAAATCCATTGATATGTCTGAAAAGACACTCTTTGGAATGGGTAAAGGTTGTAAGAGTCCAGGGTAGGCAACATTTTCAGATTTTGACTTCTGACAAATGTGGCATTGCCTTATAAACTGCCTTACCTGCTTATGTAACCCCTTCCACCTGAACATTCCCTGAATCCTCTGGATAGTGGCATGCACCCCTGAATGTCCTCCCATTGCTGAATCATGGCAAAGAGAGATAATATCCTCTTGTAACTTCAGATCCTTCCCTATGACAATTTTATCATTTTTTGTCAAATAAGTCCCATTCCACTTGTACCTTGAGACAGTTTCCCCTTACCGAAGTTTAAGCAATTTGGCTTTAACCACCTCATCATTATCCCAAGAGATCTTAATCCTGTTGAACAACTCAGGATCAAAGGTGGATAATGTCATTGTACATAAGGCAGGACCCTGCACTCTTGACAGTGCATCTGCTACCTTATTCTCCACCCCTTTCTTGTACATAATCTCATAATCAAATCCCAACAGCTTAGACAACCACACATGTTGTAGAGGGGTGGTAAGCTTCTGTTCCAACAGGTGTTTCAAACTTTTTTGATCAGTTTTAATGACAAAATGTCTTGTAAGAAGGTAATGCTGCCACTGTTTAACTGCAAACAATATGGCTAGCAATTCCTTTTCATAAACTGATAAAACCTGTTGTCTAGGGGATAAAGCTTTACTAATGAAGGCCAAGGGATGACTATCTTGCATTAAAACAGCTCCAATGCCTAGGTTAGAAGCATCAGTTTCCAACACAAAGGTTTTGGTAAAGTCTGGTAATGCTAAAACTGGTGGATTACATAGGGCCTGTTTGAGATTATTGAAGGCAGTGGTTGCTTCATCAGTCCAATTGAACTTATCCTTTCTCAGTAAATTGGTTAGGGGTTTAGCCAAGATACCATAGGATCTTATAAACCTCATGTAATAACCTGAGAGACCCAAAAAACCCCTTAACTGTTTGATATTCACAGGTTGAGGCCAATGCTTGATAGCTTCAATTTTCTTTGGATCTGTAGCCACTCCTTGTCCAGAAATGATGTGGCCCAAATATTCAACAGTGCCTCCCCCAAAAGAGCACTTTGATAGTTTAGCATAGAGTTGACTTTGCCTCAGGATTCCCAATACTTCTCTTAAATGATTCAGATGCTGGTTTAAGGACTTACTATAAACCAATATATCATCAAAAAACACTAACACTGACTTCCTCAACAGTGTTTTAAAAGTATGATTCATGAGGGCTTGAAATGTGGCTGGTGCATTGGTTAAACCAAAGGGCATCACCAAAAATTCAAAATGCCCCTCATGTGTTTTAAAAGCTGTCTTATGGATATCATCAGGAAATATTCTGATTTGATGATATCCTGATCTAAGATCCAGCTTAGAAAAAGCAGTTGAACCACCTAATTCATCTAACAAATCTTCTATCAATGGGATAGGAAAGCCATTTTTGATTGTTGCATCATTCAATTTCCTGTAATCTATACACATCCTCCAGCTTCCATCTTTTTTCTTTACCAAAACCACAGGAGCAGCAAATGGACTTGTACTACCCCTGATTACCCCAGCATCCAATAGTTCCTTGGTCATGTTTTCAATGATACCCTTTTGGGCCAGTTGATATCTATAGGGCTTCTGACTTATTGTTATAGACTCATCTTTAAGGATGATTCTATGGTCATAAGCCCTATGGGGTGGTAATTGTTGGATCAGTATTGCTCTTTTGTATGAACTTGCTAGTGAACACTTAGGTGTTTAGCAAGTTCTTGATCAGTGATAGCACAACGGAGTGTTATGAGTTTAAAGCTACACTTATCAACAAGAGTTATAACTCCCCCTGGATTGAAAAACTAATAAATGATAAGTATTTATTGAGAATCTTAGTATTGAATGAGAATGAAACACTTAAACAGATTCTCAATAAATATGAAATGGAAATAACAATAATGTGTGTTGAAGGATTTCTGTATTAAAATCAATGTCTAAAACAGAGGGATGAACCCTTCTATTTATAGACTTTACAAATACATGAACCTTGCCAAAAAGCAAGTTCAGAAACAAGTTGCAACAAGTTGCAGCATTGGAACTTGTACATAAAGCAAAAGTAATACTAAAGTAATAAACTACTGATGCAAAAAGGCGGTGGAAAAGATCTTCATATAAGTGCTGATGAATGACAAACTACTGATGAGTAGTTTGTCTTCAGCAGTTCTTCAGTAGAAGTGTCTGGTTTGAACTTCAGAACTTCTGATGACTTTTCTTCTTCAGCACTTGTGGAATCTCTTCTTCAGCAGTTTGATCTTCCTTCTTCAGCAGTTCTATACTTAGAATATTTTGACAGAAGTGAATTAGACTAAGGTTTACAAAAGTGGTTTCACCAATCCTTTTTGTCCTAACAATCTCCCCCTGGATTGATGAAGCCAAAACCTTACTAATTCCTTATTGTTCTCTTCTGTCCTTCATAATTTTCCATATTCCTTTGAACATGGAATTTTTCAGCTGGTTCAGCTGTTCATCAGTGAGAGACCCTTTCTGTGGTTCTAGATGTTGGATTGTAAGCAGGTCTTGAGTTGATAGCTTCTTCAGATCATTCATCGACCTATAGGCTTTGCTTGTCTGATCTCTTCTTGTCACAAGTACTGAGTTGTTATCAGTAAAGGACCATCTGATGATAGGTACTTTAGACTTGTCAAAGTCTAAAGTGTAGGGAACCATGGTGGTACCCTGGGATTCTCCTGAGTGTTGGATGTTTTCAACTTCAGTGACTCTCAGGTGGGATTCACTTCCTTGTTGTTGTTGCATCACATTAGGTATCTGAAATGTTGGCAAATGATGCTCAGTTACTACCTTAGTGTGCAGTTTGTCTTTGATGGTCTTCTGGATTTGATATGCAAAGGTGGAAGGATCCCTGAATTGTGTGATCAGAGGTTTTTCTTCTATGTCAAAGTCAGAATGGACTACTGTACTACCTTCTAGTAGTACCATTCTGAAATCAGTCTTCACATTCTCCTCTGATTTCTTCTTCTGAGTAGCTGGTCTTCTTTGAACACCAGAAGTTCTAACTACTGAAGTTGGTACTTCAGCAGTTTGAAACTTCTCTGGATTTGCAGCCCTTGCAGCCTTATATTTTCTATAAGTGTCCACTAATCTTTCTTCTTTCCATTTGGACACAGAGGCTTTTGAACCATAACCATTTGCTACTAACTCTTCTATCATCTGAGCTCTCTTGGCTTTTGTATCTTTACTTGTTGCAAGTTTGTCTGCAATAAGTTGAGCTCTTCTTGTCAGCTCTTCCATGGAGAGTCTCTTCAATGTATGGGCTTTGATCTTGTTGTTCTTAGTAATGTAAGACATCAGTTGATGTCTTTTATCTTCCTCAGCAATCTTGTCTAGGCTAGCCTGCCTTTGAAGTTCAGCTTCATAAGCCTGTAGCTTTTCATCCAGGCTTAAGTCTAAGTCATCCCTTTCTTCCAGAGTTTTCCAAATCTGATCTTCTCTGGCCTTCTTTTGGGCTGCCACTAAACTCTTCTCAAGTAGTTCTGCTGATTGAGAGATTGGAGAAGGGTTTAGTACAGTCATTGTGGTAATAGGCCTAGGAGGAACAGGAGTTGGTTGAGTAGGTTCAGTTGATCTGGAAGGCTCTTGTTCAGCAGTTTGAGTTTTGGAAGTGTTAACTTCTGATGGGTTGACAACAACTGAAGGTTTGTCAACTACTGAAGGATTGTCTTCAGTACTTTCTGATTCTTCATCAGAAGTTTGTCCATCAGAGGTTTCTTCATTGTGCCCTTGGGATTCATCAGTCTTTTCAGCATCTTCTACTTCTTCAATAGAGACACCAAATTGTTGGGCCAGTTTTTCTTTTCTGGCTTGATCTCTTTGATCTCTTTCTAGGATAGCCACTCTTGCCTTTCTCCTGGCTTCAAGTGTATCCATAGGTTCCTTAATTCTCTCCCCCTTTTTGGCTTCATCAGTTTTTGATGTTGAAGCTTGGGAGAACTGACCTGTAAGATTAGCAATCTGTTTGCTGTTGAAGTCAATCTTGTTGGACAGATCATTCATCTTTGTCTGTATCACTCCAAATTGGTTCTTCATGGATAGCTCTAAGTTAGCTGTGTATGTTTGGAAGTGATTTTTGATGAGGGTGTTCATCATGTGGTATAAGGGACCATCTGGGCTGCATAGCTGGTTCATGTCTATGCTTGTTTGCCCAGGGAATTGGGTAGGCATTTGTAGTGAGGGGTGTGTTTTTGGTTGATCTTCTTGTTGTACAGAAGATGCCACTCTAGGGGAATCATGGATTAAGTGGACTTTAACCTGATCTGGTGTGACTAGCTTCTTGAGCATAGATACACCAGGTGCAGGACCTTCACTTGTAGCCGTCAATTCAGTAGTTTGGTGTTTTGAAACATCATCCAAGTCAATGGAATCATCTGAATCCCTGATTACATCCTCAATGAGGACTGCATCAGTTACATCATGAGTTGAGCCCAACTCAGTTGTCTCATGTACCTCTTTTTCTTGGTTCAGAGGATTTCCTACCTCAGGCATTAAGCCTTCATCAGTAGTTGCCACAGTTGAGGTCTTAGCTATGTTACTTCTATCCTCAGGTCCACCACTGGGTGGTAAATGAGTAGTAGCAGCCTCAAAATTACCAAGAGTTTCTAAGTTTGGGCTTAGAGACCCTGGTTCATCCTCATCTCTTTGGTTAGGGCTTTGAGTGTCCACATCCATGTCAAATTCTGAGGTTATGTCCCCTGTTTGATGTGGTTGTTGGGGACTGACATGTGTGGATGGGACTTTCTCTTTTAGCCCAGAGAGAAGTTTGGCTATTTCAATATCTGGTTCAGAAAGTTGGGGTGCTGGTTCAGTAGTTTGGCCAATGGGTTCAGCAGTTTCAAAAGAGGAATCAATAGGAATAGTTTTCTTAAGTCTTTTTCTTTTGAAAAGAATTGTGATTGGTGCTCTTGGTGGGGTTTGAGATGGATGAGACTGAGAGGATGTTTCAGTCACATCTTTAAGAAGTGCAGATTGCACAATAGGTTGTTCAGGCATCTCAACCTCCTGAACAGTTTTTCTTTTAGGTTTGGTGGGTTTTTGTTTTTGTACCTTGGGTTTCTTGGCCTTTGGGGGTGTAAGTTTGGAAGATGAGGGTTCCATGGGGACTGGTTCTTGTTCCCCTTGGTCATCTTCAGGCCAGGCAGCCTATTTGTTGTGCCTAGAGTATGCTTGTGAGGTTAAGGGTTTCAAAATTTCAGTTTTACCCACAAGCACCTCATCACCCAGTTCTTTTATTATGCATTGCATAATGAACCTTGGATATAACAAAAACTTCTTTTTAGTGTTATTATGATGTAACACCAACTCATTAAAGAAAAGTTTTGATGCCCTGAAATTTGTTTCATTCACTATGGAATGAAAAATTGGTTGAAAGGTTGAGGGCATCTGGTCATAAGACCCTGTTTTAGGACTCAAACACATAATTATATAATGAAACAAAAGTTTGTATTTTGGTTCAAAATACTTTTTAAAGATAGTAGCTTGTGAGAGAGTACCTTGATAACCACATTCAGTCATGGTTAGGTGGATTGCAGAGTTTTCAAACTTTTCAGGGGCATTCACATCATTCAACCCCAGTCTGTTTGCAAGTGTGGACGGTGTGATGGCCATTTGTCTCCCTTTAATTGTTGAGTTGAGAGAGATTACCTCATCTTCCACCATCACTGTCTCAGCATTAGCCCATAACTCATTGAGAGTTTCAGGATGTATTGGTGGTTCTATTGTGAGAGCGGTGAAATATTGGGATTTGACGACGAGATCAATGATCTCATCGTATTGGGACCAGCCTTCTTGTTTTTCTAAGTAGGCTCTGAGATTGTGTCCCTGTTTTAGAACTAAAGCCATGTGGTTTGTGTTTTTATGAATCGAACAGTGTTTTTGCAGGTTCAGGGTTTGAGAGCTTTCTTGAGAGAGAAGGAGGGAATTTTTGTTTTGAATGGATAAGTGTTGAAAAAAAAGATATTTATCAAAAGTTTTAAACCGCCTGGAACTTCTTTATCAGAAGTTTTAAACCGCTTAGGTCAAACTTCTGATGTGGGAAAAGTCTGATTTGCCCTTTTTGACTAAACTGCTGATGAAGAATTATTTTCATCAGTAGTTCCCACTTTCTCTTCAGTAGTTTTGAACAGCTGATGAGAAATATTTTATAAATACTTTAATCATAACTTCTGAAGTGTGTTTTATCAGAAGTTAATCACTTTTCAGAAAATATCCCCATAATGATGTTTTGTTCATCAGTAGTTTCTCTCTTGTTTGTTTTTCAGAAATTTTTTTTTTTCAATTTTTGAAAATAGATGTAAGTGAAAAATAAAAATTTGTGCAGAAAAGTAAAGAGAAACACTTACAAATTTAGCATCCCTAGCATGGATACTAACTTCTGAAATGTTGATGTGTCAAGGGGTTTAGTGAATATGTCAGCTATTTGATTAGCTGTTGCTACATGTTTCACTTCAATCTTGCCTTTTTCATAGCAATCTCTTATGAAATGATACCTGATTTCAATGTGTTTAGTCTTTGAAAACTGAACAGGATTTTGAATGATGCTAATGGCAGATTTGCTGTCTACAAGCAATGGTGTCTTGGTCTCTTTGATTCCATAATCAAGAAGTTGATATTGGAGCCATTGTATCTGTGATGTACAACTTGCAGCTGCAATGTATTCAGCTTCAGCAGTTGAAGTTGCAACAGATGTTTGTTTCTTTGATTGCCAGGACACTAGACAGTTTCCCAAGAATTGACAACCACCAGATGTTGATTTTCTTGACATTTTACACCCTGCATAGTCACTATCTGAAAAAGCTGATAACTTGGTATTGCTTGAAGCAGGATACCAAATTCCAAGAGTTGGAGTTCCTTTCAGATATCTGAAGATTCTTTTGACTGCAATGAGGTGTGATTCCCTAGGAGCTGATTGATATCTAGCACAGACACATGTTGAAAACATAATATCTGGTCTAGAAGCAGTTAGATATAAAAGGGAACCTATCATACATCTATACATGGTTTGATCAACCTGTTTTCCTTGATCATCTGGTTCAACTTGTGTGGTTGGTGTCATGGGAGTGGAACATGATTTACAGTCTTGTAAAGAAAATTTGTTTAATAATTCTTTAACATATTTTGATTGATGTATAAAAGTTCCATTTGATTGTTGTTTAATCTGCAGTCCTAGAAAGTACTGCAGTTCTCCCATTGTACTCATCTCAAATTTTGATTGCATGAGTTTCTTAAGTTCATCACACAGTTTTGTGTTTGTTGAACCAAAAATGATATCATCAACATATATTTGAACAAGTAAGACATGATTTCCAACATGTTTTATGTAAAGAGTTTTATCAATGGCACCTCTTGTGAAGTTATTTTTGAGTAAAAAGGTTGAAAGTGTGTCATACCAGGCTCTTGGAGCCTGTTTGAGCCCATAAAGAGCTTTGTCTAGTTTGTACACCCACTCAGGATGAGAAGGATCCTCAAACCCAGGTGGCTGACAAACATACACTTCCTCTTTTATCTTTCCATACAAAAATGCACTCTTAACATCCATTTGATAAACTTATATTTTGTTGGAAATGGCATAGGCCAGAAATAACCTGATGGCTTCAAGCCTTGCAACTGGAGCAAAGGTTTCATCATAGTCAATTCCTTCTTCTTGAGAGTAACCTTGTACTACCAGTCTTGCCTTGTTCTTTATTATAATACCAGCTTCATCTTGTTTGTTTCTGAAAACCCATCTTGTGCCAATTGGTTGCTTGTTTGGTGGTAAGGGACAGATTTCCCAAACCTGTTGCTTGTTGAATTGAAGCAATTCATCTTGCATTGCCTGCACCCAATTGTTGTCTTTGAGGGCTTCCTGGTACTTCTTTGGTTCCAACTGTGAAATAAATGCTGAGAATAGACAAAAGTTGGAAAGCTGGTTTCTTGTAAGAACACCTGATGCAATATCACCCATGATTTGATCAAGTGGATGGTCTTTGTGTTCGATCAGTTGTTGTAAACCACTGACAGGTGTTGGTGGCTCATGTTCTTCAAACAAACTACTGAGGTCTATTATATCTGGTTCAGCAGTTTCAGTGTCTTCAGTAGTTGCAGGTGCTGAAGCAGATGTTTGAGTTTGTTCCTCAGTATTTGTTGAATCAGAAGTTTGTGAAACTTCTGATGGTTTTGAAGTTGACTTAATGACTGTTTGAGGAGTCCATGGTGCTAGATCCTCATCATCAAACCTTTGATCACCATAATAAATAGGTTTGGATGAAGTGACAGTCTTTTCAGGTCCAAAATGGAAGCTGTCAAGGTCAAAAAGTTCAGCAGGATGTGCTGGAATGAGAGTGTGTTTTGACTCATTGAACTTGACATTCAGTGTTTCTTCTACTATCCTGGTTCTTGAGTTAAAAACCTTGTAGGCTTTTCTAGTTGAAGAATAACCAAGAAAGTAACCTGAATCAACTTTGGCAGCAAACTTTGAAATAGATTCCTTAATGTTCAAGATGAAACATTGACACCCAAAAGCCCTGAAAAAGGAGATAAGGGGCTTCATGCCATGAAGAACTTCATAGGCAGTCTTTGAATGTCTCTTGACAATAAGAACTCTATTTTGAACATAACATGATGTGTTAACTGCTTCTGCCCAAAAGTATAATGGTAGGCCAGAATCAGCTAACATTGTTCTTGCTCCTTCTATTAAAGTTCTGTTCTTCCTTTCTACCACACCATTTTGTTCAGGAGTTCTGGGAACACTGAATTGTCTAATAATCCCTTTAGACAAACAGAATTCATCCAGAGTTTTGTTCCTGAACTCTGTCCCATTATCACTTCTAATGGTTTTGACAGGTAGAGAGTATTGCTTCTCTACTTGTAGAATGAAGAACTTGATGATTTCAGCAGCCTCATCCTTGGAAAATAAGAAGAATACCCATGTAAATCTTGAGTAGTCATCAATGATGACTAAGCAGTACTTCTTTTTACCAAGGCTCATGATTTTTACAGGCCCAAATAAGTCCATATGGAGTAGTTGAAGACATGCAGTTGTTTTTTATTCTTCAATAGACTTATAGGAGGACTTATGCTGTTTTCCCTTTAAACAGGATACACAGTGTTCTTCACACTGGTATACTTTTAAGGGTAGACCTCTGACCAAGCCCATTTTTGTGACTTTATTTATGGTTTTAAAGTTCACATGGCCAAGTCTCCTGTGCCAGAGATCAGTTTCTGAAGTTGATGCCCTTGAGAAGAAACATGCAGTGTTGTTCAGTACTTTGTCTTTTTCAATGTCCACTGCATAGACATTGCCACATCTTTTGGCTATTAACAAAGTATGATCTTCAATGATCTTCTCTATCAACTTCTGGCCTTCTGGTGATATGATCTTGCATGCTGTCTTTGTGAAAAAGGAAGAATATCCTTTATCACACATTTGTGACACACTCAGCAAGTTGTACTCAAGATTTTCAACCAGATTGACCTTGTCAAACTGTATTTTGCCAGAGGAGACATTGCCATGTCCTAGCACATATCCCTTAGCATTGTTCCCAAAGGATACAGATCCATCTCTTTGACTGATAAAATTGTTTATCAGGTATCTGCATCCTGTCATGTGCATTGAGCCTCCACTGTCTACATACCAAATGCTATTTAAGCCTCTGGAAACTCTCTGCACAAGATAGCAAATTAGTTAGATTTAGGAACCCAAGCCAGTTTGGCTTTGGGTTTGCTCTTGAGAACATTTACAGTTTGTTCTTGACCAAGTTGAGAAATCCATTTCTTTTTGGCAATGGATTTTTCATTAAGAACAATGGTGGTATCCTTTTGAGGACCACCATCAACTTTGGTCATCAGTAGTTGTACCAAGTTTATGAGATCTTTAATCTTAGCAGTTTGTGAAACTGCTGATGATTCAGGTCTAACTACTGAAAGAGAATTTTGAGAAAAAGATCTTTGTTGAGATTTTGTCTTTTTCTGAGAAAAGGTGTTTACTGGTTGTTGTTTCTTGGGAGAAAAAGTTTTTACAAAATCATTTTTGATTTGTTTTCCCACAACCAGTTGTTGATTTTTCTTATTGAACTGAATACCTTTTCTATATCTGCAAAATTCTGTTTTGTGGTTGAACAGACCACAGATTTCACATTCTTTTGTCTTTTCTTTCAAAGGCAAGTTTCTGACTATTTTGATTGGTTTTAGGTCATCAGTAGTTTTCAGGTTCTCAACTCCTGACGTAGTTGAAACTACTGATGGCTTAAAGTCAGATTTAATCAGTACTTCTGAAGAACTTTCTTTGTGTGTTTTTAGAAAGTTCTCATGGAAAGATGTGCATTCTTCCTCTTCAGAAGTTTCACCTGAAACAATTTTTCTCCCATCTTCAGTAGTTTTGGGGAAAAAATCTGTTGGTGTTTCAGTGTGATTGTACCCTATGCCAAACCTAACATTTGAAGCACTTTGTTTGTTTAGCAATAATTGGTACCCCTTACAAGATTCCACCCATTTTTCACATGTGACCTTGGTGTCAGCAAGCTCTTGTCTGACATTTCCTAGGTCATTTATCATGATTTTAATTTGTGCTTGGGTTTCAATAGCAGTGTTAGTTAATTTAGAAACTTCTTTTGTTTTTGCAGAAAGTTTTCTTCTAAATCACATTTCATCTGAGTGAATTTTCTCTCAGAGTCATTTGCTTTTCCTTGTAAGTGCACATTAGTCTCTCTTATGAGAGCAAAAGATTCTTTGCAAGAATTTGAACACAGTTTTGTCAAAGATTCTTTTGATACCTGTGACAAGGCAGATTTTGAGGTGCATCCCTCAAATGCCATTAAGGCAAAGTTCTTTCTGCCATTGTCAGGCTCTCCCCAGTTGATGTCAAACATTTTGTTGTCTGCATCAGGATTGCACTCTGTGGTGTCAAAAGGAAGACTGCTCCAGTCAACATACCCTGAAGTAAATAAACTTTGTTCAGAGGGTTGCTGTTGCTGTGGAGGTTGTTGAGCAGCTGGAAAGGGAGGGATTGATTGTTGGCTCTGAATCTGTTGAGCAGGCATCTGTACATATTGTACTTGTGGCACATATTGGTGTTGTGGAGCTTGTGCCTGTACAAAATGTGCACTCCCTTGTGTTCCATTATTCCTGTTATAATTGGGGTTAAAATTGTTTCCAGACTGAGATTGGTTAAAGCCAGAGCTTCTACACTCTCTAGCAAAGTATCCCAACTTTTGACACTTGTGACATCTAAGTTTAGATTTGTCAAAACCAATTTTTGTTGAACTGTTAAGTCCTGGAAACTTCCTTCCTGACCTTTTGTAAAATTTATTTGTTTTTAAACTTAACATGGCCAGTTGGTGCAAAATATCCATTTCTTCTAGGTCATCACTGCTGAAATTATTTAAATCATCTATGATAAAACACATGTTATCAGCAGTTTGACCAAAATCATTATTGTCATAACCTGGGAATGATCTTTCAGCTGAGATCCCAGCAGTTATGTCAATATGGTCAAAAGATCCAAAACTATTTGAACAAGTTGGTGAGTCTTGTCCCAATAGTGCTGTACTACCTGGTAGATAGTCATTAGCAGTTTTGCCAGAACTTTGTAACTTTTTCTTTTGATCAATTTCTCTTTCAAAAGTAAGTAATCTCCCTTGAAGTTTTGTAAGAGTGAGGGAGCTAAAGTCTGGTGAAGATCTTAAGACTATAGAGTATGTTTCCCATTTTTCAGGTAAAGACCTTAAAAATCTATGAAGCATAGATACAGTTGTGTAGGTCTGACCATTTAGTTTTAGCTCAGATATTAATGAGGAAAATCTTTCAAATTGCTGTGTTAAAGTTTCCCCATTAATGTGAGCAAAAGTTTCATATTGTTGAGCCAAGATTTCTCTGGTGTTGGCAATCACCTCTTCAGTTCCTCCAAACTGTTCTTTGAGGCAGTCCCAAAGCTCTTTGGCACTATCACAATGTAATAGGCCAGAGTAGATTTCATTTGGGAGTGCCATTGCCAACATAGAGAAAGCTTTTGCATCAAGCTCAAGTTTTAGGAAATCATCATCAGTATAGTCTTTTGGGTCTTTTGGAATCTCTTCTTTAGTTTCAAGATTTATATTTACTGGTTTATGAGGACCATATATCACAGATTTCCAGCAACCTGTGTTGGTCTGTGATAAGGTATGTGCCATTCTCCTTTGCCATATGTTATATTCATTTCTTACTAGCATAGCAGGTTTATTGGCAGAACCAGTATTATGAGGATCCATTTTAAAGAGTATTGATTTGTCAAATGTCTCTTAAAGTGATGGATGTTGATAAAAGTGAGCTTATAATCCTTTATTGAATATCAATAAGAGCCTGTGTCTGATTCTCAATGTGTTAGATTGATATGTGATCAGATAAACCAGTAGCTCTGATACCAATTGTTGGATCAGTATTGCTCTTTTGTATGAACTTGCTAGTGAACACTTAGGTGTTTAGCAAGTTCTTGATCAGTGATAGCACAACGGAGTGTTATGAGTTTAAAGCTACACTTATCAACAAGAGTTATAACTCCCCCTGGATTGAAAAACTAATAAATGATAAGTATTTATTGAGAATCTAAGTATTGAATGAGAATGAAACACTTAAACAGATTCTCAATAAATATGAAATGGAAATAACAATAATGTGTGTTGAAGGATTTCTGTATTAAAATCAATGTCTAAAACAGAGGGATGAACCCTTCTATTTATAGACTTTACAAATACATGAACCTTGCCAAAAAGCAAGTTCAGAAACAAGTTGCAGCATTGGAACTTGTACATAAAGCAAAAGTAATACTAAAGTAATAAACTACTGATGCAGAAAGGCGGTGGAAAAGATCTTCATATAAGTGCTGATGAATGACAAACTACTGATGAGTAGTTTGTCTTCAGCAGTTCTTCAGTAGAAGTGTCTGGTTTGAACTTCAGAACTTCTGATGACTTTTCTTCTTCAGCACTTGTGGAATCTCTTCTTCAGCAGTTTGATCTTCCTTCTTCAGCAGTTCTATACTTAGAATATTTTGACAGAAGTGAATTAGACTAAGGTTTACAAAAGTGGTTTCACCAATCCTTTTTGTCCTAACAGTAATGCTTTAGGAGTTTCAAACACATCATCAAATTCCTTTAAAAGTACATCAATGGCTTTCATACTTACATTTTCAGTGACTACAGTCTTGTGCTGAAACTGCTCCTTGTTTTCATCCAGCATACTGCATAGCTGACCATGTACCATTTGTCCTTCCCCACTCAACAATTGTTGAATCACTTCCATAGAACAAAGTGATAATTTGTTGTTTTGGCTGCCCTTTAGTTGATAAGACTTGTTGCCCACCTTAAACTGCATGGTTAAGTCCTTGAAGTTCCATATTATATCCCCAAGAGGCAACAACCATTGTATTCCCAGAACCATATCATAACTTGCTAGTGGAATAACCAGTACATCTGCCTTGAACCATAAGCCCTGCATCTGCCATTCAAAATTTCTACATATCTTCCTACAAATTAATGGTACCCCATTGGCCACTCCTACCTTCATGGCCCCAATCTCATCAAGCTTACAATTGAGTTTCATGGCTAACTTTTCATCTAGGAAATTATGGGTTGAGCCTGAATCTGTGAGGATTTGTAGGGTCCTTGTACCAATGTTTCCAACTACTTGCATAGTGGAAAAAGATGGTACTCCTGTTAAGGCATGAAAAGAAATGAGAGGATCACTGGTTGTGGTATCAATTATGGGTTCAGGCTCATTAAGGGCAGAATTGTCATTTTCCTCTTCTTCCTCTATTTCAAGGATATACAGTTGTTTGTTTGGGCATTTATGAGTGGAATCGAATTTTTCAGGACACCAAAAACATTCACCTCTTAATCTTTTGGCTTCCATTTCTTTTGTGGGAAGGTTAATTCTATTTTTGTTGTGAAGTTTTTGAGTTGATGGTGGAGTAGGTAGTAATGGTAGATGATTTGTGTTCAAGGGTGGTTTAAGAACAGAAGTGGAAGGTTTATAGGTAGAAATAGGTGTTGGGTTTGGATAATATTTTCCAGTTTGATTTGTAAAGGTTTTAGGTTTAGAAGAAAGAAGTTTGTTGGCCATGTCCTGTTTCTTGGAAAATTTGTAAGCTTCTTTCATGTTTTTAGGTTCAAATAACCTCACAGGTCCAGACAATTCAGGTTTTAAATTGTTCAAGAATAGGCTTACAGCATATTCCTCACAAATAGTCACTCTTAACAATTTTTCATCAATTTTTTCACAAAACTCTTCTAATGTTCCTGTCTGAACAGTAGCAGCCAATTCACCCATAGCATCATTATATTGCAGTGTAGAGAACCTATCTATGATGTTATTGGTATATTCAGACCATGTTACCTCAGAAATAGGTTTTGTTAGGTTCTTAACAAAAGATGCATGCCATTTCATTGCCTTTCCTTCAAGATTTATGGCTGCATACCTAACCTTAAAGGTCTCTGGTGTATCATCAACATCAAAGAAGTGATTACACCTGCAGATCCAATCTTCTACCTCTTCACCATCAAATTTGGGAAACTCAATCTTTCCCAATCTATACAACCTCTCTGTTCTTGCATTGACATTAGTAGAACCCTCTGAATTAGTTCTAGAATCACTGGATGTTTGCATGTTAACATTGTTATGGTTACTGTTATGGTCTAGAGTCAATTTATCCATCAATTGTTTTAATTCTTGAAAAGATTTATCTGTCTTTTCCATAAAAGCCTCAAATTTCAACAAAGAAGTGGTGTGGTTTTGCACTATCTTCTCCAAATCTGTTTGAGATCTTGTATTGGTCATGGTGTGTGATTAACGGTGAAATATTATTATTATTATGATCTTGTAATGAATCGAAAGTAATAGTGATACTACTATTATTATTATGCAGAGGAATGAAATGAATCAGGATCAATGGATGAAAGAATGGAATAGGTTGATCTTGTTGATAAACCTGGTGTAGAAACGAAAAGATCACAAGAAATTGATTGAATAACCAATCAATGGAGATGAAGAAAGAAACTGATTGACAAATCAATCAATCCAACAGAGATCACTGGATCAAGAACCTTCCGAGAAGCGTTGGCTCTAATACCATTGTTATGTTGTGTTTAATGGTGGTGGTGATATATGGTGGTTCACGGTGGTGACTCACCGGAGAAGACAAAGAAAGGAGAGAACAAGAGAACAAGCTCAAATCAATCGGTGATTATCATTCATCATCATAACCGCTATATAACAGAGAGCTACAAATGACAGCTGTTATCAACTAATTGTTAACAGACTTTCCCGCCCACTTTCAATCATACAATTTGACACAATTAACCCTCAACTATCAATTATTACAATAGACCCCCCTGACTTATTAACTACCACGTATAAACTTCCTAAGCAATCTTATCTCAGCAGATCCATTATTACCAAAAGGTAGGAATGCCTTATTTTCTTCCTAAGCAATATTATCTCAGCTTCCACTGCAAAGTTTTCATCATTTTCCAATGCTACTATATAATAAATCCCATAAGTGCTTTTCCCTATTGACCCACATAAAAGACCACTAGCCATGAAATCCATTGTACCCCATCTGTCCTGTTTCGAGCTAAAAAAAATTTCCCCCCTGATATAACTAGTATCATGGTCCTTACACGAGCTTTGTTTAACCGAGTCCCCCTATACTCTAACATTAGTAGCTCACCACTAAACTGTTGGGTAAGGATCAATTCGTCCATGACTTTTTCACTGCAGCCTGTTTCCATATCAAAGCTCAAGTTTACCTGCTGATTCAATTTCCAAGCAATAGTCTGGCTATATAAAATCCAATAACCAAGAATATATTGGCCACAAACAACTAGCCATGCCTCAGCAACTTTATAGCATAATTTGGATTTCCATTTATGCTTCATATACCCCCTTTCAGTTATGTATAACCCCATCAAAATATTGATTCGGCCATGTGAATAGCTGATTTGTAACAGTGATTCATAAAAAGTATTAACGATTGCACAAATTGATTTTATTGTAGTTGAAGAACCATTAGTGTTTTTCATTACTTCTAATTTCCACACTTCAGCAAACTTGTTCTTGTATACTATTTCATTAAAAAATTTGAACTCACTAAATTTGCCAATTTTATGCAATTGATCTAACCAAGGATCCTTCTGTGCTTCCTCATGAACTTCAATAGTTTTCTTTGAATCTTCATTACCCTCTTGAACTTCAATAGTTTTTTGTGAATCTTCACTATCAGCCGCTTTAGACATTTCATCCACATGCTCTTTATTCCATCTCCTTTCATTTATTTCAATTTCATTTTCAAAATTTGTAATTTCCTCAACCTTTTCATTTTCTGAAATTCCATCAGGCGCAATAATTCCCAACCCATTCATTTGATCAGACCCATCAATGGTTTCTTAAATCACATTTCTAAAACTATCGGGCATTTCATCGAACACCTTGGGTGCAACCTTGTTATTATTCTTATTTTCACTAATAACATCATTTTCTTGAATCTCATATCCAACATCTTTTGGCATTTCATCAAATGCTTCATTATCGTTCATCTTCTTTACTATATTTAGTAAGTTAATCAATGTTGACTCAATATTGCTGAGTTCTTGATTCATCTTCTGAAATTGGTCGTTGTTCTTCTGTAATCGTGCATCAATTTTTGTAAAGGTTAATAAACATTCATCAAGGGTTTTCTTGATTACATTTTCGTTTTCTGTTTCTGATCGAGCTCGAGTTGTCATTGTTTCTTGAAACAATTGAATTCGAATCACAAAATGAATTAATCCACCGGATGAATTAATCAAACAATTGATTAACTCTTGCTAAGAATAAAAAGAATTGAATAGGAGAACAAAAGAAATGAATCAGAATAGAGAGAAGAAAAGATGCGCTAGTGTTTACTGTGGTGGAATTGTGATGTTATTGAGACGAATTGAAGGTTTTAAGAAAGAAATGGAACAGAGTACAATTATTATTATCAAGAAAAAAAGAAAAATGGTGATTTAATGGTTGTTAACGGTGTTTATGGTGGTGGTTACTGGTGGTGGTTTATGGTGGTTTATACGACGGTTGTTGGTGGTTGTTATGGTGGTGGTTGGCGGATAGATGGTGGTCGGAGGTCGAAAGGTTCGACTGCTCTGATACCAATTGTTACGATACAAATGGTGATCAAAGAAGATCTAAATAATTAGAGAAGAACACGAGAGAGGAGAGGATTAATTCAAATCAATAGCTAGTATTACTCACCCTCATTACAAGTACTAGTAGGAATGCCCGCGCGTTGCGGCGGGTGCATCTGTTTTGCCCATCGTGCATCGTGTTTGTTGGTTATTCGTTATGATGAAGTAGAAAACAACGATGTATAAAATATATGTTACTAAAAACTGAAACTCATAAGTATATCTTCTGAAAATTTTAAATGGGTACATAACAATAGGCCGTACTATTCCTTGCAACACCCTTAAATTGGCCCACGTCCTTTGATGGGACCCTTTTATGTATCTCGAAGGCAGATAAGTATGCCATCGTAGAGCGGTGCTTAGCGTAGTGAACTGGCGTTGTATCTCTTAATGACCATAAGATTGTAGTGGAAGTGATGTAATTACTAAAATGCAGTTTGTAGTGTCCATCATATTTCTATTATTTTAGGGCACCCGCGAGATGCAGCGGAGTCAATGATTTGCATAGATACCCTCGTTTTATGTTAGTTTGACAAACGCCGTAACAAATATAATTGACCAAACAAATTAGTAATCAATATAGTTAAAACTACCAAATCGACTGATAAGAACTTGTCTTCTTTTGGATATGTAAACAATTGGTGACTTCGTGAGATCAGAAACTTAAATTCTATTCCTAGAAGCTTATAGTAGCAGAGAAAACAAAAAACCATCGAGGAAGATGATGATGTTGCTCATGAAATATTTATACCATATTTGCTTGTATAAACGTCAAGCCTACATATATCGCTCACTTTAATGGGTTGAAACGTGTCATGGGTTGGGTGTGTTGGCAAACTTCAAGCCTACATATTCATTTGTGTGCAAAAGTGTCACATCATACCATCCTGCAACCACATAAATTTAAAAAGAATATATAAATACATAATATATGATGTAATTTATTTACTATAAACATTGAAAGATATGTGAGTTATGTATGTGAAGAGTCACCACATTATTTATATACCAAATACATGACCACTATTTATAAGACTATAACATTGATACAAACATAATAAAGACATGGAGGTTATGAATGTAAAGAGTCACCATTGTTAATGTCCTCATCAATTTTATAATTATGTTTAAATTAATTTCTTTAACAATTTAATATTTAAGTAGAAAGACAATTTTACCCACTATTTATAAGACTTAAATTTTGCAGGTATCCTTCACTGATGCTTTATAATATAGTATAGAAGATAAAAATTCGGGTTGATTCATTAGCGTGAGCATGAATTTATAGCTTTTTGATTTCTTATTTCTTAGCACAAATAACATAAGTAATTAACACATAGTTAAGTTTTTGTTTTCTCTTTATGCTAGTGTTTAATTTATTTTATTAATTAGAATTAGAACTTAAACAATATACAATTGCCGAAAGCAAAATAATATTGCGAACCACACTACATACAACGTTTAACAAGAACATTAAATAGATCAACAAATACCTTAAAAGTCTTAGAACAAATATAGTTTACGTATAGATCGAGTTAACTATTTTATGGCGTTCAAGGAGACCATGTTGATTGAAATTGAGGAAAGTCTCCATACCCTTCTCCAACCATCCTCTCCATCATCTATCCTTCATGTCCATTTGTTCCCTGCAACATCAGTTTTCATCCCATGTAGTAAGTGGAAGTAATATTTATAATATTTTAGAAACATATTAGCAAATCTAGAATGTTATATTTATAATTTTGTCCGTTTTATTTAGTTAACAATATATATGATTCAAGATACACAACTTCTTAACAAGGATAGTTGGGAAACCCATATGTCCCCTTCATAGGGGCCATATCATCCAATTCAGTAGAGTTGAGGTCAATAGGTCATAGAACATGCTTGCTTCTGAAAAGCTTCATGGAGAGAAACTAAAAATGCACAAAGAAGAGAAAAAAACTGCACTAATTAATTTTGAAAAATATTTTCTCATCAATAATTCATAATATTGTTTGTTTATTGTTTTAATTGTTAGTTGCACAATTAAATTACCTCAATTTGATTCTGCAACGATCCAACATAGTTGATTATTACATCTAACATCACTGGCATTCCCATTGTCTATAGAAAATAACTAAATTTAAATGGAGCAAAACAATGATATATTATAAAGATAAATTTTTGTAATTGTCAAAGAACATATGAACAAGTAAAAAAAATGTATATATGTATATAAAGATTAACGCATATCTTTATACCTTGTAGCATCCGGGAACCATATCTTGCAAGCGTCTTAACTTCTCGTTGATTTTTTTCTCTTCTCATCTAATGAAGACATAGTTTTTTTGGACAAAACAATGTTTCAAAACATGAAATTAGCTCTAAGATTTTGTTTGGGGTTATGAAAAGACTATTAGCATTCAAGAAATTGATTATAATGAAGTATATCTATAATCTATAATACATTATAAAGGAGGAGTTATGTACAACAAGGTAATTTGTATTTCCGTACAACTTAACAAGCAACATGTACAACATATTTAAGCAAGAAATTTAAGGGTATTATGGGCATAATTGGGACAATTAAGACACTTAAGAGGGTAATATAGACATTTCATCCACCTCCTCCTTTACAATATCAAAAGACTTTTACAATACTACCCTTCTTCTTCCATCCATACCCTTCAATCCTTTGCCTTCTTCCTTCATCAATATAGATCATTAACCTCTTGTCCCTTCAAGTTTCGTAACCTTAAAGATCAAATTGAATGAGATTGATTGTGAAATTCAAGTCCTCCTCTTATAACATTCAATTGAAGGCCACATGAACTATCTTGCCTAAAAAAAATGCTTTTGTAAGAACTATTACTTATTTTACTATTTGCATTTTCTTTGTTTGTTGCACAAAGTTTGCAATGTTTTATATTGTTTTTTTTATTTATGCACCTAGATTTGGACAAGCACATTGCAACGAACAATTTTGACTAAAAATCAAATTGCTGGATTCCCCAAGGTTAGTTTTACATGTCACATAAATTGCTTCTTTGATCATTTATCATTTGTAAAATTTGTGTACTTTCTTTACGTTATAGATACAATGGCGTGCACTTGATGAGATAAATGCTGGTGCATGTGACGGTATGACGTATGAAGAACTAAAGAAGAAGATGCCTGAAGAATACGAGTATGTTAAATATGAAATATTCGATTTTTTTTGTAATTTTATACCTTTCCATTCAATGGTCTTTTTTTAAAGGTTAAGGAAGAAAGACAAACTCAGGTATCGATATCCTCGTGGAGAGTCGTATCTCGATGCGATACAAAAGTATTGAATTCAAATACAAGGAAAAATCTCCGTTGAAAATATAGAAAGTAAATAATTAAAGTTTTGGTATTTTAAGCAACGTCAAAAGTTTGCAGTTGTGCATATAACAGGTTGGAGCAGGTTATTATTGAGTTAGAACGACAACGCGCGCTTGTTGTAGTCGTATCTCACCAGGTAAGACAAGGCAACCACAAAATTTTACCTCCACAAATGGGTAAAAAAAAAACTAAAAATAAAACGGGTTAAACGTGTTTGTAAAGTTTATTTTAATACATGTGTATGTATCAATATAGCTTTTGAATAATATTTAGGGCATTAGTTTTTTATTAACATTTTTAAATCAAATGAATATTATTTTTGGTGGGCGTGGCCCAAACCGTATGTAAATTACCTGTTACCCAACTCATCCATTGAAAGATTTGTGCAATGCAAACATGGGTTTAATGAATTTGTGCATTGCAGGCTGTTATAAGAGCTTTATATGCCTATTTTGCTGATATGTCATTGAAAGAAATTTAACACATAGAGGTAAACAACAAAACATTAGATCAATCTTTTCGGTCTTTTAATCTTTGAAAACACGTTAACACGTTTGAATATCGGGAATTTCAGATGCCGCTTCATAGGAAGTTCTGGTACCAAAAAAAGATACTGACTATATTTTCCTCGCGTAACGAACCCGCTGCAACGCGCGGGCATTACCACTAGTATAATAATATAGAGGGGGGGTTGAAAGGTCTCACATTTAAGATGCATCATAGGTTAGGTTGTATTTTGTGTTTTAAAAGTTGGACATAAGGGCATAATTGGGATAAGAATTTAGGATGTGAGGTATTGGATTATGTTAAATTTACTAATCTACCCTCCTAAGTGTCTTAATAGTCACAAGTATGCCAATAATACCCTTAATTTTTTTGCTTAAACATGTTGTACATCTTGTTTGTTAAGTTGTACGGAAATGAAAATGACTATCTTAGTCATCACTCCTCCTTAATAAGATAATATAGATTTATACACAATCCACTACCTAACTAATACACAATTACAATCTAGTCCCTATACTATTTGATACCTAACAGGGTTGGGCCGCCGCAAGGCTCGTGAGTTCGGCTCCGAGTCTGTGGACTTCCCTTTGTCAATGGGGGCCGCATACGAGAGTACCCGGTGATTCTTTAGTTGGCCGTTAAAAAAAATACTCTTGAATAGAAAGTCGGTGGTTCCACTCAATGGGCCACGTGTCACTACCTAATTGCCCATGTTTTCAGCTTTCTTTTTCTTTTTCTTTACGTTGCCTTCAAGTGATTCCTTGCTCTCTCTCTCTCTGATAACAACACAAACCCCTAGAATCTTAAACTCGATCCTTTCTTTTGAAGATAAAAACCTAAAAAATAAAACATGTAATCTAAACTCTCCAATGGACAGCAACGAAACCAGCAACAACAACACCATACTCTGCATTCACTCAATCTCTCTAGAAGGTTCTAGAAGGTTGAGTTTGGATTTAACGGTGAGGAAGGGTGGGACCGGAGATCCGGCTTGGAAGGGAATGACGGGTTGCAGGGTCGTCTTCGAAAATCTTAAAATTTGTCTGGGCCCTTGGCGAAAAAAAAGTCGGGCCTTACCCCCGCAATATGATATAAATTCATCATTCAAATATAAAAAAAAAACATAATATGACGTTAATTGTTATAAAGCAAACAAAACAAAAGTTGTTTTAACAAAATGATCGAACCTACTTACATAAACGAATTGCATGGATCTCCTAGCGTTTTTGGAAGCAAAGTTCTCGATCAAGTCTTTATACTCCATACTTTCCAATATTTCGTTTTCAATAGATATCATTGCCAATCCATTAAGTCTTTGTTGGGACATTGTTGACCATAAATAAGACTTCAACAACTTCAATTTAGAAAAGCTTCTTTCTGCCGATGCTACCGTAAATAATATTAAACTAACCTAGATTTTTTATTGGGTTTAAATATTAAAATTTGGATTTGGCCCAAATATTGGGTTAATTTCAAGTGTGAACAAGGACACAATGGGCCTAGTTAAAAAAAATTGTGGGCCTATTAAAAACTACAATTCTAAAATCTAAAATCACATTGGGGCCTAGTTAATTTTTTTTAACATATATATAAAAAAAAGTCGGGCCCATTTGCGGGTCGGGCCCTGAGCCCCCCGCCCTGCCTCAAGGCCGCCCCTGGCGGGTCGGGTACGAAAGTTGTTGTGGAGGCTTCGTCTCCGGTTTGTTCTACTCCGGTATGTTTTGATATTGTTATTACTTATATTGTGCATTGGATAGTTGTATTATGTACAAGAGATGTTTTGCGACTTGTACATTTTTAGCTTTTAACATCCCTAAATCAACCTTTAATGACCGTTTCAATTCAAGATCCTAGATATCCGACATCCTACGACCAAGTTAACAAACTTAGATACTTTTAATCACTAATCATGTCATGTAACACGGAAATACATGTATTCTCGGCTATTCTATACGCATTTGTTTTTTACCGTTTGGTCATCAAATATGTAATAATGAAGTTGAAAACTCTAAGATTTCTTTATATGCGCATTTTAAGTTTGAACGCCAACTTTTTTTGGCATTTTGCAAGATCGTGTGTCAGTCACCGTTTTTCTTATATGGTTACGTGTAAATCGTTCTAGCTCAATTGGTAGAGGGCCTACCTTTTAATCACGTGGTCGTGGGTTCGAGTCCCTTGGATGGCGTTTTTTTCACATCCATATTTATTATTACCATGTTAGATACGTGTTCGCGGGGAAACGCCCGCGGGAAGATACTAGTTATAACTAGTAATGGCATATTTTTTTGTGTACTAGACAATGGGAAAATGGTGGTGGTTGCAGAATACCGGTTACCTGAGGTGAGGGCTGGGACGGCCATGTACTTTGATTTTCCTAGACCAGTGACCGCCTGCCGTGTCTCATTTAGACTACTTGGAGACGTTGCTTCATTTGCAGCTGATCCTGCAGATAAAGATGATTCTTCGGACTTCCAAGGCCCGTTGGCTGCATGCCTCTCATTATCAAGCCGCATTAAACTATATTATACGCCGATCCTTATGAGCTGGGGAAATGGGCCAGCCTTTCTGCAGTTTAGATACTATAGTATCAAACCATGTAACTTGATCCACTGACTTGATTTGACACTATTATAAAGATGGTAAACAGAACTCCAACCACTGACGTTTGCGTACAAATGCAAGCAATGAGATAGGCGAATCTTGTAGTTGGAGCCCCTCCATTTGAAATGAAGGTACCTAAACATTTCATCGCTATCCCTACGTTGGCAACCATGGCTAAGATCTTATAGTCATCCGAATTCTCGTATGCTAAAATCGAGAATCCACGATGATAACGATCTTTTCCTATCGTACCATCGTCTTGAAAAACCCCTTTGGGACTGGTCAATAGTATGGCAGTATAAAATGTAAACAACGTTGGAAACGAAGAGGTGTAATAAGCCTGGTTGTTATTAGTTGGTGGTTGTTTCATGTATATATAGTGTGAGATTGTTAAACTTTGCACAAAAAAATTACAGAGATTGTTTAGACTTTTGTAAATGAAATTATCCAAATTGATTAAACTTTCTTCATCATCAATTTTATACTGACACAACCACCAACTAATAACAACCACCAACTAATAACAACCAGGCTGATTGCACCTCTTCGTTCCCAACGTTGTTTACATTTTATACTGCTATACTGTTGACCAGTCCCAAAGGGGCTTTTCAAGACGATGGTACGATAGGAAAAGAACGTTATCATCACGGATTCTCGAATTTAGCATACAAGAATTCGTATGACTACAAGATCTTAGCCCTGGTTGCCAATGTAGGGATAGCAATGACATGTTTAGGTACCTTCATTTCAAATGGAGGGGCCCCAACTACCAGATTTGCCTATCTCATGCTTGCATTTGTACGCAAACATCCGTGGTTGGAGTTTTGTTCAAGTCAGTGGATCTAGCTACATGATTTTATACTATACCAAAACTATCCTTTTTGGACCATCATATTATGTTTACGGGGTGTTTTAAATACAATGTCGCCTATCAAATTATTTGAGTCCAAAACACAAAGGACGCGACTGAATGCCTTGTAATATCGATATACTACATAGCCCCCCTTTTTGAGAAAGACTGGACTAAACTTTTTTCGTGACATGTATTATTTCACCGTTCAAGAACGGGTCGCATGGTTCTTTGATTGACCTACTCTACATTTCGTTCCATGACTAACTAGTCGTGGCGCAGTTGAGCACTTGAGCCAAAGTGCTAAACTATAATTAGCCCATTGTTGCTTGGCACATCCTTTAACAAAAACCCAACTCCCATAGGTTTTTAGAAGTTAAGAGAAAACTCACATATCTCTTGAGTCCAGCGTAATGTAGTTAGTACTACATCATGTTAGATTAGGAGACTTATAGACAATAAATACTACTAACATGCTAAATTGACATACTTATAGACGGTACTATATGATCTATACAAGGCCATGTCTAGTTGGGAATTTGGGATACATAGTTCCCTTGTAAAATGGAACTTTACTAGACTTGAATGGATTTTCTCCCATTTTTTTGCCTCCATCCTCCTCTAAGTGAACATCTATCCCTCTTTATATACTTGTTTTATATATTTGCATAGATGATGTGTATTGATACTTCTTGTATACTGACTTGACTGTCGGAGTACTCTTGTGTAGAAGTGCACAAAAAAACCGGAACCGACCCTACCCGGAACCGGAACCAACCCTACCCGGAACCGGAACCAACCCTACCCGTCAGGTACGCATAGGGTATAGATTTCTATGTAAAAAACCGGACCCGGAACCGGACCCGGTTGAACCCGGTTTTTTTTTAATACCCGGAACCGGGTTTTCCTAATACCCGGTTCATGATCCAAAAAAGTATATGTCAAGCGACGGTACTATTTGGCATTTTGATGTTGAGGCGGTCCGGGAAGGAATGGGTCACTTCGTGATTCAAGAAGGGTTGCCATTTGACTACTTCGACAACCCAAGATTGACCCGTCTCATCCAAAGAATTCTATAACCGCGTTATAATAATCTAAGTCGCACTACCCTTCGACGTGATTGTATAAAAAGACTTCAATATCCCGCATAGCCGGGTTTTTTCAATACCCAATGCACCCTTTTTTTTTCAATACCCGGAACCGGTTCCATACCCAAAACCGGGTATTGAAAGAACCGGAACCGGATATTGAAAAACCGGAACCGGTATGCCGGGTATACTTTTTTATGCTAGGAACCGGAACTGGAACTGGAACCGGTTCTTCCAATACCCGGTCAAAGTAATACCCGACCCTACCCGGAACCGGTTCCATACCCGGAACTGGGTATTGAAAAAACCTGATTTGTGCACCTCTACTCTTGTGGGCTTTCTAACGGGTAGTAGTCTATGTTCAGGTCCTATTTTGGCTCACAAGGATGAAGAACAACATTACCATTGAGATGTCTCTAAACAAGAAGGGCATCCTCTACAATGTTGCCCAAGTCTCAACAAAGAAATTTAGGTGAACCGTGACCAATATCTGAATCCTTTGTTCTTAGTGAGCATGAACAATTTCTGTTTGTTTTGTTCTTGATCACCATAAGCAACTTTATACTATTGTTTACGAGTATCATAGTTCTCATCTTGTTCTCAATCACAATCACGACCTTTGAAACATGCGGTGAGGTGAAGTAAGCCTTCTAACATAATTTTCCCATGTTTCGTGTAAGCATTAAGGATGATGATGAGGATGATAATGAAGGAAACTATGACAATGGTGTTGATGATGACTAGTTAACGGGCTGTAATAAAGTTTTAAATAGGTTGTAGTTGACGGGTTAAACTTAAAATTTATATATTTTTCGGTTACAATCTTAAATGGTTGATTAGTCGATCCATTAAATTTTAGTACAACTAGAAAATGGCTCGTTTACGGATTAGACACGTCAAACCAAAAATGAGCTATTTATCATATTGGTAGTGGTCAACCTAAAATCTGAATATTTTCTTATGGAACTTAACATACTATATAGCTTTAACATACTAAATGATAAAAAGAAATATAGACAGATGAACATGGGGACTTTATTTTGTAATGAAAATAGAAGACGTCGAATGTTTTGGCTTTAATAATCATAAAAGTTAAAACGAAAATAAATGAACACCTACATAGACCAAATACAACTAGTTGACACGAACTGGAGTCATGGATCCATGTCCATTTGTTGATATGAATTGTTTGAAGATAAACTAGTTCTGCCATTCCAACCATTAGGAATGCAATATGCTAATCAGCCAAAGGCTTCACCATAGACGACACCCTATTAAGATGAACACACACACAGAGAAGATGTTATGTGTAGGTGTGCAAATTAGGGGTGTTCTTTTTAACTGATAACCAATAACCGACCCGAACCCGAAGAGACCCGGCCCGAGAAACTACCTTACCCGATTAACCCGAACCCGATTAAGTGCATACCCGAACCCGACTAGAGTCTTTAGGGTCGGTCTTCGGATTAGTTTTGTATAATTCGGGTTGACCCGAATAATTCAAAAACAAATAAATGACCATCGAAGTAGTGTTTTCATTAGGGCTGACAATGGGTAACCTGTATAAGACACAATTAGACCTGTTAACTGAAAAATACACTATGCCATTTTTTACTTTTTTTTAAATAATTAGAATTAAGGGGCAAAAATCCCTCATTTCTCTTTTTTGGTACATAAAACGTATAACTGCGTTATAAACATGGGATATAAAGTAGTTAAACGAGTCGTGTTTATGCTTAGAACTTGTGTTGTTCGCGTCGTCAGAAACCTGTTAAACTTGCTAAGACACGATTTGCCAGCCCTAGTTTTCATAGCCAAATTTGCAACTAAATATTATAGCTCATGTTGTGGTTTTATTTTACACATATTGTAGCCCTAATGGATAGAAATACGCAACCCAAATGGTTGGAAATATGTAACTCAAACACCCGAATCATTGAAACCGATAACCATTTAACCCGACCCGAAAAACCCGTAACCGATAACCATTTAACTAGAATGGGTCAGTTATCGGGTAAATTTTCACAACTGAAAACCCGGATCACCCGACCCGAATAACCCGATGAACACCCCTACTGCAAATGCGTAGTGTTCTAAGATTAACATATGGAATCCGATAATCGTGTCAAACATATGAACTCAAGCATGACACACATATTTTGCAAATCAACACATATACCACCTGCTTATCATACTGTTACCCATTTTATCTTTTTTGAACATTAATACTCTAAATTTAGAAAATTATAACCAAAATCCACACACATAAAAAATAATCATGTTTATAGTACAAAACTTCATGTTTATTTGTTTTTTATACTTGATATGTAAAATAAAATGATCAATCAGATTAAATAATGACCTAAAATGCAATCTTTATAAATGAAACAAGTCAACCTAGCCGACCCAACCTTAAAAAAGGTGTCCTTTAACTAAAAGTGTTCATGTGCACAATCTAAACCGACTTAGGGGTTGTTTGGTTGATTAAGTGCTGAATCATTAAGATGGTCTGAATGGTTAAGAGGCTCTGAATGGTTAAGAGTTGAATCATTCATCATCTCTTATTAGCTTAATAGTTCAACACTTCATCATTCCATTCAGATGCTGAAACAAACAGTCTGAATGCTGAATGATTCAGACCTGAATAGTTAAGAGACTGATTAAGAGGCTGTCAAACAGCCCCTTAGACTTGAACCTAAACTTTCATGTCAGTTACAAGTGGCTTATTTGGACAAAAACAAATTGTGTATATATTTAATTAGGCCACCTCAAATTAGTCTAACCACCCAGACCCTTGTTTGCCTTCACCACCTACTCATTGTCTCCGTCACCTCCACTGCCGCCGCCTACATGCCACGGACACACCCACCACTGCTGCCTCCACCCACCACAACCATCACAACCTCAATTACCTCTGTCTCCACCACCATTGCCGTTGCCTACACCACCACCACCTCATAGCCATCCCAACCACCGCCACAACCACTACCATTGCCACTAGTTACCATAGTCACCATAAAAATATAGCTGGTGAACCTATTTTAATAGGTTAGACTAAAATTACTCATTTCATCCTGACTCCATTTTTGCCTAACCGTTTAACCCGAACCAAATTGTTATTTCTTTAAGGCAGCCCGTTTTGACCCGAAAGCATTTTGCTTAGAACTCTTATTGACCCAAACCCGTTTTTACACCTCATCTGAACCCGCCCCGTACGCCTAGTTTGACATGCTAAGTATCAGTGTTAGAAATTTACACCGTACATGATCACCAAACACATTCTTCAAGTCTTGAGCAAAAACCATGAGAAAATGTACATGCTACTGCTTTGGTCTAGTTACAACCGGAACATTTGAATAGAAAAAATGTCAAGACGTGATATTGACAGCACGGTAAGAATCAAAGGTTTAAAACAACTAACTGTTTTTCGCAAGAAGCTCTCTTTGCAGACGGAAAGCTTCCCCTTGATTCCCGTTGAGCAATCGTTTCTGTAAGAAACAAGCTGTTAGTTGCCTCAGCAGCGTCTCGAGATAAGAATGCAAGCAGCTTCTTTGGTCTTTCAGGTCTGGATTTGTAGACAATATCATGGCGTTTACTGCATCCGCTACCTTCTCTCTCTGCGACTCCTCCAGCAGATACCCTACTGATGATTTACTTGGTTCTCCGTACGCCAACAGAGTCGCACAGTCCTACACATACAATCACATTCTCAAAAACTATAAATAGTGTTTAGTAAGGGTATCGAGATCGGCTCGGTAAAAACTAGAATATAAAACAGGTTAAATGCGCCCATGCTCGAGCTTGAGCCTTAACATAAGCTCGTTTAGAAAAACTATAAAAGAGCCCAAGCCCAAGCTTTATATACAAACACAGAGTGGCTAAATAAATCATGGATGTTTAGTGACAATTGTAGTCTTTCGCTTATGTTCTCGGTTTTGAGTTTGATGATCACCTTAACAAGATCTTCGTATTGTTTCAAGTTATAAAACTTTTCAAATTGATTCCTCCCATAGTCCACAGCTTCCTCCAGACGTCCAACCTGAAAAACAAAGAATAGCTCAAGGTTTTCAATTTCTGTGATGAACATATGCAACCATTTATCATAGATTGTAAATCAGCACTATAAGCCTTAATCTTGGTTTCAAAAAGCGTGAACGCAAGAGCTTCATGTACGCCAGGTGTTTCTCTATCTACAAACAAATAAGCTTTATGTGCAACCAAAAACTACATATCTTTTACATATCAGCCTTTTAATCAAGTGAATCAATCACAATCTCTTCATCCTTTTGGGCATTTGACTATTTTTCACCCACATCCACACGAAGCACCACGTCAAGAGCCTGAGACGCTTTTCCAATCAACTTGCATGCCTCACACCTCAAGTGTGCTTTTTAAAACCAAGGCCTTGATACGGTTGAATATTGGAAAATATCATCCAAATCTTTAAGAGAAAAATCATTTACCCGAACTAGTTCAATGAACTTTTGACAGTGTAGCATAAGGCAAATGGCTGATGTATCGTCCTGCAGATACCAAAATTCTCATGAGGATCAGTAGGAAGTCAAACAGTAGTGTATCTACAGCATTGCACATGGATGCATGGGTGGACGAAAGAGCCATATAAGTATCATCACTCTTTTTAGAGTTAAATGCCAATTTAGTCCCTGAGGTTTGTCAAAAATTGCCACTTTCATCCAAATCTTTTTTTTTCGTCAATTTAGTCCCTGTGGTTTCATTTTTTTGTCATTTTAGTCCCTGTGGACTAACAAGATTTGGATGAAAAATGACAATTTTTGACAAACCTCAGGGACTAAAATGACAAAAAAAAAATGAAACCACGGGGACTAAATTGACGAAAAAAAAGATTTGGACGAAAGTGGCAATTTTTGACAAACCTCAGGGACTAAATTGGCAATTAACTCCTTTTTTATGCATAACTAATTAATTATGCCACAAAAATAACAGCAGTATCTAATGGATTGGACTCTTTACCTGAACAGTCTCAGGATACCACTCATGTAGATTACGAAGTGCATCATCAATTTGACCATTCATAATTAGCTTCAAAAAATAAAAGTAAATAAATTCAAGTCAAAAATGAAAAGGTAGAAAATAGAAATGAATAATATAAATTTCTAATAATTCAAAACTATCATGGGCATACCTTCCGAAGAACTTTTCTGTGGTTTAATGCATACATGGCATGCTCGTTGAAGCCGTTATCATGAAAACCAGTAACAGGAGGCACTGAAGTTTGGTTAGCCTCATCAAATACATTCAATGTTTCCTCATAACCATAATGCTGTAGGTAGGAACGAACAATTCTGATACAACCAAAACAGTTAACGAAACTTTAGCAGCGATTATCTGCTTCTATACATAAATCATCTACCTAAATACATAAAGTCATAAACGAACTATTTAACAACACCACCAAAATGCATTTTGTAAACATTGGTGATAACAAGCAGATAAGATTACACATAACAAAATGTTGTGCAAAAGAATTAAAGAAAGTAAACAAAAACAGAACACTTTTAAGTATCATGAAATTCATAATGAGACTCTTGAACATATTAACAAAATGGTGCTCAAAGAATCAAAATTTGACCATCTGATGACTTTAAAGAAAGAAAAAACTGCAGCTCATCAAGAGTGCATAGCTGAAGAGATTTTATAGAAATTACAAGTACATAAGTTGGAGCAAACTCTAGACAACAAAATAGATCTATATCACAAACTATACCAAAATAAAACCACCGTGCAATGCATAATAATATATACAAAAACTGTACACCAGATATAATTAAGAAATATGAATGGCACTAACTTATTTTTTAGAATCCAAAAGAAAAAACGGAGTGAAGAATTGACAAAAAGTCAACTGTAGTACATGTAAACTGAGGTTGGAATTCTTAAGAGTTGACAAGTTACAATTCAATATATAAAAGGAATAAATCTTAATTCCGTGGAAATGAAAATCTAGTAAGATACACACCCGTAACTTGTAGTCTGCGGGATACTTATTCTTTCAATAGAGGTATCTTGCTTTGCCCTTTGAGCTGCTTCATATGCCTGTTCACCAATACAAACATAAATAGATGTGGCAACAGCATTATATAGCACCATAAAAAGAACTACCGAACCAATAATGCAAGAAATTTCAACTTTATACAAATAGTCAAAGACTCGAAAGCAATTAGAAGTTATGCACACAAATGTAGAGCAAGAAAAATAAAATGATAACAAGTGGGTTACAAAACAACATATTAACATAAGTAAAAGATGAATGGGTTTCTTTCACTGATCTGGTGCTGAATGGATACTTCACATCTAGTTGCAGTGGTTTTTCACCTATTGTATTTGGACTAATTAGAGTTGACGGTACTGAAAAAGTGTATATAGCTTATTTAGATTACTATTTATACAATTTTGAATTCTTTTGATTGCATATTTTGGAGCACCATAGTCTTTCATCATACAGTTACTAGGGCTTGATGAAGCTACTGAGAAAGTATAGGATAACAAAACAAGATTTTTGAAGAAAGGTAATAGCATGGAAGATATCAGACAAGAATGTTATTAGTGATAGCATGGAAGATTCTCGCCTGCGCCTGGCTCTGGGCGCTCGCCTGAGTAGCGTTTTGCCGTTTTTACAACAAAAATCCCAGATTCTCGCCTGAGCTACCACCAGGCGCTACAGCCCCACCTCGATGCGCCTAGGCACACGCCAGGCGCGCTTTTGACAACATAGGATTAGGGACTAAATATGTAATATGTGGTCTAATAAACCACACCAATGTAACAATCAAATACAATCACAATATCATTGTTTAATTGAAGAGTGGTATGGTATCAGCATAGCATATGGGGTTATACTAGTTTTTACCTAATCACCCTAAAAACTTAACTGCTCCATTCGACATTTGAATTTACTTAATTTAGCTTTAGCCTACCCTTCAACAGTTCAGGATAAGAAGCCTGCTGTCGACTTAGGTGATCTCGTGATGCTTTTGACTATATAAATGATACAAATTAAATGAGTACTGTGTAAACCTTCAGAACTATTTCAGTTCTGATTAGGTACTGTGTATTATGGCCAATATATCTGACAATTATTTCCAGTTGTTAACCTTCAGAACTATTTCAAGCAAGCAGTTATCTAGATCATACACGTTGAATAACCTTATCCCAGCCTGATTTAATAATCAACTAAAACATTGTATTCTGATACGATGACAATAAACTTCCAATTGCAGATATACAGTAGTGAATGATTAAAGTTCTTAGTGATTTAGAGGCATATAGAAACCAACCAGACCTAAAGTTTTGTCAAATCAAAAAGACTACATGCAATGCAGGCAGCCTAATACTCTTAACCATCCAAGTTCCAAGAAACCTATCACTATAATTATTGTTTTGCTCAAAGAGTCACACTATTCTAGATTACTTTCCCCCATCATCTCTGATTGACAACTCTCCTTAAATTTTCACAGTTAAATTATTCAGAATTTAACAATTTCATGGAATTATCAATCAACAACTAAGGAACTCAACGGATAATTGAGATTCCTTGTTCTTTACTGCCTTAAAGACAACTGGGCTTTTGGTTTATTGCCATAACACTTGTACATACTAATGCTCAAAAGGAAATCAATATTACAAAACGGAAATGAAAACTATGAGGAAATAACTCAATAAGTACATGCAAAAGATGAAAGCTTTGAAAAAGAGGAACAAAAGGTCACTGATAGTAGAAAAACTTATGTAAAAAGCAGACGTATTGCATAAGCATCGACGATGTTTTCTTGCACCATTTCAGAAGATAAAATAAGAGAACATCCTTGGATGACAGAAAACTTTTGTGGAATTTTGTTGTACTTGTATATGGCATATTCTTGTTGCTAAACTATATTTTTATTATATTATGGAATTTTTAAGTCTTGACATTTAGTGCATTAACTTCAAGTTACAAGTCAACATATCATGTCTCCATCAAATAACTTCAAGTTGCAGGTGGATGGGTGCACATGAGTCTATTTGTTAAGAAGAGAAAGTGCTAAAGAAACTTGTCACTTTAATCAAAGTAGTACTTGAAAGGCTTTAAACTAAAACGTCAAGAACAAAAAAAAAATACCGATAGTTGAAACTTGAAAGGATACTGAATATTATATGTTACCTTGATATCGAAGAGAAATGGATCTTTGCCAAAGTTAACACTCACCCTGCAACACAACAAACTATTTTAACAAGATGGCGAAGGCAAAAACATATATCCAATGCAATATCAACAGTCCAACACATATAGTTCACTCATCAATCTTCATGTTTCCATCTGTTCAAAACAAAAGCATATATCCAATGCAATCTCAACACATAGTTAACCTATCAATTTGAGTGGCATATGTTTAATTGAATCAGGCAGTACTGAAAAGGGTACCAAACGACTCAATATTAAATAGTGTTAATGCAAATAAGTTTTTGGAAAATTAGGTTTTGAGAAGAAAAAAAAAGCACAAACTTACTCCTCATTTTGACTGTGAACAGCAACTGTAGGATACAAACGACCTTTTACATCTTTCTCTACTGTTCCAACCACTTGACCATTCTTCCTGACATAAACATGAACATATGCCTTTAGAACTTCTGAATGAATGACCATCTTACGTGAAAAAAGAAGAGATGTCCATGAAAAAAGAAGGCTAGAAAACAAAGTACGTGAAAAATAACTTCTGTGAAGCATAGTTAATGCCGCCACCGACTGTATCACCAGTGGAATAAGTTGGGCCAAAAGTCTCTCCTTTTCCTTGTCCACGATAAAGGAGTCCGTCATCCCCATGATATCCAAAACTGTTTGCTTCCCACCTGTCATAGAATAGCAAGTTCAAAAATAAAAATAATGCTATCAAGGCGCTTCAAATGACCTCAACAGTCCATGTCGTGATTTTTTTATTGTAAATCGAGATTCTCAGTTTTTATAGCCTAAAACCAGAGGCAATTAAAAAAAAAAAGTATGTGGGGGCTTAACAGCTATTCAACTAGAAAAAAGCAAATAACAATTCACAACATTAAGAAATAATACTGTGAAAACTGAAAACTACACAGAATTCTAGTGAAGTGCTGGCTCATCTGTTAATTGGGGCAGGAGCTATATGCCTTTTAGCCTTAATAACATGATGGGTCAAATATGTGTGAACTATGCAGCCTTCAATAGAGCAACTACTAAAGAAAAATTATGCCCATTATGAATTAAAGGTGCCACCTGTTTTTCATAGCTGGACATGGATCTTAAACACCAGATTGTGGAGCATGCAGGTTAAACTCCCATTATGAAGTCAATGTAATACTCTCTGGGTCGTTATGGAAATAAGAATTTAGAAGCTCCCTTAAGGAAGTCCATACAAGGGTTCGTTGACTGTAGCCTATACTCCCTCTTATGACACCTAATTGAAACAAACTTACATCTTAGCACATCTGGCTACCTATCTCAAACCAGTCCCAATCGTTCATAACAGATGTCCTAGTATAAAGTAAGCAAACTAATTTCATGATAGAAGTTGTATAATAAAACCTCATAATTGCATATGTGATCCAAGATCCATACCGAGCGCTATCCTGTAGAAAAATTTATACGTATGGATATGCCAAGTTCTTGACAACATTCACCATAAGAAAGGAAAAAAAATTATTCTAACCTTTTTAGTTAGAAAAAGAAGCATTCCAAAGCAAACAGAATAAACAACAGCTAGTAATACAATTAAAGACGTTTTTTTATAAAATTTTGAACAACCAAGATCATGTTTAACTAAATTTGTGTAGCTTTATTCTTAGAACCCAACTACTGCAACCAGTTTACACTCGCAAATAACCATCAAGCATGGTAGTCAAAAGAAACCCAAGCGCACACCGAGGCGAGGCGCAGCCAAAACACCTAGCAGCCATTAAGGCCTTCTGGCAGGATTCTGCAACAACAGACCAACTTCCAACATGAACAGGTCTGCACAGCCCTAAACCAGCCTAAAACACGTCGAAAACCCCTAAAAAATGTTCCATTTATATTGTGTGTCTTGCTAAAAAAACCCCGCTTACAAAGCGCCTAGCGCCCATGCCCAAGGCTTACCCTTGGCACCTTGAGTGCCCCTTCTAACCTCTATCATCAAGGCTCAACCAGGCACGCACCTAGGCCCACTTTTCAAGCAAAGCGTAACCTTCTTATTTCATTCAAAAGCCCCAATTTCAGGCCCTCTGAGCTCTGACACATATTCAAGGCCAAGTTCCGACAAAAAATTGTCTGAAATAAAAACAATCATACATACCAACCCAAAAGAAGCCTAAAACATGTCAAAAAAACCCTAAAAATTATATTTGAATACTATACACCTCTCCTAAACCCTCGCATTTTAACCGCCTTGCACTGATGCCAAAGTCTCACCCTTTGCGCCTACAACAACTATGCTTTTAATTTCCTAGTCATCAAGTTCACATTTAAGTATTTAACAACATTCACATTTAATCAACTTCAATACAAGAACATCCATCGGTTTCGATTACCAAAAAGACAATCCCAAAACTCCTATCATTAACCAAGTAACCAACATCAATTTAAAAAAAAAAAAAAAAATCAAAAAACATACCCAGGCTGTCTACGCAAATGAAACCCTTGAGTAGTAAACCCAATAGCCACATTCCCCTTAGCCCCAGCATTCTTCACATACATCTCAAAATAATAAAACAATCGGTTAACCGGCGCAGGACAATTCGCCTGCACCACACCTACATCATGTCCATGTAAATTCACACTCGGATACTTAACCGATAACTTATCCGGTAACACGATCGAGAACCCGCCGGAACTGTTAACCGTGTCCAGTTCTGTTGGAACAGGTTCATCGTCATCTTCTTCAAGATCTTTGTGTTCGGTATCTGAATTCGTCATGTTAATGTCTTTTGAATGTGAAATAGATGCTGTTTGGGATTTCAATCGCCATAGATCTAGGAAGTATGAGCCTATGAGGTCTTGTTGTTGTTGTTGATGATGATGATGATGTGTTTGATCGGAATTGTTCGCCATTGTTGCAGGAACTGACGTTAAGTTTGGAACCCTAAAATGTGTTACAGTGGCTATTTGGTTGTAGCGTGCCCGCTTGGATCATCTATATGATCTAGGTACCGAAATTAAGGGGGAGGGGCTATCAGAATTTGGTGCGGGTAGCTTACTATCAGCACGGTAACAATGCTGCCATTCGTGTTGGTAGCGGTCCCGTGAACTATTTTCTGGTGTAATTAACGGGCGGACTGGTAACTGTGTATTTTTTATTTTTTAATTTACTTTAATTCCTTTTTTATTTATTTATAATATTTTAAAGCAACATTTTGTTTATTTTTATTTACTTAAATCATTTGTTTAAAATAAATAAAACCAAAAGTAAATAAAAAACATAAGACAATATTTATTAATATTAAACATAAATAAAAATACATAAAAACATAGAAGATAAGGCTTAGAGTTGGCGCATGAGTTGCTAGGCCTGGAGATGCTCAAAGTTGCCGCGGGTAACGAGCTGCATAGCTCGCCTGGGTCAACTACACAGCCAACTCCGGCACAATGCCTGGGTTTCGGCTCATGGTACGCTCGTAGCACGTGGTCCACCGATCACATTTGTTGTTTAGATCGGTCCACTTTCTCTGTAGGCTCTCAATTGTGTGGTCGCTTTCGCCGACTTGTTGTTTGAAGTCAGCCAAGACACGGTCCCAGAAGCTTGTTTGGTGACCTCTTGAGCCCCCCGAGCCCCCTATGGGGTTGGCGTTGCAACGATGGGTCGTTTTGTGCGTCCTTAACGCACACAACCAAAGCCATTTCTTCGTTTTCGGTCCACCGAGTCATTTTGAAGGTTTGAAGGTGTGGGTGTTATTGTTGATGTTCAAGTGTGTTTTCACCACCGTCGTTTATATACAAAAAAAACCCAACCGTATTGCATGTTAAAAATTGAATTTCTCTGACGGTTAGATAAGATCGATTTTAATGGGAATAAATTTTTTTGACCGTGTTGGGTGGAGACGCTTAAGAAATAAACACGGTCTGACGGTTTGGTGATAAAATTTATAAACCGTGTGAATTTAAAAAAAAAAAGTTTGTATTTGTATTTAAATGAAAAAAAATAGAATCAGTGGAGTGTTGCCTACAAAAAAGTGTTTCAGTGAAGTAAATCAGTTAAGTGATGTGGCAGTGGATAATTGGTTAAAATCAGTTAAGTGAAAAGCTAAATCTACAAGCGCCCCTTATGCCATAAGAGGGTGTTTGGGATTGAGTTTGGAAATACAAAAGTGTTTTTGGTCCGAAGTGCTTATTGGCTTATGACATTTTGAAAAAGAGTTTTAAAAAAAATGTTTGGATTAGCTTTTGGGATGAGAAACGTCGAAAAGTCAATAGATTGTTGTTTTTTTAAGTGTTTCGCTTAACTTATTGTGAATGTTGGTTGTATTGGTGGTAGATTTGTAATTTTTTTTTTCAAAAGTCAGGATTTCTAACTTCTTAAAAACAGTTTTTCCACCCTTAAAAGCAAAAGCCAAAAGTCAAAACAGAAAGTGCTTTTGGGTTACACAAACAGCTTATTGACTTACTGGCTCCTTGGAAAAACCAATAAGTCAATAAGTTGTTTTGAAACTCAATCCCAAACACCCTTTAAGACGGGTACGGAAATAGGTGATATCAGACCTGATTATCTAAAACTAGTGTTTTTAAAACCGGATTGAACGTCGAACTAGTCGTCTTACCGATTCACTGATTGGACCGGTCGATCTGGATATAAGAACCGGATGACGTTATAATTAATAAATTTCTAAAATAGTTATAAAAAAAAAGTTATAAAAATACAAAAGAATGGAGATTATTGCTATATTCTGAAAAAAATGAAAAAGATAATATGTAAATTGGAAACTTAAAAGTGATGGTACATATTCGGAAGCGAAATAAGGATTGTTATCAGGACTCTACATTTTCATCTTCATAAGAGAGTTGATGGACTAATACTATTTTATACTCAAACTTTCTTTCTCAAATCCTCTTTGACAATCCGTTCAAATCCTCTTCAAGCGAGTTTATACTGTGTATAACAATTGGTACCATAAAAAATAAAGACTGTTGTCAGGACTCTACATTTTTAACTTCTCAAGACAGTTGATGGACATTAATATTATTTTATACTCAAGTTTTCTTTCTCAAATCCTCTTCGACAATCCGTTCAAATCCTCTTCAACAATCTATAACAACAAAGCTCCCATGTTCATCTTCTTAGTTTCAAATCAATTTCGTCATCCACACCACCAGATCCACTGAAAGGAGATGAGCAGCTATGGTTTTATCATTTTGTGAAGGCAGAGCTTCAAACCCAAAGAAAACTCCGATCTTATTTTTGTTGATAAACAAAAGGCATGTATACCTTGAAAAGGTTTAATATGGCTTTTCTTAAAAAATGAAGTGTTGATTTGTTACTCGGCCTAATGATCTTTGGGTTCGTATTATGAAATCTTTTGACGGTGATCGAGCAGGTGTCACGGACGGTAATCTTAATGGGTTGGGTACATGTGTGACACCAGTCAACGATCTAGGTCAACATCCGTACGCATTTTACTTAATATTGTCATTTCATGTGCATAATTAGACATTTTGCACACACTATACCCCCCGAGTCTGGTAAGCATGAATTATCAATGAAACTCAATAGACTACCCGTTTATGCATACAACACCCAGACTATACAAAACAATTGACGTTGAACAGTCAAGTCAATCATAGGCTCAATACAGAGCAACTGGATACCCGGTTAGCACAATTGTACAAAATAACTATACACGTGACAATGCCCAAGTGGAAAATTTTACAGTCCACTCAAACCCGAACAATCACCAAGTGTTTTGTGAGGTTACCACCCACACGATTCATGAAATGATCCCTAAGAACAAACATGTGTTATCACAAAAAGGATTAAACTCAATAACACATGATAAGTTCTCACTAACACACGTATGTGAATCACAAACATTATCATAGGCCGACATCTAACAACATGTAACCATGATATAAGAAACTAATACATGTTAATATCATCATCGAGTCTTTAAACACACCATGTATCCGCACAAACCCATGCAATACCCGATCATTCACAACCAAATACACACATATGTATACATATACAACCCACGGCTTAGGGATATTTGTCACTAGCCGATATATACATCATGAGTAGACACACACATACACATGCTCGACTACACATACACACACTTAAATGTGTGGCCCTTTTCTTACAACCCATGGAACCTTCTCCTTGTTTTCTTTCGGCCGAAACACTAACCAAAGAGCCCTCATAAGTCCTTATCAATGGAATGTCCAAACTATACATGTATAAGGAAAAATCCATCATCTTTAACCATATAATTGACTAAGTGAGCTTCCTTATTTGGGTAAATATCCCATCGGCCAATACCAAAGCAACAAGAGGAATGGTGATCAAGCATAAGACAACAAACAAATCCATTGATAGTGACTTAACCTTCAATGACACACAAAAACCTTCTACACCTTGATACCTATCGGCCGAAAACCCAAGCATGACATCCAAACATAACATCATCATGAACCTACCATTCTTATATCAAGAGAGGAAACAAACAAATCACCTATCATCACCCTTGCAAGATAACGTCCTTTCCTCTTTTGGAGATTAGGATCGGTCGAAAGGGACCTTTCATGACAAACATTCTCATGTCAACATCACAATTATCCTTCCTTCACTTCAAGTGCATCGTGGCAGCCATACATCACCCAAATCTCACATGATATTGACAATCATCCTTGTTTTATTACCCTATGCATGGCACTAGGAGACAAAGAAAGCTTCTTGCACATAATTAGGCCTTAAACAAGCATACCTCACTTCCCTAGACTTAATCTTTGCCAAAAACAACTTGATTTGGTGCAAGACATAATCGGCCAACCCATTTCGATGGCAACCTATCATTCGGTCAAGGACTTTCACTAGAATGAAGCATGTACTTGACATTGGACATAAGAAATTAAGTGAGACCCTTGCCAAGACGCCCACTATAAAAGGAGGACCCGTGATCATCTACACTGCCACAAACAAACTCTAATTCCTCATTAAAAACTCTCGGCCACTTGCCCCAACCCCTAACCCGAACCATAACCAACTAACCACGAGATCTCTTGGAGCATTCAAGCCGAAGGTAAGGTCACGATATCTCTAGGATTCACACCATAACTAACCACTCCTAGGTAAGTCATTTGTACTTCCAAAATTTTATATATCGGCCCTGTTATGTTTCCCAACCCTTCGACCCTTGATCACTTATAATCGGCCATTCACATACATGAGTCTTATAAACATAGTTTCACTTATAATTGTTTCAACCATCTAGGGATCACACTATATCAAGTTACCACGTTTATGTGATGTCAATCGGCCTTAATGATGCACCCATAACTTGGACAATGCTTTGAAAACAAAACACAACTTAATTAATCAAACTAGGAACCGGTTTTTGTAACAAAACTTACACTATTTGTATACCCGAAGATAAGGTATATTTTGAAGGTATTTATAATCGGTTTCCATAAAAAACACACTAACACACATTGTAAAGCTTCGATTATACCTTGATAAGCATAGATCGACCGATTTTGATCCACTAAACAATCGGAATCGAAGCCCACATCATGCCAAAGTTTCGGCTACTATATTAAAACATGTGTTAAAAAGGCCATAACATGTGTTAAAACTAGTTTTGGGCATTGCAAAGGCTTAAACATGTGTTAAAACCCTTGTTTTACTATAAAATGACCAAACGTGTTCAAATAGGATCGAATCATGACCTATGACGACACGTGGGGTCCACTTGATACGTTTTACGCTCAAAACCGTACCCTTACAGAAGTACACATGAACTTAGTAATAATTGTCATGTGCACAAAACATGGCCCACATACACTAACACGAGGGTCCACAAAGTCGGGTGAAAAACTTGTATGATAAACGACAAAAACGTACAACTTACCGTACTCTTGACTATCATAGGGAAATCATTGTCAGGACGGTAGTTACCTCGCATCCCAGCTTTACCAGACCACACGTACTATCATCAGGTGAGTTTAACAGCCCCGTTTTACTATTTTTCATTATGGTGGATAAACATGCTACATTTCTAATACATTTCATTTTGTGTGTTATTCTATCGTGACTACCATGTGGAACATGAGACATTCGGTTCATGAGCTCAGCAGTCCTCGTACTTACATTATACTATAACCATTAGCTATCAAAATCCATGGAACACTTTAATAGATCTATTGGGTTAACACCCCCACTCTTAGTTAGTCGCTCTAATCGGTTACATACGAAAGAGTGTTAGTATTCTACTATACATACGTTGTCTTTATTGTACAATGCGTGAGGCACAACAGTCAAGAGGTTTGGTTATGGGACTCATGGTTTGCACATTAATCATTCGCTTAGCTAGCCTATGATTGGTCATACACAAATTACACAAAGCACTTTACATAGTACACTAAAACCTGTGAACTCACCGACATTATGTTGACAAATATTATATGCATGTTTTTCAGGTAACTAAATCATGCGGAGTGGGGACTTGAGGGCTAGGTTTGAGCTTGCACGGGGCGGTACCATCATGGATTGGGTTTTGTCAGTCATACGTCATTTCGGTGTTTAAGTTATGTGTTTTCAGACAAATTTCTTAATTTCAGACAATGTTATGTTAATTTGAATAATTTATGACATCATCCATCCTTCGATGGTATCTATTTTAATTAAATCTTGTGTGTTGCTCGAACCTTGTGCTTAAAAACATTTCGAACCACATCCCCGTGTTTCCGTATTCTTAAATTGAGTTATAGCTTCATGAGACATGGATTATTCATTGGTATACTTTTAAAAAGAAAGTGGCTAATGGGGATGATACTTTGTTTTGGTTGGATCGTTGGTTATGGAGGTGGTTTTGAAGGACCGATTTCTCAGATTATTCCAACTAGAGATAAATTCGATGTTCTTCAACTTTGAAATGGGATAATTTTGAGTGGGTTTTTCTTGGCGTTAACCCATCAAGGGTGGAGTCGAGTTAGAGCAGTTTTATTCTCTAGTGGTGGGTCTTAATCACGTGTTGTTAAATGACGATATGGATTCGTGGGTTTGGGATTTTGATATAGACGAAACTTTTACAATGAATTTTATTTGAAATCATATTGATGTTATGGTTCTTCCGGATGGGGTTTTTGTTACGAGATAGAACCAGTTCGTTTCGATTCAGGTTAATATTATTGGGTGGAGAATTTATATGAATCGGCTTCCTATGAGATTGAATTTGGTTGATAAGGGAATGGATGTGTCTTGTTCTCCTTGTCCTTTATGCTCAAATGTGGAGGAGTCAGTAGATCACTTCTTTGGAGAATGTGATGTAGCGTTAGAACTTGGAATGTTATTTTAAAATGGCTAGACGTCTCTAATCGTTTGGATTATTGACTGACGGGTATGGTTATTTGGTTGGATTCCTTACATATATCGACTAAGAAACAAAATCTTATTTTTGGAGTTATTCTTACGATTTGGTGGATGCTTTGGAAATGTAGGAACGAGGTTATTTTTTTGCAATACGCCGGTCTGAAACAATGTATTGTTGATTCTATTATTAATTAAACCTTTTGGTAGCGTGTTAATAAGAATATAAAGCCATCTATTTTACTATTTCATAAACGTAAAATAACATATTTTTTTCGCAATATGAAATATGTCATTCTTAGTATATAACTAGGTATCGCCTGTGGAAACCACAGTTTACCGAAAGTCAATGCTTTAAAGGTTAGTTGAGAAGTGCCCCATCCCCCTAAGACTATGCGTTGTGGCTCAAGGTGAGCCAAGGCTTTATTCTATCAAAATAAGACAACTAGGCACCGGCTAAAGTATCAATCCTGCTCACTTGACCCTGTTGTGGCTCACCTTGAGCGATAGTTTTATCCAGTTTTTAGTTTTTTATTTTTTTATTTTATATGTTTTTTTATTTTTTGTTTATAAGACATTGCATAAATATTAAAATAACATTACATAAATATTAAAAAATATCACATAAATATTAAAAACCATAAATAAATATTAAAAACTAGACTATTGTTGAAAGCGTGGTCTCATAGCTCTCCAAACCGCAACGCCCGGGTAGTTATCATTGTGCATGGCACGGTACTCATTACGGGCCTGTTAAAAGGTTTAAGGTTGTTTAATCTAATTCAAATCCTTGGGCTAGTTTGTTGTTGGGCCATATGCTTATTTTGTATACAGGTATATTTGGGCTGACAAGAGATAGTCCATCCAGTTGTAGCATTGGGTCCAGCTCATTGATAAAAGGCCCAGCTCAGTTTGTACGTCCACTTGCATAATCAACGGTGGAGATTGATTCTTATCATCAGATCATTCAAATCTTCTGGACTCGTGTATATAAACGATGTGATAGAGATATTTTCATTATCTCTCTCATTTTTTCTATTATTGTTCTCTGTATTCGTATTAGGGTTTCTCATCTCTTTTGTCTGTAAGTATAGTCTATATCATTTCTTTGTATTTTCATCATCATCGTCTACTGATCTTAACAATCAGTAGAAGGTGTGTATCGTATTATTTTGGATCTCAGTATTTGCTGAGAAGGTACTTTTTGGGTTGGGTTAATAAGATCTTTGGTCACCTTTTGTCGCTATACTTCTGTTCTTTGTTATTCTTTTTCTGGTTGTGTATTTGTTGAGTTGAGATATCCATAAATTTGACATGGTATCAGAGCCTATTGGCTCTTGATTCTGGTCTTATCTGTCTTCCGCTGTCTGTCTTGTTATCTTCGTGTTTTGTTCTTTGTCTACTGCTGATAGGGTTTTGATCTTCTTATAGATCTTGACCTAATCTGTGGTCTATAGTAGATCTGATCTGTTTAGATCTGGTCTATTATTCTAGTCTGATATTTTGTGTAGATCTGGGTATTTGTCAACTATTGTTGGCATACGATCTTGGTATTGATACTAAGGCGGTTGGATTCAAAGTCTGTTCGTGATTGTGGAGCTGTATTGTGGAGTTTATTGCTACAATTGCTCTCACAACACTGTACCCTAAGTGAAGGTACAGGTTGTGAGTTTAGGAGAACCCTAACTTGGGCACCCCTCCTGGTGATATCTTTCCTGTCTATCTGTCTTTATTTTTTGTTGTGTGTCTAGAGGCAATCTGACCGGGTTAGGGTGGACCGGTAACTGTGCCGACTACTTGGTGTCATTGCTTGATTGTTTTACTTGTCTGGTGTTGTTTTACTTGTTGATCTATCTGTTTTGGTATTGTGTATTACATATTAAACAAATATATAGTTAATAAAAGGACTCCTGTGTTAAGAATTGGGTGGGCACCCTTGAGTGATGAACCCACTATCCTTACACTGACACAGCTTCGTCCTCTCTAGGATCTATTGTTTTATATTCTGTTGATTGATCTTTATGTGTCTTTGTGTGTTCTTTGATTGTTTAGTATGGGTGATACTGTTCTTATTCCACCATCAAACTCTGGTGGTGGTGGTGGTGATCCCAATCCTGGTACTCTAATCAGTAAGCTTGACATTGGGGACCCTTTATATATACATCCAAGTGATACAAGTTCTTTAACTATAATAACTATAAAATTAAAAGGAACTGAAAATTACAAGGTGTGGGCTAATGCAGTGAGGTTAGCCCTTGAGACCAAAAATAAGTATGGGTTTGTTGATGGTACCACTGTCAAGCCTATTGATGATGAGGTATTAGCTAAGCAATGGGACAGATGTAATTCTGTTGTTCTGTCTTGGTTATTGAATTCTGTTAGTGAGGAGCTATACTTAGGACAAGTTTTTTCTAAGTTGGCTAGAGATGTTTGGTTAGATCTAAGGGAAACTTATGATAAGGTAGATGGATCTGTGGTCTTTAACTTGCATCAACAAATTTGTTCTATGAGTCAAAATGGTAGTTCAGTTTCAGAATATTACCATAAACTTAATACTATGTGGAAACAATTTGATTCAATTGTTCAATTACCACCTTGTACATGTGAAGCATCAAAAGACTTTAACAGTTTCAATGGTTTAATAAAACTAATGCAATTCCTAATGGGACTTGATGAAGTATATCAACCTGTTAGGACAAATTTATTGATGCAGGATCCAGTACCTTCTGTTAAACATGCATTCTCTATTGTATCTAGGGAAGAGTCACATAGGGGTTCTAGTATTAATAGTGTTAAAGGATCCAATGTGGCTTTCTTTACTAGAACTAATAATACAAACAACAGTAGAAGGGTGTCTGGTCCTAATAGAGGTCCTAATCCTAATCTTAAGTGTACCCATTGTAATTTGCTTGGGCACATTGTAGATAGGTGTTATGAATTGGTTGGTTATCCTCCTGGTGTTAAAAGGAGGACAACAAATCAAAATGCTAGGACCAATATGTCTTTAAGTAGTTCATCTGTGTCTAATAACAAACAGTCTATGTCTAGTACTGCTGGTTTGCCTTTTTCTTCTGAACAGATATCAAAACTCATGAATCTGATCAGTGAGAAAGGTGGAACAGACACAAAACATCATGAACCTGCTAATTCAGGAGGTAAAAGTGTTCTTATTAATGGATTTTCTTGTTTGTCTAAGATTTCAAATCTAGAAAATATTTTTAAGAAATTTGCAAGTTTGGTTAAATTTTATAAAGGCTGCTATTAGTTATGGTTGGATCACTGATTCTGGTGCTAACCAACATATGACTAATAGTGACCAAGAAATGTTTAATTGTATTGATGTGTCTGAATATGATGTTTTGGTTAAACATCCAAATGGTTCTAGTGCTAAGGTTACTAAGATAGGGGACATTAAACTTGTAGATGGTGTCATTCTGTATGATGTTTTTCTGGTCCCTGATTACTGTGTTAACCTGATGTCTGTTCATAAGCTTGCTAGAGATAATAAGTTAAGTGTCTTATTTGATGAACAAAATTGTTACATCCAGGATTCCAAGTCCAAGAGAATTCTGGTGACTGGTAAACAAAGTGATGGCTTGTATTTTGTAGGCAAGCATGTAAGTGTTAATAACAGTTGTTTTAATACTGTTAATGATGCCAACTTATGGCATAGTAGACTTGGTCATCCCTCTGATCAAGTTTTAGCTGTGTTAAGAAAAGATCTTAGCTTAGGACATAGAGCCTCACAACCTTGTGATGTCTGTCATAAAGCTAAACAAGTTAGGGTACCCTTCCCTATAAGTGATCATAAGACCAAACAAATTGGTGATCTAGTGCACCTTGATGCTTGGGGTCCTTATAGGATAACAAGTATGGAAGGCTACAAGTATTTTCTAACTGTAGTAGATGATTTTTTTAGGACTGTTTGGTGTTATATGCTAAAAAGTAAAACTGAAGTGTTTGAAAACCTTCTTGTTTTTTATGAATTGGTTAAAACTCAATTCAAAAACAAGTTAAGATTTTCAGAAGTGATAATGGTACTGAATTTGTTAACAAACAAATGCAGTCTTTTTGTAATCAAAATGGTATTATTCATCAAACTACATTGTCTATACTCCTCAGCAAAATGGTATTGCTGAGAGGAAGCATAAACACCTCTTAAACACAGCTAGATCATTGTTGTTTCAGAGTGGTGTTCCACTTAGGTTTTGGAGTGATTGTGTATTAACTGCTACATATCTTATTAACAGGATTCCCTCCTCTGTTCTGCTAGGTAAGAGTCCATATGAAGTTGTGTATGGGTTTCCCCCCACTCTCAGTCACATTAAAAACTTTGGGTGTCTTTGTTATAATACAGTTTTAAATGATCTTGATAAGTTGTCTAGTAGGTCTGAAAAATGTGTACTTCTTGGTTACTCCAATTTTAAAAAAGGATATAAGTTGTGGTGTCTTGAAACTAAAGTTGTTGAGTATTCTAGGGATGTTAGATTTTATGAAGACATTTATCCTTTTAAACAAATTTTTGATAAAAATGAACCAATTGTTAATGATGTTAACAATCTAATTTTTTTTAACTTTTCTGAGTCAAATGATTCTGAGTTTTTAAATGTGACTGAAAATTTGAAGGTTCCCAATGATGAAGGGGGAACCAATGTAGCTCAGGAGAAGTTAACTAGTTTGCAACCAGGTGTTCCTCCCAGGACTGCTGGGGGGGGGGGTAGACCAAGATCAAGGTCCTGGTCAGCAGCCTGGCAGTCCAGGTTGCAGGACTCCTGGTCAGGCAAACCATGATGTTGACACTCCAAATGATGAAGAACAAAACCCATCTGAGGGAACATCTGTCTTTAGAAGGTCTGAGAGAGTGTCTAGTATGCCAAATAGGTTTAGTGATTATATTGTTGAGGGTAAAGTAAAATATGGTGTTGAGAAAGTTGTAAATTACTCAAACCTTTCTGTTGATAATATGTGTTTTGCATCTAGTTTAAATAAAACTTTTGAACCCACATCTTATTCAGAAGCTTCAAAAGACCCAAGATGGGTAGAAGCTATGAATCAAGAGATGGAAGCACTCTATAGTAATAATACCTAGGAACTAACTGAGTTGCCCAAAGGTAGAAAACCTGTAGGGTGCAAGTGGGTTTACAAGATAAAATATAAAGCTGATGGTGAGGTTGAAAGGTATAAGGCAAGACTTGTTGCCAAAGGTTATAATCAGAAAGAAGGACTTGATTTCAGTGAGACATTTTCACCAGTAGTGAAAATGGTCACTATTAGGTGTGTTTTAAGCTTAGCTGTCCAACATAACTGGTCTTTATACCAGTTAGACATTAATAATGCATTTCTGTATGGGTCAATTACAGAAGATGTCTATATGATGCCTCCAGAAGGCTATAGTTCTAAGTCTGATAATAAAGTGTGTAAATTGATTAAATCTTTGTATGGGCTGAAACAGGCCCCTAGGAAATGGAATGAGAAATTAACTAGTGTGTTAATTAATTTTGGATTTGTCCAAAGCATATGTGATCATTCTTTGTTCATCAAGTCTGAGAATAATGTGTTTGTAATATTGCTTGTCTATGTTGATGATATAATAGTAACAGGAAATAATGATAATGAAATCAAGAAAATAAAACAGTTTCTTAGTCAAAATTTTAAAATAAAAGACTTAGGAAAACTTAAATATTTTCTTGGTATAGAAGTTCTATATAATAGTTCTGGTTTGTGTTTAACACAAAGGAAATATTGTCTAGAACTCTTACATGAGTTTGGGTATTTAGGGTGTAAACCAGTTAACACACCTATTGAATTAAGCTATATTGTGTTAAGCAAAACTGGAAAAAATGAGGTTCTGTTAGAAAATGTCACTGGTTATCAAAAGTTGATAGGTAAACTTATCTATCTTTCATTAACCAGGCCTGACATTAGTTATTCAGTTCAATTTTTAAGCCAGTTTATGCATAAGCCCACATATGGGCATTTACAAACAGCTCTAAGACTGCTAAGGTATCTTAAACTTGCACCTGGAAAAGGTATACAGTTTAAGAAATCTGATCAGTTTCAGTTAGAAGCTTTTGTTAATGCTGATCGGGCAAAATGTCTAATAACTAGAAAGTCTATAACTGGTTATTGTTTGTTTCTTGGTGAATGTTTAATATCATGGAAGAGTAAGAAACAAAGTACTGTATCCTGATCATCTGCTGAGTCTGAATACAGGGCTTTATGTTCTGGTGTTTGTGAAATAATATGGGTCAAAAATCTGTTGAATGAGTTACATGTTACTTGTGTATTACCTATCAATGTTAACTCTGATAGCAAAGCTGCTATCTCTATAGCAGCAAACCCTGTCTTTCATGAAAAGACAAAGCATTTTGATATTGATCTTCATTTTGTGAGAGAAAAAATTTCTAATGGTCTGATTAAGACTGTTAAAATAGGGTCTGAAAATCAAATTGCAGACATATTTACAAAAGGTTTGAATGGGTTACAACATGAAGTGTTGTGCAGAAAACTTGGTATGGTTGATTACTTTAAAAAGGATTTGAATTAAGGGGGAATGTTAAAAGGTTTAAGGTTGTTTAATCTAATTCAAATCCTTGGGCTAGTTTGTTGTTGGGCCATATGCTTATTTTGTATACAGGTATATTTGGGCTGACAAGAGATAGTCCATCCAGTTGTAGCATTGGGTCCAGCTCATTGATAAAAGGCCCAGCTCAGTTTGTACGTCCATTTGCATAATCAACGGTGGAGATTGATTCTTATCATCAGATCATTCGAATCTTCTGGACTCAAGTATATAAACGATGTGATAGAGATATTTTCATTATCTCTCTCATTTTTCTATTATTGTTCTCTGTATTCGTATTAGGGTTTCTCATCTTTTTTGTCTGTAAGTATAGTCTATATCATTTCTTTGTATTTTCATCATCATCGTCTACTGATCTTAATAATCAGTAGAAGGTGTGTATCGTATTATTTTGGATCTCAGTATTTGCTGAGATTCTAGGGTTTTGGTGGGTACTTTTTGGGTTGGGTTAATAAGATCTTTGGTCACCTTTTGTCGCTATACTTCTGTTCTTTGTTATTCTTTTTCTGGTTGTGTATTTGTTGAGTTGAGATATCCATAAATTTGACAGGGCCTCCTCAATCGCCTCGTCTTCGTTTAAACCCTCATTGTTGTTCAAGGAACTTACGAATAACCCCTCAAATATTGTGCACTTCGACCGTAAAGCCATAAATTTCCATATATCACACCTCTTGAACGAATGTTGTCACCCATTTGTTGATAGAATCTAGTCACAACCGTGCTCCAAAAAGTTTTCGTTCGCTCATGTCCTCCTTCTTGAAATGTGGTAATATAACTGTTGACCAAAGTGAAATCTTCATCCACGGTACAGCGTCATGCTGGGATTGGGTTTTGTGAGGGCGGGATTGGGTTTGGATTCGAGTTTTCGTTTGCCATTTGGGATCGGTTTAGGTAAAAATGATAATGAAAAATGAAAAGAATGCTTTGGTATGATAATACATTATATATACAATTTTTAAATTGTTGACCGTTGGCTAGCAGCCAACGACTATTTTTTTTTTTAAATTGGTCATCACTAGCTCATGCTAGCCAGGTCGCTTACGCTGTGTTCCTGAGTTAACTAAAGAGAAGAAAAGAAAAGAAAGGAGGAAAAATCATTTCTTTTTTTTTTCTTTTCTCTTCCTCTATTTTTTCCCCTTATTTTACTTCATTTTCCTTCAAATTTGAAAGGATGAAATATGACTTAGTTTTCTCTCATTTTCCCCTCATTTCTGTGTAAAATGAACTCCGGAATAGACCTTTCCCTCATTTTCCTTTCCTTTCATTCATAAAAAAACTCAGACCACACACGTTTTTTTCTTTCCCTCCATTTCCTTTCTTTTCTCCTTATAAGTTAACTCGGGAACACAACGTTAGGCTTGCTCACGGCCAGAGTCACTGAAGGGTGTTACGGTTTACGCGATCCACGTGGCTTTGTTTGTGGCTCGCGACAGCTCGCTCGCAAACCACAATACATGCTCTAATAATAATAATCTGCATCTGCATATATATATATATATACTAGTGGGAAACCCACGCGATGCGGCGGTGACGACAATTAAAACGTGGTACTCATTTTTCTGTTAGTTTATCAATCCTCTCGGTGGTATATGGTATAGTACGGTTGTTAGTTTTCTCCGTCGTAGCTTCATATGATCTATCTATGTAATGAGCTTTACAAATCTCAGTTACCTCATTAACATAGTTCTACCACTATTCTTCATCAAATTAAATTTGGATACACAGGTGTTGATTCATTCCTTGGTGATGGTTCCAATATATTTTTTATAACATGTTCGATAAAGGGCAAGTTGGGAAATTTTTAAATGTTCCAAAAGAAATTTTTAAATGTTCGGTCAAACTTGGTGCACATTATGGTAGGCTGCACATTGTAGGTTCACATTGTTATGTATAAACAACCTTAAATAATATGAAAAATCATCAAATGAAACCTCACTTCACGACCATTAATAATCCCAACAAGAATCTCTTCCTTCAACATTATATTTATATAATTTTTTACCTATGATATATGTGAATGCTTCAACTTCACCAAGATTTTCCACCATATAATTGGTAGCAACATTTGGAAAAATAAATTAAATAGACATGCGATCAATACCTAGAAGAATGCAACCATGTAGGAATGTCCTCACCGGAGTTCCAAAAGCAAATAGTACAACAATTGTTTCTCACACTATGCTTGTGCTTGGTCCTTGTTCCATAAAAAAAGATAGATAGAATAATACCCTACCATTTGTCTTAGCCTTGTGGCCATCAAGTCCACGCCCCTGCCCTTAGGGAGCACGTGGCAACTTTGGCTTGAGGCATTGGGTTTGTGAAGCCTCGCGGATACACTGCCCCTTGCTGTGGGGCTTGAGGTTGATGCTTCAATTTTTGGTTTCACCAAGCCGAATAGAGGAGAGAGGAGAAGCCAAAGAAAAAGAAGGAAAAAGTGGGTTTTTTTTTTTTGTGGGGACTATCTCATGGGGGGTGTGATTGGTGGGTTTGGTAAATGGTGGGGTCCTTGATTTCAGGATACTTTGGGCTTGGCGTTTCCGGTGTTTAGGCTACTTTAGGCTAGTTTAGGGTTGAAATGACGTGACACTGTATGATTGGTGGGCATGGGGCTACACGGTGCTTATGCCTCTTCCCCCCTTAGATCATCTTCAATAGCGAACCTCAAAAGCATTGCATTGTAATATTTTCTTATAAAAAGAAAGCATAGTATAACACAAGAAAATTCAAGTTCGATAATGGCACACATAAATTTACTCAGGAGAGGGGAAAAGGTTTTTTTTTTTTTTTTTGGTAAATGTTACTAAGGTAAGTTGACATCAAAAAATGCGAAAACATAAGAAAACAGAAGATTGTTGACTCTTTATTTTACATAATTCCATAACAGATGTGAAGTTTCACCAGTTTGGTAGTTTATTAGAACTCCAATTTTTAGGGTAGAAACACAAAATCCCATCAATTTAAAATTAAATTTATTAACTTTAATTTGTGATTAGTAAAGCATTATCCACATGATCTCTCAATCAGCTAATAATTTTCTTCACTGTAAGTTATTGCATATAGATAGAGCCATGGTCTAAAATGGCGGTCCGATGCACGCCTTGAAGCATAGGCCTCAGCCTCGGCGGTTAATATAGCAAATGAGGCCTAGCCTGATGGGGTAAAACGAAGTGTAAGCCTCATTATATTCGACTTTACACCAACCTCAAACCTGATGACTTCAGTCTTGTGTCTGTTACTAACCAAATTGAATACAACTACCAAATTGTATGGCAACATGCCTTTGTAAAAGAGTATTTACAAAAGTAGAACTTTGTGTTAACTAATAAAATCTCAAACAACGATAAACACTTAAAATAGAAATATAATAGAGATAATCAAAGCAATACTATATTTGCACATAACTGCATAAACAAAACCACTTAGAAAAACAAAAAATTTTTAAAAATAAATAACTAAATAAACAAACACCTACTGTGAACCACCAAAACTTGCCATAAGTACCTACAATTGATTTCATTAACAAAATGCAGTAAAACAGTAAGTTATTAATCAAGTCAGAAAACAAAAAAAAAAACAAAAAATCTAGCTAAGCTTACAACCATTTTGCTCAACTCTACATGACACATTTTTTCCTTCTTCCCACATATCCTCTAAAGCTCAAGAGTAGCAGCGCTAGAATTCTGAAGAACAAAATTTATATGGTAGTGACAAATGAGTAATTTAGAAAACAAAGAATTAAAAACCGAGTATGCTTTTCTGAACAAATTACATGACAAATAACTAAAACAATGCACCTTTCCAAAGAATTAATATAAGAACATGATAAACCATAATGCAAAATTGATAAAATTAGGACTTACACAAATGTCAATTTTGATGGCTCAAGTATTGTTAAAAGTAAAAAGGTTCAGACTTCAGACTTCAGACTGATAAAACTAAAATAGTTCAGACTGTTAAAACCTTTTTCACCCAAAAAGAGGTTTGACACTATATTTTTATGTTGAAAGTAAAGTTGTTTAGACTGTTTTTGTCAGATTTCACCAAAATGGGTGTACTTTGTAACATGTGCTTACCGGGAATCTTTCCCCACAATTTCAAAGAAATAAAATGTAATAGTGATTAGAAGTAAAAGGTTGCCTAGAATAAAATGCAACAGTAACTAAGCTTAAAACCAATATGCAATTATCATCATGCCTGCTCACAGCTCACAATAACCAATTCCCCATCCCAATTCATATAACTCACTACGCGTCAAACTTAAAATAACATCTTCACAGGTTAATAAAACCTAACTGTAGAATTATGCACCATTTAGACCATATAGAAAGGCAAAATCTAATTATCATGTGACACTTTAACAATTACTCTACGATAACAATTTTCACAGTTCTAGAATAAAAACATAACGTTGCAACCTAATCGAGTAAAACTCCAGATCATATACACGCATAAAATGCTAATTCACAACCAAGCACACATAAAACCATCACAGTTCGATCAAAATCAACAAAACAAAAAAAAAAGCGGAACTAAATCCAGACTAACCGTGTCTTCAGGTTTCGAATTGCATCCCTTCAATGTCTTCACAAAAACCTCATGGTTGTTATGTGAACAATGAGAATAGCCCTGTACAAACTACAACATATCCACAAACGGACTTTCATTTCAAAACCCAAACTCGTGGTTGGAACTGAATAGGTCTAATCTAGATTCAGATGTACATAAGTGGAATGGTTGAGCGAGTAACTTACAGGAATCATAGCCGCCAATAAATTGATTTGAGTTGCTGGAGACCTCAAACAAAAACCCCATCCTTCGCAGCTGCCAGATTTGTGGTTCCTCACAGGTACGGTGGCTATTTATAGCTACAACGACCACCTGTTTAAAATGGAAAATGGAAGGTTGTATGCACACAACGTAAATTGAAAAAAAATGATTAGAGAGAATAAGTAGTAAAAATAGCCTCAAAATGTAAACAAAAATAGCACACATTTGCGATCTTATTTGGTTATATTTACAAGTTCATCATTTGCTTCGGTCAACATATTAGTAAAGCGAGTTTTTATAGCAAATTTGTGCGTTTTAACGTTATGTCGATGGGTCAAATTTATTAGATTGTTTCATAAATGATAGATCTTATGCCAACCTCACAAAATGTTACCATCAAACTTCTTAAATTTAGGATAAAAATCAGTTCAATGAGGCCATCTGTGTGTATAATGATAAGAGGTGAAAAGTTTGATCCATTTACTTACGAATGGATTAATATTGGCTATATTTTATATTTAACAGGTCAAACATAAAAATAAATAAAGAGTAGCTAAAGCAAAACAAGATGAAAGTCAACCAGAGTGCATTTTCGATACATAAAACATGATGAAAGTCAACCAGCCCATTTTGACCACTTAACCAACCCAATTTGCCACATTAAATAATAACCAACTACAATTGAAGGTCTGCACCCTATAGTAGTATAGTAACTTCATAAATGAATACCTGCTATAAACGAGCTGCCATACAATATAATTGCACTTCTACCATGTTCAGCCATTATGTCTTCCAGTTTAAACTTGTTGATGACTTAAATCATTTATGTCCTCCAAATCTGCTTTAGCAACATCATTCTGTACAATAAACAAAACAAATTTAGTATTAAATATATATGATGAAATTATTGCAACCCACAAGTTCGTTTAAAATTGTTGACTTCTGTAAATATATTGATTAAGAAAACGATTCAGAAAGATCAGCTCTATGCTCATCAAAAGCCTAGAAACATAGAATAGATAGTCATGTGAGGTGTGTCTCACATCTACATTAAGACGTTTGAGACCATCGCGTGCTTTAAAAAGTTGTACAATAATCTTAAAATGCTTGTACATGTTGAAAACCAAGTGAAATTACTATATTACCCTCCTAACTGAGTGAAAGCAGGCTGCGTTTTTTATGTATATATTATCTACTTGAAAGTTAAACAACGAATCACATATTGGTTCAATTGACCAGCAAAAGCAACGACGTGGTATGAAGCTACGACACCACTACAAAGTCACAAGTTCTTGAGTTGACCTACAAATGGCCAAATGGGTCAATTTGGGTTATCATTTATCTCTAATAGGTCAAACAGGTTAAGCTTAAAGATTTCACAAAAAATGAAATTTCTCAAATGAGCCGAGCTCAAATGACTTGAAAATCATCCAAAATATATATAGAAGAAAAAAACCTTTTAAAACGCTCTGATAAAAAGGAAAATCAGACACGGTCTATATCCGCTTGGGCTCGTACCAAAACTACCCGCTTTGACCAGACACGGACATGACGTGATTTCCATATTTCCACATGCCTTTGGTAAACTTTTTACAACCAAAGTTGGGTCACTAACCTGTATTGAGGTGACTCACTAACATTCCTTCTTTGCCTGGAAGACATTTGACTTCTTTGCCTGGAAGACATTCGAAAGAAGTCAATTATTGCAAACTATACATCAACTGAAAATATAAAGTTACATTAAACAATTTTATTTCGAAAACCGCTTACCATGACCCTCCTATCCAGCCTTCGCAACTGTGCGTTTCAGCTCTGCAATCCCCTCGAATATCAACCTATGTTTTTGTTCCACTTCAGTATACGTCTCTCTCTCTCTCTCTCTCTCTCTCATGTTTGGAAAGGTGTTCTTGCACTTAGATCATATTTTTTGGCAGCTATGGCTACCCACACATGTTAACAACTGTTTAACAAATCAGTTTTATGATAACATCAAATCAGAAACATTAAATATAGCCATTCAATATAGTTAAAATTTGTATTTACACATTTCATTTAAACAAAGCTAAATAATGAAAATTACACCCTTCTTTTTCTCATTACACTCTAAACTCACATCAAGTTCAAAACATAAAATTAGTATGATTATCAAGCTCAATACTTTTTTGACGTGATCCCCAGCGAAAGAAGGATAACCAAAACAAACCTCCCAAAATCTTTATTTGACATCAAGAAACGCAAATACAATAATACAATATTGCTTTACTATTATTGGTTCTAGCTGCAAAAAAACATTAAGGCCATGGCAATTATTTAAGCTCCAAGCCTTGCATTTAGCCATAGACATAACCTTCCATTTCTTTTAGGACTGTGAAATGTCCAAGCCTGCAAAAATAACATTAATGTATGTTTTGAATGTAACATATCTGAATCTAATTGAGCTTACAATCTGAGAAGACCTCTCTAAATTTGTTTAGATGACCTTCATCACTGGTAAATCGCCTCTTCAAATGATTTAATCATGCATGGAGCCACGGAAAAAAAAATCCACGAGTCTGCAAAACAGAAGAAAAAACTATATTAGAGATCGACATGTTATAAATTACAACTTGTAATAATCGTCAACTTCATCAATAAAATCAGCAAAATTATACGATTTGTACAGTAGTCTATGAACTCTTACAGATATAGACTAAACCCATATAAATATAAATTCTTTTTGTACAAAATCAACAAAAAAAGTGACTTACCCTTGATGGATCTGCTGAAATATTCAAAGATCTGGTGAGAATCAACTTGTTAGTGTTCGTTGGGGTTTTGAATGACTAAATAGTGTTCATAATCAACAGAAATTGTGACTTACCGTTAACGAAAGTCGGATTCTTCATTGATCCGGTGAAAGTGACGGTGAGGTGGTGGAAGCACATGTAGCGGTTGTGGTGGACTGTCATGGTGGCCACAATAGAGGGTAATCTTGAAGAGAAAACCCTAGAATATGATGAATGGGGCGGATTGGTGAATGAAACCCTAGTGAATGTACCGTGTAGTTTTACTATTTGCATTATAGACTTGTACATGATGCTTCATGGTTTGCACCCCTAAAACTTTAAGAGTTTTATTGCATTAAACAATTGTACAACATGCTTTTAAGGCTTGTACCTTTTAAGAAAATGGCAAATGACCATTTCTGCCCTTCCTATATACTTATTAATATAGTATAGATATATAAATATATTTGTATGTTATATTATGTTATACATTCACTTTTTTTTTGCCTAATTATTCATAAATATACAGTGTGCTCTTGTTTTTTTCGAGCCGGGGGTCTTTCTGGAAGCAGTCTCTCTATCTCTAAAGATAGGGGTAAGGTTTGCCTACATCTTACCCTCCCCAGACCCTACTAATAGCGTCGCTATTTCGTGGGATTTCTGGGTGGGTACGGTTGTTGTTGTATCTGCATAGTGATACAACAATATTCAAACATGGCTGCAGTAGTCGAACCTATAAAAAACCTCACCACGTTGACAAAATCTCATTAAAAGAAATCCCTAACCATAAACAGATCAAGAACTAAATATTATTTATAAACAGAAATCACAATCAATTCATCTTATCAATCTTTCAAACATGTCCAATATCATCCTGTTAATAATAACAATAATCGCACTATGTATCGTCCCCTCGATCACCTGCCATGAATTTGAGGTAAACGGGAAGGTGTTGGAGCTCGATGAATCCAATTTCGATGCCGCAATTTCTTCGTTTGACTTAATCTTCGTTGACTTTTATGCCCCTTGGTGTGGCCACTGCAAGCGTCTTTCTCCACAGGTAGCTGCTTTTAGATCTCTGTATATTTCTTATTATTTGTTTTTTCTTTTAATTAATTTATTTGTGGGTTACATGGAATTTGGTAGTAAATTAGTGATGTTATAAATAGGGATTGTTTTATATATATATATATATATTAGCAATGGGAATTAGTGTAACCTCTTGGGTAAAGAGTTGATAAATCAGGATCAAAGAATACAAACAAATAAAAACTAGGTTTTAGATCATAGAACATTCATTAACTCGAAAGAAAACCGCATACAATGATTGACCAATAACTTGAATCATTAAGAGGTCTGAATGATTAAGAGCCTTTTTTAGGTTGAAACAAACAGTCTAAATGCTGAACCATTCAGAGCTGAATGGTTCAGAGCTTCATTAAGAAGCTACCAAATAGGCCTTAAGAACTTATAACTCAAGCAATGTAATCCTACTCTAATTATTATTCACATGACTTTTGAATAACAACTATTCGAAATTCAAATATTAAGGACTCCTAACCAACATGTATGAATCTTTATCCTAATCGGATGATCCGACTTGTGGATTAAGCTAATCCAACTGACTTGTGAATAAACGTCGCCCAACCTAAACCACCTTGTTTGAGTGGGTAATTGAGCCCAACATTGCTAACTTACCAACCATTATTCTCCGTTCTCCCTACAGGGAGCGTATTTGTTTTTGGTTGACGAAACTTCGCAGGAGGTCACCCATCCTAATATTGATCTTATATGAGCACGCTTAACATACACAACCATTGCATCCGAATTTGCGGTGGTAATATTTTAGGCGGGTATTCCTTATGGCCTAATATCTCTCTTGTTGATTGAACAAAACAACGATGTGATATTTGCCTAATGTGCCACAGTTAGTGATGTTATTACTAGCGATTATTTCATTCTTAGGTTATATGCTTTGGTGTTAGAATATATTCAATATTCTCCATAATAAAATCTAGAAAGATAACTTGCACATTAGCGGTGAATTGAATTTCAAGATGATGAAAACATTGTTTGAGAGACATAGTGTATTGCGATATAGTATGCTTTTAAAAATCATGGCAATTAGATAAAGACTCCAACATAATAACAAGGAAACATTCTAAAGAATTATTTGTTATGCGACCACCAACCTTATGAAAACAGATCCCTTTACCTAAACATGGGGTAGCCTACAATAAATTTGTGTTACCAAATCCGATGCTTGTGAGTTGTGACACATTAACCATGTTGGAGATCATATCATATAATTCATGTAATGCAGAACACTCCCAACACTAACATTAGAATATATCTCAATTTTCAATAATAACACAAAACTAGCATTGGTTTAACGCTCTTGGCTAATATTACTAACATTAGAATATATCTCAATTTTCATACTAAAACAAAACTAGTATTCTGTATACCATGTGATGAAACCTGACAAATTGTCAATGTTTCACACAGTTAGATGAAGCAGCTCCTATGCTTTCTGGATTGAAGAAGCCTGTTGTGATTGCAAAAATAGATGCCGACAAGTATTCCCGCATCGCAAAAAAATATGAAATTGAGTATGTTACTTGCCTTTCTTCCATTTCCAACTCTTTCTAGAACAACATATTACATATATTTAAACATGATATTCGAGTAGATTTTTCACTTCAAAACTTTAACGTGGTCCAAAAATCAATATTAGATGTGGCACTTTCGACCCATTTACCATAAATGGATCAATTCAGGTATATAAAAAAAGTCTAAAAGGGTCAAAACTCAAAAGTAATCCAAATTGTATTTTTCATGCGTAAAACTTGCTAAATCATTAACTGAAGAAACTAGATCTTTATATATGATCATACATACTATTTATTTCACAAAAAAAAAAAATGTTGGACAAAATTAGTTTTGGGTCAACCAAACTTGTTTTGACGCAGACCCAAAGATGATCTGGTTGCCCTATTAACCAACCTGTATAGTGCATGACCTGCTCATTTGCCACCTCTGGTCAATGTGGTTTTTTTATGGATTTCTGCATTATGATTTTTAAAATTTCTCTAAAACATGCATCTGTTGTGTAACAGTGGGTTCCCCACCTTAAAGATTTTCATGAATGGAGTTCCCACTGATTATTATGGACCAAGAAAAGCAGACATGCTAGTTCGGTACTTGAGGAAGTTTGTTGCTCCTGATGTTACTGTTCTTGAATCTGACTCTGGTATTACTGAGTTTGTTGAAGCAGCTGGGACGTCTTTCCCTATATTCATAGGTGTTGGTTTGGATGAGTCAGCATTATCAAATTTGGCGATTAAATTCAAGAAAAGTGCATGGTTTTCCGTGGCAAAAGATTTCTCAGAAAAGACTATAGCTTTATATGAACTTGATAACGTGCCTGCTCTGGTGGCTCTTCATCCAAACTTCAATGACCAGAATATCTTTTATGGTCCTTTTGAAGGTTAGTTGACTTTTTTTTTATTACATGGTATATTTCAATAATGCCATTACCTTCTACACTTTGTTCGGTGTTGTATTGAGTTGTGAGTTAATAATAAAAATAGAGGTGGCAAAATAGGCTGTTTGGTTCGGTTTGGGTTATAGGTAAAAAATGTAGTTTTCATAGTGGGTAATGGGTCAAATCTGGTGGGTTTGATCCGTAAGTCGTAACACGTTTGTCCATGAAAAAGTCAACTCTAAAATTTTTAGACATAATAAATGCTATAAGTACGATTGCAAACACACTAGAAGCTACATGTTCTGGTGGAGGTGAGAAGAAATATTTTGGTTTTACGCATGTGCACTTAAAGACGGTAATCATTATCAAACAGAGAAGACATTATTCAAATGCTGTTCTTATATTTGATTTTCTTCTCTTATGAATACACAGATAAGTCTGTGGAAGAGTTTATTCAGCAGAATCTATTGCCATTGACCCTACCTATCACCGGAGAGAGTTTAAAGCTATTAAAAGATGAGAAAAGGAAAATTGTGTTGACCATTATGGAGGACGAGACACACTATGAGTCAAAGGAATTTGTTAAGTTATTGAGGGCTGCTGCATCTGCAAACCGTGATCTTGTATTTGCTTATGTGGGGTTTAACCAGTGGCAAGATTTTGCTGAGGCTTTTGAAGTTAGTAGAAAAACTCCATTGCCAAAGATGGTCGTTTGGGACGGAGATGAAGTTTTTTTCTCGGTAAGCCTATTTCATTTGCACTCGAGTTGGTATATTACGTTGGTACTTGGTAGGGTAACAAGTCCAATGGGTTGAGATTGAGAGGGTAACCCTTTTAGTAAAAAAAAAAATGATATTCCTTCTCTAATATTATAGATATAGATATTATGTTTTGATTTATTTTATGTCAAACTCAACCCGAGTTGACCGACAAGATCTGTTTCGACCGAAGTTGACCTGCTTTTGATCGATTGTGAGTAACTAGGCTGAGTTGAAGAAAATCAACTCGGCACCCTACCTTGTAGCGATTACTCGGAGAGTACTCGACTGCCAAGGTTTCACATACTGACTACAGTTATTACACTAGTTATATAATTATCGTATCTAGAAGGTACTTAAGTGTGATATCATTATCTATATATAGAGCCCCTATGTAGCCCTATTAATCACAAAAATATACAATACAGTTCCTGGTTTATTTATAGTAATTTAAATCTTTGAATGCAAATGTTGTAGGAGGTTGTATTTTTATGTTAACAGAACGTTACGTGACTTTCAACACGTTTGACCCTTTTCCCTTTTAGCTCAGTTTTTTGGACATCTTTGAGATAAAGTACAACCTGGATCAACCTAATCATAAGTAAATGAGTCGAAATTGCCACATCTACAAATATCATAGAGTATAGGCTATTACATCGTTCTTGTCTATATGAATACAAGTTGTAGTTCATCATGATTGAATATGGATGTAGGTCCACAATTTCAACCTGTTTACTTATGAGTCAACTGAGTTGTGTGTTGAATGCTAATCAGGTTAATGGTTCAGAGAGCATTCACAGCGAAGATCAAGAATCTCAAATCACACTTTTCCTTGAAAGATTCAGAGAGGGAAAGGTGATAGAGAAGACACTCGGACCTTCATTTTTGGGCTATATTACGTCACTTCTTGGCATGAGAATGGTCTACATCCTTATATTTCTGCTTGCTGTCGTGTTTCTTATTACAACCGTTGGAAAAGAAGAACCATTGACGGTCGGCACTCGGGACCCTTCTGTTGCAGAATCAGATACGGACAAGGAAGATTAGAAAACGGCTTTTATAGGAACACACGTTGTTGCATAGGTATGGATCGTTTCTCGAACTGTTTCTCCATTATTGTTTTTGTTCAGTATCCTTCCCTATTTGTTTTTAATCACTTTTAGGTTTATGTTGCTACAACCTTTTAAATTATGAAAAATAGAAGCAATTTTCCAAGTCCAGATCAGAGCCATGGGCTTAGCTTTACTTTATATAGTCAAGGTGGGCCGAACCAAAAATGGATCAATGGCCGGACCCAGAATATGATCCTAAGTACCCATCATCACTTAACAGCCATGGTTCAAACGAGGTTTGAAAGATGCTTGTGTCAAGTTTGGTACCAGGTTAACCCAGACCAATGGTAGATTGTATGTTCACATATTAGTCAAGATGTTGGTCTGGTCCTTTGAGGTTAGGTTTATGTGAAATAGCGCGTTGGGTGTCCTTCACTGCAACTTTCCTGTGCCCGAACTTGATTGATAAGTCACGACCCTTAACGGTTTAGTTGGTCAACTTGTAGGCCTAACCTGAATTTTTCTTTCAATAATTTTTCTTGACAAATTATTTCGTTATTCGTATGTAGTGTGATCTTCAAGGCCTAACCTTCATAATGTAACAAGGTAGCCTAACGACACCAGAAGTTTATGTTGGGTTTGTAGTGTGATCTTCAAGACCTGTCTAACCTTAGAATTAGGTTCACCATGTTAATACCTCGCACACTATAAATCAGAGGACTTTCACCGATGACACACGATCGGTGAAGATACCAACCGTCGTAATTTGTCGGTGAAGCTTCATGGGAAACTAGACATAGGTAAAAGTTTCACCCAAAGGATTTCCGACTACCATTAATAACTAATTTTTCCTTTATTTTTTCCAAAAGTCCTATTTCCCAGAACCCATAACTCTCCTGAACAAGCTTTTTTATGTCCAAGTCTAGGAAGTCTTTTTTGATTTGTATGGTATTGTATCAAGGACCCGAAACCAGTTTCTTTGCCATTATTCCCTGGTCGTGATCATTTACCTTGTCTATCGCTTTTATGCATTTGAGACGCAAAGAATTTTCATCTTTTTTCATTCTCCATGACCACTTTGAGAGTAATGCCAACTTAAAGTTTCTTAAACAACCCACCCCCAACCCGGAATCCTTAGCCTTTATGCATTCCACAATAGGCAATGATACGTACCCAGTTGTGGATTTGCATGGATGGAGTATGTTGCATGGGTCAAGTGTTTCCGGTTTATTTGTTTCCTCCAGTTTAGTAGTGTGTGTCATTTACTTGCAGTTTACCATGTCTTTTATGTAGTGGTTAGTTATTTTGCGAGTCTTGTTGTTTGGCTATATATTTAGACGATATGTTTAGCTTATTTCTTGTCAATGAAAAAATATATTGGAAAAATTGTCCAAGTTTGGATCTTCTCCTTCGTCTTGAGTTCTTGGAGTCTAACCCACTCAACGAGTTACTATCAGGCAATCAATATTTAGACAGCCGCAAGGTAACAGCACCTGTTGGTAATCCAAGATAAGTTAAATGTGACGAGGTCGCTTCACATTTGAGATTGTTTGCCATCCTGCCAACTTCCGACGACTCCACTCGGAACATGGCATCATTGGCATACGGAGCTTGTGTAATGATTGGAAGGGAAAGCACATGAAGCAATTTAGGTAGCTGTAAATTTGAGCACAAAAGGCATAAAAAGATTTAAACTTGAACAGTGCCGGTATATTACAAATACCAATTAGACTTGGTCAACATGATACGATATGGTGCTGGTATATTACCGATACCAATTAGACTCGTTCAACATGGTACGATACAGTTCCGGTATATTACCGGTACTACGAAAAAGATCTCTATCACCACATTAGTGTTCGTTTTCATGGATTGCAAAGGAATTGGAATTGGAATTCGACGAGAACCATAATTTGTTTTGCAATTTTAATGTGTTCGTTTCATAAAATAGAATGCAGTCTCAATGGAATTGAAACGCAGATTCCCTTTCATATGTTGTTGTTCAATTACACTTTCTTCTTTTGTTGTAAGAACAACATAAGAGGTCGTATACACATTCCAATTCCTTCCGAATTTCATTCAATTCCGGTGAAATGAACGCTACAGCAAGTCAAATATAGGCCAATCCTCGAGTTCTAAAAGGATAATATGCAACACGGGTTTTAGTATGGGTAGGTGGCTTTAGTATACGATTCGGATTCAAAAATCGAATTTGATTATCATGGTTCGCATCTAGTTTTTTAAAATTCGATTCCATCCAAATTTGAGTTCAGTAATCGAATTCGAACAGAATACGAATTTAGAATTTTCAATTCGATTCAAAACTCGAATTCAAATTATACTATATTTTTTATATTTATATACACATTAATTCACACACGTACACGGAAACAAAAACCTTCTAAATTTTAGCCAAACTCTGAAAGCGCATAATCTCTTACTACTTTTATCACTCACTTATTTTACATATTTACACCACAATACGCTGAAAACCCCTCGTTCACAATTTCACCGTGAAACCAAAGCGATGGCTGATTTGGGTGGTTTCACGGTTTAAACCAAACCCTGAACACCCCTACCAAAAATTATAAATATATATAATGATATGATGTTATTCGGCTCCAATGTCGGTTTGGTCCGGTAAAAATGAAAAACATAAATGTGCACTAAGATTAAGTTATTAGAAAAAAAATCAAATTCAATGAAATCAGATATTATAGAAATTGAAAACCGTATACTGATGTTCAGTTAGTATCGGTTCCGTTTCTATATACTTTCTAATAAAAATTTGAAACTCAGTGGATTTGCGTGAACTCGCTCCTTACTACTTAGATCCGCCCCTGGTTGAAACTTGTTAGTAAAAGATCTACTCCTAAAATCATTCGAGATAACACGAGGTGAGTAATCTAATTTCTTCATGTGGATTGAAAATGAAATTTATCTTGTTTGATCGAATGTCTCGTTGTCTACATCAGCATTGAACACGCATCTCTCATTGTGTTGAATTTGTACAAATGATGTTGTGTTTTTGCTTTTAGAAGCTGGATTTTTTGGTTCAGACAATGATTTCATGTAGATGTGGCAAAATAGAAGGGTGGGCAATTTGGTAGTACAAGGTTTGGTTGGATTAGGTTAAAAGAAACTTTTTTTAGTTTTATATGTATTACTAGAAGAATCAGTGAGGTTACACCTCACCCAAGAAGACAAACAGAAAGAGACAAAAGGGTACTATTGCGTCGTCCGATAGTAATTAATATATATAGTAATTTTATAAGTAATAAGTGTATTAGACTGATTACAAACATTATATCATTTTAATACATAATTTTTTAATTTATTTGATGAAACAATTAGAAGGATGCATTAAAAATACACTTCGGTTTTTTTAAGTGTCTTTTCGCTTTGTGTTTGACGTGTTTAACCACATACCTATTAGTTAGTAAATTCTGTTTGTATAACTCTAAGAATTAGTGATGACATTTTTAAGCTCTTCACTAGACCATGTGTGTCACTAGACCAGAAATGGTTACGGGTATCAAACCATCAGCACGGTAACACCGTCGCCGGTAGTGGATCCGTGGACCATTTGCTGGTTGTATCTAACGGATCGTGAAACCCAACTAATCTCCCCTCCCTCCCTCCCTCCCTCCCTCCCTCCCTCCCTCCCTCTCTCTCTCTCTCTCTCTCTCTCATTTAGTTGCAGGTATGCTTTTTTTTTTTTTTTTTACATAAGTGGATAGCTTAAAGATACATGAAGGAGATAGAAATAGAAAAAAGGTAAATGATAGGTGGGCCCCAAGTCTCACCAACGAGTATGTGTTGAAACCAATATATTCTATTAACATGCATTTATAATTGCTAAAAATGATCTTTACAAATATTAACTATACTTTTATATGTGTATGCATTTCTATATTTTTTTAGTTTTAGTAATGTAAGTTTATTTTATTAGTTGAATAATATGTTTATTTAAAAAAAATAGAAAAAAAAAACATTTTAATGAATTAATCAGTGAAGATGCCTCTAAATATAGTATTTTCTACCTAACAAAGTCAAAAACCAACACAATAACTACATGGGAAGAAGATAGCCAAAGTTAATAAAAACTTAGATATTTGCCATGTTAACATGAGAAAATGATATACTTTGAGGTGTTCACAATCCGGTTCTCACGGTTTTAGATCAATGGCTAGCCAAACCAGCCAAACCCTAAGTAAAGTTTTTTTCTATTTTGTAAACAGAAACATATCGTTAAAACTTTGAAATTAAATCAAACCCCGTATATTACGCTTAGGAGGATTAGGTCTTCTCTCAGCGAGGGATGTTGGGGCTTATACTTTTGTGGTCTCGAGAGCTCAATCTTGGAAACTTCAAGACCACATTTTAAAGAACAGCGGGCTTGCCGGCATGGACTCGGATTACGTTCAGGCCCTCGATAGACTAAATGACTTTCTCCCAGGCTTTGATATTGACGGTTTTTCTAATAAGAACACCGCGCCCTCAAAACCTCATAAAACTTTGGCAAATGCCCTCTTTGGCAAAATCGCTCAGAGCTTGGGTGAAATATTTGGTCTGTTCCCACGTTAGAAGGCGGTTATTGAATGCCTGCAAGGCCCCATGCCCAATATTTTCTTACTGTTATCCCGATTGACGGTTTGGGTCAAAGCATGTCGGCGGTTGAGTACAGGGTCATTCTTCAATACCAGTTGATGGTCCCCATGTACCCTGAAGACGAAGTCTGCCCGGTCTGTCGTAAGGCCTGCTTGGATAACTACGGAGAGCATCCGGTTCACTGCAAGGAGCTGTCTGGGTTCAAGTATCGACATGACTGGGTTCGGGACCTTTTTTGGGACATTCTAAGAAGAGCTGAGATATCAACCAAGAAGGAGGCTCCTGTGAGATTTCTGTCGGACCCCGCGGAAGGGAGATCCACCTTGCGATCAGCAGATTTACTTGTCTTTGGGTGGGCTGGGGAAAACACGCTTGTATTGACTTAACAAGAGTATCTCCTCTAGCTGGTTTGAGGGATAATGGGTTTGTAGCTGGGCATGCGGTGCGAAGGCAGAGACAAAGAAAGTGAAAAAGCATGCTAAAGCATGTGAAGAAAACCAACACGCCTTCGTCCCCCTGGCTTTTGATACCTTTGGGTTTCTGGCACCAGAAACTATTCGTTTTTTTACCAGGGTCCAACGGGTTATCCGACAATGTCTCGACCCCGGGGGGCAAGGGTTTTTTTCAATAGAATAGGTTTCGCCAGGCAGAAAGGGGGTGGCGGCGGGCGCAGCTTGTTGCCCGTGTGCCTGTTAATATAATTTTCGCTTTTATGGAATGAAAGATAGAGATTTGTTCTTTTAACCAAAACATATTTACAGTTTAGGTTGACCCAAACTTTTAGCAGTTAGAACAATGTAACATTTTTAGAAAACAAGTTGTTAGAACCATTCATTATATCCCTATTTCTTAAATCACGAAGGGGAAATAAATACCAAGTTAAGGGTTAGAATTAGTTAGCAAAGTCTTAAGAAAAAGGTGATATAACCAAAGGCTTCAGCTTAATATGACTGGAATTCCATGGTCGTCTGTTTCTGGAACGAATTCTTTTCTTCATCTTGGCGGAATAAACCCCCACGCGACAACCGCCATAGATCGGACCATCTGAAAGCGAAATCAATCTCTACATTCCGCAATTGAATGTCATCAAATTCAAACTAAATAACCTAAAATTTAATACCGCTAAGATAAAAAAGACGTCGTATAACATTCTCTTAACTCGGAGCTTATGCTCAATGAATCCTCCTCCGAAACCATCCCCCATCTGTTCACCGTAGCACACCGTTTACCTGTCGTCGTTCCGTCCAGCGGTTGAGTAAAAGTTTGTGTAAAGTGTTGTGTGGTTGATGTTGACGAATCGTCGATTGAAAGGAGAGTAAGATTTCGATACTGGTGAAAGTTGCAGAGTCAGTGAGCAAACAGTGTAAAGTATTAACCGCATACTGAGCTCACCGCGAACAGATGAGATGATGATAATGTGATTGTGGAGTCGGTGTGATGGATGGGGCGGGTTTCAAAGGTCCATGTATCCTAAGCTTATACCCCCTACTCAACACGTAAGTTGCTTTGCTGTCTGTGCATCTTAATTAGGGACGGCAATCAAACCCGAAACCCGACATATTTGGGACGGGTTTGGGGTCAGGTAATCGGGTATGGGTCCGGGTATGGGATTAGTTTTTAATTTTTTCACGGGTTTGGGACGGGTTTGGGATTTGATGATATACCCGTTTACCCGACCCGATTACCCGATAAAGTATACCCATTTACCCGATTAGATACCCAATATAATTTCTAATATATATTTTAAATATGTATGCATAATATATCTAATTGGCCATCTACATTGTCATATCGCGCTAAAATTATCAAAAATTAGTGTATACTATTTGTTATCTATGTCTTTGATTGTTTTTATATGATTTAAGTATTATATATTTATACATTGTAATCATCATTTACATGTATATTTAATAATGCTAAATGTAAATGGTTAATAGTTACCTAATAGATGCCCGTCGAGTTTTTGGTCGGACATACTCAATGAGTAAGTTTTAACAATTAATGGGTTTACCCGAAACCCGCGGGTATACCCGATACCCGATGGGTATTTACCCGACACAAACCCGACGGGTTTTGGGCCAGGTTTGGGACAAGCATACCTAATCGGGTATGGGGTTGGAATTACCTAAACCCGACCCATTGCCATCCCTAATCTTAATGTGGGTACAAAGTCTAAACCAACCATGACAATCATTGGAATTACAACAATGCCCTAAATTACTGTTCAATTCACAGGGCTATTAATATATAGATAATATATATATCTTTTAAGTAACAAGAAAAAATGGTTTTATATCACCATAACGCATTATTGTGTTTTTTTTATACACTAGATTTAATAGGAAAGTAATCCACAAACCAAACCTTTCAGTCAGAGAAAATAATTGCAATCGATAATATTGTTATGTAACGTTAACTCATTAGACCCAATCCGACCCATCCATTTTGCCACCATTACATGACACCATATTGTTTGATCCAAATATCTAAACAAAAATAAAACACAAAGAATAGAATTACATAATCGTGTTTTATTATTAGACGAAGCAATAAGAGGCGCGTCTCGAATGCTAATGTACACACGACAATATTCAATGAGCTTAGAGTCGTTTCTCATGAAAAAATTAGAACAATCACCTCGAGTTCAGAACGAGTAAGATCTTTTAATAATCGGTTTCAATTGTCTATCATCTTCGAGGGAGATCATTCCCGAGTGGGAAGGATCTTCCAGCATCATTTTTGCCACCAGATAACCTGCAATTGACCATGTTTGATACTTTCTTGCTTGTTTACCGATATATCTTCCAAGTTTTCCATCATAGTATTCAGGCCACCCGTCTTTCAGCAACCTGCTTTCAGCGAGCTCAATTGCTCGTCTTGCTATTTGTGGCCTTCCCGTTTTGATGCATGCCGCCGTTAGTAGCCATAGAAGAACTGCAATTATTACACAGAGAACATAGTTGCAGCAAACGATTATATGTAATCTTGCAAGTTGCAACCAACGAAAGCTACAAATGAACTATTAACACCACCTCGACAATCAGGACATGTGGGGTAGGATCAGCAACTCGTCAAAATAACTCACAGGTTAAAAGTAAATTTTTAGTGTGACAAACGGGTTGGGTCAGTCGACCCACCAACGCCTTTTGTCCACTTTAAAAAGTTTTAAATAATTCATTGTTGAATGAAAAGAAATACTGTTATAATGATTATATGAATGTTTGAATAAAGTGCTATACTGCTATATAAAGTTGTTTGCGTTAAAATATATACTTTGGTCGACTTTCAACTTGTATAACCCATCCTACCTCGTTTTCCATCAAATATTTAATTTGACCCTCATCTGTAACGAGATCAAAATAGCTGTGGGTCAACACATGTAATTTTGGTACGGGTTTGGGCCAGGATGGGTCAACACATCTTTTTATGAATAAAATAAATAACAAGTGTGTTAAATTTGATTAAAAAAAACTACACTTCTACAATGTTAATCTACGTTTTTGCCTAAACAGATTTAGGAGTTTGTAATGTAGTATGCATTAAAATATACTATGGATGCCTATGGAGCGTTTTCTTTTGCCTAATGTTTCATATTGATCCATGAGAGATAACGCATAACCTAAATAGAGAATGTATAACCATACCCAATTGTAACGTGTTGGCATAAAAGAATTGTAACGCATAACGCAATTTTGTAGAGAATGTATAACCATGCTTCTAAAGTCAGGTAGTGGCAGAAAAGGTGATAAAAGTTAGACAAAAATAACAAACCTGGCCAGGATCCTCCATTGTGATAACTCCATCTCGTGTTCTTGGGATCACAGCCGGTTACAATTCTCCATTCATGACTTTCAATAGCGGGATAACAGATCTTAATAGGCATTTCACCAACGAGCTCCTCCCAACGCGCTTCAAAAAGGTCCATAATTGCTGAAGCTTGCTCAGGTGTTGCAAGACAAGATAAGATAGCAACACAGTTACCTAAAGCAAACCAACGGAAATCCATCCTTGCTGGACTCACATTTCCAATAAAGTAACCACCGCGTGTTGGCATAAAATCAAAAACCCAATCTGGGATTGAATCAGGAATAACATTAAACTTATTTACAGCCGTGTGAGAATACTCTTCTGTTTTATAGCGGTAGATATCATTCAATTGTTGGAAGTCAATCCAGAAATAACTTCTCATGTGAAAGCTCAAGGCATGCAACCGCTTCATTATTCTTTCCACAAATTCCTTTCCCTCTGTGTCATGTTTCAGCATTGTCAAGGAACATCTTAATGCCATAAAGAAAAGTGCTTGTATTTCTATAGGATAGCCATAAATTCCCTGAAATATAAACGCAAATAGGATCACAATTCACATATCATAGCCTCAACATAGGATTTACATCTGGATTGAAAACCAAAACGAATTCGGGACCAGATGCAACCTTTTGTTATCCAGTTCTTTACGTATTACAAACAAAACCAGATTTAAACCATACTTATCATTGTTAGGCATGGGAGTTTTATCAGCAAATTAGTTAGGTTTGGCATAACACATAATCACAAAAGATAAGAGCACAAACCCAATTAATATGCATATCTAAAGATATTAACATCAATACATCCTCATCCCTTCAATCCCCAACACAATATATCCTCATCCCATTTACACAATAACACTTAATATTTGTAACTTATATACCCATCCTCCACAGTCCCCATACAGAGTATACATGTTTTTGTCCTGCAAAATTACATTTTAACGCATAACTAGAAGAGCAATTTACGCATTTGATTATCAACCAAACACATTCACTTTCCAATATTTATGGCTCAGAAAAGAAAAAAATAAAACAAATATCGGCACTCCAAGTATTGGACAGACTGACAGACAAGAGAGTGCCTGTCCCTTGTAAAAATATGAAAATTCCATACATTATCTTTTGAGGTTAGAAAGATATGAATTTACTAGCTACTAACTAGCTTGAACAATAACTACATAAAGAAGCAAGTTGTTAAATAATAAAGCTGAAATCAGAACATATGTCAATTTAATTTGTTTGAATTTTTTAAAAGTATCATGTGAGCCCAGCCAGATCATCAGCACATTAAGAAAACCCCAACTATATATATAAAAGTCACTAAAAGTCAACATTCAAAAAAAAAAAAAAGTCGCCAAAATAATTCATTTGGATATATTAAAATATGAAGGACCATTTGATTTGGACAGCAGAATACGTTGAAATTTCATACAAGATCCAAAAACAAGTTAGATAGAAAATATTCTTACCATCCTTCGGTCAATCATTGAGCAACCATCGGCACACAACAGGGTTGGAAATGTATCAAAACCCTCTGATAAACACAAAGTCAATATAAGTCTCATCCCTTTTTGGCAATCTGGTGTTTCTGCTAGACTTAGATCACCAGTAGACTTTGTATATGCACGGAGCAATATAATCCACCAGAACCCAGAATCAACCGGTGCAACTCTACCAATAGCACTCTCACCAAAATCCGCCACAATTGTATCCGTTTTACGTTCTGGGTCATGAAGTACCTTAAAACTAGCAGGCATTGCCCCTTCCCCAAGTCGGAATTTATCAATTCTTTTTTCCCACCCTTGAAGTTGAAGAGTCTTCAATAGAAAGTTCTTCACAATATCAGGCTCCCCATTCATTAGAAAAGCCAGCGCACTAGGTACAAAATCGCGTACGAATACCTACATAACATAAATGAAATGAGCTATGATTTTACATTAGTACGAAGACAGTGGATTCCAGTTCCAAATAAGTTATGATCAGGGAGTAGAGGATTTTACCTGATCATAGTTTAAAACTTCCTCGGATGCGTGATCATATGCAGCAATTGTGCCAACTGGCTGCCCCCTGAAATGTACCAATGATCTACGAAGAGCCTCCCAAGCTTCAGCAACCATGGGATGAGGCTCAAAAGAGTTACGAGTGGATGAACCTGGGGTATCGAATACAGAGCGTCCACCTGGCGAATATGCAAGTTCCAAATGGTCAAGACCCCTTGATATCGACATCTCGCTAAGAGACCTCTCATCAAACGACCTCTCTCTCTTGATTGTAAGCCTTGGCTTATCCAAAAGCTTTGTAAGATCAAAATCATCCATTTCAGGAATGGAGCAAACTGAGCTAACATTACGAAGTCCAGTCTCTTTAGTAGCATCCATAATACTCAAGTCTTCCACAGTTTAATACTCTGCATCACAATACATATAAAATATTAAGACTAATGTGTAAACTTTAACTAACGAAAATGGAATACAAATTAGAAAGTTGGTAGCCCTCTCATTTTATTTCCATCTACAAGTAAGTAAATAAATAAATAAACAAACAAAAATGACAAGGACGCTTAAACGCTGGCGCTTAGTAATCGATCTTATCCATATGAAACGTTAAAAAATTAAATAATAGGTACCTATCGCTAATCTTACTGAACATGAGCCAATAACTATCACTTCCTTGGTCCCACATTACAACCATTATTTAAAAAACGTTTGAGTCACGCACCTCTAGGTGAGGCGCTAAGCAAACAAGTCTAAGGTGCGCCTCATGGGGTTCGGTTTGTACATAGTACATACGCCTCTAAGTGTGGACGTGTTAAGAAAATGTGTGCCTTAGGTGCCCCTCTTTTATTTTTTATAAGAATAAGATACATAATTGTACATTTATTTTTTGATTCCGCTTCAGTGTTACAACCCAAACAGGAGAACTCATCCCAAAAGACTAGTCTAACGAGAGAGAGAGCCCACTTGGGTTATAAACCCCACACTGATTGCCCATACAACCGATGTAGGACAAGTCCCATACCTTGCAATGATTCCAGTCCATAACATTCAGGCTTACGCCTCGTGAGGCGAATACAAAACGCCTTGAAACTCATTTCCATTCTTTTAAACTTTGTACCAAGTAGCTCAATTCTCTCTAATCACATACATTCATACATGGATACATAGTTAACATTAACATCCTTTTACATTCATCTAGTGATCTTTGTACAAAAATAGAGCTTCTGTTTTGTCTAACCAAACCGCAATCCTTCGTTTAGCTCCAGCAGATTGTGTCATTAATCATTATGAGATATAATTTGTCAACATAAATTCTAAAACAAACATAACAAATTTTCAATAAATGCGCATTAAAATTCACTCAAACTATTCAACGATATATCCGAGATCCACAGTAACAACAAATATGAACGAATATTGACAAATTGAATATAATAATATGTAACGAGATCTAAACCTATTTTTTTTTTTTAAATAAAAGTAAGGAAATATGTAAGGAATGTGAAGGAGAGAGAAAGAGAGAGTACCTGAAAAGGAAATGAAATGCCGGAAATGGAATATTCCGGTGGCCGGAAGACGGTGGAACGACGGCGAGACGGTGGCCGGAGACAAAGAGGAGAAAAAAAAGAAAAAAAAGAGAGCATGATAACCGGAGTTTGTATTTATAGAGGGGATGTTGGATAAAATGAATGCTTCGGTTTTTATGGTCAATCAAAGGCAGCTAGCTCCTTGCCCACGCTAAATTAATTGCACCTGTTTTTTTTTTCAATAAAATGACTCTCTCGGTCTCTTACATGTTTTGATGTCGGTAGTTTTTCTAATAAGGACATCGCTTCTCAAAGCCTTTGAAAACTTTGACAAATGCTCTTTTTGGCAAAGTTGCTCAAAGCCTGGGTGAAGTCTTTGATCAACCCCCACGTCAGAAGGCGGTTATTGAATGCTTGCAAGGGCCTCACGCCCAAGATTTTCTTATTGTTATCCCGATCGACGGTTTGGGTCAAAGTATGTCGGCGTTTGAGTACATGACCATTCTTAAATACCGGTTGATGGTCCCATCTACCCTGAAGACGAAGTCTGCCCGATCTGCCGTAAGGCCTGCTTGGATAAGTACGGGGAGCATGTGGTTCACTGCAAGGAGCTGTTAGGGTTTAAATACTGACATGATTGGGTCCGGGACGTTCTTTGGGACATTTTAAGAAGAGCGGGGATATGATCCAAGAAGGATGCTCCTGTGAATTTTCTGTCGGACCCCGCGGAAGTGAGATCCACCTTGGGACCAGCAGATTTGCTTGTTTTTGGGTGGGCTGGGGTAAAACACGCTTGCGTTGACTTACCATGAGTATCCCCTTTAGGTGGTTTGAGAGATAATGGGTTTGTAGCTGGGCAGGCGGTTCGAAGGGCAGAGATGAAGAAAGTGGAAAAGCATGCTAAAGCCTATGAAGATAACCAACACGCCTTCATCCCTTGGCTTTTGATACCTTTGGGTCTTTGGTACCTGAAACTATCTGTTTTTTTTACCAGGTTCCAGCGAGTTATACATAGTAATGTCTCGACTTCAGGGGGCAAGGGTTTGTTTTCAGTAGACTATGGTTCGCTATACAGAAAGAGGTGGCGGCGCAACTTGTTGTCCGTCTGCCCGCTATTTTGATGTAATGTTCATTGTTATGGAATGAAAGTTTGGGTCTTAAATAAAAAAAAGGTTTATTATTAAAAAAACCAAAACTTTTACCCTGGTTTTTTTTTTATTATGTGTTATTTTGTGTGATAAAATGTTTTGATTGTATGGATGTGTCTTTCTAGAAATATATTTTTATAAGATGTTATTTTTTTTGCTTTGTTATTGTATTTGTCACGTCTTGAATCCTATAAATACTCTTTAGGCTGTAAAAAAGAAAAATGAAGAAAAATTAGACAATTGAGGTCATTTCTGTATGTTTTTAGATTGGAAGGATGTAATGTATTGTGTTGAGAAGACAATGAAGTTTTTATTTCATTTGTGTCTATGAGGAAGCATGTGACGTCGTCTACTTAATGCATTTCATGATACTATGTTACAAGTAATAAAAGCGAGGGCAATGTTGACCTGATAAAGGGTGATGCGGAGATATCAATGGGTGGTTTGGTGGAGATCAAAGTCTAGTTGTTATCATATATACAAGGGATCTTAAGGCTATTGATTTTGCATTGTAATTCTTATTTTAATTCAAAGAAAGTGTCTTAACACTTTCAATCCGGAGTCTGTGTTGGTTGTGATTATCACTTACTTAAACATGGTGTAGGATCATGTAAAAACTCATTTTCCCCTAAAAACTATAAGAACCAATTATTTAATGACATGTGTCTTACATCAAAATTATTAATAAGGGTATTATTGTCTTTTTCAACCATTTTTTTAGAAAATCAATATTTCAATCACATTTACGGTTGCAATTCCCTATCAAATCTCCAAATCCTATAATCATGGAATTAAATTTTCAAAATTATTCTTCACTCAGATTTGTAATCAGAGTTTTTACACTTAAAATTTCTGATGTAATGTGCCGATTTCATAGAATAATGTGTTGCTTTTCGGATTTGCTATGTTATTGAATGGTGCTGATTTTCGAATTTGAATTTCCATCACTTAACTAATGTGCTGATTACAAATAATAATGTGTTTTCTTGTTCCATTTTTTGAGAGGAAGTGCTTAGCCTATAGGTATGTATTGTTATGAGTTTATATCTGTAAAATTCAAGGTGATGATTTAACACATGCATGTGCTACTATAATGTGTTACTATGCATAAAACAAAATTCTTTTATTAACAATTAAAACACTACTAACATAGTGCTACCATATTCAAAATAACTACTAAGAAGTTTAAAAACTAAAATTGCTACTACCTAGATATGCTATCATGCTAGCTACATCTCCGATCTTTCCCATGTTGCATTATATTCATTCTTCCATTTTCTCCTTTCTCGTCATCACTCTTATTACGATATAAATTTCTGCAAACAATGCATCCTTTGCGGTGTTAGTGTCACAAGATGACACTACGATTACACACCGGCTGCAATAATACAACACTAGCACAACATTCGTTGACGAATCAATATATGACAACACACGATTATCATCAGCACAATTGCACAAGTAACAACATAAGCATGTTTAACAATATAAGTATGTTTAACAGCACATGCCGATCAGAACTCTTATATTAGGAATCAACATGCAGAAACAAACCACCAACAACAACCTCGATTGGAATAATATCAACACATCATGTCCGAAATTTGCAGCAAAAAATATCCTTTCTCTACCCAAATCCTTCGATTGACACATAATACAAGTGCAAAAAATGGTAAACTTACCATTTTTTTTTGTTGCAAACTTGAGGTGTTCTCTGTGAAGAAGATAAAAAATTATGAGGGTTGAAGGTTGTTGGTTGTTGGTGTGTTTGTAAAGTGGGAGGGAGGTATGGAGAAAATATAGGAGGTTTTGTTGTGGCCTGTGGGTCAATACGAACCATGCGCAAAATAATGGGTTTTTATTTATATTTTTAATTTACAAATAGCTCTTTTACTAAACTACCCTTAGTGATATTAAAACAAACTATATTTTTGAAGCATAAATCTATAACCAACAAAAACCATTGATATTATTTTTCAATGGTTCAGATCTGTTCCTATAGTTTTTACACTAATAATAGTTTGTACAGGATCTTAACTCACTTAAACATAACTATGAAGAAAGATAATGATATCAAGATCCAAAAGGTTCCCTCACATTTTGATACAAAATCTAAGTCAAAGGGTCACATATTTTTACCATTACATTTAAATGATGAATCTTGAGGCAACTTTCAACGTCTTAGCTATTATCACCCACAAAGATGTAATTTGTAAAGACAAGCTTTATTCTGTTAGAACTAACATGTTATTGATTGGCAAGATCTAACGATGTTTAGACATTATCTGGATCAATATATTATATACCATGTGCTTTATATTGTATATGAAAAAAGGGTTCTTTCTTAGTCGATGGGTCGCCCTGGTAGAAGACTCTCTACCTATGGGATAGAGGTAAAACTTGTCTCCATCACACCCCCCACTATCCTATGATTAATTTTGTTTTTATGTGTGAGATTATGAACTGGGTATGTTTGTTTGTGTCTAACGGTGTTAACATTTCACTCAAATCGATAATGAGATAACATTTCAAATTTGCGTAATCAAATGCTGAAAAGTATTAGTCATTTAACATTTCACTCAATTCAATAATGAGATAACGTTTCAAATTTGCATGATCACATGCTAAAAAGCATCAGTCATTTTTTATCTTATTTTGGGCAACTTTTGTTCTGGGTTGAGCTAGAAGGTTTTCCTAGTTGTAGATTTCCTCCTGGATGGGTGCGACTTGTATCACGTTTTTCTCTTCATACCGAAGAGTGGTCCATTTGCCGTTGATCTCATGTGTCTAGAACTTTGTTATTAACAAAAAAGTATCAACCATTACAAATGTAAATATTATATTTAGGTATGAAGGCTTGTATTTATTTATAGATAAAAAATGTAATACTTTAGCAATTTTGTAAGTCAAAATAAACCAAACTTTTGTTTGGACACAAAGAAATGAACCACTATAAATAATGTTTCATCAACATACTCGTGAAATAAATGCTACCAGACTTTTGTTTGGAACAAACTTTATTTGGAGTGTGAGTCCATTATTGTGGCTGCTCGAAATCAACATTGCTTCACCATATTGATTCGCTAGAATACATGGAGCGCCATTAATGTCATCACACGTGAGATGATGTGGTTGTTTTTCCACACGCGGTACATCCATCGCGTCTTAAAAAATAAAGCACATGTGATTTGTTGAGTTGGACAAAGAGTAACGATTTGGCGTCAGTTTTCTCATGGCAAGAATGAAAACAATATTTTTATTCAACAGTTAAGTAATCACTTAAATTGATTATTCAGTAATAACTTACTGTGAGTTTCTCAGTTGATGATTATTCTATTGATTTACATAAGTATATATAGTACAAGGATACATACTAATTGTATTTGACTACAAATGAGATAATAGAGTCAGTAATGTAGCCAAGATATATGTGCTGACTTTGACTAACATTGTGCTGACTTTGACTTTTGACTAACGCTGATTTTGACCTTTGACTAACACTTACTTGGTGAATTTTTAAAAATAAATACATAGTGTTGGAGTATGAAAATTAACATGATGCTGAGGTTATAATTTTCAGATGTAATATGTGAAAGACACAACACTTAAATAATTTTTTTTAGATAAAACTAGAGTTAAGGATAAGCGGGTATTTAAGTGTAACTTAATTTTCAATAAATAAATCAAAAGTAATTGTCCCACCCCTTGTGGTATGGTGGTACAAGTACTAACTTGAAGTTTAACATTCTATTAATATGGAGGTCTTAAATTGATAAATTATAAGAAAGGGGGGAATTATGGGCTTGGGTAGTTCTTGCAATTCATGGGGGGTAGATGGTATAATGGTATTGTTTATGTTAATAAGCAAATCACCGGGGTATGGAAAAGTATTGAAGGCCTAGAAAAGGAATTCCAAAAAAGAAATATAGACATTAGTCAGGAGTTGGTTTGTAAACTTGGTAGAGGAGACAAAAGCAGGTTTTGGGAAGACAAGTGGTTATCTAGTCAAAGCTTAAAAGAGGAATTTCCATTAGTACACAAAATGGCAGGAAATAAAGGGACTTCGGTGGCGGCGAATTACAAAAGAGTTGGGAGGGACATAATATGGGGTTGGGCTTGGAGGCATCATCCGAAATGTGGAGATGCATGGGCTCAATTTATTAATCTACTAGGGACACTAAGGAACATTAGAATGAAAGGAGGAAATGACTCTTGGTGTTGGGTCTTCGATGATGGAGTTTACTTTGCGGTCAAAGATGTCAAGGAAGATCTCATTAATTCTTCGAATCAAGTTAGCGAAAGCACAGGTTTGGTATGGTATGGTATAGTATGGTGTAATTGGGCGAGTCCAAAGGCCAATATGATGGATGATATGGAAGAGCATAGCTGGAAGAATACCGACTAGATTGGAACTAGCGAAACATGGGGTACAGGTTGGATGCATCGAGTGCCTTTGTTGTGGTATCCATGATGAAACGGTTGATCATGTGCTAGTGTCTTGTCTATTCACAGGACGGCGTGGTGGTTGATCAGAGTGTGGATGAGGCGCCCGGACTTAAGCTTCAGCCAATTCGGTAAAAGACATATTAAACAAGGCGAGGGTCCAGAAAGTTCCAAAGAAGCAAAAGAAGGCAACACTCATGGCAACAATTTGGAAAATTTGGTCGCACAGAAATGAAATGATATTCAAGGGAGCCCACTTATCATAATCGAACATTGTTGAGGAAATCAAAGAAAACACGTTTTTTGTGGATTAAACATAGAGCAATAGTGGAGAGCATCTCGGTAGAGAATTGGTTGAACGATAGTAGTCATATATTTGATAGTTGATAAATGTCTTAGTTTGTACTTTAGTTCTCTAACCTCTGGCTAGAAAGCGTTATGTTTTGATGTTTCAATAAAATCGCTCCCTTCTATATTAAAAAAAATAATAATAATATGGAGGTCATGAACCCAATCCCTACTAATCTCAAGGAGAGCAAACTTAGCCATTCAGAAAAAGAAAATTAAGAGTAATTATTGTGGGCGGAGTAACAAATCTGGTTCAAAGATATATCACAAGAATTGTTGCACTTGCTTAAATTCCAACCGATACCAAAAATATTTTTAATGATAAAATTGTAACTATGCTTATTAGACAATAGCATATTCCATGGAGCAATATTCTCCTACTCATCAATGTAGTCAATGTTTATGTAGTCAATAGTGTAATTATGTAGTCAATAGTTCCTTAGCTTAGAGGAGTAATTCTCTCCATATTGTTAGTCTAGTCATTTGTATTTAAAGGGTTGTAACATTGCAATGAAATTCAAGTTGGCCATTGTGATTTCATATGGTATCAAGCCTAAAACATTGCAAGATCCTTTCTCCTAGCAATCTTCTTCTTTTTTTTTTCTTTCAGTCCATTCCTAAACTCCTCCCATGGCTACCAATCCAACTCCAATCCCTCTCCACTCCCTTAGTCACCTAATTAACATCAAATTAACCTCAACCAATTATCTTCCATGGGAGAAACAAGTTACCCCGGTCCTTTCCTATCTCCAACTTCTAGGCCATGTAACCGGAGACACCCCTTCACCACCCGAAACTATTCTAACCGACAACAAACCTGTGGTCAACCCCGATTTTCTGAATTGGCAAATAGCCGATCAGAAAGTTCTTCTCCTAATCAATTCTACCCTAACCGAAGAAGCCATGGCCGAAACCATTGAACATACCATGGCCAAAGCCGTTTGGAAAGCCCTAGCCGATGCCTATAGCCACTCCTTTATTGAACGAATCCACATTCTCAAAGACTCCCTTCGAACCCTTCAAAAAGGAACCTCTTCGGTTTCGGAATTCGGTCGAAAGTTCAAAGCTTTGGCCGACCAACTTTCGGCTATAGGTCATCCCATAAGTGATGAGGACAAACGCCATTGGTTCCTTTGTGGACTCGGCGCCTCGTTTGAAAATTTTTCCACCTCTCAAAGAACCATTCACCTGGCTCCCTCATTTCGTGATCTCTTGGCTAATGCCGAGAATCAAGAGATGTTTATTCAACAACTCCATGGTCCTCAATCATCCCAAGCCGCATTCTATGTCCACCCGACAAAAAATTCTCACACCCGTACTCCTTCTTCTTCTTGTGGAAAAGGTCGTGTCTCTTCCTCTAGAGGCCGAAACCCCTCCTACACCAAAAGACCTCCACATTGCCAACTTTGTCGCAAAACCGGTCACTATGCAAGTACTTGTCCTCAACTCGCCTTCTTTGCCCAAAAATCGGCCCCACTTGATGCCAATCTTGCTGAGGCCTTTCTTGCTCAATGCAATGTAGCCTCCAATTCTCCAAATTGGACCGCTGACTCAGGTGCTACAACACATATGTTACCCTCAATTCTTGGTTTACATAATTCTAAATCCCACAATGATAGCATTCGTGTTACTTTTGGGAACGGAAAATCATCACCCGTTTCTCATATTGGAAACACTAAATTAAATGATTCTATAACATTAAAAAATGTTTTAGTTGTTCCAAATCTTACAAAAAATCTACTCTCGATTAGTAGGTTAACGAATGATTCTCCGGTTGATGTGTTGTTTTCTAATAATTTTTTTTTCAAATCCAGGACCGAAAAATAGCGGAGGTCCTAGCTAAAGGCACGTGCGAAAATGGTCTTTATGTTCTCACCCAAGGTCACAAGTCTCTCGTTGCTGCGCTTTCTGCATCGCACCTTCGTGCTTCATTCAATAAATGGCATAGTCGCGTAGGACATGTTTCTTTTGATACGATTTCTACTTTAAACAAACTTGGTCGTGTCTTTGTTACATCTATATTACCTAAACCAGGATTATGTGAATCTTGTGAATTATCAAAAGCAAAACATCTGCCATTTATTGAAAATCCAAAACGTGCACAACATGTTTTGGACCTCATTCATTGTGACCTTGGGGGACCCGCACCCGTGCCCTCCACAGATGGCTATCAATACTATGTCATCTTCATCGATGACTATTCCCGCTTCACTTGGTTCTATCCATTAAAAGCCAAGTCCGAATTCTTTACCATCCTCACCACTTTTGTAACATTTGTTCAAAATCAATTCTCATCTAATGTTAAAGTTTTTCAAAGTGATGGTGGCACCGAATTCACCAATCATCAAGTGCAAACATGTTTTCAACAACACGGCATACATCATCGCTTATCGTGCCCTCACACACCCGAACAAAATGGGAGGGCCGAGCGAAAACACCGTCACATAACCGAAACCGGTCTAGCTATGATGTTTAATGCCAAAGCTCCACCCAACCTATGGTTTGATGCCTTCACCTCCGCCACCTATATTATAAATCGCCTACCCACAAAACTTCTTGACAATAAATCTCCATTTGAAGTTTTGTTCAACCAACCACCCACTTACTCAAACATGCGTATTTTTGGTTGTCTTATTTTTCCCTACCTTAGAGACTACACAAAAAATAAACTTCAACCAAGAAGTGCTCCGTGCATATTCATTGGTTATAGTCCTAAGTATAAAGGTTTTCGGTGTCTTGAACCAACATCGGGTCGTATCTACACAACCCGACATGCAAAATTTGATGAAGACATTTTCCCTTTTTCACCAAAACTCGACAACAACCAATAATACTAACCTACCCATTACCAATTTTGAGGAACACATACCCACTCCTACCAACCCTCAAACACCCTCACCAACAATACCAAAATCCTCCAACTCACCCAAACCAACCACACCTTTCTGTGATGACATACCGCCCCCTAACCCTTTCGATGAACCCCTCAACAGCCCATCTCACTCACCTCCACCCAGCCCACCATCTGCCCCTCTATCCACGACACACTCACCCTCTAATCACTCAAGCCCACCAAACTCCCCACCATCCGGCCCACAAAACTCTCCATCATCCGACCAAATCGACCAACCCACTTCACCTTCCGCATCATCCACAAACTCCACTACCAACCAACCCATTAACACTCATCCCATGATCACTCGTGCAAAGGACAGGATCTTCAAACCCAAACACTTTGCTAATATCTCTCAAACTACCACTCATCCTCTACATCACTCTTTATTCACTTCCCACATTCCAAAAGGCATTGTTGGATCAGTTTGCTCTTATTGCTAAGTAAGAACTTGCTATCTTGACACTTAAGTGTTTAGCAAGTCCTTGTAAATCAGATTATAAGCACAGCGGAATGTTATAAGTTAAAGCAACACTTTTTACACTAAGGCAGAGTTATAACTCCCCCTTGATGTTTGAAACTAATAAATGACAAAGTATTTATTATGAATCTGAGCTGTAAATGAGAATTAGATACTTAGAAAGATTCACAATAAATACAGAAATGGAATAGAACAATGAGAGTGTTTGAAGGATTTTTCTATTAAAATCAATGTCTAAAATAGAAGGTTGAAGCCTCCTATTTATAGACGTTTACATGCATGTATCTTGCTCAAAAAGCAAGTACAGAAACAACAGAAACAAGTTGCACAAGTTGCAACATTGAAAGAAACAAATACAGCTAAAAGTAATAATAAACAACAAACTACTGATGCAAAAGGCGGTGGCAAATATCTGATGCTAAGTGCTGATGAAGGACAAACTACTGAAGAGTAGTTTTGTCTTCAGTACTTCTGAAGTGAACTTGTCTGGTTTGGACTTCAGAACTTCTGCTTCTTCAGCACTTCTCATATCTTCTAATCAGCAGTTTCTTGTCTTCTCTTCAGTACTTCTATACTTAGCCAAAATGACAGAAGTGAATTAGACTAAGGTTTACAAAAGTGGTTTCACCAATCCTCTTTGTCCTAACAATCTCCCCCTGGATTGATGAAGCCAAAACCTTACTAATTCCTTATGTGTTTCTTCTGTCTTGAACAATCTTCCATATCTCTTTGTACATGGTGTTCTTGAGCTGGTTTAACTGACCATCAGATAGAGATCCTCTCTGTGGTTCTAGATGTTGAATTGTGAGCAGGTCTTGTGTTGACAGTTTCTTCAGATCACTGATCTTCTTGTAAGCCCTGCTTGAGAGGTCTCTTCTTGTCAACAGTACTGAGTTGTTATCAGTAAGTGACCATCTGATGATAGGGATCTTTGACTTGTTAAAGTCAGAAGAATAGGGAACCAGACTTGTCCCTTGGGTTGATGGTCCTGAGTGCTGGATGTCTTCAGTTTCAGATAGCCTCAGGTGGGATTCTCTTCCTTGTTGTTGTTGCATATCAGGCATCTGAACAGTTGGGAGATGGTGTTCAGTCACTACTCTGGTATGCAGCTTTTCTTTGATGGTCTTTTGTATTTGATAAGCAAAAGTGGAAGGATCCCTGAATTGTGTTAACAGAGGTTTCTCCTCAATGTCAAAATCTGAATGGACTATTGAACTTCCTTCAAGTAGTACCATTTTGAAGTCAGTTTTGACATTGTCCTCTGCCTTCTTCTTCTGAGTAGCAGTTCTTCTAGATGCACCAGAAGTTCTAACTACTGATTTTGAAGGATCAGCAGTTTGAAACTTCTCAGGATTTGCAGCCTTGGCAGCCAAGTATTTTCTATAAGTATCCATCAGTCTTTCTTCTTTCCATCTGGATACTGAGGCTTTTGAACCATATCCTTCTGCTACTAACTCTTATATTATCTGGGCTCTCTTGGCCTTTCCATCTTTGCTTGTGGCCACTTTGTCTGCAAGCAGTTGTGCTCTTCTTGTCAGCTCTTGCATAGAGAGTCCTTTGAGTGTAAAGGCTTTAGTCTTGCTGTTCTTGGTAATATAAGACACCAGTTGTTGTCTTTTATCTTGTTCAGCAATCTCATCAAGGCTAGCCTGCCTTTGTAGTTCAGCTGCATAAGCCTGAAGTTTTTCTTCATGGCTTAAATCCAAATCATCCCTTTCTTCCATAGATTTCCAAATCTGATCTTCTCTGGCCTTCTTGTTGGCTGCAATTAAGCTCTTCTCTAATAGTTCAGCTGATTGAGAGATAGGAGAAGGGTTTAATACAGTCATTGTAGTAACAGCTGTAGGCCTGATGGGATCAGATGTTGGTTGAATGGGAGCAGTGGTTCTGGAAGGTTCAGTTGTTTGAGGTTTGGAAGTGTTAACTTCTGATGTGCTGACAACTGCTGAAGGTTTGTCAGCTACTGAAGGATTGTCTTCAGTACTTTCTGATTCTTCATCAGAAGTTTTGTCATCAGAAGTTTCTTCATTTTGCCTTAGGGATTCTTCAGATGTTTGGGTCTCATCTTCTTTCTCTGCTGCTTCAATTTCTTCTATTGAGACACCAAACTGTTTGGCCAATTTTTCTTTCCTGGCCTGATCTTTTTGATCTCTTTCAAGGATGGCCACTCTTGCCCTTATCCTGGCTTGGAATGACTCCTTAGGTTCCCTGATCTTCTCCCCCTTTTTGGATTCATCAATTTTAACCCTTGAAGCAGAGGGTTGGGAGAATTGTCCTTGAAGATGAGCAATCTGTTTGCTGTTGAAGTCTATTTTATTGGACAGATCGTTCATCTTGGTCTTGATCACTCCAAATTGGTTCTTGATGGACAGCTCCAAGTCAGCTGTATATGTTTGGAAGTGATTTCTGATGAGTGTATTCATCATGTGGTACAGGGGACCCTCTGGGCTGCATAGCTGGTTCAGGTCTATGCTTGTTTGCCCAGGGAATTGGGTAGGCATTTGTTGTGAAGGGGGTGTTTTTGGGAGATCCTCATGTTGTACAGAGGATGCCACTCTAGGGGTTTTAGGGATTGAGTGGGCTTTAACCTGTGCAGAGGTGACTGGCTTCTTGAGCCTGGATACCCCTGAAACAGGACCTTCAGAAAGTGCCGTCAATTTAGTAGTTTGAGTGTGTGAAACATCATCCAAACTAATGGAATCATCTGAATCCCTGATGTTGCCCTCAATGAGGACTGTCTCAGTTAAATCATGAGCTGAGCCCAACTCAGTTCTCTCATGAACCTCTTTTTCTTGGTACTGAGGATTTCCTACTTCAGGCATTAAGCCTTCATCAGTAGTTGCCACATCTGAGGTCTTAGCTATGTTACTTCTATCCTCAGATCCACCACTGGGTGGTAACTGAGTAGTAGCAGCCTCAGATGCCCCAAGAGTCTCTAAAATTGGGCTTAAAGACTCTGGTCCACCCTCATCTCTTGGGATAGGGCTAGAGATGTCCGCATCCATGTCTGATGTAGTAGTTATGTCCCCTGTTTGTTGTGGTTGTAGGGGACTGACATGATCAGATGGGACATTCTCTTTTAGCCCAGAGAGAAGTTTGGCAATTTCTATTGCCTCTTGTTCAGAAATTTGTGGGGTTGGTTCAGTAGTTTGGGCAATAGGTGGTGAAAGTTGTTGTTCAGCAGTTTCAAAAGAAGAGTGTGTTTCATATGTTTTTCTAAGTCTTTTTCTTTTGAATAAAATGGTTATGGGTGCTCTTGGTGGGGTTTGAGATGGATGAGACTGAGAGGGTGTTTCAGTCTCATCTATTTGAAGAGCAGAATGCTCATGAGCATGTTCAGGCATCTCAACCTCCTGAACAGCTTTTCTTTTGGGTTGGTGGGGTGCAGTTTTTGTTGGCTTGGGCTTTTTGGCTTATGGTGGTGTGAGTTTGGAAGATGTGGGCTTTAGGGGGACTTGTTGTTGTTCTCCCTGATCATCTTCTGGCCAGGCAGCCGGTTTGTTATGCCTTGAGTATGCTTGTGATGTTAAAGGATTTAAAGTTGAAATTTTCCCCACAAGCACCTCATTACCCAGTTCCCCTATTATGCATTGCATAATGAACCTTGGGTATAACAAAAACTTTTTCTTGGTATTATTGTGATGTAACACCAACTCATTGAAAAATAGTTTTGATGCCCTGAATTTAGTTTCATTCACAATGGAATGAAATATTGGTTGAAAAGTGGAGGGCATCTGGTCATAAGACCCTGTTTTTGGACTCAAACACATAATAATATAATGAAACAAAAGCTTGTATTTTGGTTCAAAATATTTTTTGAATATTGTAGCATGGGAGAGAGTACCTTGATAACCACACTCAGTCATGGTTAGATGAATATCAGTGTTAGCAACATGGTCAGGGGCAGTTACATCATCCAGACCCAGTCTTGTTGCTAGTGTGGCCGGTGTGATGGTCAGTTGTTTCCCTTTTATTCTTGAGTTGAGGGAAATGACCTCATCACCCATTGTAACCGTCTCAGCATTTGCCCAGAACTCATTAAGAGTTTCAGTGTGAATTGGTGGGTTTATTGTGAGAGCAGTAAAATATTGGGATTTGACGACAAGATCAATGATCTCATCGTATTGGGACCAGCCTTCTTGTTTTTCAAGAAAGGCCCTTTGATTGTGTCCCTGTTTTAGAACTAGAGCCATGTGGTTTGGGTTTTTGATCGAACAGTGGATTTGCAGGTATAGGTTATTGAGAGAGTTTTGAGAGAGAAGGAGGGATATTTTGAGTTTGAAAGGATAAGTGTGTAGAAAAGGTATTTATTAGAAGTTTTAACCGCTTGAATCTTCTTTATTAGAAGTTTTAAAAACCGCCTTTGGTTAAAAATCTCTTTATCAGAGGTTTTAAACTGATTAGGTCAAACCTCTGATGATGGGAAAAGTCAGATTTGCCCTTTTTGACTTAAACTGCTGATGAAGGATTACTTCATCAGTAGTTCCCATTTTCTCTTCAGTAGTTTTAACATCTGATAAGAAATGTTTTTATAAATACTTTATTCATAACTTCTGAAGGTTATTTTATCAGAAGTTACACACTTTTTCAGAAAATTACCCCCATACTGATGATTTTTGTTCATCAGTAGTTTCTCTCATACTGATTTTTGTTTAATCAGTAGTTTTGTTTTTCAGAAGTTTTGTTTCAGACTTTTGTCTTTTGTAAGTGAAAACCAGAAAAAAGAAGGAAAAGGTTAACTTGGATTCCACCAAGGTAAACAGGATGGAATCAAGGATGGAAAAAGGAAAAAGAAAATTTTGATGTTTTATGCATAACAGTAGTGATTGATGTAGAAGTTTGATGTAGAGTTGGGTAGAATCAAGTGTTAACTTGGATTCTAACTGATATGCATACAAGTTTTAAAAAAAAATAAAAATAAAGTAAACACTTACAAATTTAGCATTCCAAGCATGGATACTAACTTCTGAAATGTTGATGTGTCAAGGGGCTTAGTGAAGATGTCAGCTATTTGATTAGCTGTTGCTACATGCTTCACCTCAATCTTGCCTTTTTCATAGCAATCTCTTATGAAATGGTACCTGATCTCAATATGTTTGGTTTTTGAGAACTGTACCGGATTTTGAATGATGCTAATGGCAGATTTGCTGTCTACAAACAAAGGTGTCTTGGTCTCTTTGATTCCATAATCAAGAAGTTGATATTGGAGCCATTGTATCTGTGATGTACAACTTGCAGCTGCAATGTATTCAGCTTCAGCAGTTGAAGTTGCAACAGATGTTTGCTTCTTTGATTGCCATGACACTAGACAGTTACCCAGGAATTGACAACCACCAGATGTTGACTTTCTTGTCATCTTACACCCTGCATAGTCACTATCTGAAAAAGCTGATAACTTGGTATTGCTTGAAGCAGGATACCAAATTCCCAGTGTTGGAGTTCCTTTCAGATATCTGAAAATTCTTTTGACTGCTATAAGGTGTGATTCCCTTGGTGCTGATTGATATCTAGCACAGACACATGTTGAAAACATAATATCTGGTCTAGAAGCAGTTAAATATAAAAGGGAACCTATCATACATCTGTACATGGTTTGATCAACCTGTTTTCCTTGATCATCAGGTTCAACTTGTGTGATTGGTGTCATGGGAGTGGAACATGATTTACAGTCATTTAAAGAAAATTTGTTCAATAATTCTTTAACATATTTTGATTGATGTATAAAAGTTCCATTTGTTTGTTGTTTGATCTGCAGTCCTAGAAAGTACTGCAGTTCTCCCATGGTACTCATCTCAAATTTTGATTGCATGAGTTTCTTAAAATCATCACACAGTTTTGTGTTTGTTGAACCAAAAATGATATCATCAACATAAATTTGAACAAGTAAGACATGATTTCCAACATGTTTAATGAAAAGTGTTTTATCAATGGCACCTCTTGTAAAGTTATTTTTGAGTAAAAGGTGGAGAGTGTATCATACCAGGCTCTTGGAGCCTGTTTAAGCCCATAAAGAGCTTTGTCCAATCTGTACACCCACTCAGGATGAGAAGGATCCTCAAACCCAGGTGGCTGACAGACATACACCTCCTCTTTGATTTTTCCATACAAAAATGCACTTTTCACATCCATTTGATAAACTTTAATTTTGTTGGAAATGGCATAGGCCAGAAATAACCTGATGGCCTCAAGCCTTGCAACTGGAGCAAAGGTTTCATCATAGTCAATTCCCTCTTCTTGAGAGTACCCTTGAACTACCAGTCTTGCCTTGTTCTTGATTATTATACCAGCTTCATCTTGTTTGTTCCTGAAAACCCATCTTGTACCAATTGGTTGCTTGTTTTGAGGTAAGGGACAGATTTCCCAAACCTGTTGCTTGTTGAACTGAAGCAGTTCATCTTGCATAGCTTGCACCCAATTATTGTCTTTGAGGGCTTCCTGGTACTTCTTTGGTTCCAACTGTGAAATAAAGGCTGAGAATAGGCAAAAGTTGGAGAGCTGGTTTCTGGTAAGAACACCTGAAGCTATATCACCCATGATTTGATCAAGTGGATGATCTCTGTGTTCAATCAGTTGTTGTAAACCACTGACAGGTGTAGGTGGCTCTTGTTCTTCAAACAAACTACTGAGGTCTATAATATCCGGTTCAGCAGTTTCAGCTTCTTCAGTAGTTGCAGGTGCTGAAGCAGATGTTTGAGTTTGGCCTTCAGTATTTGTTTGATCAGAAGTTTGAAAAACTTCTGATGGTGTTGTAGTTGACTTAATGACTGTTTGAGGAGTCCATGGTGTAGGATCCTCATCTTCAAACCTTTGATCACCATAATAAGTAGGTTTGGAAGAAGTAACAGTCTTTTCAGGTCCAAAGTGAAAGTTGTCAAGGTCAAAGAGTTCAGCAGGATGTGCTGGAATAAGAGTGTGTTTTGACTCATTGAACTTGACATTCAATGTTTCTTCTACTATCCTGGTGTGAGAATTAAAAACCTTGTAGGCTTTTCTAGTTGAAGAGTAACCAAGAAAGTAACCTGAGTCAACTTTGGCAGCAAACTTTGAAATAGATTCCTTGATGTTCAAGATGAAACATTGACACCCAAAAGCCCTGAAAAAGGAGATAAGGGGCTTCATGCCATGAAGAACTTCATAGGCAGTCTTGGAATGTCTCTTGACCACAAGAACTCTATTCTGAACATAACATGATGTGTTAACTGCTTCTGCCCAAAAGTACAATGGCAGTCCAGAATCAGCTAACATTGTTCTTGCTCCTTCTATCAATGTTCTGTTCTTCCTTTCTACTACACCATTTTGTTCAGGAGTTCTGGGAACACTGTATTGTCTAATAATCCCTTTAGACAAACAGAATTCATCCAGAGTTTTGTTCCTGAACTCTGTCCCATTGTCACTTCTAATGGTTTTGACAGATAGAGAATATTGTTTCTCTACTTGTAGAATGAAGAACTTGATGATTTCAGCAGCCTCATCCTTGGAAAATAAGAAAAATACCCATGTGAATCTTGAGTAGTCATCAATGATGACTAAGCAGTACTTCTTTTTACCAAGGCTCATAATCTTGACAGGTCCAAATAAGTCCATATGGAGTAGTTGAAGACATGCAGTTGTTTTTGATTCTTCAATAGACTTATAGGAGGACTTATGCTGTTTTCCCTTTAAACAGGATACACAGTGTTCTTGACACTGGTATACTTTCAAAGGTAGACCTCTGACCAAGCCCATTTTTGTGACTTTATTTATGGTTTTAAAGTTCACATGGCCAAGTCTCCTGTGCCAGAGATCTGTTTCTGAAGTTGATGCCCTTGAGAAGAAACAGGCAGTGTTGTTCAATACTTTGTCTTTCTCAATGTCCACTGCATAGACATTGCCACGTCTTTTGGCAATCAGCAAAGTATGATCTTCTATAATCTTCTCTATCAACTTCTGGCCTTCTGGTGAGATGATCTTGCATGCTGTCTTTGTGAAAAAGGAAGAATATCCTTTATCACACATTTGTGACACACTCAGCAAGTTGTATTCAAGGTTTTCCACCAGATTGACCTTGTCAAACTGTATTTTGCCAGAGGAGACATTGCCATGTCCTAGCACATATCCCTTAGCATTTTTCCCAAAGGATACAGATCCTTCTCTTTGGCTGATAAAGTTGTTTATCAGGTATCTGCATCCAGTCATGTGCATAGAGCCTCCACTATCAACATACCATATGCTGTTCAAGCCCCTGGAAACTCTCTGCACATAAAAGCAAATTAGTTAGATTTGGGAACCCAAGCCTGTTTGGCTTTGGGTTTGCTCTTGAGAACAGTTACAGTTTGTTCTTGACCAGGTTGAGAAATCCATGTCTTTTTGGCAATGGATTTTTCATTAAGAACCATGGTGGTATCCTTTTTAGGACCACCATCAACCTTGGTCATCAGTAGTTCTACCATGTTCTTTAGATTTTGAATCTCAGCAGTTTGTGAAACTGCTGATGATTCTGGTCTAACTACTGACAAGGAATTTTGAGAAAAAGATTTTGGTTGAGATTTTATCTTTTTCTAAGAAAAGGTGTTTTCAGGTTGTTGTTTCTTGGGTTTAAAGACTCTTTCATAATCATTTCTGATTTGATTTCCCACAACCTGTTGTTTAAATTTTTGATTGAACTGAATTCCTTTTCTGTATCTACAAAATTCAGTTTTGTGGTTGAACAGGCCACAAATTTCACATTCTTTTGCCTTTTGTTTTTGATCTAAAGGCAAATTTCTGACATTTGTGAAAAGATTTTGCTCATCAGTAGTTTTCAGGGTCTCAACACCTGATGTAGATGAAACTACTGATGGCTTGTTGTCAGATTTTGTAAATACTTCTGAAGTACTTTCTTTAAAAATGCCAGGATTTCTGTTTAGAAAGTTTTCATGGAAAGATGTGCATTCTTTCCCTTCAGAAGCTTCATTTGAAACAATTCTTCTCCCATCTTCAGTAGTTTTGGGAGAAAAATCTGTTGGTGTTTCAACATGATGGTATCCTATGCCAAACTTAACATTTGAAGCACTTTGTTTGTTTAGCAATAATTGATACCCCCTACAAGATTCCACCCATTTTTCACAAGTGATCCTGGTGTCAACAAGCTCTTGTCTGACATCTCCCAGGTCATTTAGCATCATTTTGATTTGTGCTTGGGTTTCAATAGCAGAGTCAGTTAATTTAGAAACTTCTTTTGTTTTAGCACACAGTTTTCTTTCTAAATCACATTTTATCTGTGTGTATTTTCTTTCTAAATCATTGGCTTTGCCTTGTAAGTGCAGGTTTGTCTCTCTTATGAGAGCAAAAGTTTCTTTGCAAGAATTTGAGCAAAGTTTTGTCAAAGATTCTTTTGATACCTGTGACAATGCAGATTTTGAAGTACAGCCTTCAAATGCCATTAAGGCAAAGTTCTTTCTGCCATTGTCTGGTTCTCCCCAGTTGATGTCAAACACTTTGTTGTCTGCATCAGGATTGCACTCTGTGGTGTCATAAGGGAGACTGCTCCAGTCAACATACCCTGAGGTAAAAAGACTTTGTTGTGAGGGTTGTTGAGGCTGTGGAGGAAGTTGAGCAGCTGGAAAGGGAGGGATTGATTGTTGGCTCTGCATCTGTTGAGCAGGCACTTGAACATATTGTACTTGAGGCATATATTGCTGTTGAGGAGCTTGTGCCTGTACAAAATGAGCACTCCCTTGAGTTCCATTGTTCCTATTATAATTGGGGTTATAGTTATTTCCAGATTGTGATTGGTTAAAGCTAGAGCTTCTACACTCTCTAGCAAAGTGTCCCAACTTCTGACACTTGTGACATCTCAGTTTAGATTTGTCAAAACCAATTTTTGTATTACTGGTCAATCCTGGAAATTTCCTTCCTGACCTTTTATAAAACTTGTTAGTTTTAATGCTTAGCATGGCCAGTTGGTGTAATATGTCCATTTCTTCAAAGTCATCACTGCTAAAATTTTTCAAATCATCCATGATAAAACATAGATTATCAGCAGTTTGACTTTGGTCATCATTGTCATAACCTGGGAAAGATCTTTCTGATGAGATCCCAGTGGTTATGTCAATATTGTCATAAGATCCATAGGAACAAGTTGGTGAATCTTGTCCCAAAAGTGTTGTACTACCTGGTAGGTAGTCATCAGCAGTTTTACCAGAAGTTTGTAATTTCTTCTTTTGATCAATTTCTCTCTCAAAAGTAAGTAATCTCCCATGGAGTTTTGTAAGAGTGAGGGAGCTAAAATCTGGTGAGGATCTTAAAACAATTGAGTAAGTTTCCCATTTGTCAGGTAAAGACCTTAAAAATCTATGTAGCATAGACACTGTTGTATAGGTCTGACCATTTAACTTTAGCTCAGATATTAATGAGGAGAATCTTTCAAATTGTTGAGTCAAAGTTTCCCCATTAATATAAGCAAATGTTTCATATTGTTGAGCTAAAATCTCTCTGGTGTTGGCAATCACCTCTTCAGTTCCTCCAAACTGTTCTTTAAGACAGTCCCAAAGTTCTTTGGCACTTTCACAATGTAAAAGGCCAGAGTATATTTCATTTGGGAGAGCCATTGCCAACATAGAGAATGCTTTTGCATCTAGCTCAAGTTTTAGGAAATCCTCATCTGTATAGTCTTTGGGTTCCTTTGGAATCCCTTCTTTAGTTTCAAGATTTATATTTACTGGTTTGTGAGGACCATATATCACAGATCTCCAACAACCTGTGTTGGTTTGTGACAAGGTATGTGCCATTCTCTTTTGCCATATGTTGTACTCATTTCTCACAAGCATGGCAGGTTTAGTGGCAGAACCAGTATTATGTGGATCCATTTTTAAAGAGTATAGATTTGTCAGATGACTCTTTTAAGTGATGGATATTGATAAAAAGTGAACTTTTGATCTTTTTATTGAATATCAATAAGAGCTTTGTGTCTGATTCTCAATTTGTTAGATTGATATGTGATCAGATAAACCAATGCTCTGATACCAATTGTTGGATCAGTTTGCTCTTATTGCTAAGTAAGAACTTGCTATCTTGACACTTAAGTGTTTAGCAAGTCCTTGTAAATCAGATTATAAGCACAGCGGAATGTTATAAGTTAAAGCAACACTTTTTACACTAAGGCAGAGTTATAACTCCCCCTTGATGTTTGAAACTAATAAATGACAAAGTATTTATTATGAATCTGAGCTGTAAATGAGAACTAGATACTTAGAAAGATTCACAATAAATACAGAAATGGAATAGAACAATGAGAGTGTTTGAAGGATTTTTCTATTAAAATCAATGTCTAAAATAGAAGGTTGAAGCCTCCTATTTATAGACGTTTACATGCATGTATCTTGCTCAAAAAGCAAGTACAGAAACAACAGAAACAAGTTGCACAAGTTGCAACATTGAAAGAAACAAATACAGCTAAAAGTAATAATAAACAACAAACTACTGATGCAAAAGGCGGTGGCAAATATCTGATGCTAAGTGCTGATGAAGGACAAACTACTGAAGAGTAGTTTTGTCTTCAGTACTTCTGAAGTGAACTTGTCTGGTTTGGACTTCAGAACTTCTGCTTCTTCAGCACTTCTCATATCTTCTAATCAGCAGTTTCTTGTCTTCTCTTCAGTACTTCTATACTTAGCCAAAATGACAGAAGTGAATTAGACTAAGGTTTACAAAAGTGGTTTCACCAATCCTCTTTGTCCTAACAGGCATCAAAACCGCTCTAAAAAATCCTAAATGGATTCAAGCAATGCATGACGAACTAAAAGCTCTTCATGCTAATCAAACTTGGACCCTTGTTCCTCGACCCGCTAGCACCAACATTATTGGTTCTAAATGGATTTATAGAATCAAATATAAATCTAATGGATCCATTGATCGCTACAAAGCACGTCTTGTGGCTCAAGGATTCACTCAAATACCGGGTCTAGACTTCTCTCACACCTTTAGTCCGGTCGTCAAGTCTTCCACTATCCGGGTTGTTCTTAGTCTCGCCACCATTAACAAATGGTCCCTTCGACAATTAGATGTCAATAACGCCTTTCTCAATGGCCATCTCACCGAAACCATTTTTATGGAACAACCGCCAGGCTTTGAAGACTCAAATCGACCCAACTATGTGTGTAAACTCAACCGTGCTCTTTATGGTTTAAAACAAGCACCACGTGCTTGGTTTCAGTGCTTAAGCTCTTTTCTTCTAAATCGTGGCTTTCACAACAGTCGAGCCGACACATCTTTGTTCGTTTACAACCACCAAGGTATCTTAATTTATCTTCTTGTTTATGTTGACGACATCATTATCACCGGGAATAATGAACATTTCATCAACAACTTCACATCATGTTTAAACAAAGAATTTAAAATTAAGGACCTTGGTTCTCTAAATTTCTTTCTCGGACTCGAAGTTCATCACACAAAAACGGGTCTATTTCTAAACCAATCTAAATATGCCCACGACATCCTCACCCGAGCCAGTTTACTTGACTCAAAACCGGTTGCCACTCCTCTCACATCCAAAGATGTTTTCACCTCTCACGGCAACCCCTTCCATGATCCTACTCTTTATCGCTCTCTCGTGGGCGCTCTACAATATCTCACTATCACCCGTCCTGATCTCTCCTATGCCGTTAACCAAGCTAGCCAGTTTCTTCAAAATCCCACAACCGATCACTTCCGGCTAGTAAAAAGGATTCTTCGTTATGTTAAAGGCACCTTATCACATGGTTTAACATTTGATCGTCCACCTAACACTACTTTACTAGGTTTTTCAGATGCAGATTGGGCTCGATGTATCGACACACGAAGATCCACATATGGCTATTGTATCTACTTAGGAGGGAACTTAGTCTCTTGGAGCGCTAAAAAGCAACCAACGGTGTCCAGATCCAGCTGTGAGTCAGAATATCGTGCCATGATAAATACGGCAGCAGAAATTATTTGGTTAACTCACCTTCTTCGGGAACTTCATGCTCTTCCACCGGGTCGACCGACACTGTTATGTGACAACAAGAGTGCCCTATTTTTAAGTCAAAATCCAATATCCCATAAAAGAGCCAAGCACATCGACATTGACTATCATTTCGTTCGTGAATTGGTAACCGCAGGAAAGCTTCACACAAAATTCATCGCAACCGACAAACAAGTCGCCGACATTTTCACCAAGAGTTTGCCAAAACCGTTGTTTGAAAAATTTCGCACAATGCTTCGTCTTGGTCCACCACCAACTTGCATTGACGGGGGGTATTAGACAATAGCATATTCCATGGAGCAATATTCTCCTACTCATCAATGTAGTCAATGTTTATGTAGTCAATAGTATAATTATGTAGTCAATAGTTTCTAGTCAATAGTGTAATTATGTAGTCAATAGTTCCTTAGCTTAGAGGAGTAATTCTCTCCATATTGTTAGTCTAGTCATTTGTATTTAAAGGGTTGTAACATTGCAATGAAATTTAAGTTGACCATTGTGATTTCATAATGCTAAAACTTACTTTAGATTAAACCCTAATCTTATGATACCACTATTATTTAAAGATTTACTTTTCAATTTTGTGAATTTTGTGACAAATGGGCCATGTAGGGACGAGGTTATACAAAATGAGCAGTTTACACTCAAACCTACTTCTAGATTTTTAATATTTTGTGTAAATCAAAGTTAAGCACTTGAACTAGTCATGTGGATGGTGAAATTCTTCACATGATCACTTAGTTATGTTTTGTGTATAAAGAAGCACACTTTTATGAATCTAACTTAGGTGTTCAAGCTATATTTGGGTATGATTAAGCATTTAGAAATTTTATTACTAAAATAAAGTACATAGAGTTTCCCCTAATACGATGCACACTAAAGTATCCAATTTTAAGGATTTATGTATTTTGAATTGTCCAATTCTTTAGTTTGTGTGCAAGTGGTCTATTATGGTGTTTTCATATGTGGCTAGGGTTATGTGCTCATTTGTGTGTTAACATATTAATATAGGCCAACAACGACAATCATATCCAATACAATCTCATCCATAACTATTTTATCTATAGCTTGGTTATGTGGAAATTGTATTGAGTACGGTTATTATTATTGTTGGTTATTAACATGTTAATCAAGACCATACATGCTAAACATGATGAGTTACATGTAATCAAGCTTGCAAGCAAAATCTATACCGTGGACTTGCTCCTCTGAGCTAATCGAAAAGTATTGACCTTCATTAACTTAGAGTTAGAGGGCTTTCTCGCACAAAGACAAAACTGAAAAATATTGATATCCTCACCAAATTGAGAAGTCACTATTGGATATTGTATTACGGTTAAGCACATTAAGATTAAGCGCGTTAGGTTTTCTTTGCTTATATCCTTATATATTGTTTTTCAAGAGACACATAATTATCTCAAAACTCATTTTGTAGCGCCTATACTTAAAACATTTTTCAAATGTTCTCAGGTCTGATTTAATATATAAAGCTTTGATGTATTTACAACACTCTCAATATTTATGCAATATATATTTTCAGCTTATCAACCAAAAAGGTGAACAATGAGTGCTAGAGGAGCAAGATATGTTGTTTTATAAGTGGACAATACCTAACTAGTTTAGCTTAGGTTGTAAATGTATATCCCCACGATTAAAATTTCAAAGTATTTCAGCACTACCCCAACAACAACAGCCCCACGCTAACCTGATGCGAGCGAGCCAACGTGCGTAGGCTCACAACGCGAAGAAATAAATTTATGTTGGATTTGTAGGCTATGGTCGCGCCGATGCTCACCTCCAACCACGTGACAAAGTCATGTCGATGGCTCACGGCGGTGCTGAACGCACGCAACAACGTGTGGCCTTAAAAATCCTTTGTATACCAAATATGGCAACTTTGTCTCCACCTAATGGAAAGGGTAATAAATACTTGATACATTTAGCCATAGAAGTCCAACTTATTTCCTTCAACAAGCAACTAATAACAATATTATTATTAATAATATTATTATTATTATTATAAATCTTCAAAACAAAGGCCAACAACCTCAGATCTCTGCGTCTCTTCCTTCCTTGATTCACCATTTTAATGGCGGTAAGCTGCAATTACAGAGGCGTTGTTGCTCTGATATTATGTTGCATCATCGTATACACCACCACAACACAAGCAATCTGGTTAGACTTACCTGAATCAGGAACAAAGTGTGTGTCTGAAGATATTCATAACAACGTTGTTGTCCTTGCTGATTATTCTCTGATTAATAATCAAGAGGACTCGCATCTTCACCCTCCCGCCACCATTTCCGTCAAGGTATCCTTCGATCTAACTTTTTTTTTTAATTATTATTCTTTTTTTTTTTATTATTTTGATGTGAATTGGTTTTGCTGTTTAGTTGTTGTTCAGATCTTGACGTCGTTGAGTTGGATTAGTTAAATGGAAGTTGATTGTTTTGCATGAGTAGGAATAGGTCTTGAAAGGGATTTGTAATGTGTAATTGGTTGAATTAGATGTTGAATATGATGATATGGTGGATTTAGTAGAGGTGTTTGGTTGTGTTGGTAAGAGATTGTTTGATGATCAGTTTCTAGGGTTTGGATTTGTGTTTTGAAGTTTGATAATGAAGGGGATTAGATAATCAGAGTGGTATTGGTAGCAATTAAAGTGATTACTAAATATTTTAAGACCTATGAGTTGTGGTTCACGCCCTCTAAGAAGCTTTCCGCCATGTGGATGCCACGTCAGCAGAGTCGTTTTTAACTAGAAAATGGTGTAATGGCTCACGCTGCTCCGATGATTATATAATTAATATTTATTTATATTTTTAATAAAATTAGAGAGAGAGGTAGAGGAGCGTTTTGAATATCACTAGTTGTAGGGATAGATGTTGATTCCAGATTTCCAGCTTGATTAGAATGAGACATGATGTTGAATTTGATGATATGGTGCAGCTAATTTGGTTTTCAATTTGTTGAATGGATTTGTTACGAGTGATTGGTTGGATTAGGATTTAGGAGTTGGATTGGAGGAATAGGAAGGGATAAATGTTGATTGGAGTTTGATTAGGATGATATGTAATGTTGAATCTGATGAAAATCCAAGCCAAAAAAATAAATAAATATTAATTAGATATATTAATATTATATGAGTAGTTGTTTAAATCTTGATGACCTCGTTGAATTAGAAGTTGGATTGGAGGAATAGGTAGGGATGCATGTGGATTGGAGTTTGAGTAGGATGATAGTTGATAGATGATGTTGGCTATGATGATGTGGTGGACTTAATAGAGGTGTTTGGATGTGTGTTTTAGTAAGGGATTATTTGATGATCAGTTTATTGGGTTTGGATTTTGTTTTGAGATCATTAAAGGGATTAGATAATTAGAGTGATATTATTGGTAGCAATTAAAGTGATTATTAAGATTTTTATGAACCAGAAATGGTTCCCAACACTGATTTAGATAGGGATAAATGTTGACTGCAGTTTGATTTGAATGCATAAAACATGATGTTGAATGATATGGTGTATCTATTAAGGGGTGTTTGGGTGAACTAATAGGTGTGTTTCGATGCGTGTTAGCCAAAGATTACCTGATGATCAGTTGCTAGGGTTTGGATTTTGCTTTGATTGTTAGGGGATTAGATAATCAGAGTGATGTTAGTAGCAACAGAAGTGATTATTAAAACTGTTAACTGTTAAGAACCAGAAATAGTTCCGAATGCTAATTTAGGGATACATGTTGATTGCTTGTCAAAATGACACATGATTTTAAGCTGGTGATGCGGTGCATAATTTAGGGAGTGTCTGGATGTGCTAACAGGCGGTGTCTGAATGCGTTTTACTAAGAGATTATCTGATTATCAGTTTCTAGGGTTTGGATTTTGCTTTGATTGTTATGGGTATTAGACAATCAGAGTGATGTTATTAGTAGCAATAAAAGTGATTATTCATACATCCAAACACCCCCTTTGGTGGCATACAAGCTATACTTTGTGTCTAGAAGAACTACTTGGCACTTGCTTAAAGAGGTCAAGAATCCAAGTTAAATATAATAGAAATACTTTTTGGTAACAAAATCTTATCAAGTTCAGATTTGGTAGAGTGCTAAATTTGATATGAAAGTAGCTAAATATGGCATATAAATTGGAAAGATTTAAAGATGTGTATTAAATACTGTCTGTTTTGCTTTTGGAGTTCATTATACTATTACAGGAAATGTCATGGAAACTGTTTAGGCTGCAAGCGCCGCCCCTTATCCTGCAAGGGGTGTAGCCCCCTTGACCTTGCCATTCGTTGGGTCCGGGATTAGTTAGCTTATACGAGTGTGCACTCCACACCTCATGACAATTATAGATCTTAACATAAAGTCCCTTTGGTTTTGTACTTTGGTGTAAATCTTAATTACATAAAATGATTGAATGATTGATGAGCTATGACACTAAATCGCCACCATTTATATGATTTGTTATTAGTTTTTGTATTGATTGGATGATTATATTTGTGGAATGGTATTACATGTTTTTATTTTTCTCTGTGTATTTTGTGAATATAAATTATTATTTTTAGCTTTCATGTATATTAAATTTATAGGTATATTTTGAATATAGAGCACCTCAGAGACGAAGGCTAGCTTCTTTGCCTTACCCCTCGGTATCCAGGACCCTAATCGCCACACATTTTTAAATCCAAGTGTGGCTATTATGCTCTTATCAAATACCCTATTAATTTTTATATAATACGTCAAGTTCTATTGAGGCATTAATTATTTGCTTTATAGTCAACCTATATTGAGAAACACAATAATAATGTTCTTTGTGTGGCAATTCTTGATATTAACTTCCACTTTCCACTTGTGTAAAATATACATGATAATTAAACATTTTCACAATAGAAAGCTACAAGAACCTCAAATTGGAAATTGATTTTAGCTCTTGGATGGTTACAAAATGTTGTTATGGCTATAGTTTAGGATCATGGAATTTGCGGTTTGAATTGCAATTGTGGTCGAATTTTGAACTGGGAATACTGTTTACTATTTTCCAGAAATATATCATACATAGATATGTAAATTTATTGTTTTCTGAGATCATGAGTGAGTCGTATCATTAGAAGTTGTGAAAATATAAATAATAGATGCTACTTTTTTAAAGGTAACGTCGCCATATGGAAACAATCTACATCATAAAGAGAACGTGACTCATGGTCAATTTGCATTCACAACTTCGGAATCAGGCAACTACTTAGCATGTTTTTGGGTAGATGGGAATCATCGTCCTGGTGATCGCCTGACCGTTAGTCTTGACTGGCGAATTGGTATTGCTGCAAAAGATTGGGAAGCTGTTGCAAAGAAGGAAAAAATCGAGGTTAGTATCTTTAACTGCTGTACTCTAACTGAATTTAGTTTACCATAGAAGTAACAAAATGGGCGGGCTGAGTAACAGATCTAAATGGGTTCGGGTCAAACGGATCATGTTTTAAACTTTTAATGCCGGACAACAATTGACTGGGCTAACACCTTTTATACTTCAGTTTTTTGAATTTCGTAAGTAGTTAACGTATTATATTATTACCAAAAACTTTATATCGAAACGAATGATCTAGTAATTTGTAAGCTTTGAATACACACATTTAACCCATTTGACCCTGTTCGGCCCATTTCCTTGCAGCAAATCTTTTTATATATTTTAATAATATTGTTCTTTCATATAACCCGGGGGTTGAAAATTGCCCCTTCTTGTTTGCTGCCTTCATTTACACATGATCTCTCTTCAGGGTGTCGAATTTGAATTGACAAAACTTGAAGGTGCTGTGGAAGCTATCCATGAAAATTTGATATATTTGAAGAACAGGTAAATTTTACTTTTTCTATATAGTTATTATTTCTTTTTATAGGAATCATTTGTTTGTTTCATTGTTTTAAAACTGGGCATGACATTACCGGTCCGGTTGAGACTGAATTACCTCCATTTGGTTTGGTTCCCTGATCAGGTGGTTGGACAGGAATCAACTTTTTTCTTTTAAAATCTCATTTACATGCTACTTCCGGCTCCATATATTTTGTTTTTAGGTCTCATATTTTGTTAACATTGCGTATCCACATCAAAAGATAAAAAGTGGTTCCATACTTCCACATTTTATTTTAAACGACGTCATCCGGTTTTTGAAAGAGAGCGGTTCGATGACCGATCTGGACTATCTGGTTATAGAAACATTGGTTTGTTCCGGTCTTGGGTATATGCGCCTTTTAGTGTAATGCATTGAATATCATTTTTAAAGAATGCTATCAAGTATTAATATAAACGCGTGAAGAATAAAGTATTGTTTACCGAATGTGTACACACAGGGAGGCAGAGATGAGGGAAGTGAGTGAAAAGACAAACGCACGAGTGGCTTGGTTTAGCATCATGTCTCTTGGCGTGTGCATTGGAGCTGCAGTTTTGCAGGTATGGTACTTGAAACGGTTCTTCCACAAGAAGAAACTTATTTGAAACTTACATCTTTTAGATCGTACCGCACGGTTAAACACAACTAGTTTGAGAGAACAGATTTTGAGATGTGGAAATTGGTATAATTGTTGTTGTATTAGTTGTTAAATGTTAATTAAAGCAGGCTACTTTCCAGTTTCATTCTAAGCCTATTTATTTGGTCTGCATGCATATCTGAAGCTGTAGCTAACCTAGTTATTGTTCTAAAATGGTTTCTAACATATGCGACCCGTTTACTTATGAATCGATCGATTCAGGTTATGTGCTCTAAAAATATAATTGATAAAAGGGGGATGGGTCAAAGGGGTATTTGTTGAATGCATATAAGATCTTAAATCATTTATTGAATTGATGCTTTTTGAATTGCAACATGATGGTGTATCCAAAATTGGGAACTAATATTTATTCGCGTTATGTGCTGTTTGGTAACCTCTTAATGGTTAGTGAGAATCACATGTAATTTTGAACCCCAAGATACCGTAAAAAGGGTAAATACAATACATGCGTGAAAATCCACAAACCTGGAGATCATTTTACAATCGAGTATGAGATTAAAATTAGCAAAACTCGTCCCATATTTGGTACATGCCGTCGATGTGTGCGTCGATGTGTGCCCCAGACTCACAGCCACTCTCGATCACTGCTCTCAGCTATTGGCCATCACAACTGTCTGTTGACCGCTTTTAATGGTCCGATTTCATTTATGGGTATTGGAATAACTAAAATAGCATAGCAGCATTAGCTTGTATGCCCTTTATTTGTATATGCTTTTAACTTAAAATAAATGTGAAGCGGTATTAGTTTTCGTATTTTTAATCTTTTTTTTTAACAGTGTTGGCAATTCGGCTCAACGACATACCTCTTCATAGTCCAGGTATGTCCATAAATTGAAGAGGTATGTCGTTGAGCCCGAACCGTTACAGGAGGAAACAGACTAACTCATAAAAACCCCGTGACTTGCATATGCCTGAAGAGCTCATTGACACTCCCTGTTAATGACAACAATTTTTTTTGCTGAAGTGAGATTTCACAACGCTCTTATATACACTAGTTGGTGCCAGTGAACCAAATGATCATTGGCATTCATTTTCGTTTCATTTTTTCCTTAAAGCATCTCTAATGAGTACAGGCGAAAGGCATCGCTAAGGGGACGGGTTGGCCATTCTTGAGGGATGTGGAATTATGTGAAGTAGAGGAGAAAAAAACCGTATCAAAGGACATGAGAAAAAAAATTGTGTCAAAGGACGACGTTGATGGAACAAAAAATAATTAAGTTTTTTATACTGAAAATCTTATTTGCAAACAAAAAAACTAAAATAGTTTATAAATTGAAGAAAATAGTAAAGTAATAAAATCAAGTCCCCTCTTACTTTTAATTATGGTAATAAGAGGGGACGGGTAGCAGCACTCGCAGCCCGCCAACTGGATCATCACTCGTGAACCCTATCCACCGGCAGTAGCACCCGTGAAGCATCCGTGGATCACTGGGTTTCCCTCTCTCCTCTACCCGTGACCACGGCGGCGATGAACCCGTACTGATAGTGAGGTACCATTGCCATTCACTGGTTGCGCCCCGTCCCCCCTAATTGTATGCTATTTCAAGTCTAAAATTTTCTACCTACATGTTTCAAATATGACAGATGCTTGTTCATTGTTTGAGCGTGGTTTGTACGAATACTCTGTTTGCTGGAATTGTAGTCTCGGAATTTAACCACTTTCTCATATGCGCACACATAGGGCTGTAAACAAACCAAATATTCAACGAACAGTTCGTGAACTGTTCGACGGGAAGTTTGTTTGTGTTCATTCGTTTAATGGTGGGTGGCGGCGCAGCTTGTTGCCCGCCTACCTACCATCCTTATGTAATTTACGTGTTTTTGTCAATGGAAACTTAAATGAGTGTTGAACTTAAAAAAATAAATAAATAAAAATAAATAAATGAACAAACACAATCAAGAAATTATGTTCGTTTAGTTAAACAAACGAACATGAACAGAGGTCGCGTTCGTTCATTTATATTCGTGAACGTTTGGTAACGTGTTCGTTTATGTTAGTTTGTGTTTGATAGTTCATTAGGGTTTTTACTTTTTATTTTTAAGTTAGGTACTTTAAATTTCCAATTGGTAAATTATTTAATATGTATTAGTGTATCACACATTAATATTACTTCACCTATTTTGTTTAACTAATATTCAGGGTGGATTAAATGAAAATTTCAAGTTTAATATGATAATTTTGAGTTTTTATGAGACACTATGTTATGGTAATTATGTGATCAAGATTATGTCAAGTATGTTTAGGTAATTGGATTAGTATATTTTGGTGACAATATTTGTGATAAAAAATGTTGATTTTATTCGAAATTAAAGATGCGTTAGTTTGACTCCGGCTTTGTTCATGTGTACTTGTTTGTGTTATTTTGCATTAATTGGGTTTGTTTGTGTTTGCTTTTGTCCGACAAGTAAATTTAACAAATAAGCACAAACAAAACGAACGTGTTCATTTCCTTAGGAAACGCACACGAATAGAAAATCTCGTTTGGTAAGTGTTCATGAACAGTTCGTGAACAAGTTATTTCCTTAACAAACAAACACGAACAGGAAAACTCGTTTGATAAGTGTTCATGAACAGTTCGTGAACACGTTATTTTCTTAACAAACGAACACGAACAAGACCTTGTTCGTGTTCGCTTGGTTCGTTTACAGCCCTATGCACACATCTACCTAAACTACAAACGGTGTCCTTAAACATAGGTCAACATCGATAGCTAAGCACACATGTAGAGGTAGTTTATTTCTATGTGTTGCCCTTGCTGAGACATTGGGTCTTGTGGGCACACGTCTAAGTATAGTTTTAGTTCTTTTGTGTTGCCCGCGTCTAGCCATTGAGCGACATGTGCACACATATAAAGATGTGGGAATGTGTTCTTCGTGTTGAGACATCATGATACGTGACAAATGGTTAATGGATGAATTAATGGTGGTTATGGTGGTGTGATCGATCGGAGAAGAAGCTCAGAGAGAGAGAGAGAGAGAGAGAGAGAGAGAGAGAGAGAGAGAGAGAGAGAGAGAGAGAGAGAGAGAGAGAGAGAGAGAGAGAGAGAGAGAGAGAGAGCACACAAGAGAAACGGTAAACTGATCGATGTGTTATTGAACGTTATTACCGGTATTTAACAGCTATTACAGTAACCGACTTTAACCGTCGATTTACACTTTTGCCCCTTCTAGTTCTACTTATTACATTTCAGCTATCTATCTTTATTATTACAATATTACACAAACAGTCCTTATAGTTCTACTCATATCAATACTTCCCCCCTAAAAGAATTTTGCCCCAAAATTCAAAATTCAAAATCTGGAAATCGTAGCTGCATTTCTTGTTTATCTTCCCAGGACGCTTCCGACAAAGGCAAATCTTTCCATTTAATCAAAACTTCAACTCCCACCCTATTCCTTTTCCTGATTATTCGTTGTTCCAAGACTGCATCGGGGAGGTAAATAAAACGAGGTTGAGCAGGCAGAGGAATTATTCTTGAAGGTGAACCATGGGCTAGCTTCAGCAGTGACACATTAAACGTTGGGTGAATTGAGCAATCATTGGGCAAATCAAGACGATAAGCTACTTTCCCCACTCTTTCCACCACCAAAAATGGTCCAAAATACTTCGAACTCAGCTTATTGTGCTTGGAATGTCTCAGGGAATTCTGACGAAATGGGTGCAACTTCAGGTAAACAAAATCTCCCACTTTAAACTCCCTCTCACTTCTATGATTGTCAACTAGCTGTTTCATTCGATTTTGAGCTTTTTGTAATGATTGTCTAAGCTGAATTATCATCTGTTCTCTATCTCTGCATTGTTGATCCACCATAGCAATTGAACAATCTTTAGGAAGGTAGGGTACAAATAGAGGAGGAGGGTAACCGTATAGTGCTTGAAAGGGTGTCATATTGAGGGAAGAGTGAAAGTTTGTATTATACCACCATTTTGTAAGAGAAAGCCATTTCAGCCAATTATTGTTAGAGTCTAGGGTCATACACCTCAAGTAAGACTCTATGCACCGGTTGACTACTTCAGTCTGACCATCTGATTGGGGATGGTAAGCTGATGACATGGCCAGATTAATACCCTGCAGCCTTGTAAACTCCTTCCAAAAGGAACTCAGGAACACAGGGTCCCTGTCAGACACTATTGTGTTTGGCCAGCCATGAAGTTTGAAAATATGATCCAAGAATAGTTGAGCAACAGTTTCTGCTGAATAAGGGTGACCAAGAGGAATGAAGTGACCATATTTAGTAAACCTATCTATGACCACCAAGATAGTATCTTTACCATTGATCTTAGGAAACCCACCAATAAAATCCATGGACAAGTCTGAAAAGGCATATTTAGGAATAGGCAATGGCTGAAGAAGGCCAGGGTATGCAACATTCTCATTTTTTACCCTTTGACAGATATCACAATGTCTAATGAATTGCCTTACCTGTTTGTTCATTCCTTTCCAAGTGAACAAACTCTTAATTCTTTGAACAGTAGCATGGACTCCTGAATGGCCCCCCATAGCTGTCTTATGACAGATAGAAATGATATCAGCTTGTAAAGAATCAGACTTTCCCACCACAATCTGTCCTTCTTTGGTTAGTAAAGTCCCATCCCACTTGTACTTAGGAAGAGACTTACCTTGCAGTAATTCTTGAATCTTCTTCTGTAACAAAGAATCTGTCTGCCAAGTATCTTTAATCTTATCCAGCAGGGATGTGTCCAAAGGAGAAACAGATATGACACATAAAGTGGGTCCTTGAAGTTTGGAAAGAGCATCAGCAACCTTGTTCTCCACTCCTTTTTTATAAACAATTTCATAATCAAACCCCATGAGCTTGAAAAGCCAAACATGTTGTAAAGGAGTGGTTAACTTTTGTTCCATTAAGTGCTTCAGACTCTTTTGATCTGTCTTGATGATAAAGTGTTTAGAGATTAAGTAATGTTGCCAATGTTTGACAGCCATAATAATAGCTAGCAGCTCTTTCTCATAAACATAAAGGGATTGTTGTTTAGAGGATAGTGCTTTACTAATGAAAGCAAGAGGATGGCCCTCTTGCATTAAGACTGCACCAATACCTACACCTGAAGCATCAGTCTCCAAAACAAATTCCTTAGAAAAATCAGGAAGAGCCAAAACTGGAGGAGTGCATAAGGCTTCCTTCAGTGTAAGAAATGCTCTTGTAGCTTCATCATTCCATTTAAAATTGTCTTTTCTTAAAAGGTTTGTCAGTGGTTTAGCAAGAATACCATAGGATTTGATGAATCTCCTATAATATCCAGACAACCCTAAGAATCCCCTTAGCTGCTTAATTGTTGTAGGAATAGGCCACTTTTGTATAGCTTAAATCTTCTTTGGATCAGTAGCAACACCTTCCCCAGATATAATATGCCCAAGATATTCCATAGAATCACCACCAAATGAACACTTTGACATTTTTGCATATAGCTGTCTATCTTTTAACAGTTGTAAGACTTCCTTCAAATGAACCAAGTGTTGATCCATTGACTTACTATAAACTAGAATATCATCAAAAAAAATACCAAAACTGATTTTCTTAAAAGATTCTTGAAAGTATGATTCATTAGGGATTGGAATGTTGCAGGAGCATTTGTTAGGCCAAAAGGCATAACTAGAAACTCAAAGTGGCCTTCATGAGTTATAAATGCTGTCTTATGCACATCAGCAGGGTTCATCCTAATTTGATGATAACCAGACCTGAGATACAACTTAGAAAACACTGTAGATCCCCCCAATTCATCCAGTAGATCCTCAATCAATGGAATAGGGAAACTATTCTTAACAGTGGCATCATTTAACCTCCTATAATCAATACACATTCTCCAAGTATTATCCTTCTTTTTTACCATAACAATAGGGGCAGCAAATGGACTTGAACTACCCCTAATGACACCAGTGTCTAACAATTCTTTAGTCATCTTCTCAATAACATCTTTTTGTGCCACTTGATATCTATAAGGCTTTTGATTAATAGCGGCAGATTCATCTTTTAAGATTATCTTATGATCAAAAGCCCTATGAGGAGGTAAAGATGTTGGTGTTTGAAACACATCATTAAAATCTTTTAGTAAAGAATTCAGTTGATGATTACTTACAGGATTCTTGACTGTAGAATCATGTTGAAAATTATCAACTTCTTCCACCTTAAGACTGAATAATTGTCCTTGTACCATTGCTGTGTCAGAAGATAATAATTGATTCATGGCCCCAAGAGTACATAAGGACAACTTGTTGTTTCTGGTGCCTTTCAACAGGTAAGTCTTGTTGCCAACCTTAAATTGCATAGTTAGATCCTTGAAGTTCCATACAATATCACCCAATGGAAGCAACCATTGTACCCCTAACACCATATCATAAGTGGCCAAGGAAATGACTAAAACATCTGCTTTGAACCATAGGCCCTGCATCTGCCATTCAAAGTTTATGCACACCTTTCTGCAGATCAATGGAACTCCATTAGCAATTCCTACCTTCATTGGGGTTATGTCTTCAAGATGACAGTTCAGCTTATGGGCCAATTTTTCATCAATGAAATTATGAGTTAATGTTAGGACAAAAAGGATTGGTGAAACCACTTTTGCAAACCTTGGTCTAATTCACTTTCTGTCAAAATACTCTAAGTATGGAACTGCTGAAGACAAAGAATCAAACTGCTGAAGAAGAGATTCAGAAGTGCTGAAGAAGAAGTCATCAGAAGTTCTGAAGTTCAAACCAGACACTTCTACTGAAGAACTACTGAAGACAAACTACTCATCAGTAGTTTGTCATTCATCAGTACTTGAAGAAGATCTTTTCCACCGCCTTTGTATATCAGTAGTTTAATACTTTAGTATTTCTTTTTGCTTTATGTACAAGTTCCAAGACTGCAACTTGTTGCAACTTGTTTCTGAACTTTCTTTTTGGCAAGGTTCATGTATTTGTAAAGTCTATAAATAGAAGGATTCATCCTTCTGTTTTAGACATTGATTTTAATACAAGAAATCCTTCAACTCTTATTATTGTTATTTCCATTTCGTGTTTACTGAGAATCTGTCAAAGTGTTTCATTCTCATTCAATACTTAGATTCTCAATAAACACTTCTCATTTATTAGTTCTTGATTCCAGGGGGAGTAATAACTCCTGTTGATAAGTGTAGCTATAAACTTATAAACATTCCGCTGTGCTATCACTCACCAAGAACTTGCTAAACATTTAAGTGTCAACTAGCAAGTTCAACTAAAAGAGCAGCTTACCTGATCCAACAATTGGTATCAGAGCTCTGGTTTATCTGATCACATATCAATCTAACAAATTGAGAATCAGACACAGGCTCTTATTGATATTCAAATAAAGGATTATAAGCTCACTTTTATCAACATCCATCACTTTAAGAGATATTTGACAAATCAATACTCTTTAAAATGGATCCTCATAATACTGGTTCTGCCACCAAACCTGCCATGCTTGTAAGAAATGAATATAACATATGGCAAAAGAGAATGGCACATACCTTGTCACAAACCAACACAGGTTGTTGGAGATCTGTGATATATGGTCCTCATAAACCAGTAAACATAAATCTTGAAACTAAGGAAGAGATTCCAAAAGAACCAAAAGACTATACTGATGATGATTTCCTAAAGCTTGAGCTTGATGCAAAAGCTTTTTCTATGTTGGCAATGACACTCCCAAATGAAATCTATTCTGGCCTATTACATTGTGATAGTGCCAAAGAGCTTTGGGACTGCCTAAAAGAACAGTTTGGAGGAACTGAAGAGGTGATTGCCAACACCAGAGAAATCTTGGCTCAACAGTATGAAACTTTTGCTCACATTAATGGGGAAACTTTAACTCAGCAATTTGAAAGATTTTCCTCATTAATATCTGAGCTAAAACTAAATGGTCAGACCTATACAACTGTATCTATGCTTCATAGATTTTTAAGATCTTTACCTGATAAATGGGAAACATACTCAATAGTCTTAAGATCTTCACCAGATTTTAGCTCCCTTACTTTTACAAAACTTCATGGGAGATTACTTACTTTTGAGAGAGAAATTGATCAAAAGAAAAAGTTACAAAATTCTGGTAAAACTGCTGATGACTATCTACCTGGTAGTACAGCACTATTGGGACAAGACTCACCAACTTGTTCAAATAGTTTTGGATATTTTGACCACATTGACATAACAGCTGGGATCTCATCTGAAAGATCATTCCCAGGTTATGACAATAATGACTTTGGTCAAACTGCTGATAACATGTGTTTTATCATGGATGACTTAAATAGTTTCAGCAGTGATGACCTTGAAGAAATGGATATTTTGCACCAACTGGCCATGTTAAGTTTAAAAACAAATAAATTTTACAAAAGGTCAGGAAGGAAGTTTCCAGGACTTAACAGTTCTACAAAAATTGGTTTTGATAAATCTAAACTTAGATGTCACAAGTGTCAAAAGTTGGGACACTTTGCTAGAGAATGTAGAAGCTCTGGCTTTAACCAATCTCAGTCTGGAAACAATTTTAACCCCAATTATAACAGGAATAATGGAACACAAGGGAGTGCACATTTTGTACAGGCACAAGCACCACAACACCAATATGTGCCATAAGTACAATATGTACAGATGCCTGCTCAACAGATGCAGAGCCAACAATCAATCCCTCCCTTTCCAGCTGCTCAACAACCTCCACAGCAACAACAACCCTCTCAACAAAGTCTATTTACCTCAGGGTATGTTGACTGGAGCAGTCTTCCTTTTGACACCACAGAGTGCAATCCTGATGCAGACAACAAAATGTTTGACATCAATTGGGGAGAGCCTGACAATGGCAGAAAGAACTTTGCCTTAATGGCATTTGAGGGATGCTCCTCAAAATCTGCCTTGTCTCAGGTATCAAAAGAATCTTTGACAAAACTATGTTCAAATTCATGCAAAGAATCTTTTGCTCTCATAAGAGAGACAAATGTGCACTTACAAGGAAAAGCTAATGATTCTGAGAGAAAACTCACTCAGATAAAATGTGATTTAGAAAGAAAACTTTCTGCAAAAACAAAAGAAGTTTCTAAATTGACTAACTCTGCTATTGAAACCCAAGCACAAATCAAAATAATGATTAATGACCTAGGAAATGTCAGACAAGAGCTTGCTGACACCAAGGTCACATGTGAAAAATGGGTGGAATCTTGTAAGGGGTACCAACTATTGCTAAACAAACAAAGTGCTTCAAATGTTAGGTTTGGCATAGGGTACAATCACACTGAAACACCAACAGATTTCTCTCCCAAAACTACTGAAGATGGGAGAAAAATTGTTTCAGGTGAAACTTCTGAAGAGGAAGAATGCACATCCTTCCATGAAAACTTTCTAAAATCACTCAAAGAAAGTTCTTTAGAAGTATTGATTAAATCTGACTTTAAGTCATCAGCAGTTTCAACTACATCAGGAGTTGAGAACCTGAAAACTACTGATGACCTAAAACCAATCAAAACTGTCAGAGATTTGTCTTTGAAAGAAAAGACAAAAGAATGTGAAATTTGTGGTCTGTTCAACCACAAAACAGAATTTTGCAGATATAGAAAGGGTATTCAGTTTAATAAGAAAAATCAACAACTAGTTGTGGGGGAACAAATCAAAAATGATTATGTAAAAACCTTTTCTCCCAAGAAACAACAACCAGCAAAAACCCTTTCTCAGAAAAAGACTAAATCTCAACAAAAGTCTTTTTCTCAAAATTCTCCTTCAGTAGTTAGACCTAAATCATCAGCAGTTTCACAAACTGCTGAGATTAAAGATCTTATGAACATGGTACAACTACTGATGACCAAATTTGATGGTGGTCCTCAAAAAGATACCACCATTGTACTTAATGCAAAATCCATTGCCAAAAAGACATGGATTTCTAAACTTGGTCAAGAACAAACTATAAATGTTCTCAAGAGCAAACCCAAAGCCAAACTGGCTTGGGTTCCTAAATCTAACTAATTTGCTATATTGTGCAGAGAGTTTCCAGAGGCTTGAATAGCATTTGGTATGTAGACAGTGGAGGCTCAATGCACATGACAGGATGCAGATACCTGATAAACAAATTTACAGTCAAAGAGATGGATCTGTGTCCTTTGGGAACAATGCTAAGGGATATGTGCTAGGACATGGCAATGTCTCCTCTGGCAAAATACAGTTTGACAAGGTCAATCTGGTTGAAAACCTTGAGTACAACTTGCTAAGTGTGTCACAAATGTGTGATAAAGGATATTCTTCCTTTTTCACAAAGACAGCATGCAAGATCATATCACCAGAAGGCCAGAAGTTGATAGAGAAGATCATTGAAGATCATACTTTGTTAATTGCCAAAAGATGTGGCAATGTCTATGCAGTGGACATTGAAAAAGACAAAGTACTGAACAACACTGCCTGTTTCTTCTCAAGGGCATCAACTTCAGAAACTGATCTCTAGCACAGGAGACTTGGCCATGTAAACTTTAAAACCATAAATAAAGTCACAAAAATGGGCTTGGTCAGAGGTCTACCCTTAAAAGTATACCAGTGTCAAGAACACTGTGTATCCTGTTTAAAGGGTAAACAGCATAAGTCCTCCTATAAGTCTATTGAAGAATAAAAAACAACTGCATGTCTTCAACTACTCCATATGGACTTATTTGGGCCTGTAAAGATCATGAGCCTTGGTAAAAAGAAGTACTGCTTAGTCATCATTGATGACTACTCAAGATTTACATGGGTATTCTTCTTATTTTCCAAGGATGAGGCTGCTAAAATCATAAAGTTCTTCATTCTACAAGTAGAGAAGCAATACTCTCTACCTGTCAAAACCATTAGAAGTGATAATGGGACAGAGTTCAGGAACAAAACTCTGAATGACTTCTGTTTGTCTAAAGGGATTATTAGACAATTCAGTGTTGCCAGAACTCCTGAACAAAATGGTGTGGTAGAAAGGAAGAACAGAACTTTAATAGAAGGAGCAAGAACAATGTTAGCTGATTCTGGCCTACCTTTATACTTCTGGGCAGAAGCAGTTAACACATCATGTTATGTTCAAAATAGAGTTCTTGTTGTCAAGAGACATTCAAAGACTGCCTATGAAGTTCTTCATGGCATGAAGCCCCTTATCTCCTTTTTAGGGCTTTTGGATGTCAATGTTTCATCTTGAACATCAAGGAATCTATTTCAAAGTTTGCTGCCAAAGTTGACTCAGGTTACTTTCTTGGTTATTCATCAACTAGAAAAGCCTACAAGGTTTTTAACTCAAAAACCAGGATAGTAGAAGAAACACTGAATGTCAAGTTCAATGAGTCAAAACACACTCTCATTCCAGCACATCCTGCTGAACTCTTTGACCTTGACAACTTTCATTTTGAACCTGAAAAGACTGTCACTTCATCCAAACCTACTTATTATGGTGATCAAAGGTTTGATGATGAGGATCCAACACCATGGACTCCTCAAACAGTCATTAAGTCAACTTCAAAACCATCAGAAGTTTCACAAACTTCTGATTCAACAAATACTGAAGGCCAAACTCAAACATCTGCTTCAGCACCTGCAACTACTGAAGACACTGAAACTGCTGAACCAGATATAATAGACCTCAGTAGTTTGTTTGAAGAACATGAGCCACCAACACCTGTCAGTGGTTTACAACAACTGATCGAACACAAAGATCATCCACTTGATCAAATCATGGGTGATATTGCATCAGGTGTTCTTACAAGAAACCAGCTTTCCAACTTTTGTCTATTCTCAGCATTTATTTCACAGTTGGAACCAAAGAAGTACCAGGAAGCTCTCAAAGACAACAATTGGGTGCAGGCAATGCAAGATGAATTGCTTCAATTCAACAAGCAACAGGTTTGGGAAATCTGTCCCTTACCACCAAACAAGCAACCAATTGGCACAAGATGGGTTTTCAGGAACAAACAAGATGAAGCTGGTATTATAATAAAGAACAAGGCAAGACTGGTAGTACAAGGTTACTCTCAAGAAGAAGGCATTGACTATGATGAAACCTTTGCTCCAGTTGCAAGGCTTGAAACAATCAGGTTATTTCTGGCCTATGCCATTTCCAACAAAATAAAAGTTTATCAAATGGATGTCAAGAATGCATTTTTGTATGGAAAGATAAAAGAGGAAGTGTATGTTTGTCAGCCACCTGGGTTTGAGGATCCTTCTCATCCTGAGTGGGTGTACAAACTAGACAAAGCTCTTTATGGGCTCAAACAGGCTCCAAGAGCCTGGTATGATACACTTTCAACCTTTTTACTCAAAAATAACTTCACAAGAGGTGCCATTGATAAAACACTTTTCATAAAACATGTTGGAAATCATGTCTTACTTGTTCAAATATATGTTGATGATATCATTTTTGGTTCAACAAACACAAAATTGTGTGATGAATTTAAGAAACTCATGCAATCAAAATTTGAGATGAGTACAATGGGAGAACTGCAGTACTTTTTAGGACTGCAGATTAAACAACAAACAAATGGAACTTTTATACATCAATCAAAATATGTTAAAGAATTATTAAACAAATTTTCTTTACAAGACTGTAAATCATGTTCCACTCCCATGACACCAACCACACAAGTTGAACCAGATGATCAAGGAAAACAGGTTGATCAAACCATGTATAGATGTATGATAGGTTCCCTTTTATATCTAACTGCTTCTAGACCAGATATTATGTTTTCAACATGTGTCTGTGCTAGATATCAATCAGCTCCTAGGGAATCACACCTTATTGCAGTCAAAAGAATTTTTAGATATCTGAAAGGAACTCCCACACTTGGAATTTGGTATCCTGCTTCAAGCAATACCAAGTTATCAGCTTTTTCAGATAGTGACTATGCAGGGTGTAAAATGTCAAGAAAATCAACATCTGGTGGTTGTCAATTCTTGGGAAACTGTCTAGTGTCCTGGCAATCAAAGAAGCAAACATCTGTTGCAACTTCAACTGCTGAAGCTGAATACATTGCAGCTGCAAGTTGTACATCACAGATACAATGGCTCCAATATCAACTTCTTGATTATGGAATCAAAGAGACCAAGACACCATTGCTTGTAGACAGCAAATCTGCCATTAGCATCATTCAAAATCCTGTTCAGTTTTCAAAGACTAAATACATTGAAATCAGGTATCATTTCATAAGAGACTGCTATGAAAAAGGCAAGATTGAAGTGAAACATGTAGCAACAGCTAATCAAATAGCTGACATTTTCACTAAACCCCTTGATACATCAACATTTCAGAAGTTAGTATCCATGCTAGGGATGCTAAATTTGTAAGTGTTTCTATTTATTTTTCTGCACATTTTTTGTTTTTCACTTACATCTGTTTTCAAACACTTGAAAAACTTCTGAAAAGAGAGAAACTACTGATGAACAAAACATCAGTATGGGGATAATTTCTGAAAAGTGATTAACTTCTGATAAAATAACCTTCAGAAGTTATGAATAAAAGTATTTATAAAGTATTTCTCATCAGTTGTTAAAACTACTAAAGAGAAAATGGGAACTACTGATGAAGATAATCCTTCATCAGCAGTTTGGTCAAAAAGGGCAAATCTGACTTTTCCCATCATCAGAAGTTTGACCTAGTCGGTTTAAAACTTCTGATAAAGAGATTTTTAACCTAGGCGGTTTAAAAACTTCTAATAAAGAAGATCCAAGCGGTTAAAAACTTCTGATAAATATATTTTTTCAACACTTATCCTTTCAAACACAAAAATTCCCTCTTTCTCTCTCAAGAAAGCTCTCAAACCCCTGAACCTGCAACACAAAATCACTGTTCGATTCATCAACACACACAAACCACATGGCTTTAGTTCTCAAACAGGGACACAATCTCAGAGCCTACTTAGAAAAACAAGAAGGCTGGTCCCAATACGATGAGATCATTGATCTTGTCGTCAAATCCCAATATTTTACCGCTCTCACCATAGACCCACCAATTCATCCTGAAACTCTAAATGAGTTCTGGGCTAATGCTGAGACAGTGATGGTGGATGATGAAGTTATCTCCCTCAACTCAACAATTAAAGGGAGACAAATGGCCATAACACCAGCCATACTCTCAAACAGACTGGGGTTGAATGATGTGAATGCCCCTGAAAAGTTTGACAACTCTGCTATCCACCTAACCATGACTGAGTGTGGTTATCAAGGTACTCTCTCACAAGCTACAATCTTTAAAAAGTATTTTGAACCAAAATATAAACTTTTGTTTCATTATATTATGTGCTTGAGTCCAAAAACTGGGTCTTATGACCAGATGCCCTCAACCTTTCAACCAATCTTTCATTCTATTGTGAATGAAACAAATTTCAGGGCATCAAAACTTTTCTTTAATGAGTTGGTGTTACATCACAATAACACTAAGAAAAAGTTTTTGTTATATCCAAGGTTCATTATGCAGTGCATAATATCTGAACTGGGTAATGAGGTGCTTGTGGGTAAAATTGAAATTTTGAAACCCTTAACCTCACAAGCATACTCAAGGCACAACAAACAGGCTGCCTGGCCAGAAGATGACCAAGGGGAACAAGCACCAGTCCCCATGGAACCCTCATCTTCCAAACCTACACCACCAAAGGCCAAGAAACCCAAGATAACAAAACAAAAACCCACCAAACCCAAAAGAAAAGCTGTTCAGGAGGTTGAGATGCCTGAACAAACTACTGTGCAATCTGCACTTCTTAAAGATGTGACTGAAACATCCTCTCAGTCTCATCCATCTCAAACCCCACCAAGAGCACCAATAACTATCCTTTTCAAAAGAAAAAGACTTAAGAAAAATATTCCAATTGACTCTTCTTTTGAAACTGCTGAACCCATTGCCCAAACTACTGAACCAGCACCCCAAATTTCTGAACCAGACATCGAAATAGCCAAACTTCTCTCCGGGCTAAAAGAGAAAGTTCCATCTACACATGTCAGTCCCCATCAACCACATCAAACATGGGACATAGACTCAGACAGTGACATGGATGTGGACACTCATAGCCCTAACCAAAGAGATGAGGATGAACCAGGGTCTCTAAGCCCAAACTTAGAAACCTTTGGTACTTTTAAGGCTGCTACTACTCATTTACTACCAGTGGTGGACCTGAGGACAGAAGTAAAATAGCTAAGACCTCAACTGTGGCAACTACTGATGAAGGCTTAATGCCTGAGGTAGGAAATCCTCTGAACCAAGAACAAGAGGTACATGAGACAACTGAGTTGGGCTCAGCTCATGATGTAACTGATACAGTCCTCATTGAGGATGTAATCAGGGATTCAGATGATTCCATTAATTTGGATGATGTTTCAAAACACAAAACTACTGAATTGACGGCTATAAGTGAAGGTCCTGCACCTGGTGTCTCTAAGCTCAAGAAGCTAGTCACACCATCTCAGGTTAAAGCCCACTCAATCCATGATTCCCCTAGAGTGGCATCTCCTGTACAACAAGGAGATCAACCAAAAACACACCCCTCACTACAAATGCCTACCCAATTCCCTGGGCAACCAAGCATAGACCTGAACCAACTATGCAGCCCAGATGGTCCCTTGTATCACATGATGAACACCCTCATCAAAAATCACATCCAAACATACACAGCTGACTTGGAGCTGTCCAAGCTTCAACTTCCAAAGGTGATAAAGCCAAAAAGGGGGAGAAAATCCAGGTGCCTATGGATACACTTGAAGCCAGAAGAAAGGCAAGAGTGGCTATCCTAGCTAGAGATCAACAAGATCAAGCCAGAAAAGAGAAACTGGCACAACAATTTGGAGTTTCTATTCAAGAGATAGAAGATGCTGAAAAGACTGATGAATCCCAAGGGCATAATGAAGAAACCTCTGATGGCCAAAGTTCTGATGAAGAATCAAAAAGTACTGAAGACAATCCTTCAGTAGTTGACAAACCTTCAGAAGTTGTCAACCCATCAGAAGTCAACACTTCCAAGACTCAAACTGCTGACCCTTCCTGATCAACTGCTCCTATTCAACCAACCTCTGCTCCTATCAGGCCTACTACAACAGTTACAACAATGACTGTGCTAAACCCTTCTCCAATCTCTCAATCAGCTGAATTACTTGAGAAGAGTTTAGTTGCAGCCCAAAAGAAGGCTAGAGAAGATCTGATTTGGAAAAATCTGGAAGAAAGGGATGACTTAGATCTAAGCCATGAAGAAAAACTTCAGGCTTATGAAGCTGAACTACAAAGGCAGGCTAGCCCAGATGAGATTGCTGAACAAGACAAAAGACATCAACTGATGTCTTACATTATGAAGAACAGCAAAGTCAAAGCCCACACATTGAAGAGACTCTCTGTGGAAGAGCTGACAAGAAGAGCTCAACTGATTGCAGATAAACTTGCAACAGGTAAAGACACAAAGGCCAAGAGAGCTCAGATGATAGAAGAACTGGTAGCCAATGGTTATGGTTCAAAAGCCTCAGTGTCCAAGTGGAAAGAAGAAAGATTGGTGGACACATACAGAAAATACAAGGCTGCAAGGGCTGCTAATCAGAGAAGTTTCAAACTGCTGAAGCTTCAACTTCAGTAGTTAGAACTTCTGGTGTTCAAAGAAGACCAGCTACCCAAAGAAAGAAGTCAGAGGAAAAAGTAAAGACTGATTTCAGAATGGTATTACTAGAAGGTAGTACAGTAGTACATTCTGATTTTGACATAGAAGAGAAGCCTCTGCTCACACAATTCAGGGATCCTTCCACCTTTGCATATCAAATCTAGAAGACCATCACAGACAAACTGCACACCAAGGTAGTAACTGAACATCATTTGCCAACATTTCAGATACCTAATGTGATGGAACAATAGCAGGGAAGTGAATCCCACCTGAGAGTCACTGAAGTTGAAAACATTCAACACCTAGGAGAAACCCAGGGTACCACCATGGTTCCCTACACTGCAGACTTTGACAAGTCTAAAGTACCAGTCATCAGATGGTCCTTTACTGATAACAACTCAGTACTTGTGACAAGAAGAGATCAAACAAGCAGGGAATATAGGTCGATGAATGAACTGAAGAAACTATCAACCAAAGACCTGCTTACAATCCAACACTTGGAACCAAGAAAAGGGTCTCTTACTGATGATCAACTAAACCAGCTCAAGAATTCCATGTTCAAAGGAATATGGAAAATTGTGAAGAACAGAAAGGAACAATAAGGAATTAGTAAGGTTTTGGCTTCATCAATCCAAGGGGAGATTGTTAGGACAAAAAGGATTGGTGAAACCACTTTTGCAAACCTTGGTCTAATTGACTTTCTGTCAAAATACTCTAAGTATGGAACTGCTGAAGACAAAGAATCAAACTGCTGAAGAAGAGATTCAGAAGTGCTGAAGAAGAAGTCATCAGAAGTTCTGAAGTTCAAACCAGACACTTCTACTGAAGAACTACTGAAGACAAACTACTCATCAGTAGTTTATCATTCATCAGTAGTTGAAGAAGATCTTTTCCACCGCCTTTGTATATCAGTAGTTTAATACTTTAGTATTTCTTTTTGCTTTATGTACAAGTTCCAAGACTGCAACTTGTTGCAACTTGTTTCTGAACTTGCTTTTTGGCAAGGTTCATGTATTTGTAAAGTCTATAAATAGAAGGATTCATCCTTCTGTTTTAGACATTGATTGTAATACAAGAAATCCTTCAACTCTTATTATTGTTATTTCCTGTTGGATCAGTTTGCTCTTGTTTGCTAAGTAAGAACTTGCTATCTTGACACTTAAGTGTTTAGCAAGTCCTTGTGAATCAGATTATAAGCACAGCGGAATGTTATAAGTTAAAGCAACACTTTTTACACTAAGGCAGAGTTGTAACTCCCCCTTGATGTTTGAAACTAATAAATGACAAAGTATTTATTATGAATCTAAGTTGTAAATGAGAATTAGATACTTAGAGAGATTCACAATAAATACAGAAATGGAATATAACAATGAGAGTGTTTGAAGGATTTTTCTGTTAAAAATCAATGTCTAAAATAGAAGGTTGAAGCCTTCTATTTATAGACGATTACATGCATGTATCTTGCCTGAAAAGCAAGCACAGAAACTCCAGTTACAAGTTGCACAAGTTGCAACATTGAAAGAAACAAATAAAGCTAAAAGTAATATTAAACAACAAACTACTGATGCAAAAAGGCGGTGGAAAATATCTTCTGTTAAGTGCTGATGAAGGACAACTACTGAAGAGTAGTTTTGTCTTCAGTACTTCTGAAGTGAACTTGTCTGGTTTGGACTTCAGAACTTCTGCAACTTCAGCACTTCTTCATATCTTCTAATCAGCAGTTTCTTGTCTTCTTTTCAGTACTTCTATACTTAGCCAAAAATGACAGAAGTGAATTAGACTAAGGTTTACAAAAGTGGTTTCACCAATCCTCTTTGTCCTAACAATCTCCCCCTGGATTGATGAAGCCAAAACCTTACTAATTCCTTATGTGTTTCTTCTGTCTTGAACAATCTTCCATATCTCTTTGTACATGGTGTTCTTGAGCTGGTTGTACTGACCATCAGATAGAGATCCTCTCTGTGGTTCTAGATGTTGAATTGTGAGCAGGTCTTGTGTTGACAGTTTCTTCAGATCACTGATCTTCTTGTAAGCCCTGCTTGAGAAGTCTCTTCTTGTCAACAGTACTGAGTTGTTATCAGTAAGTGACCATCTGATGATAGGGATCTTTGACTTGTTAAAGTCAGAAGAATAGGGAACCAGACTTGTCCCTTGGGTTGATGGTCCTGAGTGCTGGATGTCTTCAGTTTCAGATAGCTTCAGGTGGGATTCTCTTCCTTGTTGTTGTTGTTGCATACCAGGCATCTGAACAGTTGGGAGATGGTGTTCAGTCACTACTTTGGTATGCAGCTTTTCTTTCTTTGATTGTCTTTTGTATTTGATAAGCAAAAGTGGAAGGATCCCTGAACTGTGTTAACAGAGGTTTCTCCTCAATGTCAAAATCTGAATGGACTATTGAACTTCCTTCAAGTAGTACCATTTTGAAATCAGTTTTGACATTGTCCTCTGCCTTCTTCTTCTGAGCAGCAGATCTTCTAGATACACCAGAAGTTCTAACTACTGATCTTGAAGGATCAGCAGTTTGAAACTTCTCAGGATTTGCAGCCTTGGCAGCCAAGTATTTTCTATATGTATCCATTAGTCTTTCTTCTTTCCATCTGGATACAGAGGCTTTTGAACCATATCCTTCTGCTACTAGCTCTTCAATTATCTGGGCTCTCTTGGCCTTTCCATCTTTGCTTGTGGCCAGTTTGTCTGCAAGCAGTTGTGCTCTTCTTGTCAGCTCTTGCATAGAGAGTCCTTTGAGTGTAAAGGCTTTAGTCTTGCTGTTCTTGGTAATATAAGACACCAGTTGTTGTCTTTTATCCTGTTCAGCAATCTCATCAAGGCTAGCCTGCCTTTGTAGTTCAGCTGCATAAGCCTGAAGTTTTTCTTCATGGCTTAAGTCCAAATCATCCCTTTCTTCCAGAGATTTCCAAATCTGATCTTCTCTGGCCTTCTTGTTGGCTGCAATTAAGCTCTTCTCTAATAGTTCAGCTGATTGAGAGATAGGAGAAGGGTTTAATACAGTCATTGTTGTAACAGAGGTAGGCCTGATGGGATCAGATGTTGGTTGAATGGGAGCAGTGGTTCTGGAAGGTTCAGTGGTTTGAGGTTGGGAAGTGTTAACTTCTGATGTGCTGACAACTGCTGATGGTTTGTCAGCTACTGAAGGATTGTCTTCAGTACTTTCTGATTCTTCATCAGAAGTTTGGTCATCAGAAGTTTCTTCATTATGCCTTAGGGAATCTTCAGAACTTTGGGTCTCATCTTCTTTCTCAGCAGCTTCAATTTCTTCAATAGAGACACCAAACTGTTTGGCCAATTTTTCTTTCCTGGCCTGATCTTTCAGATCTCTTTCAAGGAGTGCCACTCTTGCCTTTACCCTGGCTTGGAATGACTCCTTAGGTTCCCTGATCTTCTCCCCCTTTTTGGATTCATCAATTTTAACCCTTGAAGCAGAGGGTTGGGAGAAGTGTCCTTGAAGATGAGCAATCTGCTGGCTGTTGTAGTCTATTTTGTTGGACAGATCGTTCATCTTGGTTTTAATCACTCCAAATTGGTTCTTGATTGACAGCTCCAAGTCAGCTGTATATGTTTGGAAGTGATTTCTGATGAGTGTATTCATCATGTGGTACAGGGGACCCTCTGGGCTGCATAGCTGGTTCAGGTCTATGCTTGTTTGCCCAGTGAATTGGGTAGGCATTTGCTGTGAAGGGGGTGTTTTTGGGAGATCCTCATGTTGTACAAAGGATGCCACTCTAGGGGTTTTAGGGATTGAGTGGGCTTTAACCTGTGCAGAGGTGACTGGCTTCTTGAGCCTGGATACCTTTGCAGCAGGACCTTCAGAAAGTGCCGTCAATTCAGTAGTTTTGAATTGTGAAACATCATCCAAACTAATGGAATCTTGAGTAGTCATCAATGATGACTAAGCAGTACTTCTTTTTACCAAGGCTCATAATCTTGACAGGTCCAAATAAGTCCATATGGAGTAGTTGAAGACATGCAGTTGTTTTTGATTCTTCAATAGACTTATAGGAGGACTTATGCTGTTTTCCCTTTAAACAGGATACACAGTGTTCTTGACACTGGTATACTTTCAAAGGTAGACCTCTGACCAAGCCCATTTTTGTGACTTTATTTATGGTTTTAAAGTTCACATGGCCAAGTCTCCTGTGCCAGAGATCTGTTTCTGAAGTTGATGCCCTTGAGAAGAAACAGGCAGTGTTGTTCAATACTTTGTCTTTCTCAATGTCCACTGCATAGACATTGCCACATCTTTTGGCAATCAGCAAAGTATGATCTTCTATAATCTTCTCAATCAACTTCTGGCCTTCTGGTGAGATGATCTTGCAAGCTGTCTTTGTGAAAAAGGAAGAATATCCTTTATCACACATTTGTGACACACTTAGCAAGTTGTATTCAAGGTTTTCCACCAGATTGACCTTGTCAAACTGTATTTTGCCAGAGGAGACATTGCCATGTCCTAGCACATATCCCTTAGCATTGTTCCCAAAGGACACAGATCCTTCTCTTTGGCTGATAAAATTGTTTATCAGGTATCTGCATCCAGTCATGTGCATAGAGCCTCCACTATCAACATACCATATGCTGTTTAAGCCCCTGGAAACTCTCTGCACATAAAAGCAAATTAGTTAGATTTGGAAACCCAAGCCTGTTTGGCTTTGGGTTTGCTCTTGAGAACAGTTACAGTTTGTTCTTGACCAGGTTGAGAAATCCATGTCTTTTTGGCAATGGATTTTTCATGAAGAACCATGGTGGTATCCCTTTTAGGACCACCATCAACCTTGGTCATCAGTAGTTCTACCATGTTCTTTAGATTTTGAATCTCAGCAGTTTGTGAAACTGCTGATGATTCTAGTCTAACTACTGACAAGGAATTTTGAGAAAAAGATTTTGGTTGAGATTTTATCTTTTTCTGAGAAAAGGTGTTTTCAGGTTGTTGTTTCTTGGGTTTAAAAACTTTTTCATAATCATTTCTGATTTGATTTCCCACAACCTGTTGTTTAAATTTTTGATTGAACTGAATTCCTTTTCTGTATCTACAAAATTCAGTTTTGTGGTTGAACAGGCCACAAATTTCACATTCTTTTGCCTTAAGTTTTTGATCAGAAGGCAAATTTCTGACAGTTGTGAAAAGATTTTGCTCATCAGTAGTTTTCAGGGTCTCAACTCCTGAAGTAGATGAAACTACTGATGGCTTGTTGTCAGTTTTTGTAAATACTTCTGAAGTACTTTCTTTAAAAATGCCAGGATTTCTGTTTAGAAAGTTTTCATGGAAAGATGTGCATTCTTTCCCTTCAGAAGTTTCATTTGAAACAATTCTTCTCCCATCTTCAGTAGTTTTGGGAGAAAAATCTGTTGGTGTTTCAACATGATGGTATCCTATGCCAAACTTAACATTTGAAGCACTTTGTTTGTTTAGCAGTAGTTGATACCCCCTACAAGATTCCACCCATTTTTCACAAGTGATCCTGGTGTCAGCAAGCTCTTGTCTGACATCTCCCAGGTCATTTAGCATCATTTTGATTTGTGCTTGGGTTTCAATAGCAGAGTCAGTTAATTTAGAAACCTCTTTTGTTTTAGCACACAGTTTTCTTTCCAAATCACATTTTATCTGTGTGTATTTTCTTTCTAAATCATTGGCTTTGCCTTGTAGGTGCACGTTTGTCTCTCTTATGAGAGCAAAAGTTTCTTTGCAAGAGTTTGAACATAGTTTTGTCAAAGATTCTTTTGATACCTGAGACAATGCAGATTTTGAGGTACAGCCTTCAAATGCCATTAAGGCAAAGTTCTTTCTGCCATTGTCTGGTTCTCCCCAGTTGATGTCAAACACTTTGTTGTCTGCATCAGGATTACACTCTGTGATGTCATAAGGGAGACTGCTCCAGTCAACATACCCCGAGGTAAAGAGACTTTGTTGAGGGGGTTGTTGAGGCTGTGGAGGAAGTTAAGCAGCTGGAAAGGGAGGGATTGATTGTTGGCTCTGCATCTGTTGAGCAGGCACTTGAACATATTGTACTTGAGGCATATATTGCTGTTGAGGAGCTTGTGCCTGTACAAAATGAGCACTCCCTTGAGTTCCATTGTTCCTATTATAATTGGGGTTATAGTTATTTCCAGATTGTGATTGGTTAAAGCTAGAGCTTCTACATTCTCTAGCAAAGTGTCCCAACTTCTGACACTTGTGACATCTCAGTTTAGATTTGTCAAAACCAATTTTTGTATTACTGGTCAATCCTGGAAATTTCCTTCCTGACCTTTTATAAAACTTGTTAGTTTTAATGCTTAGCATGGCCAGTTGGTGTAATATGTCCATTTCTTCCAAGTCATCACTGCTAAAATTTTTCAAATCATCCATGATAAAACATAGATTATCAGCAGTTTGACTTTGGTCATCATTGTCATAACCTGGGAAAGATCTTTCTGATGAGATCCCAGTGGTTATGTCAATATTGTCATAAGATCCATAGGAACAAGTTGGTGAATCTTGTCCCAAAAGTGCTGTACTACCTGGTAGGTAGTCATCAGCAGTTTTACCAGAAGTTTGTAATTTCTTCTTTTGATCGATTTCTCTCTCAAAAGTAAGTAATCTCCCATGGAGTTTTGTAAGAGTGAGGGAGCTAATATCTGGTGAGGATCTTAAGACAATGGAGTAAGTTTCCCATTTGTCAGGTAGAGACCTTAAAAATCTATGTAACATAGATACTGTTGTATAGGTCTGACCATTTAACTTTAGCTCAGAGATTAATGAGGAGAATCTTTCAAATTGTTGTGTCAAAGTTTCCCCATTAATATAAGCAAATGTTTCATATTGTTGAGCCAAAATTTCTCTGGTGTTGGCAATCACCTCTTCAGTTCCTCCAAACTGTTCTTTAAGACAGTCCCAAAGTTCTTTGGCACTTTCACAATGTAAAAGGCCAGAGTATATTTCATTTGGGAGAGCCATTGCCAACATAGAGAATGCCTTAGCATCTAGCTCAAGTTTTAGGAAATCCTCATCTGTATAGTCTTTGGGATCCTTAGGAATCCCTTCTTTAGTTTCAAGATTTATGTTTACTGGTTTGTGTGGACCATATATCACAGATCTCCAACAACCAGTGTTGGTTTGTGACAAGGTATGTGCCATTCTCTTTTGCCATATATTGTACTCATTTCTCACAAGCATGGCAGGTTTGGTGGCAGAACCAGTATTATGTGGATCCATTTTTAAAGAGTATAGATTTGTCTGATGACTCTTTTAAGTGATGGATATTGATAAAAAGTGAACTTTTGATCTTTTTATTGAATATCAATAAGAGCTTTGTGTCTGATTCTCAATTTGTTAGATTGATATGTGATCAGATGAACCAATGCTCTGATACCAATTGTTGGATCAGTTTGCTCTTGTTTGCTAAGTAAGAACTTGCTATCTTGACACTTAAGTGTTTAGCAAGTCCTTGTGAATCAGATTATAAGCACAGCGGAATGTTATAAGTTAAAGCAACACTTTTTACACTAAGGCAGAGTTGTAACTCCCCCTTGATGTTTGAAATTAATAAATGACAAAGTATTTATTATGAATCTAAGTTGTAAATGAGAATTAGATACTTAGAGAGATTCACAATAAATACAGAAATGGAATATAACAATGAGAGTGTTTGAAGGATTTTTCTGTTAAAAATCAATGTCTAAAATAGAAGGTTGAAGCCTTCTATTTATAGACGATTACATGCATGTATCTTGCCTGAAAAGCAAGCACAGAAACTCCAGTTACAAGTTGCACAAGTTGCAACATTGAAAGAAACAAATAAAGCTAAAAGTAATATTAAACAACAAACTACTGATGCAAAAAGGCGGTGGAAAATATCTTCTGTTAAGTGCTGATGAAGGACAACTACTGAAGAGTAGTTTTGTCTTCAGTACTTCTGAAGTGAACTTGTCTGGTTTGGACTTCAGAACTTCTGCAACTTCAGCACTTCTTCATATCTTCTAATCAGCAGTTTCTTGTCTTCTTTTCAGTACTTCTATACTTAGCCAAAAATGACAGAAGTGAATTAGACTAAGGTTTACAAAAGTGGTTTCACCAATCCTCTTTGTCCTAACATTTCCATTTCGTGTTTACTGAGAATCTGTCAAAGTGTTTCATTCTCATTCAATACTTAGATTCTCAATAAACACTTCTCATTTATTAGTTCTTGATTCCAGGGGGAGTAATAACTCCTGTTGATAAGTGTAGCTATAAACTTATAAACATTCCGCTGTGCTATCACTCACCAAGAACTTGCTAAACACTTAAGTGTCAACTAGCAAGTTCAACTAAAAGAGCAGCTTACCTGATCCAACAGTTAACCCTGAATCTGACAGAATATGTAAGGTTTTAGTTCCAATGTTGCCCACAACTTGCATTGTTGAGAAAGAGGGTACTCCAGTGAGTGCATGAATAGAAATAAGAGGATCATCAGTGGTAGTGTCAATGACAATGTCTTCTTGTGGAAAACTAGAATCATCTTCCTCATTGTCAATTATTTCTAAATTGTACAGCTGCTTATTTGGGCATTTATGGGTGGATGTAAACTTTTCTGGACACCAGAAACACTCCCCCCTTAACCTCTTCTCATTCATTTCTTTGGTAGGAAGGCTTAGTTTGTTTTTGTTAGTGTTGAATCTATTGTTTAAGGGTGGTGAAGGTAATAGTGGTAAGTGACTAGTGTTTACTGGTGGTTTGAAAGAAGAAGAAGTGTTGGAAGAAGAAGGTTTATAGGTGGATAAGGGTGTAGGATTTGGGTAATATTTGCTTGTGTGGTTTGAATAAGATTTAGGTTTAGGTAACAAAGTTTTATTGGCTAAATCTTGTTTCCTTGAGTATTTATATGCTTCTTTCATTGATTTAGGCTCAAACATTTGTGACACCCGGCAACTTCCGATCTATACTGACGTAATTTTTATTATTAAAAATTAAATATTTATTTTAAATATTGTTAATCATTAAGTTTCGGAAATTTACTGACTGTTTTTACAATCGAAACTGCGACCGATTTAATTAACGCAATTTAAACGCGTGTTCTGAAAACACGCGTCGAACATCGAAAATATTTATATTTATGATCGGTTGTGTATTTCGAACAAAACCGACCACTTTTTTTTATAATTAACTATCGGGCCTAGAATAAAACCGAGACGTTTACGTTTAAAACGGGTTCGATACGCGGTAATAACCCACCTAACCTAACCCTAAGTATAAAAGGGGGCATTCTTCTTCTTCTTCTTCTTCATTATGTTGCAGCCACAAGTCCCTCTCTCTCTCTAAACCCCTCTCTCTCTCTACCTCACAACACTCTCTCCTTCCCCACGAGCGGCGGCCGGCCACCACCGTGCTTGGTGGTGGCGGCGTGGTGTTTTGTAAAGCCATATCCCTCTCCCTCGCAACTGCTCTCTCCCTCCCCGACCTGTTTCAACGCCGGCCGACCACCACCATCCTCGGTGGTGGCGGCGTGAATCCTTTAGCCACGAAAACGGGCAGAAACGAGCTCTGTCGGTGACGGATTTGCAGGTTCAGATGGTTCGACGGGTTGGTGGTTAGAGGGTGGTAGCGGGTTCTGCAGATCTGGTGGTTCGGTTGGCTCGGTTCGTGTTTGGTTCAGGGGCTGAGATGGTGGTGGACGGGAAGGACGATGGCGGCGGAGGAGGTGGTGCTCGGTTGTTGTTTGGTAGTCTGATGGTTGTGGTTTTTGTTCCGGCGAATGGTGGTGCAGTCGGGTAGGGTTTGAAGAAGGTGACGGGTCGGGTGGTGGTGGTGCAGTCGGGTAGGATTTGGAGACGGTGACGGGTCGGGTGGTGCTCGTGGTGGTCCGGTAAAGTGGTGGTTGTGGCCGATGGCCGCTGTTGTTTGGGTCTCGGGTCAGACTCTGTTTCGAGTTCGGGTCAGATCCGGTTAGTTTTCAGATTCTGTTCGGGTCTTGTTCGGGTCAAGTGTCTCGGGTCAGATTCGTGTGCTCCGGGTCAGATCTAGTCGGCTCGGGTTTCGGGGTACGGAGCACGATGCTGGTCAAGTCAGTCAAGCTTCGGTCAAACCGAGTCAACTCAGTCAAAGCTGGTCAACTGCTCGTCAACGGGTCGGCGTTCTAGTCCGCACGTGGTTCGAGGTGGCTTCGGGTTACGCGGGTACGAATCGGTATACCTTAATTCGTATTTGTATTATTGTTGTGGATATTATATATATATATATATATATATATATATAAATACATTGATATTCATAACATAGTTTTGACTCGCGAACGAACCGAATAATAATAATAAACAGTAACTATATATTATATCGGACGATTGGTATTGGATATAAAAGGCGTGACTTATAAAAATCGATATCGGACTAAATTGGTTGGACTATAATATATATTGTTTCGTGTATTTATATAAATATAAATAAGTAGCTTATATATGAAAAGTTGTCGAAACGTATAAAGTCTTGTATTGGATATTGATTTTTGGGAAAATTGTAGGCGACTTGTGTCGCCTGGTTTGTACAAAAACAGAGGAAACTCTGCCCAAATTTTTATAAAATCCACGGCGCAACGAAAATAGAATTGTCGCATATTTTTATAAACGAAGTTCCCTAAGTGTCGTGATAAGTGTGGTTATACAAAATAGTGACGTTTTGACAAAAGATATGTTTAACAATAATAAGTAAATCTCAGACAATATTTTCAAAACATATATAAATATATATAGTTTCGCCGAACGTCAAGTATGACGAGTTTTCGAAAGGTTTTCGGTATCTAAATAATGTTTATTGTTTGGATTTAAAAATATGTATATATTTTACTTGGGAACTATTTTGCAAAAAGCAAAGTTTTTAATAACTTAAATGTTCGGATTTGGAAAAGAAGCGATATTGATATTAATCGGATTTAAATAGCTATACTTATACTTTTATCAAAGAGTATTTTCCTAAAATATAATTATAAGATGAGTTTTGACTTAGGATAAGTTATACGTTTCATAGTATTGGTCCAACATGGTTTACACACGAATAGTAACAAGTGATTAACTTGAGTATTAAGTCGCATAAAACATATTTAAGTCACGATCGGTTCGACGAGTTAAAATGCTTAAGACTCGGGTTAATACCCACTAGTCTAGATACTTGGATAAGCTATCTATTATCCGGATAATAAGCTAGGCTTATTTGTGATAGACTGTTAAGGTGTCCTTTGTTGGTAATTAGGGCACAAGGAAGTCGGTCGAGGATTCAGGCTTTGTTTGCTAACTTAGCAAGGAAATTAAGGTGAGTTCATGACCCCACTTTTTACTGTTTTATAAATGTTTTCGGAGTGGAAGACATGCTTCTTTTATGAAAACCTGAGGAATTCCAAACGAACAAGTTTTTGAAAAATGAAATGGGTGCGTGAGTGTCACGACCCTACTTTTACTGGTTTTACTTTCGGGGAAGAAACATGCTACATACTTACTTATTAAAGGTCATGTTATACTATGGTTACTTTACAAATACTATACGGCTTTTATGGAAAGTCCCAGGGGGAAACCATGAATGTGCGGGGATGCACAACGGGGGAAATGTGGATAGATCTATTGGGCCTCACAAACCCCACTCGACGGCTGGGCCGGGCGGGTGCATATTGTCTCTTATTACTGGCTCGCCGAGGCATCGGTTATAGCCAAAACAGTTGGGCAAGCTTCAACAACTTATAAACGTATAGTAATGGGTTCCCAACCGCAGTAGTAAACAAACACTTAACGTCTAGCTAACGTTCTTATAACCTAGTAGTAACGGATATGATCTTTTCAAACTTATTACAACTCTTTTATAAAACTTATGAACTCACCAGCATTATATGTTGACTTTTAAGTGTAACAACCGGCAAAAATAAGGTAATTCCGTACAAATTAATTAATATATGATTAACGTAATTAAATGCAATTATGTGTGATTTAATTGTCAAGGCCTTAGGAGATAGCAATTTCCAAATAATGCATAGGAATGCATACGTTTAATGGTAAAACATGATTGGATCATGTGCGAATAAACTATCCGGTATGGACGTTGGCAATTACCCGGTAATAATTAAATAAACGAAAAGGATCCCGGACACCCAGGATATAAAATAAAGGGTAGTTTCATAAAATATAATGAGTTTTGGAACTCCAAAACCATAAGTGGAAACGTCTTGTACAAATCTCCCAGTAACGAATAAAATGCGCGTACCGCACCCGATACGCGTATAACTCATAATTTCACCCGGCAAAGGCCTAAATAACCAATCAACGCTTAAATTAGACTATATTTAAGGGTTATTAAAGGTATTTTTAATGTCCGAATAACGCGTGGTTAAAACCCGAAAAATACCCGAACGACGGGGGATTAAACATAACAAATAATGGGTAAATATTTGAAGTTGTGGACCCCACCTAGACCCACTAAGGGGCCGGCCTAAGGGCCTTGTAACTTCCTTGCCTTGTGTTTAATGATAATAACCTATAAACCTAGGTTTTAAGCATGCATGACAAAAGACAAAAGGTGTAAGGTTGATAGTACAAAGCATGCTCAAGTGGCCTCCCTTGGTGTAAGAAGAATTTCGGCCCATAGGCCATAAAAATCCAAGGCAAGTGTGATCTAGTTAAACACTAGGATAATCATGTGTACATGCTTCCAAAAGATCCCATATCTTACTAGATTTATAAGCATGATTACTAGAGATTTTGGAAAGATTACAAGCCTTCCTTTGGCTCTTAAAAACCCACGGCCACATCCCCATCCCACATACTTTCCAAAGCTTTCCATAGTACTTCACAATCTTTGCAAATCCTTGATAGATTAAGTGTGATCTTGGGAGATATTATAAGTATAGTATAAAGATAATAGCATGCACACTTGAAAGCAAAACAACTCTTCTTCTTCTTCTCCATTTGGCCGTAGGTTTTACCCCTCCCCCACACATCATTCTTTCAAGTTTTTACATCTCCAAATCACTCAAAACAATCCATCATCCAAACCCCTTTTGTGTGTTTCAAGCTTGGAGCTTAACCATTAAGGAAGAACACACTAAACCCCTCTCAAAATCCAAGGTTTTGTCTTCCCTAGCCTTGTGCTAGTAGTAAGTTTCTTAACCTTGTTTTTGATTATTATTATTCATGTATGTGTTCTTAGAAGCAAGTTGTACATGAAGGGTTTAAAAGGTGGTTTGAACATAATCTTTAATAGGTTTTACATGTGTAAAATGGATGATTAAAGATATGTAAATAAATCATGGATTTGATGATGATGAAGTAATGATCTTGAAAATATATAAAGTTTACACTTAAACTAAGTAGGATGATGATTTGGTTAAGATTTGTGGAATAAGCTTGAATGTATTAAAAAGTAGTGTTAATCATCTTAATATGATCATCTAAGTTATAATATATGATGGAACATGTTAGAAGTTCATGGATAAAGAAGATGAAAAATTTAAGTTACTTACTTAGAAGAATGATATTTTGTTAAAATGGGCAAATACATAAAACACACATACAAGTAGTCTTATATATGGAATATAAGACTAATAAAAGTGTTTTGATACAAAAATAACTTACTAATAAAAAGTTGAATCTTCAAAGTCTACTATTTTGAGTGAAAAATGTTAACTTTGGAAGTTAGTATGGAAAAATGCAACATTTGAAAGTTAAGGGACTAATATTGTAACTTGAAAGTTAGAGGACTAAAATGGATATTTTAGAAACTATTAGTCCAAAAATGCAAGGATGGAAAGTTTGGTGTCAAAAGTGTAAGTAATAAATTTCTAAGGATGATTTTGGTAAATACTAGTAGATATACTTGGGTATTTTTGTATAAAAGTATATTTTTGAAAGTTATAAAAATATGGATTGTATTGACATAAGGATTTTTATAAAATAGAGATTTTATAAAAATATTAAACAAACTTGAGAAACTTATACAAAAATGAATACTTTTATATAAATGGGAATATAAAAGTGTTGGAAACATTTTTGTAGTTAAGTTAACAAGTTGGGTTAAAAATACATAAGTATTTTAAACCTTCCAAGTAACTTGTGTTAGGAGGAAGAAATATGAATAATATTTCTATAAAACACATGTTGGGAAAAACTTGGAAAAATTAACTATTCGAGCTAAGATATCGAACTAAGACGCGTTAACAAACCGTACACGGACAAAACATGAGAAAAATGTCATTGCGGCAAAATGAGAAAATATATATTTTTAAGAAGTAAAATATATATACATCATGGGTGAAAACTAATGAACACTTTCCTAAGTGTTGAAGGAATTATTCGTGGGAGAAAAACATGACATAAACAAATAAGACGTTAAACAAACGTATATACTTAACAAGAAAATTACACATTTATATATATATATGTACGCTCGTCTCGGAAAAATTCTAGTATATCTACTTAATGGGAAAGTAGATATGTGGGAAGGAAAGCCGCGACGAGAAGACAAAGATATATATATGTGTATGCCGCGCCGACAAGATCCTAGTATATTTATTTGAATGGGAAAATAAATATACGGTATGGTGAGTTGAACCGGGTGTTAAGAATATACAATCGAACGACAAGATCTTAGCATATTTGTTTAAATGGGAAAACAAATGTGTGGCAAAGTGAGTCGGGTCGAGTGTTGAAATATATATTATATCGAGCGATGCGATCTTAAGTATAATTATTTAAATGGGAAAATAATTATATGTTAAGTGAAGTCGAGTCGATGATAATAAGGTACAAGTTAAGGAAATATTAACAAGAGTAATATATAACTTGTAACGCAAAGGGTAACCTAACGCCAACGAAACCTAGGATACGCGCTTAATTAAACGGGATTTGGAATAACTTGTGGTCGGGAGTTGGGTGTACAACTTGCCAAGGCACATGCACTATAGGAATAGTGACTTATACGTCTAGAACGTTTGTAGGTGCGAGACCATCTTTGCTATCCGCCTAGTAAGCCAGACAGAGTTTCAGGTGAGTTTCACGGCCCCATTTTAACTATTTTTACGTTTTTCGGGGGAAAGATATGTTAGGGAAAATGTTTGACGGGTTTATTACTTGAGGTGTGACCGCCACTCGGGGTTGAGTCCTTGCCTCTATAATCATTTATTCTGGGAAATGAAACCGGAGGAATATTGAATAGTACTATTGGTGCCTGACAAGGCCCACCCCTAATCGATAGCGTCGATTATGCATTAGGTTATGCCTGGGGTGCATATATTCTGAACTTAAGTCGTGGGAAACCGAGTAACGACTTGGAGCGGGGCACAATTATTATATGTCTTGGTTTGATTATAGTCTCAAGTAGATTTATAGGAATTTGCAACTCCTATATATTGTCATAACATGGTATTTCCCAAGTATTCAAGTTTTGGAAACTAAAAACCTGTGAACTCACCAATATATTTATATTGACGAAACTTTTAAACATATCTTTCAGGTAATTAGATGAAGGAGAACCGGGCAAGCTGGGTCGTGGAATCCTCCAATGCGGCGTCAAACGTTTTGCGGGGTTTCACCTTTATTTCCCAAGGCTTTGGGATATATTTGAGAAACCTCTATGTTGTCTTAAAAACAATTTACTTTTATGTAATATTTGAACAAGATTTGACGCCATAATAAATGACCCATTTTCTTAAATTACTTGTGTTTAGCAATAACCTTGACTTTATGCTTTGAACCGTCGCGCCACGTGTTTCCGCCATTGTCGTGGTGTGACATTAAGTATGTCTTTCAGGTTTAAACTTTGGTAACGGCACGGTTGGAGTAGTCGACGTATTGGGATCGGGGATCCTAGAGGGTTAGCAATGGCGTTCAGGGAATAAGAGTCTTAGATGCAACTTTCCGCTGCGCTGGAAAAGGCACCAAACGTCGCAACCGACGAGGGAAAAGTCGGGGTGTGACATCACAGGTCCAGCCAATTCAGGCTTTAACCCATTCAAGAAAAGATTCACAGCATATTCTTCAGGAATTGTGACTCTTAGTAAATTTTCGTCAAACTTTTCACAAAAGTCCTCTAACTCACCAGTTTGAATGGTAGAGGATAATGTTCCCATAGCATCATTAAATTGATTGGTTGAAAACCTTTCAATGATCTGAGTTGAATACTCAACCCAAGAAACTTCAGAAATGGGCTTTGTTAGCTGTTTAACAAAAGAAGAGTGCCATTTCATTGCTTTACCTTCTAGGTTAATAGCTGAATACCTAACTTTGAATGTGTCTGGAGTATCATCCACATTAAAGAAATGGTCGCATCTACAAATCCAATCCTCTACCTCTACCCCATTGAATTTTGGAAATTCAATTTTTCCCAATCTATACAACCTTTCATTTCGAGTTGTATGATTATTATTCACCAAATCTTGATTATTAACAAATTGTCCGGATGACTGATTAACTGGAATACCATTGCTGGTCTGATTATTAGCCATTTTTTCCAACAATTGGTGAATGTCACTGAAATTCTTTTCAGCCTTTTCAAAATTCTTTTCAGCCTTCTCCACAAAGGCATCGAACTTTAATAGAGAAGTTGCATGATCTTTGAGTGTTTTTTCTAATTCAGATTGGTTTCTTGTTGTTGTCATGATTCAATTTTTTAGTGAATTATTATTATTATTATTATTATGAGAAAGAATGAATAGAGCAGTGTATATGATACGATTATTATTATTATTATAGGACGATGAGACTGCAAGAACAAGATTGCAGTTAAAGAAATGAAATGATCGTTTACAATGGAAAGAAGACTGTAAAGAACAAGAATTACAGTAAGGAGATCAAAGAACGAAGGATTATTGGATTAACAGAATAGATTGATCGTAATCGATCAATCCTCAAATCAAAAGAAAACAGAGTATGACAATGAATTGATTAAAAATGGTAGCCGGAAGTGGAGCTCCGATGGGAATCGAAGGCTCTGATACCAATTTGATACGTGACAAATGGTTAATGGATGAATTAATGGTGGTTATGGTGGTGTGATCGATCGGAGAAGAAGTTCAGAGAGAGAGAGAGAGCACACAAGAGAAACGGTAAACTGATCGATGTGTTATTGAACGTTATTACCGGTATTTAACAGCTATTACAGTAACCGACTTTAACCGTCAATTTACACTTTTGCCCCTTCTAGTTCTACTTATTACATTTCAGCTATCTATCTTTATTATTACAATATTACACAAACAGTCCTTATAGTTCTACTCATATCACATCGGTTCTGTAGGCGCACATGTAAGAAGTAGAAATGTGATGCAGTAATTATAAAACTTGTTGGTGATCGGTTTGTAAAGTTGTAATTACTGCCATCAGTAACCTCCTTTACCGACATATTACTTACGATACAACTACTGATGTTACTCTTTTGTTTAGCAGTGGACAAATAGAAATAGTTGATGTGGAGTTAGTTAAAACGGACCTTGACACTTTTGTTATCAAAGATCCCGTTAGATTGGTTATCAAGTAGAAAAAGAGAAGTTTGATAATTGGTTTTGTATCATCCAATAAATTCACTATTTATTGTTATTTTACTGGCAATTCAGACACGAACATGATAACCTGACACGAACCTACACTACTTTAACAGGTTTCGTGTTTAGCCTTAACAGATTTCATGTCTATAATAGGTCGGCACGTTAAGTCCTGTTTATTTTCGTGTTGTGTTCGTGTCTTAACAGGTCTTATCGTATCTTATCGTGTTTCTTATCATGTCTTGTCGTGTCTTATCGTTTTATCTGTTATACACAGGTTCGTGTTCGTGTTTGAAAAAAATGGCACGATTAGATTTTGTGTCGTATTCGTGTTTACAAGTTTCGTGTTCGTGTATTAACAGGTTCGTGTGACCTGTTATGCCAGCCCTATATTTTACTAGTCAAGTTGCTATAATATGATTTTTAAGAAATATGTTTTTACACGATTTGTCCATTGATTAGAAATTTGTTTGCATGTAATCCATGTAATATGGTCTTAGATATTAAATTTGGACATACTATTTCTATTTATGGCAAGGATCAAATACATGATAAAAGAAAAATAGGAAGTCATGGGAAGGGTATCAAGCGAATTCCGATTGAATTCATTCAAGCAGCATTAGAACTGTCTCATCAAACCGTACGATCTTAGTTTTTTAGGTTTTCGCTTTTTTGGATTTTTAGCTTGTAGTTTTTTGAAATTTGTGTTAAATCATTGTGTCTTTTGTGTAGTATTTTGTCTTTTCTTATTTTCGTCAATGTGTCATTTTTGCGTTTCATTACGTCCAGTGGCGGATTCACTGTATGTGTAGGGTGGGCATGTGCCCACCGTCCATCTAGCGGCAGATCGTGCTTTCTCCGGTTGAAACAGGTCAAATTTTTTATTAATTGTATGTGTGCCCCTTCTCTAAACTCAGAATGACCCCTTCCAAAGATCGAACCATCCAGACATAAGGAAAGAGAGATGGGCAAAGAAGAGAAATAGAGGAAAAAGAATTTGTTTTGAAGAAAAATACCATGGATGTTCATATAAAGTTGCAGGTGTTCTTCAAAGACTTGGGGAATTGATTTTACGAAGTAGGTGGTGAATTGATTTTAATATTAAAAAGAACTTTAGGAAGTTGCTTTACTGATGTATTGATTGTATATTAAAAATAATTTTTACATTAACTCAATTTAGTTGATTTAAATTCAAACCATTCTAAAGTTAAAAATTTAATATTAGATATGATTAACTAAAAGAAGTTTAATTTAAATTTATTTAATATTAAATATTAAATATTATTGCTTAATTTGAGCATATAAATGAGTACAATGAACCACTTTTACCCGACCTCTTTTGACACGTATTTATAATATGACTTGATTTGTTATGTGTCTATCACTAGTTAATATTACAACTTGATGTGTTATCAAAATACCATTGAGTAGATTAGTATAAAAAGGTAATTATACTCGATCAATTTTGACCCGATTTATTATGGCCTGTCTTTTTTAACCCAACAAATTTGTGCCCCCCGTCAAAAAAATCTCTAGATCCGCCACTGATTACGTCTTTTTTTCTAAACATTATGTTATATTTATCAGCAATGTGTTATAACAGCGCCACCATGGGAATCACCATAAACAGCAGTACCCAGCAACGACTCTCTATATCAGCCTTTGGAGTCCGTCTCTGGATTTCTAACGTTTTAGAGAGAGAAAGATGAGAGTGTTGATGCAGAGAGACGAGAGTGACATTGAAATACCATATTTTACAATCAAATATGAATATTAGTTATCTAAGATAAATGTAACGAAAAATGATCTTTTTCAACTCTTTACAAAACAATATGATACGTTTTAAAGGAGTCCAACAAACATGATAAATTTTGACTGTTTAATACACAATAGTCTGGCCTTACTTTTATACCAAACAAGTTAAAAGTCATCATGTCATAACACCTTCATCTAAAAACTGAATAGATTTGACTTCCACTTACGACCTCGAACCATCATGACTCGTTGATGACGGAGAGTACCCAGGCGCACTTGGCGAGTACCCAGCACTTGGACTGAAATAAAACACCACATTAACAAATATGAGAAAATCAACTATTAGATGCCAAACGTGACACAAGACCGTTATTAATTAGGTAAAACATATTTGTAGATCGCGTGTAAGATTAAGGGTGTAAACAAGGCAAGCCGCTCGTGATTATAAACTAGTTTGGTATTATGACACCATGAGATGGAAAGTCAGTCACCTGTATTGTGGTGAGCTTGGGCTGTAGTCAGGGCCCACACCAGAGTTGTATGGACTGCAGAGAGAAACAAATATCAAATATCAAGGCCATGACACTAGATATTTTACACTAAATAGTTGAGCTGGAAAAAATGCCCAACACTTTTACACAAAATTTCAAACTTTTTAAAAATAATTAGTTTTAAATAAAAAATGTGATACAAACTGGATACTACTGCATAATAATCTGAACATTTGGATAAAATTGACTTTGGGTTGTATACGCAAATATACATTTAGGGCAACATTTGACCTGTTTGCCTGATTTGACAAGTTTCCTTTTAGCTTAACTTTATTGTAACTATTCGTCCTTGAGCAAAAACATGATCCGAATCGACCTACTTGTATGTAAATGATTCGAACTAAACACCTAAACTAGATATGGCCTAGCATACAAATAATCAGGGCCTATTGCCTAGTGCCTCCGGTAGGGGTTAATGGTGGCAGGGGTGTTCATAAACTGTTGAAACTGACCAAACCACAAAACCCAAACAAGTAGGCCGGTTTGACCAGCTTGAGAACCAAACGGTTCTTTTGACGGTTTGGGAGTTGAATGGATTGGTCCAGTGTGGATTTAAATTTTGTAATATGTAGTATGTGTGCATAATCATGAACCAACTTTATCGTTTTAGAACTTAAAATACTAACTAATGATTTTGAAAAGTAATAAAAAAAACTCGGTTCAAATCGCCAAACCGTCAAAACAGAACTATCAAACCGCCAAACCGCCAAACCGTCAAAACAGAACTATCAAACCGCCAAACCGGGGAACCAACCGGTCCAGCGGACTGCGGACCCAATCCAGCTCAACCCAGAACTTTCGTCAAAATCGGCGACTGTGAACACCTCTACCTGCAGGCCTTTATGGCCTATAGTTTTGGCAATGTCATGTTAAGCAGTCATTGACACCATGGGCAGCAGGTGTGAGGTGTCAAAAAAGAGGTCATCAAGAGATATACTAGCTTGCTTGACGATTTACAGTACTTGCAAAAGATACTCAATAAACACAAGACATATAAACATACCTGCTGGGACTGTAAGTAGGGCTTGAAGGTGAGTAAGATGGAGACGTCGGAGAATATGACGGTGATGTTGGACTGCAATAAGAAAATTCAAAACATTTAAAATCAAAGCGAATTAGAAAGAATCCATCCTTAATGACCTTTGCCCAAAAAGTTCATCGAATAACACATCAGTAATAAAAAAGAAAGTAAACCAACTCATGGACCCTATAAAAATAGAAAGCTTCAGCGTGAAGAGGGTGGCATCAGTACCTGTAGCTAGGTGACGTCGGGCTATACGGGCTTGAAGGGGATAATCTTGGGCTGCTAGGGGAATAAGCAAGAGATGGGCTGTACTTGGCTGATGACGGATTATAACTTGGTGAGGTTGGGCTGTAGCTAGGTGAGGTTGGGCTGTAGCTTGGTGAAGTTGGACTGTAGCCCGGAGAAGTAGGGCTGTAAGCAGGTGAGGTGGGGCTGTAGGATGGGGAGGTAGGGCTGTAGGATGGGGAGGTGGGGCTGTATGACGGGGAGGTAGGGCTGTAGGATGGTGAAGTGGGGCTGTAGGATGGGGAGGTAGGGCTGTATGCTGGGGATGTGGGGCTGTATGCAGGAGATGTGGGGCTGTAGGCAGGAGATGTGGGACTGTAACTAGGTGATGTGGGTGAGTAACTGGGGGACGTGGGGGAGTAGCTCGGGGAGGTAGGGGAGTAGCTAGGTGAAGTGGGAGAATAGCTGGGAGAGGTGGGAGAATAGGTGGGACTGGTTGGACTATAGCCGGGGGAACTTGGACTGTACGTTGGCGAAGTGGGACTATAACCAGGTGATGTAGGGCTATAGCCAGGTGAGGTGGGGCTATATCCAGGTGAGGTAGGGCTATAGCCAGGAGACGAAGGGCTGTAACCTGGAGAAGAGGGACTGTAGCCGGGTGATGAAGCCGGAGAAAAGCCCATCCCGCCAACATATGGTGAAAACTGTGCATCATTAAAGGGTGACAATCTTAGATTCGGGCTCAGAAGATAATTAGTGGGTGACATCATTCCATCGTGATAAGGAGTAATTGGGGAGCGGCCAGGTGTCATTCCAATGTCGAGACCATCCATATAACTAGGGAGCTGAACATCAATAGCTTGCTGTAGCATTTGCTCGTTTAATAACAGAGCACAATCTCCCGTCCCAATTGGAGCAAGCTGGCCCAACATTATATTTTCGGTGACTCCTCGAAGGTAATCAGTTTCAGCATACACAGCAGCATCAAGGAGAATGTCAACGGTTTCTTCAAATGAACATCTCATCATTGGCCCGGTATCATTCCTGTTGATCCCGTGACGTGTAATGGCCATAAGGTGACCACGATAGGTCATAGTATCACATAATATAGCCAAATGCCTGTAATTTACATATGACCCATCAAAGGAGATCACCACTCGAAGCTCATCCAGTAAAGATCGCCTAACAGCTTCAATCCCAAGGACTTCAATCACCTCAATCAAATGATTACTAGTTGACCTCAAAGCATCCACATCCTCATGACACATAACAGCCAACAGATTAACACCTTCAGTATCAAGCATCCATTCAACTTCTGGCTTGAATCCTTCATTTTCGTCGAACTTGTTAACTTTTCCAGATTTAATGAACACCTTGTTGATGTCAGGAATCCCACGTAAGGCCATTTCTGTCAGCATATTACTTTCGATTTTCTTGAGGAATACATCATCTTCAGCAGACTCGTCTTGCAGCTCGCCTTTTGGAGCCTCATCATTCATGATGCGTATTCGGAGAATCAACTTCTCAGCATTGTCATCATTGAATATACAGGTTAAGTCATCATCAAACTCAAGATTAATCTTCTCCGCAATATCCGCCATGCTCAACTTCTTGTCAACCATCATCTCCCGATTCAACTCAATACGAAGTAGCCAAGGAGAGATCTTATCTGGGTCGATTTCTTCATCCGGCATTTCATAGTATGATTTCACAAAATCTACATCCTCTTCTATAATTGTGCTCATTGGGTCCGGGTCATACCATACTTCAGTAGCTTGAGTCACACTACGTAGTGTTGTGTACTCGAGAGCACACTGAACATTCTTAGCCCTGTCCTTCGTCTTGCTGACATCAGGCTTCAAATACACAGACAGCGAAGGAGTTTTGATCTTTTTAGCAACATTAATAATCTCTCTTAGACGAGGAACACCGAGGGTCACATTCTTGGCACTCACACCAGCATAATGGAAAGTGTTCAGAGTCATCTGTGTAGCTGGCTCACCAATGGACTGTGCAGCGACACATCCAATCATTTCTCCAGGTGCAACAAGGGACTGTAAAAACCTCGACTCTATCTCACCAATAACCCACTCAAACGCCTCACGAGTAAGCCTGTACTCACTCAACACCCTCTTACTAGCAAACGTGCTACGAAGAAGAATGTTGAAGAACAAAGTTGCATTCTTTTGAGCTTCAATGCTCAACAAATCATCACCAGGAACAACCCGCAGCCTCTCTTGAAGCTTATCAACAGCCTCCACGATTTCCATTGGGTGCATATCCGATGGCCGCCTCAAATCCACCTTAAAAGTCTTCTGTGCGTTCCAGATAAGACGTTTAAGATTCACAGGCATTGGCCATGAGTTATCACCTGTCGTTGCAATCTCAGTTCCGAGCTGTACCCTATCAGCTTCAAGTTTTTGTACTTCCGCATCAAACACGTTACGGAACTCCCGAATAGTTTTCAGATCCTCAACGTGTTCTGGCAACATGTAACTTGGATTCCAGTTCTGATCATCGATCTCATATTTATAAAGCCGATCAAACTCCTTTTTCTTAATCTTCAAAGAATCAAGTTTCTGACTCTCGATCCAAACAGCATCCATACCATCTTCTCCATACAGAAACTGGATAACATCCCCAAGGGAGTTCCTGACTGTACCATCATACTTCACCATGATATCTTCCATAGCTTTTACCAGCCGTCTCTGAATATAACCAGTTTCAGATGTTTTCACAGCAGTATCAATCAACCCTTCTCTACCACCCATGGCATGAAAAAAGAATTCCTGTGGTGTTAACCCTCGTAGGTAAGAGTTCTCCACAAACCCACGACTTTCAGGCCCGTAATCATCCTTTGTGAAATGAGGAAGCGTTCGATCAATGAAGCCGTATGGAATTCGCTTACCCTCCACATTCTGCTGTCCCACACAAGCAGTCATTTGTGATATATTGATAAAACTTCCTTTAGAACCTGCTGTAACCATTGCCTTGAGATTGTTGCTTTCTGATAAACTTTTCTGAGCGCTGCTTCCTGCGTCATCACGAGCCTTGTTCAGCACCTGGAAGCAAAAATCATGAGAATGAACTTAGACAAATATTAGACATTTAGATGTGGTCTTCATTTATATATATTTGCAATCCACTACAAAAGACCCATAACAGACTAAAACTGGCACATTAAAGATCATATGTTAAAATTATGACAATTGACAAGAAACATTTTCTGCCTATTGAAAGTAAGTAAAACCTATAACAGAAATTGTAACTACTAAAAAAATCTACAAGTATATAGGATTAATACAGTACAGATTATATAAATGGATTAATTTTAATTACAAATGTTAAAGGAAGATGAATTTATGGTGCAATTGAAAAATCAAGGAGCATAATCAGGTACCTGGTTGACTCTGTTTTCGAATGACTCCATCATTGTCCGACCAGGCTCTGCTTCCAACTGTTTATCTTGAGCGGCCCTAATAAGTTCTTTCACCTCATTCTTGGCTTTGGAAATAGTTTCATTAATCGTTTCCATGGTGGATGCATCAGCAATTGTGTCTCCAATGCCAATACTGAACCCTTGTTGCAAAAGCCAGTAGTTAACAAGCCATTGGGTATGTCCAAGAAACTTACGGGCAGCATCTGGACCAACCTCCTCCCTGCAATATTATAATCACAGATTACATGCATGCAAATTAGTTACCATAGAAAATATATTAGCAATCCAGAAAACAAACCAGATGACATGTATAAGACTTCCTGTAGATGCACCAAGAGTCTTTTTACAAAGAGTGCCGGTGATAACCTCTCCCTTCTCAATTCGAACTTGAGTGTCACCAGGCGTCAGATGTCCAGTTTCAGTTTCGGAATGCCAAGCCGATGTTCTAATGAGATTAATCTGCTTTGGAATAATGAGATTGAACACCTGTTTTCCTGTCCATAAGGGTCTAGGTTTTAAAATAGTAGGTGTTGGTACTTTTCCATCGAAATCCTCCCACCACATCAATATGTTCATAAACACATCCTGCATACAAAAAGAAAATTTAATCACCAAGTATACCATGAAAAGAAAGGTACACTTAGGTCATGATTGGTTTGCAGTCAAGAATCACTGTGAATTCTAAACCAGACCCTTTAGGTGGGTTAGGTACAGGATGTCAGGATTCCTTAATTTCAAATACCGCCGCCTTTTTCGCAGACCCATATCAGTAAACCATACATTATCAAACCCATACATACCCTAAACCAACCACCCCTTTAGTGTGCACCCCAAAAAAAGGGCTTGACAAGCTTGTAAATTGTAAGTTGTAACAATTACCTTCTCAATGAACGTATCTCTCTTGGTGACCTTCCGGCAACCTAATAGTGTATCCTGCACAATACCCATAACTGGCCGATTTGCTTGAGGCGAGACAATGCATTTAGGTACCATCATCAACTCCAGAACCTCCGCTCTTGTTTCAAATGACTGAGGCACGTGCATGTTCATTTCATCTCCATCAAAATCAGCATTATATGGTGAAGTGACTGATAAATTCAACCGGAAGGTGGAATAGGGCATAATCTTAATCCTATGTCCCATTATAGACATCTTATGCAGACTTGGTTGTCGATTAAAAAGAACAAAATCTCCATCATTCAAGTGTCGCTCCACCTGTACAATGACAAGTTTATCAAGGATAACTTGACAACATTAGCTGTTCACTGGAACACACATAACATTTCAAAGAAACCCTATACAAGCAGTGACACTTTAATCAAAACTAGGACCAGAAATTCAATAAAGGTACATGCCTTATATCCAAACTCTAGATGATGATCACTACTTTTCTTCAAGTAACGAAGATCAAGCCTTTGACCATCTTCCCTGATAATATACTTAGCTCCAGTTTTACCAGGAGGGGGATGGGGACCGTACTCAACAAGCTCCTTCAACCTAATACAAGCGAAAAAACAGAAGTCAAAACCAAAAATCAAATGGACAAAGTAGAAAATCTGAAGAAGAGTATTCCCGATTGTTTGCAGACCTTTCAATGTTATAAGGAGTGACTGTCTCAGGATAAGTAAGATTAAGAGCAATACTCCATGGTACTCCCAGTTGATCAATGTTAATGGTTGGATCTGGAGTAATAACTGTACGTGCTGAAAAATCAACACGCTTCCCCATCAGGTTGCCTCTGATCCGACCTTCCTTTGCCTTGAGCCTACTGCATATTGATTTGATAGGACGACCTGAACGCTGTGTAGCCTGTGGGATAACCAAAATCATATGTGAGGGCGATGTAACAAACTCACAATCCATGTATAGTTAAGTATGAATAAAGACATATGCATACCCTTGGCTGACCCGGAAGCTCATTGTCAAAATACGTAGCAACATGAAACTGCAGTAGCTGGGCAAATTCAGAGATTATGTGAGCAGGAGCTCCATTCCTCTCTTGTTTCCTCAGGTTCTCGTTGTGTCTGATTATCATGGCCAGCTGATGAGTTAAATCGTCCTGTTTCAGAAATCAGTTCAAGACAGAGAGAAAATGAGATGAGGACATGAGGTTTGACAAGATGTTAAAGACAGTATGCTGATATCAATCAGGACATCTGTTTTTTTTTTTTCAGTTTTCCAATTTTCCTATTGATTTTTCCTCTCTCTGTGTGTGTGGCGAGGAGGGTAATAAAATATGTGGAACATAATCAAGAAACTTGCCTCACTACGAGCTGATGTGTCCATCATCACAGACGGTCTTACTGGAGGTGGCGGTATTGGAAGGACCTGCAGTATCATCCAATCTGGACGAGCATATTTGGGGTTTAAGCCCAGCAACATGCAGTCTTCATCACTAATTCGCTTAAGTACACTTAGAACCTGGAGAAAGGTGATGCTCATAAGCCATTAGAAAAGAAAAAGAAAAAGAAAAAAAAAAAAGAGAGAGAAACACAGCAAATGAATTAAGGCGGGTTCTAGAATAATACTCTTTCTGCAGAAAGCTGCTGTTTTCTTTCAGCCGGCTCGGGAAGCTGTTCAGAGTCATCACTTTTCTTCTTCTGAAGCTTGTATTCCGCAACCATTTTCATACCTTCAATGGTAATCTTGGGCTGCTGGGCCCCACAACCCCCTCGACTCTTCTTAACCGGCTCATCACCGTCCTGATTTTGGGAATCGATCTCATCACCACCTTCACATTTAGTTTTGCTCTTGCATGCATCCAATATCTTCTTAAGCCTATTTTTTGGGTTTCTTATCTTTTGAGCTTGCTTAAATTTATGATCCTCCTGTAGAAGCAGAAACAATGAGGAGACGTGTAGGTAATTTTCTTACATCCAGCACAAGGATACACACATGGAGAGGGTAAAAACAAGTTAGAAGTTAGACGAGTAGTTGCAGAAATAATGAGAGCACGTAGCCTAAACGAGGTCAAAGAGAGTACACAGATTTAACAACAAAAGATAATCTCCACCTAAGAGGCTATCCACTTCTTGTGAATCCACATCATTTTTCTCAGCGAGTTTTTCAAGCAATATATATGATGTGACAAATGGTCATGCGCATATTGCTCAGCTCTTGAATTTAAATACCTTTAACCTTTCCATCTTATATGGAAAGGTTTAAAACCAAAGATTATATTTATCATTAGAACGAAAAATCTTTTTGCACTTGAAACTCAAATACGTTGCATGCCTGCTAAAAAAATCATTTTCACATAAACTCACTAACATCCATGATTTGTTTACAAATGAAATGTTGTTAAAAATCTTATCAATATTGCTATTCCAAACATAGTATGACCTAGAGTTCCAACATTATCTTCACTCTCCTCTACAGCCTAAACACTGGTTTAATTTTAGACTGACACCAAAGCTCAGTCCTAGGGTCATATCTAAGTCACCCGAAATAGGTACAAGCAAGATGATACTATGATAGATAACAGAATGATGCACAACACGTTAATAAAGCTTCATCAATCTTTGTTATCAGACACAAACTCAAGAAACCCAAACCACTAGCGTATAGGGTACCTCATCCGCAAGGATCTTTGAGCAATTGAAGCATACGCATCGCATTATACTGAGTACAGTCTTCATAAACCCTATATGAAACATAGGCTTGGCAAGCTCAAGATGCCCAAAATGACCAGGGCACTCTGCCATATTAGCTGTACAAGTCTCACATTTCATCTTCCTATCAATAGTCCCAAGCCTCGGGTCACTAAGTCCCGCTACCTTTGGTTTCCCCCGCTCAGTCGTTTCACCATGCTCTATATGCACAACAGACATTTGCCTCTGCAACAAGAAAACCAAACAAATTAAGCCAAAAGGCCCAAAATTAAACTTTAAATTGTTCCACTCACACAAATCATATAGTTCACATATACAAGTGCAGAAAGCTTCATTTAAACCCTCAGTTCAGACCAAGAACATGTTTTTTTTTTTTTTTTTTTCTAAAATTACATATAAATTCAAGTGCAGAAAGTTCCATCAACTTACTTAAACTGTTCTACTCACACAAAGTTCAGTATCCAAACACCAAGTTTTTCACATTAACAAGTACATAAAGTTTAATTTACTAATTTAAACCCTCAGTTCAAGTCAAAACATGTTATTTCTAAACATATATACCTACAGAACAACACATACATGCCGCCAATGGTGATATCTAGCATAGTTATCAAAAGCGATCGCCTTGACGGCCTAGGCGACCAATTTCCTAGAAGCCATGATCCCGCTTTTCCCTCCTAGATAAAAAAAGCCACAGTCTGATTTTTAAAAACCCAATCCCTTGACGAATATTATCGACCAATACTTATCAATTTATATAGATATATATAAATCTCAATCAAATCGTTTTTTAAATATATTGGATTTTTAAAACGCTTGTAGATATTGAATTATTTTTCAATATATAAAAACCTCAACTCATTGATCTACAACCAATTGATTTTGTCTACTACATAGTTACCAAAGGCGTGTTAATTCTTAGCACATATGGCTAAATCAATCAGCTTATATTGATATTATATTATAAGATGATTGTTATTTATAATGATTTCGTGATTTTTTAATTTTTTTATTTGCTCTTTTTTTCTCTCAGGCCCGCGCTTTTTTTTTTGCGCTTCTCGCCTAGGCCACAGGCGGAGCCTAAGCGCCTTGAGTGCGCCTCACGCCTTTGATAACTATGATATCTAGCTAGAAACCATAAAAACTCCCCATAAACTCAAAAAATTCTAGCAAAATCAAGCTAAATAGAACAAAGTGTAGAAACAATACAGCAACAGAAAAAACCAAATAACTTTTAGAACTTCATCCACAACAGTAAAAATAGAGCAATTGAAAGAAAAAAAAATGTTAATTACGATTTCATCACCTACAGTACGCCGATGGTGATCTCTAACTAGAAACCACAAAAACTTTTCGTAAATACTAAATTTCTAGCAAATTCATGCTAAACCAAACAAACAGCATCTGCTTCAACCTCGTTGAATTTCATCTACATTACAACTGTAAAGAAATGAGCAACTGAAAACACATCAAGGCCGCCAATTGTGATTTCTAACTAGAAACCAAGCAAACTTCTCATGAACACTAACGTTCGTTTCACGGAACGGAATGGAATGGAATGGAATCTGGACAGAATTGGAACGTATATTTCATTTCTTATATTGTTCGTTTCAACAAAATAAGGAATTGAACAAAAACATACTGAAAGGAATCTACATTCCAATTCTATGAAACAAACACACCTACATTCCAAATCAAATTCCAATTCCATTACATTCCGCGAAACAAACGCTACCTAAAATTCATCCGTTTCACCGTCTAGTAACAGCACAACAACAGAAAAAAGTCAAAAACTCGCTGAATTTCATCCACAGCTGTGAAAATAAAGCAACCGAAAGCATTAAACTGTTCATAACGAGTTCCATCAACAAATTCCTAGCAAAACAATGCTAAACCGAACAAATTCCATCCATTTCACCGTCAACAAAACACTACACGAACAGAAAATAAACCGAACAACTTATTGAATTTCTTAAACAGAGCAACTGAAAGAGAAGATGATTACAATTTCATCTGGACTAAGGATACCGAACTGGACGACTTTAACTTTAGCAACTTCTGCAGGAGAGTACGGGAACCGTATATCCATTATTATTATTATTATTATTGTTTGGTCGATCAAATTAGGGTTATAAAATGTTTGAAACACTGCAAAAGGATTGAACAGACAAGGAAATAGTGAATTTGGATTAAAAAATTGATAAAATCTGTTGTTGGTTTGGTTTAACGGTTGAATGATTATTTTTATTATTATTATTCGTCATGGTTTTTAGTTTAATTAATAGGAAGTCACTAGAGAGAGAGGATGGATCGCTCTCTAGATCCAAGATGTGTTTGCAACAGGAAGGGGTATGAGGGTGGAGAGGTGTATTTATAGGCAGAAGAGGATGGATCTGCCCTAGCTATTGGTTCGGGAGTGGGAATTTACTGTAAGGGAAAATGACCAATATAGCCCGTTGACCGGGCATTTTGCACAAATAGCCCTCTCTACCGTCTTTGGAGAGACGGGACACGGCTCCCAACCCGCCTGAACCGTCTTTGGATAGACGGGACACGTTGTGACCCCCCCCAACCGCCACGTGGCGTCTCTGATCCCGAGGCTGTACCGTCTCTCTCCAGACGGGTCAGAGATCTCTCCCAGACGGTTCACGTTTACCAAGACGGCTGACCCTTCGGTTCAACCGTCTCCAAAGACGGTTCACGTCTGTCAATGCCGGCTGTCCCTTCGGGTCAACCGTCTCAAACAGACGGGTCACCTTTCCCAATACGTCTTAACGAAATTTGTGAACCGTCTGAACCGTCTCACGAGTGTATATAAATACCCCAATTAACTTAACGAAATTTGCACCCACCGCTCTCCTCTAAGCTTTCATCTTCCATGCACCCACCCGTCTCCTCTAAGCTTTCATCTTCCAATCCAATGACGTTTTTTTACTTTCCCAGCCGAAGCCTTTTTGACTTTCCCAGCCGAAGCCTACCGGCTTCGGAAAATATGTCCCGGTTACTTGGATTGTTGTTTCATCTGCGTACGGCTACTTGGATTGTTGTTCCATCTGCGCGTGGTTTGCAACCCGTGTAATGGATCGATGATGTGGTGGTCTACATTTTAGGCAAGTTCGTTCGCTTTCCGAATTTATGTCTCGATGTTCGACGTGTGCTCACTGAGAACTATTGTTACATAAAACGAGGAAATGTTTCGGACTTGTCTGTGTAGAGCACATATGTTGGGTCTGCTGACCTGGAGAAGAACAGATGATTGGAAAGCCAAAATATGCTATCTATTTGATCCTTGAATAAACAGTCTTTACAACTTACTTCTCCCAAAAGACTGCTGACCCTAACTACTGTTCTATCCAAACAACTGCTCAACAACTGCTGACACAAAGAACTGCTAAGGAAACAACTGATGAAGAACAACTGCTGACCAAAGGTCTGATGAAGAGCAACAGCAGATACAAGTACTGAAGACCAAAGCACTGCTGGAAGTAACAGCACTTAGGCTTCAGCAGTGGATACAAGATCGTCAGAGTTTATCTTTAACAGCTGTTTACTATCAGTGCCTTCAATGTAACAGTAGTTTGTATAACAGATGTTTAAGTTTGTTATTCTGTTAGAGGTCACTGTCTTAGGTGACGTCAGCCTAGGTCATCAGTGGTTTGAGTCAGTCTATAAATAGAACAGTGCATGTACTGTTCTATTGCATCACACACAAAACATTCTCTCTGACAAACAACTGTGTGATCAGGCTGAGGGGGAGTAACTTGTACGATTGAAATCTTTTAATTAATGAAAGCATTCGATTGAAAAACATTTACTCTCTTGTTTTGATTTACAGTTTATTAGTCCGCTGCACTTTCATTCTACTTTCATTCCATTATTATCATCATTTTGTTAAACAATCAAAACAAACAAACTCAGATCCTAACAATTGGTATCAGAGCTTGGTCAATTAAATTCGATCTAACAAATCAATTTAATAATCAGCTCACAATTATTGATATCGTTTGTCAGTTTGATTGAAAACAGAGTAATAGTTTAATTTCGTTTCAACCGTTGTTAAACAGACTTTGTTCTTTTGAAAAATCAGAGAATGGCTTCTATCAATCACGATCCACATAACACTGGCACGAACAACAAGCCACCGATGCTTGTCAGATCTGAATACAATATCTGGCAACGTCGGATGAGCCATGTTCTAGCTCAACAAAACACTGGGTGTTGGAAGTCGGTTATCTTCGGACCACATGTTCCGACTGTGCCGAGTACTGAAGATCCCAAAGTGTTTGAGCCAAAGAAACTTGAAAACTACTCCGACCAGGATTTTCAGAAAATTGAGCTAGATGCTAAGGCCTTCAGTATTGTGGCCATGGCTCTACCCAATGGTATATATGCTGGGTTGTTACACTGTAACAGTGCAAAGGAGTTGTGGGATGCACTGAAAGAGCAGTTTGGTGGGACTGAGGAGGTTATTGAAAACAACCGTGAAATACTTAACCAACAATATGAAACATTCAGTCATGTCAAAGGAGAGTCATTAACTCAACAGTTTGAGAGATTTAACTGCTTAATTAGTGAACTAAAATTGGTTGGTCTTACTTACCCTCATTCAACTTTGAACCATAGGTTTTTAAGATCATTACCAGACAAATGGGACACTATTGCAATTGTTATGAGAAACTCAATAGGATTTAAAGACCTATCACTGACCCAGCTTCATGGTAAGCTCTTGACCTATGAAAGAGAGCTTAACCAGAAAAAGAAGCTCCAGGACTCTGGAAAAGTGTCTGATGACTATGTGTTTGGGAATACAGCACTTTTGGGTCATGATGAGGTGCCTGGAAACACAAAGGATCAGAGTTATGATCATTTTATTGACATAACTTCAGGTTTTAACTCAGGTTTTAACTCTGATTCTTATTCACCTAACTATGCTTTCACAGCAAGTGGTGGTGATATACAGGCATCTGATAACATATCCTTTGAGTATGATGACCTGAAATACTTTGACCCTGATGATTTGGAAGAAATGGACATTATGCACCAATTGGCCCTTCTCAGTGTAAGAACTAATAATTTTTACAAGAAAACAGGGAGAAGGTTTCCAGGGTTGACTGGCAGATCTAAGGTGGGGTTGGATAAATCAAAGATCAAGTGTTATAATTGTCATAGGTTTGGTCATTTTGCTAGGGAATGTAGGGGTCAACATGGTACACCTATGATAACCTATCCAAATCAAAGACCACAGACCAACACTTATCAGAATTCCTATAATACCCCTGGACCAAATGTGCAAAACACTGCTCATTTTGCACAGTCCTCAAACACTATTCCTGTCCAGTATGTCCAAACCACTGTTCCTCAGATCCATTATGTGCAAACACCTGTTGCTCCACCACCTGTTCAAACGACTGCTGCACCATCCTCTGCTCCTGCAGAGACCAGTCAACAGAGCTTCTTTACACAAGGCTTTGTTGATTGGAGCAGTCTACCTGATGAGCTAACAGATGAGAATTTTGCACTGGTTGCCAAAGCTGAAAATGAACCAGAAAACTTTTGTTTCATGGCTATGGTTGATGAGATTGAATCTGAGGAAGTGGTAAATGAATCTGATGTTGTGACTGATGATATTGTTAGTGAAGTTGTTGCAGGTGAGAAACCTGAAGAAGAGGTTGTGAATCTCTCAGATCCCTGGGGTGCATCTGATGAATGTGAGTGCAAGTGTGATTGTGCATTGATGGCTGCTGCTAAGGTATCTCCTCAAATTCTTAAAGAGTTGTGTTCTGACAAATGTGTGATAGCATTTGCTAACATTAAAGAGGTGAATGAAAACCTTAGAAAGAAAATTTTGGATGATGAAGTTAAATTTGAAAAACTCACAAAAGATTTAAAAACAAGTTTAACTGCAAAAGAATCTGAGATTAGCAGTCTAAAACATGAAGCAACTATTACCAAAGACCAGCTCCAAACTATGATAACAAAATATCAAAGTTGTAAAAGTGAGCTTGAGTCCACCCAAGTTGAATGTAAAAAATGGGTGGAATCATGTAGAGGTTTTGAGATGCTACTCAACAAACAAACCAAAAGTCATGTGAAGTTTGGCTTTGGTTTTGCAACCACTGCTCCAGCTTTTGAAAACACTGACACAAAGGATCAAAAGTCTGTTGAGATAGTACCCACAAACCTGCAGGGTCAAGAGATTAAAATCACTGAACCAAATGGTAAGAAAATTGTTCTTGAAAAACCAAAAGGTTCCTCATCTTTTGCTGAACTTGAAAAGTATGAATTTAAACCTACTTGGTCTGATGAGTGTGATACTCTTGAGAATTATAAACCTGTTGATTTTAAGACTCCTGAGGGAAAAACAGCTCCTCAGGCAAGGGTCATTCCCTTGGCAAAAGTCATTCCCCTGAAGGATTCTCCAGCAGATGCACAAACATCTGCTGAAAAGAAGCCTGAAAAAGGGAAAAAGAAAGAAAAGACTGTTAACTTGTTTTGTGATTTCTGTGAAAAGAAGAATCATATCACCAAAAACTGTTTTCTTCTAAAAGCATATGATATCAACAAAGGAACAAGTGAATGTGATTCAAAAGCCACATGCTCAATATGTGGGAAAAAGAATCATAAGACTAAAGAGTGCTTGTATCTCAAAAATTTTGATGTAAAAATACAAGAATACAAAGCAAAAACTCTTGCAAACCCTGTGGTTAGTACTCCAAAAGAAAAGCCCAAACAGACCTTCACACCTGCCCAAACATCTGTTACAAAAAGGCTTGAAACATCTGCTTCTAGAGATGTCCAAGTAACAGATGCTCCACCCACAAGCAAATACCCAAGGGGTTATGGTCAACCTCCATGTCACAGTCTGCCACATGTTTATGAGGAGCCAAAAAGACCCTCTAAACCAAGAGTGAACAGAAATCCATATGGGTATTATCAACTGTCAGGGAGTGATCAAACAACTGCTGCCCCAAGTGCTGACATACAAGCAATGGCAAATGGTCAGCAGCAGTTGTTGACGTTAATTCAAAAATTGGTCCAAACCACTGATCACCTTCCAAAACTTGAGTCTGAAAGGTCTGAGGATCCATCCAAAGCCAATTTGGCTTTGGACACTCACCAAAACTAATCATTTACTGATGTGCAGGGAGCTTCTGCTTGTTTAGATAGTCTTTGGTATGTAGATAGTGGAGGTTCCAGGCACATGACAGGATGTAGAGCCCTTCTTCTGGACTTCTTGGCTCATGGAGGGGGTGATATATCCTTTGGTAATGATTCTAAAGGTAAGGTGTTGGGTTCAGGGACTGTACAGGCAGGAAAACTCAAGTTTGAAAATGTCAATCTTATTGATAATCTCAAGTTTAATCTTCTGAGTGTTTCACAAATGAGTGACAAAGGTTATGGCTCATTTTTCACAAAGAAAACTTGTAAGATTATTGGGCCAGAAGTGGTGAAAAAGATTGATACCATTATTGCTGAGAGCAAAGCACAGCTTGTTGCTCATAGAAGTGGCAATGTGTATGTTGTTGATATGTTAAAGGATAATCCTATGGCAAATGTCTGTCTGTTTTCTGCTGCCTCCACTAAGGAGACAGAATTGTGGCATAGGAGACTGGGTCATACCAACCTTAATACTATCAACACACTCTCAAAACAAAGCCTTGTCAGAGGTCTTCCATCAAAAGAATTTAAATGTGATGAGCATTGTGTTTCTTGCTTAAAAGGGAAACAACATAAAAGCTCTTACAAATCCATTGATGAGTCCAAAACTAGTCAGTGCTTACAACTGTTGCACATGGACTTGTTTGGCCCTGTTAAAATCATGAGTCTAAGGAGAAAAAGATTTTGTCTTGTCATAGTTGATGATTTTTCTAGGTTTACATGGACTTACTTTTTACACTCTAAAGATGAGACTGCAGGTATATTGAAGGACTTTGTCACCAAGGTTGAAAAGCAGTATGACCTGCCAGTAAAAGTTTTCAGGAGTGACAATGGAACAGAGTTTAAAAATAAGGAGTTAGATGACTTCTGTGTGTCAAAAGGGATTGTGAGGCAGTTCAGCATCCCAAGAACACCAGAACAAAATGGGGTAGTTGAGAGGAAAAATAGAACTCTTATAGAAGCTGCAAGAACCATGCTAGCAGATTCTGGTTTGCCACTGTCCTTTTGGGCAGAAGCTGTAAACACTGCTTGCTATGTTCAAAACAGAGTTTTGATCAACCCCAGACATCAAAAAACTGCCTATGAAATTTTGTTCAAAATCAAACCATTAATCTCATTCTTCAAAATCTTTGGCTGCCCATGTTTCATTTTAAATCTTAAAGATTCCATTTCAAAATTTGCAGCCAAAGTAGACTGTGGTTATTTTCTGGGATATTCTTCTACTGCTAAGGCCTACAAAGTGTTTAACACAAGGACTAAGACAATAGAAGAAACCTTGAATGTTAAGTTCAATGAACTTTCATCTCTGAAAATCCCTGCAAACCCTGCTGAATTATTTGATTTAGATAAATTCAAATTTGAAGATATCACTGTTAAGACTAACAATGCAGGTATTCCACAGTCTCCACAGCAAGATTACAGAACAGATGTTGTGATTCCCAGTCACTACAAAGTCTACTCTGCATCAGAGGAAGCAGTTGTTCAAAACAGTTGTCAAAACTCTGCCACAGCTGTGTCAACCATTTTTGGCCAGTCCTATCCTCAAACCTCTGTTTCACCCCTCACTACCACTGACCTATCATCTGTTGACGAAAGTCAATCATCTGTTGACAAAAGTCAATCATCTGTTGACAAAAGTCAGTCAAGTTTCACACCACTTGGACCCATTCCTCCACTACCATTCCAAACATCTGTTGGCACTACAGAAGTACCAACAGTTGTTACACCAACAGAGTCACCAAACCTCTGTCCATCACCCCAAAATGCCATTGTTCCATATCAAGGAGATCTTATTTACTTAAGAGCTCATCCACCGGACCAGATCATTGGCAACATCAGAGAGGGAGTGCTCACAAGAAGCCAATCCTCAAATATCTGTCTTTTTGCAGGTTTCCTATCCCTCACACAACCTGTCAAGTACCAAGAGGCACTGAAAGACAACAGTTGGGTAGAAGCCATGCAAGAAGAACTCCTTCAGTTCAAAAGACAACAAGTATGGGAGCTTGTACCACTTCCTAAGGATGTTTGTCCTATAGGAACAAAGTGGGTATTCAAAAACAAAACTGATGAAAGGGGTATTGTTGTCAAGAATAAAGCCAGGCTTGTGGTTCAAGGCTTCAGACAAGAAGAAGGAATAGATTATGATGAGACCTTTGCTCCTGTAGCTAGACTAGAGGCCATCAGACTCTTTTTAGCCTTTGCTGTCAACCACAATATAAAGGTGTATCAGATGGACATCAAATGTGCTTTCCTTTATGGCAAAATTCAGGAGGAGGTCTATGTATGTCAGCCACCTGGTTTTGAAGACACATTCCATCCTGACTATGTCTACAAGCTCAACAAAGCTTTGTATGGACTCAAACAAGCACCAAGGGCCTGGTATGAAACTCTTTCCACATTTCTCTTATCCATTGGCTTCACAAGAGGTAAAATTGACAAAACTTTATTTCTTAAATGGAAAGGGAAACACTTAATGATTGTTCAAATATATGTGGATGACATCATCTTTGGATCCACATGTAACCAAATGTGTGAAGAGTTCAGAAAACTCATGACAGCAGAGTTTGAGATGAGTGCCATGGGTGAGCTTCAGTGTTTCCTTGGTCTTCAAGTGAAACAACTGCAAAATGGCACATTCATTCACCAAAACAAATATGTCAAAAATTTATTAACCAGATTTGAGATGAATGATTGTAAGCCATGTAGCACACCCATGAGTACAGTCAAGCTGCTCACTATTGATGACAAGGATGAACTGGTTGATCAAACACATTATAGATGTATGATTGGGTCTTTATTGTACTTAACTGCATCTAGGCCAGACATTATGTTTGCTACCTGTGTCTGTGCCAGATCCCAGGCTTCACCCAGAAAGTCAAACCTTATTGCTGTGAAAAGGATATTCAGATACCTCAAAGGTGCTCCCACACTTGGTATTTGGTATCCTGCTAATGGAAACATTGAGCTTTCAGGTTTTTCAGATAGTGACTTTGCTGGCTGTCACACCACAAGAAAATCCACTTCAGGAGGGTGCCAATTTCTAGGGAATGCCTTAGTTTCATGGCAAAGCAAAAAGCAGGCAGCTGTTTCAACTTCAACAGCTGAAGCTGAATACATTGCTGCTGCAAGCTGTACAGCCCAACTCATGTGGCTTCAAAATCAACTACTGGATTTTGGGATAACTGCACTTAGGACTCCACTCATGTTGGACAGCCAAGCTGCTGAAAATATCATCAAGAATCCAGTCTCTCATTCCACTACCAAGCACATTGACATAAGACATCATTTTGTCAGGGACAGCTATGAAAAAGGTTTGATTTCTTTACACCATGTTCCAACAGAGGATCAGTTGGCAGATGTGTTAACAAAAGCTTTAGACACATCTACCTTTACAAATCTGATTTCCAGAATTGGCATGTTAAACATGGATTAACCAAATAAAATTTTAAAAATAAAATTGTTCAGAAATTAAATATTTTCTTTAAATAGCTGTTTGGTTGAAAAATCTGTTTATAACATCTGATCAGATAAAACAACCACTGTTTCATTCATTTCCACTGATTGGTTGAAAAGTCTGCTCCAAACATCTGATCAGATAAAACAACTGTTAGTTGAAACATCTGTTTCAGAACATCTGTTCAGATAAAACAACTGTCCATATATATATATATACTATATTAAAAAAAAAAAAAAAAAAAAAAAAAACCAACGGTTGGATCCATCAGCTGTTTGTATCAGTTGTTTACCAAAACAGCTGTTCTCCACCAGATGTTACATCCATCAGATGATTGCCACGTCTGCTCATATAAGCAGATGTTTGGCCACATCAGCGGTTTCACTGAGCCTATAAAAACCCTGTTTTACCACAACAGATGTTACACTGTCTCATTGTATTCAAAATACTGTAAACCGCCTTCTTCACTCTCAAACCCTTCATCAATTTTCAGTCATTTTCACCTTCGAAATCCATTACAATGGATCTTCAAGCAAAAGCTACACACAATTGTCTCCCCTATCTGATTAAAACAGAAGACAACACTCCATTTCATTCCACCATCGACATTTTCCTTAACTCCAAATACTTACCCATCCTAACCGCCAACGCCCCCATCTATCTGGATACACTCCAAGAATTTTGGTTGAATGCCGAGTTTCTTTTACAAGATAAAAAGCCTACATCCATTATTTCCAAAATTGGAGAAACCAGTATCGTTATTACCCCTGATATCATATCCACAACCTTCACACTAAATGACCTGGCAGGTAAGGATTCCTTCACTAAAACAGAGCTTCACACTGAGTTTCAAGAAAGAGGGTATGATGGTCAGATGACTGGATCAACTCTTTTCAAAAAGTTTTTCCCTCCAGTCATGAAATTTTTCTTCCATACTCTTCTTCTTTGTGTCTCTGCTAAGTCCACATCCTTTAATGAAATTCCATTAAGGATGCAATATCTGGGATATGCTATGTTGTCAAACTCTGACTTCAATCTTTCCCAGGGATTGTTCATGGACTTGGTATCAAATGTGAAAGCAGTCAAGTCTGGGTCAAACAATGCTTTTCTTATTTACCCACGAATTCTTAGTGTAATTTTACAAAAATTATTACCTGAAAAAGTTTTCAAAAAGGGTGCTGCTATGCAAATGAAAAGCTTAACTGATGAAACTTTCACTAGAATGCTGGGTGGAAGCACCCAAGAAAAGGTGTCAAAAGTGTCAAAAGTTTCTAAAACACAAACAAAGAGGACAAAGGCAACAACTGTTGTCAAAACCTCTGTTGTTGAGCCCACTGCTCCTGGTGATCATGGCACTACATCCAGTGCTGTGAAACCCACACCAGCCACTTTCAAAAAGAAACATTCATCCACAAAAACCACCACTCAACCACAAATGAGGCTTCTGGATGTTGAGGTACCAGAAGAAACCTCTGTTGCACAACAAAAGCAACCTGAAACCACTGTTGTTACTTCCTCACAACAGTTGGACATACCTCCACCTGACCAACCTCCTCATGGATCCTCTCAAAAGGATCATGTTGTAAGCCAAGGGGACACACATCATGATGCATTTGAGTCACTTGACCATATGTTCACAAGCCCCTCTCCCAGGGCTAACTCTCTTCTTACTCCACCACTCTCACCATCACATGTTCCACAAACAATGCAACCCCTGTTTGAAGCAATTGAATCTCAGGAAGATCCCAGTTCCTCTCTTCCACCTGTCACTGAGAGTATACTCCAACAAGTGACTGAGCCTGAGAATATTCAATCTGCTATCCCCCAAACAGAAGAGGAGGTTACACCACCAGGGTTCAATGAAACTCTAGGTGAGTTTTCAAGTGGAGCAGCCACTACTGATGTAGAGACCACTGTCTCACATCAGGACAGTGATTTCATAGCTAAGACTCCCTTGAAGGCAACAACTGTTGAAGCCACCATAGTGTCTCCAAAAACAGTTGGAAGTCCCCAGTACCAAGAAAAAGGGGCATCTGATTCACCTATTAGGCCTGAATCAGATAAAACTACCACTGGTAGGGACTCAGATGATCCTATTCATTTAGGAGATGAGTCAAAATACCAAGAATTGACGGCCAGAGTTTCTGCTATTGAAACATCTGTTGCTGACATCAAATCTGATGTCAAGCTTCTCCTAAGCTCAATTGCAGATCTCTCCAAGAGTCAACCATCTACCACTAATATAGCCAATGAGTTATGGAAATCAGTTTCCCCCATCATCATAGCTCACAGGAAATTGGCTGATCAAACACATGAAACCTACATGGCTGAGATCAGAAATATGGTTGATGCAAGGTACAAAGATACCCATGCTGACATCAAAGCCATCAAGGACCATCTGCTAAAGACTACTGGCTCTGCCCCTACCACCATCCTCAGGGATGAAACTGATGATGATTTCACGGCTGATGATGCCAAAAAGGGGGAGAGTGGCAGAGATAGGCTACCAAAATTAGATCCTTTTGGTTGCCCACCTTCTCAAAAAGGTCAAGCCAAGTCTGCCAAGAAACCAGAGTCTACCAAATCAGCTCCACAACAACAACATCAAGCACCACCACCACCACCACAAACCACTGAAAAGAATAAGGCAGTAGATGACTCTGCAAACATAGAAGCTGAAAAGGCTGCTCAGTCCAAACAACAAAGGGCTGACACCTTGGAAGTAAAAGCAGAGTCATTGATCGAACTCAAGAAGAAACAACAAAGGGAAACTGAAGATGTGGGATCCTCTAAAAGGATGAAAAGACCTGCCAAGCATGTTAGAAAACCACCATCTAAGTTGCAAACCTCTGTTGATAAAACCACTGCTGCTGAAACCACTGTCACTGAAACCACTGCCACCCAAACCACTGAAACCACTATACCCAAACCAACACACACTCCTGAACCAACAACCACCAAACCTACATCACCAACCAAAACCCCAACATCTGCTGGTTCTTCTAAAAGGCCAACAGATGTTAATCCAACCACTGCTACCAAATCACCTTCACCAAAAATCATGTACACAAGGAAGAGAAAATCAACCTTTGTTGTGCATGATGAGAACATACACACATCACCAACCACCATTTCAACTGCCCAATCCACTCCTCCCATCACAGCCATTCCACTCACATCATTCTCACCACATACATCCAAATTCACAACCCATAGACCACCACCAACCATTACACCATTGGTTGTTCAGTATCCCCTTGAACTTGATCTACTCAAGGGGGAATTACAATCCTTCTATAATACTGAACAGCCTTCTGAAAGATCCTTCCCATCTCTCCCAAATTTCCCTGTTCCCCTCAACATTGATACCTATCTAAAATACAAGGGTGAACAGGTGGATGCCATCATCAGGGAGAAATGCAAAGGGAAGGATGACAGGACTGCTCAGGGCATCCATTCAGCAGAGCTTAGCAAACTCAGAAGGATTGAAGACTTTGCTAAGACCCTGAGCAATTCCATGTCCACCATGCCTCTCAGTGTAGACCTGGAGAAGGAGGTAAGGGAATCCCTACTTGAACAGATAATGGCAACCAAGCCCTACAAAGCTAACAAAAAGCAGTTCAATGGCTGGACTACTCATGCTTTGAGGGAAGAACTGATCAGAATTGAAGAAATGGCCAAAAATCCCAAAGCTAAAGTCTCCATTCCCAATTTTGGCAAAGGCAGAGACCCAGTCAGAGCCTTGAAGTTCAAAAGAATGAGGCAGGAGATTGTAGCTGCTAATTATGGGGAGATGAGGTCTGTTTCCAGATGGTCAGAGCTTAGATTGGTTGAAACCTATAAAAGTCTGGAAGAGAATAGAAAGAAGGATCCCAGCCTTCCAAGAAAGCCAGTCTACAATGATGAGCCAATGATGAAGAGACCCCAACAGACTTTCAACCTAGACAGCTTACTTGAAACCTCTGATCTCACCGCTGCTGCAAGTAGACAGTTCAAAAGGCAGAAGGAGATGTCAGAGGAAGACCAAAGAAAGTTTGCTGACACATTCATAAAGGAAGGGCTCTTCAATCAAATCCATTATTTCTCTGATCCCACAACAGAGAAACTCAGAGAACTCATAGGAAGACCACCATCACCCAACTCATCAAGAATAAAGGTTCATCTCAGCAAATCCACTGACTCAAAAATTCTAAAGTGGAAGGTCAACAAAGACAACCACGAATTGACACTGCTCAGGTCAGATGGAAAGGTTCAGAAGATCAGTATGGATGATGCTTACAGCCTTTGTGCAGAAGATCACCAAGCACTGCTAAATCTGGATCTGGAAAGAGATGAAGAAGACCTATTTGCTTTGAACTTTGAATTACAATTCAAAGGTCAAATCAGAGAAAGTCTGATGAGGAATAAAGATCAATGAATAAAGCTGAGTTTTGGCATCATCTGTTCTAGGGGGAGATTGTTGGGTCTGCTGACCTGGAGAAGAACAGATGATTGGAAAGCCAAAATATGCTATCTATTTGATCCTTGAATAAACAGTCTTTACAACTTACTTCTCCCAAAAGACTGCTGACCCTAACTACTGTTCTATCCAAACAACTGCTCAACAACTGCTGACACAAAGAACTGCTAAGGAAACAACTGATGAAGAACAACTGCTGACCAAAGGTCTGATGAAGAGCAACAGCAGATACAAGTACTGAAGACCAAAGCACTGCTGGAAGTAACAGCACTTAGGCTTCAGCAGTGGATACAAGATCGTCAGAGTTTATCTTTAACAGCTGTTTACTATCAGTGCCTTCAATGTAACAGTAGTTTGTATAACAGATGTTTAAGTTTGTTATTCTGTTAGAGGTCACTGTCTTAGGTGACGTCAGCCTAGGTCATCAGTGGTTTGAGTCAGTCTATAAATAGAACAGTGCATGTACTGTTCTATTGCATCACACACAAAACATTCTCTCTGACAAACAACTGTGTGATCAGGCTGAGGGGGAGTAACTTGTACGATTGAAATCTTTTAATTAATGAAAGCATTCGATTGAAAAACATTTACTCTCTTGTTTTGATTTACAGTTTATTAGTCCGCTGCACTTTCATTCTACTTTCATTCCATTATTATCATCATTTTGTTAAACAATCAAAACAAACAAACTCAGATCCTAACAACATACACCATTCGAAACAACGTCTATGTAGACCACTGCTACTACCGCCGCTGTGGAGGACAAAACATCTAACACTAAGATGTAGTCCTCAATAGTTGGTTAGACATTACTATTACTTCAAACAAAGTTCCTAGTTCTGGAAGTAAATTTGGGAAGTTTGTTGTAATAGTGTAGTTTTTTACTTGTTGCTTTTTAATTTTCTCTTGTTGCTTCTTTATTCTCGGGAAGTTTGTTGTAATAGTGTAGTTTTTTAATTGTTATTGAAATAATATTTATTGTTTATTTGTGATTGTAATAGTATAGTACGTTTAAATATAAAAACAAAACGACAAATTAAAAATATAACCAACTATTGCATTAAAAATAAAACCATTACAAATAAATAAAAATATAATTAAAAATTACATAAGACGATGTTTAATCATTTGCCACACGGACACATGTTTAAACTCTTTACCCTCCCTGTTTTTATACTGCCTTAGACTGTGTCTAATGGCCACGTCTTCAGGAAAGTTTGCGGGTACGTCGTAAAGGGTCCGGTTGTGGTGGCCGTTGAATATTTGACACTTTGTCGTCAAATCATTCAACTTGCGGCTAAGCGACTCGGTGGTACGTTGTGAGCCCCCAACGAGCCGGTTGTATTCATTCAGGATCCGGAACCATTTGTTGTTGAGGTGTGTACTCTCTTCAACATGCAGCCATGCCGCAATCAACGCAATCTCTTGTTCTTCCGTCCATCTTTGGGGTGCCATTGGTGTTGGATGGTGGTTTGGACGGTGGTTTGGACGGTGTTGGACGGTGGTTTGGACGGTGTTGGACGGTGGTCGTCGGGTAGTAGATGGTGTTTGGACGGAGTTGTACGGTGGTGGATTGTGTTCAGAGGGGTTGGATGACGGGAAATGGACGGGAGACGGGTATTTATAGGGCTGAGCCGGACAACCGAAGCGTCGCCGCTCATCGGGAACCACCGCGTCGGTAAATGTGTACCGTCTTGAGAGACGGTTGAACCGAAGGGTCAGCCGTCTTGGGAAAGGTGACCCGTCTTTTTGAGACGGTTGACCCGAAGTGTCAGCCGGCATTGATAGACGTGAACCGTCTGGGAGACGATTGAACCGAAGGGTCAGCCGTCTTGGGAAACGTGAACCGTCTGGGAGAGGGTTCTGACCCGTCTGGAGAGAGACGGTACATCTCGGGATCAGAGACGCCACGTGGCGGTCCTCTGTTGGCTGAAATGGGAAGCCTCTCGGGAGACGGTTCAGGCGGGTTGGGAGCCGTGTCCCGTCTCTCCAAAGACGGTGGAGGGGGCTATTTGTGCAAAATGCCCGGTCAACGGGCTATATTGGTCATTTTCCCTTACTGTAATGCCCCTTTGGTCATCGAGTCGGTTTAGTACTTTGGTTTTTTTTTAACTTTTTTTGTTTCTTTTTTCGTTCAAAAATCTATTTTTTTTTTACTTTTATAATTTCAGTTTATTTAAAATCTAAAAACCATTTATAGATTTCAGTGAAATTTTTTAAAGCTATATAGATACAACTTTTGTCGTTCACGTGAATTTTCAATTCATAATGCGCAATTTTACATTTAAATAGCAGGTAACAAGTTGTGTCGTCAGCATTTTTGAATAACAAAACTTAATATACTGAAAGTAAAACCTTTCCGCGGGGGTCGAAATATTGCTATGGAGTATGGACAAGCTTGTGAACTCTGGCTAGGAACCGAACAGCATCCGGCATCATAGAGCCAAAAGTGTAGAAAATGAAGGGGACAAAAACATGTTGATTATCTTCGCAGGCTCTAGCATGCTTTTCAACATTCTTCGACTCTGCTCTTAGCATTGCTTGCCCAGCCACAAAAACATTATCTCGAAACCCGACTAAGGGGATACACCACTAAGGTCCACGAAAGCGTGTTTCCCTCCCACCACGTCAAACACGAGCACGTCCAATGGGCGTAAAGTAGATATCCCCTATGTCGGATACGTAAGAAAATTAACTGACGCCTCCTTTTTGGCTAGTGTCCCAGCTCGCCTAAGCATATCCCGTAAGGCATCCCAAACAAGATCGTTGCAATATTTGAACCGCGACAACTCTTTGCAGCAAACCGCATGTGATATCACTTAATTGAATTCTTTACAGCATTTAATTGTTAACTATTCTCTTCATTTACTACAGTCCACACACAATCATGAGCTAATTTTCTATCTATCTATAATACATATAATTAATAAAAGTCATTTTTAACACATGGCACTCCCACAATTCACCTTCCCTCATATCTCCTCTCATATTGTACCACATGGCACAAGCTTAGAATTTATAAAATTTTCTTTTTTTTTTAAATCGAAAATCATTAAATAATTAAAAGTCAAAATCGGTCAAGAATAATTAAATGAGGTCAAAATTTGATCTTCAAAATTAAAGCATGATATAAAAAGAGGTAGAGAGATAACCCAATCACTCTATATTCTTCTCCTTTCTCTCTCTCTCTCTTTCATCCATCCAATTTCAAAAAACCTAACATTTTTTTCCAAAATCTTCACACGTAATTGATTATAGATCTGTTTTCTTCTTGATTATTAGTTTAAATAGTTTTTTTCATATCTAAATAATAACCATTTCTTGGTCGAATTAATAAACAATTATACAAATGGGTTGTTGAGTTAGGATGAATTCTCGAGTGCTCTTAAGGATGCACATGCGCAGCGGAACAATTCCGAGGTTAATTATCATCTGTTTTTTTTCCCTTTTCTTAGGTTAATTGTTGAATGGCCAACGATACAAATTGTGAACAACAAATTTGTTCTGTTCAGTTGATAATTTTTTTTTATTTGTGTTTTTTTTCCTGATTTGTGTTTGTTTTTCTGCTTCAAGGTATTCTGCGGTACATGTGGGCAGCTTTGAGAGGCCTCCAGTTTTTTATCAATTGGCTTTAATCGCCGCCACACTTTTAAAGGTTGTAAGCAGTTGTGCTCCTTCGTTTCCACATGGATTTTGTTAATTAAATCGTTTATAATATTTACTATTTTAATGGTTTGTTCGTTTATCACTTGATAAGTATTTTTTATAACCTAGATATACATGTTTCTCCCGGATCTGGAATAATTGAGGTGAAGTATCGATGATGGAGTTGGGACGACGACGTTTAGATGATGTAAGCATCTTCTTATCTGTATGTTTGAATTCCTTATGTTTCTCAATGGTTTCATCAAATTGATGAAGTCAAAATTAGAGTTATTATTTTGACTAATACCTTGGTTTTGATTGTGAAATTAAATATTTTTCAAGTTTTAAGTAATTAAAATAATTAATTAATGTGAAATTTGTTTTGTCAATATGTTTAGTTGTGATTTTAAGTAAATGATATTTGAGGCTTTCACTGTAAGTCTCTTTTTTTTTCAAACAACTTTTTAGAAATTTAGAGTAAATGATAATTGAGCCTTAATATCTAACATTTCTATTATTATCTTCAAGTTTAATGGTAATAACTTAAATTTCAAATTTTGAATTTTGGTTAATAATGGTAAAAAATTACACATACTAATTATCCTTTTAATTACACATTTAATAAGATTCAAAGTCTCTACATAAGTAGTGTCAACTCTCCAATTAATCCATTTATTGATCCTATTAATTATGTTATATTATTCTAATATTACTTTTGCTTATATTGGTAATCAATTAAATATCGAATTTTGAATTTCAAATTTCAAATTAAAATTTGAAATGTTTAAAATTGAATTTGACAAAACTAATAATATAAAAAATACATTACTTTAATTATTAATTATAATACAACTTTATAAATGAAATTGTCCATACCGAACAAATACATAAAGTTACTGATTGTCCATACCGAAAAAATTGCAATATTTTCATCAGATTTTAAAAAAATAATGAAAATTAATCAATTCTTAATTTATGAACAAAATAAATAATATGCCGAAAATAAATAATTAATCCGTAATAAATATATAAATAAATATAAAATTAACAAATTTAATGATTACTAAAAATACCATTCCTCATTTAATTCCTTCTTCATTGTTGTCATTTTATAATTTAAAACACAATGTTGTAATTTGTGTCATATTCATTGAATTTATTTTGATTTAAGAATATGGATTGTTTTGATTTTTTATGTTTTTTTTTTTCAGCCAACTTTTTAGTTGTGATTTGGAGTAAATGATAATTGAGACTTTCACGGTAAGTTTCCCTTTTTTTCAACCAACTTTTTAGAAATTTAGAGTAAATGATAATTGAGACTTAATATCTAACATTTCTATTATTATCTTCAAGTTTAATGGTAATAAGTTAAATTTCGAATTTTGAATTTCAAAATTCAAATTTTGAGTTTTGGTTAATAATGGTAAGAAATTACACATACTAATTATCCTTTTAATTACACACACATTTAATAAGATTCAAAGTCTTACACATAAGTAGTGTCAACTCTTTAATTAATACATTAATTGATCCTATTAATTGTGTTATTTTATTCTAATATTAGTTTAGCTTATATTGGTAATTAATTAAATATCGAATTTTGAATTTCAAATTAAAATTCGAAATATTTAAATTCGAATTTGGCAAAATTAATAATATAAAAAATACAATACTTTAATTATTTAAATTCAAATTTTGAATTTCAAAATTCAAATTAAAATTTAAAATATTTAAATTCGAATTATACAAAATTTCAAATTTTGAGTTTTGGTTAATAATCGTAAGAAATTACACATACTAATTATCCTTTTAATTACACATTTAATAAGATTTAAAGTCGCTACATAAGTAGTGTCAACTATCCAATTAATATATTAATTGATCCTATTAATTGTGTTTTATTATTCTAATATTAGTTTAGCTTATATTGGTAATCAATTAAATACCGAATTTTGAATTTCAAATTTCAAATTAAGATTTGAAATGTTTACATTCGAATTTGACAAAATTTAAAATTTTGAATTTGGGTTAATAATTTGAAGAAATTACACATACTAATTATCATTTTATTTACACAATTAATATGATTCAAAGTCCCTACATAAGTTGTGTTAACTCTTATTAATACATCAATTGTTCCTATTAATTGCCCTATATTATCCTAATATTAGTTTAGCTTATATTGGTAATCAATTAAATAACGAATTATCAATTTCAAATTTCAAATTAAAATTTGAAATATGTAAATTCGAATTAGAAAAAATTTCAAATTTTGATTTTTTTTTTAAATAATGGTAAGAAATTACATATACTAATTATCCTTTTAATTACACTTTTTGAATGACTTAATCTTTTAAAAAAATTAAAATTTTGAATTAAAGTTAATAATGGTAACCATTACACCTATTTATTATTATTAAATTATGATTTCCAAATATATTTAAAGGGTTGGGTTATTCTACAAATGCTACAAAAAATGAGAAGGGTGAGAAGCCACTAGAAAATGACATGTGTCCAAAGGATTAACAAGTGGGAGGGGTAATTTTGTCAAAAACATATGCACATGCAAGTCACATGCCATTTCCACCTTCATTTTTAAATGCCCGTAACTTTTTTATATGTCATCCGTTTTTAAAAAAAAATTATACCATAAAATTGAGCGTCTTTTTATCTTTAATATGAGTATCATATTGCTATACTTTTGAAAAAAAAATTCAAAACCCACTTACGTAAAACACAATGGAATGTAAAACACAATGAACACCAATTAAATATAGGGTATAAAACACAATCAAGAGTCTAGTAAAACACAATGGACGATATACTAAAGATACAATGAATAGAAGACTAAAACACAATGAATACTTTTGAAAAAAAAAAGTTGAAAACCAGTTGCATAAGACACAATGGATGACATACGAAAGACACAATGAACAAAAGACTAAAATACAATGAATACTTTTGAAAAAAAAAGTTAAAAACCCAATTGTGTAAAACCCAATGGACGACATAATAAAGACACAATGAACAGAAGATTAAAACACAATGAATATTTTTTGTAAAAAAAGTTGAAAACCCAGTTGCGTAAGACACAGTGGAGATAATGTAAAACACAATGAGTACCAATTAAATATGCAATGAACAATAGGGTATAAAACACAACGAATAGTCTAATAAAACACAATGGATGACATTCTAAAGACACAATGAACAGAAGACTAAAACACAATGAATAATAGACTTAAACACAATGAACAATATAATAAAACACAATGTACACCTAAATACAAAACTCATTTGCGTAAAACACAATTAAAATCATACTAAAAACACAATGGACAAAGTTAAATCATGTGTAGACTAAAAAAAACATAAATAACATATTTATAAAGCACATATGCATACTATAACACAATGAACGTGCAGAAGACACAACGGAGAAAAAAAACCCATTTAGCACAATTTTTTTTTCAATCTTAATGTAGCAATGTGGTACTCATATTAAAGATAAAAAAACGCTCGTTAATATGGTGAAATTTTTTTGAAAAAAAAATGTCGTATGAAAAAGTTATAGATGTTTTAAAATGATGGGGGGAATTGACATGTGCATTGCATGTGGAGAGAGAAAGTCAACAAATGTTGTTTTCCTTTTATGCCCTTTCTCTAATTTATTATTTATTTTTTTCAAACAAACTAATCTCAACCATTCAAATATATGATCAATGGATCACAATCCTTCTCACCCTTCCTAGAAAAAGTATCTTGTGTATTTGATCCTAACCCTATATTTAAAATAACAATTAATAATTTTGGTTGTAACTTTCTCAAATTAATTACAAGTAAAAATTAAAATTTTAAATACTAGAATTTGAAATTATAGATTTCTTTTAAACTTTAAAAATATTTGAATATTAAATGTTTTATTTAAATATTTAATCTCAAAATTTTGAATTTAAGATTTATGGTAACATTTAGATTTAGATTTAATTAAAACATTTAAAATATTTAATTCAAAATTTGATTACTATAATTTGAATTGATAGATTTCAATTAAAATTTATAAATATTCAAATATTAAATGTTCTATTTAAGTATATAATTTCATATTTTGATATCTATAATTTTAATTTTTAAATTTTTTTAACATTATATAAATTTTAAATTTTGGATAATAATGGTAACAATTAGACCTAATTGTAGCATTAATTTAGAATTTTGAATGGTTTAAAATTTAAAAAAAAATCAAATGTTTGAAGTTAAGTTAATAATTGTAACAAACAATCCTGCTATTACCTTTAAAATAGAGCTATACTAATTAGATATTTCGTAATATATTTAAAATTTAACAAATAATAGTTTTAGTTATAAATTTCTCAAATTAGTTACAAGTTAAAATTCAAATTTTGAATACAAGAATTTGAATTGATAGATTTGAGTTAAACTTTATAAATATTTAAATATTAAATGTTCTATTTAGGTATATAATTTCATATTTTAATATCTATAATGGTAACAATTAGACTTAATTATTACATTTAATTCAAATTTTGAATGATCTGACTCAAACGGTGTCTCACTTTTAACATTTTATCAAAAAAAAAATTCATTGCTATTTATTTTTTACTAGATAATACTCCTCAAATACAATCTGATAACAAGATTCCAGTGAAGTTTCAAAGGCATCATTTCCCAATATCCGTATGTTTCGCAATGACCATCAATAAAAGCCAATGACAGTCTCTATCGAAGGTTGAATTGTATTTAAGAGACCCTGTATTCTCACATGGCCAACTTTATGTCGTATTGTCAAGAGTTAAGAGCAGGGCATGGGTGAAAGTACTTATACTAGATACTGATGTGAATGTCAAAACTAAAACAAAGAATGTTGTGTATAAGGAAATATTTAGTGATATTTGAATAATATGTGTATTCCTTACTTTTAAATTTTAATAACATATTTGTAGTATATTTTTATAGGTTTTACCGCTCCAATAAGTGTTAATTGTTGAACCGCGTGTACACGCGGGCAATAACATGATACCATCTGATAACAAGATTCCAGTCAAGTTCCAAAGGCGTCAATTCCCAATAACCGTATGTTTCGCAATGACCATCAATAAAAGCCAAGGGCAGTCTCTATCGAAGGTTGGATTGAATATAAGTAGGGCTGTTCAAATCGCTCGCCGCTCGTGGATCGCTCGTCGCTCGTTCGGAAAATGCTCGCTCGTTCTTCCGCTCGGTTGTATATGAGCCGATCGGCTCGGTTCGGTTTGTAAATGAGCCAAGCACGAGCAAAGGTACGCTTGGATCAGTTTGGCTCGAATATATTTTTATTTATTTAATAATAAATATACACACAATTTATAGATAAATTTATGGCTTTATATATAAGATTCTATTGGATTTGACTCAGTATATGCAAACAAAATATAACCAGGCCATTTAACACAATAAAAAATTAACACTAGATTTAATAGTAAAACAATAAGTCATGAGGTGATAGTCTTGACTTCTTTATGTTAATAGTCGTCCATCGCTAATTGTCACTTGATATTACACCTACGCAGTGGCGGAACCAGAAGTATTAAACTGGAGGGTCATAATAGAAACATTATGCATTTGTCTTTGATTTACATCAATAACTGATTAATGTAAAGCATGGTGAAGAAACACCGATCTAACAATCTAAATATAACAGTACATGTATATGAGCGCAAGAAAGGACGTGATTCTCATTTATATATAACAGGACGAATGCAAGACTTTTATATAGACTATTACAGAGTTTCGACTATAATTTATCTTTCACAGCTATATATTACGAATTCTCTCCCGTCTGCTAGGTCCCTTCCTCTAATGACGAAGGGGGGTATTTATAGACCCCTGAGGTGGCCTGTGATTGATTGTAGGGAGAATGACAGCTGGCTCGTACGATTACAGCCGTTGTCGTCATTCACTATGTCGCTGTGTAATTGGTCCACGTGTCCTGTGATTGTCCTTTCTGTCCTTTTCTGTACCTCGTACCTGCAGGAGATCATGGAGCAGGGAATGAACGCCTCTGATTGGCTATGTGTCCCTGCTATTGTCGGGTGACACCTGTCATGTATTAGGTAGTGTGTGCCGTCTTCTAGAATTCCACGTCATGTTACTGCGCTGACGTGTGTGTAAGTGTATGGTTGTGCGCACGCGCGAGTACTTATCTTTTCAAGTCCCCCTAGTCTAGTGTGTTGTATGCGTAGCATGCGAGATGCTGGACTCAGTAGAAAAGAAGTGTTAATGCGGGGGATTTTTGATACTAGTGCGCGATGTCAAGCAAGTGGTTAAGTCGCGGACGTCTGTAATTAATGCACACATCAAAACTGTCAGGGCGCGTATATGAAACGACAGGTTGGTAGTCGGAGCGTCCCTGACAGCTGTACAGTGTCAGGGACGTGGTGGGCCCGCCTTGCCGTTTCGAGTGCCTTTTCTCTCTCCTGATATGACGTGTAATTTTCTGGTTGGCTAGCCTTTTCATATTCAAAAACCGTCAAGACCACGTGTAACCACTCTATTTAACCCCCTTTTTCGTCCATTTTCTCCCACACTCTTACCAAATACTCTATCTAATTTCTCTCAATTGTTCATCAATTTTTTCCACTTCTTCACTGTTCTTTAGCATCCGAAGGCTAGTTTCACATCGATAGATGGAAAACATTGTGAACATTCCGAAGAAGAAACGCCAGGGTTCTAGGAGAGGGGATGATGGTTCGAAGAAGGGGCCGCCACATGCCAACGAGGTCACGGCGGTTTAGGGCAAAGATGAATTTAGGAAGTTCCGAAGGGAGTATGGGTTCCCTTCTTCGTAAGGTGTGGAGATACCCGCTCCTGATAAGACGATCCTTGAACCCCCTGTTAGGAAGGTGGGATTGTATGCTTCGTACTTTCGGGATTGCAACTTTAGGGTCCCCATCACCAGGTTTCTGGGCACCTTTGTGCGGGCGGTGGGTGTTCACATTAATCAGATCCACCCGGGTCTGATGTCGAGGCTAATGTTTTTTGAGTTCTGTTGCCATGCCCACAAGATAGAGCCCTTGGTGGACATGTTTTATGTTTTCTACAGCCTCAGTTTTGTGGAGAGCTGGTCTTCCTGCAGGCCGCGCGCTGGGGTGCCTGCATGTGTCGGGGCAGGTATGAAGAGTTTTCGGGAGTGGAAGCCCAAGTTCTTCTGGATCAACAAAGGGGTTATTCCCATAGAGATGGGCCGGTTGGACCCTGCTGAGGGGATAGGGAAGGCCATCCTGATTGACTATAAAGATCATGAGTGGTTTAAAACCTTGACCAGTTATCCGGTGGATCTTTGTGAGATTCCGGAGACTAGGTTGGTGATGGCCGGGATGAGCATAAAGTACGATGTGAAGGGCCGCAACCCGCATCTCACTGAGGATGGAAAAGATTAGTTGGTGTCTTTGTTGTTGTCGTTCTTTGCGCATTAGTTATTATTGTCATTGATTTGCCCTTGTGTTCGTTTCGCTTTTAGATGTCAAGAGCTTGTATGACTTGCTGTTGGGCGGTGACAACATGGGTTTTGCGTTCAAGGAATTGGCGGATGATGAATTGTACATCCTGGAGAGGGCGTGGGATACGTTGATTCGCCCTCAGTTGGATTTGGTGGTACAGGACCGGGCCCCGCCGCAGCTGTTGATAACTGAAGCAGGTGAGTCCTCACCACTCTTTGCTAATCCTTCGCCCGTCAACATGTTCATGCGGACGGGATTTCCTTTAATTGTTATTTCCAGTGATGAGTCTTCTGATTCATCGGGATCTTTCTCTCCGCGTCCGTCGTCCGCAGGCACCAATGATCCAAAATCGTCCCCTGCGCATGCTGTGAATGATAGCGATGAGGAGACCGAGGATGATGATTGTCTCATTCATCGAATCGCCAAGCCGCAGTTGGGGAGAGTTGGGGGAGTGCTGGAGGTGAAGACTGTTATTTTGTTTTGAACCACGAAGTGGTTAACAGATATTTTGAAAATTACCAACCTATTGAACGAAGCTACGTTGAACTTTCAGATGCGTTCGTTCAAGGGGAATCAACGGTAAAGTTGACCGAGGAGGTGCGGGACGTAATGGTGACAAAACCCGTTTCAGCTGAAGCGGTGGAGACTGGATCTGTTATTGCTGACATGCCTCGCAAGAAAAAACGCTCTATGCGCGCTGGATCTAAGGGCAAAGAGACTGCGGGAGAGTTGACACCCTCGGTTGAGAAAAGGGTAAAGTTAGATGACCATGTGCACTCCGCAGAGGACAGCTTGCTGGGTGTGTGCCTATATTCCTTTTCTTATTTTTGTGTGTTATGAATGTTGTTGCTTACTGCTCGTGATTTCGTTTTTGTAGCGGATTTGTTAAATGTTGGTGTGCCAGAGGACGTGTCAACGGCTCCATTTGCTGAAGGTTTTAATCTTGATCCTCCCTTGGAGTAGAAATCTCCAAGCCAAGAGATTCAGGAGCCTGGCCAGACTCGGGTTCAGGATGACATGCTTGTAATATCTTCTCCTATACGCCAGCCGTCACCCCAGCGTCAACCTACGCATGTGCGTCAGCCAACGCCTCTGCGCCAGCCGACGCCTGCGCGTTTGCCCACGCCTCCACAAGACACGTTGGAGACTAGTTCTGGGCGGGTTTCGCCCCCTGACGTGAGCGAGGGTTATGGGTGGGGTATTGAGATGAACATAGACGATGATGATGAGGAGAAGAGGGTGACCACCGATCCGGGTGGTAGTTTTTCGAATGCCTCTCCCCGTGGAGGTGGTGAGTCATCTGCTGGCATATTTGTGCCGAACTGGACTTTGACTCCTGACACCCGATTTCTGGATGTGGAGAACTGTCGCAAGTTTTTGGCTAATCTTGTCCCCCCCGCGGAGCGTGAGCACCAGGCTACTCGTCCTCGAGGTGAGCTGTTGGATGATCATATTCTGAGTGTGGCAAATATGTTGTCCACCTCTGCTGAGATTGTGCGCAAGTGGGGGTCTATGGCTCACGACCGTAACAAATTCCACCAGGATTTAAAGCGCGTGACTGATGAACGCGACCAGATGCTCAAAGAGTTGAAGCGTGCCAAGTGGGATGTTGTTACCTTCCGCGAGGAGTGGGATAAGCTTCAAGGGCAATTGTCTGAAAGGGAGCAACATTGGAAGGTTGCTTGTGCTAAGACAAATGCGAAGCTGGAGGCAGCCGCGAAGCGGATCAGTGAGGCTGACTTGCGGAGTGAGGAGACCTCTAAAGAGTTGGCTCGTATGGAGAGGCTCGCGAAACAACATTACAACAAGTTGCTTGAGTCTCGTGACTTATTGAGAGAGAAGGATGAGGAGATTGCTCAGTTGAAGGCGGCGAAGGAGGAGGTAGATAAGGACAATCTAGTGTTGCAGCAGCATAACGCCGACCTCGAAGGGGAGCTGTTGGATACTTGCAATGAAGTGCGCTTGGCGCAGGGGGATCGCGAGTGGTTGCTCACCAGTTGTGTCCCTGAGGTTTGTCTTTATTTCTTACCTTTGTGTCTTCTCCTTTAATGGCCTTTGATATTTGTACTAAAGGTTTCTTTTTGATGTTCGCGCAGGTGGCTTATTATGTGAAAAACTGCGACCAGACGCGTCAGGCTGTGGCGGTAGTGAACGCCGCTGCGAAGCTTGTGGGGCGCAAAGCTGGGTTTTTGGAGGGCTATCAGCATGCTAAAGATGGCAAGGCCCCAGAGCAGTTCGCGTTGCATGGTCAAGATCTTGATGCTGTGTTTGCTAAGAAGGCTGCAGAGTTTGACGGGTTGAAGTATGAACTGGTAGATTTTGTTGTTGGCCACCGAGACCGCCCGTCATGCTATGAGTTGAGGCAGTCGTTTGACAAGCAGGGTCTCGTGCATACGTGGCGCGAGTATGCCCTTAGGAGGGCCACGACGGTGGATGCGCCTTCAGCTGATCAGCCCGAGGCCAGTGAAAAGCTAGACTTGTCTGGCTCAGAAGAAGATGATGAGTACAGCGACGCGTCGTCAGAGTTTAAAGATTGAAGACTGTTGCCGCTGTATTTTGCTTTTGTCTGTAAACATTTTGAATATCTTTAATATTTTGTGCATGTGGTTGAACCTTTTGCTTTTGTGAAAACATGTTGGCTTTATATTTGCTATTTATGTTTATTGTTTCGCGCCATTTTTAAATGTGTGGCCTAGCATAGGAGCATGTTTCATGCACGCGACTATATGTTCGAGTTTGGTATTTTGTAATACGACTTGGTTTAGTTGTCGGGCAACGTGTTTTGACCATGTCGCGTGAGATTTATAGTGCTGCGTTTTAGCTATGCAACTGTTTGTGTTTTGACGTTGTATCTTAATCATACAAAGTCAAGTTTTAGGACGTTGCATTTTTCATGAAACGTGTAGTGTGCGCAGTTCTTTGTACTGCGCGTTTAGGTAGTTGCATCTTAGCCATGCAACCGTTTGTTTTTGGACGTTGTATCTTAACCATACAACGTCAAGTTTTAGGACGTTGCATTTTTCATGCAACGTTTAGTGTGCGCAGTACTTTGTACTGCGCGTTTAGGTAGTTGCATCTTAGCCATGCAACTGTTTGTTTTTGGACGTTGTATCTTAACCATACAACGTCAAGTTTTAGGATGTTGCATTTTTCATGCAACCTTTAGTGTGCGCAGTACTTTGTACTGCGCGTTTAGGTAGTTGCATCTTAGCCATGCAACTATTTGTTTTTGGACGTTGTATCTTAACCATACAACGTCAAGTTTAAGGACGTTGCATTTTTCATGCAACGTTTAGTGTGCGCAGTACTTTGTACTACGCGTTTAGGTAGTTGCATCTTAGCCATGCAACTGTTTGTTTTTGGACGTTGTATCTTAACCATACAACGTCAAGTTTAAGGACTTTGCATTTTTCATGCAACGTTTAGTGTGCGCAGTACCTTGTACTGCGCGTTTAGGTAGTTGCATCTTAGCCATGCAACTGTTTGTTTTTAGACGTTGTATCTTAACCATACAACGTCAAGTTTAAGAACGTTGCATTTTTCATGGAACGTTTAGTGTGCGCATTACTTTGTACTGTGCGTTTAGGTAGTTGCATCTTAGCCATGCAACTGTTTGTTTTTGGACGTTGTATCTTAACCATACAACGTCAAGTTTAAGGACGTTGCATTTTTCATGCAACGTTTAGTGTGCGCAGTACTTTTTACTGCGCGTTTAGGTAGTTGCATCTTAGCCATGCAACTGTTTGTTTTTGGACGTTGTATCTTAACCATACAACGTCAAGTTTAAGGACGTTGCATTTTTCATGCAACGTTTAGTGTGCGCAGTACTTTGTATTGCGCGTTTAGGTAGTTGTGTCGTTATGGGTGATTAATCGTAGGAAAAGTTTATAAGGCAAAGAAATAATCGTTCTCATTCGATCAAATGGCTAAACAACCTTCATTACAATTTTGACGGTGTCTACATGTAACATTTCCTAAGTTGAGCTGCGTTCCATGTACGAGGGATAGGTTTCTCGTCCAGGGTTGATAGTTTGTATGCTCCCTTGCCGAGGGCTTCGGTGACGCGATATGGCCCTTCCCAGGTGGGTGTTAGCTTGCCCTGGGGGATTGCGCCACTGGCTTCGTTGTTTCTAAAAACAAAGTCCCCTGCGTGGAAGGTGTGTAGCTTGACTTTGGTGTTGTAGTATCGTTCCAACTTCCTTTTGTAGTTCGCTTCTCTGGCTGCTGCTTTGTCGCGGCGTTCTTCTATCAGGTTCAGATTGATGCGCAGCTCTTCGTCATTGTTGGTGTGGGTCATTGAGAGAACTCTCGCTGATGGGCATCCAATCTCTGCTGGTATCATGGCCTCAGAGCCATAAGTGAGGCTGAATGGAGTTTCACCGGTGCTCGTTTTTGTTAGTGTGCGATTAGCCCATAGCACGCTCGGCAATTCCTCCGCCCAGGCCTTTCCTTTAGTGCCCAGTCTTGACTTGATGCCTTCCAACATGCTTCGGTTCGCTCGCTCCACTTGGCCATTTCCTTTTGGGTGTGCGACCGAGGTGAACACCGGCTGGATGTGTAGGTCCGCATACCATTTTAACAGCCCTTTGTCTGCAAATTGGGTCCCATTGTCTGTGACGATTGTCAGAGGCAGCCCGAAGCGGCAGATGATGAATTCCCAGATAAACTTCTTGACGTGGTTGGCTGTGATTTCAGCAAGTGGCTTGGCCTCTACCCATTTCGTGAAGTAATCAATGGCGACTATCAGGTATCGTCTCTTTCCCGTTGTCATTGGGAAAGTTCCTACGAGGTCAATGGCCCACTTCTGAAATGGCCATGCGGAGCTTACTGGGATCAAGTCGTTTTTAGGACGCAACGTGTTGGGCGCATGTCGCTAACAGGAATCGCATTTGTGGATGATTCTTAGTGCGTCAAGGTGCATGCCTGGCCAGTAGTACCCTGCATTCATGATTTTGGCTACTACCATGCATGGCCCTGCATGTATCCCACAAATTCCTTCGTGTATTTCTCTCACCAGGTAATCTGCATCGACCGCGTCTACACATTTGAGTAATGGCCCCAAGTAGGATTTTCGATATAGCACCCCGTCTTGCATATGGTATTGCAGGGCTTTGTGCTGTATCTTTCTGGCCTCTGCGCGTTGTTCTGGTAACGCGCCGCTGGTGAGGTAGGAGACTATTGGGGTCATCCAGCTGTCAGCACCTGTTTTAATCACATTGACTTCTTTGGGTGGAACAGACGGTTCGGTCAGAATTTCAACCCGAACCTCTTTTGCTAAATGACTGAAGCTGGTTGAAGCCATTTTGCTTAGAGCGTCCGCCGGCTTGTTTTAACTGCGTTTGATGTGGTCGATGGTGCAGCTAGGAAAGGTGCTCATGAGCTCTTTAGCTCGTTGGAGATACATGATCATGGATGGTTCCTTTGCCTCATATGTTCCTCTGATGTGGCCCGCCACTAGCATCGAATCAACATGCGCGTAGATGTGCTTGGCGCCTAGTTTCTGTGCGATTCGTAGTCCTGCGAGGAAAGCTTCATATTCGGCCTCGTTGTTTGTGGCCTTGAACTCGAGTCTGATTGCGTAAGTGAACTCTGTTCCTTCAGGACTAACGAGTCGAATCCCGGCGCCTGTGCCATCCTCGTTCGAGGCTCCATCGGTGTAGAGGTTCCAGATGGCTTTCTCGTCACATGGTGGTTGTGGGTCTTGTTCTGCTCTACATTCTTCGATTTTTTTCTCTGGGTACCTCAGCTATGAAATCTGCTAGGACTTGTCCTTTGATTGCCGGGCGGGTCTTGTAAAAAATGGTGTGCTCACCCAATTCGATGGCCCATTTTGCCAACCTCCCTGAGACTTCCGGCTTGGACAAGACGTTGTTCAGCTTATAGTCTCTTAGCACGTTGATGGGATGGCCTTGGAAGTACCTGCGCAATCTGCGCGAAGCATGAACGAGGGCTAGTACCAGCTTTTCCATATTTGTGTATCTAGTTTCTGCATCTGTCAAGACCCTGCTGATGTAATAGATGGGCGTTTATACCAATTTTCTATCGACCATTAGTACCGCGCTCACCGCTTGCTCTGTCGCGGAAAGGTATATAGTTAGTGGTTCCCATGGGAGCGGGGCGGTAAGTGTCGGTAAGTCCATCAGACACTCTTTCATCTCCTGAAAAGCCTTCTCCGCTTCAGTGGTCGACTTGAAATGGTTCTTTTTCAGGCAATTCTTCAGTGTTTCGATGAATGGTATTGATTTGCTTGCATGGTGTGACAAGAAGCGATTGATTTTGACTAGACGTCCATTCAGTGTTTGTACCTCCTTCAACGTGGATGGGGAGGGCATTTGTGCGATGGCTTGTATCTTTTTAGGGTTTGGTCGGAAACCGTCTTTAGTGACGACGACGCCTAGAAATTTCCCTCTTCCATCCCAAACGCGCACTTGCTTGGGTTCAGCTTCATGCAGATTTCTTTCAATTGTTTGAAGGTCTCTTCGATGTCCTTCAGCATTTGATCTTCTTCTTTACTCTTTATGACTAGGTCATCCACGTAGACTTCCAAGTTCTTCCCTATCTGTTTGGCGAATGCGCGGTCCATCAACCTTTGGTAGGTGGCTCCCGCATTTTTCAGGCCAAACGGCATCTTGGTGTAACAGTAGACTCCTTTGTCGGTACGGAAGGCTGTTTTGTCCTCATCTTCTAGCGCCATCTGGATTTGATGGTACCCTTTGTAGGCATCCAAAAAACATTTGAACCGGAAAGGCGCTAGTGAGTCGATTTTTAGTTCGATCTCTGGCAACGGGTAGCAGTCTTTTGGACATGCTTTGTTGAGGTCTGTGTAATCCACACACATTCTCCAGCCGCCGCTGCTTTTTTTGACCATTACTGGGTTGGCAACCCAGGTTTGATATCTTGTTTCCCGCAAAATGCCAGCCTTCAACAGTTCTCCTACTTGCTCATTCATCGCCTGCGTTTTTTCGGCGCCCATACTTCTGCGCTTTTGTGCGATGGTTTCAACTGAGCGATATGTGTTTAGCTTGTGTTGGGCGAGTTCGCGTGGGACCCCAACCATGTCTGATGGTTGCCATGCAAACACGTCCATATTCTTGCGGAGAAGCTGTTTGAGGTTATCTCGGATGGTTTCTGAAATTGCTGGCCCCGGGGTGATGGTTTGATCAGGGAATTTTGGGTTCAGGACCCATTTCTCTGGTTCTGTGCGTGAGCATGGCCTTAACATTTTTGCTGGGTGGGACTCTGTGGTCATGGCGCATTCTCTGTTGGCCCATACGATTGCCACACCGTTCGGGGTGGGGAAACCGATGGCGCCGTGGACTGTGGAGGTGACCATGTTGTATGATGCCATGGAGTCCCGCCCTAAGATGATATCGTGTTTAGATTTTGTTGGGATGACGAGTAATGGGACCTCTTCGGTTCGCGAACGCCCATGTGCTCCCAGAGTGAGGGGAAAAGAGATCTCCCCGAGTGGGGTTACGACTTCATTTGAAAATCCCATAATTGGAGAATTGATGGGGCGCAGTCGTTGTTTATCCTCATCATCCAACAAGTCGAAACATTGCCCGTACATGATGTCTGAGTTGCTGCCGGTGTCCATGAACGCCCTAGTGGTCCGATAGTGATCAAAGATGGCTGTGACGATGATTGCACGAGTGGCGGAAGGTCCGCCTTTGACCACCGGGAAGCATACTTGTTGTTCCTTCCACTCCGCGACCGTTTCAGGTTTTCGTTTCTGGAGTCGGCGTCCACCACCATGGATCATCATGCTTATGTTTTTTTTATCTTTTTTGGTGGTGGTCCCGCCGCTTGTTTACGCTCGACGTTTTGTAGCAGATGTCCGAGCTTGCCGGACTTTAAAGCGTCTTCGATGGCTTGCCTCAACTGGTAGCACTTGTCGGTGTCGTGGCCTATGTCTTGATGATAGGCGCATAATTTGTTGTGATCCAGACCCTCTCTTCTTTTTATGACCTTTGGTTCTGGGAGGTCGATATTTTCTGTGGCTAGGACTTGCGCTGGCGTTTTCATCAAAGGGGTCCAGTTATTGTGGCTCCTCCTTCCCGACTTGTGAATGAGTGACGCGTTGTGCTTGTACTCTTGAACTTCAGCGGGTTTAGTTACTGTTGGGGTGGCTCCTTGAAGCCTAGTCCAGACGTTTCCCTTACCTTTCCTTTCATGCCTGTTGTTTCGATTGCGTGCGGCTTGTGCTTGCGTGTCTGTGTACTGTGGTGCTTGGATTCTGCTCCAGACAGATATCTCTATTTCGGTTTTGGCGTAGTTCTTTGCGCCGCGCATTATTTCTTCCCATGTGTTTGGCATTCTTGTGCATCCAGCCAGCGTGCGGATCAATGAATCACATCGCACCCCTTGTGTGAATGCTGCTTTCATGAGCTCGAAACCAATTGGCCCGATTTGGAGGGCTTCACGATTGGACCTGGTAATGTAATCCTCGATGGATTCATTTTCTCGTCTCTTGACCTGCAAGATGTCTGTGGAGTCGTGTTCTATTCTTTTGTTCTGGTTGAAATGGTCGGCGCCCGTGAGCGTCTGCGCGAACATGTGACACCACACGGGCAGGCTCCACCTTGCGCACTTTCCTTCGATTTCAAAACTTCTCAAATGGTCGTCAGGGTCGCCTGTGCCATCGAATTTCCCCAAAGTGCTTGGTATTTTTGTTCTTGGGGTAGTGTGGCGAGCACGATGCGCGGTGTAAATTTCGACTTTTCACTGAAGGAGGGAGGATAGTATGGTTGTGTGAGGTCATCCTCACCGGACATCAAGTGTGCTCGATCAACAGTGTTGGTCAAGAACTGGCTTGTGTCACGGTAAAAACGGCTTTGATACTCGTCGGAGTCTTCCCTCCAAGTTGGGTCAGTGACCTGGTTGCTCCCGTCATCATGTCCCGCAGCTTTGGATGGCCCCTCCGATATGGTGACAGGCCTTCCTTCGCTGAAGGACAGTGCGCGGGATGCTTCTCTTAGCTGTTGTTCTTTTAGCTTCTGTATGAATGCTTGCTTCAGGGCTTCCTTTTGCTGGGCGTACCATACCTCCGGACTAACCATCGGCGTTGTACGGCCAGCCGGTGAAGCTTGATGATTGTCTGTGGCAAAATGAAAAGATGGGGTCTGTCTGGTCCCGGAGGATGGAGTATGACCCACATCCGTGTCGTTAAACTGTTCATCTGTGGTGTTATCAGGCTGGCTGGTGTTTGCCTGAGCAACGCCCGTGCCTGATGTGCCTCCGGTGAAGTTTGGTGTCGCCGGTAAAGAACTCATAGCTGGTTTTTAGAAAGATAAAAGTGTTTAAGTTTGCTGTTCTTGAATGCTCAAAAGACGGATGGCGCCAATGAAGAAACACCGATCTAACAATCTACATATAACAGTACATGTATATGAGCGCAAGAACGGACGTGATTCTCATTCATATATAACAAGACGAATACAAGACTTTTATATAGACTATTACAGAGTTTCGACTATAATTTATCTTTCACAGCTATATATTATGAATTCTCTCCCGTTTGCTAGGTCCCTTCCTCTAATGACGAAGGGGGGTATTTATAGACCCCTGAGGTGGTCTGTGATTGGTTGTAGGGAGAATGACAGCTGGCTCGTACGATTACAGCCGTTGTCGTCATTCGCTCTGTCGCTGTGTAATTGGTCCACGTGTCCTGTGATTGTCCTTTCTGTCCTTTTCTGTACCTCGTACCCGCAGGAGATCATGGAGCAGAGAATGAACGCCTCTGATTGGCTATGTGTCCCTGCTATTGTCGGGTGACACCTGTCCTGTATTAGGTAGCGTGCGCCGTCTTCTAGAATTCCACGTCACGTTACTGCGCTGACGTGTGTGTGAGTGTAAGGTTGTGCGCACGCGCGGGTACTTATCTCTTCAAGTCCCCCTAGTCTAGTGTGTTGTATGCGTAGCATGCGAGACGTTGGACTCAGTAGAAAAGAAGTGTTAATGCGGGGGATTTTTGATACTTGTGCGCGATGTCAAGCAAGTGGTTAAGTCGCGGACGTCTGTAATTAATGCACACATCAAAACTGTCAAGGCGCGTATATGAAACGACAGGTTGGTAGCCGGAGCGTCCCTGACAGCTGTATAGTGTCAGTTACTTATTTTATAGTTACGTTCATCAATGTTTAATACATTTTAGTAAGTCTAAATGCTTGATTTTAATTTTTCATTTTTATCATGGCGTCTTTTCACAATAAGCAAATATTGTGAAACAAATATTTAAAAAATAATAATTGTAAATGAATAAATATTTAACAACGTACTTAAATAATTAATAATATAAAGTAGAAACAAAATCATATATAATCATCGATTACTATGATAGATATTTGGTTCTTGATTTAAATTAATATTTAATATATAAAATAATAAATTATAGTTAAATATGGTAGGTGTGGTGAATGAATGGTCAGTAAATAGGTAATGAAGAAGAAAAACAATATAATACAAAAAAGTTTAAGTTGTATACTAGACAAAAGCCCATAAGATTTTAAATAATTACATCTTCAACCACACATCATCTTCTTCTTTCCTTCGCTCCCCTTCGTACAACAGTGTCACCGGCATGCCTGAAAAACACCAAAATCGCTACCTCACTCTACTCTTTACCTTTAAATACTAAAGGAAGACAATCTAGAGGGTCCAAACGCAAGAAAGCTTATCATGTTAAGTACTTCGGCCAATATAAGCTTTGGGTGGCCGGAGGGTCAGTGGACCCCCCTGACCCTCCCGTAGTTCCGCCCCTGCACCTACGTCATAATGCAACAACTGTTGTCTGACGTATGCTCATCACCTCACCAGCCTCAATCTAAGCCTTATCCTTGGACACTGTGATCTCAATATTAGTGTTAGCATCGGACATTTTGACCTTAGTTGTCACCCGACAATGAAAACATCGAAGGAAACATCCCAATTTTATAATCGTCCATATTATTCTCCGCTCGATTCTCGCTCGGCGCTCGCTCAGAAAATTTGTGCTCAAAAATGCTCGTTCGGTTTTCGGCTCGATTGTAAACGAGCCGCTCCGCTCCGTTCAGTTTGTAAACGAGCCAAGCACGAGCAAAGCTTCGTTCGGATCGGCTCAGCTCGTGAACAACCCTATATAAGAGATCCTGTATTCTCACATGGCCAACTTTATGTTGCACTGTCAAGAGTTAAAAGCAGGGGAGAGGTGAAATTACTTATACTAGATGGTGATAGAAATGTCAAGACTAAAACAAAAAATGTGGTGTATAAAGAAATATTTAGTGATATTTGAATAAAATGTGTATTCCTTACTTTTAAATTTTAATAAAATATTTCTACTATATTTTGTTTATAGGTTTTACCGCTCCAAATAATTATTAGTTGTTAAACCGCATGTCCACGCGGGCAATAGTCTAGTATTCAAATATATGTGATGTCAACGAATTCAATCACGATAGTTTTAGAATCTCATCTCACACACCTTCCCTCGAGCGATAAAGAAAGGCTATCATTTGGAATTTAGTCAAGAAGCAACTCGACGCATTTAATGATCGTGATGATTTAAATGAGGGAGCTGAAATTATAACAATTTAGACTGGGGTCAAGTTCTAGTTGTCCAAAAAGGAAACACAAAAGATTCAAATGAGAGAGCAGAAAAAAAAATATTTGTTATTTATTTATTTTTTAATATTATTCATCTACAAAGCGTGTTTAAGCAGATGAAATTTTTTTTTTTAAAAAAAAATCCTTTTTCACTTCTCATGTTTTGTAGGTTAAGCCCATTGTATTTGATCTTTACTCTCTGCCTGGCACTTACTTATTCGACCACACCTCCACTTGCCTAGATATATTATTCGACCTCACCTTCACTTCCTTAACACTGCTAGCCTGCCACGTTTTTTGTTCAAAGCCCAGTTAGCCCCTCATCCTCCACGTCTCCCTTACGTGTCATCGGTGACTCACCCCTTTATCTTTATTCAAACCACCCCTAGACCCATCCATTCCTTACTATCATTTAAATCTATATACATTCCTTTTTGAAACGCTGCCTCGATGTTATGCACTAGAATCATTGCAAGGTATGGGACTTATCTCACGTCTGTTGTATGGGCAACCAATGTGAGGTTTATAACCCAAGTGGGCTCTCTCCCATCATATTAGTCTTTTGGGATGAGTTCTCTTGTTTGGGTTATTACAATTGCATCATAGCCAAACCCTAAGTAATGGTCTGGAAAGAGCTAGCCGTGACCAACGAGGACATTGGCCCTTAAGGAGGGTCGATTGTTATGGACTAGAATCATTGCAAGGTATGGAATTTGTCCCACATGGGTTGTATGGGCAACCAATGTGGGTTTTATAATCCAAGTGGCTCTCTCTCCCATCAGACTAGTCTTTTGGGATGAGTTCTCCTATTTGGGTTGTAACACTCGACAATATAACCCTTGGGCCACCGAACCACCACTGTTGACTTTACCGGTAATCATAGAACAACAGTTACCAATACCTACCATAACCTCTAGATACCATCTTTAAATGTTGCGGAGGATGATCGTTTGAGACACACAAAAAAAAACCCTCACTTGTCGTTAGATCGGCTCATGTAGTACTGTCGAAAACCATCGGTGTCATTGATCGTTATTAGTTGCTGGAAATAGTAAATGCAGCTAAAGATCAGGCGTTGGAGTAGATGTGGTCTCTAAATCTGAGAGGAGTGACACCAAAATTAACGGAAATGGGTGATCACGTTCATACCAGTGTTTCTACAGTGAACGGCGGTAGAGATTGGTTGGTTCTGAGACGGTGATGGTGATGGTTTTGTTGCTCCCAAACGAATGTTAGGTGGTGTTGTGTGGTAGCAGGGACGGGGCTACATTTTTTGTTCGTTTGACTGTCTTAAATTGTTGTCGTTACATAATAGTTGAAGTGTAAAAAGTAGGTTGATTTATTTTTTACTTTCAAAACAAAGTATGTTTTTTTAACTTTTATAATTATCAATTTATAAAATCTGATAATTTAAAATCTAAAAACTATTTATAAATTTCAAACAGTGGTCTTGACTACTCAGCTCAACTGGTTGATGGACATCGCAATGCAGAGTTTGAACGGATTTCACCCGGGTTCGACTCCAAGCGGGGGCGAAGGTTTTCCCATTCCAAGGGTTTCTTGCGCATTTGGGACAGTCCGGCAGGCGGGTTCAGGTCAAGGGGAATTGGCCTAAGTACCTGGGGGCTCGGAGATCGTTTCGTTGGCCGTTCAAAAAAAATCAAACAATGAAATTTTTAAAATTCAAATGATTATATTTTCAGAAAAAAAAACTGAATATAAATACAACTTTTATTGTTCAAACCTTTTCATATCATGAAGTTTTTCTGACATTTAATTGTTAACTCTTCTTTCATTTACTACAATCCACACACAATCATGAGTTAATATTCGAATGTATGTGATATCAATGAATTCAATCAATAAAGTGTTAGAATCTCGGCTCACACAACTTCCCTTAAGTGATGAAGAAAGGCTATCGTTTGGAATTTAGTTAAGAAGCAACTCGATGCATTAAATGATCGTGATGACTCAAGTGAGGGAGCTGAAATTATAACAATTTGGACTGGGGTCAAGTTCTAGATGTCTAAAAAGGAAACACAAAGGTATAAAAGATAAAACTTGAATATTGGAGATTGCTAGCGGCAGACCAATAACTTTTTTCATGGGGTAATGATTTTATTAGGTCGGTAGTCAATTGTTAAATCTATATCTTTTTTCCGGTTTGATTTAGGTCAATCAAGTCATACAGTTAATAACCATTAATTTCTATTTAAATTTTTTTAACTAAGCATCCTTTCAACCCCCTGCATGCAATGGTAACTTTGTAAAATTAATAAAAAAAATTATCATATTAACTACAAAATGCACATTAAACTAGAAAATACACATTAATACTAGCAAAATACATTATTAAACTGTAAAACACACAATTAAACTAGAAAAACACACAATTACCCTAACCTAGGCCTTAAAATATGCCATGCCGAAAAGTGGTCAAAAGTGTTGTCGTACACTCGTACCTATCCGTATATTCGATTTGGGTGACTTCGATTGCCACGTCCTTGGCTAGATCACCGCCTCCTCGATGGTTCTTTTCAAGAGGTTCCATTGGTCATACTTATTATGAATATCCGCCCACTTTCGTGCAAATGAATCAATGGCGCGATCAGATTCACTGACTAGCTTAAATTATGCTAAAACGTTATTCCAATAGAAAGACCTACGTGGTTTCCTTGATTCTTGGACGTCTATCCAAGTCGTTACTAACGTAATTTCTTCTTCTCCGGTCTAACATGTCATTATGAGATGATTTAGTTTAAGAAATAGCTAAAATGGTAGAATTTTTTGAGAGAGGAATTGTTGTAAGAATTTGTAAAACTGATGGTATTTTTTGCTAGTAAGCTTGAAGAGTTGGTTGGAATTTATAAAGTGAAAACAATTTTTTTATTAAATGCTTTTTAAGGATCATGTGACCGTTTTATATTTAATGTATTTTTTTTTAATTTAAATGAAATAATTAAACTATATTAAACCTAATAAATGAAAAATAAAATTTACATGTGTTGCTTTCATATTGGTGTTTCTTGGTAGTGAATCCATAGAGTGATGTAACAATATAGAATGAGAGGAAATCATGGTGCAAGTTCTTTGTAGCAAAAATGACCAACTTCAAGAAATTCAAAAGGAGTGTAAATGCTTTGATAATGTTATATATAGCATATCATCTGTAACTGTCACATGAATAACTTAGTTGTTCTTTAAAGGAACAAATAATAAAAATAAAGATAATTACCGCAGTTGGGTTCGCCTACTTTAGGAGCTATGAACCGGACCAGAAGGCAACAATAAGGAATAGACATCCGACAACAAAACTGGGTCGAGTTCATATAAACCGAAGTCAATAAAGTTTGACTTGATCAAGGTCGATAACAGCCCGAATTCCTTGCATCCCAAGATTCTACCACGCGTTTTTCATTTATAAATGGAGTAAATATTACTCACAGTTGGACGGCCTCTTTTATCGTTGAGTTCCTGTTAGCAAATCACGAAAGTTTGACAAAGTTTCCAAATCATTATCCGTGCATCTCTTATTCAACCAGTCTTCCTGTAGCCTAATGTTAACATCCCTACAGTATGAAATTGAAAAAAAAAAGCCATAAATGTTGGTAACCAAGGATATAAAATATAACAAGCTTGGTTTAAAATAGCGCGCTTGATGCGCAAGGCCATTATGAAAGTGCCTTAGGGCTTTTTAGGAGGCGCCTCTTGTACTTCTAGGTTAAAAGTTAATAAAAAAAAACAAAAAAAAAACTAGGGTTTGTAGGAGAGGTTGCAACACATAAGTCCATTACATTCCTATTGTACATAGTTTTATACTCCTCATGCCAGACATTATTATTATTATTATTATTTTTTTATCAATGAATAATTAATTGTAGAAGTGTGTCTAATATAACGGTTATTATGAAATCCATAGTAAATAACAAAATACATTAAGAACACAAACGAAATTTACCTCCTCAAGGAAAGAAGCTCATAATTTCTTCGAAAGTGGCTAGCATGCTTTGTAAGGGCATCTTGGACGTACGGTTTGCCAACGGTTCTTGTAGCTGCAGCATTGAGCAGATTTTCTAATGACCCATGTTTCTTTAAAAGTTTCAAGGCAGTTTTCATGCCAAAACCAGGTACCAAATGCTGAATTCCAGGAACGCCATCGGCTTCATCACCCACAATGCACCCTTCACACACCAGCCAGTCATTAGAATTTATAAACATAAAATGAGTTCATGAATCGTAATATTAGGGGGTGAGCCGAGCTGAGCTCACTAAGCTCGAGTTCGGGTTGTTTAATTAAGAGGGCTCAAGTATGTGTGTGTATTTATAATTAATAATATTTTATTATTTTAATTATAACTCCATATATACTAATATTTATTGTGAGATTATATATTTACTACACGTCTACACACAACAACCGTACCCAGTAAAATCCCACCCATAGCAAAGCTATTGATAAGGTATTGGATGTGAAAAGTTACCGCATAAATTAAAAATTGCTATATTTATACTAGTAATAGGCTCATACATTTATTCTAGTAATAGGCTCATTTAGCCTTGTCAAGCTCCAGCTAGGGCTCACTCTTTTATTAAATGAGCTCCGATTTAGGCTCGGCTCGTTTCGAGCTTTAAGCAAACTGATTTCAAATAACTCACAGAGGGCTTGACTCGTTTGCACCCCTACTTAACACCAGTTCACTATGACCAACATTTTTTCCATAGAAGAAATTCAAACATTTTGCAAATTAAACATCATATTAACATTTTGGGTAAAGGCATGCAGACCAGGTTGAGCTGAGCCACCAACACTCTTCTGTCCAATTCTTTGAATTTTATAAATGAGTAATATACTAATATATTAAATAACTAAATAAGGTGATTAATACCATCAACCATACAACTAAAATGTTTAAATAAGTCGATTTACAAGATTAAATAACACTTTCCGCGACTTTCAACCAGTTTGACGCCCAGGTTTCATTCGCATGGTAACTTATAAAATATGGCCCGTTAGTGAAAAAATCATACAAATATAAAATTAACTCCCCATTATCATGTACTGCAAATGTAGCTAGCAGATATATTAGGAACTGAATTTATGCTTACTGAGACTTAAATCAGAAAGCGGGTCACACTTGTACTGAGTTATGTAGTGGTCCAAGGTATAAAAAGACCATCTTTTCAATTCTGGAAGAGGCATAACGAGCTGCACATCTTCGCATATAAGTTGCTTGAAATCTTTGTCAGGAGAAGCAATAACAGCACGGTATCCCTTTTCAACAACTTGTTCAACCAGTGTAGCCACAACATCGTCTGCTTCTTGAGCTGGAACCTTCACAATCTGCATATCTTCTAACATATATAAACATCACTGCTTATAGCAACTTTTTAAATATAAAGATTTCCTTAAAAATTATACATAAAAGGTAGATTTAGTATTTAGATGCATGGTAAGGGTGTTAAGGTTTAACATGATTATTTAACAAAAAAAATCAATGGATAAAACAGTCCATGTTGCATACTACTCTTATCTCTCTACTCTCTAGTATAATGAATTTTGACTGTCTAAATATAAATATCTAATTCATGATAAATGATCTGGCTCCTATAACTTCATTGTGCAAGTAATCTTTCCCCAATCATATATTTCTTAAATAGTAAAAATTAACATTAAATTGAGGCCATTCACACTATATGGCTGTCAAGATATCTCCAACTCTTTATGTGAATGTAAGAGGTGGAAAATGGGCGGGAAGGGTAAAAGGACAAAAGGGAAATTTTGAAAACGAGTTCTAACGACCCCATCAAAAACTTTTGTTGATTATGTTGTTAGTATAGATGTTAGAAGTAAGTAACGTGTTAAATAAGTTTATAATAACTATATATTTAAGCCAATACTCCCTCCATCCCTAAATACTCTCCACTGTACTACTATAATATTTCCCATAAATAATTGTCAAGTTCCAAAAAAGTATGTATAATTGATTAAGTTTGACATATTATCCCTATTTAGATTACTATCAGAAAACACAAAGAAAGCATTTTAACAATTGGGCAATGCGTGTTGATACATGATTGTCTATTGCCGAATATCCGTGACGAGATCGTGACCGGGCTAGAATAGGCTTAGATTATTGTAAATTTGTAATAGGTGTTTATGTAATGTTACGGTTGTAACGGGGCACGCCAGTAATCCGTAATCGAGTTTGTCATGTAACAGTTTGCAGGAAAGTGAGAGGAGGCGAATACACATTCGCCTGATGAGGATAGGCGAACGGCCAATTCGCATGGTGTGAGAGGGAGTATGAGATAACATGCAATTATCTCATTCGCCTGGCACCATAGTCTCATTCGCACGAATGAGACAGATGGGCCTAAAAATACTCCTCTCATTCTCATGTTCAAGCATCTTGTTCCTTGGTGTTTTTTATGCGAACCCTGCCTGTTTGTGTTCAGAAATACAAAAAGCTCGTTTTATTCATTGTCAAACATTTCTAACACCTATAAAACGCGTGTGTTTTGTTTCTGCATCACACACGACGAATCACGAGTTCGATTTGACCTGAACTGACCCGCTTCGGACCTACAAAGGGTAAAACTGGCATTCTGCTAATAAAACTTGTAATAACTATACTTTTCTAAAACCGTGTTTTTGTCAGGTGTACAATTATTTTGGGACAGGAGTAACATATTTTCTTCATAAAGTGACTTAGAAGGTGAAAAGCATATGAAAACAGTTTGGGTGACCTCTTATCCATTTAACCGGCTCGTCCTGTTTCATCTATTTCCATTTTAGCTAAGTATTAAATTTCCACTCCATCGACCCACAAGAGATAATATACAGATTAGTTTAACCTATTTCTAGGCAAAGAGTCAATATTGGCACCTAGAGAACATTGCATAGCCCCCAAAGCCCTACATTTTATCTATCTTAACACGTTCTTGAATCAATATTCTAATTCTAGGAGCAAACCCTTCAATTAGTTGTATAATAGATTCATTAGTGCTCCTCTTATGATCCCCATTGATAGCTTATAGGACCCTCCAAATAATAGTATATGCTTCCCCTCCTCCTATACATTTAATGTGATTTATGTCCCTAGTGTCTTTCCTACTGTCTTACCAAGCTTATAAAAATTCTTTTCCCTCGGTTATTTTTGCCTCCAACCTTTATCACCACTTCTAAAGCCTGGATTAGATCATATTTTTAATCTTTTCTGTTGTTAGATTAAAATATAATAAAGTGGATATATCTTCTATTATATGAAAGTAATTAAAAGAAGACTACACGGGTGCTTTGGTTGGTATTACAAAGGTATGCTTACCGGCACATTACATTTGGTAAGGGCATCTGAAATGAGTCGATGCGATTTTCCTACTGGACTTTTTGCTGCTTCCCGGGAAGCAGATATCCATGGCAAGAATTTTCTTCTGTGTGCTTTATATGTAGGCAAAATCCGTCTCCTATGCTCATGAGCTCCTTCTCCATCAAAAACCTGCAAGTGTCTTTTAACTCTTCGATACCAAAGGTGCCTTAATTAAATATTGTTTTTAATCTAAATAAATCACACATGTCTTTTCTTTACCGGAATTTTATATACGCATGCATGTAGTAAGAATTTTTTTGGAAGTAGGCCATCATTCCTAGAACTTTGGGACTTTCGTTTTGAGTGTCATAAGCCTAACAAAACAGCTTGAAACAGGGTCGGGTCACTATAAGCCTCAATTTTATCTCCTTCTCTATAAATAAACTAATCTGTCGCATTACAATCAAGGCCGACATGCTTGGTGTGACATAAGCATGGTTAACAAAGGTAGTACACGCAGCGATTATTGAGACACCGAGATAACAAAATGTGCACACAAGTGCGCTCAACGACCCAAAAAATCCTTCGATATAAACTATAATAGACATATATACTAGTATATATACCATATAGCCATTACCTCTTGCACCTAGGCCAATTTTTCAGCCAAGGCGAGGTAATTGCGCTTAATTCTCCAGGCAATGGTTCAGGCACAAATTCTAGACTTCTAGCAAGATTTCTAAAATATGGCTAGATTCCAACCAGATTTCTACTTTCACCTAAACTACTTTCATACAAAGTTTGAAAGAACGGAAACGAGCCTCGAGGCGTTTTCCCTTCGCCTCGTGAGGCGTAAGCCTAAGGCGCAGTCAAAAAATAAATATAAAAATTATGTATCTTATACAAATAAAATATTTGACCAAGAAAAGTCTAAACATCAAAAACACATATCAAAAATAAAATAATTGACCCAAAAAGTCAAAAATACACATAAAAAACGGCCTTAACCACCCGAGGCGCACATTTTCTTAGCGCCTCAGCCCTTAGAGGCGTATGTACAATCTGAACCCCATGAGAAGCGCCTCAGATTTGTTTTCTTAGCGTTTCGCCTTGAGGCCCTCACCCGTTTTTTTTAAACCATGTTTTCATATACTAATATTTTATAACTTTTGATACTAATTAAATGATATTAAATTGTTATATAATAGCTTTTGTTTATTTTATTGGAAGAATAATATTATTTTTCTAATACACAATATATTTTTATTTTTTTTCTTTGTTCGCTCTTTTTTCTATCTCACGCCCTCGCTTTTTTTGCGCTTTGCCCCTAGGACCGAGGCTAGGTCTATATTTAAATCATTTTTTTACAACAATCCAATATACCCAACGGCTCAATTTTATCATCTCCAACTTCAACTCATACAGATAAATAAAACTCATAACATCATCGCAATCAATTAAACTTAAATACCTAAAAAAGATAAAATAGAAGGGTTATTGACAGGGAGCTTACAGCAATAACAGGGTCAGTAAGGCTAACTTCAGAGAAGAAAAGAGAAATCCAGTGAGCAAACGAATGTAAACTCGGAGTACTGCCATTATAACTAATTGGATTCACATCCAAAAAGAAAACCCTTTTGTTCTTCTTTTTCTTGATTATTATATTATCGTTTTCATCTCCTTTTGTTTCGTTGTTTATGTCATGTTTCGTTTGTAAAACCTGCACACCAACTGTTCGACCTTTTGTCGGGTAAGAAAAAGGGATACTGACAGCACTGGGTTTGGTTCTGAGGTTAGTGTATCGAGAAGAAGGAGGCGAGCGAAGGGTTGGGTTATGAGTACCCATATATAGACCCATCGATGTACGGACTTCGAGGATGTCTACCATCATCACCTTCGGTGGACAGTGGTACTGCCTGCAACTGTAACCGTTTTGAGATGCTCTGTTTGGATAAGTTAATAAAATATTGTATTTATACGAGAAGTTAATAAAATATTAACAAACGTAGTTACTCGCGTCACGGAATGCGGTTTACACATGTGCATTGCCGTGAGACACGGTTTGAACTTTGTATGTATCAAAATAAGAAAACTAATGTTACCGAATAAATGTTTTGTTGCTAATATAACTCCATTTTCAATGGATTTTTTTTTTTTTTTTTTTTTTTACCATCTCTAATTTGGTATCAGTTACTCATACCAAATTGGTACTTAGTGTCTTGATATCAACGCTGATATTGTATTCATTTTTTTAGTTTTTTCAACATGTCAGTATAAAAACACCCAAGGCCAACGGATATACCTGATACCCGTAATATATGGGACGGGTGTGGGATTAGTTTTTAAAATTTTTGCGGGTTTGGGTCGAATATGGGATAAGATGATACTCAACCTGATTACCCGAAACCACGTCCTCATTTACCCGAACTATATACACGATCATATACTCATAGTTTTTTATTTTAGCTAGTTATTTTTAGGGGTGTTCATCGGTTCGGTTTACAGTTTATTTGGTTTGTTCGATTCGGTTTATTCGTTTTCAAAATTTTGTACCCCAAACCAAAAACCAAACCAAACCAAATTAGGAATATGAAAACCAAACAAATTTCAACCAAATTGAAACGAAGTTTTTTTTCTCTAACTTATCTACCTCTGTGTTCCGAAATCCGAATAGAAATATAGCAATTAATATGAATCAAACCACGCAAACACAAACATCATAGAAATTAAAATAGTAAATAAGTCTTTGCCAATTCCACAAAAATATAAATAAACTTCAAACTTAACTGTTTCTCCAACTCTAATGAACATGCATACGAAAAATAAAGAGATATTAATACTAAACATATACTTGGAATATGTATTTGATAATAATTTTTTTTAGTATATTCATTATATGAAAAATAATTTTTTAGTAGATTCATTATATGAAAAAAATAATTTAAATTCAAAAAAGTAACTGTTTTTTAATTTTCAGATGGTAATTGATTTTCTAACCGTTATTAAAAAGTAACCGTTGCAACCATAATTCAAGAAAAGTAACCGCTACATTTTGTTCTATAAAAACCCCATAACTTCAATACTAAAATCACACCAAAACCGGTTATCATACTTTAATCATATCGTTAAAATGGTCCCGTAAAATGTAAATGAGGATACTTGATAGTGAGAAACACATTTCTTCATGCTGCCGATTTCCAGAGAACTTCGTTTTGGAACCGGGTGTCGGTGGTATTCAATTAAATAACCGGCACAAATGACCGCCCCAAGGATTCACTCATTAGTAAGTGGATTGCTCTCTGGTCCAGCTGTATCCGATGGAACGCCCTCTATGAAGCCACGATGGAGATGCACCCTAACCTTCAAGAAGACATTGTAATCCAAGCCACGCGCCGCGACTATTACTATGCACACAGGACTAACTTCATCCATTTTGGGACATGGCGAATGTTGCGCCATATGTTTAATAATTAATGTTTAATGTTGTTTAATTTTTAATGAAAGTTAACCGTTAAAAAAATAACACTCAAAATACAAACATAATTAACCTAATTAAAACATTAATTAAACATAAACATAAACCTAATTAAAATACTACTTAAACATAGCTAAGAAAAGAAAGAATACGCAATTGACTCGGGCGAAGAAACGTCACGATCACTATCACGCCCATCCGACCTCTCGTAGTGATATTGATATCCCTCACTTTCGGGTGTCGGGCAATACATTTCTTCATCCGAATTATTTACGTATTCGGCCCCGGGATCATGTTCATAACCTTCATCCGGGGGGTTTTGTACCGGGACCGGTGGGTTTCGCACTATAGGAGGATTGACACGCTCCGACACTCGTACAGAATCTCCAAGCTGTATTGTTCCTAGTTGTACTAGAGCCATTACGTAATCATATGCGTAAACCAATTCTTCGGTGGTCAAATCGTCAGGATCTTGTGGCTCGTAATATTCAAATGTGGGGGGAGGTTGTGTAGTCGGTGGGTGTGTAGCTGGTTGATGTGTTGTCGGTTGTGTTGTTGGTGTGTGTGTAGTCGGTTGTGTTATTGGTATGTGTGTAGTCGGTTGATGTGTTGCGGGATACGTATTCGGAAACATACTACCACCACGCATATTAAAAGATGTAGTTGTGTAAAATTTTATGTGAAGATATGATTTATATAGGGTAAAATATAAAAACGGTCAAAATTTATACGGTCAAAGGAAAAAAAATCGTGGCAACTATTTATTGGTCAAGAAAAAAAGACCGGTCTTTGTACCAGCACGGTAACAAGAACCAGAAATTGGTTCACAAGACCCTTACCAACACAGGTGACGACGGTGTTACCATGATGATAGTGAGGTACCCGTGCCCAATTCTGGTTAAGTCACATCCCCTAAGTGTATGTGTAGTGGTGGGGGGTTATAGGGGGTTATGGGTATTAAAATATTAAAAAGTAATAGAAGGGGGGTTATGGAAAAAGAGAGTGTAGTGGGAAGGGGGGTTATGGGGGGTTATAAATGATTGAGTAATCATTGGTTAATTATTTATTTTCTTATTTAAATAATAATATTGATAAAAGAAAAAATAATAATAATAATAAATAAATAAAATAATAAAACGTTTGAATTTCAAATTCCCCCCCCCCCCCCCCCCCCCTTCAAACGTTTGAATTTAAAATTCTCCCCCCAAACGTTTAAATTTCAAATTCTCCCCCCAAACGTTTAAATTTCAAATTCTCCCCCCCCCCCAAACGTTTAAATTTCAAATTTTGAATTTCAAATGTTTTCCCCCCAACCGGTCATATTTGTAACCCTATAAATACAACACCAAAACTGATTTTTCAGTCACACCTCCAATTCCTCATCATTAAAACAATGAATAACATGGGTGCCGATTTTCAACCAGGAGCTGCCGGACCGTCTAATATCCGGCAGTACTCTCGCCGGGTCCGGGGACGGGTCCGCCCCCGGAGACTACCATTCACCTCCTCTACTCCTCCTACTGCTGCACAACCTCCTCTTTCTCCACAACATTGGTTATATCCCCCTCCTCCTGCTGCTGCTGCACAACCAAGCTTTCCTCCTCCTGAAGCCGATGATGACTGGACGGATGAGGAAATGGTCTGGGCCATGGATTATGCGTTGGCCCAGAAAGAAATGGAGCGTCTAATGTTGTCGGCCCCTACCCCCGGACTGCTGCTATCCCCACCCCCACCCCCTACCATCAGACTACCCCCACCCCCTACCACCAGACTACCCCCACCCCCTACCACGAGACTTCCCCAACTGAGGGGGACTTGGAAGCCCTCTAAACATTAAAAATTAAACATAGTGAAAACGCATCAGAGACCACGACAAAAGATTGGTGATGGAGAAGTCGTTGTCGTATTGTTGACGATAGGCGTCGTGTGTCAACTGAATTGCCATCTGTTCGCTAACCCCAGGGTGCGCCTGCATCGTCGCTTCATAGACTCCATGCCATCTGTTAACGTTATTTCGTATAGCAGACCACTTACTGTGAATCTGATCAACGGTACGGTGGTTCGTTCCGGTGATTTGGTTGAACTCGACCAACACATTGCGCCAAAAAGACGCCCTATTGGCTAGCGGGATCTCCTTAGCGTTCATCCACGCCCGCACCAACTCGAGTTGCTCTTGATTCGTCCACGCTGCCATAGGTTTGGTTTGTATTTGGGTTGTGTTTAGTGTTGGTGTGGTGGGGTGTTTGATGTTTAAATGGATGGATGTGTGTATATATATATATATATATATATAAAGAGAGTTGGAAGAAAAAAAAAATAAAATAAAAAATAAAACACACAACCGTTGCCAAACGGTCGAATGGCACAAACATCAACACCCCAAACATTTGAAAACGCTCGTTATACTCACAACTCTCCCACCCTATAACGCCTGAAAACGCCTTTGAGGGCGGTGTTGAGGGGCGTTTTGAGGCATAAAACGCCCTAAAACGTTTCCACTACACATACACTAATAATAAGCATACATACATTTCATCACCCGTTAACAGTAAAGTAGTTGTAACCTCCGCCCTCCTTCGATACATCCGAAGAACCCACTCCCACGTACAAAACTCTCTATTTTCCTTACACATTTCTTCATCCAATTCCAATTCCAATCCCCAAACCCATCACAACCTCCATCAATGGCACACCTCCTCAACTCCTCCTTCACCACCACTCTCCGCCGTAACCACCACCACCCCTTAACCCACCACACCACCACCACCACCACCCGTAACAACAAACCCCACCAAATCAAAGCCAAGATCCGCGAAATCTTCATGCCTGCATTAAGCTCCACAATGACCGAAGGCAAGATTGTTTCCTGGATCAAATCAGAAGGCGACAAGCTTTCCAAAGGCGAATCCGTTGTCGTTGTTGAGTCCGACAAAGCTGACATGGATGTTGAAACCTTTTACGACGGCTATTTAGCCGCCATCATGGTTGAAGAAGGCGGCGTTGCCGCCGTCGGCTCCGCTATCGCCCTTTTAGCCGAATCCGAAGACGAAATCGATCAAGCTGTTTCCAAAGCCAAAACCCAATCCTCTTCGGCTCCATCTCCAGTTCCAGCTTCAACTCCAGCTTCAGCTCCGGCTCCGGTTCAAGTTTCGGATTCGGCTCAAACCCCGGCTCCGGTTCGGGTCGTTTCGGCTTCGGTTTCGACACACCCTGCTTCGGAAGGCGGGAAACGCGTTGTGGCGTCGCCTTATGCGAAGAAGCTGGCAAAGGAGTTGAATGTGGATTTGGGATTGGTGGTAGGGAGTGGGCCGATGGGGCGGGTGGTGGCGAAGGATGTGGAGGCGGCTGCGGTGGCTGCTGCGGTTGCGGTGGGTGAGGCGGGGAAGGCGGTGGCGTCCCCGGGTGAGGTTGGGGTGGAATTGGGTTCCGTTGTACCGTTCACGACGATGCAGGGTGCGGTTAGTAGGAATATGGTGGAGAGTTTGGCGGTGCCTACTTTTAGAGTCGGGTATACTATTACGACTGATGCGCTTGATGCGTTATATAAGAAGGTAGTTTTTTTTTGTTGTTTGTCGGTTGGTTGATCACGTGTTTTGTGTTGGATGAAATGTTGTTTATGTGTGTGTTTTTGTGAATTTGGTAGATTAAGCCGAAGGGTGTGACAATGACGGCGTTGTTAGCGAAGGCTGCTGCGCTTGCGTTGGCTAAACATCCGGTTGTTAATTCGAGTTGTAGAGATGGGAAGAGTTTTACGTACAATAGTAATATCAATGTTGCGGTTGCTGTGGCGATAGATGGAGGTTTGATTACTCCGGTTCTTCAGAATGCAGATAAGGTGGAGTTCCGTAAAATGTAGTCTTGGATTTTTACGTACAATAGTAATATCAATGTTGTGGTTTATGTAGTTTTTATGTTTTGTTGTTTGATTTAGGTTGATATTTATTCGTTGTCGAGAAAGTGGAAGGAGTTGGTGGATAAGGCGCGGGCAAAGCAGTTGCAGCCCCATGAATACAGCACAGGTATTCTTTATGTTAACTTGCTGTTAATTGGTGTGTCTGTTGAATGATGTATGTTATCAAGTAGTTTAACAAAATGTTTAACTTTGTGCTTTGGCGCATGAAACTATTTAGTCTTAAGAGTATATTTGATATGTTTACGTCTTTGTGACGTGCATTTAAGTGCACTAGTAGTACACGGCTCATGGTATGGTTTGTAGGCGATAACGCGTGATTCAACCGCTGACCAAATATTGAACTTCTCTCAAATGCCCATTAACGTTGTAATTGGAGAATAAATGAATTCGTGAGTGGTATGGCAGCCAAGGTTGCAAAAGGCGCTAGGCGCTAGGCGGGCGGTGAGGTCCAGCCTCGGGACTAGGCGACAATTAGGCGGAATTAGGCGGAATTAGGCGTTTTGGTATTTTATACGTATTTTATATATATACACACAAATTTAGGTGTTTTTTGAAAATATGTTAACATATATACACATAATACTTAGAAATACTTAGAAATACTTAGATATATACACATAATACTAAAAAATACTTAGAAACACTTAGAAATTTAATAAAAAAAATCACCGCCTAGGCCCGCCTAATGGCCAAAACGCCTAGATCTCCGACTAGGGCCTAATTCCGATTTTCTTCACCACCTAGGCCGATTTTTGCAACAGTGATGACAGCATAGAACTCGACTCTTATTCTATGTCCTTTCAATAAACACCAACATTCATTGTACTCATAGGGTCACCATTGTAGGCGTGATCAATAAACCCTTGATTGTTTGGTGAGATTCATTTTGATTGAAGATCCCATGCCTTAGTGCACCCTTTACTCCTTTAGGTATCTACAAACATGACTCACGTCATCCCGGTGTGAGGTTCTTCAAGCAGACATGAATGAACTGGCTTACCACATCGCTCGCTTATTGATTTTTGGACTCAAATGGGCATGTGGATGCTTGGCAAACTCTCACCACTTGCAATTTAAAGTCCAAAAAAATACGATAACTCATGGGAACTTCTTCAAACTTCAGTTATTCTCAAATGGAGATGAACTCGAACATGCTAATGAACGCGATGCTTGAGTTTGAAGCATATATAGGCATAAGAAGTATGCTTGTTATTGTTATGGAGGGAATATTAGTTACTTTTGTAAAGTATTCTCCCTTTATGGTGTTATAAACTTCAATCCAAAAGCGCAATATTGAATTTGAATATCTTGCAGGCACATTTACTCTTTCCAACCTTGGAATGTTTGGTGTCGATCGCTTTGATGCCATCTTGCCGCCCGGAACTGTGAGTTCTCATATCCAATCTTGCCAACCCTTTGAATGAAAATGTTTTAACCAATTTGTGACGGTGTTTACGCAGGGTGCAATCATGGCTGTTGGGGCATCTGAGCCCACAGTTGTTGCCACCAAGGATGGCCGAATCGGCATGAAGACCCAAATGCAGGTATGTATCATCTCGAATTCTTGATTACTTCCATTATACTGTCTAATAATCTTTTGCAGAATCCCGTCAGTAGATAGAGCTCGCAAAATGGGTGGATTGGGTTCAGGGGCGAAGCTTGGTTCGCCAATTAGGGGGGTCAGACTCAATTTTTTTCGATCGGTAGTGGCAAATCGGCGGGGGCCGGACTCAACCCAGACTAAATTTACCTACGAAAATCGCAAATTTCCACTACTGCGCCAAAAAACAGGGGGGGGGGGGGGGGACCTTGGCCCTCACAATGCTTCGTCCCTGATTGGGTTGGACAACTACTTTCAACCCATTCGACCCGTTTATCCATTTCTTTTTATGCTAGTTTATTTTTGTTTTACATGTTTAACCCGATAGAGATGTTACTTAACCAGTTAACCCGAATCAACCCCTTTCTAAGTTGGGTAAACATTGCAAACTAACAGAGTGGTATATAAATACACAGGTAAATGTTACAGCTGATCATCGTGTAATATACGGGGCGGATCTTGCTCAGTTCTTGCAGACATTAGCAAAGATCATTGAGGATCCTAAAGATCTGACATTCTAGTTAAATTCGGATCAGTTTTTATTCCATGAGCAGATTTTTTAAAGAATCCCAAACTCTGTTTTGTGAATTTTCAGACTAATTATGTTTTGTTATAATCATCAATGAAGCTTAATTTTTCATATTTGCTTCTTGGTTATAAAAATAATGAATACGGCAACTCTGATAGTGTTATAGCAAAAGCTATTATGTTTGGCGCGATGAAATTACTTGTCCAGGATGAGGCGATGAACCCACTGTAAACGAGCCGAGTCTGAACTCAAGTAGCTCACAAGCAGCTTGGCTCGCTTGTGCCTACACCGTGTAAAATCTTTACACGAGGACGATACAAATGTATGACAATTGACAAAGATCTTTATGCCTGGAAAAACAATATATCTTTTATATAGTCTTAGGACCAAAATCTCAGGTGTTACAATACATACACTTATATCTATATATATATATAGTATATAGGGTCATTCAATACAAAACTAATTTAAAGTATAAACTGCAAGCACCATATAACCGTATGTACATGTTTTTTTTAACTACGATATATAGATAAAACGAGATTGGGATGAGAAACCATTGAGCGTGTCATCCGGAAAAAAAACCAAAGCTCGGCCTTAGTTTCTCGTGCTAAGGAGCATACGTATCACACTTCTCATATCGGGTCTTGCTTCAGGGGAGACGCTAACACAGGCTAAAGCGACCTTTAGGACGGCTAACATTTGGTCCTTAACAGCTTGTGACGTCCAATGGACCGTGGAGTCAAGTATTTGGTCAACGTTATGTTTCTCTTTCGACTTGGCAGACACCCACTTGGCTAATTCAGATCCTTCGCTAACCGCAGTCTTCCCTGTCAAGAGTTCAAGCAATATCACCCCAAAACTGTACACATTTCCAGGCATTGTCACCCTCATTGTGTAAGCATATTCTGAAAATTGAAAACATAATTGTAGATTAGGATTTAAGTCATTTGACCCATTTGAAATAAAACACAACTGACCCATTTAGATTAAACTAAAAACCCACGAATTTCATGTTAGGTTCCAGTCGTGTCGTGTCAGAAATTAATACCCATATAAGTAACAAGTCAAAAAGGTACCTGGTGGAACATAACCGACAGAACCAGCAACATCCGAAACGTTTCCTGTACTCTTTGAAGGATCAATTACTTTAGAAAGCTCTATATCTCCAATCTGCGGCTCATCCAACGACTTGAGCATAACGGCTTTGCTAGAAAGATCGAGGAGGAGGATTGGACCCGAGGGGCATCCGTGGAGAAAAGCCAGCCCGTTAGCAACTCCTAACGCGATACTATACCGGTTGGTCCAATCTAAACTTTTTTTTATGCTTCCATGAAGAACATCAAAAAGAGTTCCTTTGTCAGTGAACTCATAAAACAGATACGCGCTATCAACAGTCAATGCGTATGCAAGCGGGATCATAACGTTTGAATTTCTCAACCTCCCCAGAGTCTCGAGCTCTTGCTCAATCAAATCATGTCTACCAAGTTGGAATATTTTGGCACTCGGGTCAACCTTCTTAACAAAGTAAGTCATACCCGATGGCATGACCGCCTTGTAATAAGTAGAGAACCGTGTCTTCAAAACAAGACTCGAGAGTTTACTCACACACTCCATCGCCTTCGCGAAGTCAATATTCGTTCTGTGAATCACGTTTAAAGTCAACAGTTTGGTTTTGATCACCTCCAGCTGAGGCGAATGAGGACTTTCCTCATCGTTGACCTTATGAAACTTCCTGGAAACTATAACTGCCGCAACTGCAAGTATAATAAATGCAACAACTGCTACAGCGGAAGCCACGACGATTCCCACAGACGCGGCGTTACTTTTCTTTCTATCTACAGACGGGTTTGGTGGCGGAGGTGACAGATTATTCCCATCAATGGATACATTAACATTTTGACGAAACTGAGGAACCAATCCTGTAAGCTGATTGTTGGAAAACACTATCTGTATCAAGCTTGTCATTTGAGTAAAGAAACTTGGAATACTACCCGAAAAGCGGTTGTTTGAAAGATCCAAGACTTCGAGTGATTGCAGCCTGGAGAGAGATTCGGGTATCCGCCCTTCAAAGTTGTTTCTACTGAGATTTAAAGCAATCTGCAATTTAGTGGGCAGAGACCCTATAACACCACTGAGTCTGTTCTTCCCAAGTTGAAGCTCCAACAGCGAATTCATGGTTCCAAAAGAGTCGGGAATTGGACCGCTCAGATCGTTGACTTGCAAGTCAAGATTAGTCAACTTCTGCAAATTCGAAAGTGATGTTGGGATTGACCCATTCAGTGAATTCGAACTCATGTTTAGCTTCACAAGAATCTTTAACCCACCGAATTCATTCGGGATCTCTCCAGTCAATCTGTTGTGATCAAGTTGAACAACTTGCAACTTGTTAAGATCACCTAACTCCCTAGGAACATAACCGAATAGTCTGTTATGCGACAAGTCCAAAAGCGACAAGTTTTTGCATAACCTCAGCTCAGTTGGGATCACCCCGGTTAAGCTGTTGTTACCAAGTTCTAAATAAGCTAACGATGGAACTTCATTCTCAAACAACCACGATGGTATCTCTCCAGTTAACCGGTTACTACCTAGCCTCAACCTAAAAAGACTTTTCGACACATTAACAGGTATAGCACCCTCTAAGTTATTAACAGACAAATCGACAGTCAGCAGATTCGGCTGTGACAAAAGGTCACTAGGGACCAACCCGCTTAAGTTATTATAACTCAAGTCTAAATTACTAAGATACCTAGTAATTCCCAGTGGGACTGCACCAGTAAAACCGTTATAATTCGCAGAAAAACGCTTTAAAGTAGTGATTCGCGCAATCGAAGGTGGGATTTCACCAGTGAGGTTGTTTACAGACAGAATTAACTGTTCCAAATTCAACAGTTGACCAATACCAAAAGGAATTGAGCCAGTAAAGTTGTTATTATTTGCAACAAACTGTTTCAATTTAGACAGTTGACCAATAGTAGAAGGAATTGACCCAATGAATTGATTGTAACTCAAATCAAGAACAGAGAGATTAGTATAATCTGTAATATGATCAGGTATAGCACCTTGGAACATATTATGAGACAGGTCTAAACCTTCTAAAGAAGTTTTAAAACTAGGAATATTACCACTTAATAAGTTGTAACTAAAGTTTAAAACCTTCAAATCACCACAGGAAGAAGACAGCAGCAGATGCGGGATTACGGTTAGTTTATTATTGGAAACATCAAGAGTATGCAAGGTATCGATTTGGCAAAGAAGAGAAGACCAAGAGGAGTCGTCTCTAAGGTCGGAGAGAGAGAAAGAGGAGAGAGAAAGCATGGTGATGAAGGAATGGTTGCAGGTGACGCCTATCCATGAACATGGGTTGGATAAGTCTTGTGAAGAGTTCCATTTGTGTAGGAGTTGACGGAGGTTGTTCATGGTGGTTAGTTGAGAAGGTGGTAGCTGACAACAACCATGGTGAATCATGATGATGATGAAGAAGAAGGAGAACAAGGGTGGTGTATACCTGCTCATTGTAATTGTAATGGTGGTTGGTGTTTGAAGTTTGTTTGAGTGATTGTTGATTAATGGTTATGGTTCATTGTGTGGAATATGTGGTTACATTACATAAGTGAAGTCAAGAGAGTTGACGGAGAAGACGACCGGAGAATAACTGTGTAGCGTGTGGAAAATGGTATGTGGAAAATCAAACCAACGACTCTTTCAAAGTTCAAACAACCCAATTTTGGATTAATCTATTTTTTTTTCCTAATTATCCTATATGTTTATTTGTGAACTTTCATGAATTAATCTATTTTTTTTTTCTAATTTTGTTTATGAGATAATGAATTTGTATTTCATAATAACTACAAGAATTACATCAAAAATAGCTCGCAAGCGGGCAATAAGCTGCGCCGCCACCCTTTTCTGAATAGTAAATCATAATCTACTAAACACAAAACTCTGTCCATGCTATCAAGACATTGCTATGGACAATCCGCTAAACCCTGGCCAGGAAACGAATAGCTTCCGATAGAAAGGAATTGAAGGTATTAAAATTCAGAGGGGCAAATTAAACATGTTGGTTCTCTTAGCAAGCTCTAGCATGCCTTTTCACTTTCTTCGTTTATGCCCTCCTCATTGCTTGCCTAGCTATGAACCCAATATCTCGCAAATCTAATGGCCTCAAACTGGATATCCCTTCCGCGAGGTCCGTGAGGAAGTTTACAGGGGTTTCCTTTTTGGCTGAACTCTAAGCCCGCCTTAAGATGTCCACAAAACGTCTCATACTCAGTCATGTCGGTACTTGAACCCATGTAGCTCTTTGCAGTGAACTACACGCTCCCTGAATTTATCCATGCATGCCCCGAATTTCTTCCAAACAAGTTTTTGTTTTTAGACGAGTTAAATGCCAATTTCGTCCCTGAGGCTTGGGTCAGTTTGCCACTCCAGTACAAATTTTTTTTTTTTTTGCAATTCCTTCCCTGAGGTTTGGATTTTTTTGCTAAATTCGTCCTTCTCACTAACCCAGTTAAAAAATCTCGTTAACTCAGGGGTATTTTTGTCTTTTTACCTATAATTTAAAATTTTAATAAAAAAATCTTACCCCAACCCCACCCCATATATCTCTCTGTCTCTTTCATTCACCCCCCTCTCTCTCTCTCTCTCTTTCACTCTCTTTCTCTATCTTGCACCTTAATCTTAAAATCTTCAACCGATTCATGAACAACAAACCTAGCAACATTCAAATCTTCATCCATATCATGAACATTTAACCTCACCCCAGAGGTCTTCAAACCAGAATCAATAACATTCAAACTTGACCCCGAAAACGATTCAAGATCAAAATTAGAAGCCAGACCCGAAGACGATGAGTTGGAGACGAAGACACTGATTTATCACCCTCAATACCAGATTTAATATTCAGATTCAAAGACGATGACGAAGACACTGATTTATCATCCTTTTTACCTCAAGACACTGATTCAATACATGAGGGGGTGGGTGGATCTGAACGTGGTGGGTAGGGGGCGGAGGGGGTGGATCTGATGGTGGGGGGTGCTAAACGATGGGTTGTTGAAGGTGGGAGACGGTGCAGAGGGTGGGAGACGAGGGGGTGGTGCTGAAGGAAGACGATGCAGAGGGGTGCAGAGGGAAGACGAAGACGATGGTGATTATCGTGGTTGTTGATGGTGGTGGCCGACGGTGGTTTCTAGTTCAGATCTGGTTGTGGAGATATATATATATATATATATATATATATATATATATATATATATATATATAGAGAGAGAGAGAGTTGTGTGTGTGTGTGGGAGAGAGAGGGGGGTGGGGGTAAGGGAAGACTGATGGTTTTCTTTTTTAATTAAAATAATTATAGGGTATCAAATGACAAAATTGTCCTTCATTAAAGTGGCAAAAAGACAACCTTACCCCTGACCTTAACGAGATTTTTTAATTGGGTTAGTGAAAAGGATGAAATTGACAAAAAATCCAAACCTCAGGGAAGGAATTGCAAAAAAAAAAAAAAACTTTTGTACAGGAGTGGCAAACTGGCCCAAACCTCAGGGACGAAATTGGCATTTAACTCTTTTTAGACCAAAGAGAAGATGCGCGTGAACCTAACACGGAATTCATAGGTTTTAGCTTTTTTTTAAATGGGTTTACGTCAATTTGATGTGAAAACGTTTAGCTAAATGGATAGGCTAATTGATCAAGTCGATTGGGTGGGTACGTGGAATGACCCGGTTAACCGGTTTATTTTTTTTAAAAAAGCTGTTTTAGTGTCGAAACTTAAAATGTTAATGCACATTAGGCTAAGTTTTAAAAACTTAAAGAGAAAAACGATTTTTTTACAACATATAAACGTAATTGTAATTAATTTTATGATTTGCAATTTATGGTAGTGGTTAGGATTATACGGCTGAAGAGATATGTACTCGCGCGCGCACGGCCTTACATACACATACACGTCAACACAGTAACCTGACGTGGAGTACTAGAGGCCGGCGCACGTTACCTCGTACATGACAGGTGTCACCCGACAATGATAGGGACACATAGCCAATCAGAGGCGTCTATTCCCTGCTCCACAATCTCCTGCAGGTACGAGGTACAGAAAAGGACAGAAAGGACAATTGCAAGACACGTGGACCAATCACAGAGCGACAGCGCAAACGACAGCAACGGTCGTAATCGTACAAGCCATCTGTCATTCCTCCTACAGCCAATCACAGGCCACCTCAGGGCCTATAAATACCCACTTTCGTCACAAGAAGAAGGACATTCACTCCGCAATAGAGAACTTGTCATATAGCTGTGAAGGATAGATTATAGTCGAAATTCTGTAACAATCTTATATTTGAGTCTTGTATTGTCTCGCTGTCATCAATAAGAATCATATCTTTACTTGTGCTCATATATGTGTTAATTGTTAGATTGGTGTTTCTTCATTGGCGCCATCCGTAATTTGAGCATTCAAGAACAGCAAACTTAAAAACTTCTATCTTTCTGAAACCCAACTATGAGTTCTTTGCCTGCAATGCCCACTTTCACTGGAGGTACATCAGGCACCGGTGCTGCTCAGGCAAACGCCGGCCAGCCTAATGATACCACAGATGAACAACAAAACGTCATAGATGCCGGTCACACTCCGTCCTCCGGGACCAGACAGACCCCATCTTTCCATTTCATCACAGATAATCTTCAGACTTCCCCAGCTGGTCGTGCAACGCCGATGGTTAGCCCGGAGGTGTGGTACGCCCAGCAGAAGGAAACCTTGAAACATGCGTTTATGCAAAAACTAAAAGAACAGCAACTCAGAGAGGCATCCCGTGCGCTGTCCTTCAGCGAAGGAAGGCCCATTACAGTATCGGAAGGGCCATCCAGAGCTGCTGGACACAACGGCGAGAGCAACCAGGTGACTGACCCCACCTGGAGGGAAGACTCTGATGAGTCACAAAGTCGCTTCCACCGTGACGCAAGCCAGTTCTTGACCAACACTGTTGATCGAGCACACTTGCTGTCTGGTGAAGACGACCTCACACAACTATACTACCCTCCATCTTTTAGTGAGAAGTCAAAGTTCACACAGCGCATTGCGCTCACTCCGCTGCCCCCAAGGACGAAAATACCAAGTAACTTGGGAAAACTTGATGGTATGGGTGACCCTGATGATCATCTAAGAAGTTTTGAAATCGCAGGGAAGTGTACGGGATGGAGTTTGCCTGCATGGTGCCACATGTTCGCGCAGACGCTCACGGGCGCTGCGCGGGTATGGTTTGAGAGTCAACCAAATGGTAAGATAGACAACCTGAAGGAACTGACCGATAAGTTTTCTGACCACTTCAGCCAAAACAAAAGAATAGAGCGTGACTCCACAGACATCTTACAAGTCAAGAGGCGCGACAACGAATCCATTGAAGATTACATTACCAGGTTCAATCGAGAGGCTCTCCAAATTGGGCCAATTGGTTTCGAGCTCATGAAAGAAGCCTTCACGCAAGGGGTGCGGTGTGACTCACTGATCCGCACTTTGGCTGGATGTACCGGAATGCCAAACACCTGGGTAGAAATAATGCGAGGCGCGAAAAACTATGCTAAAACTGAAAGGGAGTTGTCTGTCTGGAGCAGAATCCAAGCGCCACAATACACAGACACACAAGCCTAAGCTGCGCGCAATCGTAACAACAAACATGAAAGAAAGGGTAGGAGCTCTGTATGGACTAGGCTTCAAGGAGCCACCTAGACAGAAACCAAGCCCGCTGAGGTTCAAGAACATAAGCACAACACATCATTTGCTCATAGGTCAGGAAGAAGAAGCCAAAACAATTGTACACCACTGACAAAAACACCGGCGCAAGTTTTGGCTACAGAGAATATAGACCTCCCAGAACCAAAGGTCATAAAAAGAAGAGAAGGCTTAGATCACAACAAGTTTTGCGCCTACCATCAATACATAGGTCATGACACTAGCAAGTGCTATCAACTGAGACAAGCCATTGAGGACGCCTTAAAATCTGGCAAGCTCGGCCCCATGTTGCAAAATTTCGAGCGCAAACAAACTGCGGGACCACCACCGAAAAAGATCAAGAACGTAAACATGATGATCCATGGTGGTGGACGCCGACAACAAAAGCGTAAAACTGAAAACACCGCGGAGTGGAAGAAACAACAAGTATGTTTCCCAGTGGTCAAAGGCGGACCTTCCTCCACCCGTGCAATCATCGTCACTGCCATCTTCAACCATTACCGGACCACCCGGGCATTCATGGATACATGAAGTAATTCCGACATCATGTACGGGCAGTGTTTCGACCTGTTGGATGACGAAGATAATCAACGCCTGTGCCCCATCAATTCTCCAATTATGGGATTTTCAAACGAGGTGGTAACCCCGTTGGGGGAAATCTCTTTCCCCCTCACATTGGGAGCGCACGGGCAGTCAAGAACTGAAGAGGTCACTTTTCTCGTCATCCCAACAAAATCCAAGCACGACATCATCTTGGGACGCGACTCCATGGCAGCATACAACATGGTCACCTCAACAGTTCACGGCACCATTGGCTTCCCCACCCCAAACGGTGTGGCAATCGTATGGGCCAACAGAGAATGCGCCATGACCACGGAGTCCCATCCAGCGAAAATGTTAAAGCCATGCTCACGCACGGAGCCAGAGAAGTGGGCCCTTAACCCGAAGTTCCCAGAACAAACCATTACTTTGGGACCAGCGATTTCAGAGAACATCCGGGACCACCTCAAGCAACTGCTTAGGAGGAACATGGACGTCTTCGCGTGGCAACCATCAAACATGATCGGGGTCCCACGCGAACTCGCCCAACACAAGCTAAACACCTACCGTTTGGTCGAACCCATCGCGCAAAAACGTAGAAGCATGGGCGCAGAAAAAACACAAGCGATGAACGAGCATGTAGGCGAGTTATTGAAGGCTGGCATTTTAAGAGAGACAAGGTACCAAACCTAGGTTCCCAATCCAGTAATGGTCAAAAAGAGAAACGGCGGCTGGAGGATGTGCGAGGATTACACAGACCTCAATAAAGCGTGCCTAAAAGACTGCTATCCTCTTCCAGAAATCGACGTAAAAATCGACTCACTAGCGTCTTTTATGTTCAAATGCTTCTTGGACGCTTACAAAGGATACCATCAAATTCATATGGCGCAAGAGGGTGAAGATAAAACAGCTTTTCGCATGGACAAGGGAGTTTTCTGTTATACCAAAATGCCATTCGGCCTGAAGAATGCGGGTGCCATGTACCAACGATTGATGGACCGTGCATTCGCAAAACAGATCGGGAAGAACCTGGAAGTCTATGTGGATGACTTAGTAATCAAGAGTAGAGAAGAAGATCAAATGTTGAAGGATATCGAAGAAACCTTCAAACACTTTAAAGAGATACACATGAAACTAAACCCAAGCAAGTGTGCATTTGGGATGGAAGAGGGAAAGTTTCTGGGCGTCGTCGTCACTAAGGACGGCTTCCGCCCAAACCCCGAAAAGATACAAGCTATAGCACAAATGCCCTCTCCATCCACTCTGAAAGAAGTGCAAACGCTGAATGGGCGCCTGGTGGCGATCAACCGCTTCTTGTCACATCATGCAAGCAAATCTATCCCATTCATCGAAACATTAAAAAATTGTCTGAAGAAGAATCAATTCAAGTGGACCGCCGAGGCGGAGAAAGCGTTTCAAGAAATGAAGGAGTGTCTAATGGACCTACTAACACTTACGGCCCCACTCCCAAGGGAACCATTGACGATGTACCTCTGCGCAACTGAAAAGGCAGTAAGCGCGGAACTAATGGTTGATCGAAAACTGATGCAAACACCCATCTATTACATTAGCAGAGTCCTAACAGACGCGGAAACAAGGTACACAACCATGAAGAAGCTAATGCTGGCCCTTGTTCATGCCTCGCACAGATTGCGCAGATATTTCCAAGGCCATCCCATCAATGTGCTGAGCGACTAGAAGCTAAACAATGTCCTGTCTAAGCTAGAGGTCTCGGGGTGGCTAGCAAAATGGGCCATCGAACTTGGTGAGCACACCATTTTTTACAAAACGGTCCACAAGTCTTAACACACAAACAAGCCAACCAATTGAGCCACGTCTTCTTGTTGAATCATATTCCAGTACAAAACAATAAAACACTATCCTAAACTTCACCAGTTGACAAATGAAAGTCAAAACCCACTTCCCACCAACATTTTGTTTCAAAATTGTTGTGCCTAAACATGTTTTTGGAAACAATTGGGACTTGAATGTAGTCAACAGCACATAAATCGGCCATTTACAGCTATCAATCTTGAGCCAATCATTCCATATTTAGGGATAATCACGCGTTTATGTTTAAAGCCGAGTCAAACTTTCCAATCGTGCAATTCGTGGGTAATAGTATAAATTGAACCCGTCTTCTCAGTGTATACTCGCCGAAAAACAAACCCCCACTCCCAATTTCTGTAAACAAACCGCTTTTAATCAAGAAACGAGCTTGGTTTGACTTTTCTGTTGACCTGCGAGTTCGATACCTTGCAAACTGGTATGATACAATTCATTTCTTCTGTATATTAATCGGCCCTTGCCCTTCGAAACCCCCATAATCAATTCGACTATTATAACCGAATTGATTTGATTAGAAAATCTAGGGTTCGTTCTTTGTATTTGGGGAAGATGATAACATTTCAGACACATTTAAAAACAATTCAGACATGCTTTTGAATAACCATCTGATCTAGATCAGATGGTTGTGTTGTTGTTTTATTAACCAGCAGCTGTGGGTTCGATCCCCAGCACCACCTTTTCGTTATTTTTGATAAACAAACCAACGTCTAAGAAGCATATATATGTTATTGAAAACGAATATAAATGTTCTCAGGGTCTAGCCCAGTTGGTGGCTAGGCTTGTGATTAGACTCGAACCGGCCAGAGGCCCGGGTTCGAATCCCACAAACAGCAACTATTTTTTTTAAAACCCCTTTCCTTTTATATTTTTGTTATTAACTTTAAAAATGGTTTTAAAATACTAAATCTACTTTATAAATTCTATAAAAATTATCTTATGATATTCTGATAATAAAGTTTATCATACAATTTTTAGTTTTTCAAAAATCATTTATTTATTATATATTATAAATATTACAAGTTTATTCCTTAATAATTTTAATATTCTATAAAAATATCAAAACGACTTTATAAAATTCCACAAAAATTATTCTAAGTTTATAAATCAATAAACATTTCTGAAATAAATTTTATTTCAGAAAAATCATTTATTTAATATTTTTAATCGATTTTTGGTATTTTAATCATGAATAAATCATAATAAATTCATTTTTCATTATTTTTGCATCAAAATTTCACATAAATTATTATTAATCATTTAGATCAGAAATATAAATTTTTGATTCTAAATTTATAAATTTTAATATTTTTAATATTAAGTCTATATTTTGTCAAATAAGTATTAATATATAAATATTCATTAATTAAGAAAATAATTTTATAAAAATTATTTTCACATTTATTACATTATAATTCAACTACTTTTAGTTAATATTGGTTAGAAATACTTTTATTAATTATTTCTTTATTTATTTAAGTTATTAACAATTATTCAGATGTAATCATAAACCAATTATTAATCCCCAAATTAGGAACCCTAGCACATTTTAGACTAGAAAATTTAGACTTATTAAGTTTTCCCCAACACTTATTTATTACCTTGAAATAGGGTGATATTTGGATACACACGAGCCACACTTACTTATATAACAAGGGTCTCCATTCTAACACTAAGGTGAGTTTACATAGCCCATTTTTCTGTTTTACATTTTGGGGTGAAACATGTTTAAACATTTTATACACTATCATTTACTCATTCTTACATTGTTGAAACTTGTGATTCAATTACACTATCATTTGTTCATACTATCATTTGACTGTAACAAAAAGACACAGTACAATCATTAACATTGATCAAGCCGCCTGTTTAGATTATAGCGCTATAGGTCTGACAAACCCATCCCCCCGCATAAATTCAGGGATGATCGATAACAGTTACACTTTTACTAACTTGCGAGTTAGGTCTCATTCGACACAAGGTTTGATTGTACAAAAGACGCATTGTTACATGTCGGACTCATATTCTATCATTACTCATTATTATGCTTCAAATATGACTGTTACACAACATATTGTTTTCAACTATATGCAAAACCTATGTATTCTCACCAACTATTTATAGTTGACCCCCCATCTTTCCAACTTAACATGTTTCAGGTTTATTTGCTATTGGAAGTTGTATAAGTCTTGGAATACGTAGGAGCTTGGACCTAGTTTATATAAGTCAACCTTTGTAATCTTTACTTGTAAGATAAATTGTAAATTGTTAATATTATTCAACTTTCATTTAGTACCATGAGCTATTGAACAATCATTAATATGTGACACCTCGATGTTTCCGCCATCGATTGGGGTGTTACAGATTGGTATCAGAGCCATGGTTATAGGGAATTAGGTTATTAGAAAAATAATCTAGTCTATAACCATAGGATTATAACCAGTACTTGCTCCTTTTACCTGCAGCCTTACTTGTTTCTATTCTCTATCTCCCTCCTACTTCTTATCCCTACTTTAATCCCTACAAGAAGATTGCTCTCCATCACTGGATCTACTCTTAGACTAATAGGACAAAATCCCCAGGTTTAGCCTGAACCACCTTGAGATCTCGTCGAAGTTCTAGATTTTAATAACGAACACGTGCAATCTGGAAGGGTGAACGCCTGTATTCTGAGTTTTCTGTCTAGGACTGGCATTGTGCATATATCCCAATCAGATGAGGGACCCGGATGCCTACCTGGGAATTCTCGGGATGAGTGTTCACTTATAGGCTAAAGCATGTCTTCACTATGTTATTAGAATCTAGAATCTTTGATAAGTCAACGTTTTCGTTTATTCGTTTTAATTAATGGATAAATGATTACATTCCTTATATTACCTCATTCATTTCATGTCTCATTGAACCTTCATTGTGTCTCTTACAGATCATGCCTCCACCTCGCAGCACTCGCCTTAACAGTGGTGACGATCATGATGAAGGGAGCAGCAACCACAACCACAACCACAACACTAACAACAACAATGGAAGTGATGCCCAACAGGCTGCGATCGTTACCCAGCAAATGGCGCAACAAATAGCAACTCTGGTTCCTAATTTTCTAGCTCAAGTCATCCAAATGAATGGAAACGGCAATGGAAATGGAAATGATAATGGGAATCACAATGGGAACGGGAATGGAAATGGGAATGGTCACCCAGTCTGCACCCTCAAACACTTTAATACCTGCAATCCTCCTAAGTTTAGCGGGGACGAAGGAGCTACTGGCCTCCTTCAATGGTTCGAGGGTATCGAGAATACGTTCATAAATAGTGAGTGTCCTGATAACCTTAAGGTCCGTTATGCTATGAGTGTTCTTCACAAACGAGCACTCACTTGGTGGAATGAGGAAAAGCGCACCCGCGGAGCTGAAGTTGCACTTGCTATGACTTGGGATCAAGTCAAGGAGATAATGAAAGCTGAGTTTTGCCCACGTAACGAGGTCAAGAAATTGGAGGATGAGTTCCACACCCTTGCTCAGGATAGTGGGGAAAACCTTGCTTATAATACCCGCTTCCATGAGCTTAGTCTGTTGTTGCCCCATAAGGTCACTCCCCTACCTGTAGCCATCGAGAAGTATATCGGTGGTTTACCCATGCAGATTCAGGACACGGTATGGGGAAGGAACCCTGCTACCCTCGAAGAGGCCAAGCGTGTAGCAGCTACCTTAACTGACAATCACGTAAAGAACGGGACCATAGTTCGGAAAGGCGAGAAAGCAAGTATTGTAGCTGCGGTAACTACTGAGAACCAGAAGCGCAAGACCAGGGATCCTGATGCAAACCTCACTACACAAGCTTCTAACAAGAAACCTTATACAGGAGACTTTCCATCATGTAACACATGCAAACGACATCATCCCACTGCTTCAGCGTGTCGCTTGTGCACCAATTGTGGTAAGTATGGCCATCTGGTCATCACATGTCGTGAAGCCCCAAACCCCAATACCAACCAACCAACCAACCCTGCTCTGGCTGCTAACCCTAATCGTCCCGGCAGATACAACTATGGTCAGTGCTATGAATGTGGAGACCCAAATCACTTCCGTAACCGCTGCCCTAAACTAAACCGAGATCAAGACCCTCCAGCTGCCTAATGACAAACCCATACTCTTAGAATGTTATTTACTTTTGAATTCCATGTAATGACTCATTTGATTCAAGTAATAAATTTTATTATTGAATATTTTTGTCTCTTAGATAAGAATTTAGTCATCTAATATATTTGGACATACGATTTTTGAATATGAACTAATTGCTATATTCATATCCTGACCCATTGACCTTGTCTAGGATAATATAATCACAACTCACATACTATACTTGACACTTGGTGCTTACATTTTGCAATTTATGTGTGGAATAATTGTTACACTTAATCAACAACCGATAGAGGATGATGTACTTGCTCAACAGTTAGTTGAGTACCAAATAACCTACTCAACGATTGGTAGAGGTCATCATGCCTTTTCAACAGTCGAGAGAGGCCCTACAACCTGCTCAACGACTGGTGGAGGCTATTGAACCTGCTCAACAATCGGTAGAGGTTCCTACTCACTAACTGGTAGGAGTCTTTTTCCTGCTCAATAGTTGGACTTATTAATACAAAGGTTCAACCACAGAATTATTTTTGCATTACTTACATGTGTGTTAGAGTCATAGAAGGACACAAAACCCTAATGTAAGGTAAATTGGTGATTGCGGTCCGGAACGTAATCATGAATTTACAGGTACGTTAAGGTAGTGTGAAATTCTATCAAGGTTTTCGGTAAATAACCAATTATAAACTCTAGTTACCTGGTAGTTCATTTAGTCTTTCTATAGTCCATCAACTCATACATTTCTTTTAGGATTCCTAAAACTTAAGATTCTTATTCTCCTTGCGATTTCAAGACACACCTAATCCTACCCTTAAAACTCACAGATAACAAACCTCTTATCCAAAGCATTCGAAAACAGATTATTCTTACCCATAAATTCATGTCGTGTCTTAACCCACACCACAACCGCCTTAATTACAAGTCAATCACCACCAACCCTGTATTTTTAATAACTTCGGGACGAAGTTTCCAAAAGTAGGGGAGACTGTAACATTTCGTATTATTTTCATATACGTTTGAGACATTTATTAATAAAAACGTGCATTTTTATCATTTTCGTACCTTCTAAAAAAAAAATATTATGTGACACTATTGGACTCCTAGAACCATACTATAAACTTGTATTAACATTAAAGCTTGAAATTAATTGCAAAAAATTAAGTGTTTGGGCCGGGATTCGAACCCGCGCCCAAACCGGTCCACAAGTCTTAACACACAAACAAGCCAACCAATTGAGCCACGTCTTCTTGTTGAATCATATTCCAGTACAAAACAATAAAACACTATCCTAAACTTCACCAGTTGACAAATGAAAGTCAAAACCCACTTCCCACCAACATTTTGTTTCAAAATTGTTGTGCCTAAACATGTTTTTGGAAACAATTGGGACTTGAATGTAGTCAACAGCACATAAATCGGCCATTTACAGCTATCAATCTTGAGCCAATCATTCCATATTTAGGGATAATCACGCGTTTATGTTTAAAGCCGAGTCAAACTTTCCAATCGTGCAATTCGTGGGTAATAGTATAAATTGAACCCGTCTTCTCAGTCTATACTCGCCGAAAAACAAACCCCCACTCCCAATTTCTGTACACAAACCGCTTTTAATCAAGAAACGAGCTTGGTTTGACTTTTTTATTGACCTGCGAGTTCGATACCTTGCAAACTGGTATGATACAATTCATTTCTTCTGTATATTAATCGGCCCTTGCCCTTCGAAACCCCCATAATCAATTCAACTATTATAACCGAATTGATTTGATTAGAAAATCTAGGGTTCGTTCTTTGTATTTGGGGAAGATGATAACATTTCAGACACATTTAAAAACAATTCAGACACGCTTTTGAACAACCATCTGATCTAGATCAGATGGTTGTGTTGTTGTTTTATTAACCAGCAGCTGTGGGTTCGATCCCCAGCACCACCTTTTCGTTATTTTTGATAAACAAACCAACGTCTAAGAAGTATATATATGTTATTGAAAACGAATATAAACGTTCTCAGGGTCTAGCCCAGTTGGTGGCTAGGCTTGTGATTAGACTCGAACCGGCCAGAGGCCCGGGTTCGAATCCCACCAACAACAACTATTTTTTTTAAAACCTCTTTCCTTTTATATTTTTGTTATTAACTTTAAAAATGGTTTTAAAATACTAAATCTACTTTATAAATTCTATAAAAATTATCTTATGATATTCTGATAATAAAGTTTATCATACAATTTTTAGTTTTTCAAAAATCATTTATTTATTATATATTATAAATATTACAAGTTTATTCCTTAATAATTTTAATATTCTATAAAAATATCAAAACGACTTTATAAAATTCCACAAAAATTATTCTAAGTTTATAAATCAATAAAAATTTCTGAAATAAATTTTATTTCAGAAAAATCATTTATTTAATATTTTTAAATGATTTTTGGTGTTTTAATCATGAATAATTCATAATAAATTCATTTTTCATTATTTTTGCATCAAAACTTCACATAAATTATTATTAATCATTTAGATCAGAAATATAAATTTTTGATTCTAAATTTATAAATTTTAATATTTTTAATATTAAGTCTATATTTTGTCAAATAAGTATTAATATATAAATATTCATTAATTAAGAAAATAATTTTATAAAAATTATTTTCACATTTATTACATTATAATTCAACTACTTTTAGTTAATATTGGTTAGAAATACTTTTATTAATTATTTCTTTATTTATTTAAGTTATTAACAATTATTCAGATTTAATCATAAACCAATTATTAATCCCCAAATTAGGAACCCTAGAACATTTTAGACTAGAAAACTTAGACTTATTAAGTTTTCCCCAACACTTATTTATTACCTTGAAATAGGGTGATATTTGGATACACACGAGCCACATTTACTTATATAACAAGGGTCTCCATTCTAACACTAAGGTGAGTTTACATAGCCCATTTTTTTGTTTTACATTTTGGGGTGAAACATGTTTAAACATTTTATACACTATCATTTACTCATTCTTACATTGTTGAAACTTGTGATTCAATTACACTATCATTTGTTCATACTATCATTTGACTGTATCAAAAAGACATAGTACAATCATTAACATTGATCAAGCCGCCTGTTTAGATTATAGCGCTATAGGTCTGACAAACCCATCCCTCCGCATAAATTCAGGGATGATCGATAACAGTTACACTTTTACTAACTTGCGAGTTAGGTCTCAGTCGACACAAGGTTTGATTGTACAAAAGACGCATTGTTACATGTCGGACTCATATTCTATCATTACTCATTATTATGCTTCAAATATGATTGTTACACAACATATTGTTTTAAACTATATGCAAAACCTATGTATTCTCACCAACTATTTATAATTGACCCCCCATCTTTCCAACTTAACATGTTTCAGGTTTATTTGCTATTGGAAGTTGTACAAGTCTTGGAATACGTAGGAGCTTGGACCTAGTTTATATAAGTCAACCTTTGTAATCTTTACTTGTAAGATAAATTGTAAATTGTTAATATTATTCAACTTTCATTTATTACCATGAGCTATTGAACAATCATTAATATGTGACACCTCGATGTTTCCGCCATCGGTTGGGGTGTTACAGATTGGTATCAGAGCCATGGTTATAGGGAATTAGGTTATTAGAAAAATAATCTAGTCTATAACCATAGGATTATAACCAGTACTTGCTCCTTTTACCTGCAGCCTTACTTGTTTCTATTCTCTATCTCCCTCCTACTTCTTATCCCTACTTTAATCCCTACAAGAAGATTGCTCTCCATCACTGGATCTACTCTTAGACTAATAGGACAAAATCCCCAGGTTTAGCCTGAACCACCTTGAGATCTCGTCGAAGTTCTAGATTTTAATAACGAACACGTGCAATCTGGAAGGGTGAACGCCTGTATTCTGAGTTTTCTGTCTAGGACTGGCATTGCGCATATATCCCAATCAGACGAGGGACCCGGATGCCTACCTGGGAATTCTCGGGATGAGTGTTCACTTATAGGCTAAAGCATGTCTTCACTATGTTATTAGAATCTAGAATCTTTGATAAGTCAACGTTTTTGTTTATTCGTTTTAATTAATGGATACATGATTAAATTCCTTATATTACCTCATTCATTTCATGTCTCATTGAACCTTCGTTGTGTCTCTTACAGATCATGCCTCCACGTAGCAGCACTCGCCTTAACAGTGGTGACGATCATGATGAAGGGAGCAGCAACCACAACCACAACCACAACACTAACAACAACAATGGAAGTGATGTCCAACTGGCTGCGATCATTACCCAGCAAATGGCGCAACAAATAGCAACTCTGGTTCCAAGTCATCCAAATGAATGGAAACGGCAAAACCTATGTATTCTCACCAACTATTTATAGTTGACCTCCCCATCTTTCCAACTTAACATGTTTCAGGTTTATTTGCTATTGGAAGTTGTACAAGTCTTGGAATACGTAGGAGCTTGGACCTAGTTTATATAAGTCAACCTTTGTAATCTTTACTTGTAAGATAAATTGTAAATTGTTTAATATTATTCAACTTTCATTTAGTACCATGAGCTATTGAACAATCATTAATATGTGACACCTCGATGTTTCCGCCATCGGTTGGGGTGTTATAAAGGTACCCCAAGAAAAAATTGAAGAATGCAGAGCAGAGCAAGACCCACAGCCGACATGCGACGAGAAAGCCATTTGGAACCTCTACACAGATGGGGCCTCAAACGAAGATGGCGCATGCGCCGGGATTCGGCTCGTCAGTCCTGAAGGAGCAGAATTCACTTATGCAATCAGGCTTGAATTCAAAACCACTAACAACGAAGCCGAATATGAAGCCTTCCTCGCCGGACTACGCATCGCGCAGAAGCTAGGCGCCAAACACATCTTCGCGCACGTCGATTCAATGCTAGTGGCAGGTCACATCACAGGAAAATATGAAGCAAAAGAACCATCCATGATCATGTATCTCCAGCGGGCGAAAGAGCTCATGAACTACTTCCCCAGCTGCACGATCAACCACATCAGCCGCAGTCAAAACAAGCCGGCGGACGCTCTAAGCAAAATGGCATCTGTAACACCCCAACCGATGGCGGAAACATCGAGGTGTCACGTAAGAATGAGTATACAGTAGCACATGGTAACCAAATTTTTATTGAAATTAATTTAAAGTGCAAATATCCAAAAATGAAAATACATAATGAGTTTTAAGTGGAAATCTAATACATCACAAAAAAAATCAAACAAGCATAGACTTCAGTTTGCCTTCTCATGTAAATACTCTAGTCTTCATGCATCATTAATTCCTGCTGAGTTGTAAAAATGGGGGGGTCAACTAGAAGTTGGTGAGAATACATAAGCCATGTCAAGCAAATAGTTTAAGTATAAAAGTTTAGCAATTCATATGTCTATCGTAAGTTTAAGTCTACATGAATAAACATAATATGTTGAATCGACATAATCAAACCTCCGACTAGTTTAGGTCCATCCCGTCATCCACGGTTCACCTTAATAATATGTTGGAACGATAACAATCACCAACGCTACCTATGTAGGAGGTTCATGTATCCGGGTGGGATTGTCAATCCAATAGATCTATTATTGAGTATCGCCAGCTTGGCCATAGCTAATGATTATGTAATGTTGAAACTCGTTGAAACTGTTGTTGTTGTCTAATTCATGAGGCATTAAAGTTTACAACTAGACATGCATGTAGAATTGCTTAAGTATAATGTTGCAAGTATGAATAATTGCATAAACATGGTTACGTAAACTCACATTGGCTAAGGTGAATTATCCTCTAAGTGTTGTGAATGTATGCGAGGCGAATCCCAAAGACTCAACAACGTAGCTAGTCCAAATTGAAGAAATAAAAAAAATGTAAAAGAAAGAATATCAAGCTTCCAATTCGCCCATTGCAAGAGCTTATAATCAAAGCTTCAAATGTAGAAGTAATATACTCTAGAAGAAAGGTATGAGGGAGAGATTAATCGAATTGAAACAATCGATTTAGAGGTGCAAAGTGTAGTGGGTCATAGGTGGGTTTTTATACTAGTTTTGGATTCAATTAGCCATTAAAATTGGTCAACACCATAAAGTAAGGTTTTATGATGAATTGACTATTTGACTAAGACTTTGACTGTTTGACTAAGACTTTGACTCCAAGAATTATGTTGTCAAGACTTTGACTCTTGACTCAAGGCTTTATTTTGAAATGAATTTATATCTTCCTTGTTTGAGATTATAAATGTAATTGGAAAAATGATTAGCTTTAAATAAGAAATAAAAAAATCATTAGTTTGAATTAGAAAATAAAAAAAAACACCGTCTTATAAAATGACGATTTTATAAATAGAATTAGGATAGGACACATGTCATGATTGAAGGTTTTTTTTTTTTTTTTTTTTTTTTTTTAAGTACAATAATAAAAGGAACTTAGAAAAATAGAGTGCACGGATAAAGATAAGAATACTTAGAAATAAATTAGACTTTATATCATGGATCGGGAAATACTTTAATGCAAAATAAATGGGAAAATTCGTGAGGTTACAGCATCCACAAGCTTTGGCCATTTAGCAAAGAGGTTCGGGTTGAAGTTCGGAATGAACCGCCTGTTCCACCCAAAGAGGTTCATGTAATTCAAACGGGTGTTGACAGCTGGATGACCCCGATAGTATCTTACCTCACCACAGGCGCACTACCAGACCAATGCGTAGAGGCCAAGAAGATACAACACAAAGTCCTACAATACCAAATGCAAGACGGGGTGCTGTATCAAAAATCTTATCTGGGGCCATTGCTAAAATGTGTAGATGCGGTCGATGCAAACTACCTAGTGCGAGAAATACATGAAGGAATATGTGGGATACACGTAGGGCCGCGCATGGTAGTAGCCAAGATCATGAATGCAGGATATTATTGGCCGGGCATGCACCTGGACGCGTTGAAAATCATCCGCAGATGTGACTCCTGCCAGCGTCATGCACCCAACACCTTGAGCCCCAAGAACGACTTGATCCCGGTGACCTCTGCATGTCCATTTTAGAAGTGGGCTATCGATATTGTGGGACCGTTCCCAATGACAACAGGAAAGAGGCGGTACCTGAATTCACGAAATGGATAGAAGCCAAACCACTTGCTGAAATCACATCCAACCATGTAAAAAAGTTTATTTGGGAGTTCATCATTTGTCGTTTTGGGTTGCCCATGACGATCGTCACGGATAACGGGACCCAATTTGCAGACAAAGGGCAACTAAAGTGGTACGCGGACCTACACATCCAACCGGTGTTCACCTCGGTCGCACACCCACAAGGCAATGGCCGAGTGGAGCGTGTGAACCGCAGCTTGGTGGAAGGTATCAAGTCAAGGCTGGGCACCAAAGGAAAAGCCTGGGCGGAGTAATTGCCGAGCGTGCTATGGGCTAATCGCACATTGACAAAAACGAGCGCCGGTGAGACTCCATTCAGCTTAACATATGGCTCCGAGGATATGATACCAGTAGAAATTGGATGCCCGTCCGTGAGAGACCTTTTGGCAAATCACACCAACAACGACGAAGAGCTGCGCATAAACATGAACCTGGTAGAAGAACGCCACGACATGGCAGCGGCAAAAGAAGAAAACTACAAAAAACAACTAGAAAAATACTACAACACAAAAGTCAAGCTCCACGCCTTCCGCGCAGGGGACTTCGTCTTCAGAAACAACGAGGCTAGCGGTGCAATACCCCAAGGTAAGCTAGCACCTACCTGGGAAGGACCATACCGCGTCACAGAAGTCCTCGGCAAAGGAGCGTACAAACTATCAACCTTGAAAGACAAACCTGTCCCTCGTGCATGGAACGCAGCCCAACTCAGAAAATGTTACATGTGGTTAGCTTTATGCTTGTAATGAAGGCTGTTTAGCCACTTAATTGAATGAAAACTGAAAGCCTTCCTGCTTCAAACACTTACTCTATAGATATTCATTCATGACATACGCAAGCAATCAGCAATGGCATCAATGCCCTAAACTAAAATTTGCATGGCTAAGATGCAACTTCCTATACGCGCAGTGCACAACTAAAATGTATTGCGCACACCAAATGTTGCACAGTTAAAGTGCAACGTCTTAAACTTGACGTTGTATGGCTAAGATACAACGTCCAAAACTAAGCATTGCATGGTTAAGATGCAATGCCCTAAACTAAAAGTTGCATGGCTAAGATGCAACTCCCTAAACGCGCAGTGCACAACTAACAAGCACTGCGCACAGCAAACGTTGCACAGATATAGTGCAACATCCTAAACCTGATGTTGTATGGCTAAGATACAACGTCCAAAACTAAGCGTTGCATGGTTAAGATGCAATGCCCTACACTAAAAGTTGCATGGCAAAGATGCAACTTCCTAAACGCGCAGTGCATAACTAACATGCACTGCGCACAGCAAACGTTGCACAGATAAAGTGCAACGTCCTAAACCTGACGTTGTATGGCTAAGATACAACGTCCAAAACTAAGCATTGCATGGTTAAGATGCAATGCCCTAAACTAAAAGTTGCATGGCTAAGATACAACTTCCTAAACGCGCAGTGCACAACTAGCATGCACTGCGCACAGCAAACGTTGCACAGATAAAGTGCAATGTCCTAAACTTGACGTTGTATGGCTAAGATACAACTCTGAAACTAAGCATTGCATGGTTAAGATGCAATGCCCTAAACTAAAAGTTGCATGACTAAGATGCAACTTCCTAAACGCACAGTGCACAACTAAAATGCACTGCGCACACCAAACGTTGTACAAGGTAAAGTACAACGTCCTAAACTTAACGTTGTCCGGCTAGGATACAACGTCTAAAAACAAACATTGCACAGTTAGGATGCAATGCCCTAAATTAAAGTCGCATGACTAAACTGCGAACCTATATTTTCTACACATCATATACGGTAAACGAACAGAACATAGTAGTAACAAATAAATAACAAAAACTATGCAAAACTTGCATTCAAAAGCAAGCTGTTCCAAAACACAGACCGCACATATGATAGTCGCAAGAAAATTAGAATTGTTTTTTGACATTACAGACAAAATATATAAAGCAAGAGGAGTCTTCAATCCTTGAATTCTGACGAGGCATCGCTGTATTCCTCCTCCTCAGAGTCTAACAAATCCAGCTTCTCACTGGCCTCAGGTTGGTCGCTCCCGACCCCGGGCTCTTTCAACGCCTTCCTGATGGCATACTGACGCCTCGTAAGCACGAGACCCTGCTTTTCAAATGATTGCTTCAGCTCATAAGATGATGGTTGATCTCGGTGACTAACAACAAAATCCACCAACTCAAACTTCAAACGATCATATTCCGCAGCTTTCTTTTCAAGCACAGCATCAAGGTCTCGACCATGTAACGCAAACTGTTCAGGCGCTTTACCATACTTTGCGTGTTGATAACCCTCCAGGAAACCTGCCTTGCGCCCAACTAGCTTCGTAGCAGCATTCACTGCTGCCACAGTCTCGCGAGTTTCCTTGCAGTTCTTAACATAATGCGCAACCTATAAACATCAAAGAAAAAACACTTCATACAAAGAGTGCCGACGATAAGGAAAATAATAGGGAAGACTAGGACAAACCTCAGGGACACAGCAGGTGAGCAGCCACTCGTGATCCTCCCGCGCTAAACGCACTTATTCGCGGGTGTCCAACGCCACCCCCTCAAGGTCAGCGTTTTGCAGCTGCAACAGCAAGTTATCTTTCTCCATACAGTCCTCCTTCTTCAACTGAGCAATATCAACATCTTTCTCTCTCAACTTATCCCGGCCTTCAATCAACAAATTGTTGCGCTGCCTCTCAAGACCCTCTAAACGTGAGATTTCTTTTGACGCCTCCTCATACTTCAGCGCAACTTCACTATCCCGCTTCGCCGCAGCCTCCAACTTGGCATTTGTCTTAGCACAAGAAACTTTCCATTGTTGCTCTCTCTCAGATATATGCTCCTTCAACTTATCCCAGGCATCGCGGAAAGTGACAGCATCCCACTTTGCACGCTTCAAATCCTTGTGCATCTGGTCACGCTCCTCAGTCACACGCTTCAAATCTTGATGAAACTTATTGCGATCATGAGCCATCGACCCCCATTCGAAAACAATTTCACCGGACGTGGACAGCATATTCGCCACGCTCATAATATGATCATCCAAAAGATCACCGCGCGGCCGAGTAGCCTGATGTTCACGCTCCGCTGGAGGGACAAGATTGGCCAAAAATTGGCGACAGTTTTCCACATCCAAAAACCGGGTGTTAGGAGTCAGTATCCAGTTGGGTACAAACACATCAACAGACGCCTCCCCACCGCCAGACGGAGAGGCATTAGAGAAACTGCCATCTGGCTCAGTGGTCACCCTCTTCTCATCATCATCTACGATCATCTCAATACCTCGCCCGTCACCCTCGCTTATGCCAGGAGGTGAAACCCGCCCAGTACCAGTCTCCATCACCATGTCTGCGCGTTTTCATAACTTTATCGTATTTGCATTTTAAACCCTGTGTTCGTCTTTTCACGTTTGTAATAAAATTCGCCTTGCATTGGTCGTTACATCTTCAATGTCTATGTGTTATTGGTAACTTGTTAAGAACGTGTAGAGGGACATTTGCGCGTTTTCATAACTTTATCGTATTTGCATTTTAAACCCTGTGTTCGTCTTTTCACGTTTGTAATAAAATTCGCCTTGCATTGGTCGTTACATCTTCAATATCTATGTGTTATTGGTAACTTGTTAAGAACGTGTCGAGGGACGTTGGAAAACGTCTAGGTTTTACGAGGAAAGAGGATTTAAACTTAGTAATATTGTGTGAAATTCATAAAAAAAGAATGAAAAATATATAGTTTTAGAGTTTGGATGAGTTTTAGTTAGAAAAACTTAACTTTGGTTAAGTTTTGTAATGAAACAAGTGCAAAAAAAAAAAAAAATTAACAAACTAACTGAGGGACCAAACTCGCCAATGTTCCAAAGCTGAGAAAGAAAAAAAAATAAACATAGCAGATTTCCGGCGACCGGAAAATCTGCTCCGGCGAGCTGTTTTGGACCCCATTTTAGACGTCTTAACACGAATTCAATGCGGGTAAATGTTTAGTCACTTAAAACCATCGTTTCCCCTCATTAATATGGTCCTATAACGCATCAAAGTGGTCGATTGAAACTTATAATTATGGGTAACCGATCGGAAAATTTAAAACCCATTAAGATGGGCGTTTTTGATCAACCAATATATAAATTGATGTTACCATTTCATTTCTGCATCACAACCCAACATAAACCCACAAGAAAACTACCCAAGTCGTGTGTTTTAATATCAAATCGGCCAAGCTCCTGTTCGGATTTTAAACCTTCGTTCACGAACTTGTTACGCGTTGTAAGTGTGATATTATCATGCCATTTTGTTTAGTTTTGATTCCTGAATAAAATGCCCTTAATCGCAGATCATATACCCAGTGTATTGGGGCCGATTGGTTTTGAAGCTAGGGTTAGGGTTCTTGCTAGTTAATTGGGGAAGATGATGTAATGGGAAGTATGTTTATATAAATTGATTTCTAATTAAAAACAACATAAGAATGATTTGGTCTAGTGGTGTGTATCACGTTTGGGATGTGAGAGGTCCTGAGTTCGAACCCGGCACTGATTCTTTCCAACATTTTTCTTCCTTTTTCTTTCCTTTTATCTTGTTATTTATTATATACACATATAACACATATAAACATAAAATATTCATAGAAAATTCATTTTTACTCCAAATATTATGAAAATTTAGGGGAAGCATCTTGACACCCTAAAGAAAATTGTCATATTTTTGTTTTATGGATTTTGTATTTTTCTTGAATTAAATTGTTTTAATCATAAATAAATGATTAAAAATTCATTTTAAGTGATTTTAACCTTAAATTTTCTGGAGATTTATTTTTATGAATGATAAACTGAAATAAAATATAATTTCTCAGAAAATGATTATTTTTGTTATTTTTTACTATTTTTAATCATTAAAACACTATTTAAATTTATTTAAAATGTTTTAAATGCAAATAAATTAAAAGAAACTATGGAAATATTATTTTTAGTATTTCACATCATAAAATAATTATTTCTCATAATAATATCATTTTGGGATCATATCTCGTATTATTTATTCTATTTATATTTAAAATAGATATAATAAATTGTTTAATTAAATATAAATCATAAAATCTATTTCGTGGTTATTTTTCTATTAAATAGAAAATATTTCTAAATGTGGAATACATAAGTGTTTTAGTCACTTATTAAATTAATCGTGATATATTTATTTCAAAACTGTCGTTCAAATTATTATTAACAATTTCATTTTCCCTATACGAGTCTAACAAGCCCTAATGCCTTAGATGTTGGTTGTCTTAGACTTTTAAGTCATTTTCCTCATTTAGTATTTTATATATAGGTTGAGTTCTTCGGAATTCTTAAGCCTTTACGACGAACTTTCTCGGAATTTATACGTAGCGAAACTGTGAGTATATCTTTCCCCTTTTTACTGTTTTACTACTTTGGGGTGACTCATGTACCTATTAATCAAGTTTCTATTTCTTATACTTAATGCAATTCTCATGTGTGTTTGCCTTATGTGAATTTGTGTGTATGCTTAGTCAAAATCATTAACCGCTGGGCGGCCTAGCATTTCAATAAATAGTACTATGTTATACCCCCTTGAGACTCTGTTGAGAGAATCTTGGTCATTGTCTTATTAATTAATTATTCAAATTGTTAGTCATGTGTTAGTCATTATTCATAGGCTTGGTTTTGACTGATACTACTTATTACATATTTGCAAACGGTATACAACACATGAATTGCGAAACGTTTTTATACTATATATATCAAACGGATGTACTCACCAATACATTATATGTGTTGACAAATTACTTTGTACATGTTTCAGGTGACGTTTGATCTTACATGCTTTCACGCTTAGGCTGGACCTAGTGCTTAAATAAAAGATTGAATATTTATATATCTATGTTTGAGATTTTCCATTAAGACTTTTGTGTAATGAATGGTTGTTTGCTATTAATATTTACAATTTAGTCCATGTGCTATTGAACAATCGTCACTACGTGACACCTCGATGTTTCCGCCATCGGTTGGGGTGTTACACTTGCGAACCCGTCGGGCTAGTTAAAGGGACAGCCGGTGGAGACACTCGCCGTGTAGGCTGGTATGTAGGCGACGGAACCAAAGGCGTAGGTTGACGGGGAGGCAGAGATTGTACCGGTGGATCATCCTGAACCAAAGTTTGGACAGGCGGAGATTGTACCGGTAGATCACCCTGAACCAAAGTCTGGACAGGGGGAGTAGGTTGGCGTGCCTTCGGTGATGGAGTCTTCTGCTTCTCAGTTTGGTTAACAGCAAACCCTTCAGCAAAAGGAGCAGTCGAAACGCCACCCTGCACGTTCTGCCCTAGCAAGTCAGCTGCACACAACAACATGAAAAACAATAAGCAGAAGCAATCATAAGGAACATAGACAGGGGAGAGATAAAGCGAACTCACCTAGAAAACTATCCTTCGCAGTGTGAACAAGCTCATTCAGCTTTATCCTCTTTCCAGCTGGGGACCTCAATTTCCCCATAGCATCCCTATCCTTCAAACTGCGACGAGACCCAGAGCGCCTTGACCGCTTCTTCTTGTGCGGAACGTCCTCAACAACCGGCCTAAGATCCGTCGCATCCAACACCAAAGGCTTCCTCACAACAACATCCCTCAAACCCTCCGACAAGTTGACAGCAGCTTCCTTTTGCACAAAGGCATCCGAAAGTTCAACGTAGCTGCGTTCAATAGGATTGTAATTTTGAAGGTACCTACTAACCACTTCGTGGTTCAAAATAAAACAAAAATCTTCACCTCCAGAACTCCCCTCACCCTTCTCTGACTGTGGGTTGTGTAACATCGCAAAATTTTCCCCAAATTTTAAATATAAAAACCCCTCATTTTTTTTGTACCTAAGTCTTTATTTATCCTAACTCACAACTTATATACATACATAAATGTATATAAATAATAATAATAATAATATGATTCTAAATTCTTTTTTTTTTCACATACAAGATTTTTTTTTTTTTTTATAAAGCCTTGAGTCAAATAGTCAAAGTCCTAGTCAAAGTCTTAGTCAAACAGTCAAAGTCTTAGTCAAATAGTCAATTCTTCATAAAATCTTACTTTATGGTGTTGACCAATTTTAATGGCTAATTGACTCCAAAACTAGTATAAAAACCCACCTATGACCCATTATACTTTGCACCTCTAAATCGATTGTTTCAATCCGATTAAACTTTCCCTCATACCTTTCTTCTATAGTCTATTACTTCTACAATTGAAGATTTGATTATAAGCTCTTGTAATTGGCGAATTGGAAGCTTGATATTATTTCTTTTTCGTTTTCTTCAATTTGGACTAGCTACGTTGTTGAGTCTTTGGGATTCGCCTCGCATACATTCACAACACATTATTCTATTTTTTTTACGAAACATAACATTTTGCTAAGGTGAGTTTTACATAGCCCCTTTTCTATTTATCACCGTTTTTGGGGTGAAACATGTTACAACATCATTTATGCAATTCAATCATCAATGTGTCTATGTGTTTTCTATGTTGCATTATGTCTTGAGCATGATTAGAGTAAGCACCATTCTAGCATAATCATTAACATTGATCAAGCCGGCGGTATACATTGATAGATCTATTGGACTGACAATCCCACCCGGATACGTGCCTCCTACAAAGGTTACGTGGGTGTTTGTTATCGTATAACATATTCAATTGGACCATGAGCGTATGGTATGTATCATATTATAACAGTCATCAGGGTTGATTATGCACTCGATTTATTTCTAGTATGTTCTCACATATGGACTAGATTGACATGACACATGAATTGCACAACATTTTTTATTCAATTATCAAAAACCTATGTAATTCTCACCAACTTTTGTTGACCCAAAACCTTTTCAACTTAACATGTTTCAGGTTCTATTTGCTTGAAGATTGAATTGATGCTTGAAGATGTGTGCATAGTTTTATTCAATTTGATGTACGAATTCTTGTAGAACAATTGTATGTAATTTATTTAAATCATATAATGAAATTTATTATTTACCATGAGCTACTGAACAATCATCAATACGTGACATCCCGATGTTTCCGCCATCGGTTGGGGTGTTACAGATTGGTATCAGAGCCATGATTATAGGGAATTAGGTTATTAGAAAAATAATCTAGTCTATAACCATAGGATTTAATCAGTACCTGCTTCTTTTACTTGCTATTCTCTATCTTCCTCCTACTTCTTATCCCTACTTTCATCCTTACAAGAAGGCTGCTCTCCAACAGTGGATCTACTCTTAGACTAATAGGATAAAATCCTCAGGTTTATCCTGAACCACCTTGAGATCTCGTCGAAGTTCTAGATTTTAATAACGAACACGTGCAATCTGGAAGGGTGAACGCCTGTATTCTGAGTCTTCTGTCTAGGCTGGCATTGCGCATATATCCCAATCAGACGAGGGACCCGGATGCCTACCTGGGAATTCTCGGGATGAGTGTTCACTTATAGGCTAAAGCATGTCTTCATATGTTATTAGAATCTGGAATCTTTGATAAGTCAACGTTTTCGTTTATTCGTTTTAATTAATGAATAAATGATTACATTCCTTATATTACCTCATTCATTTCATGCCTCATTGAGACTTCATTGTGTCCCTTACAGATCATGTCTCCACGCCACAGCACTCGCATTAACAGTGGTGACAATCATGAAGAAGAGAGCAGCAACCACAATCCCGACCACAACACTAACAATGGAGGTGATGCCCAACTAGCTACGATTATTTCTCAACAATTGGCACAACAAATCACAACTCTGGTTTCTAACTTGTTGGCTCAAGTCATCCCAATGAATGGGAACGGCAATAGAAATGGAAATGGCGATGGAAATCACAAAAAGAACGGATCCTTAGTTCGGATAAGCAAGAAAACAAGTATTGTGGCCGCGGTAACTACCAAGAACCAGAAGCGTAAGACCAGGAATCCTAATGTAAACCTCACTACACAAGCCTCTAACAAGAAGCCTTATACAAGAAACTTTCCATTGTGTAACACATGCAACCGACATCGTCCCACTGTTTCAGCATGTCGCGTGTGCACCAATTGTGGTAGGTATGGCCATCTGGTCAACACATGTCGCGAGACCCCAAACCCTAATACCAATCAACCCACCAACCCTGCTCAGGCTGATAATCCTAATCGATACAACTATGGTCAATGCTATGAATGTGGGGACCCAAATCACTACCGTAACCGATGCTCTAAACTAAACCGAGATCAAGACCCTCCAGCTACTTAACAGCAAGTCCCACCATTTAAATGTTGTTTGCTTTTAATTCTATGTAATGACGCTTTTGATTCAAGTAATAAATTCAAGTAATATCATAACATCTGTGTGCATGCTTGTCTGAATATGAATTGATTGCTATAAATATAATCATACTTGCTTACTTGTACTACAATTAGTGGACTACCAAACAATCTACTCAACGATTGGTAGAGGTCATCATGTCTTTTCAACAGTCGGGAGAGGCCCTACCACCTGCTCAACGACTGGCGGAGACTATCAGACCTGCTCAACAATCGGAAGAGTCATAGAATGACGCAAAACCCTAATGTAAGGTAAATTGGGGATTACGGTCCGGAACGTAATCGTGAATTTACAGGTACGTTAAGGTGGTGTGGAATTCTATCAAGATTTTCGGTAGTTAACCAAATATCTAGTAGTTCATTTAGTAAATCAACTCACACGTAACGCGCCTCCTATCCACGCTATTCGAGACAGGTTACTCTATTCATTGTCATGCCCTAACATAAAATTCTTCAAGTCACACTTGTCCTAATTTTTATCCAATCCCCTTCAACCCTGTGTTTTCAATAAACTTCGGGACGAAGTTTTTAAAAGTAGGGGAGACTGTAACATCGCAAAATTTTCCCCAAATTTTAAATATAAAAACCCCTCATTTTTTTTTTGTACCTAAGTCTTTATTTATCCTAACTCACAACTTATATACATACATAAATGTATATAAATAATAATAATAATAATATGATTCTAAATTCTTTTTTTTTTTCACATACAAGATTTTTTTTTTTTATAAAGCCTTGAGTCAAATAGTCAAAGTCCTAGTCAAAGTCTTAGTCAAACAGTCAAAGTCTTAGTCAAATAGTCAATTCTTCATAAAATCTTACTTTATGGTGTTGACCAATTTTAATGGCTAATTGACTCCAAAACTAGTATAAAAACCCACCTATGACCCATTATACTTTGCACCTCTAAATCGATTGTTTCAATCCGATTAAACTTTCCCTCATACCTTTCTTCTATAGTCTATTACTTCTACAATTGAAGCTTTGATTATAAGCTCTTGTAATTGGCGAATTGGAAGCTTGATATTATTTCTTTTTCGTTTTCTTCAATTTGGACTAGCTACGTTGTTGAGTCTTTGGGATTCGCCTCGCATACATTCACAACACATTATTCTATTTTTTTTACGAAACATAACATTTTGCTAAGGTGAGTTCTACATAGCCCCTTTTCTATTTATCACCGTTTTTGGGGTGAAACATGTTACAACATCATTTATGCAATTCAATCATCAATGTGTCTATGTGTTTTCTATGTTGCATTATGTCTTGAGCATGATTAGAGTAAGCACCATTCTAGCATAATCATTAACATTGATCAAGCCGGCGGTATACATTGATAGATCTATTGGACTGACAATCCCACCCGGATACGTGCCTCCTACAAAGGTTACGTGGGTGTTTGTTATCGTATAACATATTCAATTGGACCATGAGCGTATGGTATGTATCATATTATAACAGTCATCAGGGTTGATTATGCACTCGATTTATTTCTAGTATGTTCTCACATATGGACTAGATTGACATGACACATGAATTGCACAACATTTTTTATTCAATTATCAAAAACCTATGTAATTCTCACCAACTTTTGTTGACCCAAAACCTTTTCAACTTAACATGTTTCAGGTTCTATTTGCTTGAAGATTGAATTGATGCTTGAATATGTGTGCATAGTTTTATTCAATTTGATGTACGAATTCTTGTAGAACAATTGTATGTAATTTATTTAAATCATATAATGAAATTTATTATTTACCATGAGCTACTGAACAATCATCAATACGTGACATCCCGATGTTTCCGCCATCGGTTGGGGTGTTACAGGTTGCGTACCCTCCGGATGATATAGTCATCAACCTCAGTCTCCTCATCATTGGCGTCCACCACAAACACAGGCGATGGCACCTTCCCGCTGCCGCCTGCGGACGATGAACGCGGAGAAGAAGACGCAGACGAGTCAGAAGACCCGTCGCTAGATATAACAATAAAGGGGAAGCCCGTCGGCATAAACATGTTGATGGGCGAAGGGTTGGTAAAAAGCGGAGAGGACTCACCTGCCTAAGTAATAAGGAGCTGCGACTGGTCCCTCGCCTGCGCGTTCGCGTCCAGCTGAGGGCGGACCAGAGTATCCCAGGCCCTCTCCAGAACACAGAGCTCGTTGTCTGCCAGCTCTCTAAAAGCAAACCCCATATTGTCTCCGCCCAACAATAGGCTATACAAACTCTCAACATCTGGAAGTAAGACAAAAAGGGAAACAAATTAACAGCATTTGTGAGCGCAACATAAACACAACGTCAAGAAAAGGCGACTAACCTTTACCATCCTCAGTAAGGTGAGGATTATGACCATTGACGTCATACTTCACACTCATCCCGGCCATAACAAGCCCGGTCTCTGGAATCTCGCAAAGATCCACGGGATGGCTGGTCAAGGTTTTAAACCAGTCATGATCCTTGTAATCAATCAAGACCACCTTGCCAATCCCCTCCTCAGGGTCCAGACAACCCATCTCTATCAGAATAACACCCTTGTTAATCCAGAAAAACTTTGGTTTCCAGTCTCGAAAACTCTTCATGTCGGCCCCCGCACACGTGGACACACCAGCGCGCGGCTGACAAGAAAGCCAGCTCTCCACAAAGCACAGGTTGTAAAATACATAGAACATGTCCACCAGAGGCTCTATCTTATAGGCATGACAGCAGAACTCGAAGAACATCAGACGAGACATTAGTCCTGGGTGGATCTGGTTAACATGCACACCCACCGTCTGTACAAAGGTACTCAAAAACTTGGTAATTGGAACCCTAAAATAACAATCCCTAAAATAGGTAGCATACAGGCCAATTTTCCAAACAGGGGGTTCAAGGATTGTCTTGTTCGAAGCAGGAATCTCCACACCAAATGAGGAAGGAAAAACATACTCCTTGCGAAATTTCCTAAACTCATCTTTAGCCCACACCGCCGTGACCTCATTTGCAAGCGGCGGGCACTTCTTCGAACCATCATCGGTCTTTCTGGAACCCCTACGCTTCTTCTTGGGAATCTTCACTATATTCTCCATTTTTCAAACCAAAAATCCTTTCGGAGACTAAGAAAAAGATGGAAAGGGTTTATAAGAAGTTGAGAGAAATTTTGGTAAATCCAGATTAAAACTGTGAAGGAAGAAGAAGAAAAGGGGATTTTATAGAGGAAGGCCATGTGACACTGACGGTTATAAAGTCGTGGCACGACCAGCCAATAAAAAAATTACATGTCATAGAAAAAGAAATAAAGGGAAATATGAAACGACAGCTTGGGCCCACCACGTCTCTGGCACAGTACAACTGTGAGAGACGTTCCGGCTACCAACCTGTCGCCTCAACCACGCGCCCTGACAGCTTTGATGTATGCATTAATTACCGACGTGCGCAACTTCCCCACTTGCATAACACTGCACGCCACGCGCAACAAATAAAGTAAAGAGCACAAAAAGCCCCCGCATTAAATTTCCTTTTTTTTACTAAGTCCAGCGTCCTGCACGCTACGCATACAGGACACTAGACTAGGGGGATTTGAAGAGATATGTACCAGCGCGTGCGCACGACCCCACATACACATACACGTCAACACAATAACCTGACGTGGAGTTCTAAAGGCCAGCGCACGATACCTCATACATGACAGGTGTCACCCGACAATGATTGGGACACACAGCCAATCAGAGGCGTGTATTCCCTGCTCCACAATCTCCTGCAGGTATGAGGTACAAAAAAGGACAGAAAGGACAATTGCAAGACACGTGGACCAATCATAGAGCGACAACGCAAATGACAGCAACGGTCGTAATCGTACAAGCCAGCTGTCATTCCTCCTACAGCCAATCACAGGCCACCTCAGGGGCCTATAAATACCCACCTTCGTCACAAGAAGAAGGACATTCACTCTGCAATAGAGAACTCGTCATATAGCTGTGAAGGATAGATTATAGTCGAAACTCTATAACAATCTTATATTTGAGTCTTGTATTGTCTGGCTGTCATCAATAAGAATCATATCTTTACTTTTGCTCATATATGTGTTGATTGTTAGATTGGTGTTTCTTCATTTTAACATATATATGTTATGTTTGAGTTCATGTGTCTTATAGCACGTTATGTTAGATTTGATCATTTTAACAATTAACACTATTCTGCATGGTATTAACCGAAGATCAATCAATAATATTTAAAACGGGCTTCTTATCACATTAATGTAAAAAAATACTATTTAAAGCACCAAACAATCAATTATGTGTTGTATATGTTGTTCAGTATATGTCGTTCAAAAAATTTATATATCATATCTTCAGAGCCGGCTTTAGGGGTGGGCGAGCCGCACCCTCAGCCAAGGCACGTTTTTTTCCCAGGGCTTAAATTCTGTATTTTCTTATAAACATTTTATATATAAATATATAGAACACTTTCTTTATAGAAAACATGCTTTCGCCTAGTGGTTATTGCCTTTAATCCTTGCTGTTATGTTGCTATTTCGATTCCTCTACTCTCGTGTTTGGCTGTTTCAATTCTTTTTCATTAAAGCATCAGCTTTGGTTTTCAACTTCTACTTTTCTATTTCTTTTCCATTCTCAGCTTTGGGGCTAAATGGCTATGTGGGAGGTGCATGCTCTTAGCAAAAGGTGTAATCACGGCGCTGATGATGTCTTCTCCTTCTCTGTGAATACAGGGGATGTGGAAGATTTCATTGTTGGGATTCAGAAACCTCGTTATGTGACTGTTGATATGGAATCGGGTCCTTCAGGGGGGGGGGGGGGGTTTGTCGGGGACTTATCCCTCCTAGAAAAGGTTTTCTCTCTCCTTATTCAAACTGTCAAAAGCATTCCCCCGAGTTGTCGATTGACGTTTGCCCAAGCTTTGACATGTGCCTTACGCAATGTGTGGCCTCTCCAGGGTTTGTAGAAAGTTGGGTCAAATTGCTTTTATTGTCGGGTGTACCCTACGGGTGATTAAACCGTCCACTAGGCAGGAGCGTAGGTCTGGGAATAGGAAATCATTGCAGTGTAGTAGCATCCTGCAAGCGTTTTCCTTGTGGAAAGACGGTTCTGGGTTTGCAGATTTGGTTTCTTCCCCCTTTGATAGCGCGAGGGAATGTGTTTTCTTTACCCAGGATGTAAAGGGGATTGAGCCCTTCTGAAGAGAGCCCCAATGTCAAACAATGCCTAAGAAAAGTTAGGGACAGTCACTTCACAGCTGCTTTCAAGGTGTTGTTCTCCAGTGGGGTTGCTCCTTTTGGGGACGCTACCATGAAAGCCCTTATTGACAAACATCCGGTGACGCCTCCTCCGTCCTTGCCCGCCAATTCTGACGTCATGCCCACCCTTATTGTGGATATGGATTGTGTGCTCGGATGTCTCCGATCTTTCCCTAAAGGGACTTCCTGTGGGAGGGACGGTCTGAGGGCCCAACATTTGCTTGACACTCTTACTGGAGAAGGGTCAGTGACTTCCACGGGATTACTCTCAGCTATTACTGAAGCCGTCAACCTTTGGCTAGGGGGTTTGTGCCCTAGGGTTATAGCCGAATTCATTTCTTCGGCCTCGTTACCTCTTTATTGAAACCTGATAACGGGATTCGGCCCATTGTAGTAGGGGCCATTTGGAGCAGATTAGTTTCTAAAGTGGCTATGAGGAAGGGTGGGAAGGAAATGACTAAGTACCTTGGGGACTTTCAATTTGTGGTAGGAACTCCCAATGGGGCGGAGGCGGTGCTTCACAGCGCGAACAGGTTCTTAAGCTCCTTCCATGCGGACGGGTCTTTGGCTATGCTCACGGTGGATTTTTCGAACGCGTTTAATATGATTGACCGCACTGCTCTTCTTCAAGTGGTTCATCAACATTGCCCGTCTATCTATCCATGGGTCCAGTTCTTATATGCCTAGCCAGCTAGGTTGTATGTTGGTAATGATTGTATAGGGGCTACTACGGGGGTTCAGCAGGGGGACCCTTTAGGTCCCCTCCTTTTCGCCCTTGCTTTACACCCTATGGTTCTCCGGGTACAAGAAAATTGTAAACTCCCATTTCATGCGTGGTACCTGGATGATAGGACTATTATTGGTGATGCCACCGAAGTTGCTAAAACCTTAGACATTATCCGGCTGGAGGGGCCATCCTTGGGGCTTCAGCTTAATATTAAGAAAACAGAGGTTTTTTGGCAGTCTTGTAATGGTGTGAAACTTCGGGACGAGCTTTTTCACAGTGGGATTAGTAGGCCAGAAAAGGGGATGAAGCTCCTCAGAGGGGTCGTTAGCTGTGACTCTTATTTTATCCGTGAATTGGCAAGGCGGAGAGCATCGCGCGCGGTTGAACTTATGAAACTCTTGCCCTGCCTTAGGGATTCCAGAGTGAACTCCTCTTACTCAAGTCTTGTATAGGGGTTGCTAAGTTGCTTTTTGGGTTATGGACTTGCCAACCCCCCATGATGGATGAAGTAGTGTCATGTTTTGACAAGGGTCTAAGGGAAGCCATTGAAGACATAGTGGTATGTGGGGGGGCCTTTCTTTGGTGACCTATAATGGCGGATGGCGTCTTTGGCGATGTGTATGGGAGGATTAGGGCTCCTCTCCGCGAAGGATGTCAGAATGTATGCTTTTGTGGCGTCGCAAGCTCAGTCCTGCGAGGAGAACCAACACGTTTTTGTTCCCTTGGCCTTTGATACCTTTGGCTCATTGGCACCGGAGGCTACCCGTTTCCTGACCAGGGTCCAGCGGGTTATTCATAGTAGTGTCTCGGCTCCGGATGGGCAATGTTACGTTTTTAGTAGATTAGGATTTTCTATTCAGAAAGGGGTGGCGGCGCAGCTTGTTGCCCGCCTGCCCGCTATCTTGATGTAATTTTTTTAGTCATGGAATGAAATGATTGTTTTTAATATCATACTATGTTATTGTTTCCTAGATTTTTTTTGTTAATTTGTTTTTTTAATATCATGTTATTATTTTCTAGAATTAGTTGTAGACTCATCACTCATGCCTTTACCTTTGTAGTGGAGTGATAAAAAGGAAATCCTCTCTTAAGGTAGATTGGAAGTTTAAATCTAAGGGGTCCAAAAAATAGGTGTATTAAAAAAAAAGTGTAATAAGAGGTGTAAAATTTAGTTTAAGAAATTAGTTGTTCAAAAAAAAGTTGTAGACTCATACTTTTAGCATTAAGTTCAAATATTGACCCACAAATACGGGCCTACGTGGGCTCAATCATTACGATATGTCATTTATACTACATTTTTATTATGTTTAATGCTATAACGTTAATTGTCGTTTTAAAAAACTAGTTTATATAATTGGCTAGGACCTAAGGGCCTTTTTTTTTTGAATTTTCACAACCCATCCCCCATTCTTAAAATTTAAGAAAATCTCACAAAAACTCACTCTATCCTAACCCCTATCCCTATACCCCATTTCTAAAATATGCAAAAACCCTATGTTGAGCCCCCATATATGAGGTCTTCTATACTTTCCCCATTTCATTTAATAATAATAAAATAATACAAATGGAAGGTGGAGTGGTTTGATGTTGGTTGTAAAGAAAGAAAATAATAATAAAAAAAGCTTATAGGGGATAACATTGGGGAATGAGATGTGAGAGACTTTAAAAAAGTGAGGCAAATTTAGAAAACTATAATTTTTCCTTAAATTATATGGTTGAAAATGGGGGACGGGCTGTGAATGCTCTTAGAGCATTAATACCCCTTCTTGAACTTCCAAAGTCAAATCTCTAAATTAAACAAAAACACCTTCTTAGAGCATTAATACCCCTTCTTTTAACTCCCAAAGTCAAATCTCTATAACTTATTTTGACTTGTGAGCGTAAAAAAAAAAAATGATAAAATAGGTATCTATAGTAAAATAAAGAATGAGATGTGAGAGGTTTTCAAAAAATAAAACAAATTTTAGAGAAATATATGTCTTTAGCTAAATTATATAGATAGAAAAAAAGAATAGGATGTAACTTTTTTAGCAACAAACGAAACTTTATTCCACTAAAACTAGTAAGAAGCTAGAAACAATAAAACGCACACAAAGAAAAGTAAACAACATGATAAAAGGAACAAGAACGAAAACCAGAATGAGCCACCCACCTAACGACACACACAAAAAAAAACCCCCTAGCAACACCAAACAAGCCCACCATAAAAAGAAGCCCAAAAGAATCCGCAACCACATCATGGTGGACACAGTGGAGGAAATGTAAAAGCCGCTTAGGAGCTGGAGCTCAAACCCCATCAACCTTCACACATTTAGCTTTAACTCCTTTTTTACTACTTCTGAGCTGGATTGCCAGCATCTTTGCTACCTTTGCCTAAGCAATTAGTATAATCTCTTATTTTAAGGACACCTCTAAACCATTATTAGTGGCAACCTTGGTGGAACTCTTACGTTGCTCCGGAGGGTTATCAACAGGCATCTCCGAAGACAATGGTTGCGGGTTCAAGTTCGGATCCACAAGCTTGGGTTTAATGCTAACCAGAATGATTGGGTTTTGGAAGCTGTTAAGACTCAAGAGTTCGTGTTTTCATCTTTGCACTAGTTAGATAATTCATACCCCGCTTATCATCTCCATCTCTACAGTTTAACTAAACACATTTTTTTCTCTAAATTTTTTGTAGGAAAAATTACAGAAATCGTCCTTTATGTTTACATCGTTTTTCAGTGGTTGTCCTTTAACTTCAAAATTGATGAAAACCGTCATTTATGTTGGAAAATCTTGCAGGTCTCGTCTTTTAGGCCTAACCTGGTTAGTTTTTTTAGTTAAGTTTGGTCATGTGAAACATATTTAATAAATAAAACAATAAGAATTTTTTAGAATTAAAAAAAGATATATATAAAAATAAAAACCAAACCATCGACCACCTAACTCCCTTCTTCTTCTCCCAACTTCCTTTCCCTCTCTCTACCTTTTCTACACCACAAGCGACCACCTATCCTCGGCAACCACCACCATTCGATCCCCGATAACCACCACCACATAAAAAATCCCATCATTTCCATTTTCACCAAACCATCGACCACCACTCGTGTAACACCCCAACCGATGGCGGAAACATCGAGGTGTCACGTAGTGATGATTGTTCAATAGCTCATGGTACTAAATGGAAGTTGTATATTACTAAACAATTTACAATTTGACATTCAATTTAATAAATACATAAACTTGATTTACATAAACTAGGTCCAAAGCTCCTATGTGATCCAAGACTTGTACAACTTCTAATAGCAAGTAAAACCTGAAACATGTTGAGTTGGAAAGATGGGGGGGGGGGTCAACTATAAATAGTTGGTGAGAATACATAGGTTTTGCATATAATTGAAGACAATATGTTGTATAACAATCATAGTTGAAATATAATAATGAGTAATGTAAGAATATGAGTCCGACATGTAACAATGCGTCTTTTGTACAATCAAACCTTGTGTCGACTGAGACCTAACTCACAAGTTAGTAAAAGTGTAACTGTTATCGATCATCCCTGAATTTATGCGGGGGATGGGTTTGTCAGACCTATTGCGCTATAATCTAAACAGACGGCTTTATTATTGTTAATGATTGTACTGTGTCTTTTTGTTACAGTCAAATTGAATCAATAAGTTTCAACAATGTAAGAATGAGTAAATGATAGTGTATTAAATGTTTAAACATGTTTCACCCCAAAATGTAAAACAGAAAAAGGGGCTATGTAAACTCACTGGTTGGGAAGATTAGCTCCAAATGTGTTTAGTAAGCTCAACAAAATTTCTCCTACGCGAAAGCTACATACGTATAAGGACTAAGATCATTGACTGATAAGAATTGTTGTGATGGTTAAACTATTAACATAATTAATGGTTTAAGTTATTTGTAGTATCTTATGATGTTTATTATAGTTTTTTTGAACATTTAAACATCTTATAAGGTTGATATGAAGCAAGTTATAATGTTAACAAAACATTCAGCAACTTCAGTTCGGATCCGATTTTTAGACCAGTTTATGAATTTTATTTAAAATAGTAAACCTTTGAAATAAATTCTAAAAAAATATGAGACATCCTATTATGACCAATAATTTTACTAAAATATTTTCTAGCCTTAACTGTACACATAAAGTTGGAAACAAAATCTTGTATTACCGCCAAGGCAGGAGGTCGTTTTCTAATGACAATTTACAAGAAAAATCATAAGAAAATCTAGGTTTATCCAAATGATACAAGACCAGTGGGAAAATTTTAAGGGTTCAAAAATCTTTCTTCTGTAAAAATTTGAAAGCTGTTTGTGTAAAATTAGATGAGTTATGGATCTCGCATTACACCCTATTTTCTGCTATAAAACGCAGTTTGACCTCTATTGATAAAAAATCATAAAAACAATCTTAGAGTTCACAAAAATTATGAAATTTTTTTTACAACAACTACACATCATAATGATTATTTTTATTCAAGAATGAGCCCAATTGATGTTCGTATCATCAAGTAATAATCAAAACAATTTCGTACTTTTCTGCAGAAATTTTCTGATGTGCATGGTTTGCATGCTTTAACAAGTTTTTATGTTAAATCTTGCATGTTTCGATCTTAATCCAATTTATATTAACAAACACACTTATTAACATGTTCATAACATTAGATCATTAGTTTTTAAAGAGTTAATTTGGATTAAAAGAATCTGATGCAAAGCAGAAATAAGAATAGGATTATACCGAAGACGAGTTTTGAGACAGTTGATGTTGTCACTTGTTTGATTCGACTCATACTATCAAGATTCCTTGCTGGACATTTTTGGATGATCACAACAACAGGTTATGTTAGTTTTTTTTTTATAAGTGAATGAGGGAGGAGTTGAAGGTTTTAAGGGATGGTGGCTAGGGTTATGTAAGAATGAGGATGAAGAAGGAGAAAGAGAGAATAAATATGAAAGTTTCAAAAATGATTGATTTTTATTGATGTCGGAGACTTACATTTAAATACAAAGTGAAAGGCAAATTACTAGGAATAAAGAGCTACAAATAAGGGATTAAAAACTAAGACTATGGTCAAAATATACGCTAATTTACAAGAGCATCTTTGACTTGACTTATGAGCTCAATTGGTGAGAGAATTGATTTTGACCAATGTGATGAGCTTAATTGGTGGGTTTGATATTAAATAGGTAGGGTTTAGTGTGGGTTAAATTAAGTGGTTTGGGCTAAGGGTTAGTGGGCTCTGAAAAATAAAGGATTTAAGGTGGGTTTGGATTGGTTTGGTTTGTTTATTTGTTTGTAAGGTTATAAAACAATGTTTATAATTTTTCTAACAAGATAAATTACTAACATTGTTGTTATTATTATTATTATTATTAATATTTTTATTAAAAAAATGTTTGGAAATAAATAATAAAAATTAGACAAGGTTATTAAAGAAGTATGATATAGGTAAAGTGGTGATTTTACTAATTCAAAGATTGGGGAAAAATTCGCGATGTTACAACTCGCGACCTACAACCACTATCTTCGCTCTTGAATTCCTCAATCAAGAAACACCAAAATCCAGAAACCCTGACCACCATCCTCGCTGAAGAAACCCCCAAATCCAGGAACCCTAACCACCATCCTCGTTTCTTTATCAGATGCAGACAACTTCTTTGAATGATTTAAGGTACACTTGGGGCTATCTGCACTCGCTAAACCACAGGGAGTGGGAGTGGGAGTGGGAGTGGTTACAGGTGGATGAAGATGTACAGGGAGGTGGTCGTGGGAGTGGTTATAGGGTTTTGATAGTGTGAATTTGGGCGTTTTGTTATTGACCTTCTTTTTAGGGATTGTTTAATGGTTTTGGGTATTATTATTGCAGGGTTGATGAAATTTGGGAGCTTTAGGTTATAGTGGTGGTGGCAGGTTGTGGTGGTGGCGACAGGTTTGGTAGTAGAGGTGGTGGTGTGGCCTGGTGGTGGGGGGTGGGGGTGGTGGTGGTGGTTATTAAAGAATGTAAGTGGTGGTGGTGATAAAGATGATAGAGAAGAGGGCATAACTGTCATTTTGCCCTCATGTGGCTCCACATGACCAAACTTAACCAAAAAAATTAACCAGGTTAGGCCTAAAGGACGAGACCTGCAAGATTTTACAATATAAAGGACGATTTTCATCAATTTTGAAGTTAAAGGACAAATACTGAAAACTATGTAAACGTAAATGACGATTTCCGTAATTTTTCCTGTTTTTGTATCTTCAAGAAAACATCCCACATCCCATTCTGTAGATTCTTTTTCTTTTTCTCTTCTTCCCTTCATAATCTTAATTACTTTATTTTGTCTTATAATCATTTTTTTCCTGTAAAACTAATTTCTAATTTTTTTTTTATAAAAGCTTGACTATCGAATTTATGGGTGTTAATCGGGTATCTTTTTGGGTTTAAGGTTAATCAAGTGATGATAAGAAAAGCAAAGGATAATTATGATCATCCTCAAGCTTTAATAAGTTAAGCGAGCCAACTCATCTTGTCATGACGCCGTGTATATTCTTACCAATGTTTCGATACAAACTTTATAAGAATTTGAGTCATAGTATATGAATATTTTCATAAACCGAACAAACCCGAGGCCGAAACCGTATGCCGGCCAAACTTCTAGCCAAGGACCGTATGCACCATTAGATATGGTCCGTCCGGGTTGTTGCAAGTCTCGTCGGTCTGTTTAGTAGACGATCCCGATTCCAAGTAGAACCTTTTGTTACATGGGTTGCCAAGTGCCAACTTGGCCTGTGGAGAAATAGGCTGCAACGATATTCAAACAAACCTTGTGAACCGGGAGATTATGACAAGAAGAAAGTTCAAGAAGTTTAGAAACAACTTATTGACTTATTGTTTTTTTGAAAAAACTAATAAGTCAATAAGTTGTTTGGATTTGTTAAAAGTGTTTTTTGTTTTGGCTTTTTTGTATAAGTTAAAAAGTTATTTTTTATAAGTCTCAAAAAGGTGGCTTTTTAAAGGTCCAAAATTGTTTTTATTAACTTTTTCAACCACAAAACTAAGAGTGCCTGGAGTGGGGCGGGAATGGGGGGGGGGGGGGGGGGGGGGTAACACCGCCGCCATCAATGGCGTGGAAGGGGCGGGAGGTTGGGGGCGGGGGCACTTGGCCTGGGGCACTTGGTGGGGACACGTGGCGAGCAATCATTGGCCCATCTTATATTATTTGACCGTTTAAAAAAATAAAAGAAATTTTTAAAAGTTACCGTTGGGAACGGTTTAAAAAAAATAATTTTTATTATATATAAAACAATACCCTCTTCTACACAAACACACCCTCCTTTTTTTTTTTTTCATAAAATCCTCTCCAAACTATCATATTTTTTAAGAAACAATTGCAAGATGTCGGACGACTCTTCGAGTTCAGATGATATGTTTGATCAACTCGCTTTGGATGACTTGGGCGAAGGTACCGCAGAGTTGTTAATGACGAGCGTTCAGAAAGTCGTTCAAGCTATAGCGGACGAAGGGACCTCCGAACCACCCAAGCGCAGAAAGTATATAGTTCGTGAACGACAAACCGCAAATGAGTCATTGGTACGTGATTACTTTTCACCCGAATCAACATACGATGAAAAAAGTTTTAGGTGGCGTTTTCGTATGAGTCGTAATTTATTTTTAAGAATAACAAATGATTTAGAAAATAATTATGAATATTTCAAACAAAGGCCCGATGCACGTGGTCAGATGGGATTTACCGCGATGCAAAAGGTCACAGCCGCGCTTAGATACTTGGCTTACGGAACCAGTTCCGACATAATGGATGACTATCTAAATATGGCCGAACGAACGGCTAGAGAAAGTACTCAGTTTTTTTGTGCGGGCGTCGTTGAATTATATTTAAAAGGATATTTGAGAAAACCTACATTTAGTGACGTGTACCAACTTTTAGAGTTTCACGAAGAAAAACATGGTTTTCCCGATATGCTCGGTAGTTTAGATTGTATGAAATGGGAGTGGGAACTTTGTCCAACAGAGTGGCAAGGCCAACACGCGAGCGGTTTTCATAAAAAACCGTGTATGATGCTTGAAGCGGTTGCATCACAAGATCTTTGGATTTGGCATGCGTTTTTTGGTGTGCCCGGTTCGTTGAACGATAGAAATATTCTTAATCAATCCCCAATCTTCAACGATCTTGTAAATGATGTTGCACCAAAGGAACTTTTTTTTAAATGGGGTAGAATATAAGTACGGGTATCTTCTAATAGATGGAATTTACCCTGATTGGGCCGTGTTCATAAAATCGTTTACACGGAGGACTACGTTAGACCCTAAGAGAAAAAAGTTTAACAAAGCTCAAATGGCTGCACCAAAAGATGTTGAGCGTGCTTTTGGTGTGTTGCAAAAAAGAAGGCGCATTTTGTCCATGCCATGTAGACTGTATGAAAAACCCCAAATAAGAAATGTGATGTACGCATGCATGATTTTACATAACATGATTTTGGAGGATGAAGGACGTGCAATATGCGAGTACTTTGGTGAGGAAACGCAACAAAGTCAAGAAAACATTACTGATGAAGAAAGAAACGTCAACAACTCTGAAATCAAGAATAGCCAAACACATCACAACCTTCGAGCGGACACAATTCCCCCCCCCCCCCCCACAATGGTCCCACAAGTGCCACATGACGCTTCATCCCCCTCCCCCCCCACCCACCATTCCGAGTAGTCTAATACAAACACTTTTTTAAAAAATCTAGTCAACAAACCACTTTTCAAGAAAAAAAAACATTTTTGGAGTTAAATAAAACCCTCTAAGACCATAATATAACGCCCCTGATTCTGATTGGTCCATGTGGCAGCTGAGTCAGCATGGGGGTTTAATTCAAAATAGGGGTGTAGTGGGGGAAACAAATTGGGGGGCGCTATTTAAAAAAAAAAAACAAATCTGAGATGAGGTGTCCTTATTCTATTGGTCAAACAAAAATCAAACTAGCGTTATAAATACAACGCCTGAGCCCCTTTTTGCAAAATAACGTCCCCCTCGTAATGGTGTGGGGGGCGCTATTTTTTTGTATAACGCCATTTGGCGCACTACAGGTGGACTAATAACGTTGATTGAAATAAAAAATCTATTTATATAATAAACCAAAACATTTTTAATGACATGTCATAATATTATGCAATCTCTCTTTTGAGAGATGACACATAGGATGTGATATGTCAACTCTAGACCAATTAAAAAAAAGGAATAAATATGGTTTAAATATGATTTAACACAATCTATTAAATACCTAATCTACTAAATGTAAATACTAAAACTTTATGTTTTTCTCTCTAATGTTTCCTCTCATAACTTTTAAATGTTAATATCTTTTATATACGAGATTTTTTAAAGAAAAAAAATTACACCAAATTAACGAGCGTTTTATTTACTTTCCAACGAGTACCATAGTGCTATATAAAAAACGGAGAAAAAAAACGACTATTTTTTGTAACCCGACAGGTATTGTGTCAGGTTTGGAGTTAGTTTAAAAAAAATTGTTGGTTTGGGTCGGGCCTGGGATTAGGTGATACCCGACCCAATTACCCTTTTTTTATATTAGAATATGATAACTTATGGCAGAGATTTGTTTAAGAAAATTCGTTATTTTTTTTTAAATACGAACATCCAACGTTTTTGTTGGATTTTTTTACAATGTTATTTTTCATTTCGTTATACTATATTTATTTATAATTTATTATTATTATTAAGAAAATACATATTTTTATTAATTTTACCAGAAATGGTTAGCGACGCAACTTGTTGTCAGTCGTCATGTGTGTTGCCTAAGATGTTCTAAATTAATATATAGAATAATTTGTCACTTACATAAATAAAGAAAAAAACATATATACAACAGGCAGAGAATACCTAAAACAGTAATCTACCCTCATGTTTTTTTACATGAGATTATCGACGTAACGTTCAAAATATCAACAAAAATACCGAGAGTTCAACCTATTCAAATCTTAATTAGCCTGAGATTATAACTTCGCTAACAACAAAGATCAGCCATGAACTTTTGATCAAAATATAAAGATGTCATACTTTATACAGTTTACTGAAGAAAATATATAGGATATATTTAATAAAATGCTAGACAATTGATAATATACGATAGGGGTGAGCAATAAACGGTTCCGAACCGCGAAAACCGTGAAACCGACCCGGAATCGTTAGAACCGAACCGAACCGAATTAATGTTATAGGTTCCGGTTCCGGTTCTCATATTTTGGCATAATCGGTTCCCGGTTCGGTTCCGGTTAGAACCGACGGGTCCGGTTAAGAACCGTTGGAACCGTTTTGAATTAAATTAAATATTTAAATATTCTATTATTAGTTTTAAATATAATATGTTGTTTCCTTCTTTATAGTTCTTAACACTTTTAAATTGTTTTACTTGGTAGAATGTAGTGTATTGCCTTATGTGATGGTCAACAGTTAGCACAACTTGTTCTGACCCGTTTAATCTGTATAAAAATAATGATCTGATCCGAACAAAACATATTTTGATACATAAACTGCTATACTTTTAGTAATCATGGTTAACACAAACTGGATAATTTTTTTAAGAAAAATCATTGTTTTTGTTTATTTTTTTATTTAATTGTTAATGTTAATTTTAGGATTTTATTGACAACCGGTTCTGGTCTAGAACCGTTTCACCCGGTTCTGGAACCGAACCGTTTAGTAATTATCGGTTTCGGTTCCGGTTCTCATATTTTGGAATAAACGGTTCGCGGTTCGTTCCGGTTTGGTTCGGTTCGGTCCGGTTCGGTTCTGAACCGTTGCACAGCCCTAATATACGAAGTTACCATGGTATGTGAAGGGATAGGGAGCCTAATCCAGAGGGAGGCGGCATCCCTATTCCCATAAACCGGAATCCTGGCGCCATATTCCCTCCGCAGCGCTGGCGGGGCAAAGAGCAAGCCAGCGCGCAAGGTCGCCAAATGATAAGTAACACACAGCAGTTGATAAGCGCGTGCGCCCACACGCGGAATCTTCCCTTACTACTTTCGGTACGAGGTACAGAAGATAACAAAAGGAAGATTCAGCAGGATCCCTGACAGAGTACGCACCAATGGGAAGGCGACAGGTGGCAGGGGTGGTACAACCACTACTGACAGGAACGGCGACATGACTGTGCCCACGCTCCTACCATGCCGTCGTCAACAGTGACTAGCAGACATCCCCTACTACTGCCAGACGTCAAATCAGGTGGCAAAGGCATGGTCAACAACTGTAGCCAGGATAAGGCCGCTGTTCGCCAGTCAGAGGCTGCCACGTGTCCGCCTCGAGCAACGATAATGCTGCAGCCTAACGTCATCCACAGTGATCTGCCTTTTCCCGCCATTTTCCTGAAGAGTCTGGACTTGGGCCTTGGCTAGGCCCAAGTGGGGATAACTTCTCATGGGCTTCTCTATTAGGCCCACGAGTTCACCTATAAATAAGAAGAGTCATCTCCTTGCAAAGCATCCGAAATTATTCATTGTAACCTAATACTAGTCTCTTGTAATACTTGATCATTAATAACATTCCGGCTAGTTGCAGTGGACGTAGGTCAACTTCGACCGAACCATTTACATCTTGTGTCGTTACTCACTAAGCTCACACACACACTCACTCTTTATTCTTACACGAGTTGAACCTAGAGGTTTGGGTAAAGGATTATTCCTGACGTTACATAAGTATAAACCACACGGAGATTAGTGATAATCCCTGAGATACTTATTGTTTCTTCATTGGCGCCATCCAACGGTTAGAACAACTCTTTTCTTCATCTTTTAAACCCACCCATGGCTGAACCCAACACTAACACTTCTGTCATTAACCGAGCCAGGGAAGGTGACACTCAACCCCCGGAGAACAAAACCACACCGCACATTGTCGTCAAACAACCCACTTCACGACTCGAGCAGCCAGTTCTCGAAGTCCGTGACTTGGACTCTGACGATAACAGTGGCGCCAGTTCAGAGGAGGACCCAGACCAGTGGCTCCTCCGTCAGAATGCCAAGAGTGCTGCGATCTACTAGCGAAAACTCTTACAACAAGCTAAAAAGAAGGGCAAAGCCCTCACTTATGATACTCCGTCAAAACGGGGTATAGAAAGAAGGACTCGGTCGCTCACGGTGATGGTCGTAGCGGGGAGCTCGACGGAGACGCCAGAGCTCGGGGCTACGCAAAATCACGTGACGATTCTGATGGCTACGAGTCGTCTAGCAGCGACTCCAGCCACAAAGGAAAGAAACATACTCACCGTTAACGCCACAACGACGAGGACGACGACCTGGTCAAGCCATTCAGGCCAAAATCCTTCGCTGAAAAATCAAAATTCGTCACTCGCATAGCGACAACCAAAATCCCAAGGAAAGCTAAGCTTCCTAGCAGCATCGGTAGATACGATGGCCTGCGTGACCCCGATGATCATGTTCATGATTTTGAATGAGCGGGAATGTCGGTCGACTAGCCCGTCCAGGTCTGGTGCCACTTATTCGCCCAAACCTTGACGGGCGCAGCTAGGGACTGGTTCGATAATCTCCCTGCAGGGAGCGTTAAGGACTTCGATGACCTCACCGATAAATTCGGCAGTCATTTCTCACACTTGCGCAAGCATAAAAAAGATAAGGCGTGTAACATTACGCATTTAATACTTGTACGTTACGCACCGACATTAATAAAAACGTCAAGTTTTCATTTAATATTCGCATTTATTATTTTTGTCGCGATTATGGAACCCTAATACTATATATAATATTATATATATGTGTGTTATTATATAATTGTACCAAAAAAATAAATTGCCTTGGCCGGGGTTCGAACCCGCGCCAAAGGCCGGCCTGATCCAACACACTCTTGTGCACAACCAACTGGGCTAGCCTGTTCCTTGTGATAAACCCGGATACCTTTTAATCTTATACACACTTTAAGTCCTCACAGTTGACAAGGAAAGTCAACTGTGGGATTCCTTGGTGATCAATCCAACAATTAAACGCGTAATTGTGCTATCTTTGGCAAATTAGGGCAATAACCGGCCCAATACAACACAATTACACATCAATAACACGGCAATCGTTGACCCATTTGATTATTAAACGCGTACGTATTCAATTGGAAGTCAACCTTCTAATTAACCCTAACCCTAATCCTCTAGTATAAATAGATGGTCTGCGAGTCTTGGAAAATCGCTCACAACTCTCTCTCAATCTCTATTTCACTCTAATTCACTCTGATATTGATTAATTTGCTCGTGGTTTGACTTTCTCCTTGACCCGACTATCATCATCAATACCACTCTGTGAGTCCTCGTGTTTTTGTGGGATATATTCATCGGCATTCAGGCAACCAAAGCCCTAACATTAATCGGGCTATAGTTGCCTGAATCGTTCAATTGTAAATCTAGGGTTCGTTGTTTATTAATTGGGGATAAACTTGATTCGCGTATGTATATTTATTTAATTTGAAACCAGAATCATCACAACCGCCGGCCTAGGCCAAGTGGTTGTGACGCTGGCCCTTCACACAGGTCACCCGGGTTCGAGTCCCGGCTCTGACCGGGTTTTTGTGTTCTTTTCTTTTCTTTTCTTTTAAGCAAACAATATAATTAATTATATATATTAATCCTTTTAATCATTTAAATTCTTTTTAAAATACCAAAACTATTTTATAAATTCTAAAAAAATTATATTTGTTTAATCTGATATAAAAGTGTTATTTACAATTTTTATTTTTCAGAAATTCTTTTATTTAATATTTATAATAATTAAATCATTTTTATACTATTATATTTATAAAAATCCATTATTATATCAAAACAGTTTTATTAAATTTCCCAAAATTTATCCTAACTTTTTATAAAGTTAAACTTTACTGAAATAATTTTTAATTCAGTAAAATCATTTATTTTATATTTTTAATCAATTTTTGCTAGATTTAATCATAATTAAATCATATTAAATCCAATTTTCATCATTTTTGCACCAAAATTTTATACAAATTATTTTTAATCATTTAGAACAGAATTATGATTTTTAAAATAAGATTTCTTTAATTTTAGTATTTTTGAATATTAAAGTTAATAATTGGCTATTTATAAATAAATAGATTTAAAAATCTATTTTAAATGAAATAATTTTATAAAAATTATTTTATTGCTTCAAACACTTTAATGTGCTCACTCAAAATCCAAATTTTATAAAAAGACTATCTTTCATTAATTATCCAATTTTCTTTATTAAATTAACATTTTAAATTAAATTTAACAATTGATTATCCCCAAATCGAAACCCTAGGATACACTCATTAGTTAATTAGACTTAGACTTATTATATATTACCTCATTATAGGGTAATATTTGGAATCACTTTGGGCAACACAATTATCATATCTTTTCAACAAGTTAACATTTGCTAAGGTGAGTTTACATAGCCCCTTTTATTTATCACCATGTTTGGGGTGAAACATGTTATAACATTTTCATTGCAATTCAATCATCAATGTGTCTATGTGTTTTCTATGTTGCATTATGTCTTGAGCATGATTAGAGTAAGCACCATTCTAGCATAATCATTAACATTGATCAGCCGACGGTATACATTGATAGATCTATTGGACTGACAATCCCACCCGGATACGTGCCTCCTACAAAGGTTACGTGGGTGTTTGTTATCGCATAACATATTCATTGGGACCATAAGTGTATGGTATGTATCATTTATAACAGTCAACAGGGTTGATTATGCACTCGATTTATTTCTAATATGTTCTCACATATGGGCTAGATTAACATGACACATGAATTGCATAACATTTTATTCATTTATCATCAAAAACCTATGTAATTCTCACCAACTTATGTTGACCCAAAATACTTTCAAAATTAACATGTTTCAGGTAACAATGAAGCTGAGGCTTGAGTTAGCATGAGGATTTATCTTGAAGTTTATTTGAAGTTTTTGAAGTTATTATTTGATGTTATGTATTTAAATTCTTAGACATTATTTCACATTTTGGATATTTATGTTTGAATAAATTATTTAAAATTCATATTATACCATGTGCTACTGAAAACAATCATCAATACGTGACACCCCGATGTTTCCGCCATCGGTTGGGGTGTTACAGATTGGTATCAGAGCCTTGGTTATAGGGAATTAGGTTATTAGAAATAATCTAGACTATAACCTTAGGGACTAAAACAGTACTTGCTTCTCCTACTTGTAACCCTAATTGCTTCCCTAATCCTATCCTTATCCTATGCCTTAAACCTACATGTGACTACTCTTAATTGTCTGCTGCAATCCTGATCCACCATTAGATTTATAGGACAAAATCCTCAGGTTTAACCTGAACCCCCTTGAGATCTCGTCGAAGTTCTAGATTTTAATAACGAACACGTGCAATCTGGAAGGGTGAACGCCTGTATTCTGAGTCTTCTGTCTAGGCTGGCATTGCGCATATATCCCAATCAGACGAGGGACCCGGATGCCTACCTGGGAATTCTCGGGATGAGTGTTCACTTATAGGCTAAAGCATGTCTTCATATGTTATTAGAATTTAGAATCTTTGATAAGTCAACGTTTTCGTTTATTCGTTTTAATTAATGAATAAAGGATTACATTCCTTATATAAACTCTCATTCATTTCATTGTGTCTATTACAGATCATGCCTCCTCGTCGCAGCACTCGCAACAACAATGGTGAGAACCACGAAGAAGGTGGTGATAACCATAACCACAACCATGACCAAGCTCCTAATCACAACAACAATGGGGTCGATGCTCAACTGGCTGCGATCATTTCTCAACAAATGGCGCAGCAAATCGCAACCCTGGTTCCCAACTTACTTGCTCAGGTCATCCAATTGAATGGGAATGGTCACAACAACGGGAACGGGAATGGCAATGGCAATGGCAATGGACCCCAAGCTTGCACCCTTAAGCATTTCAACTCCTGTAACCCTCCAAAGTTCAGCGGTGAAGAAGGAGCTACTGGACTTCTCCAATGGTTTGAGGGTATTGAAAATACCTTCATCAACAGTGAGTGCCCCAATAACTTCAAGGTTCGTTACGCCATGAGTGTTCTCCATAAACGAGCACTCACATGGTGGAATGAAGAAAAGCGTACTCGTGGGGCCGAGGTTGCTCTTGCTATGACATGGGACCAGGTCAAAGAGATCATGAAGGAGGAGTTCTGTCCTCGCAATGAAGTTAAAAAGCTTGAGGATGAGTTCCACACCTTGGCTCAAGATAGTGGGGAAAATCTTGCCTACAACACCCGCTTTCATGAGCTTAGCTTATTGTTGCCACACAAGGTTACTCCTCTGCCGGTAGCCATCGAGAAGTACATCGGTGGTCTGCCCATGCAAATCCAGGACACTGTTTGGGGTAGAAATCCTGCAACTCTGGAAGAGGCCAAACGTCTAGCGGCCACTCTTACTCATAATCATGTGAAGAACGGTACTCTAGTTCGCAAGGGCACTAAGAAGACGGTTGCCAAAGATACTCCACAGCCTGCAATTGAAGTCAAGCCTGAGACCTCAAGCAACAAGAAGCGCAAGGCTAGAAACTATATGGTTGCTGCTACTCCACCTGCTGCCCAAAACCCAGCCAAGAAACCATACACCGGACCTCACCCTTTGTGCAACACTTGCAAGTATCACCATCCCACACAGGTGCCATGTCGATTCTGTACTAAGTGTCAAAGATATGGTCACCTGGTGAACGTCTGCCGATCTCCTGCTGCCCAAGACAACAACAACCCAGCTCCCAACCAACAAAACAACAGGCCTACTCGTGGTCAATGCTACGAGTGTGGTAACCCTAATCACTACATCAATAACTGTAGGTGCATATGTGCGACTAATGCTTTGGATTGGATAAATCATATGTTTTTGTTTTCTGTCGTTGGTGCGAAGGAAGGTTTTGGATGGTGCGAAGGAGAGTTTTCAAAGGTGCGAAGGAAGAATTTTGGGCGAATGAAGACTGTTTATTATGTAGTTTGGTTCGACCGTTCACAATGGGCGAACCTGCACATTCGCACGAACAAAGTGGGCGAATGTGCAGTCTATAAATAGGCAAACTCAGTTTTTGTAGTTAACTTTGAGTCATTTATTTCCCGCCACTTTCTGAATTCTCTCTGTAACTTTTTATAAACTTGTTTTGCGTCTAATCCTTGATTGTAATCACTTTTCTACGTGTATTCAAGTTTGATTATTAATGAAAACGTTTGAAAATGATGATTTGTGTGTGTTTATCTGATTAGTTATCATTTTGTGCTGGTTTTGGGGATTCCGCACCCAAAACTAAATTGTTTGATTGTCTTTGTAGCTTATCGATCCTTTCACGCGCATACAAAGTGGTATCAGAGCCATTCTGAATCAAACAACCACAAATTGATAGTTTCTTAGTTGATTTTGACCCAAATTTGATCAAAAATTTTCTGTTTTAAGTGAACAAACTGAAATGATGTGTTTTTGATTGATTTCACCTTGATTTCGAGTTTGAATTGGATAATTCACTTTATTAAAGTTGTTTCAAATTTCATCCGATTCAAAACCTGATTAAGATCATCAAATTCCATCAACTTTTGATAAACATGATCAAATATAACTGATTTTCAAAGAATAACCGTTTTTGAAATCACAGGGGTCGAACGAGAGAATTCGGTCGAAAGTGGGAGTGTATTAGGTCGAACGAGTGTTTTTGTGGTCGAAAGAGTGATTTTAGTGGTCGAAAGTGAACTTTGATTGCTTATATTTTTCATTCGCACTATTGTGTCTCATTCGTATAATCGTTCGGTCGAAGGAGAGTAGTAGAACGGTCGAAGGAAGATTTAAGCGGTCGAAGGAGATTTGATATTTGTTTTTCCACATTCGTATCAGATTATTTGGTCGAAAGAGAAGATTTTTCTCATTCGCACCTCCGTTCATACGAAGGAGTTTTCTGTTTTTTTGAAAAATTTTAATCGTTTCGTGTTTGTTTGTTTGATTGTTTGCAGGATACAATGTGGAACTTTCCAACAACCCCTAGACCTACTCAAGCACCACAACAACAACAAGTCCAAGATCCATGGACAGTAGCGGCACAAAAGACTAGTCAAACATCACAGCCGATCAATTATATGGCTATGACTAGTTCGGCACCACAACAAGTTGTTCAATCAGTACCACAACCGATTGATAACTATTGGGGAGTCCCCGCAGCAGCAGTCCATTCCCAGACGACCAACGCTATTTCTACTCTTATTCATGATCTATCTTCTGGAAGCGGCAATCGTCCACCAAAGTTAATGGACATGAAGGAGTATAACACTTGGAAGACGAAGTTTAAGATTCACGTTGAGGGACAAGGACTTGAAGGAGCAGAAGCATGGCAAATGATTGTGAAGGGTTACGTTGCTCCCATTATAGAGAATACTGGAGAACCAATCCCTTTGGAGAATTTGGCGGATGACGAGAAGAAAAGGTTTGCTATAGAAAAGAAAGCATTTTCTCAGCTATCTCAGTCGATCAACACTGATCTATTACATCAGTTTGGATCGTGCACTACATCCAAACAACTTTGGGATGTGCTGAGAAATCGTCATGATGGAAATGAGAAGACCAGGAAGCTTAGGATGGAGGAGCTTCGAAAGGAGTTTGAAAACTTCAGTTATATGGGTAATGAGACCCTAAAAGAGTTGGTTCCAAGGTATTGCCATTTGCTCACCGAATTGTCGAGCTATGAAATCAGCATTCCAATGACGGAATTAGTTGATAAATTTGCTGATGCGTTACCACCCTATTGGAATCAACATATTGAGGAAGCTAAAGGAGAAGGAGAATAACCGCCCTAAAGCTGATATTCAGGGAAGCTTCTACAAACTTCATAGCAGTATGTTCAAAGGCCGTGCCTTGGCCTGGAAGTTTGTCAAAGAGCTTAGGTGTTTTGCAGTGAAATGGGAGAAAGGTATTCTATACTTTGAGAAGTTTCATCACTTAAAGACTCTTCCTTACTGGGCAATCAGGGATATTTGTCGTCACCGTCTAACGGGAGCGCCAAATAGCCAGATTGATTATTTTGCTGAGAAGATGACCCGCGAAAGTCGAACCGAGTGGAATCTGTTTAGACCTCAGTATCCAAAGAGGATTGAACACAAGAAGGAGATTAACGAGATAACTGGGTTGCCCAAGGTTACTTTGAAGTATAAACCACCGCGAGTGCTGAAGAAAATTCCGTTGTTGCATATTCCTCAGCATTTCGCTAAAGATTTTATCTGGTGGTACTATGATTGGAAGAGAGCAGAGGCCGTGATTGTGTTAAAGGATGGTGAGAAGGATTATAAGAAAGTGCTTATTTTTGATCCTATGTGGCTAATCAATTGCTCACATGAGGATATCATTATGTTATTCTATAATCCTATCTACTCAGACGCAAAAGATGCTGAACAAGCAGGAAAATACCAACGTGTGGTATTTCTATGCTTTGCGTATGACATCAACGCTGGATGTGATTTTGAGCAGAAGTTGGGAAAGACTGTTGAGAAGGTTGTGCCTGTGAAGAAATCAAAGAAGAAGACAGTTCAGGAACCGGTACTGACTAGAGAACAAAAGATTATTCGACACATCAGAATAATGAACAAGCACATGGATGAACAGAGAAGAATACAATCCAAGCAATAGTCGAGGGGGAGTTTGTAGGTGCATATGTGCGACTAATGCTTTGGATTGGATAAATCATATGTTTTTGTTTTCTGTCGTTGGTGCGAAGGAAGGTTTTGGATGGTGCGAAGGAGAGTTTTCAAAGGTGCGAAGGAAGAATTTTGGGCGAATGAAGACTGTTTATTATGTAGTTTGGTTCGACCGTTCACAATGGGCGAACCTGCACATTCGCACGAACAAAGTGGGCGAATGTGCAGTCTATAAATAGGCAAACTCAGTTTTTGTAGTTAACTTTGAGTCATTTATTTCCCGCCACTTTCTGAATTCTCTCTGTAACTTTTTATAAACTTGTTTTGCGTCTAATCCTTGATTGTAATCACTTTTCTACGTGTATTCAAGTTTGATTATTAATGAAAACGTTTGAAAATGATGATTTGTGTGTGTTTATCTGATTAGTTATCATTTTGTGCTGGTTTTGGGGATTCCGCACCCAAAACTAAATTGTTTGATTGTCTTTGTAGCTTATCGATCCTTTCACGCGCATACAATAACTGCCCTAACCGTAACCGTAACCAAAACCAAAATCAGAACCAAAACCAAAACCAGAACCGCAACCAGAACCAAGGTGCTCGAGGTCGCGCCTACAATCTCAACGCTAACCAGGCTCGTGACAACAACGAAGTGGTGAATGGTACGTTTCTCATTAATAATCACTATGCATCCATATTATTTGATTCAGGAGCTGATAAGTCATTCGTGTCACTGAAGTTTGAACCTTTACTTAACTTACCCCACACTAATCTAGAAGACCCTTTTGTGGTAGAGGTAGCTAACGGGAAGTCTATTTCGATCGGTTCTATTATTCGTAACTGCTTGTTGAATCTCGATGATCATACTTTCTCTATTGATCTCATCCCCATGCATCTTGGTAGTTTTGATGTTATAGTAGGCATGGACTGGTTGTCAACTCATCGTGCCGAAATTCTGTGCTTCGAGAAAGTCATACGCATTCCTCTCGAATCTGGTGAGATTTTGGAGATCTATGGTGAGAAACCCTGTGGTGAGCTTAAGCTTATGTCTTGTACTACTGCCCAAAAGTACTTACGAAAGGGGTATACAGCCTTCTTAGCTAACGTGATAGAGAAGAAGGACAAAGGCAAAAGTATCCAAGACATTCCTATTATTCGAGACTATCCTGAAGTCTTTCCAGAAGATTTACCTGGTTTGCCTCCTGCTCGACAAGTGGAGTTTCGTATTGATCTTGTTCCTGGTGCTAATCCTATTGCTAAAGCTCCTTATCGTCTTGCACCCTCTGAGATGCAAGAACTTGCTAGTCAATTACAGGAACTTTCTGATAAAGGGTTTATTCGCCCTAGTTCTTCTCCATGGGGAGCCCCTGTCTTATTCGTTAAAAAGAAGGATGGTTCTCTTCGGATGTGTATTGACTACCGTGAACTCAACAAACTCACCATCAAGAATCGTTATCCGCTTCCTAGGATTGACGATCTCTTCGATCAACTTCAAGGAGCAACCCACTTCTCGAAGATTGATCTCCGTTCTGGTTATCATCAGCTTAGAGTCCACGATGAAGATATTCCCAAGACAGCTTTTCGCACTCGCTACGGTCACTATGAATTCATGGTTATGCCTTTCGGTTTGACCAATGCTCCCGCGGTATTTATGGATCTGATGAATCGGGTTTGTAGACCCTATCTCGACAAATTCGTGATCGTTTTCATCGATGATATTTTGATTTACTCTAAATCAAAATCCGATCACGAGCAACATCTTCACTCTATCTTGAGTCTCCTAAAGAAAGAACAACTGTACGCCAAGTTCTCCAAATGTGAATTTTGGCTTAAGGAAGTTCAATTTTTGGGACATGTCATTGATATGAACGGAATCCATGTTGATCCTGCAAAGATCGAAGCTGTGAAGAATTGGAGTGTTCCTACCACTCCAACAGAAGTCCGTTCCTCTCACTACCTTAACTCACAAGGGTAAACCCTATGAGTGGGGACCTAAGCAAGAGGAAGCATTTGAAACTCTTAAGCTGAAACTCTGTGAAGCTCCTGTCTTATCTCTACCTGATGGTAATGATGATTTCGTGGTCTACTGTGATGCATCGAACCAAGGTCTCGGTTGTGTTCTCATGCAACGAGGAAAGGTTATTGCTTATGCGTCTCGACAACTCAAGACTCACGAGAAAAATTATACCACCCATGATCTTGAATTGGGCGCTGTTGTCTTTGCACTCAAGATTTGGAGACATTATCTCTATGGGACCAAATGTGTGGTGTTCACGGACCACAAAAGTCTCCAACATGTCTTCGACCAAAAGAATCTTAACATGAGGCAACGACGTTGGGTTGAACTACTTAACGACTATGATTGCGAAATTCGCTACCATCCTGGCAAAGCGAATGTTGTGGCTGACGCACTTAGTCGTAAAGAGCGTGTCAAACTCCAATGTGTTAGAGTTCGTACCGATCTCCAAGATCGCATTCTCCAGGCTCAACACACCTCAGTCACCCAAGGTAACATGTACGATGAAATGTCTTGTGGTGCTGAGACTCAACTTGAAACCAAACCCGATGGTCTCCTTTATTTCCTTAACCGACTGTGGATTCCCGACCGTGATGATCTTCGTACTTTTCTCATGAACGAGGCTCATAAGTCTCGTTATTCTATTCATCCTGGAGCTGACAAGATGTACCAAGATCTTCGTTATTCTTATTGGTGGCCTGGTATGAAGAAAGACATTACTCTTTTCGTTGCAAAATGCCTCACTTGTTCCAAGGTTAAGGCTGAACATCAACGACCATCTGGTATGCTTGAACAACCAGAGATTCCTGTCTGGAAATGGGAGAGCATAGCTATGGATTTCATCACCAAACTCCCTCGCACACCCAAAGGTTTTGACAGTATTTGGGTAATCGTCGATCGTTTGACCAAGTCAGCTCACTTTCTACCTATTCGTGAGAAGTATTCTGTGGAAAGGTTGGCACAGATGTACGTAAGTGAAATCGTATGTCGTCACGGTATACCTTTGGACATTATTTCTGATCGCGATGGTCGTTTCACCTCTCACTTTTGGGGATCTCTACAAGATGCTTTGGGTACCAAGTTGAACCTGCGCACTGCTTATCACCCTCAAACGGATGGTCAGACTGAACGAACCATCCAGACACTTGAGGACATGCTCAGAGCATGTGTCATCGATTTTGGTGGCGCATGGGATTCTCATCTTCCTTTGGTTGAGTTTTCATACAACAACAGTTATCACGCCAGCATTAACATGGCTCCTTTTGAGGCACTCTATGGTCGGAAATGTCGTTCTCCTGTCTGTTGGACTGAGGTTGGTGAAGCTCGTATTACTGGACCCGAACTAATCCAGGAAACCACAGACAAAATCCAGCTTATTCAGGATAATCTTCTCAAGGCTAGAAGTCGCCAAAAGAGTTATGCTGATAAACGTCGTAAACCCCTGGAATTTCAAGTTGGGGACCTTGTGCTACTTAAGGTATCCCCTTGGAAAGGAGTTATTCGTTTCGGTAGGAAGGGAAAACTAGCTCCTCGTTACGTAGGCCCCTTCAAAATTCTTGACAGAGTTGGAAAAGTGGCTTACAAGCTTGATCTTCCACCTGAGCTAAGCAATGTTCATCCGACCTTCCATGTTTCGAATCTCAAGAAATGCTTAGCAGATGAGAACCTTCATGTTCCTCTTGAGGATGTGCAAATCGATGAAAGCATGCACATTATCGAGAAACCCGTCGAGATTGTTGACACTGGAGTCAAGAAACTCAAGAGCAGTCGTATTCCGATCGTTAAGGTTCGTTGGGAATCTAAACGAGGTCCAGAGTTCACTTGGGAGCGTAAAGACCAGATGAAGTCGAAGTATCCACATCTTTTTCCACCAGACTCTCCAACTCCAACTTCGGGACGAAGTTCCTAAAAGTAGGGGAGACTGTAACATTACGCATTTAATACTTGTACGTTACGCACCGACATTAATAAAAACGTCAAGTTTTCATTTAATATTCGCATTTATTATTTTTGTCGCGATTATGGAACCCTAATACTATATATAATATTATATATATGTGTGTTATTATATAATTGTACCAAAAAAATAAATTGCCTTGGCCGGGGTTCGAACCCGCGCCAAAGGCCGGCCTGATCCAACACACTCTTGTGCACAACCAACTGGGCTAGCCTGTTCCTTGTGATAAACCCGGATACCTTTTAATCTTATACACACTTTAAGTCCTCACAGTTGACAAGGAAAGTCAACTGTGGGATTCCTTGGTGATCAATCCAACAATTAAACGCGTAATTGTGCTATCTTTGGCAAATTAGGGCAATAACCGGCCCAATACAACACAATTACACATCAATAACACGGCAATCGTTGACCCATTTGATTATTAAACGCGTACGTATTCAATTGGAAGTCAACCTTCTAATTAACCCTAACCCTAATCCTCTAGTATAAATAGATGGTCTGCGAGTCTTGGAAAATCGCTCACAACTCTCTCTCAATCTCTATTTCACTCTAATTCACTCTGATATTGATTAATTTGCTCGTGGTTTGACTTTCTCCTTGACCCGACTATCATCATCAATACCACTCTGTGAGTCCTCGTGTTTTTGTGGGATATATTCATCGGCATTCAGGCAACCAAAGCCCTAACATTAATCGGGCTATAGTTGCCTGAATCGTTCAATTGTAAATCTAGGGTTCGTTGTTTATTAATTGGGGATAAACTTGATTCGCGTATGTATATTTATTTAATTTGAAACCAGAATCATCACAACCACCGGCCTAGGCCAAGTGGTTGTGACGCTGGCCCTTCACACAGGTCACCCGGGTTCGAGTCCCGGCTCTGACCGGGTTTTTGTGTTCTTTTCTTTTCTTTTCTTTTAAGAAAACAATATAATTAATTATATATATTAATCCTTTTAATCATTTAAATTCTTTTTAAAATACCAAAACTATTTTATAAATTCTAAAAAAATTATATTTGTTTAATCTGATATAAAAGTGTTATTTACAATTTTTATTTTTCAGAAATTCTTTTATTTAATATTTATAATAATTAAATCATTTTTATACTATTATATTTATAAAAATCCATTATTATATCAAAACAGTTTTATTAAATTTCCCAAAATTTATCCTAACTTTTTATAAAGTTAAACTTTACTGAAATAATTTTTAATTCAGTAAAATCATTTATTTTATATTTTTAATCAATTTTTGCTAGATTTAATCATAATTAAATCATATTAAATCCAATTTTCATCATTTTTGCACCAAAATTTTATACAAATTATTTTTAATCATTTAGAACAGAATTATGATTTTTAAAATAAGATTTCTTTAATTTTAGTATTTTTGAATATTAAAGTTAATAATTGGCTATTTATAAATAAATAGATTTAAAAATCTATTTTAAATGAAATAATTTTATAAAAATTATTTTATTGCTTCAAACACTTTAATGTGCTCACTCAAAATCCAAATTTTATAAAAAGACTATCTTTCATTAATTATCCAATTTTCTTTATTAAATTAACATTTTAAATTAAATTTAACAATTGATTATCCCCAAATCGAAACCCTAGGATACACTCATTAGTTAATTAGACTTAGACTTATTATATATTACCTCATTATAGGGTAATATTTGGAATCACTTTGGGCAACACAATTATCATATCTTTTCAACAAGTTAACATTTGCTAAGGTGAGTTTACATAGCCCCTTTTATTTATCACCATGTTTGGGGTGAAACATGTTATAACATTTTCATTGCAATTCAATCATCAATGTGTCTATGTGTTTTCTATGTTGCATTATGTCTTGAGCATGATTAGAGTAAGCACCATTCTAGCATAATCATTAACATTGATCAGCCGACGGTATACATTGATAGATCTATTGGACTGACAATCCCACCCGGATACGTGCCTCCTACAAAGGTTACGTGGGTGTTTGTTATCGCATAACATATTCATTGGGACCATAAGTGTATGGTATGTATCATTTATAACAGTCAACAGGGTTGATTATGCACTCGATTTATTTCTAATATGTTCTCACATATGGGCTAGATTAACATGACACATGAATTGCATAACATTTTATTCATTTATCATCAAAAACCTATGTAATTCTCACCAACTTATGTTGACCCAAAATACTTTCAAAATTAACATGTTTCAGGTAACAATGAAGCTGAGGCTTGAGTTAGCATGAGGATTTATCTTGAAGTTTATTTGAAGTTTTTGAAGTTATTATTTGATGTTATGTATTTAAATTCTTAGACATTATTTCACATTTTGGATATTTATGTTTGAATAAATTATTTAAAATTCATATTATACCATGTGCTACTGAAAACAATCATCAATACGTGACACCCCGATGTTTCCGCCATCGGTTGGGGTGTTACAAGGCGCATATTCTGTTATGCCGCCGACATGATCACGAGTCAATCAAGGATTTCATCGTCCGGTTCAACAAAGAGGCCTTGCAAATAGGCTGTGGGGAGGAACTCATGCGGGCAACGTTCATACATAACGTGCGCAGCCCGGAGCTCATGAAGTGCCTTACATGCAAAGATGGCATTCCGGAGTCCTAGGACGAACTCATCCACTCCGCCAAAATATACGCCTCCTCCGAAAAATCCTTCAACCAGATGCACGGCTTCCAACCGCAACATCATAATAATAATAGTAATAAACACAAAAACAAATCTGTTTGGAGCCGCATCTCAGGCACCGTTGACGAGGGAAAGTACTCCCCCGTTGGCGACGCCCGCCAACTCATCAGTCCAAAACAATCGCGGGACCAGCGTGGACACTCCAAGAAAAACCACGATTGGACCCCCGCTAACAAAGACACCATCCCAGGTTCTGAAAACCGAGCAAGTCACGTTTAAGGAGCCCAATCCCCTCGGGAAAAGAAGGAACATAGACATAAGCAAGTTCTGTGAGTATTACAATGACTTCGGTCATCTCACAGACAACTGTTACAGCTTGAAGACGGAGATCGAGACCACACTAAAGTCTGGTCAGCTCGGTCATTTAGTAAAGAACGTTCACCGCGCTGGCAAAGGTCAGACAGGTGACGAAAACCAAGGTGAGGGGTCACGAAAGAAAATCCAAGACCTCAAGACTCATGCCGCCACGCTCATCCCTCGTCATCACTGCAACATGACAAGGCGTGGCAAAACAACCAGCACGGGAAGCGCACCCGCGTACAACCGCTTGACGACTCATGGAAAGAGGCCGATGTCCTCATGCCAAAAGTCAGGGGCGGCGCTTCCTGCACTGCCCCACTTGTCATAACCGCAGTCTTCGGACATTACCGCATGCGGTACATGTTCCTGGACGGCGGCAGCATCACTGACATCATGTATGAGCAGTGTTTTCAACAGCTGGATGAGGAAGACAAAGCGAAGCTCGTACCAGTCAATGAACCCATCTCTGGTTTCATTCATGAGACCATCATGCCGCGGGGCATGCTCTCCATGCCAGTCATATGGTCTGACGGCACCCATGAACGCACGGAGGTATGCGACTTCATGGTCTTGATAGCCACCTCCAATCATGATATACTCTTGGGTCGGGAAGGCATCGTGCGATTTATCGCCAATGCTTCCACGGCGCACGCGATGGAGGGCTTCCCAACCAAGACAGGCATTGCTTTCATTCGGGGTAACAAAGACTGCCATGTGGCAGAAACCACCAAACCCCCGAAAATGGTCAAGACGAGCGCCTGTACTGAGCCGGAAGCCTTCTGACGCGCCTCTTCCCGACGCTTCTACTCCGCTTCCCACGGCAGCTCATCAGATTTTTTTATAAAGTACTTAAGGGCAGCAGGAGGGTCTGCGTTGCGATTACAGTCAGCAACCACTTGAAGGATAGGGAAGTCAACCTTCTCAAATTTGACTAACTCCGCTTCATACTCATCCTTCAAAGGCTTCCCGTAATGCTCCGCGTCTTCAAGGCGCCCATCATTCCGAGCCGCCAAGAAACCATCTTCATAACCCTCCCCGTACCCATAAGCTTGGGCGGTGGCAGCTATGGCAGCAACTTGGTCGCCCAATTTGGGCTCCTGCCAAAAGCGCTTGAAGATCTGGAAGAAAACAAACAGTTAGCAATGACAAACAAAAGACAAGGCAAACAAGAAGGAAACTAAGGATGCTTACCCCATTAATCCTATCAGTCATCAGCCAGCGGTTGGAATCCTGCATCCGATCCTGAACAGCGATCGCCTCCTCTAGGAGCTGCCTTGTGGCCTCACATTCCTTCACGGCGGCGGCGCGAGCTTGCTAAGAGGAGTCAAGATCTTGCTCTAGATCCTCCTTTGCATGAAGTATCCGGACCCTCTCCTGTTCCAAAAAGGAGACGCGCTCAGTAGCTTCAACGAGTTAGGCATCTTTAGACTCGAGCTCCAGGCGCTTCGCCACATACTTGGCAGTTCTTTCAGAGAGGGCCTTGCACTTCTCCTCAAGCTTCCAGGTCTCAGCCCGCCTTGCCTCTTGAGCCTCAGCCAGGAGCTCCTTCAAGCGCATAGTATCTTCATTGGTGCGCTTGCAGGCCTTCGACCACCGCTGCCTCTCCGCCACCGCATCCCCTTCAAGTTTAACCACCTTATTTTCAGTTTCATGGGCGCGGCGACGATACTTGGAGATTTCCGCCTTAAAGGCAGTCTCCCTTTCAGCGAGGCCCGCCTTCTCCGACTCCAGACGCTCAATGTCTCGCCGCACCGCCGCGTCACGATGGCGCAACGAGTCCATCATGGACAGTTGAGTTGCCTGATTCACGCATATAGCTGAAATCAAGTCAGGACGACTCAACATATCCTGGTGAGTGCGCTCATAGGGAGGCACCACCTTACTAACGAACTCTTCGGCAGTCAGAGAGTTGGAAAATAATGTATTCTCCCTGACTGCCCAGCGAGGACGCCAAATGGCGTCACCGCCTGTCCAGCAAGAACCATCATAAGTCCCAGCTGGTTCCCTGCCGCCGGCCCCAGAAGGCTCGCGCCTAGTATGGCGCGAGCCTTGCCCGGCACTCCCACCACCCTCCTCCAGGAGCGCCCTTTCGAAGCCATCAACTTCATGGGCCATCCCCTGAGCCTCAACATCAGATCTCTCTTTGGCCTCCCTCTCCTTCAAGAGGCGGGCTTTTTCCTCCAAGAACTGTTGCTCTTGGAGACGCAGGCGCTCCGCCTCAGCTTGTCTCTCCGCCTCAGCTTGTTTCTCCGCCTCAGCCTTTTTCCTAGCTTCATCGGCGGCAGCAACCTTCTCGGCCTCGGCCCTCCGAAGGGCTTCATTGGCCGCCTCCTGCTTCTGCGCTTCCTCTTTCTCCCTCCAAAGCCTCTCCTCTTCTATCCTAGCCGCCTCCGCGGACAAAGACGTAGGAGGAGGAGTAGGGAAAATTTTGGGCGCAACTGCAACAAAGAAAAACAAATATACTGAAGGCGGAACAAAGGAAAAGACTTGAAAAATAATGAAACAAAACTTATCAGGCGCTTTCTTCTTAATCAGCTTCTGGAATAGAGGCTGACGAGTAGGGGCAGTGCCAATGCCTACAGAGACACAGGCGCAACCCCCCCTTGCGCCTCACCACCAGGGGAAGTGGACTTCTGTTTACCAGCATCTCCAAGTGTAGCCTTGGGGGCAGTAACCGCTTCAGGGGCTTGTGTAACACCCTTACCCCCCCTCACCGCCAGTAGGCATAGGGGATGCCTCCTTCGAGGTAGCAGCGCTGCTGGCAATGGCGCTGGCTGAACGCTTCTTCTTTTTCTTCTTTAACATAGAGGAATCATCTTCATCATCAGAAGGAGGCCCATCTCGCCTTCGACGGCGCCCCTTGATAAATTCCCCTACTAAAGCGGAAGACCCCGAGTCAGAACCGGAAACAGGCCTCATTGCATATTTATGTCTCCGCGGAGCGTGTTTCCAACGACCACGCCCCGCAGATGCCTTCACAGGCTGAACAACCTCTACTGAAGAGTCAGTAGAGTCATCGCAAAAAAGGCTAGTGAGCAAGGGATCACAAAACTCACCAGTGGTGCAATAAGGCTTGGGCGCGCTGTTGAGGTCTGGGTAGTAGAAGCGATCAACAAACTCCTCCAGAAAAGATGCTTGGCCCTCAGCCAACGCCCTCCATTTGATGCCCTTCTCCTCGCGGGAGGCATAAAATTGAAACTTGCTCACACCTACAGTTGCAAACAGTTAGTAAGACTTCATAAAAGAAACAAACACATGTAAAGGAAGTCACTTACCCTCCTGAGCAATATAGGGCTCCTTGCCCGCCCGAATGCCAATGCGGCTCAAACCCAGCAAGTGGAAAATTTCCCTCCGTCAGGCCCTTGATCTCCAACTTCGTTGCGTTGGAGGTAAGAGTGACAAACCAAGGCTGCGCCTTGTAATCCCTCAACACTTCCATATCCACCACACGCTGCTCGTCAGCAATCACCTTCCATGGCAGCCCCACAGGGATAACACCCCTCTTAACGAAGAAGAACCTCTCCTTTGCCCAGTGCAGAGACTTGGGGTTGTTGGTGGCCATCGGCGGCACCTTCGGGCGGGGCTTAAAGGAAAATCACATCTCGTCCCGCGCGAGAAAGTAAAACACGTTGAACCGCTCCACAGTCGGTTCAACCTCTAGCGCGCGCGGCAAGAAGCCTCAAAATGGACTAGCCTTAACATCCCAAAGGCTGTCAGTTGTGTGGGCCCAACACCATAAGCCACCAGCGTATCTATCTGGAAGCGGGTGCAAGGTAGGTGGAACCCACACTTAGTATAGTGGGCCTCATATAAGGCAATTTGCCCACTGTTAGCAGATAGTATGGTGTCAGCCGGAGACGGCAACGCCGGTTCCCATTCCGGCAAGATCTCATATATCTTGCAAAACTCTTCAAAGGAAGTCTGACTCCAAACACAATAAGTGTTGGTCATCAGCTTCCTCTCTTTAATCTTCCCCTGTTCCACCGTCACCTCCTCCTCAATCTCCTCCACCACCGGTCCCTTACCCAAGGCATCACCAGAAGGTGACTGACTCACAGATAAGTCAGACATCTTGTAAAAAAATATATAAAAATAGTAAGTAAAGAAAGATATCGGAAACTGGAAAGTTGGCCGGAAAACTTGAAGACTCACTGGAATCTTCAACGGAAACTTAAGGATTAAGAAGAACTTTGAAAGTAAATCTGAAAAAGGGTGGTAAGACATCAAGAACAACGACAGGAAAGATGACCAAATGAGAAATTTCAACAATAAATCTTCAAGATTGTGGCAATCTTTGAAGATTGAACGGAAACTTCAAATGATCACCGGAGAAAAGAGAAGAAGAAAGGAATACGAAAGGAAATATGAGAGCGTAACCGTTCATGGAGTCTCAATGAGACTTATATACTCACTGCATTAATGACGGTGGGACCCACAAAGGATAAACAAACCGTCACACCTTTTTCAAATTAAAGAGCCCAGATGACGCCACGTGTCACATGCGCCAATAGATGGCTCAGACCAGTACTAGGAACCGCTCCAAGCTGTCACTCCGTCGGATGGACGACACATGTCAGCAGATGTCACGTTTTCGAAATGTGAAGCGTGTGGACGCTCACGCGCCTGACAAAATACACGTACCCCATGACACGTGGCACAATCTCAACCACAAGAAAGCCAAGTGGAGCGCGTGGCGGCACACGCGCCTGACACCAGACGAAAGGTTGGTAACTGCACCCTGATGATGTGACACACACCAGTCAGCACAACAGACAACAGCGTGGCACGTCAGCAACCCTTAAACTTCCCTCTGAAGAAACTGATCATTCGAATTCCAGGCGCACTAACTCCAATTTATGAGAGACAAATTGATTGCTAATGATTCCAAATTTATTACAACTTCAGACCCGCATTAATCACTCAAGAGCATTCAATTCAACAACGCAAATTTGACGTAAAAGCAAAAAAGACGTTCCCCGCCCAACTCCTTCACAGGTCATGGCGGAACACGTCTTCCCCAACGCAAATTTGACGTAAAAGCAAAAAAGACGTTCCCCGCCTAACTTCTACACAAGTCGTGGCGGAACAAGTCCACGCCAACAAACTTCCAGAGCAACCAGAAGCAGATGAGCTTTCATCCGCGACCCGACATTTTGAGTCTAGCATTCCACCTACTCTCCATAAAAGAGCAGGAGAAGCCCTAGACTACGGGGACTTGAAGGGATAGGGAGCCTAATCCAGAGGGAGGCGGCATACCTATCCCCATAAACCGGAATCCTGGCGCCATATTCCCTCCGCAGCGCTGGTGAGGCAAAGAGCAAGCCAATGCGCAAGGTCGCCAAATGATAAGTAACACACAACAGTTGATAAGCGCGTGCGCCCATGCGCGAAATCTTCCTTTACTACTTTCGGTACGAGGTACAGAAGATAACAAAAGGAAGATTCAGCAGGATCCCTGACAGAGTACGCACCAATGGGAAGGTGACAGGTGGCAGGGGTGGTACAACCACTACTGACAGGAACGGCGACATGACTGTGCCCACGCTCCCACCATGCCGTCGTCAACAGTGACCAGCAGACTTCCCCTACTAGTGCCAGACGTCAATTCAGGTGGCAAAGGCATGGACAACAACTGTAGCCAGGATAAGGCCGCTATTCGCCAGTCAGAGGGTGCCACGTGTCCGCCTCGAGCAACGATAATGCTGCAGCCTGCCGTCATCCACAGTGATCTGCCGTTTCCCGCCATTTTCCTGAAGAGTCTGGACTTGGGCCTTGGCTAGGCCCAAGTGGGGATAACTTCTCGTGGGCTTCTTTATTAGGCCCACGAGTTCACCTATAAATAAGAAGAGTCATCTCCTTGCAAAGCATCCGAAATTATTCATTGTAACCTAATACTAGTCTCTTGTAATACTTGATCATTAATAACATTCCGGCTAGTTACAGTGGACGTAGGTCAACTTCGACCGAACCACTTACATCTTGTGTCGTTACTCACTAAGCTCACACACACACTCACTCCTTATTCTTACACGGGTTGAACCTAGAGGTTTGGGTAAAGGATTATTCCTGACGTTACATAAGTATAAACCACACGGAAATTAGTGATAATCCCCGAAATACTTATTGTTTCTTCAGTATACATTTGCAATTTTGCATATATGATAGTAAAATAAGAATATAACAATCATATGATATATGTACAGGAGCTTTGTTTAATACATAACCAATTTAAAGTAGAGCTTTGTTTAACACATAACCAATTTAAAGTAGAGTTTTGTTTAATACATAACCAATTTAAAGTAGACAACTATACGCAAACTATACAAATACGTCTACTAGTATAGTTATGTGTGCAACATGAAAATTAATCACATGTGATAGAAGAGAGAAATAAATATTGTTAATAATATGGCCAACTTTATACAATAATAACTAAACTTCCTAACGGTAAGCTTTTTGTTCCTCTGATCTCTAAAGAGGCTCAATTCGGTGAAAAAGGAAATGATTCAAGGTTTGATGATTATAAGATGTTGGAAGATATGAAAGGGCTGGAATAATCATATTTTTAACGACAAGAAGACTAAAATTGCGGAGCTTATTGCAGATGTGAAGACTTACGGTTATCTATGGTATAAACACAGAAATAAGAATAGAACATGTACTTAGGAACAATGGTGTAAATGTGATATGATGTAATTGTTTTGGGCTGTTTGATCTCCGTCTTGAGAATCAAGTGTGTCGTGTTTTAATGAAGTTCAAGTTTAAAAAAAAAAAATTTAAAGACATTTATCTTTTGTTACGTGTATCAATTTTGTATATATTTTTTATATAAATGTTAATAAATTTTAGTAAGACAAATAAAGTATATAACTCTTGTTTATTGTGTTACTAGATTTTTGCCCGCGTTTACACGCGTTTCACCAACGTGCAATTATTTTGAGCGGTAAGACGTAAAAAAATATAGTAGAAATATTTTATTAAAATTTAAAAGAAACCAAACACATTTTATTCAAATATCACTAAACTAGTTTATACCCCGTGAGCGTCCCGGGTTGAGAAATCTAAGTAAAGTGAATAAAATTAGAAGTATCTAAACTATAAAATGGCATCTGCAAATTTATAATTAATGCTTATTATTATTATTATTATTATTATTATTATTATAATTATTATTATTATTATTATAAAAAAATCTCTGCCATAAGTTATCATATTCTAATATAAAAAAAGGGTAATTGGGTCGGGTATCACCTAATCCCAGGCCCGACACAAACCCACAATTTTTTTTAAACTAATTCCATACCTGAATAATACCTGTCGGGTTACAAAAAATAGTCGTTTTTTCTCTCCGTTTTTTATATAGCACTATGGTACTGGTTGGAAAGATAATAAAACGCTCGTTAATTTGGTGTAATTTTTTTCTTTAAAAAATCTCGTATATGAAAGATATTAACATTTAAAAGTTATGGGAGGAAACATGAGATAGAAAATAATAAAGTTTTAATATTTACATTTAGTAGATTATGTATTTAATAAATTATGTTAAATCATATTTAAACAATATTTATTCCTTTTTTAATTGGCATCTCTCAAAAGAGAGATTGCATAATATTATGACATGTCATTAAAAATGCTTTGGTTTATTATATATATAGATATAGATATAGATATAGATATAGATATTTCTTTATACACCACATTTTTTGTTTTAGTCTTTAACTTCCCATCAGCATCAAGTATAAGTAACTTCACATCTGCCCTGCTTTTAACTTTTGACAGTGCGACATAAAGCTGGCTGTAACATTCACGATTTTTACAATAATTTAGTTACAACTTTAGGGCCTATACAGGAAATAATCCTAGTTCCAACACTTTTATAAAACCTTGAAGGGGTCAAATTTAATTTTGTGAAAACTTTAAGCAAGAATACCGATTGTGGATATCATCTTTTTTTTTTATAGAAAATAAAAATAGGAATCCGTTATTAACATAAACAATTTCTAAAGTACAAGTTTTGATATATTATCTATTTTAATGTTTTGATAAACATAGTTACCATCTATTCATAGTTTCATACCTTAAAATTTTAATGATTTGTTTAAATATGAGTGATAAGCCATCATGGTCTATCCTTGCATTTGAAACGGTTCTATATAACTATCCACAATATTAAAGGTTTTAATGATAATACAAGTGGGTTTAATAATAATTAATGCTTATTAAGATGATAAGATAATTTGAATATCTTTTTTTTTAAACTTACGGCCAAAGTTTTAGTATATCCATTAATTTTTTTTTATAAATTAATTAACATCCTAATTAAGTTACAACTCTAATTGTCTAGCTATAAATACCCTACCCAACCTATTCATTCTTTGTATCTCTCACAATGAAAACACTCTTTAATCCCCTCCCAAACACTTAAAAAATTTCCAACTATCATTCTTTCTCCTAGCTAGTTTCAAGTTTTTCCAAGTAAGTACTTTAAGTTTTGCAATGCCGTTTACTTCAACGTTTTTTTTCCATTGCTTATTATCGTTTAAAACTATCATGATTTTACTTTTAAAACATGTAAATAAAGTTTATAAACTTATTTTAAACAAAATAATTTTTAAAATATTCAAAGGTGCACATAATTGCAACCCCTGATTTGGACAGCTTACAAAACCGAGCTTAAAACGACCATAACTCAAATTTTACAACACTTTTTAAAGCAAACTCAAATACCAGGATCAAGATCATCAAATTCTCGTTTCAACGGTATATTATATGTCGAAAAACTAATCCGTTTTGACTCTTAATGAGCTCAAACAAAACAGGGGGTTTAAATCGGGACGTTCTGTTTTATTTCACGTTTTTGACCTATTTCCAGGGCTCAAACGAAAAACTTTTATAAATGAAATTTGTTCAAAATACTTTGATTTAGCCTACTGTAAAGTTTCAGAATTTTTGGAGGTCGTTTGTTATTTTTAAAACGTAATTTAAAACAGTAGCTGCAATCTGTCCAAAACATGATTTTAACAAATCTAATCTATCTAACACTCCTCCTATTATAACTTCAATTATCCTAATCGTATAAGAACTCTAGACCCTTCATATGAACCTAAAACAACACTTCTTATTACTTTACGGCGTTATTACTAAACGTTTGCACGCTCAAGAAAACGCACGAACTCATTAAGCACCTAAGGTGAGTTTACATATCCCCACTCTTTTACAGTTTTTCAATGCTTTTCGGGGTGAAACATGTTAAACTTTATTCTTTAAACTTATGCAATTCAACTATGTGTCTTGTGTGATTCTTTGTGCTACGTGTCTTAAACTTGCTAAGTAAACTCAACTATAATCATTAACTGCGTACAAGCCAACAGTAACAATGATAGAACTATTGGATTGACAATCCCACCTAGATTCGTTAACCATGTCTATGGGGAGCGCGGTGATTGGAACTGAAACTTAAACTTAGGTGAACCATGTCTATGGGATGGACCTTTAAACTATGTCCACAAAGGTTTGGTTATGCCCTAGTTTGTTGTAGTTTTGTTTTCACATGTATGCCCTAGTTGTTACATATTGACACATAATTGTATGCTTACATTTTTTATACTATACTACGATTTGACGAAAACTTATGTATTCTCACCAACTTTATAGTTGACCCCCTCCATTTTCCAACCTTAACATGTTTCAGGTATTCAGTTGCGTGAAAGTTTTAGCATTTGCTTGTGGATCACATAGGAGCTGAAGCCTTAAATTAAACCTGTTATTGTTATTTGAATTTATTTGATTTGTATGTAACGTTTGTAATTTAATTAAGTAATCTATTGAAACATTTATTAGTCACCATGAGCTATTGAACAATCGTCACTACGTGGCACCCTGATGTTTCCACCCTAATTAATTAATCTATTTTCTCTGTCTACGTTTAGATCTCTGTATGCTTCATCATAACTCGAATTATACCTACCCATGTCAACTACAATCTACATGTCATACTTGTTTACATTTTAATTTAGATGTCCTACGTGATTAACAAAATCAATTTGAATATATACATGATTTACAACTTGATTCTGTGTTATGCTCTATTGACGTTATTTACTTGCATTCTAACTTAGGAATTTGTTCCATGTCTAGAAATTTCTATTTGATCATTGATAAGTATTACATTTTTGCAAATTACTCTATGTGAATGTCACTAGCTACACATTATCAATTACTAACTCAACTCAGACATATATTTGATTGTATTCCTTGACACAAAAAAAAAAAAAAAAAAAAAAAACATGTTCCACCACCCCAATACAAAATTATAGCTTTCGTATATGTAACACCCCAACCGATGGCGGAAACATCGAGGTGTCACGTAGTGACGATTGTTCAAAAGCACATGGACTAAAATGTAAATATTAATAGCAATAAACTTTCATTATTCAAAACGAAATACAATGAGTCTTAATAGAAATCTCAAACATAAATAATAAATGTTCAATTTTTATTAAAGCACTAGGTCCATCTTAAGCGTGAAAGCAAGTAAGATCAAACGTCACCTGAAACATGTACAAAATAATTTGTCAACACATATAATGCATTGGTGAGTACATCTGTTGGATATATATATAGTACAAAACGTTTCGCAATTCTTGTGTTGTATACTGTTTGCAATTATGTAATTTAAGTAATGTCCGTTCAAAATCAACCCTATGTAGTAAGTATCAAGAATCAAGAATCAAAACATTTTTAGTAATATGAATCACAAGACAATGACCAAGGTCTCTCAACAGAGTCACAAGGGGTATATACCATAGTACTATTCATTGAAATGCCAGGCCGTCAAAGGTTAATGATTTTGACAAGTCATAGACACACAAATTAACATAAAGCAAACACACAGGAGAATTTCTATTTTAGTAAGAAGTAATAGAAACTTGATAATAAGTACATGAATCACCCCAAAAATAGTAAAACAGTAAAAAGGGGAAAGATATACTCACAGTTTGCGAAAGCGATCAAAATCCACTTAAGCGGTTGTGAGCTAAGTAGTGAGAATTCCGAGGAATTCAACCTATAACGTATATAAATACTAGTAAGGTAAAGTCTACAAAGTCTAAGGTATCTAGGGTCTAAGGCATTAGGGTTTGCTAAGTCGATTTGGGGAATTAGAGTTTTTATGATTTAGTCGAATTAATGTAAAAGTTGTATATTAAAATAATATACTAAAGTTTGTAAATATGATTTAGGTAATATAATTATTACCAATTAAATATTTAGATAACAATATGTTTGAATAATTAAGACAAAATAATTTAGTTAGTTACTTTAACTAAATTAAAATAATACGATAATCATAAATATATAAATAATTTTTGTGTTACACAACGATTTCAACAAAAAAAAATAATTAAAACATTAAACCATACGAGTATTTCTGTTTTATAAGAAAAACATTTATAAAATAGATGTTTATATCGTATAAATAAATAAATGTTTTATTATGTCTAACTAAACGTAAATAAGACTAATAATACTATACGTGATCCAAAAATATTTATTTTATAGAAAATGGATGATTTCTGATGTAAACATATTAGAATAATTTTCCCATAATTTATATAAACTTATTTATATTTAAAACTGATTTAATGAGATTAAATCATGTTTAAGTGATTAAAAATGTGAAAATTAATAAAAATAAATGTTTTCTTGACCAATAATTTTTATTTCAGTTGAGAATGGTTAGAAATAATTACTCAAAAAGTTTGAGATTAAAATCATTAAAAATGAATTTTTTTATCAATTAATTATGATTAAATCAATTTAATTCAATAAAAATATAAAAATAAAACATTTTTCAGAAAAAGAAAGTGTGGTAATTTTCTTTATGGTGTCAAGATGCTACTCCTAAATTTTTATAATTTTTGGAGCAAAAATGAATTTTCTATAATTATTATAAGATTTATGTGTTTATATATTATTATAATATATTAAAAGAAAGCTGGAAATAAAGGAAAAGAAAAAAAAATAGAAAAACGCTGGGCATGGGGTTCGAACCCGGCCCCCTTCCATCTATAACACACACACACCACTAGGCTATAACCAATTTTGTTTAATAATTTGATAACAAAATGTATTTAACATATAACACCACTTTATCTTCTTCCCCAAATCTCTAAGAACCCTAACTCTACCCCAAATCTAATAACCATGATTCAGACCCGATTTAAGCTCTGTAATAAGGGGGTTTTATCCTACAAGGCTCGACTAAGATAAAACAAGCAAGATTAAGTACTTACAACTCGTTTTTAGGACCACGATTAAAGCTTCTATGCTCGCAAAAAAAACGCAAAATGAAAGGCTTTCAGGACGTTTTGTGAGCAATTTAGAGTGGGTTTTAGATCGTGTAATCGTACAGAACAAGTTGGCATGATAAATTTATAGATTGGTGTCTGTTAATGGAGGTTTTACTTGGCATTAAAACTCCAAATCGGTTACCACTTAAGACTCGATTAAAGCTCATAAAAACGCACGTTACTGACCGTTTGCATGATAGAAATCATTGATACCCGCATGGGAAACATTTTAATCGACTAAAAACGTAAAATTAAATGTATTTGGGCTTGCCGGAGACTCGCCGGAGACTCGCCGGCGGCGAGTTCACTGGCCGGACGAAAAACAGATGCAGACAAGGTCTTCTTTTTTTTTTTAACTTTCAAGTTTGACAATTATGGCCACTCATGTTTACTTTAGTTAGTTTTAAGATTTCCTAGTTAGTTTTCTCTTTAAAACTACTAACCAAGTTAACTAATCAACTTAAAACTTTTATAAACTTGAATTTTTTTATGATATATATATATATATAGATATTTTTTTTACGAATACGTTTCGACATACGCATTTGATTGAAACTTATATCCGAACTATAATAAATATAACTGGTAAATTTTTAGCTCACTCTAAAATTAAATTTTGAAAACGACAAAATTTACAAGGACTATAATGAAAATATTTCAAGGGTTATTTTTGTAAATCTGACGAAAGGCGAGGGTGACGGATGTCACAGTATACATAACCTTGTGGTTGCATAATGGAAGGACATAACACGTCCGTGTAAGATAAATTGACCATTACGGTGCGCAACGTAATGGTGAATTTACAGGTGCATTGGCATGAATTGAAATTCCATTGTGTAGCTAGTACATTAAACACTTAACAAATCTTTGAGAACAAATATATACCAACAAGTTAAGAGGGTAGCTTTGGTAAGAAACTAGTACGTTTTCAATGTGCCAAAGCTGTAGTGAGTTAACTACGGCACACCTTATATATAAACACTAATGATGCGTTGGATGTGAGACTAGTACGTAATCGTTCAAAAAGATAGCCCTATTCAACGTATAACAAAATCAAAACCTATCCTCCTCAAAACTATATTCTCTACTAGTTGAATTTTGGGGACAAATATTCCTTAACTAGGGGAGACTGTAACATTCACGATTTTTACAATAATTTAGTTAGAGCTTTAGGGCCTATACTGGAAATAATCCAAGTTCCAACACTTTTATAAAACCTTGAAGGGGTCAAATTTAATTTTGTGAAAACTTTGAGCAATAATACCGATTGTGGATATTATCTCTTTTTTTATAGAAAATAAAAATAGGAATCTGTTATTAACATAAACAATTTCTAAAATACAAGTTTTGATAATTTATCTATTTTAATGTTTTGATAAACATAGTTACCATCTATTCATAGTTTCATACCTTAAAATTTTAATGATTTGTTTAAATATGAGTGATAAGCCATCATGGTCTATCCTTGCATTTGAAACGGTTCTATATAACTATCCACAATATTAATGTTTTTTTATGATAATACAAGTGGGTTTAATAATAATTAATGCTTATTAAGATGATAAGATAATTTAAATATCTTTTTTTTAAACTTACGGCCAAAGTTTTAGTATATCCATTAATTTTTTTATAAATTAATTAACATCCTAATTAAGTTACAACTCTAATTGTCTAGCTATAAATACCCTACCCAACCTATTCATTCTTTGTATCCCTCTCAATGAAAACACTCTTTAATTCCTCCCAAACACTTAAAAATTTCCAACCATCATTCTTTCTCCTAGCTAGTTTCAAGTTTTTCCAAGTAAGTACTTTAAGTTTTGCAATGCCGTTTACTTCAACGTTTTTTCCATTGCTTATTATCGTTTAAAACTAGCATGATTTTACTTTTAAAACATGTAAATAAAGTTTATAAACTTATTTTAAACAAAAATAATTTTTAAAATATTCAAAGGTGCACATAATTGCAACCCCTAATTTGGACATCCTACAAAACCGAGCTTAAAACGACCATAACTCAAATTTTACAACACTTTTTAAAGCAAAATCAAATACCATGATCAAGATCATCAAATTCGCGTTTCAACGGTATATTTTATGTCGAAAAACTAATCCGTTTTGACTAGGGCTGTGCAACGGTTTAGAACCAGACCGAACCGAACCGAACCGGACCGAACCGCGAACCGTATATTCCAAAATATGAGAACCGGAACCAGAACCGATAATTACTAAACGGTTCGGTTCCAGAACCGGGTGAAACGGTTCTCATGAAACGGTTCTAGGCCGGAACCGGTTGTCAATAAAATCCTAAATTTACATTAACAATTAATTAAAAAAATAAAAAAAACAATAATTTTTCTTAAAAAACTTATCAACAGATTGTGTTAACCATGGTTACTAAAAGTATAGCAGTTTACGTATCAAAATATGTTTTGTTCGGATCAGATCATTCTTTTTATACAGATTAAACGGATAAGAACAAGATGTGCTGACTGTTGACCATCACATAAAGCAATACTCTACATTCCTACCAAGTTAAATAATTCTAAACGGTTCTAACAGTTCTTAACCGGACCCGTCGGTTCTAACCGGAACCGAACCGGGAACCGATTAGCCAAAATATGAGAACCGGAACCGGAACCTATAACATTAATTCGGTTCGGTTCTAGCGGTTCCGGGTCGGTTTCACGGTTTTCGCGGTTCGGAACCGTTTGTTGCTCACCCCTAGTTTTGACCCTTAATAAGCTCAAACAAAACAGGGGGTTCAAATATGGACGTTCTGTTTTGTTTCACGTTTTGGACCTATTTCCAGGGCTCAAACGAAAAACTTTTCTAAAGGAAATTTGTTTAAAATACTTTGATTTAGTCAATTGTAAATTTTCAGAATTTTTGGAGGTCGTTTGATATTTTTAAAACGTAATTTAAAACAGTAGCTGCAATCTGTCCAAAACATGATTTTAACAAATCTAATCTATCTAACACTCCTCCTATTATTCATTCAATTATCCTAATCGTATAAGAACTCTAGACCCATCATATGAACCTAAAACAACACTTCTTATTACTTTAGGGCGTTATTACTAAACGTTTGCACGCTCAAGAAAACGCACGAACTCATTAAGCACCTAAGGTGAGTTTACATATCCCCACTCTTTTACAGTTTTTCAATGCTTTTCGGGGTGAAACATGTTAAACTTTATTCTTTAAACTTATGCAATTCAACTATGTGTCTTGTGTGATTCTTTGTGCTACGTGTCTTAAACTTGCTAAGTAAACTCAACTATAATCATTAACTCCGTACAAGCCAACAGTAACAATGATAGAACTATTGGATTGACAATCCCACCTAGATTCGTTGACCATGTCTATGGGGGCGTGGTGATTGGAACTGAAACTTAAACTTAGGTGAACCATGTCTATGGGATGGACCTTTAAACTATGTCAACAAAGGTTTGGTTATGCCCTAGTTTGTTGTAGTTTTGTTTTCACATGTATGCCCTAGTTGTTACATATTGACACATAATTGTATGCTTACATTTTTTATACTATACTACGATTTGACGAAAACTTATGTATTCTCACCAACTTTATAGTTGACCCCCTCCATTTTCCAACCTTAACATGTTTCAGGTATTCAGGTGCGTGAAAGTTTTAGCATTTGCTTGTGGATCACATAGGAGCTGAAGCCTTAGATTAAACCTGTTATTGTTATTTGAATTTATTTGATTTGTATGTAACGTTTGTAATTTAATTAATTAATATATTGAAACATTTATTAGTCACCATGAGCTATTGAACAATCGTCACTACGTGGCACCCCGATGTTTCCGCCATCGGTTGGGGTGTTACACTGGCCATGTGAGAATACAGGGTCTCTTAAATACAATCCAACCTTCGATATAGACTGTCCTTGGCTTTTATTGATGGTCATTCCAAATCTTAGACGAATTTATTGAGGTATTTATAATATCTCTTTTACTACCATTGGGAACAACAGGAAGGATTTGTCTAAAATCACCACCTAAAACTATATTTTAATTTTATAAATAAGTATAAATATGTTTAATTGAACCTAATTATAACAACTTGATTATTTTAAGAAATACTAATAAATATTAATTTCAAAATTTGATAGTATTTAAAATTTTAGACATAATAAAATTTTAATTTTATAAATGTATACTAAATCGAATTCAAAATTTTCGAATTTTATGTAATTGGAAATTTTTAAATTTCAAAATTTTTATTATAATTAGTATAAATATGTATAATTGATACTAATTATAACAACTTGCTTATTTTATGGTAATCTCTTAATTTGGTTTTATTAATATTTTGTAAATCATAAAGTTATAATTTTAATTTAATTATAATTTTTTCAAAATTGTGTTATTAATATTATTGACTTTATTAAAAAATGTTGTCATAAAAAATTTCTAATAATAAAGTTGCATCATAAAAATATATTGCATCATTAAAATTTTTAACAAAGTAACAAAAAACAAACATAAAATGCAAACACACAAATTATTTAAATGAAATTTGTCCAAAAAACCAAACCAAGCATAAACGAAACGAAATTGTCACAAACATTAAATAAAAATCATGAAAACAGACAAATGTTTAAAGAAATTGTTCATTGTTCCTATTTCTCAAGCTTAGGAACCAAAAGGGGGATATCAGGTGATTTCTTGGCAACTTTAGTTGTAGATTCACTTGTATCATCGTCAAGCTCATACACTTTGTCCAGGCTACGCTTCACTTCCTCATCATCACGTATAACACTAACTCTAGAAGATGACTCTAGAGTAGTGTTATGTAACACCCCAACCGAAGGCGGAAACATCGAGGTGTCACGTAGTGACGATTGTTCAATAGCTCATGGACTAAAAGTGTAAATATTGATATATTGATTGAATAATTTATTACATGAGAAAACAAAGATACAATGATTCAAACTAATTATTTAAACTGAAATACAATGAATCAAAATCTAAATATGAATCCAAAAGCTTAAAAGTGATCTCATAACAACCTGAAACATGTACGAAAATAATTTTTGTCAATACAAAATGTATTGGTGAGCATACCCTGTTTGAATACATATAGTAGAAAAGTGTTTCACAATTCACGTGTTGTATACTATTTGCAATTATGTAATAAGTAATATCCGTTCAAAATCAACCCTAAGAAACAAGTATTAAGAATCAAGAATCAAACCATTTTTTAGTAATATGAATCACAAGACAATGACCAAGGTCTCTCAACAGAGTCACAAGGGGTATATACCATAGTACTATTTATTGAAATGCCAGGCTCTCAAAGGTTAATGATTTTGACAAGTCATAGACACACAAATTAACATAAGCAAACACACATGAGAATTGCTATTTTAGTAAAAGGAAATAGAAACTTGATATAAGTACATGAGTAGCCCCAAAAGTAAAATGAAAAAGGGGAAAGATATACTCACCTTGACTTAGATGAACTTGCAAAAACAATCAACGAGAGTCAAAGAACTATGCTCGAACCTAAGTACGATGATTTGAGATTAGTGTCGACTTTTTATTTTCAAGATTGATTAAGAGTCAAAGCCAAGACTATTATGAATGTTAAAGAATTTCCTTATAGAAATGATTTTTGATCGCTTAAAATAAAATGTAGTATTTATATCATTAGAACAAAACGTTTGACTTAACTGTTTTGGTTTATAACTACATTTTATGTTTTATGTACTCCATAAGTTAGATGATTAACAAGACAGGTAAATATTTGTTTAGTTTTAAATAGTGGGTCATCTTAATTTTACAAAATACTAGTATAGCTATATTACTAAAATAATATGTAATTCCCAAGTGTTTATCATAACCATATATTATATTAAAAAAATGAGTAAAAATCATCTTCATCTAAATATACGAATATGTCCATTTACGTATGATTTAGAAAAAAAAAACTCAAAAATGGATTCGTTGAGTTTGCATTAACCGGTAATAAAATAAAGAGAATATTTGAATTTTATAAGGAGTTTAGATATAAAAGTATTATATTTCATTTCTTTACTAAGACTTTCACCATAATAATTACCTACCCCTTCATAAAGAATACAAAACATTTCATGAAAAGCTACGAAAAAATATATATAAAGATATGGTAAATTTGATTTTGACACAAAACAAATTTTGCTAACTTATTGACAAAATAATAATAATAATAAAAAAATAAGAAGAAACATATATTTTGTTTCTGGTATATATATTTTGAATCATTACTAAAATAAATTACATTATTTTAAATCAATTATTTCAAAATAATACAGATCTTGCATTCTTAGGCACACTAAAAAAAATAATAAAAGTTGAGAAAAACAACCCGAACAAAGAGGTTACCTTTAAGATATGTGCACCTCAAATTTTAGACCAAAGAAATTAACTCTAAAACTTGTGTCGATGGTATTTGTAAATACTAAAACTTCCCTTTGTATAAGATCCAACTTCAAAAAGTGTAAGAATATGGAGAAGTTTATCTCGTTATTTAACATAGAAAAGCTTGGGAGTAGAAATAATTTTGAGAAGAACTAAAATATATGGAAAAATATACGGATGTTTGTTCTTAAATAAAAAAAATTGGTTACTTGTATCAAGAAACTCTTCCTAATTAAAAGACTTAATTTGCATTAAAACCCTTTAAAAACCTTTTACAAGTTTCATTCTCAATTTATTATTCTTCAAGTGCCTTAATAATACTTACATTGATTGGACACAACACTTGTAGCCTAGTTGGTTGAGGGCCTAAAGTTTCCTATGGGAGGCTTGGGTTCAATTCTCACTAGCTACATTTGGAGGACATTGGTGAAGGGGAAATGAGGGATGACCCGGCCATTGGCTTGGGTTCAAGTCCTGATCCCGACCGGTTTTACCGACTATTTCACCGTCGTGCCTTCGGGCGGGTGAGTGGTCGGGTTTTCCCGGGAATTGGTGGCAATTGGTGACCCGGTACTCTCGAGTACCTGATTCGCCAAAAGGGTGTCCGAGAGTGCTCGGAATTGATTCGTTGGCCGTTCAAAAAAAAAATTATAATATAATAACCTTTATTTATGAAAACTTTTAAATTTCACAATTAACTATATAATTATATGTCTAAATATAATGATAAAAAAAACTTCTTAAAGAAAACATAGCATTTCAAATAATTTAGTTTAACCAAATTAATATTTGTTTATTTAGTATAGTCACTTTTAAAATTTAGAGTGTTACAACACTACCCCAAACGTTACGGAAAAAAAAATATGGTTTATGCGATTTTCAATTATGGATTATTATCACTTTAGATCCCCAAAGTTATAATTAACTTATTAGAAAATTTGCGAATGTTACATGTTATCTCCAACAGAATCCTACAATATTAAATGAAATGTCAAAATTGTTAGAATAAACTACATTAAAAACTTCATTTGAATATATGATTAAATAAGTCAAAGAACAACCATCAAAGACAATGCATTCTGTGTTGAAGATTCACCTATATCGATGTTTTCAAAAACAGGTTGATCGAGCTGGAAAAAAATAAACATGTAATACTTCAAAGGAAACGTTTATACTATAAACAAATAACATTATTAAGAACAATAATAAACATGTAATAATGATTCATAAGAGTAATAATAAAGGAATATTTGAATGATAATAATAACCTGAATGTCAGGGAACCTTTCTTCAAGAGAAGCAACTATTGAAGAATCATTTGTAAGTTTGCGTATACAATAACCATCAAGATGCTTATCAATGTTGAATTGTCCAATTTTAATCTTGAAAGCAAACATTTTCTCTTCAAATGCATCAAGCTCAGCAGGAGTTTTTTTGTCTTCAACAGAATCCTAGATAAAAATGACATAAGTAATATGAAGTATAATAAAATATATTGTTTAAGGCAGAAAAAAATAAATTACCTGTATGGAGATTTCTAGCAGCTGCATAGCTGACATGCCCAACAATTTTTTCGCTTCTCGATCAAACAATGTAAGTGATGTTATTCCAGTACAATCTTGTACCCTTATTGGAATTCTAAACCTAAAGTAATTAATAACAAAACATTATTTACTAAATAATATCGTAAAATTTTAAGTTATGTATATGAAAAATAATTCTTACACCGGATCAGCAGATACAATATGCTTGGGACAGTCATTGTTGGTGCAAACCAAAACCTGTTTAAATGAATTAACATCTTTTTCATCTTCATCATCAAGTAACATCAGAGTTGGCTCAACCTTGCGGTTACACGCCTCACAACCTAGATAATACCAATCGTCGTTGGCATCCACACCCTTCACTGTACCAACAACAATGACTTGTTTGTTGACCTGCAAAAGAAAATAATATTAATGTCAATATTTAATAAAAAAATTCCAAGCAAACTGATTATTAGTGTATACATTAAAATACATATGTGATATTATTTTGAATGGAATGTAAACATTCATATTAGAGTATTATAAGTCGAAACTGATGTACCTCTGTTATCAACGGAAGATCACGAATACTGTTGAAAGGTGTCTTGTTCAGAAATTCATCTGCCAAATTCATGCTTCCAGAAGATCCGAGGGATCGTTGAGCAGAAGATGATTCAACAGAGATCAACTTTTCAATATAACTGTAAATAAAAAGAAATAAAAGATTTATATATTTTTAAACAAAATGACAATAAATACATAAAACAAATAACAACATAAGTATATTACCTTTTCTTAAAAGCCCGAATATCTTCAATGTCTTCATTAATAAAGAGTCGAGTGATATAGAAGCCATTTTGAACGCTCACATTGCCTTTAAAGATAAAAAATACGTAACATGTAAAAATAAGCATAAAAGTAGAAATATATAGTGTATTAAAAAAAGTTAATATATGACAAACCTTTATAATTGTTAAAACTACCAAATTGAACAATTAGGACAACATGAACTTCATCTTCATTTTGCTTGATGTACCCAAACATCTGCTCACTATACTCATCCCACAAAGAACAGCTGATTTTGGTCCCTCTGCATATAAACATAATGTTGATTAAAATGAAACTATCTATTGTATAACAATTTATTGATCGTATAATATAAGCAAAGATAGCAGAAATCATTATCAAACAATAAAAGATGATTTGTAAAGATGAAACACATACTCTAAATCAATCAAAATGTAACACCCTAGACCAATTTACAGAAAAACGTGCAGCGGAAATACCAACCGAAAAATTTATTTCTTTTAAAAACAACCTTGGATATTAATAACCCAAGTCTACTAAACATTTTAGGTATTACATCTTTTAAATATATTCTATCACATTAAACATGACCCATCTATATCACGTTATAGGGTCGTGTCCTCGTACAATCCGCCTCCTTGCTCGATCTCCATCCTTTCCTTACTCTATTAGGTAGACAAGACAACCTGCGATCACCAAATAACCGTTTCGTTAGTTCACTTAGTGACTTAATACACACTATTCAAAATGTGGAGAGAATATCCATAGATGCTCCATGATCTCGTTCCAACGCCTTTTTGGAAGTTCGGGTGTGGTACCCCGAGCTGATCCTACAAGTCTCATGCATTCACACTTACATACCTGCATCTTCCTTACCACTTACATAACAAGGTTAATAACCCCACAATTCATACAAATATACAATTCCCTCAACACCCCACAATACACACAAGTATACAATTCCCTCATATAACCTACTTTACATACAAGCATACAATTCCCTCATATAACCTACTTTACATACGAGCATACAATTCCCTCGTATAACCCCACAATACTTACAAGCATACAATTCCCTCATATAACCTACTTTACCCGTTATGTTACTCTTTCTTCGCCAAACTCTAAGACAATGTGACGTTTCCAATCCTCTACTCGATCTACATATAACTACCAACCCTTACATTCATGAAGCTCTCCCTCAAACCCGAGCTTGAGTACACATATGTACTATAAATGAGGTTTGGAGTTGCTCGGGCAAGGTACGGAAGCATAAACAAGCTGAAAAATCAACATCCAAGGCCGAAGGGGGATTTGGCGTAGGATACGCCAAAAGTGGCGTAGCCTACGCCACTTGCGTAGGCAAAGGGTGACAGAGTGGCGTAGGGCAGCAGAATTTGGCGTAGGCAAACCAGGGTTGGCGTATCCTACGCCAAAACTGGCGTATCCTACGCCAACTGCAGGTCTTGCACAATGCTTTCCTTTTTCAACCCAATATCTTTCATGCCATTCTTACCCACAATTTCCGACATTCTAGCAACTCATTTACTATTCTCCCAACCATCATTCCACACATACCTTGATCAATTCTCGGATCGAAAGCACGCCCCTACGAGCTTCCGGTTTGAGTTCAAGCACCTACTATACTTGATTCGCTCAAACCTTGTCTACACTAGTTACATTTACAAAGACAAAGTCCAAGTTAACTACCATGTAAATCCTTGACCCATAACCAAAACCATGTACTCCTTCAAGATTCCCATTCTATGTGAACTTAATTCAATATCATAGATGCGAGTTAAGTTCGGGAATCACTTACCTCAAGTCCTCCAAGTTCATGCTTGTTTATTTGCCTCATCTTGACCCATTAGCTTCCCATGGTTGAGTCCATCCTTCCTATCCTTTCATATCATCATGTTCACATCATTGTTAGCATACATGATCATAACACACTAACAACCATTCTCAACCAAATATCACATTGACTTCCATTAGTCAACTTCTATCATATCTACAACATACATTCACAACCACACTTATTCTCACATCATGTAATACCACTTACTATCATATATGTCTCATAGTTCTAACATATTATGCGTCACGTAGTGTTTCTAATCGCACAAACAAGTTTGGGAAGCATAACCATGTTATTCTACATTGTTGACTTTCCAGAAAGTCAACTTCCAACTATACCCACATCCTACTTAGAAACATATGTCCATATTGATGTACCAGATCATACAAGATTCACCATAGACATCATATTCACATCTCATTTAAGATATAAGATCATTCGTCACACCAATTAATCAACACATCGTGTACATCATAATATTTAAGCATAGTGTGCATACTACTAATGCATACTTCTTACCAATTCATACAATCAACTAATTCCCACATGAATGCTCTCTAAAATACAATCTTCATGTTATCCTACTATCAATTGTAGCTATTATCATATTACTTTCATATTTGTCAAGTCTTGCATACAAATTCATACATCATACTCATCTAGACATTTCATCAAACAATTGGTGTGCATACAACATTCTAAGCTTAATGTACAAGTATTTCATGCCTACTTTCATAACTCATAACATCAATCATCTTATTATTTACCTACATCACATACCCTTTATTCAATAGTTGTCAAACATAGCAAATCATCACTTTCTTTTCAAAATATCCAATAATCTATCTAAGGATGGTCTTGGATCACACCAAGACCAACACCCACTTCCAACCTTATGAGATTTCCTTCCATTTGCATAATTTATACAAGATTAATATAATACAAGTTCCAATCATCCCTTTCAACTAGTTTTCTACATGGATTCACATATCAATTTTTGTATGAACTCTACTTATTTCATCATGTAATACCTTCCTAACCTAGAATTCATCATCTAGTGTTAAACAATTCATACCTTAGCTTGAAGCCCTCCTAATCATCCAATCTTGGCTTTAATCTACACATGCACCACATGGTATTATGATTTCACCTTGGATTAGGGCTTGTATGTGTGTTAGGTTCATCACAAGCTCTCCAAAGATGAAAACCCCTTCAAAAATCTCGATCCCCTTTATAAAAGTGCAGATTTTTTTGAAGTTTCCCCACTTGTCAACTTTAGTCCCTCAACTTTGGGCTTTTTGTTAATTACAACAAACACCTCCAATTTCACCCATAACAACCCTTATAACTACATCATGTGACATGCCAACCCTATTTTTAAAACAAACTTACAAGAATTTAGCCAAGTTAGGCATAATTACAGATTTAGTCCTCGTAGTAAGGTACTTCCTACTTTTGGCTCATACTTTATTGAAATTCTATTTAACTTGTATATCTATCTAGGATAGATACTTAGTTATTTCATCTCATGCCATGACACATTAAAACATGTTAATTAATTTAAGTCCGGGTTATTGGGGCGTTACACAAAATAAGGGTCATCTTGTTTTTCAAACCGGCTTTTGTTTCGGTCGGTTCTGGTGGAGTCCATTCTTCAACATAGCCAATGAAATCTTTAAAAAAATTATTAATTTATACAAATACATTATCAGAAAAGTTAAAAAGTAATACAAAATATTAAGTGCGGTTAAACAAACCAATTCTTTGTTCCTGAGACAGGTTGCCGCTCTTAATTGACTCAAAAGAAGAAAAATTAAAACCATACTGACTTCCTTCAAACCTGCTACATTTCGTACTGCTTGTTTGAAAAGTAAATGAAACATGTCGTTTTTATCAAAATGTTTAGTAGATTTGTTTTTAGCTAATTGGGAGTTATAGATATAGTAAGCTTCATTTTTACGTAAAAATTTTTCATGTTTCTTCATATATCTACTCCATATAATAACTTGCATTTTAGAGCCCTGTTTAAAAATTAAAATGAAACAAAATAAAGTAAATCAGAATTTTTATTAACAATAATATGTTAACAACATAAATGAAAAAAATGAATACGTTAAAAACTAACCTTTTCATCCATCAGAACCATATCTAGACAAAGAGTTTCTCCCAGCATCTTTCGATTTTGTCGCTTCCAAAGTCTAAGTACCTTAACTTTGATTGTGTATTGAGTCATCCGCCAAGTGATGTCATTCAAAAAGGTAACGTTGTTTGGATCCATAAACCTACAAGTTAATAGAATGTAACTATTAAAACATAACTGTCACACCCTCAAATTTCCACTTGCAGAGTTTTACCGCGAGGCGTATGACAAACCAGGATCCAAGTCAACGGTCACAATAAACAACACTATATGAAATACGTAAACTCGAAAACATAGTTCTCATAATCATTAAAACCGTAGCGGAAGCATTTAACCAGTTACAAAACCAAGTACCAACGTGTTCAAAATATTTATTTCAAAATATGAAACTAAGCCTAGACGCCAATGCAAACCCGTGCGCCTAGTCCAACAGTTGCTACCTTAGCGACCTGAGAAAAATATGTTAAAACGACGTCAACATATATAATGTTGGTGAGTTCACAGGTTTGTTTAATATGTTACCAAATGTTACCACGTATTACCAAAACGTTTCCATGTCCATACTACATCAATGTTACCAAGTACGCTAGCTAGGCTTATGTTTTGCTACTACTATGATTGGAAAACCATTACTAGACTGTTACCAGTGTTCATCCCGAATGTTCAGCAAATGTTTAGCAAGTTAGAGACAATATGCACCCGCCCGGCCCTCCAAGCCGTCGAGTGGGGCCTGTCAAACCCAATAGATCTATTCACATTTCCCTCGTTGTGCAACCCCGCACATTCATGGTTTCCCCCGGGACTTTCAAAGATCGTATAGCAACACAATGTTAAATCATAGTATGACATATGTTACCAAATAAGTTTAGCGCATGTTTTCTCCCCCAAAAAGTAAAAGCAGTAAAAGTGGGGCCGTGAACTCACCTTAGGTTGTGTTCTTCAAGTTTAATAAGAAAAGCCAAGTCCTTGATAATCCCAACTACCGGAAATCTATCAAAATGTTCATATAAGTGTTCCGACTAATAACCATATGGTTATCTAGTCCCTGATTGTCCAGATCGTGATCAATTATGTTTTAAAACGTGTTTTAAATGTTCAACTGACACTCTAGACCGACCCGACATCCCGTTGGTGACTCATTACCCTAACTAATCAAGTACACATATATTACACACAAGGTTCAAGCATAAACCACTTAGTTTGCATCAAAAATCTCATTTTTGATTCCATAGGGTCGAACCGGGAAATTTTGTTCCACCTTCACCCCTTTTAAGCCACGTTCGACCCATTGTAACAGATTCACCCATTATTGTCCAGGTTCAACCCTGGGATTCCACCTTCGACCCCCCGACTGGTCGAAGGTGCCCAGGTTCGACCCTGGTAGATTGTTCTTTCCCAAAACGCTTCAAAAACATCCAAAAACATCCCGAAACATCATCAATCACAGCAGTTAGGTATGAATAACATATCCCCACAAAACCCCACCAAATTTGCCCCAAAACCTACTCATTTTAGCCCTTTCCCAAAATGGCAAAAATTATGAAAGTGTCACCTCGTGCTTGAAATCCTTACCCAATTTGGAAACTTTTTGAAATCAATCTATAATCATCTTAATAGTGCTCAGTTTGTCGTGTGTTTGAAAACCTCAAAAAGTTCTGTTGATCATACTAGCATGCATCGAGCCCTAGCTTTATTAAAACCCCCAATTTAGACATGATATTATTAATCATCTAATCGTGACCATAAACAATCCTAAATTAGCATCAATATCAGCCCTAGATCATGTTTCTAGCATTAGTACAACAGCAAATCATTAAACAACACATAATATCACATAACACATAATTAACATATGTTTATTGATATGAAACCTATGTTTAATGATAGGGTTTAGGTTTAGAAAGATGTTTAAAAGGTTTTTATTGATAAAAACATCCTTAGAACAGATCTGGACATTTAGGGTTAGATGAAAACGAATTAAAATGTTTTGAAAAGGTTTAGGATTAAGAATACACTTTGGATTCTTGATTAGATGTTGTTTGTATGTTGGATTATGGAAAACAAGAGCAAAAACTCCTTCCTTAGTGATTAAAATTGTTTGAGAGTGTTTAGAGATGGTTAGGGTTTGTGAAATGGTGAAAAAAATGACAAGGTTTGGTATTTATACTAGTCCACATTCGCCCCTCTCTCAGGGTCGAATGTACCTTAACTGGTCGAATGAAATTCTATTGTTTTCACATCCCAGGTTCGCCCCTTCACTAGGGGTCGAACCAAGATCATTTCCCAGGTTCGCCCCCACGCTATGGGTCGAACCTGAACCTATGTTTTCTAGTCTTTCCAGTTTGTCGTGTTTAACGCATTTTAACGCATCCTAACACATGATCATGCAATTCTAACGCATGTTATGCACATATAGGCACGTATAATCATGTTCACACCTTGTAGCACACATTATCATGTTATGTTACACGTGTGTTAATAATCTACTTGTCCTACTTGATTCAGTTCATGTAATTTCACCAACAACGGGACCCGGTACTAGTGAATTCCCAAAATGACTCCCAATGATCCTCCAGATCATTGAACCCTGGACAATCCTATTATGACCCGACTCAATTAACCCAGTTAAGTCCATTTATAATGTTTCTTTCTAAGATAGACTTATGTTTTACTAAAATGTTTAAGCCGAACATGTCGGATGTCACATCATCCCCACGTTGAAAGAATTTTCATCACGAAAATTGCACGAAACCCCAAAATGAAAGAGACGAAAGGAAGGAAACGAAAAGAAAATTTACCGGTTGTCACATCATCCCCACGTTGAAAGGAATCTCGCCCCGAGATTCATTCAGCTTCAGCAGTAACATGCATAGACTCGAACGCACGCTTCAGAAAAAGATGAGGATACTTAGATTTCATCTGATCCTCCCGTTCCCATGTGAAATCCGGTCCACGATCCGAGTTCCAACGAACCTTAACGATGCGGAATTTACTCCGGTGAAGGCTACGAATCTTATAATCGAGAATCTCAACAGGTTCCTCCACTATGCGAAGACAATCATCAACCTTGATCTCTTCCAGTGGTACGATAAGAGATTCATCAGCCAAACACTTCTTCAAGTTAGACACATGGAAGACGTTGTGAACACTACCGAGCTCTGCCGGTAAATCAAGTCTGTATTCCACCGGTCCAATCCATTCCAGGATTGCAAACAGTCCGACATAACGAGGGTTAAGCTTGCCACGCTTTCCAAAGCGTATGACGCCTTTCCATGGTGAAACTTTCAGAAGTACCCTGTCCCCAACCTCGAACTCCAAAGGTTTGCGACGACGATCGGCATAACTCTTTTGACGATCCCGTGCGGCTGCCAAATGGTTACGAATTTGTACGATTTTCTCCGAAGTTTCATACACCAGTTCCGGACCAGTGAGCTAACTCTCGCCCACCTCAGCCCAACTCAGAGTAGATCGACATTTCCGTCCGTAAAAAGCTTCAAACGGAGCTGCCTTGATACTAGAGTGGTAGCTGTTGTTGTAACAGAACTCCACCAACGGTAGGTGAATCTCCCAACTTTTGCCAAAATCGATAACACATGCCCGAAGCATGTCCTCCAAGGTTTGAATCGTCCGCTCACTCTGACCGTCAGTTTGCGGATGATATGCCGTACTCATATCCAACTGAGTACCCAAAGCCTTGTGCAGAGCCTTCCAGAAACGCGAAGCAAAACGAGAGTCACGATAAAAGATAATAGAAACAGGCACCCCGTGCCGAGAGACTACATCCTTAAGATAAAGTCGAGCCAACCGCTTGAGTCCATCCATTTCCTTAATAGGTAGGAAATGTGCCGATTTTGTCAACTTGTCGACAATCACCCAAATCATATCACAACCACTTGGTGACTTCGGTAGTTTGGTGACAAAATCCATCGTGATTCGTTCCCACTTCCATTTTGGAATCTCAGGTTGTTGTAGGGACCCGGTACTAGTGTATTCCCAAAATGACTCCCAATGATCCTCCAGATCATTAAACCCTGGACAATCCTATTATGACCCGACTCAACTAACCCAGTTAAGTCCAATTATAATGTTTCTTGCTAAGGTAGACTTATGTTTTACGAAATTTTTTTAAATATATACGATTTTTAAATTATTATATGTATAAAATGTAAAGGTTTAAATCTACCAAAAAATAAGTTTATTGTTTGTTTATAAAATTTAAAGGTTTCAAATCGTGTCAAACAATTATTTTTAGCGGTCTTAATTTGATTGTTTGTTGCTATCTATTGACAGTTGTTAACGCTGAAAAAATAATTTTATTGTTTGTTACTATGTATTGACTAAAAAAAGTCAAACCGTGTCAAAAAATTAAATTTGTTAAAGAAGTCAAGCATTGTTAATAGTATAAAAAATTGAAACAATGTTGCAGTTATGAACCAAAAACTACAAATTAATGTTTAAAAAACGGTTTGCATTTTATAGAAAATTTAAATGTTTCAAATTTACCAAAGAATTGTTTAATTGTTTGTTTTTAAAATTTGAATGCTTGGTTCTAAAATTTACAGGTTTAAATCTACCAAATTTACCTTGATTGTTTGTTAAATTTTGTTGATTTTTACTAATAAATGTATTTTGACTTTTGAAAAACAATCTAAAACAATTACATTTAATAAAAAGTCAAAAGTTGCCAAAATAAAAAAAAAACGAATCTGTTTTGCATTTATAAAATGCAAACCGTTTAATTTTATAGTGTTTCAATTTACCAAAAATTGAGTCAAATTCAAACCTTAATTATTTAAAAAAAAGTCAAACCTTCATTCTTTATTTCATAATATTAAAGTGTTTCAATTTACCAAAAATTGACTATTGATTGGTTGGTAAATTTTTTTGATTAAAACATAAATTATTTACGTAATTACATAAATTGCAATTAATAAGAAATTATTATATTTTACTAATAAATTAAAACGATTTAATAACCGAAAATAACAAATTAAGGTTTAAAAAAAATTGTATAAAAACACCCTTAGCAACAAATGTATATTACTTCCAAAACCACCAAATAACATTCAAAGATATAACTAATTGTGTAACATAATATGCGAAATATAGTGTTTTTTTACTAATAAACATAACCCAAAATATTAGTAATTGTAAACACAAAACACCCCAAAATTCACGAATTACTACATGAGTAGTAAACGTGCAAAACTTTGTGACTACAAACGATTAAACATGTTCAAAAGTTACCCACTTAAAGTTTTCATCAAACCTAAACAACGTCAACAACTAAAGCACCTAATTACCGTCAACAACCATCCATTATGTTCAAAACTTACCCACCAAAAATATTATCAGTATACCAAAAAACAACCACCAATAACCAAACTAATTACCATTACCCTTAACAACATTAGAAAGCTTGAACACACCTTGATTCTGGAAAAACAGGAAATGCATTTCGTCACCAGGCTGGAGTTCCTTATCAGCTACAAAAGCCGGCATACCTTTTATGTAGTAACGGGGATTTCTTGACTCATCTTCAATCCCAACCGACACTCCCCAAGTAAAGTCCTCTTCATCACGAATGGTCAAAGCCCTCTTCCTGTTCAAATGGTTCTCCTTTGCCCAATCCTTATTCATACGCTACACAAATAATAAAGAATGGAACGTCATTTAAGTTCCTATCAAATTGAATCAACATATCATTAATTTCACATATAAACTCAAGCTGGTAATTGTAATCTATGACTCATGGACTATGTTAGAGTCTTAGCATAGCGACTACCGTGCACTAAAGTCTAAACTATAAAGTCTAAACTTAGTGAATGATGGACAGTGAAATCACTCCATTTATGCATAAATTGTTGGGCGTAGTTATAATATTGTCTAACATGGTCTCTAAATTAGATCGGCTGCTGTTCAGTTATAATATTGTCAACAGCCACTACTGTGCACATAAGTTACTTTTCATGTAAGTTCGTATCACTATGTGCAATTAATATGGATAAAGTATAGTGTAAAAACTAAAGTATAAAATAAAGTCTAAACATAGCGACTAATATACATTGAAAATCATTCGGTTTATGCAGTAATTTGTAAGTGTGTAGTTATAATATTGTCAACAGCCGTGTATGAATGAATTATGCTGATGTGGATTCCACTGGTTGTGAGTTTAATCGATTTTGAGTCTAAAAGTAGGGACTACTGTGCACATAAGTTATGTGCCATCTAAGTTAGTATCAGTTAGCGCAACTAATATGGATACACTAAAGTGTAAAAACATTAATAAACATTAGCGACTAATGTCCACATAACTTATATATCTAATTGCGGAAATAATTGTACTTACAAAGTGTTTATCAACTTTGAAAACCACTGGCACACCTACATCCTCGACATCTTCGGACTCATCATCTTCCAAATCACAATCATCATCCATTGGATCCTCTTCACTGTCATCATCAGAAAGGACAATGACGTCTTCCTCATTATAATAATCATCATCATCCTCTTCACTGTCGTCATCATCCTCCTCATTAACTTCAGCTTCCGAAACATGACCGGGAGGAAGAGTAAGCTTGTTTTTCAAAAAAAGCGACATATTGTAGGTGCTCTGTTAAATGAATAAAAAGAATTGTTAATAAAGTATAAAAAATTATAAAAAGTAAACAATAACAAAAATTATATAAAGATTTCAAAATCAATAAATAAAAACAGAGAAAACCTCATTAATAATTTCAAACACAATTAGATGATCAGCAGTAATTGAAAAAGCTTCCTTAATCATTGGCCATCCTTGAGTCACATAAATAGTACCATCGTCAACTGCTAGCGGTATCTGAAAGTGAGAGATGTATTGTAAAATACATCTATTTCTAGTGTAAAGTTTGTACAGTTTTCGAGTCATTTGGATAGTACTTTTATTAGCTTTAGGCTTGTACCAGTCTATTTTATTTAGTATAGTTTTTTATAAACTTTTATTAGTTTGGGGTCTTTTATAGTGTTCATCCATTTTATTTTACTAGTGGGGAACCCGCGCGTTGCAGCGGAGTCGATAATACAATTTAGTAGACATAAAAACATCATTAAATTGAGATGTCAACGTGTTGACTACCTAGCTTAGAAATATTGGTGAAGAGTTGTACTCCACACGACAATTTAAGTTGCATCAAAACCTTTGGTGAAACTTGTTTTTTATATATATAGGTAGGGTTGAAATGGATTGGTTCGACTCTGATACCAAATATAGGAGTATGCCCAAACAACATTGGTTAAAATCAAGCGATAAAAAAACGATAGTTCTATTGTTCGTTTCGGATACATATTCACCACCAAACCAAATAGTAGAAATAAAATAGATCTAAAAATCATTCGTGATATAGAATTCACCACACATACAAGCAATAGGGCGACGATTTGTTCTTCTTTACTGAGAGCGCAAATAAGGAGGTTACTATTATGAACTTGCTGTTGAACTATATAGAAACGTCTGCTACAGAAGAATCAAAGAAAAACTAATAAACATAATGCGCAAATAATTTTTAGATCAACCAAGCTGTTGATAAAGATAAGGAGCAAGAACTTACCCTTGCCAAATAGCACTTGTCCCCACAACTGCATCCATATCACCAAAAAAAATGCTAGATAAGTGAAAGCATAAACAAAATGATAATAAGAACTATGAGAAGGTTTATATTGTTGTGTTATATATTCAACTAATATACCTTTATATATATTAAATAGAACCTTTTAATTTTGATTCTAAACTATATATAATCAATTCTTTAATAAAAAAATATAGTAAAACCAATGATGGAACACAAACAACTCAAATCAATTCCCTATTTATGTTTTACACAAACTAAAGTTGTAAAGAAATAGACAATAATAAACGAATACAAATTACCTCATAGGAACATCTAATGTCGATAATAAATTACATACCTAAATACACAAATGCAGGTTCAAAATATGTATAAAGGAAGGAACAGACAAACACATTATGTATGAGTAGACAAAAGAAAACAATAATCTCATTAGCACATATACACAAACACTTGGCGTGCAGGACGTAAATTTCTTGAAAAGGGAAGGAGATAGACACTTCCAAACATAACTTACTACCTGTAGACTACCATCGACAACCACTAGTGGTGTGCCGGCCAGAGGTCACCTATGTCGCCGACATTGGAAATCTTCACCTATACACCACTACATCCACCAATAACAGAAATCATCAAAAAAAAAAAATGCATGCATCAAATTCCTTTAAATTGCATTTCAAACAATTATAACATCAATTAACCGATCAACAATTTTAGCCTAACACGGTAAAAACAAAGAACATTTCAATCTGGGTTACCTTATCAAATCCAGCAGACACTGATGGTAGAATGAGGTGTGCAAAGACATGCGACACAAGAATAACAACAACATCACCGTACCCAAACAACACAGGTTTCACCATCCTCGAATCATGATATAAAGGAGGTCCACACGTAGGAAACATTGTGGCATTAAAGAAGGAAGTTGTTCTTCTTTATGGAGAGCGAACTGCATTGATGATTATTACAAGTATTAATTAGTTATTGAAGTATCATTAATGTGCTCACAAATTCAACCGGTTACAGCTTCATCAGATAAGAGGAAGAGAATGTGAAAGGAGTAGAGAATATTAACTTTCTTATTGATAAGTAAAAGACTTATTTACCCTCACCAAATTTTTATAAAGGGCATCAAGTGTTTGTACCTTGAGTAATTAAACTTGTAATTACTTAAATTTGTTAGGTATCTCCCTCTCATGCTTTATAAGATTGTATAGATATTTTGGTAGGTGTTCATGGACGTTAAAGCGTAAACGAGTAACTTTAATCAAGTCAAGAGCACCGAATTATAATAATAATAATAAAAACATAAAAATGTGACTTTAAAGTCACGGGCCCGCGGCCCAAACAACATAATTTAAGATGGAATATTAGGAAAGGAGCGACATTATTACTCTCTATATTAAATGAAAGACAGATAAACAGTAACTAAATCTGATTGGCCACGTATTGTTTCTCTTTTTTAATAGTGACTTTATTTTTTATTTTAAGATAGCCATAATATTTTGGCAGTTTCTTACTATATACTTCACTTTATTTTGGTTGTTTGTTACTATTTACCTCACATTGATTTGACTTTTTTTTTTATTTACCTTCACCTTTTTGTTTGATATTCTAAATAAAGGAACACTTTATTAACATCTCCTTACTAATGAGCACAACTCTTTTAGGCTAATGTACATCAATATTTATAAAACATTTTTTTTTATCATGCACTAACATTTAAAAACCTATTTTTTAATATAGTTGTAAGAGAACTTTCGGAACTCATGACGGTTCGGTACAGTATCGGATTTTTTGTTGATTTATCATTGAATATCGGCACTAAACCGTTACCGTACCGATCATTTTTGGCATACTTTTACCCATTATTGGCATTTTTCTGGACCGGTACTTTCATTAACGGTATCAGTTCGGTATATTGCTACCGTCGTCTCACAACAACGCACAAATGTAAACCGCGCCCTGCGGCAACGCGCGGGTAACTAGCACTCTAGTTAATATTGAGAAGAAGACTAATTCGGAAGGCGGCGATAATTATTTTTCGGAGAGGACATCAAGAAGTGCCGCAAGCATTAATTATAAAAGGAGGAGGGAACGGGTCAGCGAAAGAGATATTTTTTTTTGGAGAGGAGGACAGCAACAGCCAATATTATTAGAGAGGCAAGCCAAGGATCAAAGGTTCTAAGCTAGGGAGCGAGTATTCGGGTGTCAATCATTCGGTTCTTTCGTTTCTTTATTATCTTTGTTCTAAACCATGATTGCTGAATTTTTATTTGTCTTTGTTTCAATTTTCAAGATGCTTTGTGGCTAAAACTTTTATAGCTATCTAGACCAAGACAAATAAATATGTTTTGATTTGATTTTTCTATGGTTTTTGGAACGTGTTTTGGATTTATGATTCAGTAAAGATTTTGATTTCTCTAGATCTGGTGTATGTGCGTATCTTTTATTTTTTGATTGTCACTTATTCACTCCACTTGCACTTTTGTGAATGTCTTTCATGTATGAGTGCTAGTTAGGTTGCAGACTTTGTGTAGCAACTAGTTTATGGTTAATAGTCGCGAGTTTACCATAGGAGTGATATTTGGTGGTTAGAAGATTTTAGGTATTCTTCCAAGTTCAATAGCTGTAAGGTGGGGGCTTGTTGGTATGTCTAGGTTGTTAAATTGCTAGGTTAGAGGCTTTGTGAGAAGGTCTGCCTAGTTTCCCTTTCAATTCTTGCATATCAAGTTAGATCTAGGCTTCAATAATTACCCCTTGCACCTAGTGTAGTGAGGCTTTCGCGCTGTGAGGTAGATTGTCTAGCGGGTACTCGATCATAAGAGTTAGATAACCTGTGAGGGTTTGTACTCCAACCGGTGGTTTAACAGCACAACAATATTCTAGGGTTTCCCCTTGAGAAGGGTCGAGGGTGTCTAGTTTATTCTTGATGTTTAGTATTTTAAGATCCCGGTTCCAAATCAATTCCATAACCATAGAAGCTTATCAGGCATAGTTAGGAGTCTGGTCTAGGTAGTGTCTTGTCATCATCTGAATTCAGCTCAGCTAAGTTCGTGTCTTTAGTTCAGTTCAGTTTAGTTAACCTTAGTTAATCTTTATTTTATTTGCAATTAGTCTGTTATAAAACCCCCCCTCTAAGCAATAAAACATTATTAAGTCAGTTTGTAGATAAGTAATCGAGTCTAATTTACGTTTTCTAGTAGAGTCTCGTGGGTTTGATACTCAGACTTACTTTAGCTATACTGCACTGACCGGTACACTTGTCGGTTGTGTGGTTTAGGTTTAGAGAGTCTTAGGTTATAAATTTAAAACTTAGAGTGTCTAGTTTAGGTTAATTTAGTTAGTTATTACTAAGCCACTTTTAGCACATCAGTGTGCACTTGAATGAGCAGTAACGTCAATTGGATCCAATGGAACGGTTCGGTTGAATAATCCATGAAGAACGAAACAACTGATATGCTGGAAAAAATACAAACAATGTTAACACATTACAATCAGTTTTTGTATAAAAAATATTCTATAATACAAGATTTAGTGGAGTTGTTATAAAAAACATACCAAACGTTTCTCGGTTGTAAGTGGATCGCCCAATCTGCAGTAGAAGAAGCTAACAGGTGCACACTGTGACATCCGTCACCTTTTACTTTTTTGCTTTGTACAACTTCAATCCTTCATGTTTCCTTGTTTTGACATTTCTAGCCCTTGTAACCTTGGAATTTTTTTTAACTATATATACAAATTTATATATTGTATTCATTTTAAATATAACATATTATTAATATAATAATTAATAATGAAAATAAAAGATTGTTTTTTTTTTATTTCACCAACTCAAATTGTCTTAATGATTGAAATCGTTGAATCTTGGTCAACCAGTCAACCTCCTCTATATTAAAGTATTCCTACCTTGTTTTGATCCACTATTATGTTTCCTTACTACTACCACACAATTTTCTATTTCTATGTTTAGATATTGGCTCTTCATTATTAAATTTCATATATCACCATAGAACCATTTTAAAAAAAAAAAAGTAATAACTAACAGTAATGTTAAACGTTTTGGGTTGCAATATACTTTCTTTATATATCTAACGATTATGCTTACAAATAAATATATATACACATTTCTGTCCTTAACTTCAAATGTTAGGTTTTAAATATATTTCATATAAAAAAAATTAACAAACGTCATGTATAACACATATTCTTCTGACTTTGTGTATTTAATATGAAGAGTTCTTTTTCATAGTTTACAAAATATCAAGTAACCTATATGCATATGATCCTTAAAATTAAAAAAAAAAAAAAAAAGGTGATTGTGATATTATGTATGTGTCATAAACCAACATGGAATAATTTAGAATTGGTTGAGTAATATAAATGGAAAAAAAAAATTGGATGTTGCTCTTTTACCATTCCAAAATACAATTTCCCTTATAATCATCATCAATCTCGGCAATGATTTATTGACATACTCCTTTACCTACCTTTAATGGCCATCAAAACACCACAAGACTATTGTTAGTTTACATATGATTTATTCTCTATAAAATCACGAATGGCTTACTCGAAATTTTGGGATCTCCACTCGATCTTCTTCCTTCCGCAATCCTACACACAAGCCACCGTCACCATAGCAACCTGTGTCACCATTGCTCACGACTTCTGACCACGTCATCGCAAGTACCGGCTCTTTTTCTTCATCGACTCTTTTTTTTTTTAGTAACCATCGCCATACACCACCCCTCGGTTTAACAACCATGACTTTTCGCCACCCACTTGATACAATCGTTAAGAATTCATTCACTCCTGCAAGATTTGGTGAAACATATCTGGCGACATCAATGCCACCATCGTGATCAGCCCTTAGGATATACGGCCACCATTTGTCGTCACGAACCAGACTCGTCTTTACTTGCAAAGAATAGCTTCTCGTCACCTGAATAGTGTGACTCTAGTTCAGGTTAGCGTCCATCTTTGTAATATTTATTCTCATTATGATGATTCGTTATGACTTTCGGCGACTACGGACCATTTGGTTTTTTTTGACAAATGGCATGAATCTCGTTAAGGATAAACCATATTTATTTATTTTTTTAACCATGAAATACCTTTCCGACTCATTTCGCTTTGTGGCTAGTCCTCGCATATTTGACCAAGTTTGCAATCTAATAGCCCATAGATACTAAATTCACATCCTGTGACAATATGGTGGAGTGTTCAATTTAGTTTGTGCCGATGTATAAACAAGAGGTGGTTAAAAAATTTAAATATCATAACATAAATAATTTGATTGATTAGTTTTCAACAAGTTATAGGCTGTTGCCTATTTACGAGTTCTCCAACTTTAACTAATAATTTGAATATGTTTTCTAGAATATTTAATTTGTAGTTTTGGCATAATAATTCCAGGTAATAAAATGGGGTAGGCTATATGTTGCAAATGTTTGGCATGTTTTGAACTATTTTCCAAAAAAAAAAGGAATGAGTTAATAACTAAATTTTCGAATGCGTGGTTTATTAAGAAATTGTTGTCGAACCTATCATCAAAGCAAGAGTAGTAATGGTCTCCGTCGCCGGACAGTCAACGAGTCAGAGAATTATGTAGTCGAGTTATTACTCATAAATTTTAATAATGAAAATATAGGTTTAAGCATAATTCATTGATTCTTGTTGATTTCTTACCAGTGCATCACAAACAAGGTGAGTATTTCCTATCCCCTTTTTGTCTTTATTCACTTTTGGGGTGTTACATGTACACTAATACAAATTACACATACAAGTTCACATTTTTACAATACAATTCTAGTACTATGTGCATTTGCTTACAAACGTGCTTTATGCTTAGACATTACATGTAGAATACATTTGTACTTAGTGAAATCATTAACATTGTACAAGCCGACCTTAACATTGGATAGCGCTATTGAATTGACAACCCACCTAGGTGATTCTCCCCCTTTTTCATCAGAGAATCCATGGTCATTGTTAAGTTATTATCCATTTATTGGATAAGTACACCGCTGTTCATTTAGTACATTTATACAGTCACGGGATTGATTTCGCTCATTTGTATGATACATAGTTTACATAAATGCATTGTAGCTTTGCACTTGAATTGTATAACATTTTCCAACTTACTATATGTATTAAAACTAGGAATGCTCACCAACATTTCATATGTTGACAAAACTTATTTTGTACATGTTTCAGGTGCAGTTTGATCTTAATTCCATAGCATTGGATTTTAGTGCTTGCTTTTAATAATTTATTTCAAATTTCATGTTTTGTTCAGACTTTTGTATTTTTCCCATTTCATCCATGTAAGACAATTTAAATTATTCAATAATATATTTACATTTTAGTACCATGTGCTTTTGAACAATCGTCACTACGTGACACCTCGATGATTCCGCCATCGGTTGGGGTGTTACAGATTGGTATCAGAGCCATGGTTATAGGGAATTAGGTTATTAGAATGCCTTTTAGCCTAGTCTATAACTAAGCTTACATTCACGAGTCCTCTCGTGTATATTTCTCTTTATTCTTATGTTTTTCTCCCAAGAAATTTTCGCTATGATTCTTTCTCGTTATTCTTTCGATATTTTGCTTGGAGAAGAAGACACTCGTATTTCACAAACGAAACAATATCACCAAGTTAGGAGTGACATCCATACCATTGTGATTAGTTTCACTCCTCTATATGTTAATCATAGTTCTCCAACCATTGTAGAATAACCATTTGCCTGCAATGTTTAACACTTTAATGTCATAGACTTTATCATCCAAGGTTCGGATCTTGGTATTCCCAGCAGGATAACCATACTTGTCGATACAACCATCATAGTCACTTGGTAACCCCTGAGAACAAACTGCAAAATTTATTAGGATATTATAAAATTACTGTAGTATCTATACAATAAAACCATGATTCATATCTTACCAAACAAACACGGCTGTTATTTTCCGACTTAACCCAAAATCCGTAAACCATTGTAACACGGATGTGTATGCACCTGTACCAATCCACAAAACATAATAAATAATACATATCTTAATGTTTAAATGATAAAAACAATTACAAACTCAATCAAATCTTTGTATCAGAAAATCTATACATAATAGAAAATCCACTTTGATAAATTCATGGTATTAACTCCTTATTGACCCATTTGACATCCTTTCTTGTTAGTTACAATCTTTATATATAAAATGAATAAGACACTTCAGGCTAACAGAAAATCCACTTTGATCAATTCATGGTCTTAACTCCTTTTGACCCATTTGACATCATTTCTTGTTAGATACAATCTTTATATGTTAACTGTTATTAGTAGTATACAACACCATTTCAATCCATTCGTAGCTATCTTAAAACATTAATTGATTCCTTAATCGAAAACTAAAACATAAAACACTAAATGGAAACCTAAAACACAAATCCATTAGTAGTTTTCTTAAAACATCAATTGAACACTAAATCGAAATCTAAAACATAAACCCTAAATACAAACCTAAAACATAAAGCCCTAATCAATCTTAAAACATAAATTGAACAAAAAAAATCCCTAAATCGATACCTAAATCATAAACCCCTAAATTGAAACCTAAAAGCATAACAATCCATTCGTAGCTTTCTTAAAGCATCAATTTAACCATAAATCGCAACCTTAAACATTAACCCTAATTTGAAATCTAACACTTAAACCACTAATCAGTCTTAATAAATCAAACCTTAGAACATCAATTGAACAAAAAAATCCCTAAATCGATACCTAAACCATAAACCCCTAAATTGAAACCTAAAAGCATAACAATCCATTCGTAGCTTTCTTAAAACATCAATTTAACCATAAATCGTAACCTTAAACGTTAACCCTAATTCGAAATCTAACACTTAAACCACTAATCAGTCTTAATAAATCAAACCTTAAAACATCAATTGAACAAAAAAAAATCCCTAAATCGATACCTAAACCATAAACCCCTAAATTGAAACCTAAAAGCATAACAATCCATTCGTAGCTTTCTTAAAACATCAATTTAACCATAAATCGTAACCTTAAACATTAAATCTAATTTGAAATCTAACACTTAAACCACTAATCAGTCTTAATAAATCAAACCTTAAAACATCAATTGAACCCTAAACGACTGTTTGACAGATGATTGAAACATATATCAGTTTTTACAGTTGTTGAACCATAAAAACCCTAACTTTAAACATAAAACATTAACCCTAAATCATCTCTCAAATATAAAACGATTAATATGAATGAACAATAACAATCGAAAACTATAGAACAATAACTAAATTAGAAAACAGAGCAAAAGATTAACATTAATCGAAAGTTTGAAAACATATATGGAAAATATGTGAAACAAAAGAAAGAATAATCGATCAATGAACATCGATTTAGTGAAATAACAATCAAATACAGATTACCTTGGATTAGAGAGAGAGATTATGTTTAATCGCCGTTGAATCACTGAGATTACGGTTTTCGCTAGAAGGAGGCGATGATATTATGCAATGTTATGTCCGTTCCTTTTTTGAGGGTATATATTTTCTGGATTTTTGATTAAAAAAAAGAAAATTTTATAAAAACTCACATCATGCCATGTGGCTAAATGAGAGGATGAGAGAGGATTGCTAGTGGGATGAGATAATGCCATGTGTCCAAAATGACTTTCAAATATTATATGTATAGATGTGACTTTATAGAAATGGAAAAAATCATACAAGTGAAACACTTGTAAAACTTACTTTTTTTAACGATAGCTTATCTCTAATAGCATTAACATCCCCTTTCATTATTGTTTATCTGATAATTTAACTAAAAATCATATTTTTTAAAATTTATATCTTATTTTAAAAACCTTTAACATCCCATCCATCATATTTATCTTTATCTTATTCTCAAACACTTATTTTATTATATTTCTCATTAAAATGAACTTACAATAGTTTAATGTATGGTGAATAGTAGTTTTTCATATAATGGGTTGAGTTATTCTACAAAGACTATAAGAAAAATGAAAAGGGTGAGAAGCCACTAGAAAATAACATATGTCCAAAGGATTAAACAAGTGGGAAGGGTAATTTTGTCAAAAGAATATACACATGCAATTCACATGTCATTTCCACCTTCATTTTTAAACGTCTGTAACTTTTTTATAGGTCATCTTTTTTTAAAAAAAAATTATACCATAAAAGTGAGCATTGTTTTCTCTTTAATATGACTACCACATTGTTATACTTTTGAAAAAAAAAAGTCGAAAACCCAGCTGTGTAAGACATAATATAGATAACATAAAACACAATGGGTACCAATTAAATATGCTATGAACAATAGGGTATAAAACACAATGAACAGACTAATAAAACACAATGGACGATATACTAAAGACACAATGAACAAAAGACTAAAACACAATGAATACTTTTGAAAAAAAAAAGTCGAAAACCCAGTTGCGTAAGACACAATGGAGATAACATAAAACACGAGTACCAATTAAATATGCAATGAACAATAAGGCATAAAACACAATGAACAGTCTAATAAAACATAATGGACGACATACTAAAGACACAATGAACAGAATACTAAAACACAATGAATAATAGACTTAAACACAATGAACAACATAATAAAACACAATGTACACCAAAAATACAAAACCCATTTGCGTAAAACACTATGGAAAGCATACTAAAAACATATGGACAAAGTTAAATCATGTGTAGACTAAAAAAACATAAATAACATATTTATAAAGCACACGCTTTATAAATAACATATGGACAAAGTTAAATCGTGTTAAATGGGTTTTCTTCTTCATTGTGTCTTCTGCTCGTTCATTGTGTTATATATATATATATATATATATATATATATATATATATAAGACAATGAACGAGCAAAAGACACAATGAAGAAGAAAACCCATTTAACACGATTTTTTTTTTCAATTTTAATGTAACAATATGGTACTCATATTAAAGATAAAAAAATGCTCGTTAATATGATGAAAACTTTTTTTAAAAAAAATATCGTATGAAAAAGTTATAGACGTTTTAAAATGACGGGGGAATTGTCATGTGCATTGCATTTGGAGAGAGAAAGTCAACAAAATTGGTTTTCCTTTTATGCCTTCCTCTAATTTATTATTTATTTTTTTTCAACAAACTAATCTCAACCTTTCAAATATAAGATCAATAGACCACGATTATTTCTCACAATATCTAAAAAAAGTGTCTTGTGTATTTAATCATAACCCTTCATATAATAACATTTTTTTCATAATATAAAGATGAGATATACAATAATGGATGAGTTATAGTGGTATTTTTAGTAGGTTATTTTAAATCTTAAAGATGGAGAAAGGGTTTAGTGGTTTTTTTTTTTTTTTAGTTTGTGACTTTCTATATTGTGGCAGAGTCCATCACATCCCCCAGAAGTATATGGGGGTCCCTAGCCACACACTCAACGGCATCACCAGGCCAAAGCCTGGTGTCGTGGGAGTGGCCGGCCCTGGAGAGGCAGTGCCCCTCTGGGCAAAGGGCGCTAGGGCTACCACTCGGAAAATTTCCCGCCACCTGCCACTTGACAGATGTTGCACCCTCCAGGGACGAAGCATTTGAAGCGCCAGGGGTGGCCCTGACCCCCTGTTTTTTGGCGCAATAGTGGAAATTTGCGATTTTATAGGTAAATTAAGTTCGGGTTGAGTCCGGCCCCCGCCGATTTGTCACTGCCGATCAAAAAAAATTGAGTCCGGCCCCCTCCGATTCGAGAACCAAGTTTCGCCCCTGGCACCCTCCACAAGTGGCAAGCCTCTCTGTAGTAAATGCACGGTACTAGAAAACCGGGGGACCATCAGAATCGAACTTGCCACCTACAAGTAGGCTAGTTTCGACCATCACTTGGCAATACCCACACTTTGCATCCCAAGGGGATCGAACCTTGCCCTCACGCCAAAGTGAGAGAGGCTCACCAACCACTGAGCTACAAAGTGGGGTTGGAAGGGTTTAGTGGATGGGTTATGAATGCTCTAACTATTATTAACAATATCTCTAAATGTCTTAACATCATTTTTTTTTTGAACAGCCAACGAATCAATTCCGAGCACTCTCGGGCACCCTTTTGGCGAATCAGGTACTCGAGAGTACCCAGGCCACCAATTGCCACCAATTCCCGGGAAAACCCGACCACTCACCCGCCCGAAGGCACGGCGGTGAAATAGTCGGTAAAACCGGTCGGGATCAGGACTCGAACCCAAGCCAATGGCCGGGTCATCCCTCATTTCCCATCCACCAATGTCCTCCAAATGTAGCTAGTGGGAATTGAACCCAAGCCTCCCATGGGAAACTTTAGGCCCTCAACCAACTAGGCTACAAGTGTTGGACTTCTTAAACCACTAATCAGTCTTAATAAATCAAACCTTAAAACATCAATTGAACAAAAAAAAATCCCTAAATCGATACCTAAACCATAAACCCCTAAATTGAAACCTAAAAGCATAACAATCCATTCGTAGCTTTCTTAAAACATCAATTTAACCATAAATCGTAACCTTAAACATTAAATCTAATTTGAAATCTAACACTTAAACCACTAATCAGCCTTAATAAATCAAACCTTAAAACATCAATTGAACCCTAAACGACTGTTTGACAGATGATTGAAACATATATCAGTTTTTACAGTTGTTGAACCATAAAAACCCTAACTTTAAACATAAAACATTAACCCTAAATCATCTCTCAAATATAAAACGATTAATATGAATGAACAATAACAATCGAAAACTATAGAACAATAACTAAATTAGAAAACAGAGCAAAAGATTAACATTAATCGAAAGTTTGAAAACATATATGGAAAATATGTGAAACAAAAGAAAGAATAATCGATCAATGAACATCGATTTAGTGAAATAACAATCAAATACAGATTACCTTGGATTAGAGAGAGAGATTATGTTTAATCGCCGTTGAATCACTGAGATTAGGGTTTTCGCTAGAAGGAGGCGATGATATTATGCAATGTTATGTCCGTTCCTTTTTTGAGGGTATATATATTTTCTGGATTTTTGATTAAAAAAAAAGAAAATTTTATAAAAACTCACATCATGCCATGTGGCTAAATGAGAGGATGAGAGAGGATTGCTAGTGGGATGAGATAATGCCATGTGTCCAAAATGACTTTCAAATATTATATGTATAGATGTGACTTTATAGAAATGGAAAAAATCATACAAGTGAAACACTTGTAAAACTTACTTTTTTTAACGATAGCTTATCTCTAATAGCATTAACATCCCCTTTCATTATTGTTTATCTGATAATTTAACTAAAAATCATATTTTTTAAAATTTATATCTTATTTTAAAAACCTTTAACATCCCATCCATCATATTTATCTTTATCTTATTCTCAAACACTTATTTTATTATATTTCTCATTAAAATGAACTTACAATAGTTTAATGTATGGTGAATAGTAGTTTTTCATATAATGGGTTGAGTTATTCTACAAAGACTATAAGAAAAATGAAAAGGGTGAGAAGCCACTAGAAAATAACATATGTCCAAAGGATTAAACAAGTGGGAAGGGTAATTTTGTCAAAAGAATATACACATGCAATTCACATGTCATTTCCACCTTCATTTTTAAACGTCTGTAACTTTTTTATAGGTCATCTTTTTTTAAAAAAAAATTATACCATAAAAGTGAGCATTGTTTTCTCTTTAATATGACTACCACATTGTTATACTTTTGAAAAAAAAAAGTCGAAAACCCAGCTGTGTAAGACATAATATAGATAACATAAAACACAATGGGTACCAATTAAATATGCTATGAACAATAGGGTATAAAACACAATGAACAGACTAATAAAACACAATGGACGATATACTAAAGACACAATGAACAAAAGACTAAAACACAATGAATACTTTTGAAAAAAAAAAGTCGAAAACCCAGTTGCGTAAGACACAATGGAGATAACATAAAACACGAGTACCAATTAAATATGCAATGAACAATAAGGCATAAAACACGATGAACAGTCTAATAAAACATAATGGACGACATACTAAAGACACAATGAACAGAATACTAAAACACAATGAATAATAGACTTAAACACAATGAACAACATAATAAAACACAATGTACACCAAAAATACAAAACCCATTTGCGTAAAACACTATGGAAAGCATACTAAAAACATATGGACAAAGTTAAATCATGTGTAGACTAAAAAAACATAAATAACATATGGACAAAGTTAAATCGTGTTAAATGGGTTTTCTTCTTCATTGTGTCTTCTGCTCGTTCATTGTGTTATATATATATATATATATATATATATATATAAGACAATGAACGAGCAAAAGACACAATGAAGAAGAAAACCCATTTAACACGATTTTTTTTTTTCAATTTTAATGTAACAATATGGTACTCATATTAAAGATAAAAAATGCTCGTTAATATGATGAAAACTTTTTTTAAAAAAAAATATCGTATGAAAAAGTTATAGACGTTTTAAAATGACGGGGGAATTGTCATGTGCATTGCATGTGGAGAGAGAAAGTCAACAAAATTGGTTTTCCTTTTATGCCTTCCTCTAATTTATTATTTATTTTTTTTCAACAAACTAATCTCAACCTTTCAAATATAAGATCAATAGACCACGATTATTTCTCACAATATCTAAAAAAAGTGTCTTGTGTATTTGATCATAACCCTTCATATAATAACATTTTTTTCATAATATAAAGATGAGATATACAATAATGGATGAGTTATAGTGGTATTTTTAGTAGGTTATTTTAAATCTTAAAGATGGAGAAAGGGTTTAGTGGTTTTTTTTTTTTTTTTAGTTTGTGACTTTCTATATTGTGGCAGAGTCCATCACATCCCCCAGAAGTATATGGGGGTCCCTAGCCACACACTTAACGGCATCACCAGGCCAAAGCCTGGTGTCGTGGGAGTGGCCGGCCCTGGAGAGGCAGTGCCCCTCTGGGCAAAGGGCGCTAGGGCTACCACTCGGAAAATTTCCCGCCACCTGCCACTTGACAGATGTTGCACCCTCCAGGGACGAAGCATTTGAAGCGCCAGGGGTGGCCCTGACCCCCTGTTTTTTGGCGCAATAGTGGAAATTTGCGATTTTATAGGTAAATTAAGTTCGGGTTGAGTCCGGCCCCCGCCGATTTGTCACTGCCGATCAAAAAAAATTGAGTCCGGCCCCCTCCGATTCGAGAACCAAGTTTCGCCCCTGGCACCCTCCACAAGTGGCAAGCCTCTCTGTAGTAAATGCACGGTACTAGAAAACCGGGGGACCATCAGAATCGAACTTGCCACCTACAAGTAGGCTAGTTTCGACCATCACTTGGCAATACCCACACTTTGCATCCCAAGGGGATCGAACCTTGCCGTCACGCCAAAGTGAGAGAGGCTCACCAACCACTGAGCTACAAAGTGGGGTTGGAAGGGTTTAGTGGATGGGTTATGAATGCTCTAACTATTATTAACAATATCTCTAAATGTCTTAACATCATTTTTTTTTTAACGGCCAACGAATCAATTCCGAGCACTCTCGGGCACCCTTTTGGCGAATCAGGTACTTGAGAGTACCCAGGCCACCAATTGCCACCAATTCCCGGGAAAACCCGACCACTCACCCGCCCGAAGGCACGGCGGTGAAATAGTCGGTAAAACCGGTCGGGATCAGGACTCGAACCCAAGCCAATGGCCGGGTCATCCCTCATTTCCCATCCACCAATGTCCTCCAAATGTAGCTAGTGGGAATTGAACCCAAGCCTCCCATGGGAAACTTTAGGCCCTCAACCAACTAGGCTACAAGTGTTGGACTTCTTAACATCATTTGATTATAATTTTTTAAACGTGATGCATCCTTAATTATATGTATATATTTATACTACAAAACAAGGTTCAATGTTTGCTTAGATGATAAGCTAAATGTGATTACGTTACTACTGAGTGAGGTGACGAAGGGCGTGACGTGAGGGGGTCCACGAGTGACGTTTGCTTGGTTAAAGCTACTTCTAAAAGGCCGGCACCATTATAATATGAAATTTCCAAATTTACCCTCCTTTTTTTTTATATTTTTCATTTAATTCCATAACTAAGTAAAATATATCAAGATAGCGAGTAGGCGGGTAACAAGCTGCGCCGCCACCCCTTTCTGAATATCAAATCCTAATCTACTAAAAACGTATCCATGCCCACACGGAACCGAGACACTACTATGAATCACCCGCTGGACCCTGGTTAGGAAACGGGTAGCATCCGGTGCCAATGAGCCAAAAGTATCAAAGGCCAAGGGTACAAAAAAGTGTTGGTTCTCCTCGCAGGCTTTTGCATGTTTTTCTACCTTCTTTACTTCTGTTTTCCGCACTGCTTACCATGCTACAAAGCCACTATCGCTCAACCCAACTAGAGGAGATACACTCGTCAAGTCAACACAAGCATGCTTACCCCCTGCCCACCCAAAGACAAGGAGATCTGCTGGTCGTAAGGTGGATCTCCCTTCCGCTGGATCCGAGAGGAAGTTCATAGGGGCCTCCTTTTTGGCTGAGATCCCAGCCCGTCTTAAAATGTCCCACAGAATATCTCGAACCCAATCATGCCGATATTTGAAACCGGGTAACTCCTTACAATGAACCGCATGTTCCCCGTATTCATCCAAGCAGGCCTTACGGCAAATCAGACAGATTTCATCTCCTTGTACATGAGGATCATCAAGCGATATTTAAGAATGACCCTGTATTTTTTAAAATATATATATATATATATATATATATATATATATATATAGGAAAAAGATCAAATAGGAACCAAGAGCCTAGTTAGGAACTTAGGAACCAATCTGAGCCATTCATCTTTGACCTTGATCTAGGGGGTAGTTATGTAATTAGACAATTAAATATTATATTTTAATTTAATTAAAAGTTTTATATATGGCAGTTAATTATCTTCCTGCAATTTATATGCAAGTTTTTTTTTTACTTTCCTTAAATCTCTCAACCTATTATCATCTCTAATCCAAAATCAAAAAAAATCACGTTCGATTGAATTCCATTGAATCGAAATAACTTCCAGTCGAATTCAGAAGATTTAAATTGATTGAATTGAAAAAACTTTCGATTTAAAAGAATCTAAAATCGGCCAACGATTCAGATTTTCAAGTTATGGATAATAATTCTATACATGAAAACATTGAATCACAATCTCATGTGATAGAAGATCATATAACCGTTGTATATATGTGTTTGATGATGATGATGAATGAACAAAAAAAAACTGATATACACCAATGTACACTTCAAAAACGAATATACACCAATGTATATTTGTGTACATCAATGTATATCTGTGTTGATGATGATGAATGAAAAAACCAATGTACACCAATGTATATCTGTGTTGATGATGTTGAATGATGATGAATGAAAAAACGAATATACACCAATGTATATCTTGTGTCGGTGATGATGATGAATGAAAAAACGAATATACACCAATGTACACTGTTGTATATATACCGAGATATAATTTTAATAGTATATACAATACATACGTTTGGGTATACCATAAACACTAATTTGTTGTTTCCAAATATACATGAGTTTCTTATTAATTACCTAATAAATGATATTGAACAAAAGACATTAATACCCACTTTATTAAAATAACAATTAATTAAAGTTTTACTTATTTACAATCATGCCATTGAAGATGGATGGCTCAGATTGGTTGCTATAGTTCCTACTTAAGGGTTGGTTCCTATTTGAACCCTACCCTATATATATATATATATAGGCTATGTATCCATTGGAAACCATGTTGAGTTGGAGAAACCCTTGAAACTCATCCTAGGGTCACCATCTCTCCACATATACCATCTTACTTTTGGCATGAAGGGTAAGATGGTAACTTCAACCCACCCCACCCCACCCCAATCCCCAATAAAGAGAAACAAGATCTCACACACACTCCTCGCTCACTATCTCAAACAAACACTACTTTCTCTCTCTCTATCACACACTCATCTTTCTCTCTCTCGAGAGAGAGAGATTCAGATCTGAATATGGTGGGGGGTTTCAATCACTCTTCTCTCACTATCTCAAACATAATAATCTAAACTCAAACCAAGGTAGGTTTTTTGTTTGTGGGTTGGTTTTTTGTTGTGTTGGGTTTTTCGGCTCAAGAAGAAAGACGACGAGAGGGCGACGGTTGGGGTTCGGCGTTTCGTTTTCGGTGTCGGCGTTTTTAATTGGTCATGACAACGTGTGAAAATGGAGTTTCCTGTTAAGATTTTCGGTGTTTCGTTTTCTGTTACAGATCTGAAGTTTTTTGGTGTCGGCGACGGTGGTGTTGATGATGGTGGTGTCGGATGTTTGCTCAGAGGGTGGGGGTGATGATGGTGGGTAAGTTATTTACAGTTCTACTCTATGTTGTTGTTATTATTATTATTATTATTATTATTATTATTATTATTATTATTATTATGTAGCAGCTTAAGGGGGTTATGTATAAATTAGTCACCAAGTCTATTGTAAAGGGAATGATGAATAAATGAACAAAAGAAGCTTTCTGGTCTTATCTTCTAGACGAAAAAGTGTCTGTTGCACATGGACTAGATTTGTGTTGTGTTTTCACATTCTTCATTTCATCTACATCTGAATCATGCCTGCTTTTTTTCAGGTTCGGGCAGGATGTTTCTCAGACATTGTATTATTATTGAGAGTGAAGTATGCCTTTAAAGAACAATTGTAACACCCTAAACCATTATACAGAAACTTGCAGCGGAAAAACCAACCGAAAAATTCTTTTCTTTAATAACAACCTTGAACGTTTAGAAACCGATTCTAATATGTATTTTTGGTGTTACATCTTAAAATATTTCTTAATACATTCTACGTGACTCATCTCCATTTGATTATGTGACCGTGACCACGTACAATCCGCCTCCTCCCTCGATCTCCATCCTTTCCTTGCCTCTCAAGATGGACAAGACATCCTGCATTCACCACAAAACCATTTCGTTAGTTCAATAGGTAACCTCATGTAATCTACTCATGACGCGGAAGTAACCTCCAACAATACTCTGTGATCCTGTCCAACCGCCTTCATTCGAGTTCGGGTGGGTTACCCCGATCCGAACCTCCACGTCTCCTGCAATCATATGTACATACCTACGTTTCCTATCATTCACATAACAAAGGTTAATAACCCTACAATGCGTCCAACATACACCTCCCCTCCATATAATTTCACAATACATACAAGCATACACTTCCTTCATATAATTCTACAATACATACAAGCATACGATTCCTTTGTATGATTCTACAATACATACAAGCATACACTCCCTTCATATAATTCTACAATACATACAAGCATACGCTTTGTATAATTCTACATTACATACAAGCATACACTCCCTTCATATAATTCTACATTACATACAAGCATACACTTTGTATAATTCTACAATACATACAAGCATACACTCCTTCATATAATACCACCATACATACAATCATACAAGTCCTTCATGTAACTTACTTGACCCGTTCAGTTACTCTTTCTTCGCTAATCTCTACGAAAAACATGACGTTTCCAGCCCTATACTCAATCTACTCATAATTACCAACCCTTACATGCATGAAACTCTCTCTCAAACCCGAGCATGTGTACCCATATGTACAGCACATTCTCAATCTACTTAATCATGACAACCTACTTATCGTATTTGATACCATCGAGCAACGTATCAATTAAACTACACGCACTTGTATCATTCCGTACTATGATCATATTACAAAACTAACATTAGTATTACATGCTACACCCTTACATAGCCTAACATGAGGTCCAACAATATTAATTGATGCGTTAAACGCTATTACGAGTCGCGTACGTAAGCGAAACATCAACATACGATAGAATAAACTAAAAAAAATATAAATTTCCAGGTCCCACCGTAAGGGAACGGTGCCACCATACCCTTACGGTGGACCACAAAACCCAACGGTGGAACCCCTCTGCCCTACGGTGGGAAAAACGTTGCAGGGGCCACCGTAAGGGAACGGTGCCACCGTACCCTTACGGTGGACTCTGCACATTCTCATTTTGTTTCTCCTTTCCACCCCTTCTAGACCCATCCACGCCGATCCATTCGAAGCCACGTTTATTCCATTATAAACTCCAATTCAAGCCTTAACCTCGTTATTTACGTTCCATCATCTCACGGTCCTCATACTACTTACAAACACATATACATGTTAAGATTCATTATCCTAAGTGGAATAAGAACCACTTACCTTATGTCCTCCAAGTTGATGCTTGCTACTTGCCTCCACTTGACCCATTAGCTTCCCATGCTTGAGTCCATCTTTCCTATCCTTCCATATCATCAAGTTCACATCATTGTTAGCATACATGTTCATTCATAAACTACTCATATCCAACTCATATACCACATTGACTTTCATAGGTCAATTTCTAACATGCATACAACATAGCTTCCCACTCTTTTTGATTCGTCATTTCAAGCAATTAGACTCAACAACGTATGTGTCACATAACCAAACTAACATGTCTCCCGCAAAATCCTAAATCTCACAATCATGCTAGAAAACATACCACATTATTCCCACGTCAGTTGACTTTCCAGAAAGTCAACTTTCAACAATACAACTTCCTTTTTACAAACATATGTGTGTATATCAACATACTAGGTCATGTGAATTTCACCATAAGCAACATATTCATATCTCACTAACATACAAGATCATTCATCATACCAATTAAGCATAGTGTACACACTACTAATGCACACTTCTTATGAGATCATACAATCAACTAGATTCTCACATGAATACTTTCTAAGACACAATCCTCATGTTAACCTACTTTCAATTGTATCCATTATCATACTACTTTCATACTTGTCCAATCTTGCCTACAATTTCACAAGTTAAACTAATCTAGACATTTCATCAAGCACTTGGTGTGCATACAACATCTAAAGCACAATGTACAAGCATTTCATGCATACTTTCATAGCTCATAACATAAATCATCCTATTTCTTCCCTACATTACATACCATTCATTCAATAGTTATCAACATAGCAAATCATCACTTTCTTTTCAATGCATTCAATAATTAACCAAGAATGGTCTTGGATTACACCAAGACCAATACCCACTTCCAACATAGGTGTAAAACAATCTAATTAGCACATGAATCAAGCATAGCCTTATGTATTTTCATGAATTATGGTTCCTTTAATGTCTATCAACATCTAGAAACCTCCATCCATCATTGATTCACGTTTTCACATAAATCCTAGGTTTTCATCAATTGTAAAAACAAACATAACATCATAATTAGTCAAATTAAAGGTACCTTGGTGTATATAACACCTTAGATGACCCATATTGGGCTTCATGCACCATCTTGGCTTATACTTTCTCTTGATTTGGAACTAGAGGTGGAGGAGCAAGGGTTTGGTCTTGGGTTCTTCCCTGATGATCGACATACACAAGAAGTGTATGTTGACATCTTACTTCCCTTATCTATAACCCATTGCTTTGCTCCTTGTCCAATTCTAGTCCCTCTAATTCATCTAAATGCCTTTTGTTATCAAAACTTAACCAACCAAGTTAGTTTCTAGTGTCTTTTTCCCACTATATAGACAATAACATTCAATAGGTTATTTCCATATTAGAACATAACCATCATTATTATCATCGAAACTCCGTTTTAATATTTGTTAATCACACCTAATGGCGTAATTAAGTAAAACGGATTTTTGGGATGTTACAAGTCTACCCCCCTTAAAGAAGGTTTCGTCCCCGAAACCACTTTCATTACTATCAACCCATTCCACTATTATAAATTCCCTTTTAATTACGTCCAAATATTTCATCAAAGTTAGCTCATGAACGTACGGATATTGAAATCCTTTGATCGGAGTTATCACTATCATAACATAACTACTAATTCACCTTCACTTATTCATACTTAACTTGAGAGTTAGACATCGTTCTATAGTCACTACCGAACCGATACATCTACCATACACATCCCACCCCTTTTTGGTATATTTCAGAGCCATTCTATTCATGCCTATTCGTTTGTTAGTTCATTTCATGCACTACTTACTGTACACACATATGTCCATCGCTTAACAACACCAAGTCTAAGCTAAGATTCATCCATCCTTTGACCTTTAAGGTCAAACCTTTCGAACTACGTCATGCTTGAGCTACCATTCATTCATACGGGGTTACTATTCAACATATCAATTTTCTATTTAACAATCACAAAATATCCAAATGTACTAACCTTCTTTTCACAATATTAACCAACCATCCATATGTCGGCTTGACTTGCTCCTTCACAAGTCCACGCCATACTTAGCTTGCTTTAGTTCATTCACAATGAGTTCCAACTCGTCAACATCATGTCACCTATCTTGTAGATTTCATCGAATCCATAATTTCGACCACTCGTATATATAAAATTATTGGTTAGGCATATACCTTACATTCATGACAATTGACCTTCATTGGTCCATACAAGTTTTCTTTCACTTGTAAAGTCTAATTATATACATTTCTTTCCTTTACAATCTGGTTCTATCGTTAACTACCGTGTATTTTTACCCATCCTTACACATCAAGGTCCTTCCAACCTTGCCCCATTAAGGTTCTCCTACCTATCATACATGATTTCCACCCTATGAACCGTTAAGGTCCTCCCAACCCTTATGACCCGCTAAGGTCTTCCCATCCATTTTGACCCACAAGGGTACTTCTACAACTTTGACCCATAAGGGTAGTCCTACAATTTTGACCCATCATGGTCATTCTACCATTTAACCCATAAGGGTATTTCCACCATTTTGACCCATCATGGTCATTCTATCATTTTAACCCATAAGGGTATTTCCACCATTTTGACCCATCATGCTCATTCTACCATTTTAACCCATAAGGGTATTTCCACCATTTTGACCCATCATGGTCATTCTACCATTTTAACCCATAAGGGTATTTCCACCATTTTGACCCATCATGGTCATTCTACCATTTTAACCCATAAGGGTATTTCCACCATTTTGACCCATCATGGTCATTCTACCATTTTAACCCATAAGGGTATTTCCACAATTTTGATTTGATCCGTACTTATCTATGGACTCAAACCTTTCATTCCAACTATTCACCCACACGACCACTTACTTTCCAATTCTACCAGGCATACCTGTAATGATTCTCATGGTCTCACGTGTATCGCATGCTTCTTGTGCACTGGCCAGGTGTACAGTCCACATGCTATCCACGTGCCTTCATGTAATCATTACCTTATGCCTGGGGACTGGTCTTCAGCTTCGTGCCACTTTTCAATTTCCTAAACAACATGGTTATTTTCCTTCTATGTTTTACCATCCCAAAGGATTTTCCTCCCACCGGTACCAATAGTTAATTATCGCGTACCTGTGATTATTCCATCTTATCTACAATTTCCGCGACCTATCTTGAATCGTGTCCTTGAGACCTCTTCATTATCCACCAAAAGCTCACCTTAACATAAACACCACACTTAGCTTTTAACATGTCATGTGAGTTAATATTAAATTCTACCTTTGGGCCTTGATCGAGCCTTGGATTGTACGGGTCACTATATTTAGGAGCACACAAGTTTGAGTTCAAGTACATACTTCCTTGTACTAGATTTCACTCAAACCAGGGCTCTGATACCAACTTGTAACACCCTAAACCATTATACAGAAACTTGCAGCGGAAAAACCAACCGAAAAATTCTTTTCTTTAATAACAACCTTGAACGTTTAGAAACCGATTCTAATATGTATTTTTGGTGTTACATCTTAAAATATTTCTTAATACATTCTACGTGACTCATCTCCATTTGATTATGTGACCGTGACCACGTACAATCCGCCTCCTCCCTCGATCTCCATCCTTTCCTTGCCTCTCAAGATGGACAAGACATCCTGCATTCACCACAAAACCATTTCGTTAGTTCAATAGGTAACCTCATGTAATCTACTCATGACGCGGAAGTAACCTCCAACAATACTCTGTGATCCTGTCCAACCGCCTTCATTCGAGTTCGGGTGGGTTACCCCGATCCGAACCTCCACGTCTCCTGCAATCATATGTACATACCTACGTTTCCTATCATTCACATAACAAAGGTTAATAACCCTACAATGCGTCCAACATACACCTCCCCTCCATATAATTTCACAATACATACAAGCATACACTTCCTTCATATAATTCTACAATACATACAAGCATACGATTCCTTTGTATGATTCTACAATACATACAAGCATACACTCCCTTCATATAATTCTACAATACATACAAGCATACGCTTTGTATAATTCTACATTACATACAAGCATACACTCCCTTCATATAATTCTACATTACATACAAGCATACACTTTGTATAATTCTACAATACATACAAGCATACACTCCTTCATATAATACCACCATACATACAATCATACAAGTCCTTCATGTAACTTACTTGACCCGTTCAGTTACTCTTTCTTCGCTAATCTCTACGAAAAACATGACGTTTCCAGCCCTATACTCAATCTACTCATAATTACCAACCCTTACATGCATGAAACTCTCTCTCAAACCCGAGCATGTGTACCCATATGTACAGCACATTCTCAATCTACTTAATCATGACAACCTACTTATCGTATTTGATACCATCGAGCAACGTATCAATTAAACTACACGCACTTGTATCATTCCGTACTATGATCATATTACAAAACTAACATTAGTATTACATGCTACACCCTTACATAGCCTAACATGAGGTCCAACAATATTAATTGATGCGTTAAACGCTATTACGAGTCGCGTACGTAAGCGAAACATCAACATACGATAGAATAAACTAAAAAAAATATAAATTTCCAGGTCCCACCGTAAGGGAACGGTGCCACCATACCCTTACGGTGGACCACAAAACCCAACGGTGGAACCCCTCTGCCCTACGGTGGGAAAAACGTTGCAGGGGCCACCGTAAGGGAACGGTGCCACCGTACCCTTACGGTGGACTCTGCACATTCTCATTTTGTTTCTCCTTTCCACCCCTTCTAGACCCATCCACGCCGATCCATTCGAAGCCACGTTTATTCCATTATAAACTCCAATTCAAGCCTTAACCTCGTTATTTACGTTCCATCATCTCACGGTCCTCATACTACTTACAAACACATATACATGTTAAGATTCATTATCCTAAGTGGAATAAGAACCACTTACCTTATGTCCTCCAAGTTGATGCTTGCTACTTGCCTCCACTTGACCCATTAGCTTCCCATGCTTGAGTCCATCTTTCCTATCCTTCCATATCATCAAGTTCACATCATTGTTAGCATACATGTTCATTCATAAACTACTCATATCCAACTCATATACCACATTGACTTTCATAGGTCAATTTCTAACATGCATACAACATAGCTTCCCACTCTTTTTGATTCGTCATTTCAAGCAATTAGACTCAACAACGTATGTGTCACATAACCAAACTAACATGTCTCCCGCAAAATCCTAAATCTCACAATCATGCTAGAAAACATACCACATTATTCCCACGTCAGTTGACTTTCCAGAAAGTCAACTTTCAACAATACAACTTCCTTTTTACAAACATATGTGTGTATATCAACATACTAGGTCATGTGAATTTCACCATAAGCAACATATTCATATCTCACTAACATACAAGATCATTCATCATACCAATTAAGCATAGTGTACACACTACTAATGCACACTTCTTATGAGATCATACAATCAACTAGATTCTCACATGAATACTTTCTAAGACACAATCCTCATGTTAACCTACTTTCAATTGTATCCATTATCATACTACTTTCATACTTGTCCAATCTTGCCTACAATTTCACAAGTTAAACTAATCTAGACATTTCATCAAGCACTTGGTGTGCATACAACATCTAAAGCACAATGTACAAGCATTTCATGCATACTTTCATAGCTCATAACATAAATCATCCTATTTCTTCCCTACATTACATACCATTCATTCAATAGTTATCAACATAGCAAATCATCACTTTCTTTTCAATGCATTCAATAATTAACCAAGAATGGTCTTGGATTACACCAAGACCAATACCCACTTCCAACATAGGTGTAAAACAATCTAATTAGCACATGAATCAAGCATAGCCTTATGTATTTTCATGAATTATGGTTCCTTTAATGTCTATCAACATCTAGAAACCTCCATCCATCATTGATTCACGTTTTCACATAAATCCTAGGTTTTCATCAATTGTAAAAACAAACATAACATCATAATTAGTCAAATTAAAGGTACCTTGGTGTATATAACACCTTAGATGACCCATATTTGGCTTCATGCACCATCTTGGCTTATACTTTCTCTTGATTTGGAACTAGAGGTGGAGGAGCAAGGGTTTGGTCTTGGGTTCTTCCCTGATGATCGACATACACAAGAAGTGTATGTTGACATCTTACTTCCCTTATCTATAACCCATTGCTTTGCTCCTTGTCCAATTCTAGTCCCTCTAATTCATCTAAATGCCTTTTGTTATCAAAACTTAACCAACCAAGTTAGTTTCTAGTGTCTTTTTCCCACTATATAGACAATAACATTCAATAGGTTATTTCCATATTAGAACATAACCATCATTATTATCATCGAAACTCCGTTTTAATATTTGTTAATCACACCTAATGGCGTAATTAAGTAAAACGGATTTTTGGGATGTTACAACAATCCATTGTATTATTATTATTATTTTTATTATTATTATTATTATTATTATTATTATTATTATTATTATTATTATTATGGTTTTAGGTTTCAGATCTTAGATTTTTTGTGTTGAATGAAAAAGATGTTTGAAAATATGTGTTGTTGAATATATGTCAAAGTTTGAAATTTTTTGGGTATGAATTCAAAACAGGTTACATAAGCACCATAAACTACGATACGTATGTAAATATATAAAATTGCTCTTTTTACAGTGTAACATGTTTTAAAATGTAACATGTCTCGGTTACATAAGCACCATAAACTACGATACGTATGTAAATATATAAAATTGCTCTTTTTTACAGTGTAACATGTTTTAAAATGTAACATGTCTCGGTTACATAAGCACCATAAACTACGATACGTATGTAAATATATAAAATTGCTCTTTTTACAGTGTAACATGTTTTAAAATGTAAAAATGTAAATACATACAAATGACACGTATAACTCGTTACAACGCAACACATAAGTTGTTACAGACAAATCTGATTGATTGTTACCTATAAAAAGGTTAAAAAATTAAAAAAATGTAAAAGCAAGGAAAAAGTGAGGAGAGAGGAGAGAGAGTCAGGAGAGAGAAGATGTATTTCACAATTCTCAATGCATTTTGTCATTTTCTAATTTAACTTTCCAAAAATACCCTTTTGAATTAAAAAAAATAAAAAAGATAACTATTTTAATATTATAAAATAAGTTGATTAATCTGAACCATTGATCTAGTAGATCAAGGGTTGATATAGGGTTTCTTGAGTTTCTCCAACTCAAGGGAGTTTCCAATTTTATCCTTATCCTATATATATATATATATATATATATATATATATATATATATATATATATATATATATATTCGCATTGAACATGTTTTAACATTACAAATTACGGAGTAAGAAATCTCTATTTTGCCCTGATTATAGTCCTTTTAAAATTTAGAGTTAACTGCAATTTGCATCCCTGTGGTTTAGAGGTGGATGCACTTTGCACCCATATTTGAAACTTGTCGCACTTTGAGCCACTGTGCTTTTTTTTTTCATTGCAATTTGCGTCCCTGTGGTTTAGACTTTGCACCCGTATTTGAAACCTGTCGCAGTTTGAGCCACTGTGCTTTTTTTTCATTGCACTTTGAGCCCCTGTGCTTTTTTTCATTGCACTTTGAGCCACTGTGTTTTTTTTTTCATTGCCCTTTGAGCCAACACGTCAGTTTGTCGTTTAAATGGACGTTAAACACCACCACAGCTTCGCCATCAACCACTGTTTTGCTTAAGGAACTCTATCCTAGGTTACAGTTTCCTCTACTGGCTAGCGCTAAACAGACTCGGAAACACAAGTATGATTTTAAATATCTCCTGGTCCGTTAAATCAGTAAAGGATCGGAAGAAGTTGACATGATTAGCGTAGTGGTCGACACTGTAAGCTAGGATGAAAGGAAATTTAAACAAAATAGTGGTTGGTGGCGAAGCTGTGATGGTGGTGTTTAACGTCCATTTAGACGAAAAAAAGAACGTAGTGGCTTAAAGTGCAATAAAAAAAAACCACAATGGCTCAAAGTGCAATGGAAAAAAAAACACAGTGGCTCAAATTGCGACAAGTTTCAAATACGGGTTCAAAGTGTCTCCATCTCTAAACCATAGGGACGCAAATTGCAATGAAAAAAAAAACACAGTGGCTCAAAGTGCAATAGAAAAAAAGCACAATGGCTCAAATTGCGACATGTTTCAAATATGGGTGCAAAGTGCATCCACCTCTAAACCACAGGGACTTAAATTGCAGTTAACTCTAAAATTTATGTTTTTTTTCCTAATTTGTAAAGTTCTAATTTATATGGACACCAGTAAGTTATTTAATTTGAGAATACACTACACAACAATTACAATTCTTATATATTTTATAATAAATTTTGGTAAAACACATTTTATATTTAGGGTGCTTATATGAAGTGAACATCACATTAGTCGATGAGGTCTTTGATATAATGATATCTAAGACTGTGAACGTACCAAACAAATATGAATATGGCATTGTTCGTGTTTATTTGTTAATAACACAACCCCACATTCACATATTCCACCCCCCCTAATACTGACCAGCCCGCTACTGCCCAGCCCAACCATTGTCCTGGCCCAACTCCTCCCACTCACACCAATCCACCTCTACCACCCCAGAACCCACCGGCCCATTACCCTTCGGCCACTACACTTCCGCCTCACTCCCAATCCAGCCCACATCCCACAGGCCCTTCTCAGTCCGTCTCACCTGGCCCATCCACCTACTTCCAGCCCACGCCTCAAACCTCTACCGGCCCACCACCTGTTGTCGAGCCACCCCAACGCACCATTCACACACGCTCTATGAGCGACGTCTTTAAACCTAAACACCCGTTCAACCTGAACACCTCCACCACCCCACAAACCATCATCCCCATTCCCAAAAACCCAACCGATGCCTTTAATATACCGGAATGGCACTTTGCCATGCTTACAGAGTTTAGTGCACTTATTGGAAACGGTACGTGGGAGTTGGTTCCTCGACAACCCGGCAAGAATGTTATTAGAAGTATGTGGCTATTCAAACATAAATTCAGGTCTGACGGTACACTAGAGCGGTACAAGGCACGTCTGGTCTGTGACGGCCGTACACAGCAGGTTGGCATTGACTGTGGCGAGACATTCAGCCCGGTGGTTAAACCGGCCACTATTCACACAGTCCTCTCCATTGCTCTTTCTCATGGATGGCCCGTCCATCAGTTGGACGTTACCAACGCCTTCTTACATGGACACTTGACCGAAACCGTATATATGTATCAATCCATGGGCTTTCGTGACAAGAATTATCCTAATCATGTGTGCTCTCTCAAGAAATCAATATACGGGCTCAAACAGGCACCCAGGGCATGGTACTAACGATTCACCGACTATGTTCTCACTTTGGGCTTTCGTCATAGTCAGTGTGACGCGTCTCTCTTCACCCTTCAACAAGGCCGCTATACTGCATATCTTCTTCTGTACGTGGATGATATTTTACTGGTCACATTGTCCACCCATATACGACAAAACCTCATGGCGAAACTTTCCTCAGAATTCGCAATGAAAGATCTGGGTCCTCTAAGTTACTTTCTCGGGATTTCTGTCACCCGAACTAGCAACACCATGTTTCTCTCACAACAATCCTATGATGCTGACATTGTTTCTCGTGCAGGTATGCAGTCTTGCAACCCCGTTGCGACTCCCGTTGTGTAACAACCGGCAAAATTAAGGTAATTCCGTAATAATTAATTAAACACAATTAACGTAATTAACCGTAATCATGTGCTGATTATTAGTTAACTGAGGCCTTAGAAAGATAGAAGTTCCCAAATAATGCATAGGAATGCATAAGTTTAATAGCAAAGCATGATAGGATCATGCGCAAGCAAAACTATCCGGTATGGACACTGGCGATTACCCGGTAAAACTTAAATAAGCGAAACGAACTCCGGACACCCGGAACATAAAATAAATAATATTTTCACAAAAAATAATGAGTTTTGGAAACCCAAAGCCATACGTGAAAGCTTATTGTACAAATCTCCCGGTAACGAATAAAGTGCGCGTACCGCACCCGATACGCGCGTAGCACGTAATTTCACCCAGCAAAAGCCGAAATAAATTATCAGTAATTTAACTGGGCAAAATTTAATGAATATTAACGGTATTTTAATATTCGGGTGACACACGGTTAAAAACCCAAGAATACCCGGGCGGTACCCGAAAGAAATTAACTTAAACATAATATGGAGTATTATTTAGCAAAGTGGACCCCACCAACCACCCCATAGGGGCCGGCCTATGGCCCACCCAAGGGGAAAAATCTTTTAATCATTTCACTTTAACTCTTCCAATTCTCACTAATTCAAATGTGGTTAATATTAATCATTGGGTTGCATGGATTAACATTGGGTAAGAAAAATTGGCAAATCCCTCACTCTCTCTCTCTAAACTCACGGGCCCAAACACCCCTAATAATATTATTGTGATCATCTCAAATCTTACATAATCTACATAATTTTCTATAATCTCTTCAACCAATCCAAGCAAGATACACATGATCTTTGGAAGATTGAGAAGGATAATATAACCCACTTGAAGAACACTTGAAGAAATCACAAAAATTCTTCCTCTTCTTCTTCTTGTTGGCCGTAAGTTTCACCCCCACATTAAACATTTCTCTTTCAATTTTTATACCTCTAAATCATCTCTAAATCATCATTCTTCAAAACCCCTTTTGTGTGTTCAAGAGCTTGGAGCTTAACCCACTTGGAAGAACACATTAAACCTCACCCAAATCCAAGATCCTTGTCTTCCCTAGCCTTGAGCTAGTAGTAAGTATTACATTGTTTTATTTCTTAAATGTTCATGTTTTGTGCTATGGAAAGCAAGTTGTACATTAATGGGTAATAAAATGGATTATATTAAGTTTTGTTGGAATAAAAATGGATGAACAATAATATGGGTAAATCTTGGATTTAATATTATTAATATGATATTTAAAGAGAATGTAGAAATATGAACATACTCTTGAGTGAGATGATGATTGGAACATGATTTTTGAGAAAGACTTGGATATGATCAAGAATGATCTTAATCATCATAGAATGATATATTAATGACAAAAGTGAATTAAAATGGGTTAAATAAACATAGATGAAAAGTTTCCATATTCAAAGTCCACTCACTTGAATAAGTGAAAAATTAATGTTTTGGATTAAAGTATGGAACAAACATGTAAATAGCATCTAGGATGGATTATAAGATCATTAAAAGTAAAATGAAGTAAAAACAATTAAGCATCAAGAAAATGGATCTTCAAAGTCCACTAATTTAGGTGAAAAATGCTAACTTTGGAAGTTATAGTAGAAAAATGAAACAATTGAAAGATAAGGGATTAATGTTGTAACTTTGAAAGTTAGAGGGCTAAAATGAATATTTTGGAAACTATTAGTCCAAAAACACAATAATGGAAGGTTTGGTGTCAAAAGTATAAGTAGTAATTTTCCGAGGTTGATTTGGTAAATACTAGTAACATACTTGGACATTTTGTATAAAAAGTGTATTTTTATAAAAATGGAAGTTTTATAAAAATAAAAGGAGTAACACAAGGATTTTATAAAATAAGATTTTATAAAATAAAGACTTGGGAAGACTTGTACAAAAATGGATACTTTTATATAAATGGGAATATAAAAGTATCGGAAACATTTTTGGGTTACAAGTTGGACAAGTTGGGCTAAAACGTACAAAGTATATTTTTCCAAGAAATAAACGTTCGGAATCGGAAGTAGGAATAATACTTCCATACGAACGCACAATGGAAACAAATATGAAAAACGCTAACTAACGAACTTAGTTACACGAACTAACGTAAACGGACATATGAGAAAAATGCCATTACGACAAGATAAAAATATACATATATATATATATTTTAAGGAACTAAAATATATATAACAAAGGTGAAACGTGCGAAACACTTTCCTAAGTGTAGAAAGAATATTCATGGGAAAGGAAAACACATCGTAACGAATTAAAAACGCTAAACGACACATGAACTTAACAAGTAGTATCCACGCGATGGTATATGCACATATGCTCGTTTTCGACGAAATTCTAGTATATCTATTTAAATGGGAAAATAGATATGCGAGAAGGAAAACCGAGACGAGTAGGTGAAATATATCTACGAACGTGTGAATACCGACAAGATCCTAGTACATTTATTTAAATGGGAAAATAAATGTACGGTGTGGTGAGTCTAGTCGGGCGTTAAGAATATGTTACCAAACGACAAGAACTTAGCATATTTATTTGAATGGGAAAATAAATATGTGGCAAAGTGAGTCGGGTCGGATAATAAGAAATCATATTATATCGAGCGAAACGATCCTAAGTATAATTATTTAAATGGGAAAATAATTATACGTTGGGTAGAGTCGCGTCAAGTATAATATTGTACAAGTCACAAAGAATATTAATAAGAATAATACATGACTTGTAAGGAAAGGGTAACCCATCGCCATTGAACCTAGGATACGAAACTATTAAACGGGAATTGGGATAAAGACGTGGTCGGGAAGTTGGGTGTACAACTTGCCAAGGCACATACGCTATAGGTGTAGTGACTTATACGCCTAGAACATTGTAGGTGCGGGACCACAAACCTTACTATTTTCTTCTTTGAGCCGAGCACAGTTACAGGTGAGTCTCACGGCCCCATTTCTAAACTATTTAACGTTTTTACGGGGGAAAGATATGTTGGGATTGTATGACGGGTTGGATACTTGAGTAAAGATCGCCACTCGGGGTTGAGACCTCCCCACTATAATCATTAATTCAAGAAAGAGAAACCAAAGGAATATTTGGATAGTACTATTGGTGCCTGACAAGGCCCACCCCTAATCGATAGCGTCGATTATGCATCGGCGTATGCCTGGGGTGCACGTATTCTGAAATCAAGTCGTACGAATACCGAGTAACGACTTGGGGCGGGGGCATTATTAATTGTCTTGGTTTGGTTATAGGCTCAAGTAAATTGTAGGACTTTGCAACTCCTATAAATGTCATAACAAGGATATTCCCACTTAATAAAGTTTTATTAAATCAAAACCTGTGAACTCACCAATATTTATATATTGACGATTTTCAAACATATCTTTCAGGTAATTGAATGATGAAGGTTAGCATGGCGAGCAGGGTCGGGGGTATCTCCAAGTTGGGCGTTGGAATGTCGTAAAGGGGTCTCATCTCTTTATTCCATGGACTTAGGGATAAAGGGATGAGCCTCCTTATTAATTTCAAAAACAATTTATGATTATGTACGAATAATTTGACATGATTATCGGCGTTGAATAAATGCCCGTTTGTTTAATTACTATTGTGGTTTGCATTAATCTTGGCTTAATACTTTTGAACCGTCGCGCCACGTGTTTCCGCCATAGGCGTGGTGTGACACGTTGACACCTCTGTTAAACTCAGTGCCAACGGGGGTACGCCATTTGAGAATCCTACTTTGTACAGAAGCTTAGCTGGTGCGCTCCAATATCTTTTCTTCACCCGCCCGGACATCACGTATGCCGTTCAACAGATATGTATGCATATGCACGCTCCTCTTTTGTCTTATTGGAATGCCTTGAAGCGCATCATCAGGTACATTAAGGGAACTTCATCCTTTGGCCTCACCCTTGGCGGCACTGGTACTCCTTCCTTGGTCGCTTACACTGATGCAGATTGGGCGGGCTGTCCGGAAACCCGCCGCTCTACTAGTGGCTATTGCATATACTTCGGCGATACTCTCATCTCCTGGTCTTCTAAACGCCAGAGTACCGTCTCTAGATCTAGTGCCGAAGCCGAATATCGAGGAGTGGCTAATGTTGTGGCTGAACTATGTTGGCTTCACAATCTCCTACTTGAATTACACAGACTTCTTTTGTCACACCCTCAAATTCCACGTGCGGGGTTTTACCGCGAGGCGCGTGACAAACCAGGATCTAAGTCAACGGTCACAATAAACGACACTATATGATATGTAAAATGAAATAAACAACCATCAAGTTTTCATAAATCCATTCGCTGCGGAAGCGTAAATTTATTTACAACTCAAAATGTAAAAGTACGTAAGTCTGAAAAAAGATAAGAAAATGCATATGAATCCTAGACGCCGTGTGACTCCGTGCGCCTATGATAAGCTGCTACCTCAACGACCTGAGACAAACATGCTAAAAATGTCAGCAAATAATGCCAGTGAGTTCACAGGTTTTATGTTAAACGTATAAGTAATGAAAGTCATCATGTTATCATTATGTCAGAAATGATAGCGTTAGCTAGACGCATGAGTAATACTACTACGACCGGAAACCATTACAGACAACGATATATGATTTTTGCCCGAAACGATTATGCACTACCTCCAGTAGCGTTATGACCGAGACAATATGCACCCGCCCGGCTCCCAGCCGACGGGTGGGGTCTGTCAGTCCCAATAGATCTATCCACATTTCCCCCGTTATGCCATCCAACATATTCATGGTTCCCCGGGACTTTACGTATCGTATAGTATGTAAATGAATTAACACTAGTATAACATGATAATTTATGAAATAAGTATGAGCATGTGTCTCCCCCGAAATGTAAAACGTAAAGTGGGGCCGTGAAACTCACCTGATGCTGCTCCTCGCACTAAGACAAGTAAACCTGCTTAATAGACGGCACCAAATACCGGTGACCTATCATGACGAGCGTATAAAGTGTTAGACTAACAACCCGTAGGTTGATTAGTCCCTAACAGTCCAGACCATAACCGTGTACATATGAAATGATGTTTAAACGTTTAACCGACCACACCAGACAAGGCCCGACATCCCATTGGTGACCCGACATCCCACGTGTTAGTCACATACAAGATATCATGCAACTTATGCAATTAAACACTTAGCATGCGCAAACATTCACCCTATCTAGCATGACGCCCAATTAACGCATAAACAAGTCCGGACACGTGTTACTATGTTACTAGGCATGTCACGGGGTTCCTAGCATGTTCCTAGGTGTCGAATCGGGTTTCGGAATGTCAAAATACACTTATAACAGTAGTACGCGCGATTAGGAACTTAGCATGCAATTAGGAAAAGTTAAATAGTGATTAGGAGTCATAAGACATGCTATTCTGAAGTTAACTAGCAATTAGGATCACAATTGCATGGTGGGTAGGCGATTAGGTCATAAGACATGCTATTCTGAGGTTAACTAGCAATTAGGATCACAATTGCATGGTGGGTAGGCGATTAGGTCATAAGACATGCTATTCTGAAGTTAACTAGCAATTAGGATCACAATTGCATGAAATGAAGGCAATTATGACCCTAATCGCCTATGTTCACACGATTACGCCTCCTATTCAGGCGATTAGTCCCCTAATAGCCTATAGCATAGGCGATTAGGATCCCCAATCGCCTATAGCACAGCTGATATGGTTTTTCGCGCGTTTAACCCTCCAAATCAGATCCGAAACGTGTAAAAACACCCAATAATCATCCTAACACATTAACAAACATATTTCAAGCAAAACCCCTAAGTTTTCATCGTTCTAACAGTTCCGAATGCGAGCGTTTTCCCAAAATAGCAACTTAACATGTAAACATCACATCAACATGCAAGAACTTGCCCTAAATAGCAAATATCCAGATTTCACCACATAACCACGTTGTCCGGTAGTATCCTACTACTCTAGCATCATCCTAAAGCAAACCCTAACATCATACAATCAACAACACACCTCATAGCATCCTTAATCATTCAAAATCATTCAAATGGGTCAAAACATCAAACATCAACAACACACAACCAAAACCATCCAAACTCCTAGGACATCATCATACTAACTCATAACAGCTATAAACACCTTAACAACACAAGAACAATCATGTTTCAATCATAAAAATCCTACCTTTACTTAAATATAACACATATAACATGCATAAAGGTTTGGGTTTGTTTAAAAACGGTTTTTAATGGATTTTCAAAGACAAAAACATTTAGAAATCAGGTCTGGACTTTTAGGGAACAAAACATAATCATATAAAGGTTTGGGTTTGAAGAACACACCTTGGATTTAAGAGGAAATGATGGATTAAGCTTGGAAATGGTTGTTTTGATGTAAAAACGAGTTCCAGATGGTGTTTGTGTGTTGAGATAGGTTATGGGACGGCTAGGGTTGCACAAATGGTGTTTTAGAGGTCAAGGGTGGTATTTATAGGCGTTTCTAGTCGTTTAAAACACGTCAGGCGATTGTGCAGCAGTCACATGCGATTAGGGCTCCTAATCGCCTGATATTTCATGCGATTAGGGCTAATCGCTTGATATTTCATGCAATTAGGGCTAATCACCTATAATATCATGCAATTAGGGCTAATCACCTAAAATATCATGCAATTAGGGCTAATAACCTATAATATCATGCAATTAGGGCTAATCACCTATAATATCATGCAATTGGGGCTAATCACCTATAATATCATGCAATTACGTGTAATCGTTGTTTTAACATATGTAAACACGTATACACATACCGACAAGTCACATTAAGATTATAAACACATAATTCATGAGAACAACCACGTTCACACTCGTTCACCAATTCCCGGGACTCGAGACTTGCGTGTGTGCGTTAAACCCGGTGATTCCACGAATCACCGATCCTTGTACACATGGTTATGGACCGACACCCAATGGTCTCTCGAACCATTGTAACGACTCCTGATGATTCCCGAATCATCGGTACGACTCGACCGACCCGGTCAAGTATGATATTAAGTAGTTGTTTTCAATGTTTTCGTTGAGGTAGACTCGTATGTATGCAAAGTATGAAACGCATGTATGTAGAGTACGAAACGTATGTATGTAAAGTATGAAAAGTATTAACCTAAATATGCCGGGTGTCACATCTTTCTCGTGCCACACTTGTCTATTGCGACAACGTTAGTGCTATCTACTTGTCAGGGAATCCGATGCAACATCAACGCACCAAGCACATTGAGTTGGACATTCACTTTGTCGGTGAGCAGGTACAATGCGCCCATGTACGCGTTCTTCACGTCCTATCCCGCTACCAGATTGCAAACATCTTGACTAAAGGCCTACCACGTGTTCTCTTTGAAGATTTTCGGGACAGTCTCAGCATCCGCTCACCTCCCGCTTCGACTGCGGGGGTATATTAGCCATATATAGTTAGCATATATTTAGCATTGATTATAATTTGTATTTATGATGCATATCCCATCCTAAATTATAGGATCTCCTTTGTATTATATAATCTCACAATATCAATGAAAAGGGTCAAGGATTATATCTTACACAAATAATGTGTTCACGGACTGTTAATGAACACTTACCGAATGAGATTTTTTTTTCGTGTTCGTTTCTTAAGAAAATAACGTGTTTACGAACTGTTCATGAACAGTTACCGAACGAGATTTTTGTTCGTTTTTTGTTTGTTAAAGAAATGAAGGCATTCGTGCTCATTTGTCTTTATTTGTTAAATTTATGTGTCGGGCAAAAGCAAACACACACAAACACCAACGAACGTGAACGAACACAAAACATGCATTACTGAACAAAACCTAGAACAAACTAACACGTATTAAGTTTTGAAAATTTCATCAATACCATTTTCCGCCCAAAATATACTATCCCGACCAGTTACCCAAATATACTTGACATAATCTTGATCAAATAATGTCTTATAAAAACACAAAATTATCATATGAAACTTAAAATCCTCGTTTAATCCACCTAAAATAACAGTTGATTAATATAGTTAAACTAATACTAATATGTGATACACTAATATATTAAATAATCTACCACTGAGAAAATTGAATTACTTAAATTAAAAGTAAAAAACTTAAATCCCCTAATGAACTATCGAACACAAACAAACATAAAAGAACACGTTACCGAATGTTCACGAACATAAATGAATGAATGCGAACTCTGTTTATGTTTGTTTGTTTAACTAAACGAACTTCCCACTAAATATTTTACGAACTGTTCGCTCGCTAGTGATATCGTTACTTTTGATACTCGGTTTATCATATTATCGGTATTGACCGGTGGTAGCTTATGGTATCATTTAAACTGTTTTTTAACAAATGTTTCTACTTGATAATTATTTATGTATAAATAAAACTACAACTTTGGGTTATCACCTACAACTCTAGGTCTCTAGCTTGTTTTTTCATATGTATAAATTCTAGTGTTAATGAGATTAGATCAGTTCCAATCAACTATAGAATTCGGTCACTCGTATATGTTTGAAATGATTCATATTTCATAGGAGCGGCTATATATAGCATGAAATAACTCAAACATTAAAAAATAAATCGTTATTTATAAAGTAACCTAAACGTATTTATTCATGACTTAAGAACTAGGGATTATAAATTTATGTTTAAAGGTGAGTTAAATAAGGTATTAGTGAGTTAAATAAGGTCTAAGGTGGTAGGAAGTCACGGGTTTAATCCCTAAAGTGTGCAAGTTTAACAATTTAAAAAAGGGGTAACTTTGCTAAATAGTAACATAGTTTCAGAAGTGTTACAATTAAGTCACTCATAAATAAATTTATTCCAATTAGGTAACTAAAGTTATTTAAATGTTCTAATCATAGACAATTTACCTATTTAGAAGGTCATCAATCCATATGACTTTTATTTGATTGTTTTTTTTAAAATGTTGACTTGGATTATTAATAACAACATTGATTAAGAATTTGGAAAATATATTTTTAACATTGCAAAAAAATTAGGAAAAATAAAATCACGAAAAAAAATATGAAAATTACGAAGAAAAATTTAAAATAATTATAAAATTTTTTTGTAAAATTATAAAGAAGTAAAAAACTAACGAAAAAATTAAAAAATGTGAACTTTTTTTAAAAATGGCGAAAAATATTATTTTTTCGCAATTTTTTTAAAAAAATATAACATTTTTAAAATTTTCGCAATTTTTTTAAATATTCACAATTTTTATAAAACATTTTTTTCCCAATTAGATAAGTCAAATTTTCTTTGATGTTCTAATCAGGTCACTGAAGTTTGCTTTAATGTTCCAATAATAGATATTATACCTGCTATTCAGGTCAACTATATAGGATTAGAACATAAAATAAACTTTAATGACTTAAATAAAACAAATATTTATATGAGTGATCTAATTGAAACACTAGTAAAACTTGATTACCATTCTATAAAATATTCCCTTTAAAAAAAAGATGACAAATGCTAAGATCACGTTAAGCCACAGCTTTGGCTCCAAGCCATATTTTCACAACAAATTTTTTACTCCAATTCGTATTTGACGGGGCTTGAAAACTTGATTTCAAAGGGAATAACACCCATCTTAAGTCTAACGGCTTTGCCATTTGGAACCAACCTCGCTCCAAGACATATTTAAGATAGATCCCCAAAAACTTTTAAAAGTCAATAGCTTAAGTCTATATACGCTTTTAAAAGTCAATAGGTTTCGTTCGACGTCCCCAAAAACTTCACTATAAGCGTTTCTACTATTCTTAAACCATACAGCGTGGTGATGGGGTGAAGGGAGTATGAAGCGACATGTGGCCACCACGTAGGGGAATTCCTCTCCAAGGCCCAAAAATTCATGGGGGTGGTGGTGGCGTGGACGGTGGCGTTTTGCTAGGTTTTTTTTCTTCCAGATTTCTTTAAAATATAACAAACAAAGTAAACAAATAAACATGTGTATTTTTTTTTGAACGTGTGACACCCCAGGAAAATCCCACATCGGTCGTGGCCAGGAGAGATCCTTGGTTCATAAGTAATGTCTTGCCTCTTAAATCACCAACGCGTTTTGGGGCTTAAAGTTAGTGGATGAGAGGAGAACTCCACAGTTAAGCGTGCTCAGGTGGAAGAAATTTCAGGATGGGTGACCTCCTGGGAAGTCTCCATTTGGGTAACCAAAAACAAATCCGTGAGCCCTGGATGGGCAAAGCGGGCAATATTGGTGATGAGAAGGGCGGGGTGTTATAGATGGTATCAGAGCCACTCCTGTGCCGTTCGGGATGGTGGGTGCACACCTCATCAGGGACGATGAGACTCTAACAGGGGGTGAATGTGACACCCCAGGAACACACCTTATCGGGGACGATGAGACTCTAACAGGGGGTGAATGTGACACCCCAGGAAAATCCCACATCGGCCGTGGCCAGGAGAGATCCTTGGTTCATAAGTAATGTCTTGCCTCTTAAATCACCAACACGTTTTAGGGCTTAATGTTAGTGGATGAGAGGAGAACTCCACAGTTAAGCGTGCTCAGGTGGGAGAAATTTCAGGATGGGTGACCTCCTGGGAAGTCTCCACTTGGGCAACCAAAAACAAATCCGTGAGCTCTGGATGGGCAAAGCGGACAATATTGGTGATGAGAGGGGCGGGGTGTTACAGAACGACCAACTAAAGAATCGCCGAGTACTCTCTTACGCGGCCCCCATTGGCAAAGGAAAGCCCACAGACTCGGAGCCGAACTCACGAGCCTCGCGGCGGCCCAACCCGCACGCACGAGAGCCCCTAGCCCACCCGTGTGCCAGTTCCAGGAAAAACCCGGCCCGCATACCCGCCCGAAGCACGACGGTAGAGAACCGGTAAAACCTGACTGGCTCAAGAGTCGAACCCATGACCACAAGGGTCAAGTGTCTCTCCCTCATCACCTGATACCACTCCACCACAAGGGTGGGTGGTAATAAACATGTGTATTAGAGCATTCACAACCCAACCATCAAACTTTCCCCTATCTTTAAAAGTTGAAAAATTATACTAAAAACTCACTACATCCCATCCACCATTTGTTTACTCTACCCTTATATTTTAAAAAATCCATCATCAAGCTTTTCATATATGAAAAGCTACTATTCATCTCCACTAAATTATTGTGAGTGTATAAAATCAAGAAATATAATAAAATATATGTTTGTGAGTAAGATAAAGATAAAAATGGTGGATGGGATGTGAGAAGTTTTTTTAAAATGAGAGATAAATTTTAAGAAGTATGATTTTTAGTTAAATTATAGGATGAAAAATGGTGGATGAGATGTGAATGCTCTTACCAAGAATAGTAGAAAGTGTGCTGTTTTTTTAATCTTTATGACTATTTGTGATAAATTGTTTAAGGATGTTAGTTCATTCCAAATAATTCACATTATTCTCATAATGAATATTTTATTTTATTATTTATACACCTAAAACCAAATAAAATAGTTTCATAAAACAAAGATGAGTGCAAATTATTAAATGTATAAAAGTCGTATGGACCTATCCAACATCCATCCATTGTATTTAAGCACGATATCCAGTAACACGTTGTTGTGGACGTGTGGTCCTGAAAATTAGTTATGGAACATATTAGTTATGTTAATATTTAGATCGTTTATCATTTGATGTTAGTTGTATAGTCTTTTTTTTTTAATTCTATTATCATATCTTTTTATTCAATAATAACTAAGAAAATTACATCAAGATAGCAGGCAGACGAGCAACAAGCTGCGCCGCCACCCTTTTCTGAATAGTTGAATTGAATTTTAAAAGCGACATCTTTATGGTAAAAAAAACAATTTAGAACCGGTTTATGAAATCGAAACTTCTAGGCTGTCATTGAATGCAACGAGTTTTAGACTTTTCGTTAGTAATTTAGGGACGTTAATATCTTATACGATACAAACCTAAAACAAAAAAATAATTGCGTATTGAGTTGCCATTTCGAATGTCAAAGAAATGATGCGTTCTGGCTACCTTGTTTAGCATAAATGAATCGTTTGAACCGTTTCGACTAACCTAATTGATCTATTTACAAACAGCTGGCTTGTTTAGATAAGTGGTTTATACAAGTCGTATTTAATAATTTTTTTTCATTATTTTAGTTAACCTTAAAAAAATCACATGTTTTAAATGACTTCTAGAAACGAGCGAGCTGGTTCTTGAAAACAAAATTACCAAACTGCCCTTTAATTTGCATTTTGTATCGAAAACATCTCTAAAATGAAGTTCGAGTTTCCATCTAGTTTTACCAATCATATCTATACATATAATATTTAGGAGCATTTTTGGACACTTGGCATTCATTTACCCCCCTAGCAATTAATTCTCCTCCTTTGATGATCCTACATGGCACATTGTGAGAATTAATAAAATTTTCTTTTTTTTAAATCAAAAATCCCAATAATTATATAAACGACCAAAAAGAGACGGACATAAGATTATACCACAATCAACATCGCCTCCTCCAAAACCTAAACCCTAATCTTGGCGATTCATACCTATCGATCATATCCAATCCAAGGTAACCTCCATTCGATTCTTCTTTTGAATAGATCGATGTTCTTCTATCTTTGATTATTATCTCAGATCATCGATTAATTGATTTTGTATATTTTTTTATTTCGATTACTGTTAATGTCTTTGTTGTACTGATTGTTCTTGGTTTTTTGTTTATTATTCTTCAGTCTTTCAGTCCTGTTAATATCTTTGATTTTGTGTTGATTTTTTTAGGGTTTATGTCCGACGTTTCGATTTAGGGGATTTTACACTTCAAGCGTTAACACAAAGTTTTGATTGATTATTATTTATTAAGACTGATTAGGGTTCCACTGATGATTATTATTTATTAAGACTGATTACGGTTCCACTGATGATTATTATGGAAAATATGTTTTAGGTTTCTATTTAGCTTGAATGTTTTAGGTTTATGATTCGATTGATGTTTTATAGAAACCTTAGAATGGATTGTTATGATTTAGTTTTTGATTAGTGGTTTATGTTTTAGTTATCAATTTATGGTTTAAGAAATACTTTATTGGTTTGTTACTATTTAAGCGTTCAACTGAGAATGATTTTGCATTTATGTTATAGGTTTGTATTAAGGTTGAATGTTTTAGGTTTATGATTACGTTTCAATTGATGTTTTAAGGATATTTAAGAAAGGATTCTTATGATTTAGTTATTGATCCATTCTTTATGTTGTACTGATTGTTGATTTTTTTAGGTTTTATGTCCGACGTTTCGATTTAGGGGATTTTACACTTCAAGCGTTAATGTTTTAGGTTTCTTTTGAGTGTTAATGTTTTAGGTTTCTTTTTAGGGTGCAACTGGTTTTGATAGAAAGCTACGAAACACTAACTGTTTTGATTTATGTATCGATTTATGGGGTTTTAGGGTTCAACTGATGTTATAATGTGTGACTGATTTGGTTTTTTAAGAAAGCTACGAATCAGTAATTGTTATCAGTTAGGTATCGATTTATGGGGTTTTAGGGTTCAACTCATGTTATAAGGTTTGACTTATTCTTCTTTATTTTTGGTTTATTATTATTCAACATTAATTGTAGTTTTATGTTTTAGGTTTGTATTTAGGAAGAATGTTTTAGGTTTTGACTTAGGGTTCAATTGATGTTTTAATGAAGCTACAAATGGATTCTTATGATACAGGGTCTGTATTAGGTGTTAATGTTATATGTATTGATTTTTGGGGTTTTAGTAGGTTCAATTGATGTTATAAGGTTTGCTTTATTGTACCACCCTTTTAGTTTAATATAATTTAGAATGAGTTTGACTTTAGGATTTAGGTTTGCACTTAGAAAAAATGTTATAGGTTGTGATTTAGTGTTCTATTATGTTTTAAGGAAGCTACGAATGGATTGTCAAATTATCTAGGTTGCCATTAGAGGTTTATGTTTTAGGTATCGATCTAACGTGTTTTATTGTTCAAGTGATGTTATAAGGTTTTACTGAATGTTGTTTATTTTTGGTTTATTAGTATTCAACATTATTCGTACTTTTATGTTTTAGGTTTGCATTTACTAAAAATGTTTTAGTTTTTTATTTAGTGTTCAACATTATTCGTAGTAATATGTTTTAGGTTTGCATTTAGTAAAAATGGTTCATTTTGATTTAGTCTTCAATTTATGTTATAAGGAATTGTTATCATACATGGTCTGGATTAGGTGTTTATGTTTTAGGTATCCATTTAAAGGGTTTTATGGTTGAAGTGATGTTATAAGGTTTGAGTTATTGTTCTTTATTTTTTCTATTGTTGAAGATTAACAATATTCTGGATTAATGTTTTAACTGTGTATTTAGGAAAAATATTCTTTATTCAGTGATACAAAGATTTGATTCATTTTATTCGTCTTATACTCATATAAACATTACTTTGCTGATATGTATTTGCGATTATGTTTTGTGGTTGCTACAGGTGCATACACGTTCGTTATACAATGGTTTATGGATTTTGGATTGAGTCGGAGGGTAACAACCGTGTTTGTATTGTAAGATATCTGTTACATGCTAAAATGTATATAGTACAGTATGTTTATACTTTTCCTAATAATATTTTAATGTTTGTAATTCTAATCAGGCGTTACCAAAACTCTATCATAAGTGGATCGAAGATTATGGTTATCCTACCGGTAATACCAAAATCCGTACCTTGGACTCTAAAGTCTATGATATTAAAGTGTTGAATATTGCTGGCAAGTGGTTCTTCTACAATGGTTGGAGAACAATGATTACTGAATTGAACTACCCATCTGGGTGTAACTTTCTATTTCAGTATGAGGAAAACCTTCGCTCTTTCAGGATGATAACTTTCCATCAAGATGCAGTGTATGCAGCTGGTAACTTTTTTTTACTGCAGATTGTCCGATCCTTATACCAGTGAGAAGCGTCTGGTATGTGTTTTTTTTAATCAATTTACATCATTATATTTTATTATACAATTTTTTGATAAAAAAACTTATTTTAACCCCTGTCAACATTTTTGGTGTTTTTTCCAGCATGTTAGTTGTTACGTTGTTCATGGTTTATTGAACAGACAACTCCCGTTGGACCCAATTGCAGTTAGAGCTGCTCCACGTAAAAAGTTTCAGATACAGCTAGCAGTTGATGATGGTTTCTTTTATGTCACTAAAGGATGGCCTTTCATTAAGGAAACTTTTTCAATCACACCTGATCATCTCATTGTCTTCGAAATCATTGATGAGGTCTTCTCTGTTTTCTTAAATATAAATTCTAAATCTTTAGCTTTATGTTTTTTGCTCGCTGGATACGTCATAAGGCTGATAAAATGACTATATTTCTTTTTGGTTTAACAGAGCACATACAATATGTCGCTTTTTGAGAAAAACAAGCTTACTCTTCCTCCTGAACTTAAATGGGAAGCTGAAGTTAAGGAGGAGGATGATGATGAAGATTACTCTGATGAAGACATCATTGTCCTTTCTACTGATGATAGTGAGGAGGTTGTCGTTTCTGATGATTTCAGCGAGGAGGATGAAGAGGACACTGATATGGAGGAAGAGGATGATGATTCTGAGGAAGAGGAGGATGTAGGTGTGCCAGTGGTGTTCGTTGTTGACAAGCACTATGTAAGTGCAATTATTTATTTTTTAAATGTATTAACTTAGATGTATTTTAGTCCATCAGGTTTATTATAAGTCTTTATATGTTAGTGCAGCCATATTAGTGGTTTATAAGTTGACGACCTCCTAATATGTGTCAACTGTTGTTACTTAGTCTTATGTAGATCTTAGATGTTAGGCTTATAACAAATATGAGTCAACTGTTGTTGGTTATTAAGATGTTAAAAATGGGTGAACTGGTCTAAATGTTAGATGTTAGTTTATGGACAAATTAACCACACCTGTTGTTACTTATGTAGACTTCTCAAACAAATATGGGTCAACTGATTTATTTGTTAGATGTCAAGTGATTTAGATTCATTTTAGTTTCAGCTACACAAATTGGTCAAATCTGGTCAAATCATCAGATTACACAAATTGGTTACCAGTTGGTCAAAAATATATATTTGATTCAAATGGGTCATCTGTGGTCATCGGTCGCAACTGCACCAATTTAGTTGTTTATTTAGACTTTGTTGACCTTATGAGGTCAAACTACACTCAAATGGTCTTTACTTGTCATATGGGTCAAATGCCATTTACTATGTAAGTGCAATCATTTATTTTTTTAAATCTATTAACTTAAATGCATGTTAGTCGAACAGGTTTATTATAAGCCTTTAGATGTTAGTGCAGCCATAGTAGTGGTTTATAAGTTGACGACCTCCTAATATGGCTCAAGTGTTGTTACTTAGTCTTATTTAGATGTTAGATGTTAGTCTGTTGTCAAATATGGAAAAACTGTTGTTACTTATTTAGATGTCCACAGTGGGTCAAGTTGTCTAAATGTTACATTTTAGTCTGTAGACAAATAAACCACAACTGTTGTGACTTATGCAGAGTTGTCAAACAAATCGATGTCAAGTTATTTATTTGTTAGATGTAACTTATTTAGATTCATGTAATTTTCAACTACACATCATATGTGACATCTAAATAAATTCTTTAGACTACACAAATTGGTGACCAGTTGGTAAAAAATATATATCTGATTCAAATGGGTCATCTGTGGTCATCAGTCAACTGCACCAAATACATAAGTAATATTTATACTGATACATGCTCAACTACACAAATGGGTCATTTAGAGTGTTACATACTCAATTTAGTAGTCTACTTAGACTTTGTTGACCTTATGAGGTCAAACTGCACTAAAATTGTCTTTAGTTGTCATATGGGTCAAATGCCATTTACTTGCCATTTAGAACAAATTAGTCATAGTTGTTATATGGGTCAAATACCATTTACTTGCCATTTAGAACAAATTTCACCAAATTCATTTTAATGGTCATTATAGTTTCTTAACATTATATGGTTACAGTTTAATTTATGCACCACTTATGTCATATCCAAATGAGATGACAAGCTATATGTATATATTATTATTCAATAACTTTCTATTCTTTGTTATTTTCGTAGCGTATGAAGACCCCTTGGGCAAGGGAAAACGGGTTGTGCAAGAAGAGGGCTTTGAGCATTCGTGATGGTGAGGGTTTTAGTTGGGGAATGTCTGTTGGGAGGGAAGGTGAACCTGGAAAGTACCGTTACAACATAAGAGGTATGTCAACTTTTGTAGCTGATAAGAACTTTCAGCTTGGTGATCAAATGCATTTCCTGTTTTTCCAAAAGCAAGGTGTGTTCGAGTTCTCTAATGTTGTTAGCGGTAATGGTAGTTAGTTTGGTTAGTGGTGGTTGTTATGTGGTTTGATGTCACACCCTCAAATTTCCACTTGCGGGGTTTTACCGCGAGGCGCATGACAAACCAGGATCCAAGTCAACGATCACAATAAACAACTCTATATGAAAAAAAAATAACGTAAACAGACATAACCATTAATTTAACAAGCGGAAGCGTTTCAGTAGCATTTAATCAACTATGCTATCATCTCCAAAATTGTTCAAAATGCTTTTATTACAAAACGTGTACTAAGCCTAGATGCCAACGCAGACCCGTGCGCCTAGTTCCGTTCATTGCTACCTTAGCGACCTGAGAAAAACATGGCAAAAAGATGTCAACATATAATGCTGGTGAGCTCACAGGTTTGTTCAAAATGTTACCAAAACGTTACCATGTCCATACTATATCAATGTCACCAAGTACGCTAGCTAGGCGTATGTTTCATTACTACTACGATTGGAAACCATTACTAGACACGTTTAGCAATGTTCAACATGTTTAAGCAGCCCGTATGTTCAGCATGATACCAATGTACCTGTTCGAGACAATATGCACCCGCCCGGCCCTCCAAGCCGACGAGTGGGGCAGGTCACGCCCAATAGATCTATCCACATTTCCCCCGTTGTGCATCCCCGCACATTCATGGTTTCCCCCGGGACTTTCCAAAAGATCGTATAACAATATAAAGTTAAAACCATAGTATGACATAAGTTACCAAAACCGTTTAGCGCATGTTTTCTCCCCCAAAAGTTAAAGCAGTAAAAGTGGGGCAGTGAACTCACCTTAAGTAGCGTTCTTCAAATACAATTAAAGATGTTTAGCTCTTGATAATCCCTCTACCGGAGATCTATCAAAATGTTCACATAAGTGTTCTGACTAATAACCATAAGGTTATCTAGTCCCCGATTGTCCAGATCGTAACCAAATATGTTTTAAAGTGTGTTTAAATGTTTTACCGACACACTAGACCGACCCGACATCCCGTTGGTGACCCATTACCCTAACTAATCAAGTACACATAGATTACACACAAGGTTCAAGCATAAAACACTTAGTTTGTATCAAAAATCTCATTTCTGCATCAGAACGGTCGAACCAGTCAGTTTTAAGTCTCCTTCGCACCTTTTTCATCTCGTTCGACCGTTTGATGCTTCCTTCGCCCGTTTTCACACATTCGTCCAATAAAAACCCAGGTTCGACCCTGGATCCCTCCTTCGCACCATCGACTGGTCGAAGGAGGCCAGGTTCGCCCCTGTTGTATAATTTTTCCTAAAAACGCTTCAAACACATTCAAAACGACCCGAAACATCATCAAACACAGCAGTCAAGCATGGATAACTTATCCCTACAAAATCCCATCGATTTCCCCCGATAATACGTCCGTTTCAGCCCTTTCCCAAAATGGTAAAGATTATGGAAACATCACTTTCATGCATGAATTATTTACCCAATTTGGAAACTTTTGAAATCGATTCATGTTTAGCTTGAAATACTCAGTTTGTCGATTATCCGATCTTTCTTATTCATTCTATTGATCATAAATATTCATACATCAAGTATTAATCCAATAAAAACCCCCAAATATCATTATATCCAATCCTAACCCTAGACAACAATATTCCAACATTAACAACAATCCTATATCATGTTTCTATCATAGATATAGCAGCAAATCAGTGAACAACACATAACACCACATAACACACAATTTACACATGTTATTCATTATGAAAACTTATGTTAAATGATCATGTTTTGATTTAAAAAGATGTTTAAAAGGTTTTTAATCATAAAAACACCCTTAGAACAGATCCGGACAATTAGGGTTAGATGAAAACGAATTAAAATGCTTTTAAAAGATTTAGGATTATGAACACACCTTGGATTCTTGTTTAGATGTTGTAGATGGGTTAGATTATGAAAAAGAAGAGCAAAAACTCCTTCCTTAGGGTTTAAGATCGTTTGAGAGCGTTTTGGGACGGTTAGGGTTTGTGAAATGATGAAAAATGACAAAGGTTGGTATTTATACTAATCTTCCTTCGCACCAACTCATTGGTCGAATGTGGTCTCCTTCGCCCCTTTCACAGGGTCGAATGAGCCCTGTTTGGTCGAAGGGAATTCCTCAAATTCCACTTCCCTGGTTCGCCCACTTGCATGGGTCGAACCAGACACTTTTCTTCTCCTTCGACCACTCGAAGTGGTCGAACCAAAACCCCTTTTTAACTAGTTTTCCAGTTTGTCGTGTTTAACGCATTCTAACACATCTTAACACATAAGCATGCATCTTTAGTCTATATTTAACACATTTAAGCACAGATAATCATTTACACATCATTTAAACACATCTATGTATATAATCCACCACACGACCCATAATCTACACATATACTTAATTAGTTCATGTAATGTCACCAACAACGGAACCCGGTACTAGTGTATTACCAAAACGACTCCCAATGATCCTCCAGATCATTGTACCCTGGACAATCCTAACTTGACCCGACTCAACTAACCCAGTTAAGTTTGTTTATAAACGTTTCTCGCTAAGGTAGACTTAGATGTTACTAATATGTTTAAGCCGAACATGCCGGGTGTCACATTTGAAGACAATACTTTTTGGTGGGTAACTTTTTTAAGTTTGAACATGATCTATCGTTGGTAGTCACAAACATTTCCACGTTTACTACTCATGTGCTAAGTCGTGGTTTTTGGGTTTATATATATGTTGATAAACAATAAATTAGGAGGTTATGTTTTATATTCATATGATTGTGCTTATGATGTCTGTTTAGTAGTCGTATATTGTAATGTTTTTTGGGTTGTTTAGCCAGTAAGTTAGCAATGTTTGAATAAGTTAGTAATTGTATTACCTAAGAATCTAAAATATTTGAATTTTCATTTTAAAATTTTACATTTTGATACAAAAAAGTATATTTTGTAACATTGGTTGTCCAACTCTTTTTAAGAAAAAGGTTTTTTTGAACATTAATGTTGTAAACTTTTGGTAGGTTTAGTTGTCATGTATGATTGTGCATATGATGTTTGGTTTGTCGTGATATATGTTTATGCTAATCCTATTTTGTTGTTTATTGAGTAATTATGAATTGTGTACTGTTTAGGTAGTCATATTACAATTACAATCATATGGATTTTTATACAAAAAAAAAAGTCATCATACATTTTTATATCAGAAATGTTTTTTAACAATCATTTGACATTTTATATTTCTTAAATGTGATATTGTTTTTTTTAATGTAAAATTTTAGCAACGTTGACTTTTCCAAGTCAATCATATTAATGACAGTTTTCCAAAAATATTTTAATTTATTAATTGTAAATAAATATAAATTCCGTTTATATTAAGAAGTTTAACTTTTCTCAATCATTGTTAACAAAATCAAATTAAGATTATTACAATTAACTAACAATCAATATAATTGTATCATCAAAATATTTTTGGTACATTTGAATTATTTAAAACATAAGTTGAATGACTTTGTTTTAAAAAAACTTAAAACCAACCCTTTATAAACTAAAACCAGTTTTGTAACATTGAAGCATTTAAAATCAATGTTTTACTATTTTAATTAAATTGTATTACACTTTTACAATTCTTTTAAATATCTTAGTTTAAAAAATTAATAATAAACAATTTTTTTTCAAAAATAAATACAATTATAGAAACTTCAAAATGTATCTAACGCAAAATCCTAGCTATTTAAATCAAACTCAACAACTTAAACTTTTAACTAAATAATGTAAAAGGTAACAATGGTAATTATGATTTTCTTTTTATAATCAATAAACGAAATTTACCTATAAAAATTGGAAAAACTTAAATGTAAATTAATTTTCATTTCTAAATCTGTTACTTAAAAAAATTTATAACAAACAATTTTATTAAAAATATAAATTAAATTATACAAAGTTTAAAATGTACCATACCAAAAATCGTAGGTATGTAAACAAAAGTCAACAATTTAAAGTTTTAACTTAATAATGGAAACATATAACAATGCTAATTATATTTTCATTATATAATTAACTTTAAACGAAATTTAACTTAATAATGGAAACAGTTAAATGTAAATTAATTTTCTGGTCAACTGTTACATCAGATGTTGTCATAATTTAGTAATCTTTAGTTAAAAAGTCATCATACATTCTATGACTAACTTTGAAACATTTTTATATAAGCAAACGTTTTTTAACAATCATTTGACATTTTATATTTCTTAAATGTGTTATTGTTTTTTTTTTAAAGTAAAATTTTAGTAACGTTGACTTTTCCAACTCAATCATATTAATGACAGTTTTCCAAAAATATTTTAATTTACTAATTGTAAATAAATATAAATTCCTTTTATATTAAGAAGTTTAACTTTTGTCAATCATTGTTAACAAAATCAAATTAAGATTATTACAATTAACTAACAATCAATATAATTGTATCATCAAAATATATTTGGTACATTTGAATTATTTAAAACATAAGTTGAATGACTTTGTTTTTAAAAAATTTAAAACCAACCATTTATAAACTAAAACCAGTTTTGTAACATTGAAGCATTTAAAATCAATGTTTGACTATTTTAATTAAATTGTATTAAACTTTTACAATTCTTTTAAATCTCTTAGTTTAAAAAAATAATAATAAACAATTTTATTCAAAAAATAAATACAATTATAGAAACTTCGAAATGGTTCAAACGCAAAATCCTAGATATTTAAATAAAACTCAACAACTTAAACTTTTAACTAACTAATGTAAACAGGTAACAATGGTAATTATGATTTTCTTTTTTTAATCAATAAACGAAATTTAACTTAATAATGGAAAAACTTAAATGTAAATTGATTTTCATTTCTAAAACTGTTACTTTCAAAAAAAATTTCACAAAGAATTTTATTTAAAATATAATTTTAATTATACACAGTTGAAAATGTACCATACCAAAAATCGTAGGTATGTAAACAAAATTCAACAATATTAACTTTTAACTTAATAATGGAAACATATAACAATGCTAATTATATTTTCATTATATAATTAACTTTAAATGAAATTTAACTTAATAATGGAAACACTTAAATGTAAATTAATTTTCTGGTCAATTGTTATATTTATGTAGACATAATTTAGTAATCTTTACTAAAAATAAAAAACTTTAAATTTTTATTACATTTTTATGTTAAACCTCTATAAATACATATTAGATTGATCGTACCTAAAACCTACATACCATAGACTTGTAACATTATGGATCCAAACAACATTACTTTTTTGAATGACATCACTTGGCGCATGACTAAATATACCATCAAAGTTAGGGTGCTTAGGCTTTGGAGGCGAGAAAATCGAAAGAAACCTGGAGAAATTCTTTCTCTTGATATGGTTCTTATGGATGAACAGGTTATTGTGAGCGTTGGATTTTATCTAAAACAGGATATTATGATCATACAAGTCACAAATCTAGGTGCGGAATCCCTAGATCTGAACAAATTGATAAGATGCTAATCACGACACAATCAAGATCATTTTCAATATCATTTTCATAGATTAACTTTCAATCAATAAGCATTTACAACGTTTATGTTAATCTAGAATCACAAAGACACTTTCTCAAAAACACTACTGAACCTGCACTGAACCTGGACACAAATGATAACTCACTTACATAATCAAAAACTCAAAAACTATATATAGCCTCTGCACATTCGCCCCTTTCTATAGGTCGAATGTGAGATTTTCCACATTCGCCCACTAAGAGTGGTCGAATGTGGTCTTCTGTCCATGCCCAATCTACCTTCGTCCAGTCAGCATCTACCTTCGCCCGTTTATCTTCACCTTCGCCCATATCCATCTACATTCGCCCATCCACTAACATGTGTTAATCAATTATATCCAATCCTTAGTCGCAAAATGCATCAACAGTTATGTTTTTAACATATTCTTTTTTTAATTTGTTTTTTTTCTACACATTTGTTTGTTGCGAAAATTGGTTGTTAATAAATTTTTTTTTTCTTTTAAAACAGGGGTCGAAAATGCAAGCTATTGTATGGAGTAGATATATGAAGAAGCATGAAAATGAAACCTATTATATTTATAACTCACAACTTGCTGAAAACAAATCTACTAAACATTTTTCTAAAGAAGACATGCTCTCTTTTACTTTTGAAACCAATATTTCAAAGTGTAGTAAGTTTGATGGAAGCCAATACGGTTTTAATTTTTCATCTTTTGAGTCAATTAAAGGTGGAAATCTGTCTGCAGAACAAAGAATTGGTTTGTTTTAATTATACTAAAAAATGTATTTTAATCCTTTTCTATATTGATTATGTATTCGTATAAAACTGTTTAACTTTTTTTTAAGATTTCATTGGCTATGTTGAAGAATGGACTCCACCAGAACCAACAGAAACTAAAGCTGGTTTGAAAAGCAAGATGAACCTTGTCTTGATCGATCTAGAGTATGTATTTCATATCTACTACGAATATGTTGGTATAAAACCCTTTATAACTTTCCTTTTAACATACATTCTGTTGGATAGTCTTCTTTGATAGTCCATCGTCTTGTTCATCAACTTTATTCTGAGCTGCTTCTTCTGCTCATCAGTCATTGGCGGCTCGAATGTTTTCTTCACAGGCTTTGAAACATTGGCGATCTTCACAGTCTTGCCAAGTTTACCCTCCAAGTTGCTTCCAGCGTTTATGTCATACGCAAAACAAACTCCCACAACTTGAGTGTACTTCCTCGCTTGAGCAAAATCATTCGGTTCATAATAGATCGGATTAAAGAACAACATGATGATGTCTTCGAATGTGCAGTTTATCAGCCACATAGGATCAAATACATGAACATGCTTGTATTTGTCCTTTCCATCCCTCAACACAATCACTGCTTCTGCCTTCCTCCAATCGTAATACCAGAATATGAAATCAGCACTGAAATGCTGTGGCATTGGCATCAATGGTATCTTTCTCATCACATTTGGTGCTTTGTAGATCAAAGTCACACGCTTCATGTTGGTTTGAGGATCAATATCCCTATGTTCTTTTCTTCTGGGATATTGAGGCTGAAATCTCTTCCATCGTGTACGACTTTCCCAAACTAGTTTGTCTGCGCACCAACCGACATGCGATCCATTTACCTCGGCACCTGACATTGGGAATCTGCACAAATCTCTCACCGCCCAATACGGTAGAGTAAGCAAATCACAGAATCTGTTGAAATACAGAATTCCGGTTTCCCATTTCGCTGCAATGCACTTCAGTCTGCCAAGATAAGTCCACCCGAGAGCTCTGCCTTTGAACTTGGCATTATGAAAACGATAGAAGTTACCTTGAGCTTCAGGTTTAGGTCGGTTCTCATCCATCTCCTTCAACTTCTTCAGATAATTCTTCAACTCATCAGACTGGTTAGAAGAATCTTTCTTTTCATCTCCAAACACCTTCTCAACAAACTCTTCGCTTCTTCTCTTCGCTTTTTGTTTTGCTGACTTGTTTGATATCTCTGTGAAGTCAGGAAATACTTCGTTCTCATCTTCTTTTCTGAAATACTGGGGAAACTCCTCATGAGTAATATCTTCAATCTCAACTTCATTGTTTTCTGGAGTCTGTACATCATCTGAATGACTTCCCATATCCTTTTCAGGAATATCAGGAATCGATTCATCCATCATGAACTCCTCAAACGTCTTTCCTACCCTCTGTGCGAGACCATCTAATATTTCTTTCGCCACAGATGCAGGTAGTTCCCCTTCTTCTAGATCTGGATCTTCATATTCCAGCTCATATCTCAAATCATCAGTCTGGAATATTTCAGCGAAGCATCCAGTGAACTCAATGGTCCACTCCCTCTTCTCCAACATGTTTTTGTATATCAGCTTAGCATCATCAGAAAGAGATCTCACCTTTTCGTTCCAAAAGATACTTTCATCCGAATCTACATTCCCTCCTTTCTTCTTTGAACTAGATTCTCCAGTATCTTTCTTCTTCTGTGATGTTCTCTTCTCATAACTAAACTTAGAAGTATCATCTCCTCCTTCATGATCACTTCCACTGCTAAGCTCATCACCCTTCTTTCCTGTACCCTCAGCACCATCATCATCATCATTGTTGTCATCATCATCATCATTGTCATCATCATCACTTTTATCCGATCCATCATCATCCTCTTCATCATCATCCTCTTTCTCAGATTCAGAATACTCATAATCAACCTTCTGTTCATCTTCTTCTTCATCTTCTTCACCCTCTTTCAATTGGGGTGCTCTGCTATACAGATCTTCAATCAAACCACACAGGCGTTTGTTTTCCTTCTTTAACTCTTTGTTATCCGCCTTGATCAGTTTGATCTTGTTCTTGTTTCTATCACATCTCCTCTCAAGCTTCTCATTCTTTGCTTCTAACATCTGAATCTTTTCATTTATCTCATCCTGATTCGATTTCGAAGCAACTACAATCTGGAGCATCTTCTCCTCATTCTGCTTGAATTTAGTGATTTCAGCTTGTTGAGCAATCAGCATTTTCATCATGTCCTCCATCTTCTTATTGACCTGTTTCATAACATCATCATCAACAGTCATTTTCTTTGACTTTGATCTGGAGGGCTCAACTTCAACAGCTTTCTCCTTTTGAGGCTTCCTAAACATATCGAGCACTTTATCCATATCGATATTAAACTGATCGATTGGTAAAGTCTCTGCCTCCTTTCCTTTCTTCTGCTTCTTAGCAACTGGTGAAGATAGCTTGGAAGGTGTTCCAGCATCAGGCAATCTCTTACCCTTCAACAACTGAGCTAATTCCTTCTCTCTCAGTTCTTTCACACTAGACTTCTTTGCCATCGTCTTTTGTTTCTTTGACTTCTTAGGCAAATTCACTACTACAGTGTCTCCAACACTCAACTCAGCTAAATCAACTCCCAAACCTTCATCTTCAACTGATTTCCTTCTTCTCTCAGACTCTTCAATCGACTGATTCAATAATTCAGACTCACCAACCATAGTGGCCTTACGTTTGGTGGTTCTTACGTTCTCGTCATCCGAATCCCACTGTTCATCAACCTCAGTCTCTTCCGAATCCACAGACTCTTCATCCACCAAACTCGATCCTTTCTTTGCAGTCGATTTCTTTCTAGCAGCCTGTTGCTTTGTGCTCCCCTGATCAATAGCCTTTCCTTTGCCCTTCCCTTTGGCTCCAGGATTGACTACTTGACGCTTCCGCTTAGTGCTTGAATCAGCATACACTAAGGGATCGTCGTTGTCTGAGTCACTATCATCATGTCTAGCTTTGTTCTTGCCTGGATCAGTGTAATCCGGACGAGCCAAAGCGCCAAACAATCTCCTGTTGGGTGGTTTCTCATTATCAGCTACACCCTTATAACCTTTCATCCTCATCAAGGTTCTAATATTCATGTGATCCTGACCTAGAATCATTGTCGGATCCTTCTTCAGCATTGGATACTTGTAATCAAAGATCATCATTAAAAACCTTGGATACAACATAAACTTCTTGAACTTTATACCCTTCAGCATCTCTAGCATGTGGTCAAGAATCATCCCAGACACATTAAATGGTTTGTTGAGTGTCAATGCAACCATTAATGAACTCAAACTCTTCCTCATTACGTCATAACCACCACTAACACATCCAAAGACATGGATCAGAACATGTGCAAAGTACTTATACTGCACTCCCAACTTCCCCTTATACATCGATCCGTCAGTGATAGGACCTTTGTATTTCATCCTTAAGAAGCACGCCTTCTGTTCAGTCCACGACAATTCCCTGGGATCTTCTCTATCTTCGAACTTAATCTGTAAAGCTTCCCGGATGTCGGCTTCAGTCAAGAACATATCTATCTCCTGAATCTTGCTCTTGATGATAGTTTGATTATCCCAGTAATCATACTTAGCGTTCTGGTAAAAATCTTCTATTATGTCTTTGTAAATGATGGTTGGTGTGGCTAGAGCATGTACAATCCTGCTCCTCTTCAGAAACTCAATAATGCCAGTAAATTCTGTGTTCTTCTCCACGTCTCCTAGATACGCGCAGCAGTTGTGCGATCTTTCGAAAGACCAACTGCTCGGTGTAGATGTTTCAGCTACGGGGACTGGATCTTGAACAGCTATCTCTGCAGGAGTCTCAACATTCACTGCTGGAGTGTCAATATTCTCTGGTTGTTCAGCCATCTGCACAAAAAAAATCAATAAAACGCGTCAAAACACAAAAACGACAAAAATATAAAAATTTTGGTCAAAACACATCTGCACATTCGCCCATTTTGAAAATGGCCGAATGTGAAAATAAATGGTCGAATATGAACATATATGGACGAACGTGAATATGATCTTGATAAAATGTCACATTCGTCCGTTTTTGAGTACATTCGCCCAAAGATTTTCACTTTCGCCCGTTTTTATAACAGCCGAATGTGGAAAATTACCCCCAAATTTTAAAATTTTGCCATTGATGTATTTAACTTGTAATTTTGATTCTAATGGGTACTAACAGTGCCGACTAACATTCGTTTATAACCAATTTTATCAAAACATCAATTTACATTGGTTTTCAATTGGAATTAGGGTTATTTGTGTTCAATCGATCAAAATTATCAACTAAACATGTTTATATCCTAATTCCTTCCATCATCTCCCCCTAAAACCTATGTAAATTGCTCGGCAATCAAAATCAAGTATCAAAAATCATCAAAATTTCTTAGAACAGAAACCCTAGGTCCCGGTCCTTTAACAGTCAAATCTGATCTGGTTTGTTGTCCAATACCTGTAAAAGTATGCTTAAAATGATCAGCAATCACAAGGGAACAAATCAGTGAGTCAAGAAAAACACAAGCAACAAGGTCTTGTTATGAAAGAATTTTTGAAAAAGTTTCAGAATGAGGAATCGAAGGTGACTGGTCTATTTATAAAGGGTCACATTCGCCCGAATGAAATGGACGAATGTGGGTAAAAACCACATTCGCCCCAACTTAATGGCACGAGAGTGAAAATTTTCCACCTTCGCCCCTAATTAAAGACCCGAAGGTAGAATATGATACCCGGAAGTGGAAAAGTCACCCGGAAGTGAAAATAACCACCTTCGCCCAGATCAAAAACGGCCGAAAGAGATAGTTTTTCCACATTCGACCCAATTAAGGGGCGAATGTGAAATGGAAAAACTGAAAATTTCGCCAAATCACGAATTCGAATCCCGTTCAACATTTTTCAATCCGTTAAGCTTCCAAAATTCAAATTTTCACATTTTGAATGTTACAAAGACCAGATGGTGTTATCAAATCTCAGAAATCGACCATCAAGCATCCCCGGATATCAAAAATAAAGCAGAAATGCAAAATCTTTTTGATTTTCTGAAATTTATATCAAAACACACCTAAAATCTTTTTGGATTTTGTAACTTTTTGACAATAAAAGTAAAATGCGACAAAATAAAATGCATCAAAGTAAATGAAAGCAGTAAACATTTTGTGATTTCCGGTAAGAGGATCATATCAGTTTTCTGAGAAATCTGAACACAGCGTTGATCTGGTTCAATATTATCATTAGAAACAATATGTGACACGGCAATTGCTGATATTGTTGTCCACATAAGCTCACATGCAGACAATTACGCAATGCTTTAAAATGATACGAATTAGATGTATTAGACTAACACATTGTGGTTCCCACACACACGACATACTCCCGTATCAAGAAGTAATCTGCACAAAGACTCATTGTAAAGCGTGATTATGCTTTCGTCGTCTGTAATTGTTCAAGATATAATGCATAGAGGTATACAGGTCAGCAAATTAATGCAGCAAAGTAACATATGCACCATACCAGGTTGAGGACTGATATTAATCATGATTTGCATCAATGATCAATACGATATTATAGATAATCTTTGATCATCATATAACATGGAAAGTTCCTCAATTCGGTAACTTTAGGTTTTGGCATAAAGCTCTTTTATAAAGACATCCTGTCTGATCTAGGTCCGTAATGACTTACAGCAGAAGATCAGATAGGCTATCCCCAGACAACTAATAACATAACGACCCTAAACCTCCGAGTTTTGTACAAACACCCTATCAAACGAAATTACGGTACTAAGACCATATGTCCATGAGGTGTTCATCCACAAACGCGTAGTTTGTTATGTTTGTATCACTAATGCACGCAATATAAAGTCTACGAAGCCTATCAGCATATCACACGTAATCAACATACGTCTCATTAAAACTATACAATTCTTTAACCTGGCTCTGATACCACTTTGTGAGCGTTGGATTTTATCTAAAACAGGATATTATGATCATACAAGTCACAAATCTAGGTGCGGAATCCCTAGATCTGAACAAATTGATAAGATGCTAATCACGACACAATCAAGATCATTTTCAATATCATTTTCATAGATTAACTTTCAATCAATAAGCATTTACAACGTTTATGTTAATCTAGAATCACAAAGACACTTTCTCAAAAACACTACTGAACCTGCACTGAACCTGGACACAAATGATAACTCACTTACATAATCAAAAACTCAAAAACTATATATAGCCTCTGCACATTCGCCCCTTTCTATAGGTCGAATGTGAGATTTTCCACATTCGCCCACTAAGAGTGGTCGAATGTGGTCTTCTGTCCATGCCCAATCTACCTTCGTCCAGTCAGCATCTACCTTCGCCCGTTTATCTTCACCTTCGCCCATATCCATCTACATTCGCCCATCCACTAACATGTGTTAATCAATTATATCCAATCCTTAGTCGCAAAATGCATCAACAGTTATGTTTTTAACATATTCTTTTTTTAATTTGTTTTTTTTCTACACATTTGTTTGTTGCGAAAATTGGTTGTTAATAAATTTTTTTTTTCTTTTAAAACAGGGGTCGAAAATGCAAGCTATTGTATGGAGTAGATATATGAAGAAGCATGAAAATGAAACCTATTATATTTATAACTCACAACTTGCTGAAAACAAATCTACTAAACATTTTTCTAAAGAAGACATGCTCTCTTTTACTTTTGAAACCAATATTTCAAAGTGTAGTAAGTTTGATGGAAGCCAATACGGTTTTAATTTTTCATCTTTTGAGTCAATTAAAGGTGGAAATCTGTCTGCAGAACAAAGAATTGGTTTGTTTTAATTATACTAAAAAATGTATTTTAATCCTTTTCTATATTGATTATGTATTCGTATAAAACTGTTTAACTTTTTTTTAAGATTTCATTGGCTATGTTGAAGAATGGACTCCACCAGAACCAACAGAAACTAAAGCTGGTTTGAAAAGCAAGATGAACCTTGTCTTGATCGATCTAGAGTATGTATTTCATATCTACTACGAATATGTTGGTATAAAACCCTTTATAACTTTCCTTTTAACATACATTCTGTTTATATGTAGTGGCATGAAAATGACCTGTTCTTTGTGGGAAGATTATAGTCATCAGATGTTTGAATACATCAAGCAGAATGAAGATGAAGTTCATGTAGTCCTTATTGTTCAATTTGGTAGCTTTAGCAATTATAAAGGTATGTTATATATTACTTTTTTTAGAAATTCCGATAACATATTTTTGTATACCGGTATTTGTTTTACCTGTTTTAATATTTTTTTTACAAAGGCAATGTAAGTGTTCAAAATGCATTCTTTATCACTCGCCTCTTTATTAATGAAGACATTGAAGACATTCGTTCTTTCAAGAAAAGGTAGCATAGTTATCTTTTTTTGTGTTTTATTTATATGTTTTCAGTTGTTTAAAGATATATAAATATTTTTTTTTTGAATTACAGTTATATTGAAAAGTTTATCTCCAACGAATCATGTTCTGCTCAACGATCGCTGGGATCGTCTGGTAGCATGAATATAGTCTGATGAATTTTTGAATAAAACACCTTTCAGCAGTATTCGTGAGCTTCTATTGATAACAGAGGTTCGTATAAAAATAAGTTTTTTTTTTCCAAATAACTTTCTTTCCAAATACATTTCATGGTTATTCGTCACATTTTTAATTTTGGTTTTGTAGGTTAACAAACAAGTAATTGTTGTTGGAACAATCAAGGGGGTGGATCCTAACGAAGATTGGTATTACCTTGGTTGCGAGTTCTGCAACCACAAGGTTGAGCCAACTTTGAGTTTACCAGATGATGAAGAGGTGAAGGACGTAACTTCATTTAAACAAGTTTTGGTTTGCACGAATAAAGGTTGTCCCAAACAGATTGTCTCTGGTGATCCAGTGTAAGAATTCTATTTTCTATACATAAGTTATAATTGTATGATATTATTTATTTATTTTTTATGTTTTAGGATTCATGTTTACGTTTATTAATTTTTTTAGATATAGGTCTGATTTTTTAGTTTTGGTGTTTTAGGTATAGGATTCCAATAAGGGTGCAGGATTGTACTGGAATTACATCGCTTACATTGTTTGATCGAGATGCAAAAAAAAATGTTGGGCATGTCAGCGATGCAACTTCTTGAGAAAAGCAAACAGGTAACTTATTTTTTTGAGCCTTAAACAATATATGTAATTCTACTTTGTATTACTTATATGATGTATGATCTAGGTTTTTATTGAAGAGAAAGTAACTCCTGTTGAGTTTTATGAATTTGAAGAGAAGAAATTTGCTTTCAAAATTAAAGTAGGGCAATTTAACATTGATAAGCATGTTGATGGTTATGGTATACGGAAGCTTACAAATGATTCGGAAATTGTAGCTTCTCTTGAAGAACGGTTCCTTGACATTCAGGTTATGATTATCATTTAAATATTTCGTTATAATTACTGTTATGAATCGTTATTATTGTTGTTGTTATTTAGTTATTGTTTAAACGCTTTTTACGTTAATCGTTTCTTTATTACATTTTTTTTAGATCGATCAACCTCTGCTTGAAAATATCGATCTAGGTGACTCTTCAACACAGAATGCGGTGCCTTTGAAGGTTAGTAGTTTACTTGGTCAATCATGTGTTCAGATTACATTTTAATGTAGTTTATTCTAACAATTTCGACATGGCTTTTAATATTGTAGGATTCTGTTGGAGATAACACTACTCCAGAATCATCTTCTAGAGTTAGTTTGATTCGTGATGAAGCTGAGGTAAAGCGTAGCCTGGACAAAGTTTACGAAATGGAAGATGATGCAAGTCAGTCAACAACTAAAGTCCTCAAGTCTGAAAAGTTGATTTCCTGTAGCAAATCACCTGAGAACACAGTCTTGATTCCTAAGGTTGAAAAATAGGATCAATTACCCGTTTTTTGAACATTGGTTTATTGTCAGGATTTTTATTTCCTGTGTGTTGACATTTTGTTTTCATTTGTGTTTGCTTTGATTTTGAGACAATTTTCATCTACATAATTTCCGTGTTTACATTTGATGTTTGTTTATTATATTGGTAAAAATTCTACATGGTTCAATTGTTTTTTAGGATTTAACATTATTGTTGATAGTTTATAAGAGACCCTGTACTCTTATATGGCCAGCTTTATGGTGCATTATCAAGAGTAAAAATCAGGACTGGCGTGAAGTTACTTATACTTGATGCGGATGACAAGGTGAAGAATAAAACAAAAATGTTTTGTATAAAGAAATATTTTAGTGATATTTGAATAGAATATGTATCATTTTCTTTAACATTTTAATAAAATATTTCATCTTATAACAAGATTACAGTCAAGTTCCTAAGGTGCCAATTCCAAATAAGCGTATGTTTCTCAAAGACCATCAATAAAATCCAAGGAAAGTCTTTATCGAAGGTTGTATTATATTTAAGAGACCCGGTATTGTCACATGGTCAGCTTTATGTCGCATTGTCAACAGTTAAAAGCAAGGCAGGCGTCAAGTTACTTATACTTGATGCTGATGGGAAAGTCAAGACTAAAACAAAAAATCTGGTGTATAAAGAAAAATTTTGTGATATTTGAATAGAATGTGTGTTTATTTCTTTTAAATCTTAATAAAATATTTCTGCTACATTTTTTATATGTTTTACCCGTCAAAATAATTGTACGTTGGTGAACCGCGTGTAACGCGGGCAAAGATCTAGTAATTAATATATATAACTTTTGAGCTGAATCCAATCTATATGATAGGGGGTTATGGGTTTCATACACCCTGTGACGTCACATTCTAGTGTATATGACATCACATTCTGGGTATGTGGCAGCCTCCTATTGGTGTATGATGTGGATCAGGGTGTATGATTCCTAATTGAGAGGTGTATTGTTCCTAAATACCATATGATATATGATATATCATTCTTTAGATTAAACAGATTTAATTTTTTTTTGAACGGCCAACGAATCAATTTTCGAGCACTCTCGGGCACCCTTTTGACGAATCAGGTACTCGAGAGTACCCGGGCCACCAATTGCCACCAATTCCCGGGAAAACCCGACCACTCACCCGCCCGAAGGCACGATAGTGAAATAATCGGTAAAACCGGTCGGGATCAGGACTCGAACCCAAGCCAATGCCCGGGTCATCCCCCATTTCCCCTCGACCAATGTCCTCCAAATGTAGCTAGTGGGATTTGAATCTAAGCCTCCCATAAGAAACTTTAGGCCCTCAACCAACTAGGCTACAAGTGTTGGACATTAAAGACATTTAATAATATCAATTTTAGTACGTTGATTATTACAATACAATAACAATTAGAATACATTTAGAATATATTTGTTCCTACTTTGATGAATAGTGTTCATCCATTAGTAAATGACACAAATACCAATTCTACTTTAAAAATAAAATAAAAACTTTCTTTACAAGCTTTTAATTATACCTATTTTGATCATTTTATAAATTTTATTAAAAGCTCCAACTACTTTGTCAAACAACAAAATATATTTAAAAAGCTTCCAGCTAACAGCTTGCAGCCACCAGCTTCCAACTTTCAGCTACCAGCTACCAGCTAATCTTGCCAAACATACCCTAGGTGTCATGTCGCATCGAACTATTGGTCCACGTGACGTCGGTTTTTTCCTTTTTAAGTTTTTTAAGAATTTAGGCTTTTTTTTTGTTTTTATTTACTTTTTGATGCTTTTTGTTAACTATTTAGGGTTTAGAAGTCGTCGTACTATTATGATTAAGGGTTTAGGATTTACGGTTTAGTGTTCAGATGCCAAGACTATTTGTTTTTTTTTTTTGACGTTTTTTTTTAGGATTTATGCTTTAGGATTTAGAGTTTAGTGTTTAGGGTTTAGATGCCGTTCATCAAACTTTTGATGGTACAAACTCAAGTTGCTTTGAGTTTCGATGCTGCCACAACGCCCGGCTGGTTAAAACACTAGAGTTTTATTAATTTGTCTCATGAGTTATTATCATAAAGACTCCTTCGATTGACTTCCATAGTTTCATACAACTTATTACTTAATTAAACGACATAAAAATTACAATTTAAACACTGAAAATCATATAAATTAGTTAACACATCTATTCAATGTCCTCAAACAAACATCATTATGTGGACGAAAAGAGTAAAATGTAATAACGCGTTGTTGTTGATTTATGATATTTTAAAAATGACAAGATCATGTCGTTTATGGAAAGTCTTACTAGATTTTGATAGTGAAGTGAAAGACTAGAAGTGCTTGGTTGATTATTGTCAACTGAATTTAATTCTGGTATTTGATATAAGTCTTAAGCCCTCCTCTGTAGGGTGGTGGGCGTAAAACCGTGCTACCAGCATTGCAGGACGAGGCATATACCCATGCTAAGTACTAATCAAATGACGACTAAAATCAGAAAAAATGTAAAGCAAAAACACAAATTATTAACATCAAGTAACTCACATAACGTAAAACGTAGATAAAGCGGTTTTTATACCAATACATTAGAGAGTCAAAGTGGTAAAAAAATTGAGAGACCAAATCTTTATAACAAAGTTATGATAATTCAAAGTTTTGTTAGGGAAAAAAAAAACCCTTTAAGAACCCATAGTGTCTACAACTTTTATCATAAGCGTATTATACATATTTACCTTATATATCACAAAACTCTAACAAACTATATTGTCTACTATTTTTACTATTCATGTATTTGACATATTGTTCTTTATCAATTTTCTAGATTTGTATTTTATATGTTAAAAATAATGAGTTTGTATTAATTTTAAAACTAAAAGTAAAACAATTTGTTATTTATGGTGAATTTGAACTAAATCGAATTTATTCGAATTCGAGTTTCTTATTCGAATCGAATACGAATTCAGGTAAAAATATTAAAAATTCGAGAAATTCCATTCGAATAATTCGAAAATTCGTTATTCGATTCGTTGAACACCCCTACAGCACCAACACCTCTCCACCACCAACATTTCATCTCTCTCTCTCTCTCTTGCCCCTTCTCTTTCTCTATCTATACCTTCACCAACACCATCCTCACCGCCACCATCACCATCACCGTCATCTTCCTTCACATCAAAACCTTAAGCTCGCCACAAAACCCACCACCATTAACCACCAAACACCGTCATCTCCTCCAAAATCGCAAACCCAACACAAAAACACGATACCCGGAAAACCCTAACTCCTGCCAACCGTTCACTGCCTCTTTAACATACCATTCACCTCAACCAGATTTGCTATCTCCTCTGCCGGCGACCAAGTCCCCACCCACAACCAAAGAACCGCCGCCATGTAAATCTCCTGTTCGTTCACGGTCACATAATCAACCATGAGTTCTTCAGTCGCATCCATTGTGGTGGAGAGGTGTTGGTGGTGGTGGTTTGTGGAGGTGATGGGGTAGGGAAGATGATGTGAATGGGCCCCACTAAGAATGGGTGGAGATACATGATTGGCTAAGGGGTTAAGTGGGACATGATTGTATTTTATTAATTAATTGATTTTGGGCGGATAGTAAAAACTCGAGCCAATTAATATATCTAAAAAAAAGTATAGCTTTTCATGTTTGTACTTGTTTACACATGATGATAGACTACCCATTTATTAAAAAAAAAAAGTATAGTTTTTCATGTTTGTACTTCTTTACACATAATGATAGATTATTAACATAGCCAACCGTGAGCATGGCCAGGTGGTTAGGGGTTCAGGACCCGACTCTCAAATAAGCTTGAATTTTTGTTAAGAGTTTTCGTATATGTATTAAATTCTATATTTAGGATATATATTTGTTTTTTATACATTAAAATTTTGTTAGTGGATTTGAAAAACTATGCTAATTTAATGTAGAGGTTTCAAGTCTTGGCTCTAACACCATCTATATTTTTTAATTCATTCCTCTTTACCAAAATTTTGGGCCACATTTTTTATTTTGTCCGGGGCCCAATTTTTTTTAGCGTTCTCAAAGACACCCCAGCTATTAATAGTAAAAAAACAAATAATAAAATATTTAGGCTAATAGAATATTATTCACCAAGGTTGGGTTGTGAAATAAAGCCCCATGGTGCTTTAAAGCGACACATATGCGTCAAGTAAACAAAGGGGTTTTAAACCCCACACCTTTAACATTCATCCGGTGAAATAAAGCCCCTTAAATTAATTAAAAGAAAATAAGAAATAAGAGGGCAAAAATATAATTGGTTGTAGCATATGGCCCCCAACAAATATGTTACAGTTTAGGTGTCAATAACACCTTGTTACAAATATATGGTGTCAATAACACCTTGTTACATATATATAAATTGGGTCTTTAATTTAAACGAGTTAAATGAGTGAGTCAACAAGCCATCTAACAAGCGAGCCATAATTCGAACCCACCTTGTTTTGGGCTCAGCTTGTTTAAAACCGAGCCAATTTCAAGCCACACTTTTTCTGAACCGCAAACTACCAAACACGTTATTTTGAAAAAAAAAAAACACATAATAAAAAAAATTGTTCATGTATATACTGCTCTGTACCAACCTCTCATTTTCCAAATCAGCAAAAACCCTCATATTTTACATAACATTCAAAAAATTCGAAATTCGTACAATATTCGATTGCAAAATCAATATAACATATGAGTACACTTTACATCATATTCAAAATAAAGGCAGTAGCCTTCTTAAAAAACAATTACACTAACATTAAATACAAACCTTACTTTCTATAAAAAAAAACCGTGAGAACCAAAATGCTAATAATAAATAACTCAGTATTATTATAACAGCACGGAGTTATTTATAAATAACATTTTGGTTCTCCGTTTCTACAGAAACATGGTCTGTATCGGACAAAAAACAAAGATATGAATTGAACAAACGAATACCCAAGAACGATCGATCATCAATATGTCATCTACCGGAATCCGAAACTTCATCGGAAGCCAATTCGATATCCGAAGCGATTAACGGTGAGTTAATACAGGTTGAACTACTACCACTCTCTGTTCCACCTCCTCTGTTCTTCTTCATCATGTTCTTCGCCTTCGAAGCGACCGAAACAGCCGAATTCTTGATTTGGGTGATGATCATACGCTTGATTTTATTCTGACCACGACGAGGCGGAGTTGTTGATTTTAATGATTCGGGTTTCATTTCTTGTTCGGGTTTGGGTTTGGATTTGGATCGAAATTGAGATGAAATTTGTGAGTATGAAGAGAATTTTTTGAAGGATTTGAATATTGATGAAGAGGGGAGAGTGTTGTGTTGGTGAGCTCTTGATTTATAGGTTGAGTGACACTAGTCATAGCTTCGGCATCACGTTTCATTTTGTTGTTATTTAGAGGGGGGTAAAATGTAAATAAGCAAATAGCAACATAAGCATTCATGTATTTTTCTTTTTCAAATTCTTTACTGTTAATTAGAGGGAGAAGAAAATAGCAACATGCGAATCTTTTCTTAAAAAAATATTTAATATATTGTTTATGCTTTTTTTTTTATTATTATTTTTTTTAACGGCCAACGAAATTCACCAAAAATTTCTTTTGGAGTTTCTACTCAGTCAAATTAGTACCTCTTTTACCCGGCATAACCAAACATTTAAGGGAGCTCCTGATTTCACAAAGTCCACCAATTCAGGGTAAAACCCGACTATCCACCCGCCCGAAAGCACGACAATGGAATAATTGGTAAAACCCGACACTCTCAAGAATCGAACCCATGACTTTTCAGCCAAAGGTCTTCTATCATTGAGCCTCCATACCACTCCACCATAAGGTGGGTGGTGTTTCTAATAACATGTAGTTCAACTTTTAATAGTTTCTAATAAATAATAAGTAAAACAAAAAAAATATGCTTCATGTATGTGAGATAATGGTGTGTTTCTCTTTCCTCTCATTGCATGACATATCCCCTAATACGAACTAGGTGCAATCTCGTGTGAAAACACGAGAAGTCTATATCATTTTTTACAACAATTAGTCCCTAATTAAAGAGAATATAAACAGACTTTATTTTGGGATTGAGTTTCAAAACAACTTATTGACTTATTGGCTTTTCCATGAAGCCAATAAGTTAATAAGCTGTTTGTGTAACCCAAAAGCACTTTCTGTTTTGACTTTTGGCTTTTGGCTTTTAAGGGTGGAAAAACTGTTTTTAAAAAGTTAGAAATCCTGGCTTTTGGCTTTTGACTTTTGGAAAAAAATTACAAATCTACCACACATACAACCAATATTCACAATAAGTTAAGCGAAACATTTAAAAAAATCAATCTATTAACTTTTTGACGTTTCTCAACCCAAAAGCTAATCCAAACACTTTTTTTAAAACTCTTTTTAAAAAAGTTATAAGCCAATAAGCACTTCTGACCAAAAGCACTTTTGCATTTCCAAACTCAATCCCAAACACCCTCTAAGGTATGTTTACTAAACACCAAATCAAGAAGTCAATAAGCTATTGCAAGCAAAGTCTGTTTACTAACGCATGTTCCAGAGCCGTGGATCTGTTAAGGAAATCTGTCTGAAATAGTTGTTGCTTCAAACAGATGTTGCTTCAACAGTTTGCTTCAAACATCTGTTTTTTAAAACAATTGTTCCTAAGGTCTGTTCCATAAGCATCTAAGTTAATGGAAAGTTTTTACATATTCGTGCAATTTTAAAAGTTTATAATGACAAAAGTGTAAACTATAACTATTCCTTATATCCAGATTTTAACTCAAAACTAGTTGTATAAAATCACGCGCGTTGCGCGTTTTACAATCGAGATTTAGATAAGGTGTTGCTCAATCAATGAATTATACAATCGAGATTCCATTTTGCTTGTAAAAGTTAAAAAAAATAAAGAAATCTACACATAAGGTAACACATGAAATTTGTAACGAAATTACATAATATTATGTTATTTATATTAATAGTATATAATATAATAAAGTTTTTAAATAAAATAATATGAATAAAATAATAATGAAATTACATAATATTATATTATTTGTATTAATAGTATATAATATAATATATAATATAATAAAGTTTTTAAATAAATTAATATGAATAAAATAATATTAAGTTTACTATTCATTTGGTTTACTATTCATTTAGTTTGTAAATTAATAGTATATAATGAGTTTACTTACTTAGATGTAAGTTACACTAAAAAAAGAAAATATAAACAGGATAATTATACAATATTAACGACGACATCACATTTACAAAATCATAAAGAGTGATATATATTTACATCAAAAGTGATCAAGCTTAGACAACCTAACATAACCATGTTCAGAACTGCCAAATAAAGAGTCAGAAAGTTAATATTGTTTTTTTTTTGGAAGGCAAATTTTACTAAACACACAAACAAGGGAACATCTCCAAGTCGGAGACCCCCCAAAACCAAGAACCAAGAAGTTACATTACATCAAAAGAAAATCTATGCCAATCCTTCCAACCTATCCTCCCCTTATTGAATCTACTAGAAAACCAAATGTACCCGAACGATTTAACATCTGAAACAATTTCAACCACACTTCGGCGGTCCTCTCTAAATATAGAATCGTTCCTAGCCTTCCAAATCCTCCAACAAGTCAAGACAATAATACCATATAACGCCAGATTCTTCACCGTAGACCAACCAGAATTCGGATGCACCTTCATAATGTCACTAGTACAGAAAAAGTAGAACTGTGGAAGATTGACCCACGACGCTATACCATTCCAAACGCCACATGCCAACCCACACGCGGTGAATATATGATCAACACATTCCTCTTGCTCAGCACAGAACTTACACCTGAGATCTCCACAATCAACGTTTCGTCTCTGTAGAGCCACCTTAGTAGGCAGTCTATCCATAAGCACACGCCACATAAACACATTTACTTTAATAGGCAACCATTTACACCACTTATAATGCGAAATAGGGTGAACCGGCCGCACACTTTCCAACCATATTTACGAACCTCCTGAACCAAGAAATCATTGCCGGACGCCGCATCCCACACCCAACGATCTTCGTTCTCCCGAGGAATAATGCCTTCTAATAACTGCACGCAATCATCAAGCTGCACTACTTCAGCTTCGGAGTTTGGAGTCCTCCTCCACTCCCAATGATCCGTCCGAACAGAATCCAATACACCAATGCGATCCCCCACCTTGCACCATTTATGTCTCTCTAAGCGAAATAAGTCCGGAAACAAACTCTTTAGCGGAATGCGAGATACCCAAGGATCAATCAAAAATCTAATTTCCAGCCCATTACCAATCACCCCCCGAATCATACTAATACTATTATAGCCATCCACTTTAAGACGGAAGCCACTATTAACCAATTTCGTCCAAGTAGCCGACAAATTCGAACACGCTGGATACACATCCCACTTTCTAGACGAGCCATGGATCACATCCACCACTCTTTTCCATAAAGCATCTCTTTCATGACGGTATCTCCAAAGCCACTTTACCAAAAAAGCATTGTTACATTCTTCAAGCTTACGAATACCCAATCCACCTTGTTTAATAGGTCTAGTGACCGTCTCCCAAGCCACCAAATGTAGTTTTTTCACATCTACATTACCTCCCCATAAAAAAACGTTTCATCAAACCTTCTAGTTTATTAATGATACCAACCGGCGCCTTAAACAAAGCAAAATAATACGAAGGGAGACTCTCCAAGACCGACTTGATGAGTGTTAAACGACCACCAATCGAGAGAGTCTTAGACTTCCAAGTAGACAACCTCGTTTTAAAAACCTTTACGACCGGCTCCCAATTATTAATTCTATTCATATTAGCACCAACCTTAATACCCAAATACGTACACGGATACTCCCCCGCTTTACACCCCATCGCTTGAGCCTTACTACCCACCTCCTCAACACTTTTGCCAATACCATACAAAGTAGACTTTTGTATGTTTATCTTAAGAAGGCCCGAACACATATGAAAGATGCGGAGCAACCTTCTAAGACAAACAAAATTAGAATCCTCCCATTCCCCCATCACCAAAGCATCATCCGCATAAAGTAAATGTGTGATAACCGGACCACCATTCGGAAGATTAACCCCCCCGAAAAAAACCCAAGTCTCATGCTTTATTAATCAAACCCGAGAACACTTCCATAATCATAATATATAAGAAAGTTAATATTGTTAACATAAGAACTACAAGCTAATACCACCAATAAATTGAGTCTTTTTTTTCTTTCTTTGAATCTTATTTCTTGTACCATTTCTTGATTTAGAGAGCTTTATATATGATTTAACTATTCGGCAAGGGACACTCGTGCCGTTTTTTCTGAACGTGTTTATCTGGATGAGGTGCGTTGTTTTCAAAGTTTGCAAGTATCATCCATTGTTTTTGTTTCATTGTTTTGACTGATATGAGTGAGATTTGTTTGTATACAGCTACCTGATTACCATAAATTGTTAAGCAGCCTGTGGATTTTGCCACTGTAAGGAGCAAACTTGACGGGGGACTTTGTTTAAATTTGGAAGAACTAGAGGTTTGCTCTACTCTATTATGCTCTATAAGGAAGGAAGATAAAGTGGATATGAATTATCAACAGTATAGCTGATTGTCAAGATGGTGAAATTATGAATACCTTTTCATTATATGTAACTTAACATATATTAGCCCTTATAACCTACGGCTCATTAATTTAATTGTTTCTGAGTATTTAAACTTTGAATGATTTATGTGTATAATATGTAAAATAATCATAGGACAAAAGTTTTATGAATTTTGCAATTAATATTTTCTTCTGCATCAACCATTTAACTTTTTTTTTTTGAACAATCAAACTGAGCATTTTATTCATTCCAAAATCCACCACAAAATCGCCCAGGGTCCATTTAGCGAGAGGGCTACTAGGGCCAAAATTAATAGAACATTACAATACAAAGCATAACCTTACAATCACCACATAACGTCGACCACCCCAATTATTAACCGTTATCAAAAGCCGAAAAATCCCACCACTTCGCCTTTTCCAAGTCGGGCATGTTTCCTCGCTTTATTATCTACCAAAATAATTCGACCTTGATATCTTCGAGCATTTTTGGAACCGCAATGTTAACATTGTTGAAAACTTTGTCGTTCCCCCTAGCCATTTAACTATTCTGCAATTGTCATTGTGTCATTGTTTGTGGAAAATATGAAAACAACTGCGTTATTGTGATATCGAAGCTAGCTACAAAGATTGTTATTCCCTTGAGCCAGTAGCAAAAAATTCCATTTCTTTATTAAATTAATTACTTTGAAAATAGAAAGTAATTATGAAATTCATGTTGGATCACCAATAGACGGAAGAAACATTTAGCCAACATTTTTTGTAACCCATCGTTGAAGTATCATTTGACCCTAAAGGTGAGGTTCTTTAAGAAGATATAGTAGTTTTCATATAGATTTTTTTTTCATATGATTATTTTGAAAAGCATATAACAAGTGCTATTTTTTGCAAAAAAAAAAAAAAAAAAAAAAAAGAGAAAAAAAAAAGAAAAGAGTTCTTGCCTACCCAAAAAGATAACCCAAAGTATATCCGATAGAAATGGTGTCTTTAACACTAAAGAAAACATGAAAAAAAAACCATACTATTTACAAAGATGTGGGTGTCTTTTGTGGAAGTCTTTGTGAGTTCCTTTCTTGCTAAAATTATCAGTTGGTTCGTATAAAAATAACTAAAAGAGAAACGAGTTGAAGGTTGAAAGGTATTCTAGTATTATTAAGCAAATTTAATACTTATAGCCTCTTAATTTTATTGTAATACACAACTTTTGAAGTCATGTTTTCATATATTAGCCGTTTATTAAAAACAGACACAAAGGTCCGTATTTGACAGTCCTATTAAGAGTCCAGCTTGAAATGCAGTGGGTTGTTTTCTGACGCACCATGGGTGGAACTTGATGGTATCGTACCACAACATAATTTTGAAACTTGTAACTTTATGTTTTTAATTAGGTTGATACTATTGTAAACATTGTGCATATATGGAACTCCCATCACATCGTGCGCGGATGACTTTTTTTTTTAGGTTTTCTTTTTTGGTTTATCGAGTGAAGGTTCCTACCGAAACCGTAACAAACTAACTGACACCGACCAAGTCCCCGCCACAACGCGCGGACAATTCTACTGGTGTAAAATAAAAGTTAAGAATGATTTATAATAAACTTTTTATGATAAGTTCATGACATGTTTAGACTACTAAACATGGTTTATACATAGTTAAATGTGAACATGACGCCAGCCATGAAGTAGATGGGGTTCACGGATTACGTAACCCATAAAGTGCCGTCATCATTTATATTAAAATCTAAAATTACCCCACCTGCCACTAGGGATGATAGGATTTCTTAGCCGTGTAGTGGCTTCAGGATGGCGAGGAGATGGTACAAGTTGACCCTAGCTTAGTTTGGGTTTAGGATGGGTTTTTATAGACAGAGGGAAGTTACTGAACCGGTATTTACTAATAGTCTCTTTTGGTGGCCCGATGGTATGCAGCCACAGGATTTTTGGGCACAGATTTATGAGGATACATACAACCCAAGGATGCATAAGAGATCTAGCTTTCCTGACCCGCTGCGTAGATGGATTCATATGGTTTTAGCGAGCACTCTAAGGGCTAGGAAGGAAAGTACCGGTGCAGTTAACGAGCGGGATATATTTCATCTTTTCTGTATCATTGACGGGCGGCACTGCAACCTCGCCCATGTTTTGGTAGAGTTCTTCACTCGTAGCTATGGAACCACTCAGGCCAACTACATATTTGGGGGCTCCTACATCACACACCTTGCCACCTCACTGGGAGTTCTTAGCCCAGAGGCATTGGCAGGTTTGACCGCATTTGACCGTGTTCGCCCCCTGGACACAAAGGTGATAAAGAACTCTAGGGTTATTGTTCTATTCGGGAAAAAGCTGAAGCTGATTGATAACAAAAAAGAATTATGGGATGAGAAAGCAGCTTACAAGGAGGCATACGGGGAGAGAGACCCAGATGAGGGTGGATGGGCCGAGTCTTCAGCAGCAGCTGCGGCTAGGAGACCAGAGTCTTCGGCAGCTGCGACACGTCATCAGAGCTCCAGAGCACCAGCCGGTCTACCACCAGCCACCAGGACCGACCGATAGCAACGGGGAGGTATGCGCCGCATTATCCTGGATAGGCTCGACACTCTCACCGCTGAGTTCTGGTCATTTAGGGAGCACTTCTTGAGACACATGGCTTCCTGCACCGGTTCCACCTCCAGATCCCGCTCTCGCCACAGCCGCTCAATGTGATTATATCTCCTTGCAGGTTTATGGTTTATGACTGATGGTTTAATGACCTAAAACACTATTTTTATTTTTTTCTTTTATTTTTCTTTTTGTGGTTGTGATAATGATTGTATGGAGTTTGACACATTTGCATGCTTGGTGCATGCCCGGACTCGTTCCACCCACTAGTGCCTCGGCACTAGTATCTATCTTAGGACTGTAGCTTTTATTTATCTTTGTTACTTTTATTTTTATTTTTCTAGTTATTTTAGGACATGTCGGGGAAAGCATGATATTTTGGAGCCGCCATTTCCACGTCTCTATGTGGAGTATGCAGGTTTCGCTCACATGCGAGAGGATTCGTCGTTATCATGGGAGTGTTAGTTTCTCTTGCCTTTTTACCCATTGTTGGGTTATATTGAGACCACAGTTACCAGATCATAGACTTTTGATAGCTCGTTGAGTAGTTTGTAAGTAGAAGGGCTGTTTATGTAATTATGACATAGTTTGTGTATGAAACCCTAGGCTGCGCACTTAATGGATGGGCCCTGCACACTTAGCTTAAGTGCGCAGACCCATCTGACTTGCTATATAAAGGATGCTTGTCTGCAGCTCTAGGGTTAGGGTTTTGGATATTATCTTGGTAGCACAAATTAAAGGGTGCGTACTTATTCTGTGTAATCCATGGTTCTTTGATGTTAATCAGTAATGGAAAGCTTGAATCTCTTTATCTTGTGTGTCGGTTTTGCTAGTTTTATCTAGTATCTTTGTTTTTCAAGATTAATCACTTAAAACACCTAACAAATAGGTGTTTCTAAGTGACAACAATTTCTTGCACTTAACAAGATCTAGTATTTGGGACTTACAATTTGGTATCAGAGCCTTTGTGCTCTAGATTGTATCTATTTTAAGATACCAAAACCCTCATCTTGTTAGTTTTTATTATGTTTTTGCTTCAAAATTTCGTGGAAATTGTGTTTCTGAAAGTTAATAGTGGTTCATTTTAAGTAGAAATTTCATCCATGCACTTCAGAATGGAATGAAAAAGTTTTGGATAGAATTCAGCTGAGTTTTTGTGTTTTTCAACAGCCCGTTTTGCGCACTTATTTCATACGTTGAGTACTTATTTCATACGTTGAGTACTTATTTCTTGGTTTCAGTACTTAGCTCATAAACTGCATACTTGTGCTTATCTGAGTACTTAGACCTTTTGTTTTAGTACGCAACTAAGTCTGTGCGTACTTATTGTTTTTCATTGTCTTGAGCACTTAACTAGGGTTTCTGCGCACTTAAACAGAAATCTTTGGTGTTGTGCGCACTTATTGAAAAGGTGTAGTTTTGAGTACTTGGCTAGGGTTTCTGTGCACTTAAATCTTAAACGAGAGTTTAAGTGTCTGCGTACTTCGTTTAGTACGCAGAATGATCAGTCAAGACTGAGCACTTACCATGCCCAAGTGCTGACTGATCTGCGCACTTATCAAGAAACAACAGCTACACGTGTACTTGCAAGACTGCGCACTTATCAAAAGACAAACATCTTGACAAGGTTGTTTATATTGTTACAGGCTGCTACGCACTTGATCTGGATTACTGCGTACTTCGTTGCGCACTTAAGGACTTTGGACAATTTTCTGGACTGTTAACTATAAAATCTGAAAAACCAAACTCTTAAAATTAACTTAAATCATGGCCGGTAACGATAACCACTCAAATGTAAACCCTATCACTCAACAAGAACTTGAAACTGGAACAACAACTAGAGTTCCTAAGTTAAAAGGTGTAGAAGATTATGGGACTTGGAAGAATCGAATGAGGTCGTTCTTCTATGTCACAGACTTCACCCAATGGACTTCTATCCAGCTAGGTCCACACATTCCAATGAGAACCACTGCCATAGGAGAAGAGTTTAACCCTGATCCAACTACCTACACTGATGTCGATAAACAGCTACTTTAGAGAGACCATAAGGCTTATGGTGCCCTTACCATGGCCTTATCAAACGATGTTTATAACATGTTTGACGAATATGGCACTGTGCATGATCTGTGGTTTGCGTTAAACGAGTACTATGAAGGGAATGAAGAAATGCGCCAATATAAGCAAGATATGGTGCAGAAAGAATATGACATGTTCGGTAGCATTCGTGGTGAGAGCTTGAGCTCGCATATCGAAAGGTTCACGAGTATGTTAACTAAGATGAAGAAGGCAGGAATCCCCGTCAACAACTGAAATTCCATCAAGAAACTGCTTGACTCACTGCCCAAAGAATGGAGCATACAATGCATGTTGATCAGAAAAGAGTATCTAGATGCTCAATCTACCTTGGCTGATCTCATCAACACTCTAAAGTCTTTCGAAATGGACATCACAAAAGGGAGATGAACCAGACTGCTCCGAAAGTCGTGCCCAGCACTACTATGAAGAATCTAGCATTAATGACTCCCGTAGGTAACATGGGTTCAAGCTTGTCACATGCATACGTGGATGCAATGGGTGGTGGTAGTTCAAGTTCGGGAAAGACAGTCTCATACTCTGACACAGCTGCAAAGACACTTAACCCACAGCTTACAAAGCTTGCAAACAAACATGTTGAACTCTTCAACACATTCATGTCTAGCTTTGAGGCTTTGAAGACAGGTGACATTAAGAGTGAGATGATGAACTCTGAAGACATGTATCAGGTTGACCCGGATGATATGGAGGAAATGGATTTGAAATGGCAGATGGCCATGATCACTCTGAGGGTGAAGAGATTTCAAGATAGAACTGGTCGAAGAGTTGGTATGGGAAAAGCGGGTTTTGATAAGTCTAAGATTAGATGCTACAACTGCAAGACTCTTGGGCACTTCAAGTATGAGTGCCCCACTCTAAGTCAAGCAGAGATCAAGCCGGCAAATAGAATGGTGGCAATAACTGATGGAAGGGAAGCGAATCAATAGAAGGCGTTGGTGGTTGAGGAATTTGATTGGGGAGAGGAGGCTGCTGCGGTTGAAGCTGATGTGAACAAGGCTTTATGGCCAAAATCTGCACCAAATCCACACACGGCGTGAACTCTCTGGAAGGGTCGTCGACGGAGATGCCGAAGGGTGGAACGTTGGAGAATGCAGGCCTGAAAGGAGTGCTGGTGGCCGATAAGGGAAAAGAAGCCGCATCTGAGGAAGCACTCGTAGCCGAGAAGACCTCTACTAGCAAAGCAAATGAGAAGCTGCAGAACGTGCCCAAGACAGTTGAGGAAAGAGATCTGGTAAGTATTCCTCTTGAAATTAAATCAAAGCTGTGCTCACCAAGGTGTGTTACAGCTGTTGCTTACTTTTTTCCCACAATAGGAAAATTTTAAGAGAAATGGATGACATCCGAAAAATCAACACTGAAATGAAAGAAAATGAGTTAGCATATCAGCGAAAGTTAAATGCAACTATAGCTGAAATGCAAACTCTAAAAGAATTTGTCCCGAGAAAAGATTTTTTAATAAATGACTTAACAGAAAAATTAGAAAAATCTAGAAATGAAACAAACCATCTCCAAATTGTTGTGGACAAATGGAATGTAAGCAAGCATGCTTATACAAATATCCTTGATTGCTCAAGGAAATCATTCGTCAAAGATGGAATTGGGTATAAGGATAAAAAGGGAATTGTAAAATCTCTGTTTTTACCTTTGAGCAAAAGTGAATATATACCCATTCCAAAACCTCATCCAAAAAATGATCTTTTTGAAAAAGAATGTGTCAAATCTGAGTCAAACTCTAATATAAGTAAAAGCAGTGCAGATGTGACCCAACAGAATCAGGTGGACGATGATGAGAGTTGTGGTGGACAAACAATGTGTAACATTACGCATTTAAAACTTGTACGTACACGTTCGTCATTAATAAAAACGTCAAGTTTCATCTTATATGTTCGCATTTATTATTTTTGTCGCATTATTGAAACCCTAGTACTATATATATATAGATATATATGTGTTTGTGTGTGTTAAACATGTAAAAAAATTAAATGTCTTGGCCGGGAATCGAACCCGCGCCAAGACCGGGTCACCAACACCACACACTTAACCAGCTGGGCTGGCTTTCAACTTGTAATAACCCCGGACGCATTATAATTATATACGCATTTAAAACCTTCACAGTTGACAAAGAAAGTCAACTGTGGGTTAGCGTGTGATTCAATCCAAGGAATTAACTCGTGATTGATCCTTATATGGCAAACTTAGTTGATTACCGGCCCTATATGACTCGTTTACACGTCAATTAACAGCTAATCATTGACCAATTTCAAAACCCTACGCGTATGATATTAAACCTAGGTCAAACTTTCCAATTAACCAACCCTTTGATCCTCAGTATAAATAGACCATCTACGAACCTTGGAAACTCGCTCACATCTCTCTCTCAACCTCCAATTCTTCTGAAACTCTCTGATTTGTGCTACACGATCAAAACAGTTGACTTTATCTTTGACCCGGCAATTATACTCGAATCAACACTGTGAGTTCTTGTTCTTTTGTGGGTTTTGTTAGTCGGCAATCAAACAACAAAAGCCCCAACATCAATCGGGCTCATTATGTCTGATTTGTCCAATTGTTAAATCTAGGGTTCGTGATTTTATTTGGGGATAAACTGATGATTGCCTCTGTGCATATAATTATTATTAAACGGCTTTCATCACAACCACTGGCCTAGGCCAAGTGGTTGTGACCAAGGCTTGCCACAGCAGTCACCCGGGTTCGAGTCCCGGCTCTGACTTCCTTTTTTCTTTTCTTTTCTTTTTAAAACAACAAATATATATATATATATATATTATATTTAAAACTTATAAATTCATTTTTAAATATCAAAACTATTTTATAAATTCTAAAAAAATTATATTTATTAAATCTGAGTCAAAAGTTTTATTTACAATTTTTGTTTTTTCAAAAATTCATTTATTTAATATTTATAATAATTAAATCATTTTTATACTATTATATTTATAAAAATCCATTTATATATCAAAACAATTTTATTAAATTCTCCAAAAATTATTCTGACTTTTTATAAAGTTAAACTTTACTGAAATAATTTTTAATTCAGTAAAATCATTTATTTTATATTTTTAATCAATTTTTGTTAGATTTAATCATAATTAAATCATAATAAATTCGATTTTCATTATTTTTGCACCAAAATTTTATGCAAATTATTTTTAAATGTTTAGAACAGAATTATGATTTTTAAAATTGAAATTCTTTAATTTTAGTATTTTTGAATATTAAAGTTAATTGTTGGCAATTTGTAATAAATAGATTTAAAAATCTATTTTAAATTAAATAATTTTATAAAAATTATTTTTATACTTCAAACACTTTAATGTGTACATTCAAAATTCAAATTTTATAAAAAGACTTTCTTTTATTAATTATCAAATTTTCCTTTATTAATTAACATTTTAATTTAAATTCAACAATTGGTTATCCCCAAATCGAAACCCTAGGATACACTTATAAGTTAATTAGACTTAGACTTATTATATATTACCTTATTATAGGGTGATATTTGGAATCATTTTGGGCAACACTATTATTTCATCTTTTCAACAAGTTTAACATTTGCTAAGGTGAGTTTTACATAGCCCCTTTTCTATTTATCACCACTTTTGGGGTGAAACATGTTATAACATTATCATTGCAATTCAATCATCAATGTGTCTATGTGTTTTCTATGTTGCATTATGTCTTGAGCATGATTAGAGTAAGGACCATTCTAGCATAATCATTAACTCCGTACAAGCCGACGGTATACATTGATAGATCTATTGGACTGACAATCCCACCCGGATACGTGCCTCCTACAAAGGTTACGTGGGTGTTTGTTATCGCATAACATATTCAATTGGACCATGAGCGTATGGTATGTATCATATTATAACAGTCATCAGGGTTGATTATGCACTCGATTTATTTCTAGTATGTTCTCACATATGGGCTAGATTGACATGACACATGAATTGCACAACATTTTTATTCATTTTATTAAAAACCTATGTAATTCTCACCAACTTATGTTGACCCAAAATACTTTCAAAATTAACATGTTTCAGGTAACAATGAAGCTGAGGCTTGAGTTAGCATGAGGAATTTACATGAAGTTTTATTTGAAGTTATTGAAGTTTGTTATTTGATATCATGTATTTGAATTCTTAGACATCGTTTCATATTTTGGATATTATGTTTGAATAAATTATTTAAAATTTATATTATACCATGTGCTACTGAAACAATCATCAATACGTGGCACCCCGATGTTTCCGCCATCGGTTGGGGTGTTACACAATGGGGTTAGGTCACCCAGGTGCCAATTACTCTACAGTGAATTGGTTCATCTGGAGTAATGACAAGTCTAAAACTATTTTGAATTCGGATGAATGTAATAACTTAACTAAGCTGGATGATTGTAATAGTTTGTCTAGGATGGATAACTGTAATAGTTTATCTAGGCCGGATGACTGTACTACATTAAATTCTAAACTTGATTTAAAGGGCGTTGTGGACCCTGATGATAGGAAGAATCCTATCAAACGCTCAAATATTTGTGTTGACAATGTTATGCCAGTTTGTGTTGATCTTAATGATGAATTCTCTGATAATGAAAATGTATATAGACCATCTCCGTTTGTACCAGAACTAAAAAGAAACAGGTTCGGGAAATTTCTCCCTGAAGAAATTCCAGAGTTTACTCCATCATCCACAGATATGTCATGTTCTGAAGAATCACAAAGTGAAACAGATAACTCAATTCCTGAAGAATCACAGAGTGATACAGAAAGCGACATCAGCGAGCCAGACTGCAACACCAATGAAGAATCAAGCAACAACAACATTGATGAACCATGTTCCAGTGAAAGCTCATGCTCAAGCAAGATCAAGAAAGGAGCATCACAACCATTATCATCCAGACCCTCTCCAAAGATCAAGCCAAAGCACTCAAAATGCTTTAGATGTGGAAATGAGGGTCATGTGGTTAAAAAATGTCATTTAAAATTTAATGACGTCAAAGCACTAAACTATCTTTCTGATCAGATTAAAAACCTTCAAGAAACAGTAAATTTTTTTGATAAAACCACAAAAATTTTGAAAAGACATGAGTCAGTTTTGGGTGAAAATCACGACAGATCAAAACTAAACCAGACCTGGATTCCCAAAGTCAATTAAGTAAAGGTTTGAGTCGTGATTGTACATAGTGTTTCTTGTATTTATATGTGTATTTCTTGTGTTTTCTTTTGTATTTCAGAATAAGTTACAGAAATGGTTGATCGCACTCATGAGATATCTATGGCATGTTGATAGCGGGGCTTCTAGACACATGACTGGTCTAAAGGAACTCCTCAAGAACTATAGATTTATTGATGGAGAGTTCGTTGCCTTCGCCGGAAATGAAAAGGGCGGGAAGATAGTAGGAATAGGAGATGTGGTCTCTGACGCACTGACTTTAGAAGATGTGAATTATGTTCCAGAATTGTGCTACAACCTTTTGAGCGTATCACAAGTCTGCGACAAAGGAATATCAGTGTTATTCAATGACATGGAGTGCATCCTTCTGAAGCCTGGATTCATACCGCCCACCAATATGATCATGCTAAAAGCTCCTAGACAGAATAACACATATGTGATAAATATGAGAGATGCTAAGTCAGAGTGTCAAATGACATGCTTACTTTCAAAGGCATCCAAGTCAGAGTCACTGTTATGGCACAGGCGATTGGGACATGTTAACTTTAAAAACATTAACAAACTTTCAAAATTAAATCTTGTCAGAGGTCTTCCTTCCAAGGAATTCCCTTTTTCTGAAAAATGTTTAGCATGTGCCAAAGGAAAACAACACAAGAAATCGCACAAGTCCAAAACAGTGAACTCTATAGACTCACCTCTTCAACTATTGCATATGGATCTTTTCGGTCCTATTAGTGTTAAAAGTTTAGCTAAAAAATCTTACTGTTTGGTGATAACAGATAACTTTTCTCGTTTTACATGGGTGTACTTCTTAGAATACAAAAGTGAAGCTGCCGAGATATTGATGCTGTTTGTTCCTCTCATTGAGAACATAGTAAAGACAAAAGTTAGATCAATCAGAAGCGATCACGGAACTGAATTCAAAAATCAAAGCTTCGTGACTTTCTGCAACAACAAAGGAATTCATCTTCAGTACAGTGCTACGAGAACTCCTCAACAGAATGGAGTTGCTGAAAGGAAGAATCGTACACTTATTGAAGTGGCCAGAACTATGCTAATCGACTCCAAGTTGCCGATCATCTTCTGGGCTGAAGTTGTGAATACCGCCTGTTATGTTCTTAACAGAGTCTTAATTGTGAAGGCGCGCGGGAAAACAGGTTATGAATTGCTTTTCAAAAGAAAACCTCTGATTGATTACTTCAGGCCGTTTGGATGCTCATGTACTCTGCTAAACAACTACGAGAACATAATGAAGTTTGATGCAGTTGGAGATGAGTGCTTCTTTGTTGGATACTCTTTAAGTCAAAAGGCTTATAGAGTATACAACAAACGCACCAAAATGGTTCTCGAATCTTTCTATGTTGATTGGCAGGAATCCAACTCTACTAACACAGGAGCCGGTCCTGACTGGTTCTTTGACGTGGATGTCGTTTTCAACAATTTCAGTATCATTGAAGAACAAACATCTGACAATCAAGCAGCCGATCCTTCTCCTCTTGAAGATACTCTTTACTCTTCTGAAGACGATGCTGCACCCTTCACCACTCGATTTTCTCCACTAGTAGCTGATCCAATTGTTCCTCTTCAATCCACAAATGGTGATGCAACTGTTGAGACTATACCATCTCCTGAAAGTACTCCAGTTTCATAAGAAACATCTTCAGCACAACAATCTGCAAATGATCCATCCAGCTCATCAATCCCTGTCGATCACCTTTCAAATCTGCCTTCCCAAGTTTAAGAAGAACCAAACATGGGATTTAAATCATCTAAGAATCATCCTGTTGAGAACATCATTGGACCAATCTCTGAGGGTGTTCTCACTAGAAATCAGGCAGATAAGCTCAATATTGCATTCTCAGCATTCTTATCTCAGACGGTACCCTTCAGCATTGAAGATGCTGTCAGAGATGCAAGCTGGGTTGAAGCCATGCAGGATGAGCTGTCTCAGTTTAGAAAGCTCAAGGTTTGGGAGCTAGTGGATCTACCTGAAGGGAAGTATCCCATCGGAACAAGATGGGGTTTTTCGCAACAAAATGGATGAACGTGGTGTGGTGATCTAGAACAAGGCTCGTCTGGTAGTTCAGGGTTTTCATCAGCAGGAAGGTATTGATTATGAGGAAGTGTTCACTCCAGTTGCTCGACTTGAAGCCATCCGTATCTTCTTGGCATACGCCTCATACAAGAACTTCAAAGTCTTTCAAATGGATGTGAAGAGTGCATTCTTGTACGGGAAAATCAAGGAAGAAGTCTACGTCTGTCAACCGCCGGGCTTTGAAGACCCTCATCATCCCAACAAATACTACGAATTGGATAAGGCTCTCTATGGACTTCATCAAGCTCCTCGAGCTTGGTATGAGACCTTATCTTCATATTTGCTGCAAAATGGATACACTAGAGGGAAGATAGACATGACTCTGTTCACCAAAGAAGTCAACAAACATTCTATTCTTGTTCAAATTTATGTTGACGATATTATCTTTGGCTCCACTGATGAAAATTTGTGCAGGGAATTTGAAAGCATTATGAAGTCTCAGTTTGAAATGAGCATGATGGGAGAATTGTCATTTTTCTTAGGCCTAGAAGTTCAGCAAAAAGAAGACGGAATTCTCATCCATCAAGCCAAGTATACAAGAGACATTCTGGCAAAATACAACATGACCGACTGCAAGCCGTCCAACACTCCTTTTGCGGCCCAAACAACACTTGTACCAGATCTTCAAGGCCTTTCAGTGAATCCTCACACATATCGATCAATGATTGGCTCACTGATGTATCTAACAGCCAGCAGACCAGATATTATGTGGGCAGTTGGATGCTGCGCATGCTTTCAGTCAAATCCCAAGCAATCGCATGAAACTGCAGTAAAAAGAGTCTTCCGCTACCTCAAAGGGACACCAAAACTTGGTTTATGGTATCCTAAGAGTGATAATTTTGATTTAATCGCTTACTCTGATAGTGATCATGCAGGTTGTAGGATTGACAGAAAATCTGTCTCTGGTGGTTGTCAATTTCTGGGTAACAGGCTGGTGTCTTGGCAGAGCAAGAAGCAGACTATAGTGTCCAACACTACTGCTCAAGCTGAATACACAGCTGCATCCAGTTGTTGTTGTCAAGTGTTATGGATCCAAAATCAGCTTTTGGACTACGGTTTGACTGTCATGCATACACCTATTTTCATTGATAACGATGCCTGTCGTGACATTGTGAAGAATCCAATTGATCATTCTAAAACCAAACATATTGAAATTCGGATTCACTCCATTCGCGATGCTCACGACAAAGGATATATACAGGTGTTGCCAATAGATACTGCTGATCAAAAGGCAGATATCTTCACAAAAGCTTTTGACAAAACCCGTTTTCATCAGTTGGTAACATGGCTAGAGATGATAAATTTTGAATGATTTAAAAAAAAAAATCTTTACTTGTGCATAATATATAAAAGAAAAATCTTCTTTTTATTTAAACAAAGATTTTTGGGGGAGAAAGTAAAACCGGTCCATCTCTACTGCAAAATTTCAAAAGAATTAATTCAAGAAATGATAGAAACTAATCATATTTCGTCAGCATGTGAATAGGACCCAGAGGATGTTGTGGACTCAAGCAACGATGTGTCAGTAGATTCAGCCTGGAATCAAGTAAACTGCTAATAGGTGATTAACAGTAAAGATCTACACGGAAAGCTGGATTCCCACTGTGCTATAGGTCCGCACAAGCTGAGTCCGGTCATACACAGGTTGAGAAATTAAAAGACACAGAAAATTTTGTGCATAGGTAAATCAAAAAGACACCTAAGAGTGCAAGCTACCAATGCGGGGCTAAGAAAATTAATCAACTGAGCAGCAAAAGACACGCAATGTTAGTGACGTGCAAACATATTTAGATAGCTCACCAAACGATCAGATGATCATCTTCTCTGCTTATGGTAACATAGACCTGAAGCTCTCATCATCTGATCATGATAATGATCATCTTCTTTGCTTATGGTAACATAGACCTGAAGCTCTCATCATTATATTTCGATAAACCTTGAGGATCGGTAGGCCCATACCTAGCACACTGTGGGGTCCATAAAATTTTCGTCAATATTACCGAAGAACATGATAAACAACAACACTAAACACATGTTGAAAGAGGAAAGGCATGGATTTAAGTGGACAAGCATACCGACAATTGTTCTTAGGCTGCAGCTATCCAACGGGAAGTTGAAACGGGTTCTGGCAGGTATGGTTAGTATGATCTTGAATGCAGAAGGTGAGAATTGGCGAATCCCCACATATTAAAAATGCAATTGGGCTCTTGAACTCTTATTGGGCCAAAATTTTAAACTGCTGCGTACTTGATGGGCCCTGCGCACTTAACTCAAGTGCGCTGGCCCATATGGCTACTGTATATATACTCAGTAATTTTTTTAACAGTATTCATTTTTTTACAAACCCTAATCCCTGTTATCAAATCACTCATCATCACCGTTCATCATCAAACATTTAAACCCTAATCATCATTTTCATTCATTAATCACCATTAATCATCACTATTCCGTTCATCTCCTTTCTTTTTGTTGATCCTAACTACTGATTGAGGTAGTTTGTTAGTGCTGATTGTTTCTTGTTATGATTACAGGGAGAATATTAAGTTTTAAAGGAAATCAGTCGTGGTTTCAGTTTTTGAAGATTGGTTTGAATGTTTGAAGGTTGCGTACTTGATGATGAACATTGCGCACTTAGAAACTGCGTACTTGTCTCATCAAGTTCAAACCTTTGAAACCCTAGAATGTTGCGCACTTATGCTGCGCATTTAAATCTTAAACGAAGGTTTAAGTATCTGCGTACTTGGCTAGTATGCAGATTTTCCTGTGTTGACTAGGGGTTACCATGCCCGAGTTCTAATAAGATCTGCGCACTTGTGATCCCGTGTATCACTGATCTGGTGCCTGCGTACTAACATAAGTGCTCAGTCAAGTGTGTGAGTACTTGACTGAGTACTTAGCTCATTGGCCTTTGACTTGGCATGCGCACTTACAGGACCTGCGTACTTGAACATTAAACCAAATGTGACTTTTAACATGACTATTCAGACACTTGAACGGACTGTGTATTTAGACTTATTTACCCGTGCACTTAAACCTGAACGTTAATGATCTTAAACTGGAAAATCAAACGTATCGTGGACACTGATAAAACAAATCCATCAAACCCAATCTTATGACTGTCCAAAACACAACACATGAAAAACTTAAAAAAAACATATATAAAATAATTAATAAAATACAGTCTAAGTACGTTGTCCGTCGAAGTTTAAGGTCAGTCGTTTGGTCGTCTACTCATATTCAAGAGCTCTAACTTGTTTTTCGTGCACGTGATCTAAACAGATGGCACTTGATTGGGATCCTAGAGGAATGCATAATCAGTCGATGAATCTTGAGATCGACGACGTAAAGTTCAAAGACGTAGTCACCTGGATCAGACGAAGCAGAGTCGGATACGCTGTGGAGCATAGTTTACAAGTTTATTGCTCTCACATTGAAGATTTTTGGAGATCTGCTCGAGTAGAAGTTGTTGGACGTGTCAAGCGAATCAACGCTACAGTCAGAAACAAGGCTGTAATCATCACTGAAGATACCGTTAGGAATGTGCTGAGACTTCAAGACCAGCCAGGAACAGTCAAATTTCTATCCAAAGCCGATGTTCACCGAGAGTTCAAGAATTTCGGTTACAAAGGAGATTTTGACAAGAGAGGCGATATCAAAAAGAGCCAGCTGACCAGAGACTGGAGACCCATCAGTCACGTGTTTATCATGTCTCTGTGTCATAGGAAAGGAGGTTACAACGCTCTTAGCACAGAATGGTCGACTGCTATGATAAAGATCTGCAAGAATGAATCTTTTAACCTGTCAGGTATGATCTTTGATTATCTGGTGAAGAATACTGAGGCTGACTCCGGCAAATGGGCTATGTACCCCAGATTCATGCAGATGATGATTAACGCACAGCACGAGAATCTACCCCTTGGTGACCTGTCCAACTTCACCAAAGGTGCACGATTCTTCACTGAGTGCAATACGGCTGACTGGGAACCCATGCTGGAAAACATGTATGCAGCACAGCGATATCCTATGTGTCACACCCTCAAATTTCCACTGCGGGGTTTATACCGCGAGGCGCATGACATACCATGATCCCATAGCCATAAGTCATATGAACGAACTCTAAATGCCCAAACCATTTAGTTCGTTTTCAAAACCAAGTTTAGTTAAGCTGCGGAAGCGTAAACCAAATTTAAGCCTTTTAAAACCATGTGCAAAACAACGCGCCCAAATTAAAACCATATGAAAGAAAATGTAAAAACATAATATGTAATTTAGGTGTATGCCCAAGACCCCAAATGCAGTGAAGTGTGCAGTGCTTTCTAATCCTGGCACCGGAAGCTAACTACATGCAAAAGCATGTAAATCGTGGGTCAACAAACAATGTTGGTGAGTTCACTAAGTAAAGTAGATGAATGTGTAACTGCGCTGGTTTCCAAAACCACGTAAACAAGTAATTGAGTTGGTTCCAAGAACCGTGTAAACACTAGTTCGTCGCATGTCAAGGGTAGCTAGCCCATTCATGATAACTAACACCGAATATACCGAACTGCTATGTACGTGTAGCCACAAATGTGAGCCGCATGCCTGGCATCATTATCTATCCACAATGATAAAGTTTCGTTAAGTTATAGTTCACGCCCGCGCTCCCCGAGCCGGTGTGAGGTTTGTAAGACTTAATAGCGCTATCAACTAATAACCAGCTTGCCAATCCCGGCAACTCATTCGGTACGTGAGGACTTACAGATGATAGAGTTGGTTTAGTTCATCAAGGACACAGTTTGCGAACTAGCAAAGTAAACGACCCCCACAGGGATCCATAGCATCCCAACCCGGGATGTGTAAGTGTCCCAAACCGGACTAGAAAAATGTTAAGTAAGTTGTCTCATACCTGAGACGCATGCTTTTGAGAAAAAGAGTAGTGAAACTCACCTTAGTGTGCAAGCAAAAGAAATCCGACCCGCAAGTAAAGTATGCTACCGACACCCTAATGAATCTGCCAGAAACTGAAACTTGCTCCCAAGTTATTCGCAAACCCTAATCATACATAAAAATCTCTAATACATGCATAACTCATATTATTCTGATTAAACACATATATAATCATGTAAAAACCCTAATTATGATTACTAACAACCATCATCATCATCAATACACAATGAACATTCAAGAACTCCTACTAACATGTGTTATGCGATTTATATGTATGCATGCCTTATGATTTTTAAACTTTTTAATCATTAATAACCATCATAATATATGTAAAGATTATACCTTTCAAAGCAAGAGTCCTCAAAGCCAAAAGATTGCACCACAACTAGCTTGAAGGAATGAGTAGGATTGATGTTTGTTGAAAATCAAAGGGAAGGGGATGGGGGTGGGTTCATGGCGCAACAAGGGAGGAAGGGGTAGGTTTTTTTTTTTTTTTGTCTCATAATTATAAGAGGGCTTGGCTTGTTCCCCAAGCAATTGGGTATTAGGGCCCCTTTTAGTCCATTAACTGGACCCGTTAGTCATGTTCTAGTCCAATACCGGGCCCGATGATATTAATCACCCTAAATTGCATAAAAACTATTGTTTTTATTACTTCATAACATATCAATCATAAGGTTCACGTAACTTGCATGGTTTACATATTAATTCTTAGTCAAGCGATAATTCACATAAGCATGTACTCCACACAAACATGTAACACTACGTCCATCAGAATTCTATTGTGCTTATTATTATGCTTGCCAGATTAATCACCAACGTTCAGGATGCAGGACTCGTGTGTGTGACAGAACAAGGTTTTTCCTACTTATAACATATGTTAATAACATCTAACATATGTTAAGCCTACTTAACTAACCCTAGTTAAGTATTTGATCACTGTGAATATGCAAGTTAACTAGAGTTTAGTAAAAAGTGTTAACCTGAAAAAGCGGGGTATCACATCATCCCCAAGTTGAAAAGAATTTCGTTCCGAAATTCAGCAAATAAACAGTAAAGCCAGCTAGAAAAGTGTGCGCTTGGTTCCCGGATGTCACATCATCCCCAAGTTGAAAGGAATTTCGCCCCGAAATTCACTTTAAGTGAGCTGCTTTATGTTCGGCATTCGATCTATGCACAGGTTTAGGTTCAGTAAAGAGGTGTGGATATTTGAGCCGCATCTGATCTCTGCGCTCCCACGTGTATTCCGGTCCTAGATGAGAATTCCACTGTACCTTAACAATAGGTATAGTGCTTTGTCTGAGTTTCTTGACGCCCTGCTCAAGAATCTCCACTGGTTCTTCCACGAACCGTAGCTGGTCGTCCACCTGGATCTCCTCTAATGGCACTACCAGTGTCGTATCCGATAGGCATTTCTTCAGGTTTGAAACGTGGAATACATTGTGCACTCCACTGAGTTCATCAGGTAAGTTTAGCTGGTAAGCTACCGGACCAATCCTTTTGACAATCTCGAATGGTCCAACGTATCGTGGGTTCAGTTTTCCCCGTTTCCCAAAGCGTATCACCCCTTTCCAAGGTGACACCTTTAACAAAACCTTGTCCCCAACCTGGAACTCTAAAGGTTTCCTACGTTTATCAGCATAACTTTTCTGTCGATCTCGAGCAGCAGCCATCCGGTTTCTGATTTGCACTATCTTCTCAGAAGTTTCGTGCACGAGTTCGGGACCTGTTAGTTGGCTACCCCCAACCTCAGTCCAACAGATGGGAGACCTACACTTGCGCCCATAAAGTGCCTCAAAAGGCGCACACTGTATCGAAGTGTGGTAGCTGTTGTTATAAGAGAATTCGATCAAAGGCAAGTGCTTATCTCAATTATTGCCAAAGTCCACCACGCACGCTCGTAGCAGATCCTCTAAGGTTTGGATTGTATGTTCACTCTGTCCATCCGTCTGTGGGTGATAGGTTGTGCTCATATCAAGACGAGTTCCTAAAGCATCTTGGAGAGTAGTCCAGAAACGAGAAGTGAATCGCCCATCGCGATCAGATATAATAGAGGTAGGCACCCCATGCCTAGAGACTATCTCCTTGATGTAAAGGTTCGCTAGTTCCTCCAATGAGTCCGTTTCCTTTATTGCCAGGAAGTGGGCCGATTTGGTTAAATGGTCCACGATAACCCAAATCATGTTATGGCCCGTTGGCGTTCTAGGAAGCTTTGTAATAAAATCCATGGAAATCCCATCCCATTTCCACATTGGAATTTCTGGTTGATGGAGTAGGCCTGAAGGTTTTTGATATTCAATCTTAACCTTCGCACAAGTCAAGCACTTACTGACATAAGTGGCTATCTCAGCTTTCATGTTTGGCCACTAGTAAAGAGTCTTAAGATCTTGGTACATCTTGTCCGAACCAGGATGTACCGAATAGCGAGAGGTATGTGCTTCATCAAGCACCAGTTGTCTGAGATCCCCAAATCGTGGTATCCAGACTCGATCCATGAAGTACTGCAGACCATCCGTCTTTAGTTCCAAGTGCTTATCAGCACCATGTAAGGTCTCAAGCCCGATGTTTTCTTCCTTCAAGGCTTCGCCCTGGGCTTCACGTATCTTATCAGGAAGATTAGAATGGATGGTGAGTTGTAAGGCTCGCACCCGTTTGGGTTTCGTTTCCTTTCGACTGAGGGCATCAGCTACTACGTTAGCCTTCCCTGGATGATACTTGATGGCACAGTCATAATCATTCAAAAGTTCAACCCAGCGACGTTGTCGTATGTTCAGTACCTTCTGATCAAATATATGCTGAAGGCTCTTGTGATCAGTGAAAATTGTGCACTTTGTTCCATAGAGGTAGTGCCTCCAGATTTTGAGAGCGAAAACCACCGCTCCCAGCTCCAAATCATGAGTGGGGTAATTCTTCTCATGGACCTTCAATTGTCGCGATGCATATGCGATTACCTTATCACGTTGCATCAGTACGCACCCTAAGCCTTGGATAGACGCATCACAGTACACTACAAAGTCCTCGGTACCCTCAGGCAACGATAGTATCGGTGCACTGCAAGGTTTTGACTTTAGTAGCTGAAAGGCAGATTCTTGGGCATCTCCCCACTTGTAAGTAATACCTTTCTGTGTTAGGGCGGTGAGGGGTTGAGCGATCTTAGAAAATCCCTCAATAAATCTGCGATAGTATCCCGCGAGACCAAGAAATTGGCGCACTTCGATAGGGGTCCTAGGAGCCTCCCACTTTTTGATGGCGTCAATCTTGGCGGGGTCAACATGTATTCCTGCCTCGTTGACCACATGCCCAAGAAATTGGACTTCTCGAATCCAAAAATCACACTTAGAGAATTTTGCATACAGCTGCTCATTTCTCAGTAGTTCCAAGATTAACCGCAGGTGTTGCTCGTGCTCTTCCCTGCTCTTGGAATAAATCAATATGTCATCTATGAACACTATGACGAATTTGTCCAAATAAGGCTTGCACACACGGTTCATTAGGTCCATGAACACAGCCGGTGCATTAGTTAGCCCAAATGGCATTACCGAAAACTCATAATGTCCATAACGAGTTCGAAACGCCGTCTTTGCCACATCCTCTTCTCGGACTCTCAGCTGATGGTATCCTGACCTCAAGTCAATCTTAGAGTAGAAGCTCGACCCTTGCAGTTGGTCAAACAAGTCATCAATACGAGGCAAAGGGTAACGATTCCTAATCGTCACTTTGTTCAACTCCCGATAATCTATGCACATGCGAAAGCTCCCGTCTTTCTTCTTAACAAACAGAACTGGAGCTCCCCATGGCGAAGAACTAGGTCTAATGAAACCCCTATCCAATAGCTCTTGGAGTTGGGTAGATAGTTCTTGAAGTTCACCTGGTGCTAAACGGTATGGTGCGCGTGCAACTGGCGCTGCTCCAGGTGCAAGGTCAATCTGGAACTCCACTTGACGAACGGGTGGAAGTCCAGGTAATTCCTCTGGGAAGACATCTGGGAAATCTCGGACCACTGGGATGTCCTCAATCTTGGTTTCAGTTTCAGCTCGAGTGTCAGATATGTTAGCCAAAATGGCTGGACAGCCCTTACGAATACACTTCTGGGCCTTTACATAGGAGATGATGCCCACCATGGCACCACCACGATCACCCTGTATAGATAAAAGTTCTCCACTTGGGAGGGGGAATACGAACAATCTTCTCCTGACAGAGAATTTCAGCGTGTTGCTTGGACAACCAGTCCATGCCAACCACGAGATCAAAGCTTCCAAGGGTGATAGGTAGAATGTTGATGGCAAACGATTGCCCATCCAACTCGAGCTTACAGTCACAATGTATATGGGTTACCTTGACAGGCTTCCCATCAGCACATTCAATAGAGTACAGGGTATCAAGAAGAGTAGGAACCATCCTTAATTGTTTGCTAAGTTTCGATGACACAAAACTATAGTCCGCACCAGTATCATATAAGATTGAAGCAAGAGTGTCGTGTCCGTCACGACATTGTTGTCAGCCCTAGCTTCCCTAGAGCTAATCACAAATGCTCCCCATTGTTGTTGTTACCGTTGTGGTAGTTGTTGTTGAAGGACTTATACCTCACACTATCCCACGTTCTCTTGCTATCACCAAAAGTAGAAGATGAAGCACCATGCTTCGGAAAAATACCATGCTCAACAGCCTCATTAGTGAGTTTGCGAGCCAGTTGAAAGATTTGTTAGATTATGGGTAGGTCAGCTGCAGTGGCCAAGCCACGAATCTGAGGGACCCACCCTTTTGGTATGAAATTCGATCCGATGGTGAAGTTGGTAAATTAGATTCGAGCACGAAGTATGTAACTCCTGTAGCTTGGTAGTGTAGACGTCGATCTCAGACCCATCCATCTTTATATAACAAATTTCTAGGTTTCATCACAGGGTGTTACGTTCTCCATCCAAGTATCTGTAACTCATCGAGTGTGCATATAGCATACATTACCCCATTCTGCCTGGGGCAAATGCACATGGCAAAGACTTATACTATCGAAGCAATCAGACGGTCTCCTTCAGTTCCGTTGGAGTTATCAAGGTTTACAACCAATAAAAGGCTTGAAAATACGATGGCAGGTTGTTGTTGTGGCATGTACGTTCAAGGTATAAGAAAGTGCAAACATGGAAGTTAGGGGAAAGGAATGATTTAACAAAATAGATCTTTACTAGCTTGGAAAGGTGCGAGGGCCTCAACCACCATATCGTTGATCATAAGAACTCAGTCTTATCTAAGTTAGCAAAGGGAAAAGAAAGAAAAGATAGGTAAGAAAAGGTTAGAGCCAATCGTCGCCATGCTCTGTCTAGATAGTAGAGCCTTCATCCTCACTTTCCATGTGCTCGTCCTGCTCAGGTTCCCTTTCCATCTCTTATCCTTCCTCTTTCGCGATGTCAGTGTTATATGGTTCTCATCACGTACAGCCTCCTTCTCCGGTCCTGTGTAAGTCAGCTCAATGGTCAACAGCACCATTCGTTTCTCCAATCGTGACTGTCAGTCACTGGTAGGTTTCGTCTTCCTTTGAGATGTTGCACTGCATCGCAGGCCTTACGTAACTACCCAAAAGTGTGTGTAATAAGCCCGATCTAATGTGTTCCCATGAATCTACCATATACTTATGGGTAGCAGGGATATGCAGTCATACGTCCGCCCGCTCATACTAGGCGTAACGTACTAAAGTAAGAAATAAGTTCTATATGTGTAACCCAGTCCCGTCTGAGTTTCGAATGGAAGTAAGAAAGATCAAGCAACAAGGAACAGAAACTAATTGTCTCCTTACTCAGTGAAAAAGGATAAGTCTCAGTATTTGAATTGCTTCACAGTTGGTTCGATTTAATGGTACCACGTCATGCGCATCGTGCAACTTCCTGTGTACGTGCGCCACAACGCTCGCAAGGGCTCTCTCCCTTGTACTATTGTTGTTTCCTCATCCATGTGGTTTGTTAAGATACTACTCCCAGTAATGCGCCACCTGGTGTAACCCTGGGTTCCCACCATTGACGTGTTCAGAATTAGGTCTAGAACTAGAAGATAACATATCTCCCGAAGTCATATGTTGTAGATATATGTAGCTAAAAGCTAGTTGTGCACTTAGGTTGTGAGTGTACTTATGCTATGATGATTATAGACTAGACTCAACATGCAGTCCTAGTTCACTATAACCAATGGCTCTGATACCAATCTGTCACACCCTCAAATTTCCACTGCGGGGTTTATACCGCGAGGCGCATGACATACCAGGATCCCATAGCCATAAGTCATATGAACGAACTCTAAATGCCCAAACCATTTAGTTCGTTTTCAAAACCAAGTTTAGTTAAGCTGCGGAAGCGTAAACCAAATTTAAGCCTTTTAAAACCATGCGCAAAACAACGCGCCCAAATTAAAACCATATGAAAGAAAATGTAAAAACATAATATGTAATTTAGGTGTATGCCCAAGACCCCAAATGCAGTGAAGTATGCAGTGCTTTCTAATCCTGGCACCGGAAGCTAACTACCTGCAAAAGCATGTAAATCGTGGGTCAACAAACAATGTTGGTGAGTTCACTAAGTAAAGTAGATGAATGTGTAACTGCGCTGGTTTACAAAACCACGTAAACAAGTAATTGAGTTGGTTCCAAGAACCGTGTAAACACTAGTTCGTCGCATGTCAAGGGTAGCTAGCCCATTCATGATAACTAACACCGAATATACCGAACTGCTATGTACGTGTAGCCACAAATGTGAGCCGCATGCCTGACATCATTGTCTATCCACAATGATAAAGTTTCGTTAAGTTATAGTTCACGCCCGCGCTCCCCGAGCCGGTGTGAGGTTTGTAAGACCTAATAGCGCTATCAACTAATAACCCGCTTGCCAATCCCGGCAACTCATTCGGTACGTGAGGACTTACAGATGATAGAGTTGGTTTAGTTCATCAAGGACACAGTTTGCGAACTAGCAAAGTAAACGACCCACACAGGGATCCATAGCATCCCCACCCGGGATGTGTAAGTAGTCCCAAACCGGACTTGAAAAATGTTAAGTAAGTTGTCTCATACCTGAGACGCATGCTTTTGAGAAAAAGAGTAGTGAAACTCACCTTAGTGTGCAAGCAAAAGAAATCCGACCCGCAAGTAAAGTATGCTACCGACACCCTAATACAAATGTCACTAGGTGAGTATATGTGCATAACCAACACACCATATAACTCGTTTATCCGAGACTTTTAAATGTTCAAAACCGTGTAGTGACACCTAATGACTCTACATGCTCAAGTATGTCCTACGTATCCCGTTGGTGATCATAGTGATTATTATCGGTTTAATACATCAAATACATCTCATACAAGTTTTCACACAAGTTCATGTCAATTACATACCACATACGACTCCAAATAGTCACATAAACACATAATACACAATCTGCGTTTTTAGGACAGATTGTGCGCCACGAAAACTAATTTATTTAAAATACCAAATCAATGAATTAAACTCCCAAATTTTTACTGAATATTCTTTGGGATTTACTCAATAATACATATTTTTGTTTTGCCCTAAAACCAAACACAAAAATTATTAAAATTCATACAATACAGCTATGTCCAGAAACTTTCCACAATAGGTCAGTTTAGTAGAAAAATTCCCAAAAATTGTGTTTTCACCCAAACAAGGTGAATCCACTTGGAAAAGCCAAAATTTTCCAATATTGACCTCCTGTAAACATTTCATAACTTAATTGTTTGTAAAACTTGAGGTATACCCGTTTAAAGTTGACTCAATTTATAACTCCGAAATTCTGATATGACCTTTAATCAAATAAAATTCTAAAAACATATCAAACGACATCCAAATCAGATGATTTTACCCATTCTAAAAATGTGAGACCATGTACAATCCATTCATGCAAAGAATCGATCAAAACAACCAATTTAACATCAAGATACAGCCCCTACAAAACACCCTAATGAATCTGCCAGAAACTGAAACTTGCTCCCCAAGTTATTCGCAAACCCTAATCATACATAAAAATCTCTAATACATGCATAACTCATATTATTCTGATTAAACACATATATAATCATGTAAAAACCCTAATTATGATTACTAACAACCATCATCATCATCATCAATACACAATGAACATTCAAGAACTCCTACTAACATGTGTTATGCGATTTATATGTATGCATGCCTTATGATTTTTAAACTTTTTAATCATTAATAACCATCATAATATATGTAAAGATTATACCTTTCAAAGCAAGAGTCCTCAAAGCCAAAAGATTGCACCACAACTAGCTTGAAGGAATGAGTAGGATTGATGTTTGTTGAAAATCAAAGGGAAGGGGATGGGGGTGGGTTCACGGCGCAACAAGGGAGGAAGGGGTAGGGTTTTATTTTTTTTTGTCTCCTAATTATAAGAGGGCTTGGCTTGTTCCCCAAGTAATTGGGTATTAGGGCCCCTTTTAGTCCATTAACTGGACCCGTTAGTCATGTTCTAGTCCAATACAGGGCCCGATGATATTAATCACCCTAAATTGCATAAAAACTATTGTTTTTATTATTTCATAACATATCAATCATACGGTTCACGTAACTTGCATGGTTTACATATTAATTCTTAGTCAAGCGATAATTCACATAAGCATGTACTCCACACAAACATGTAACACTACGTCCATCAGAGTTCTATTGTGCTTATTATTATGCTTGCCAGATTAATCACCAACGTTCGGGATGCACGACTCGTGTGTGTGACAGAACAAGGTTTTTCCTACTTATAACATATGTTAATAACATCTAACATATGTTAAGCCTACTTAACTAACCCTAGTTAAGTAATTGATCACTGTGAATATGCCAGTTAACTTAAGTTCAGTAAAAAGTGTTAACCTGAAAATGCGGGGTATCACACTATGGTCATGGAGCTTTACAACAAGATTAAGAAAAGGAAGCAGGATGTAACAGAAGCTCGTCAGTAATCCACCGCTGCTTCTGCACCATCTGACCCTGCTCCCTCTTCAGCCCAACCAACTGCTGAAGATATTGCTCGAGAAAAGGCAAGGGGCAAAAGGGTGGCAACTGAACCAGCTTCATCAAAGCCCACCAAGAGGAAAAGACCAACTGGTTTGTTACAAGAGGGCAGAGAATCTCTGACACCAGAACAGCTTGAGACTGCTGCAGCCCTACAACAAGTTGCTGAGTTACAGAGGGCCGAAAGAAAGAAATGGAGGGAACAGTTACCAGAGTCTGAGGTTCCTCGCGTAATGACTGAGGACGATATTGAACAGGAGGTGATTTTGGAGTCTATGTTCGGGGGAGAAGATCAACAAGGACCATCCACAACTACTGCTCCAGCCCCTAAAGCATCAGCTCAACGGCCAACTGAACCTTCCTCCTCAGCTCCTGGTGCACCACGCCGCAAACCGGTGCACCAGGAACTGTACGAGAAGTTGGTCAAGGAGGTTGGAAAGACAGCTGCTAGGGAGATTTGTACCCTAAAGAGTGATGTGCATAACAATCAAGAGCTCAGAAGAAAAGTCAAGAAGCTCAAGCACAAGAACAGGAATATAGAGAAAGTTGTGAAGGATCAACGATATTTGATCAAGTTTCAAACTCAGGTTCAGATGAAGATGTTTGATATGATTCAAGAGTTGCAGAAACAGCAGACTGGTGCTCCTAGCACAATATTCGATGAGCTATTTGATTTTGGGAAAATTCTGGAAGAGGAGAAAGAGAAAGAAAGAATCGTCGAAGAAAGCGATGTGGACGAGATCAGCGAGGATGAGATGCCTGAGAAGTTTGTGGAGATGGGTATGGAAGAAGAAACTGTGTACGAGACGTCAGATGGCCATAAGTTGGACCCAGAAAGATCAACATGGTTTCCCAAAAGGCCTATCACTATTCCAGCCCTGCATCAGAACATCCATCATACGAGAGAAGCTCATCAAGAGAGGATCATTTCATGGAAGTATGACGAGGTGAAAAAGTTGTTTACTATAAAGAGACGAGGGGGAGTTATACAGTACTTTAGAGGTCAAAAGGAACTGAAGTCTCTCCCTCGTTGGGACATCAGGGAACTTCGTAGAGCCCCCTTCATCAACCACACCAATGACACCACGGGTTCTATGCTTTCTTGGTTTATAGAGAATGAGTGTGAGAATGATTTCCAGATCTTTAAGCCGCAAAAGCCGAGGAGAAGGATCTCCAAGAAGCGAATTGATCCTGCCACAGGACAGGGAATGATTACTTATGTGATTGACCCTCCCCAGGTCGTCACACGAGTTCCTATACGTCTTGAGCTTCCAGTGATGTTGAGAGACTTCAAGAAATGGTTTTATGACAGCAAAACTGGTGAAGCCGTTATCAAATTGAAGGATGATTCAGAGGCTATGAGGATTCTGGATCCGGTAGACGTGTTTGCCCTTAATCTATCGGATTTGAATATGTTGTTCGCCAATCAGATCAATGTAGGTGCTGGAAATGTCTTATTTGAGGAAGCTGTCTTATTTAGAAGAGCAGTTGATCGGGCGATGAAGCTGAAACCGGAATTGCTTGACATAGTAGACAGGATCAACACAGCGGACAAGGAAAAAGAAGAAAAGGAGAAAGCTGCCCAAGTTGCTGCTGCAGAAGAACCACAAACTAAAGCCGAAACCGCTTCAGAGGTGCAGATACAAGAACCTGCAACAGCAACCGATCCAGAAAGACCAGCAACTGAGTCTACTCAAGCTCCTGCTGTGGTTGAAGAAGATCCGGCCGCCTTGTACATTCAAGACCCCCCCTAGTCAGGAAGAGGGGGAGCCAAGCGATATAGAGATTGATTGAGAATGAAGAACTGGTAGCTATGGTCTAGAGGGAGTATTGTTGGGTTATATTGAGACCACAGTTACCAGATCATAGACTTTTGATAGCTCGTTGAGTAGTTTGTAAGTAGAAGGGCTGTTTATGTAATTATGACATAGTTTGTGTATGAAACCCTAGGCTGCGCACTTAATGGATGGGCCCTGCGCACTTAGCTTAAGTGCGCAGGCCCATCTGACTTGCTATATAAAGGATGCTTGTGTGCAGCTCTAGGGTTAGGGTTTTGGATATTATCTTGGTAGCACAAGTTAAAGGGTGCGTACTTATTCTGTGTAATCCATGGTTCTTTGATGTTAATCAGTAATGGAAAGCTTGAATCTCTTTATCTTGTGTGTTGGTTTTGCTAGTTTTATCTAGTATCTTTGTTTTTCAAGATTAATCACTTAAAACACCTAACAAATAGGTGTTTCTAAGTGACAACAATCTCTTGCACTTAACAAGATCTAGTATTTGGGACTTACACCCATTTTTGCACTTAAAATTTATACCAAAATTTTAAGTGTGGGGTGGACCCTTTTTGCTGCTTATTTTTATTTTATCTCGCTGGTCACTTGTCATTGGTCATACGTTATCCGGTACCCTCTTAGCATCTTGAAACCCGTAGCGTCATTCATGGTAACTTTTGACAAGATTTGTATAGTCTATTAGGTTTGTCCTAGTGATACCTATTAGGCATTTATGCCGAACAGTTCACATTAAAAGGCAGTCGAAGTAGATAATGTTGATTAAACCCGATAAGTCTATTTAAAATAAAACAAAGTAGAAAAATAGATTGCATGGCACGTAGAAAATCACCCCAAAATTTATGCTTAAAACTGGTACTTTATCCTACCCGATTATCCGTGTGAGAGTTTTTGAGCCTTTTATCGAGCACAACACTTATATCTATATCATATATTGCTCGTTTCATTTGGCATGATAGATATCCGACCATAGTCCGACTCGGTTAGAGCTTGTGTGTTTATGCATTTTCTTGTTTTAAAATCAATAACTAGATTAAAATGATAGAGGCAGTTAAGTTTCACCCCTAAAATAAAATCCTTTCCCTTAGAAAACCCTTTGAGCCTTAACCTTTCGTTTCTTTCACCCAATAAATGAGTCCCGATCATGCGTCACCACAACAGCTTCAAGATTTTGTCATCAAGGGCGCGACACCACAAGTTTGAAGAAAAGACGACACCGTTGACAAAGGAGGGAATAACATAAGACGAGGCCAAGAGGGAGATCTTCTATAAAAAATATAGTAGTTTGAGAGCCCAAATAAATCGAGAACCCAATAGATAGAGAGACCAACCAAAAAGAGAGCCCAAAAAAAAAAAGTTCTTCAAAGAGGAAAATTTGGTCTTTGACCGGTGAGACCTTAAAGCACTGGAGCTCTGCTCTCTCTCTCTCTCTCTCTCTCTCTCTCTTTCTTTCCTGCTCTCTGCTCTCTGCTCTCTCTACTTTGTCTCTGTGATCTTTCATCTCTCTCTTGTTTCCCCCTCGCTTTCTCAAGATGCACCCGCTGGACGAACACTTGCTAGGATGTTTCTACTTCGCTGAGCCGCGTCTGCCCATGACATGTTACAAATAATTTTCGAGAAGACGGCAGACGAAAGAAAATTGTGAAGGATGATGGAACAGAATCCACCCTTTTGTGGACAATCAAAGAGCGCTGCAAAAAGACGGGCCAAGAGATATGACAAATGCAGAAAATGTGGCCATTGGTCCCACGAAGGAGCATGCAGCAACAACTCAACCCACTCACAAAGCGAATACACTCTGATAATTCATGAGGGGGCTATTCGTTACCAGGCCGAGAGGAAAGTCAAATAAAGGAAGCAACGTTGACTACACTATCAGAATTGAGATAGCCATGATGAAGGACCTCGGAATTAACACTCGACTTCTTTCAGAGATCGCCGCTAAAAACGTCGCCCGACGTTATAGTCACCCTTTTCCACGCCTCGCTGCTTCATCATCATCTTAGCCGTGAAGCTTCCTTGTGATTCGGTGACTCATCCCCTTTGTATCTAGTTAAAAAAATAAAAAATAAAAAGAAGTTGTCATTTTATTTTTTGCACCCCTACATTACAACCCGAATAAAAGTCCTCTTGATTTTTCTTAGTTATTCGATTCGGAGACGAGGACTTGATATGCATACAAGCCTATGACCCTAATCAACTTCGGTACGGACTTGAGTGTTCACCCCCAAAACTCACCAAAAAGATAAACCCGAGTGTTAAGTGAACATTGTGAGCAGGTATAAGTTCGAGCATAATCGTACGGGTTAAGTAGGCGTGTCATGTGATTTTATTTTTCTCATAAATAAATAAATAAATGGATTGAGGGTTTGTTGATTACGGTCTGTTTTAGATGCACTTGTGTTTGATTGCTTGAGGACAAGCAGTGGTCTAAGTGTGGGGTATTGTGATAACTCAAAAAGTCATCATATAAAACAAGCATAAACAGTCTCATAATAGGGTACAATTAAGGCAATATTGTAAGATTTGGTACTTAATTCGTTCCTATTTGTATTTTACAGGAAAATGGAGCTCCAAAACGGAAATGAAGGATTTTCGGGCAAAAACAGACAAAAACAGGAGATTTCTAAAGACACGAGACTATCAGCCGGTTCACTGTATGTTTTGAAGACAATCTCGGGACTGAAACAACATTAAAATTAGACCCGGAGTGACCAACCATGCCCACGCACACTTGCACGAAGGTCCTGCATGTGAGAGAAGAATGCAACAATGGTTAGGCTTCGACCTACCTTGATTAGCTTGGCCAAGAAGAGGATCGTAGAGTAGTATGCAATAAACATCAAGGGTTGTGAGGATCATAAGAGAATACATATCACTTGGAAGACGGAGAGCTTGTCTATGAGTAACCATGATCCTTGTGTTGATCATTCTTATGGTTGTATCTTTCTATTATTTGCAAACCCGCTTCGATTTGTATACTTTTATTATTATCAGTAGTAGTTTATTTTTAGTTATTTATTTGCTGTGTTATCTTTTTCTAATCTTTATTTGTTTATCTTTGTGACAGGTTTGAATGATGATTAACTTAAATAACAACCTTAATTAATTAAAGGTATAATCAGCTTCTGGTAGTCCTGAGCTAGATCCAAGGCGAGGAAACCGGTAGTGAGACAAATCCTTCGAGCTTCTGATATCCAAACCGGGTTCTTAGCAATGGCTTCTGAAGTGGACCAGATCTGAGTGACACATTTCTGGTTCATACCAGATGGTTGAGTGATCTTCTTGGCAAAGGATGGTTTACCTACGGGCACACCAGTGATCTTTTGTATCATACGCCTGTAGGATTAGGGGCCCCTTTTGTAAGGACTTCATTCCGCTCGGAAGGTTATGGTTAGGTAATTAAGTCATCATTTATTTAAAAACCAACTCTATATTTAACAGGCCTGTAAAGTGTCATTAAGATAAATAAAATAAAGGTTCTTTATCTGGTTCTCGTTAGTACAACGCCGTTAGCCAATGGGGGCCCACCTTCCTGTGACAACCGTAAGAGATATCTTTCAGCTTTGACCGTTAACCAATGGGGATACGAGGTTGCCAGGATAAAGAGACCATTCGGTACGGAACGCGAGAACTAAGGTGAGGGGTACGGTGTCCCTGGTTGGGAGTGAAGCCTCCAGTTTAAAAGATGATAAGTTCAAAGACCCGAAGACTTGATCGCGGTTCGAGGAGCCCGCTATACGCGAGGCCCTGGCGAAGTATCCCAGGTGGACGCATGCTGGAGAGGTTCTGCATTCTACTCAGTAGTCGCCTTCGCTTCTCTATCAAGGAGTCGGCACTTCAAGATCACTCTCGTCTTCCACACAATTAACTATCTTAAATTATTAACTTTAATATTAAACTTAACTACTTAGGCAAAGGGCCCGGAGATGTGCATATCTATCTACTATTTTATCCCACCTTATCTTTTATAAAAACCAAACATTTTTCAAAAACTCTTTTTAAAGAACCCCTCTGTTTTATTTTTCTTTTTAAAACCCGGTCGATCAATTGATGAATGGTTGAGTAGAGGAAAGTGTGAACCTTGGAATACGATACTCAATACATGTAACACCCCAACCGATGGCGGAATCATCGAGGTGCCACGTAGTGACGATTGTTCAAAAGCTCATGGTACTAAAATGTAAATATATGATTATTAAATATTGTTTTACAACATGTGAAAATGAATACATAACAAAATTGAGATAGTTGATTTATTTAGTCTAAGTCCAAAGTCTTATGTGAAGCGTCAAGCAGCTTATCCTGAAACATGCACGAAAATAATTTTGTCAACATATGATGTTGGTGAGTACTACTTAGCTTTGTACATATAGTAAAAGTTTGAAAAGGTAGTACAATTCATGTGTCTAGCATCACCAAGGCATTATGTAAACACGCAAGTAACCAAACAAAACAAAGATCAAATGTAAAGTTGTACAATGAAATTGATAATGAGCACCTCAACATGTGTTAAGTCTAAAAGAGCACCATAACATAAGTTATGTCTAAATGAGCACCGTAACATAAGTTACGTCTATATGTAAAGAGCACCATAAGATAAGTTATGTCTAGATGTATGATTTTGTATGTAAGCTACGTTCATGTTCAAACATAAGCACAAAGATAATCAAGACACGTATATGAATTGTAAATGAATAAAAATGTATGTGTAAATGAATTTGCAAGTTTTGTATACTTGTGCATGAATCACCCCAAAAGTGTGAAAACGAAAAAGGGGATAAGTAATACTCACCTTAGCAAGGTGGTAAGTCTTGTGGAATTGAATAAGTATAATCCAACGTTGCCAAGTATCACCCTATGTATATGATAACAAATAAGTCTAAATTTATCTAGTCTATAAGTATTTCTAGGGTTCCTAGTTTAGGGATAAGCAATTGATTAATTATTAATTACGTAAATTGTTTAATAAATGAAAGAAATTTGATAATTAAATAAACAAAAGTCTTTTTGTAAATTTTAAATTTAAGGTGATCACAATATAAAGTTTTAAGTGTGAAAATAATTTTTATAAAATTATTTTCTTGAAAATAGAATATTTAATCTATTTATTTCAATTTGTCAAAATATGACTTTTAATATCTAAAAATATTAAAATTGAAGAATTTTTGAATTAAAAATTGTATTTCTGTTCCAAATGAATAGAAATAATTTATGTAAAATTTTGGTGCAAAATATTGAAAAATGGATTTATTATGATTTATTTATGGTTAAAACTAACAAAAATTAATTAAAAATATAAAATGAATAGTTTTTCAGAAATAAAAATAAATTCTGAAATGTATATTATTACACAAGTTTAGAATAATTTTTGTGGAATTTTATAAAATCGTTTAGATATTTTTATAGAGTTTTATAATTATAATAGGATAAATTTGTAATATTTATAATATATAATAAATAAATGATTTTTGAAAAACTAAAATTTGGATAGTTAAGTTTATCATAAGAATAACTAAAGATAATTTTTGTAGGATTTATAAACCACCATAACTATTTTAAATGCAATTTATTATACAAAAGGTAATAATTGTTTTTTAAAAAAAAATAATTGCAGAAAACGGGGATCGAACCCAGGACCTAACCCGGCCTGATCCCCAAACAAGCACAACCATACCAGCTGCTCTACAGCAGCCTTGTTTCTAATTTGCATTTTGATAAAGTCTTAAACGTATGTCTGCAAGCTTCATCTTCCCCAAATAAACCCTAGAATTCTAATCCGATCAAACACATGATTAAATTGTGATTAACCATAGGGTTATCAATTATCAACCGCCGATTAACATATATCAACAAGTAATTGAATGCATACCAGTTACAAAGCTTCTATAAATCGCCGTCAAACAAGAAGTCAAAGTGATGATCGATGCGTCGTTTTAGCGAGTTATAGGGTGGGATTAGATAGAGGGTTTCTGTTAGTTGGCCCTCTAGGAGTCTGTGTGCGATTTTAATCAAGCTAACGATATGTATTTATACGGATTAGATGTGGGTTCAAGCTCGGTCAAAACCGAGTCATAAGGCTCAATTAGATGCTGAAATCACGCGAATTAAGGTATTTATTATACGCGTTTGATGATTTCCGGTCATTTAGGGCAATAATTCGTGATAAAGGTTGCAAGATTCTCGGCCAATTGTTTGGTCTATCAATCGCACAGCAGCAAGAAAAGGAAACAGGGGAAGAAGAAGACAATTCTGTTAGAAGGTGTTTTATATAAATCAAGTTGGGATTATTTCAAAAGTCTAGTGTAGCTCAGATGGTTGGACGTGAGGGTGTGCTGTGTTTGAACCGGCTCACTGCCCGGGTTCGAGTCCCGGTAGGAGCAGCAGAGTTTTTTTTATTTTTTTTTATTTTTTTATTTTATTTTTTTTAACAGATAAGGGAGCAAAGGAGGTGGGCTTGGGCCAGCTTTAATGGGCTTTGGTAAAACACAAAAAGAAGTAGAATGGTTAGGTTTGGGCTATACATGGTTTGGGCTCAAGGTTTAGTCTAATATTATTATTATTTATTATTATTATTATTATTATTATTATTATTATTATACAAAAATAAGATAAAAAGAAAAGTGACGGATGTCACAATACATACCACCGAGACTATACTATGCATGTCAAGTTCTCTGCCTATGTGTTGGTTTTAGTTTCTAAAGTAATTATTGTTTACTTTATAAATTTAAAACTTTGCTAATTGAGGTTTAGTAAAATCAATCTTTTCCCCCAAACCACTGTTTTGGGATTGTTAAATCAAAGTTTTTGGCACCGGGGAAAATGACATCCTTTTAATGCTAAAACCAAACACATCAATCTCCTACCCATTTGACATGTTAGTTATAAAGTATAATCTAGCTTCGTCTCACTTTGCTTTTGGTTTTCTACTTCATGTGTTCAGTGTATTAGAGAGAAGTGTGATTGTGTATTGCTTTTACAACTAAGTGACAATGCATGCCAAGGTATAGAGCCTTTCTTTGTTTGGTATGGGTGTATCTAAGGGATAGTTGGAATGTAAGGTCCATTTTCGTTTGTAGTTTTTATTTGCGGAGTCTTCATCTATGCGAATCATTTATTTGTTGCTAGGAGATGTCTAGTTATATAGTATATATGTAACTATAAAGTTGCTTATGTCTTTTGAGGGTGAACCGTCAAAAACAAAAGTAAGGGGTTATTTGGTTGATTAAGTGCTGAATCATTAAAAGGTCTGAATATCACCTGTAGTTACTACAGTTACAATAAAATTTCATGTGATTTTAATTGTTTAAAATTAATCGCATGTAAACTAATGAAAACCGTAGTGTTTTTTTTTTTATCGGCAAATTACTTTCATTCCACACCCAAAATATACATTACATTGTACAAGTAAGACACTAACACAATGTAAAACGCCTGTAATATCACCTGTAGTTACTACTGTTACAACAAAATTTCCTACCCCGTGTCATAAAAAATCACGCATCTCTCCCACTCCATAATGCGTTTAATCGCCTTATGTTTGTTGACTTATATATTGAGAGAAACGATTGTGGTTACACAATTACATAATCAAAACGATATATTTATTCGGTACTTGTTAATCTATACTTAAAAATTGTTCTACATGACTATATCATATACCGAGTTTCTAGACTAAGGTAAATTAGGACCTTTTTAATAGTTCATGGTTCAATAATTCGTTTTATGAATTATTCAAGTAAAGGCCCAAACCTTAATATCAATTGACAAAGGTAAATTCGGAACCGTCGTTTGTCTGATTTTTATACAAACTATTGCTTAAAAAGACAAAACATAAATGACTGGAATTTAATAAAATTACAATTTAAGTATTATAAAGCATACAAATTAAGTTCGTCTCTTTTATCTCCTCAAACAAACATGATTATATGCAAAGAAAACAACAAATTATAATACGCGTTGTTGACTTTTGATAGTGAAGTGTAAACTCTACTGACCATTGATTTATTGTCAAATGACATTTTTTTTTAGGTTTTGGTATAACTATTTAATTTTTTATGTTACGGTGAGGAGATGCATTATTATACATGTTACATTTATTTTATTTTATTTTATCTAGATAGTTTGACCAATTATAAAGTATAATTTAAAAACTAATATGGAGATCGTAATCGTTTTAGATCCACTAGTTATTTGTGTTAAAACCTATTGAGAACATGTAAACCGAACGTTATCTTATCTATCTATCTATCTATCTATCTATCTATCTATCTATCTATCTATACACATAATAAACCAAAGTCATTTTAATGACATGACATTCAAAGAGGCATTCGCTTCTTTGAGTGTGTCATATGTCATCCCATGTGGCATTGAGATATTTTAGGAAAAAAATATTTTAAAATAAAATTGGATTTTTTACCATCATGTTTCCTTCCACAATTTTTAAACGTTAATATCTTTAATATACGAGATTTTTTAAAGAAAAAAATTACACCAAATTAACGAGCGTTTTATTATCTTTCCAACAACTACCATAGTGCTATATAAAAAACGAATAATTTTTTTGTGGGATTTAGTTTATACAGGAAAAAAAAACACAAAGTGTTCACGTAAATCATTAATCATGTATAGGCAAGTCACTAATTATGTTAAAATCAGTAAATATGAATTTTTTTTCAACCAGAGCCGAATAGGTTAATAGAGTTATACGTTGTTTTAAGTTAGGTATCAATATTAGTATGTTAGAGTTGTACATTTGTTTAGTCTTTAGGATATGTGTTAATATTAGAGTTACATTAAAGTTTTACATTCTTTTAGGTTAGGTGTTAGAATTGGAGTTGTACATTCTTAATTTGTTTTAAGTTAGATATTAATATTAGAGTTATACATCAGTCTATTTCATAAGTAAAATTGATGTATCATATTAAATTTCTCAACCCGGGACGCTCACGGGGTATAATCTAGTTAAACTTACTATAACTTCCTTTTTTTTAAATTTGTTAGTTCGGTTTTTTAAGGGTTTACTGATTGACTTTTTATCTTCAACCCGACCCAATCATAACCCACTTATTAAACGAATTAAAAGAGTAAAAATAGAACATGTTGAAAAGTTTAGATTTAAACTAAAACAATAATCTAATTTTAGTATCATGCTTCGCTTCATGAAAATCATGTAGAAGACTATCAAATTATAGATGGAAGCCTCCATGCGAAAGTTCAGATACATATGATCCACCGAAGATATATAACATACTTTTAGTTTTGAGTCAAATTTGACTAATTTATTATCCATAGTCCATACTTTTAGTTTTGAAATAAATTTGACAAATTTATCATCCATCACTTGTCATAAAAAAGAAGCATCCAAAGTATACGAGTCAAAGAAACGTGACAACCGATGTTACATTTAAAAATAAAACATTGGATTGCTTGTTTGCTTGACTTTCTATTTAATTAGGAAATTTCTTCTTCATGAATCTCATGGATTTGTGTGGGCCGTTTCAATATCTCCATGGATTTGTGTGTGTCATTGCAATATTTCATCTAATTTTTCTATTTTTTATATATATTTTGTTTTTTTTCCTTTACTTTATATTTATTTTTTCTGTTATATATATATATATATATATATATATATATATATATATGTAGCGGACTATTAAAAGGCGAAGGTATTTCGGAATAAAATTCGCGAGTTATTTTACAAACAAGTAGGGAGTAAAGCTAGTTCTCCTGATATGATATTCAGCCGGTGGGCCGAAATTCAAAAGTACGTGGACTTGTTTAAGAATATTCATAATAGGATTAGTAACCGAATTCGAGCAAGTGGTAGTAGCGATCTTGAAGTCTACAAATTTACTTGCGATGAATGGAAGCAAGAGTTTTTTCGCAAATACAAGATCACCAAAACGTGGGACGAGGACTACTTGTGGAGAATTCTTCGCAATTGCTTGAAATGGGTAGAGCTAATTACGGTCGAAGAAATGAGCCAAATAGGATAAAAGCGGACGAAAACTACTTCTTCGGGTGACTTCGTCTCCTCTACAAGATCGGATGCTCATGTGGGATAGATCTAAATGTTGAAGAGGCAGTTGACCCGTCTCCACGTAGACCACTTAGAAGGGACCGGGGAAAAAACAAGTTGAACGATACTTGAACGGAAACAGGAGTGTATCGCAAAGGAATTTGAAGACGAGCAAAACAATAACGAGTAGTTTTAGTAGTTTTTTATGTTTTTTAATGATGTCTAATGTTTTTATTATTAACATTAAATTTTATGTCTTATTATTTAATTTGACTTTTAATTATAATGTAAAATCACATTCTAAATAATAAAATTTAAAAAAAAAATGATAAAGCCACTGCTTATCTTGAGACACAATAAAGTTAGGTGAGTGAGTTCCAGCTTTATCAACAGGCCACGTCAACTCTCAATTAGCATAATATGATAAGAAAAAGTGTGATCACCTTAAATCATGACATATAGTCTAAGGGTTATGATCCTCATTAGCCCTTTCATTTCTTATCCACCACCATAACACTACATCACAATCTTCTTTGGGGGTGGTGGGGGGGTTCTTTATTTCCATGGGGTCATGGTGAGAATCATGATGGCATCGAAGGGTATGGTGTTGTACACAATCCCGATCATGGGTGCTCAAAAAAATCTGAATTCGGATTCAAATCTGAAATATCTGAAAATCTGTATTCATATTCGTATCCGTATTATCTGAAATTTTGGATTATCCGATTTGTGGATATCTGAAAATCGGATAATCTGAAATTTCGGATTTGGATCATCTTTTTAAAATTTTTTGGATAATCGGATTATTCGAATCCGAAATATTAAAAAATACCTATATTATATATATATGCTAGGGAAAGGATAATGTGGAAACCCTTATTATATGGTAAACTCTGGAAACTCTGACTTCCCAATTTTTTTTATTTTTGAAAAAAATAGGGCATGCAATATACATGATTTTAAGCATTTTGAGCAAAAAAAATCAAAAAAGCGCCGAGTAGTTTTTTATTTTTTTAAAAAAAAAATAAAGTTTTGACTAAAACATGTTAAGCGAAATTAACACGTGTTAACCATTTGTTACCCGAAGACGGTTTTTTATTTTTTTTAAAAATCGGCTCGGCGCTTTTTTGATTTTTTTGACCCAAAATGCTTAAAATCATGTATATTACATACCCTAAAATTTTCATATAAAAAAAGTCGGGAAGTTAGAGTTTCCAGAGTTTACCATATAACAAGGGTTTTCAATATAACCTTATACTAATATGCTATTTACATATATACTATATGTTTAATCTATTCCAAGTTAACCCTACCCTTAAACTAACATAACGCGCCTTTCTCGAATCCGAAATATTAAAAAAATATAATATATATTGAATGTTTGTTTTAAGCAGGTTTGGTTTTAGACTTTTAGTATAAGAGGAAGTGATTTTTTTAAGTTTCGGATTATCCGTTGGATTATCCGAACCCGAATCTGAAATTTTGGATATCCAAAAATCGGATAATCCGACTTTGAACACCCCTACTCCCGATCGCTATACCCTTAGCCTAATAAACATGTATTCTTAAAACATTATTACGTTTTATGTAGTATCACGAAATATATCTGATAATAATGCATCACGGGTAGTGTTTATGATAAAAATTTTAAAAATAAATTAAAATCAACCATTGAATAGTGAACGGCACAACTCTTATCAACTAAAAATTTAGTAGGCATGAGGTTGAGTCCAATGGTAGAGCTACCGGAATTAAAAATAGAAGATAATGGGTTCAAATTCTAGTAACATCATATTTTAAATATTCTTCCTTTCATTAAAATAAAATATGAAAGTTACACCACAATAGAAGGTAGACGGGCAACAAACTGCGCCGTCACCCCTTTCTGAATTGCTAACCCTAGTCTACCAAAGACAAATCCTTGCCATCTGGAGATGAACTATTGCTGTGGACGACCCGTTGGACCCTGGTCAAGAAATGAATAACTACTGGCGCTAGGGAGCCAAAAGTATCAAAGGCAAAAGGGATAAAGACATGTTGGTTCTTTGCACAAGCTTTAGCATGCTTATCTACTTTCTTCGATTCCGCCTTTCTCGATGCTTGCCCAGCTACAAACCCTGTTTCCCTTAACTCAAACAAAGGAGATACCCCTGTGAGGTCCACGCAAGCATGTTTCCCCTCTCCCAACCAAAGACAAGTAGACCTGCTGGTCGTAGGGTGGATCTCCCTTCCGTAAAGTATGTGAGAAAATTTACAGGGGCCTCATTTTTGGCAGAAATCCTAGCTCTTCTCAGGATGTCCCCGAAAACGTCCCTCACCTAGTCATGCCGGTATTTGAACCCATGGAGCTCTTTGCAATGAATTGCGCGCTCCCCATATTTATCCATGCAAGCTTTACGGCAGATGGGGCATGTTTCATCTTCCGAATACATAGGGATCATCAACCGGTAGTTGAGTATAGCCCTGTACTCCACTGCATACATGCATTAACTCAAACTCTCAATCGGGATAACGGTCAAAAAATCCTGAGCATGAGGACCCTTTAGGCATTCAATCACCGCCTTCTAGTGGGAGGACAACTCAAAAAGTTATCCCAGGCTCTGAGCAGTTTTGCTAAATAGAGCATTCGCCAAAGTTTTTTTTGTGGCTTTGAGGTGGCGGTGTCCTTATTAGAAAACCCGCCAATATCAAAGTCCGGGAGATAGACATTTAAGCGTTCAAGCGCTTGTTGATAGTACGGGTCTAGCCCGATGACCCCACTGTTTCCAAGGATATGATCCTAAAGCTCCCAAGACTGAGTTCTAGACGCTATAAAGGCATAGACTCCAACATCTCGAGCTGAAAGGAGGCCCAAACCACCTAAACGCATCGGCAAGGATGCCAAGCGCCACTGGAGGTCCCCGAAGAAGGGGCCACCACACACAACTATATCTTCAATAGCCTCCCGGAGGCCATCATCGAAAAGGGATACCGCATCCACCATCAAGTGAGGTTGACAAGTTCGCAACCTAAAAAGTAACTTAGTGACCCCCATGCATGACCTGAGCAACAAGAGTTCACTTTTGGGATCCCTAAGGCTAATAGCCCCACCAAGGAGCTTAACCCCCTTCTATAGTCTACCAACCCCTCTCAGGAAAAGCTCGTCTTGAACTTTCAGCCTATCACACGTCGGCCAAACGACCTCTGTTTTCTTAATATTGAGATGAAACCCCATAAATGACCCATGCATGTTGACCTTATGAAAAATGAATATTCTCTTGTTGGACTTGTTTAAAATATGGAAGACATCAAACATCTTATCCATCGCTTGATAAGGCAAGATCCAAATGGCAATTGATATTTTGTGACTATACAACTATGTATTTGCAACCATGGCGTAAGCTGCATGTTCTTTGTCCCCATCCCCCAATTATGTATCTGAGCCTTGGCAAGTGTCCGAAAGACGTCAAGGTGTCTTACGTCCCCGTCGCAACGAAAGGCAAGAAATATGTAATACTAGTTACATATAAGTATTCAAAATCATACAACTTAACTCCATCTCTTCTATCTCCTCAAATATTAGGTGAAAATAAAATAACAAACTATAATACGCCTTGTTGACTTTTGATAAATTTTGAAAATGACAAGATTCTCACAATTTTGGAAGATTTCCTAAGATTTAGATATTGAAGTGTGAACTCTAGAGGCTATTGATTTATTGTGTCACACCCTTAAATTCCATATGTGGGGCTTTACCGCGAGACACGTGACACACCAGGATCCAAGTCAACGGTCACAATAAATGACACCTATATGTAAAAGATACGTAAACCAAAACCACGAAGTTTTATAACATAAACCAGTAGCGGAAACTGAAGTATAATTACAACCTAAAATAAAGTAAACCTAGTCTGAAATTATTTAAAAGCATGCAACTAAACCCTAGACGCCATGCAAGACTCCGTGCGCCTAGTCCGTGAGCTGCTGTGACATCCGGCAAAAATCGATGTGTTTCTGTACGTAATTAGTATATGTAATTGACATTAATTAAGTGCAATTCTAAATTAACTGTATTAATTTAGCCTTTAAAGAATAGCAAATTCCCCATAGGATGCATAGAAATGCATTTGTTTAATTAAAAGCACGGCGAAATCGCGTGCAAATAAACTTGTCCAGAACGGACGTTTGTGATTACCCGGTAACAATTAATTAACTGAAAACGGTCCCGAACACCCGGGATATAAAATAAAGGGTAGTTTCATGAAATATTATGTGTTTTGGAACTCCAAAACCATAAATGGAAACTCCAAATATATATATCCCGGTAACGAATAAAATTCGCGTATCGCATCCGATACGCGTGAAAATTATAAATTCACCCAATTAAAGCCTAAATAACTTACCCATACTTAAACTAGGCTCTGTTTAAAGGTAATTTGAGGCTAGTTTAATGTCCGGATAATTCGCTATTAAAAACCGATTAAAACCCGACAAAACTCGAAAACTATATATTTAAACATAAGAAATATCTAAAAGATATTTTGGACAAATGGCCCCCACAAACTCACCACAAAATCTCGCCCCCATCACCATATCTTAGCCAAGTCTTGATCAAATATCTTTTCTTGATCAAGCTTCCAAAATATTAGATATGATGAGATTTTGTAATAATGGGTGGTACTTGGAAGATCTTTATACATTTATAAGTTTCCTCCATATTTCAAGATCACCATCTATCCCACATTCATGCTTCTTGGCCGTAGGTTTTGAAGGCCACACACATACACACATTTTAACCTCCAACACTAAAATTCTTCCATGATCAAACCCTTTTTCATCAAAGTTCATGTGTGTTTCAAGCTTGGAGCTTAACCCTTTTGGAAGAACACACTCTAAACCCCATCCAAAATCATGTATTTTTGTGGATCTTCTCTAGCCTTGTGCTAGTAGTAAGTCTCTTGATCTTGCTTTTGTTCTTGAAATTTTTATTTTTGTGTTTTAAAAGCAAGTTGTATATAGGGTGTAAATATGGCTTTAACCATAAGAAATGTGTGTTTTTATAAACAAAAATTGATGATCTAAAAATGATATATGGGCCGTAGGTTTGTTGGTGATATTGTTATTGTCTTTGTAAGTTACGAAAGTTCACGTAAACTAGTTAAAATGATGAGCTAAGACATTGTTTGTAAATGCAACTTGAGTACACTTAAAAGAGTTTTGGATCATCATAAAATGATCATCTAAAACTTAATATAAGGTTGATCTTGTTAAGAAATGGATAATTTAAAAGCTACATAATCAAAGTTTACTAACTTTGAAATACAAAGACGGACTTTATGGACTTAATGCACACTAATACACCTATAAGGAAAAGTTGACAAAACTAAAGTACTAGTTTAGTGAAAACTTGTCGCTTTTGAAAGTTAAGGGGTGTAAAGTGTTGTTTTGAAAACTTATGTCCAAAATCATGACTTTGTAAAGCTTGGTGTTAAAAAAATGGAAAGTTGTACTTTCCAAAGGTTGTTATGGAAAATGTTTGCAAGACTTACAAGAATTGTATTTTTGTACCAAGTGTTATTTTTATAAAATGGGATTTTATAAAAATAAAAATTACCAAAGATGCTGAGCGAAATAAAAACTAAGGTTTTTGTTACAAAAATTGGTAATTTAAAGACTTGGTAAAAGTTGTATAAAAATGAACATTTTTATATCTATGAGAATATAAAAATGTTGGGGCATTTTAATGTTGGAAAATAACCAAGTCTTGATATCTATAAGTCTTGAGAGATAAAAACGTTGTAATTAAAATTTCCAAATGAATATATGTAGAAATTCAAATGGATTAATTTCATGCTAAGACATATTGTTGGGAGTTAAGAAAAACAACAAACTATATATGTTGTAAAGTAGGAAAAATGATATTACGACATGAAGTAATTATTCCTACAAAAGCATATATATACAACTTATATTAAATGTGATGTGAAAATATATAAGTTGACTAATCGGACATGAACATGTTGTATTACGGCGAGTTATCAGACAAAAATGCAAATCAGACGAATAAGTATGTATCGTATAACTTCCTACAAGATACGTATATATGTTATTGCGTCAAATGTGGGCATGAAAATATATATTTTATGAAGTAAAATATATAAGATTAATTATGGGTTATAACACTTTCCTAAGTGTTGGGGAAGTATTCATGGGAGAATTAACGTTAAATAATCTATAACGATTACACGTTTAAAACTAAGTTAGGTATGCAAACTTAACAAAGTAAAATATGTTGTCGAATCAGGAAGATCCTAGTATATTTATTTAATGGGAAAATAAATATATGGTAAAGTGAGCCGAGTCGAGTGTTGAAAACGAAATATCGATCGACAAGATCCTAGTATAATTTAATGGGAAAATAATTATACGGTAAAGTGAGTCGAGTCGATGGTTGTAAAATGTAATATCGAATCGACAAGATCCTAGTATATTTATTTAATGGGAAAATAAATATATGGAAAGGTGAGGCGAGTCGAATGTGGGAAAATGAAATCTCGAGCGACAAGATCCTAGTATAACTACTTAATGGGAAAGTAATTATATGGTAAAGTGAGTCGAGTCGGAGATAATTTTATCCAAGTTAGTTAATATATATTGAATATAAGATCATGATGTGATTAAATCGGGAAATGATCTTGGTTCGCGGTGATGAACCTAACTAACTTTGAAGATAATGTTAAATGATTATTAAATATAAGTTACGTGAAACTTATAACAAGGGTAATACATCACCAACGAACCTAGGACATATGTTTAATTAAACAGGGAAATATATGTAAATAGTGGTGTTGGGAGTTGGGTGTACAACTTGCCGGAAAACACGCGCTATAGATTTAGTGACTTATTCACACTAGAACGTTCGTAGGTGCTTGACCTCGGACTTGCTATTCTCTGATATTTGATTGCACGCTGTACTTCAGGTGAGTTTCACGGCCCCTTTTTACTGTTTTTGTTTGGGGGAAAGATATGTTTTGTCGAACATTTTCACATGTCAAACATTTACATGACAAAATGTTTTCAAAAGTTAAAACGTGATAAGTGACATGATGAGTACTTGGGTTTTGTTGTTCTACACCACTTGTGGTGAGTCCTCGCTACTGTAACCATTTACTCGTGTGTTGTGTGTGTATTGAAATCGAGAACCGAAGGACTATTTGGATAGCGGTATTGGTGCCTGACAAGGCCCACCCCTAATCGATAGCGTCGATTATGCAACTATGTATGCCTGGGGTGCACGTATTCTGAACTAAGTTGTTATTTACCGAGAAAGAACTTCTGCTCGCGGGGCATTATTATTAGTCTTGGTTTGGTTATGGGCTTAAGGGATTGCTCGTCATAGTTTGTAGGAGTTAGCTACTTTCACAAAGGTCACTGTTTGTGTTCGTTCCGCACATGTTTTTGTTATTAAAATGTGGTTGTTAAGTGTTGTTGTTATGGAACTAAAACCTGTGAACTCGCCAATATTATATATATTGACGTCTTTTTAAACATATCTTTCAGGTAACTAAGTGTTGAACAGGTATGCGGCTAGTACGGTGGAATTTGAGATGTCAGACACTGGTTGGGGGTTTCATCTATTGTTACCATCGGGTTGGGACATAAACGGAAACACCCCATATTGGAAGTTAATGTTTGTTGTTTTGTGAAATGTTGAAACAAGGTATTTCTTTCTTTTTTTTTTACATTTTAATAAATTGATCTTTTCTAATTAAATATAGTTTATGTTATTCTTGACTTTGATATGCTGTCAAGCGTTGCGCCACGTGTTTCCGCCATTGGCGTGGTGTGACAACTGCTACCTTAGCGACCTGAGAAAACATGCCACAAATGTCAACATATAATGCTGGTGAGTTCATAGGTTTTTATAAAACGTTTCCATAAGTTTTAAAGATCATTCCCGATACTACTATGTTATAACAACGTTAGCTGGACGTCAAGTACGAATATTACTATGATTGGGAACCCATTACTACAAATGTACCAATGTGTAAACCGCCCAGACTGTTGGGCTAACGACATCCTCGGTATGCCCGATGCTAGAGACAATATGCACCCGTTCGGCCTCCAACCGACCCGGGTGGGGTTTGTAAGGCCCAATAGATCTATCCACATTTTCCTCGTTGTGCTACCCCGCACATTCATGGTTTCCCCCTGGGACTTAAGATGAAACGCCGTATAGTAAACAAAAGATAACCATAGTATAACATGATCTTTATAAATTCAAAGTACGTAGCATGTTTCTCCCCCGAAAGTAAAATCGGTAAAAGTGGGGTTGTGACACTCACTTTAAGTTGTGTTTCTTGAAAGCAGTTAGACCAATGCTATGATAGTCCCTAATACCGGCGACCTACCATAAGATGTATATAAGTATCCGGACTAATAACCCGTGGGTTAACTAGTCCCTGAACATCCAAACCATTACCGTGTATGTTTGAAAACATGTTTGAACGTTAACCTAACCACACCAGACAAGACCCGATATCCCATCGGTGACCCGACATCCCCCGTGTTAGCTAAATACAAGTAACCAATAAATCATATGTAAACATGCACTTAATACACATAACAGTTGAACAAGTCTAACATACAGTTCACATACTGCATATACGAGTCCGAACATGTATTATCAGGTTTCTAGACATGTCACAGGGTTCACAATATGTTCCTAGGTGTCAAATCATGTTTCGGTGTCCCAAAATACACTTACAGTAGCAAAACACACGACTAGGCATCAAAACACACAACTAGGCATCAAAACACACAACTAGGCATCAAACAGGCAACTAGCAATGCTAGTAACCCCCTTGGAGGGCGACTAGGCTTCCCCATAGGCGACTAGCTAGCTAGTCGCCCCCTACAGCTAAGGTGCCACTTTTCGCGCATTTAACCCTTTAAATCAGATCTGAAACATGTAAAAACACCCAACATCAATCCATAATCATCAAGCAACTTATCCTAAATGAAAACACCCAATTTATTATTAGTCTAACACCCTAATTGTCAGCATTTCCCAAAATGGAATAATATTATGAAAACCTCACATCCTTGCATGCATAACTTTCCCTAAATGGCAAATAATCAGATTTCGTCACATAATCATGTTACAAACCATCATCCTATTGTTACTACATCATTTGTAACGACCCTGGCAGTCGGTGCCGGGTCGTCGGGTCGGGTTATCGGAGCTACGCAGCGGAATTCAAATAATAACAGTCTTTAGTCTTCCAGGATCCACGTCATCATATCTGTTGGGTTCCCTGAACACATGTCAAAAATAGTTTCTGTCAACATAAAGTTGGTGAGGTCGTGTATTTTATAAAGTGAATGGCCAGTTCGTTTATTGATAATTCTTTTATATAAAACATTCTTTTATAACCATTCTTTCATAAACATTCTTTTATAAATATTCTTTCATAAACATTCTTTTATAAATATTCTTTTATAAACATTCTTTTATAAATATTCTTTTATAAACATGCTTTACAGTTATAATTCTGAAGGGGAAAATATATTTCTATTATACCGCTCTATCATATATCAATTCTCTTATAAATTCATTCTATCATATCGATTATATTTCGTGCCATTCCTATCGATGGTACCACTCTGATTGCGGTAAAATACCTGTTCCTGTCCTCTACTTGGACAAGAATGGTTTTGGTCCTCTACTTGGACATTCCTACCCTCTACTTGGGTAAGACTGGTTCTTGCCCTCTAGTCGGTACAAGAAAGGAAATGGCGGATACCGTCCAGTACTGTCCTTGTCGTTTCTATGTCCCCTTTTCTATTATACTTCTTTTATTTCTATTGATAATCTTTTATTATGTAAAGCATTTCTAGGTTTAATAAATGACATGTATTCCCCCGAAAACACTTAATAAAACAGTAAAAGTGGGGAGTTCACGATACTCACAGGTTTGCGTTAATCTTCTATAGTCTCTCCTATTACAATTATATGTCATATATATATGGATACGTTTTACGCGTGGGACTTGTTAGATTGTAATACTTAGGATATATATCATATATACAATTTATACATATAGAATTCGGTATATATTAGATAGTCCTAAACTCGGGGTTTATTATTGACACGACACGGACATCCTAAATCTAGCTGGCCATTACAGCTTGGCATGCAAAAGAAATAAAGCTGGCCATTACAGCTTGGCACACGAACCTAAAGAACTCTAGACACGAACTTACCCGGATGATGGCTCGGCGGAGCATATTATTATTAACCCGAGTCTAGTATATCGTTTTATATATCGAATCGTATATATATAAACATATATATTTTATATATAATTATTATTCTCTTATTATTATTATCAAGTCCGTACGTTATTCGTATTATATATATATATTCGTATAATTCTAATAATCCTCGTCTAGCTATTGGACCGGGTTCTATTCCGGGTGTTGACCGAGTCACTGAGTTGACTCGGTATCGAGTTCCACTTTCCGATTTGATTAACGGTACCTCGCAATCAACATAATTCTTATATTAGGAATTCATCATAAGATTATATAACCCATTAATCTAATGAAACTCTTATTTATAAGTATTATAACCGGATACTTACCGAGTTAATATCGAAACATAATCGGGAATTAACCGGAAGTTATACCGAACCGGGTATCGGACCCGTTTTCCGAATTTGGTACCCTATAACAATAATCATAAAGATTGATTAATAACCGAATAATCCATTGATAATTGTACACTTTATTCCATTAAATATACAACTTATATATGGATTGAACTAAACCGGACTTTGGCCGGATTATTATCGGAGATACGAGCTGTTGACCGGACCTTCGCCGGACTGATTATAATCAACTGGTAATCCACCGATTCAGCCGAACAGAGAGGGACGAGGGATTACTGATGACAGTCACCACAACCCGGTGACTGTCCGGTTGATAATAGAGGTGTGGTTCCGGATACTGAACATCATCATAAGGTGGGTTAGGACCCGATGAACCGGTGACTGTCTGGTTAATCGGAACAGCACCTGGTCACGCTTTCATACCGGAAACAAGGGGTACCGATGACAGTGGGTTTCAGAAACAAAGGAGGAGCTTCGATGATTGTAACCAGAAATAGAAGCGGGGTCGTTGACTGATGTTAGCCCGTAACAGAAAGAAAGAAGAATGGTGGTGTTCACCGGAGATTGAGAAACTCACCGGAGCAAGGTAGGTGGCGGCGACGGCCGGAGTTCCGGCAGCGGTGACCGGCAGCAGCGGAGGCGGCAACAGCCGCCATGGCGGTCCGGTGACCTTGCTGCTCTCATCGACTAAACACACAAGTGTGTGTGTGAGGTTTTAATCTGCAGAGAGAGAAGAAGCAAGGGGAGGGGGTTTTATAGTGGGTGCCAATTAGGGGGTGTTTGGATATGAGGATAGTGTCTGATAAAAGGGTGTTTGGGAGCAGGTACAGCAGCATAACGAAAGGCGTTTGGCAACGGGGATAATAACTGGAACTCGGGTGTTTGGTAACTGCTATTGGAGCACACAAACGTGTTTAGCTACGAGTTAAATAAATAAATAAGAAGCGTTTAACCGAGATAATAAAAATTCAATAATTATTATCTATATAATCGGTTGAAATGTTTGGTCGCGAGATTCGAACCTGAATATTTTATAATAAAATAGTAAATAATCGGGTGGTCGGGTATGACCCATATAAAGGATTTGACTTGTTTTAAAACTGTTTTTCAAAGGTTTTCAAAGACACAAACTTTATAAAACTAGGTCTGGACCTTTAGGGATCAAAATAACGACGTGATAAAAGCTTAGGATGAATAACACACCTTATATTTTGCTAGAAATAATCTTTAAAGCATGGAAATGGTAGATTTTAGGACAAAAACGGGTTCCAGAGGTAAAGTATAGTGTGAGAGAAGTTTGGGGCAAGTTAGGGTTTCTCAAATGATGTTTTACAAGTCAAGTATGGTATTTATAGCTGTTGCTAGTCGTTTTAGACATACACGCGACTAGGGCCTGCAAGTGGCGACTAGGAGTGCTAGTCGCCTCTTTACGAGGTGACTAGGGGCCTAGTCGCCCCCTGCAGTCTGATATGGATTTTCGGCGTGTTAAACACTATTTTAACACATATAAGCACGTATTCACATAACGACAAGTTATATAATGATCATAAATCCATAATTACTTGATGACACGTTCACATTCGTTCACCAATCCCCGGGACTCGAGACTTGCATGTGTGCATTAAATCTGGCGATCCTACCAATCACCAATCCTTGTACACATGGTTATGGACCGACCCCCGATGATTCCCCGAACCATCATAACGACTCCCGATGATTCCCAAAACCATCGAAACGACTCAACTGACCCAGTTAAGTGTAATGTATGCATGACTTGCTAGGGTAGACTTACCAGTTTGACAAAAGTTACTAATTTGAGTTTGCCGAGTATCACATATTGTCAACTAAAATGTCTTTTTATGGGTTCTGATTTTGAAGCATGAACCCTAAATATATTATCTTTTTTTATGATGTATATTATATTTACATTTATTTACATTATATATATATATACTATATATATATATATAATAGTATTTTACCAGTCACCGCGACACGCGGGGCGCAGAAACATACAACCGATTGAATTTTCCCCCGCGTGACCCTTACCTCAGGTCACACCGTCATCGTGAGCTAACCTTTGACCACCTTCACAATCGTTATAACCGTCGCTGTTAACACCGGCCATTCGAAGCCGTGCACGATAGCTTTCCACACAGCACAAATTTATTCATGTTAATATTTATTGTAATAAAATCGGTAATTATAACAAATAATTAAATAAAATATAAAAGCTATTTACTGAGATTATTAACTTAATTTATACTCAATGTTGACAACCATTTGTCTCTCCAAGAGCCCCATCACTACATTCATTCCACTCCACCTTCCCAAAACCAACATCATTCACTCCCCACCACCAACACCACCATAAACCATCCAACTCCACCACCCACCGTCAGAAACCCTTACTCTCTGTTTCTGTATCTAGAAAAAATAGATGACCGGAACAAAACGAACCGACGATTTGATGGACCACATTCAACACGAAGGCTGAAGTGCTTAACCGACGGCGGCGCCGCGTATTCTTAGCCAAGATACACCACTCCCCACCGCCATTTTTTCCGTTGACATGAACTGAAGTTGAAACGTGGAAGCACGATAACCGAGAGATAGGTACAGTGAAACGGTCGCACAACCGGTTACACCTGTGAACAACCGGCAGCGCAGACACGTGGAGCCTAAGCCTTTTTGAGCGACGTAAGCAAGATCCTGACCGTCTGATGACCAGACGTAGCGCCGTGGAAGAAGGTGGATCGCGTGATACCGTTTTTTTTTGGGCGGTTTGAAGCTCTTTCTGGGCGTTTTGGAAACGATGAGCATCTGATCCTCACAGTTTCATTAGCAGATGTAGCGACGTGGAATAATTTGTACCGCGTGATAGCTACAGTGTTTTGTCTCTCACAAACCGACCTTCCTTTTTAATAGATAACTAGTATTTGACCCGCGGGCGTTGTCCCGCAGACACGTATCTAACCCTATAAGAATAAATATGGATCGAAAAAACATCATCTGTGGTAGTCGAACCTACGATCACGTGGTTAAAAGGTAGGCGCTCTACGAAATAAACTAAAATGATTTTTACGCAACCATATATAAGAAAAACGACATGTACACAACTCTAAAAATATTGGTGAAAAAATTCAAACCCAAAAGTTAACCATGAGTAGTTGAGGCATGTGAATGTGAGCAAAAACTAAAAGGAAAATGTATCATTACACAAATTAAAAGCATTTTTTTGTAAATGTAAAATTCACTTATTAACTATCCACATGCATCCATCATAATGATTAATATACCATAGTCAACGCAACCTGCAACTCCACGTGACCTGCACCTACGTTCACTTAATTTTAAACACATATTTCCAACAGCATCCTTATTCTCCATAAACCTCTTCCCAACATTCCACCTCTTTTTTTTGAACTGCAATCACTTTATAGCTATATATAAAGAGCCAGCAAGCCGCTGAAAATACTCCAAGAGTACAAACACAAACCCGGACACGGGCTAAACAACAAACAACATATTACAATAAGCAAACAATATTAAAGTCGCTCCAATCAGCCCATGAAACGTCGGTGATCTTCGCTCTATGGGTTATCCAAAGGAAGGTGTCTTCTTTGATTAAATCAACCATTGAGGAAACCGAAATGAATTCACCTTCAAAGGCTTTAGAATTTCTAGCCAACCAAATCCTCCACACCGTAGCGAGCATAACCGTATACACCAATTTCTTCCACTTCTTACAACCTGGAGCTTTCTTTAGGCCTTCTATCCACTCGGCCAGGGAAGACGAACCCGATGGCCACGGAATTTTAAGCCAACGCAGAATGCACCACCAGATAGACCTGGCCCACAGACAGCTGAGCAGAGCATGGTTCGAATCCTCATCCGCGAGTGCACATCTCTCACAAGACAGATTTGGAAGAGTAACACCCTTACCCGTGAGTTCCACCTTCGTAGCAATCCTCCCCATAATCGCCCTCCACAAGAAATAATTAATTTTGAGAGGCACCCAGGAATTCCACCAGAAAACAGGTTCGTTAGGTTGCTCCAATCCGAAGGCAGCACACTCAAAACGAATGTCTTTCGCCGAAAACAAAGCACCATCTTTATTGTCAAAGGACCAAACATCATCCGCATCAGAAATAGAGGTCTGCTGCAGCAAGTTGGACGCTGCAGCAAGCTGATTAATCTCCTCCGCAGACCCCGGCACAGCAGAGAAGTCCCACTTCCATGCTGAGACAGAACCATTCTTGACAAAACAGTCCGCAACAGTAACCACTTTATTCCCGGCTAACTTGAAAAGATCCGGGAAAAGAACCTTAAAACACTCTGCTGATGCCCAGTTGTCGAACCAGAATGAGATTTTAGAGCCCTTTCCCATTTTAACCTGCAGCTTATTATTAACAATAACACCTTTAGAAGCAAGCCTTTCGTCAACTTTGCAAATATCCTTCCAAACTCCGGTTATACTCTTTTTAGCCGGAACCGGTTGTTTATCATACGACAAATAATGCACCGCTTTGATGACCCGGACCCAAAGATTTGAGGCCTCGTTTTTAAATCTCCATCACCACTTGGCTATCATAGCATTGTTGAAGTCTTCAATACTTCCTACACCAAGCCCACCTAGTTTTTTTGGTCTCAAGATTTTATCCCATTTCACCCAACGAAGCTTGCATCTTTCCCCAACCTTACCCCAAATAAAATCCCGTCTCATGGCCTCCAACTTTTTAATAATCGTCTTCGGGGCTTGGAACAAAGATAAGTAGTAAGAAGGAACGCTCCCTAACACCGCCTTCACAAGAGTTAACCGTCCCGCAAAGGACAAACTCCTAGCTTTCCAAAGGGCTAACTTCTTGGAAAAGATATCTAGGATGGGTTGCCAAAATTTAATACGTTTCATGTTGGCTCCAAGAGGAACTCCCAAATAAGAAAATGGGAGCCGCCCTACTTTGCAACCAAGAATTCTAGCCAACCGGTTCACCTCACTCGAGTAAACACCTATGCCAAAAAGATGGCATTTTTCGTGATTGACTTTAAGACCCGAAGTCAAAAAGAAGAAACGAAGCAACCTACTAAGGCTAATGACATTGTGCTTAGACCATTCTCCAATAAAGATCACATCATCGGCAAAACAAAGGTGGGTTAATAAAGGACCGTTATTTGGGAGTTGGAGCCCATGGAATAAACCCAACCCGGTCGCTTGTTTCACAAACATGTTTAAAACTTCCAACGCCAAGATGAAGAGGAAAGGGGATAAAGGGTCACCTTGGCGCAAACCTCTTTTATAAGAAAACTCCTTAGTAGGAGACCCGTTGACCAAAACCGAGCCCCGCCCCGATTTAAGGCACCCGCTAGTCCATGAAATCCACCTATCCGGAAAGCCCATAAACTCCAAGGCTTTGAATAAAAACTTCCAATTCAACGAGTCATAAGCCCTTTGGAAATCAACTTTAAAAACAAGCGTCTTCACTTTGGCCTTCTTAGCCCATGAGATGGCTTCACTAACAATGAGCGGACCGTCAAGAATGTTTCTACCACCAACAAACGCCGATTGATTCGGGCTAATAAGAGTATCCAAAACACCCTTCAACCTCTTAGTTAAAACTTTGGTCTAAAATCGGTGATTTCTTGAGGATCGGCTTTTTTGGCGATTAAGGCAATGAATGACGAATTACAACCCGGACTAATAGACCCCGTTTCGTAGAACTGCTCCATGACATTTAAAACACCCGGCTTCAAATCTTCCCAATATTTCTTAAAAAACTTCAAAGTGAACCCATCCGGCCCCGGCGATTTATTACCGTCACACCCCTTTATAGCTTCCCAAACTTCCTCCAAGGAGAACGGAAGAATCAATCCATTAGCGTCCTCAGAAGACAATTTGGGCAGCCCCATGTCCTGAAAGGTGGGTCTTTTGCGCAACGGTTCCGAAAATTGCTTCTTGAACAACAACCATATTTCATCCTTAATGGCCCTCGGACTCGTTTCCCACCTCCCATTAATATTAAGACCAGCGAATTTATTGCTAACCTTGTTAATTTTGATCGACTTATGGAAAAAGGAGGAGTTTTCATCACCGAATTTCAACCACTTGATCCTAGCTCTTTGGCGAAGGTCTTTCACTTTAGCCTTCTCCAACTTCAACAGTTGATTTCTGATCTCTACCCTTGAACATTTCTCCTCGTCAGAAAGCTTATTCTCTTCGGCTTTTTTATCCAAGTCGTCTAACAATTTAGACGCTTCCAAGATCGACTTACCAAGTTCCCCTTTCTTCATGACCCTCCACGCTTTAATTTTGGCTTTCAATTCTCTCAGAACTTCCATAAAAATGGCATCCTTCTTTCCCACAGATTTCATATTAGAGACACAACGAGACACAATATCATCAAGATCTTTATCACCAATCCAACTGTTAAAGAACCTGAACGGAGCAGGTCCGAAGTCGCGTGAATCACACGATAGGACAATCGGACGATGGTCCGAGAAACGCCTAGGGAGAAGGAACAAGCTGGTGTCTTCCCAGGATGTCATGAAATCGCCGCAAACGAGACACCGATCCAATTTGCTAAGTTTAACCGAGGCATGGTCAGAAACATAGGTAAATTTACCTCCAATCATGTTGAACTCCAGCCAACCAAGTCTATATATGAAGTCGTTAAAATATGCCGTCGAGACCAGGTCAAAAGCCGAATTAACCCTTTCATCAACACTCCACCTCCTACCTCTACATTCTCTCTCTCTCTCTCTCTCTCTCTCTCTCTCTCTAAAAAGAATACACACCCAACAGTTATAGCAAATTACTGTGGCCATTCGTTGCAGAAAGCTGGTTGCAACCATGTGTAGTAACCCAGATCCACCTCCGTGGATGTCACCACAACCGCCGCCTACGTCATCACCATGTAACCACCCATATTTACACCCATCTACGAAGAACCTCTTACCACCACTATCGGAAGTCGACAGCCGGAAGTGAACAAACCGCAGCGGAACAGACGCCACAACCTTGAAGAAAGCTTCAATTCGTTTCCAGAAGGCCTAAATCTGAGAGAGAGACCAACGTTTTATATTGACGAAACAGACAAAACCGGTGACCTGCTGAGCAGGTCACCAACATGCATTGAAGGCTTGTACAGAAGGGAAGACAACGTTTGGGAGACTTGTTCGAACAGATACAGTTTCGGGACACACACAAACACATTTTGGTTTTCAGTATTATATATATTAATATATATATATATATATTTAATTTTTTATCAATATATTGCTCAGTTTGTGAGTTATAGCATAGCATATAATCAAAAGGTGGTAATCGTTTTAGAGTGACGAATTACGAGTTAACATGTTGGCAACTAAGCCTGGGTTGAAAATCTTGACATTATTTGTGTTAAAACTTGTTTTGGCTGTCTAAATCGAACACAATACTTGTACCCGGTTTATCTAAAGGGTCAAATGGGTTAACGAGTTGTATAATCAAATTGTAAACACGTTAAAGCGGGAATGAGCTAACCTATTTATTATATTAACTTTCTATTTTGTTAGTTCTAATATTCCAAGGGTTGGCGGATCGGCCGTTTCATTTTATATTTAAATCAAATTATTTGAAAAGAAAATTCATGTTCTATTTTTTAATTGGAATCTAGTTACCTTCATTTCGTGATTTGCTTTAAATCGGTAATCATATAAGACTTGGTATAAAATTGTAGATCAAGCCCAGAGGCGGATCCATAAATTTGTTTTAATGATGTCACTATTTTTAGGTGCTCATATTTTATTGTACTGGACATAAACATTTCTTGGTCAGTTTGATAAATAGGGTCGGGTCGGTTGGTGACAGAATAAATATACAATATAATAATAAAAAATAACATTGTAATGAGGATTAAAAACATATAATATAAATTTGTACACAATAGTGAAACTAAAATATTTGACTGGGTCCCAACGTGTAATTTACTTTTACGTTTACAACTGTATACTAGTTACTTTTTTTATCAATCGATTATCTTAATAACACAAACATCTTTCTATCAAATTTAATTAGTTAATCATGTACAAATATCTTACTTAACACAATTATATACAACAAATAAGAAAACAAAAAAACACAAATAACAGTGATGGAACCAAAACTTTTAGCCATTTCCAAATAGAATTTAACTTATTATTTTTTCATGACAATAGATTTATTAATACACATGAGAAATGCTTGTCGTCCTCTTATTTTAGATATCTAAAAATAAAAGCAAATAAAAGAATAGATAAACAAGTAAAAAAGAATAAACCAATAAATAAATAATTAGACTAATGGGTATGGGGCACGGTATTAGAGCATCAAGGCTATGCCGCCCCGGGCTACACCGCCCCCACGCCCATCATCGGCATGCCCGGCATCCCCATGCCTTCCAAGCCGGGCCAAATTTATTGTTTTTAATATATTTTTTTATTATTTTTAATAATTCTGACCAATGAGGAGGTCGACATCATAGTGCACACCACTAGGGCTGAGCAGATTTCGGTTATACCCGAAAATAACCGAAACCCGGACCTAAAAATAACCTAACCCGAACCGATATGCAGTACAAAGGTTGGTTTTCGGTTCCCATCTTTTGCAATTCTCGGGTTCAGTTTGGTTCTCGGGTTTGGATCGAAAGAAAGCGAACATAAGGATACCGTACCAATAAGAAGAACAAATGTTGATGAAGATGAATAACAGAGCATGCTTAAGGGAGAAAGACATCTCTTTGATGATTGCAGACCGATGTATTCTTCTTCATACTAGTTCCTCACTAATATTGTATGAATTAATAATGGAGTTCTTAAAATCAAAGGATCTAGATGGTTTTAGATTGAATTCTAGCTGTTGGATCCTAAACTACAGCTTGGTTACATGGAGAAATCTATGAGACTTCCGTAGTGGGGCGCTATTTGTCAAAACTTTTTGAATATAACGCCCGGAACACCAAAACACCCCGGCGCTATGGGGTTTTTTTAGGTCGGGACTTTATATTTATAACGCCTATATTCAAAAGCTTCTACCAATCAACTAACGACACGTGGCACGAGATCAGAAATCAAACGGTCAAAAATTTTGACCGTTGCCCTCCATTTAATTTTTAAACGGTTATTTTTTGTTTCCCCACTATATATATATATATATATATATATATATACAAACACACAATACTTTTTTATAAAAACACAACCAAAACTAAAAACCACACGCCACACACAAACTAAAACACAAAACTTGTATCCATATGGTTCACCGTTCGGGGTCCCGGGTCGGCCGGGTGCGAGGCCAAACACTACGAGGCCAAACACTACTACTCTGCTGCCACCCAATTGGGGCGAGTTTGACGCGAACACAATGCAATACGCGCAACTTCTTGGCATGCCCGGTCAATTTTATCCGGGCCCAAACATGCCCGCTCAATTTTTTCCTCCACCAAACTATGTCCAACCTTCTCAAGAGGAGCCTGATTCCGTACCAGAAAACTCAAGACGAACCACGTAAACCCGAGGGTTCTCAACGGGGGCGCGGGCGCGGGAGACGCTCGCATAAAAGGAAAGATGCTACCGCTCCTCGTCAAAAAAAGCAACAGGAACGTTGGGAAAGAGAAGAGGAGTATGCTTTAGCGCGAGTCTGGCTCGACATATCCGAGGACCCCGAAGTTGGTTAGTATTTTTTTTTTGTGTTTATATATATATATATATATATATATACTTTAAAATGTTGGTTAGTATTTTTTTTTTGTATTTATATATATATATATATATACACTTTTTAATCGTATAATATTTTTTTTTTGCAGCAAACTATCAACATAGCCCGTTGTTTTGGCAACGGATTCGAGAGCTGTTTTTTGCGGCCATGGGTAGAGGGGAGTATCAAGAGCACGACTCGATATCTGGAAAGTGGTCGGACATTAATAATAAATGTCACTCGTTTGCAGAGGTTTACCAACGTTGCAAGGACAACAGGGGCAGTGGGGAAGGTGATGACGGTTTGTTGGTAAGGGCCTTGGACGAGATGAGAGATACCCGCGGGCCGTTCCCGTATTTGAGGATTTGGGAGATGTTGAGACATAGTCCTAAGTGGGCTAATGTACCGCCTATGAGGTCGGGTAGTGGGCGCAAGATTAGGAGATGAAGAGGATCAGGAGGAGGAGGACCATCAAAACGAAGCAAAACCACCTCCACGTCGTGAGATCCGGATACACCGACATCCGATGCTCGCTTTGTAAGCTTATATGATCCTGTTGATTTGGAGGATGAGGAGGAGGAGGAGGATATTCCAAGACCACCCGGTAGACGATCAAAAAAGGGTGGCAAGGCGGAGTCGTCTTCGACAGGAGGTAGTGCATCGAGGGAGGAGTTTGATGAAATGAATCGACGACTACAGGATCTTCGCGACCTCGGCCAAAGACGTTTGCAAACTATGGACCAGAGAGTGGCCGAGAATAAAAGGTTCGTCGACATTCAAGAGGCGAGGCAAAGGGAAAAGGACATTGAGTTTTTGTCCAAATCGATCGACCACCTCGAGGGAGAAGCCCTACGCCTCGCGATACATCATAGGCAACAAATCCTTGCAAAATATAACCTCCAGTAATTTATTTAAGTTGTTTTTTTTTAATTTGGTATTGTAATTTTTTTAAGTTGTTTGTTTTTTTTAATTTAATTAATATTAGTTGTGTGTTTTTATTATTATTTGTAATTTTTTTATATTTATTTGTCTTTTATTTTAATTATTTTGAGTTAAAAGATTAAAAAAAAAATAATAAAAAAATCAACCAATCAGAAACAGGGGCTTTATTATAAAGCCCCACCACTATACCCCTTTTTCAGTTTCTCTCTACACGCTAACTCAGCAGCCACATAAACTAATCAGTAAGCCCCCACTACACATAGTGTGATGGAGATGAAAGCTTTTGTATGCTTTTGGTATATAAAATACAAAGTACATACCTTTTAAACTATTATTATAATATATTTGTTTTCTTTTACTTTTAAAGTTTGTCAGTAAAAAAGCAAACATCAAATGGAACTATTTTTTATTCCACTCATTATAAAAATAATAAAATACAAGTCTTCACTTTTGATTGATGAACTTGAAGAACGGAAAGAAAGAAAATTAAGAAAAACAGTCGGTCTCACAGTGAAACAAGAGAACACAGTGTGTGTAAATGGAGCTGTCGACGACCAGCTTACTCATTCAGCACTTAATCAACCAAACAGCCCCTAACATTGATCAATAACTATATTAAACAATCAATGACATGGTTGGAATTAAAAAAAATAATAATTGGTGGGTATTATTAAGCATTGTTCGGTTAAACGGTAGAGATAAAAAAATTTATGGGTGGTTGGCAGTGGTCGCAAAGTCTTGTGTCAGGAGTTTGAAAGGATCGAATGTTATCAATGTATGATGTATCACACTGCCTGACTTTGGTTTGGATCTAGATAGTAAATACAGATTGGATGAGGAAATGATGCCGGTTACCGAAACCATTTTGGATGAGCAACATTACACCAACATTGATAATTTAGGGAATATGAATGAGCAAATAGTATCGGTTACTGAAACAGAACCGGTACCGAATCATTTTCGATACCAATTTGGTACCCATTTTTGATGTTTTAGGGATCGGTATGTTTGAATTTTTAACCATGTTTGGCTTCAAATACCTGTACCAGAACCATACCAAGCAATTTCGGTGACAATACCATACTTTAATGATTTTCAAGATTGATACTTTCGGTACTAGTACGATCGATACCGGTCCCGAACTCATTCATACGCAATATATTTATCAAAACAATTATAACAATTTTGGCTTTCTAAAAAGAGAACAAAAAAATATTTTTAACACCAACTCGGATACAAAATTTTAAACGCCCCCTCGTAGATGCTTCAACTGCTTTGTATCTCGTTGCGATGACGTGGGTGCTAGAACCCCACAGTTAATATTTAAGAAAAAAAATATTGGGTAACCCGCCTAAGCTAAAAGGCTAAGACTGGGAAGCCAGGAAGCTTCAGGCTGCCCCCCGCATTTCCCTACCACAGTAATGAATAGTGAAAAGAAAGAAAAGTAAAAAATCAGCCTTCTTTACACACGGACCCATATAGTGCATAAAAAATAATAAAACATACATGAAAAGCATAAAAAGTGGTATCTTATACCAAAAGGGCAAGACCCTGAAAAATAGAAAGAGAGTTAATGCTTACCAGGTATGGAAGGTAAGCTTCCCGAGGGAAGCTTCTTAGGCGGATACTCACTGTCTATATAAAGAGATATCTGCTTTGCTTATCCTTCATTCACACGTGACTCTATTTTCTTGCTTCCACTCTCTTACATTATTATTCCAACTCCATAGTGAATACATACTTATTCTCATGCTGGAATCCGAACGTAGGAGGCCCCTTCTCATGTTGAGACTAACGGTGTTGTTACCTTATGCAGATTTAGTTAAATGCTTTGGAACCCACTAATCCGACAATGTCTTAACACTTAAACAAAATCATTTCCTTGTTGTTTTAACACGTTGCTTCATCAATAACCATAAGTATTAATCTCAGTTTCTCTATCAATTCCTGTTTTTCAAAGATCTTTTGTAGTCTTTTTTTTTTTCATTTACATCTTAAAGATGCCTAATATTTTAGATTGTTTTAGTACAACTGTCTCTATAATTGTCGCCCTGTTTTACGTTCATTGTTTTTATATGCCTGAAGGTACAATTTATATCTATGTCATAATCATTTGACAAAGATGCTACATGTGTTTGTAGGTTTGTTGTTAAATTGACAAACTTGTGTACTCTTGAGGACATGGATGCTAGAAAATAAGAAAATCACGAAACTAGTCTTTTTTTATTTTACTGGCATAAACTTTGAATATAATCATTTTATGCAAAATAATGTGTACACATTATGATGTATTTATCACATTAGTTTAAGTTATTGTTTGATGACATTAGTTTAAGTCATTTTTTAATGGGAGAAAGTTTAATGCCCGAGTAAAAGTAGACACTCTTACTCGACTCTTAGAGATTTTTGGTAGCCTCTTAATGGTGCATAGCTTCTTAATGGTTAAGAGGCTACCAAATAACCTCATAGTATCTTATCCTGTGGATGAATGAGTATAATTCGTTTATGACAAGGTATAGAACTATAGCAGAACGAAGAAGATAATTATTCTCATGATTTCCTTTTATGTCAATATATACACCTAATCTGGAAAGGGGCGGAGCAGGAGGATCTTTCGGTGAGGAGTTAGGATTCAAGATTCATGAAATGCAAAAAATTACAGATTGCGCGATTCGGAAGTTATGGAATAAACTCTGTCGATTATAAGAGTGAACTCGCCGGATGACGTGTACTCTCAGGTATCGCTTCAGTCACTTTCTCTAATCTACAACCTACAAAATAGATGGCATTAGCCACATTACAGAGGACCTTGGGGGTGTCTCTGTAACCACTCTCCGATGTGAGGTATGTGTCTACTTGGAAGAGATAAGATAGTTATCGGAAGAGAACTCTAGTGAGAGTTTCGAGTGAGTTGTGTATATGTGTCTAGAAGAAGACATCCTTTTACCTGATATTACCTCACATGTATAGGGAGGATATTTCCATCTTTGTCTCTCTCCTCCATTTGACCCTTAGGTCTGACATATGTCCTCTGATGGGTGTCGGTGCACCAGCCATCTGTTCTCTGATATGGAGCCACCTCCTCTTCCACTGTACCTATCGTCCCTTCTACTGGTTGCACACAATGTTGTCGTGAACAAAATTTTTTATGTTACCCTTTCTGATGGAGGCTAAGGGTTTTGCCTTAATCCATTTTGTGAAATAGTTGATTGCCACCACGAGTAATTTGACTTTGCCTGGTTCTTCCGAAAATTGTCTTATCGGATCTATAGCCCACTTTTGGAATGGCCCGGATGTGCTAACCGATATGATGTCATGCTTTGGTTTCTGGGCCATTGGAGCATGTATCTGACCATTGTCATACTTCCTTATCTCTTTAATTGCACTAGCATGTATCCTTGGTTAGAAGAAACCAACATTCATATCCTTGTCAATAACTATTTTGGGCCCGGAGTACATGCCGCATATGCTTTCATTTACCTCCTTAATGATGGATTTTTCTTCATCCTTATCAACACATTTCAAGGAAGGGCCTAAATAAGACCTCATGTACAATTGTATAAATATCATTTCGTATTGCAATGCTTTAATTCTTACCTTTCTTGCTTCCTGGTTGTCTATGGGTAGCTCATCTTTGGCCAAGTAGGCTATGAGTGGTGTCATCTAGCTATCTTCTTCTCCTTCTATTGTTGTTACCTCTTTGTTCCCCACGGAGGGAGAGGCTAGTACTTCAACCTTTTACGTCTTTTGCTAGATGCTTGAATTCCAAAGAGGCAAGATTTCTTAATTCACCTACATTCCTGTTCTGTCCACGGGATACATGTTTCAGTGTGAATTTGTCGAATGATGTAGCCAACTCTTTTATCTTCCTAAGGTATTGTATCATTAAATCATCATTTGCTTCGTATTCCCCAGTCATTTGCCTGACTACCAGGAGGGCGTCTGAATAAGCATCTAGTATTAGGGCGGCAATTATTGACACGACCCGAAAACCGACCCGAACCCGACACGAAAAAATAGATTTGGGTCAACTAACACGACCCGTTTAAAAAACGGGTTGGGTTCGGGTCAACTAACATGACCCGTTTAAAAAAATGGGTCGGGTTTGGGTTGACACATATATAAAATGGGTTGACCTGTTAACCTGTTTAAGTATTTAGAAAAAAAAATATATTACATTTTTGTTTTTCTTTTTCCATTTCTATGTACATGGTTAGTTATAATTGTGTTATTTTTGGCACACTGTATTATTTATTTGTCACACTTATATACTCACCATTAAACATTTTATTGATAACCCGCTTACAACCCAACAACCAGCTTATAACTCATGAACATGTATTACTCATTTGAAAATATGGGTTAAACGGGTCGTCTTCGAGTTGACCCGGATTTTATGTGGGTTGGGTTAGGGTTGAAATATTTGACACGAATAATAATATGGGTCGGGTTTGGGTTGCACATTTCAACCCATCAACCCGCAACCCATAAACCCGCCAACCCATCAACCCGACACGATTGACACCCCTATCTAGTATCCTTGCCTTCACTTTTTGTGCGAACCTTATTCTGGCCAGGTGGGCCTCATATTCTGCCACATTGTTGGTGCTTTAAACGTATAGTTGGGCAACATAAGTCAGTTTAATCCCCTATGGGCTGACCAGGGTTAGTCCTATTCCGTTACGCCGTCAGTGTGCGATTTCTAATAGGATGGGTCAGTCTTTTGTTCTTCGTTAGCGGCTCGTGGCTTTGCCTCCTTCTATTCTTTTATATCTGGTGTCTCTGCTAAGAAATCCGCAAGTACATGCCCTTGCATCGTTGTCCTCGTTTTATATTCGATGGAATGTTCCCCCAATTCCACTGCCCATTTTGCCAACCTACTGAATTTATTTGGCCTGATCAGTATCTTCTGGATAGGTTCACTAGTGAGTACCGCTATCATGTGGGCATAGAAGTACCTTCTTAGTCTTCTTGACATGTATACCAAGGATAATGCTAGTTTCTCCATGGGCAGGTGACTTTCTTCGTGACCTTTCAAGGTGTAACTTATGAAGTAGATTGGAACTTATGAGGGTTCCCTCTCATCCATCATTACCGCACTAATTGCTATGTTGGAGACTGAGAGGTAGAGGTTCGTGGTTCTTGAGGAGTTGGTGTTCCCAATGTAGGTAGGCTGTTGATTAACCTTTTCATTTCCTAGAAGGATTCTTCAGCCTCTTGCTCCATATGAACTTGTTAGTTTTGAGGCAACCTTTTAGAACCTCCATGAATGGGAGCGTTCTTCCTACGACCTTGTACATGAATTTGTTGAGTGCTACTATTGGATCAGTATTAAGTTGCTCTTGTATTTGAACTTGCTAGTAGACACTTAAGTGTTTAGCAAGTTCTTTGTGAGTGTTAGCACAGCGGAATGTTTATAAGTTTATAGCTACACTTTGTCAACAGGAGTTATTACTCCCCCTGGAATCAAGAACTAATAATGAGAAGTGTTTATTGAGAATCTGAGTGTTGAATGAGAATGAAACACTTTGACAGATTCTCAGTAAACACGAAATGGAAATATAACAATAATAAGAGTTGAAGGATTTCTTGTATTAAAATCAATGTCTAAAACAGAAGGATGAATCCTCCTATTTATAGACTTTACAAATACATGAACCTTGCCAAAAAGCAAGTTCAGAAACAAGTTGCAACAAGTTGCAGTCTTGGAACTTGTACATAAAGCAAAAAGAAATACTATAATATTAAACTACTGATATACAAGGGCGGTGGAAAAGATCTTCTTTAAGTACTGATGAATGACAAACTACTGATGAGTAGTTTGTCTTCAGTAGTTCTACAGTTGAAGTGTCTGGTTTGAACTTCAGAACTTCTGATGACTTCTTCTTCAGTACTTCTGAATCTCTTCTTCAGCAGTTTGATTCCTTGTCTTCAGCAGTTCCATACTTAGAGTATTTTGACAGAAAGTGAATTAGACTAAGGTTTGCAATAGTGGTTTCACCAATCCTTTTTGTCCTAACAATCTCCCCCTAGATTGATGAAGCCAAAACCTTACTAATTCCTTATTGTTCCTTTCTGTCCTTCACAATTTTCCATATTCCTTTGAACATGGAATTCTTGAGCTGGTTGAGTTGATCATCAGTAAGAGACCCTTGTCTTGGTTCCAAGTGTTGGATTGTAAGCAGGTCTTTGGTTGATAGTTTCTTCAGTTCTTTCATCGACCTATATTCCCTGCTTGTTTGATCTCTTCTTGTCACAAGTACTGAGTTGTTATCAGTAAAGGACCATCTGATGACTGGTACTTTAGACTTGTCAAAGTCTGCAGTGTAGGGAACCATGGTGGTACCCTGAGTTTCTCCTGAGTGTTGAATGTTTTCAACTTCAGTGACTCTCAGGTGGGATTCACCTCCTTGCTGTTGTTCCATCACATTAGGTATCTGAAATGTTGGCAAATGATGTTCAGTTGTTACCTTAGTATGCAGTTTGTCTGTGATGGTCCTCTGGATTTGATATGCAAAGGTGGAAGGATCCCTGAATTGTGTGAGCAGAGGCTTCTCTTCTATGTCAAAATCAGAATGTACTACTGTACTACCTTCTAGTAGTACCATTCTGAAATCAGTTTTTACTTTTTCCTCTGTCTTCTTTCTTTGGGTAGCTGGTCTTCTTTAAACACCAGAAGTTCTAACTACTGAAGTTGAAGCTTCAGCAGTTTGAAACTTCTCTGGATTAGCAGCCCTTGCAGCCTTGTATTTTCTGTATGTGTCCACCAATCTTTCTTCTTTCCATTTGGACACTGAGGCTTTTGAACCATAACCATTGGCTACCAGTTCTTCTATCATCTGAGCTCTCTTGGCCTTTGTGTCTTTACCTGTTGCAAGTTTATCTGCAACAAGTTGAGCTCTTCTTGTCAGCTCTTCCATAGAGAGTCTCTTCAGTGTATGGGCTTTGACTTTGCTGTTCTTCATAATGTAAGACATCAGTTGATGTCTTTTGTCTTGTTCAGCAATCTCATCAAGGCTAGCCTGCCTTTGTAGTTCAGCTTCATAAGCCTGAAGTTTTTCTTCATGGCTTAGGTCTAAGCCATCCCTTTCTTCCAGGTTTTTCCAAATCAGATCTTCTTTGGCCTTCTTTTGGGCTGCAACTAAACTCTTCTCTAGTAATTCAGCTGATTGAGAGATTGGAGAAGGGTTTAGCACAGTTATTGTTGTAACTGTTGTAGTAGGCCTGATAGGAGCAGATGTTGTTGAATAGGAGCAGTTGTTCTGGAAGGGTCAGCAGTTTGAGTTTTGGAAGTGTTAACATCTGATGGGTTGACAACTACTGAAAGTTTGTCAACTACTGAAGGATTGTCTTCAGTACTTTCTGATTCTTCATCAGAACTTTGGCCATCAGAGGTTTCTTCATTATGCCCTTGGGTTTCATCAGCCTTTTCAGCATCTTCTATTTCTTGAATATAGACACCAAACTGTTGTGCCAGTTTCTCTTTTCTGGCTTGATCTTGTTGATCTCTAGCTAGGATAGCCACTCTTGCCTTTCTTCTGGCTTCAAGTGTATCCATAGGTACCTTGATTTTCTCCCCCTTTTTGGCTTTATCACCTTTGGAAGTTGAAGCTTGTGAGAAATGACCTTGAAGATGAGCAATCTGTTTGCTGTTGTGATCAATCTTGTTGGACAGATCATTCATCTTCGTCTGTATCACTCCAAATTGATTCTTCATGGACAGCTCCAAGTCAGCTGTGTATGTTTGGATGTGATTTTTGATGAGGGTGTTCATCAAGTGATACAAGGGACCATCTGGGCTGCATAGCTGGTTCAGGTCTATGCTAGGTTGCCTAGGGAATTGGGTAGGCATTTGCAGTGAGGGGTGTGTTTTTGGTTGATCTCCTTGTTGTACAGGAGATGCCACTCTAGGGGAATCATGGATTGAGTGGGCTTTAACCTGAGATGGTGTGACTAGCTTCTTGAGCTTAGAGACACCAGGTGCAGGACCTTCACTTACAGCCGTCAATTCAGTAGTTTTGAGTGTTGAAACATCATCCAAATTAATGGAATCATCTGAATCCCTGATTACATCCTCAATGAGGACTGTATCAGTTACATCATGAGCTGAGCCCAACTCAGTTATCTCATGTACCTCTTGTTCTTGGTACAGAGGATTTCCTACCTCAGGCATTAAGCCTTCATCAGTAGTTGCCACAGTTGAGGTCTTAGCTATTTTACTTCTGTCCTCAGGTCCACCACTGGGTGGTAAATGAGTAGTAGCAGCCTCAAAAGTACCAAAAGTTTCTAAGTTTGGGCTTAGAGACCCTGGTTCATCCTCATCTCTTTGGTTAGGGCTATGAGTGTCCACATCCATGTCACTGTCTGAGTCTATGTCCCCTGTTTGATGTGGTTGATGGGGACTGACATGTGTTGATGGGACTTTCTCTTTTAGCCCGGAAAGAAGTTTGGCTATTTCTATGTCTGGTTCAGAAATTTGGGGTGCTGGTTCAGTAGTTTGGGCAGTGGGATCAGCAGTTTCAAAAGAAGAATCTATTGGAATAGTTTTTCTAAGTCTTTTTCTTTTGAAAAGGATTGTTATTGGTGCTCTTGGTGGGGTTTGAGATGGATGAGACTGAGAGGATGTTTCAGTCACATTTTTTAGAAGTGCAGATTGCACAATAGTCTGTTCAGGCATCTCAACCTCCTGAACAGCTTTTCTTTTAGGATTGGTGGGTTTTTGTTTTGTTATCTTGGGTTTCTTGGCCTTTGGTGGAGTAGGTTTGGAAGATGAGGGTTCCATGGGGACTGGTGCTTGTTCCCCTTGGTCATCTTCTGGCCAGGCAGCCTGTTTGTTGTGCCTTGAGTATGCTTGTGAGGTTAAGGGTTTTAAAATTTCAATTTTACCCACAAGCACCTCATTACCCAGTTCAGATATTATGCACTGCATAATGAACCTTGGATATAACAAAAACTTTTTCTTAGTGTTATTGTGATGTAACACCAACTCATTAAAGAAAAGTTTTGATGCCCTGAAATTTGTTTCATTCACAATGGAATGAAATATTGGTTGAAAGGTTGAGGGCATCTGGTCATAAGACCCAGTTTTAGGACTCAAGCACATAATAATATAATGAAACAAAAGCTTATATTTTGGTTCAAAATACTTTTTAAAGATTGTAGCTTGTGAGAGAGTACCTTGATAACCATACTCAGTCATGGTTAGGTGGATAGCAGAGTTGTCAAACTTCTCAGGGGCATTCACATCATTCAACCCCAGTCTGTTTGAGAGTATGGCCTCTGTTATGGCCATTTGTCTTCCTCTAATTGTTGAGTTGAGGGAGATAACTTCATTATCCACCATCACTGTCTCAGCATTAGCCCAGAACTCATTTAGAGTTTCAGGATGAATTGGTGGGTCTATGGTGAGAGCGGTGAGATATTGGGATTTGACGACGAGATCAATGATCTCATCGTATTGGGACCAGCCTTCTTGTTTTTCTAAGTAGGCTCTGAGATTGTGTCCCTGTTTGAGAACTAAAGCCATGTGGTTTGTGTGTGTTGATGAATCGAACAGTGATTTTGTGTTGCAGGTTCAGGGGTTTGAGAGCTTTCTTGAGAGAGAAGGAGGGAATTTTTGTGTTTGAAAGGATAAGTGTTGAAAAAAGATATTTATCAGAAGTTTTTAACCGCTTGGATCTTCTTTATTAGAAGTTTTTAAACCGCCTAGGTTAAAAATCTCTTTATCAGAAGTTTTAAACCGACTAGGTCAAACTTCTGATGATGGGAAAAGTCAGATTTGCCCTTTTTGACTAAACTGCTGATGAAGGATTATCTTCATCAGTAGTTCCCATTTTCTCTTCAGTAGTTTTAACAGCTGATGAGAAATGTTTTATAAATACTTTTATTCATAACTTCTGAAGTTTATTTTATCAGAAGTTATTCACTTTTCAGAAATTATCCCCATACTGATGTTTTGTTCATCAGTAGTTTCTCTCTTTTCAGAAGTTTTTCAAGTGTTTTGAAAACAGATGTAAGTGAAAAACAAAAAAATGTGCAGAAAAATAAATAGAAACACTTACAAATTTAGCATCCCTAGCATGGATACTAACTTCTGAAATGTTGATGTGTCAAGGGGTTTAGTGAAAATGTCAGCTATTTGATTAGCTGTTGCTACATGTTTCACTTCAATCTTGCCTTTTTCATAGCAATCTCTTATGAAATGATACCTGATCTCAATGTGTTTAGTTTTTGAAAACTGAACATGATTTTGAATGATGCTAATGGCAGATTTGCTGTCTACAAGCAATGGTGTCTTGGTTTCTTTGATTCCATAATTAAGAAGTTGATATTGGAGCCATTGTATCTGTGATGTACAACTTGCAGCTGCAATGTATTCAGCTTCAGCAGTTGAAGTTGCAACAGATGTTTGCTTCTTTGATTGCCAGGACACTAGACAGTTTCCCAAGAATTGACAACCACCAGATGTTGATTTTCTTGACATTTTACACCCTGCATAGTCACTATCTGAAAAAGCTGATAACTTGGTATTGCTTGAAGCAGGATAGCAAATTCCAAGTGTGGGAGTTCCTTTCAGATATCTGAAAATTCTTTTGACTGCAATAAGGTGTGATTCCCTAGGAGCTGATTGATATCTAGCACAGACACATGTTGAAAACATAATATCTGGTCTAGAAGCAGTTAGATATAAAAGGGAACCTATCATACATCTGTACATGGTTTGATCAACCTGTTTTCCTTGATCATCTGGTTCAACTTGTGTGGTTGGTGTCATGGGGGTGGAACATGATTTACAGTCTTGTAAAGAAAATTTGTTTAATAATTCTTTAACATATTTTGATTGATGTATAAAAGTTCCATTTGTTTGTTGTTTAATCTGCAGTCCCAAAAAGTACTGCAGTTCCCCCATTGTACTCATCTCAAATTTTGATTGCATGAATTTCTTAAATTCTTCACACAAAATTGTGTTTGTTGAACCAAAAATGATATCATCAACATATATTTGGACAAGTAAGATATGATTTCTAACATGTTTTATGAAAAGTGTTTTATCAATGGCACCTCTTGTGAAGTTATTTTTGAGTAAAAAGGTTGAAAGTGTATCATACCAGGCTCTTGGAGCCTGTTTGAGCCCATAAAGAGCTTTGTCTAGTTGTACACCCACTCAGGATGAGAAGGATACTCAAACCCAGGTGGCTGACAAACATACACTTCCTCTTTTATCTTTCCATACAAAAATGCACTTTTGACATCCATTTGATAAACTTTTATTTTGTTGGAAATGGCATAGGCCAGAAATAACCTGATGGCCTCAAGCCTTGCAACTGGAGCAAAGGTTTCATCATAGTCAATGCCTTCTTCTTGAGAGTAACCTTGTACTACCAGTCTTGCCTTTTTCTTTATTATCATACCATCTTCATCTTGTTTGTTCCTGAAAACCCATCTTGTGCCAATTGGTTGCTTGTTTGGTGGTAAGGGACAGATTTCCTATACCTGTTGCTTGTTGAATTGAAGCAATTCATCTTGCATTGCCTGCACCCAATTGTTGTCTTTGAGGGCTTCCTGGTACTTCTTTGGTTCCAACTGTGAAATAAATGCTGAGAATAGACAAAAGTTGGAAAGCTGGTTTCTTGTAAGAACACCTGATGCAATATCACCCATGATTTGATCAAGTGGATGATCTTTGTGTTCGATCAGTTGTTGTAAACCACTGACAGGTGTTGGTGGCTCATGTTCTTCAAACAAACTACTGAGGTCTATAATATCTGGTTCAGCAGTTTCAGTGTCTTCAGTAGTTGCAGGTGCTGAAGCAGATGTTTGAGTTTGGCCTTCAGTATTTGTTGAATCAGAAGTTTGTGAAACTTCTGATGGTTTTGAAGTTGACTTAATGACTGTTTGAGGAGTCCATGGTGCTGGATCCTCATCATCAAACCTTTGATCACCATAATAAGTAGGTTTGGATGAAGTGACAGTCTTTTCAGGTTCAAAATGAAAGTTGTCAAGGTCAAAGAGTTCAGCAGGATGTGCTGGAATGAGAGTGTGTTTTGACTCATTGAACTTGACATTCAGTGTTTCTTCTACAATCCTGGTCTTTGAGTTAAAAACCTTGTAGGCTTTTCTAGTTGATGAATAACCAAGAAAGTAACCTGAGTCAACTTTGGCAGCAAACTTTGAAATAGATTCCTTGATGTTCAAGATGAAACATTGACATCCAAAAGCCCTGAAAAAGGAGATAAGGGGCTTCATGCCATGAAGAACTTCATAGGCAGTCTTTGAATGTCTCTTGACAACAAGAACTCTATTTTGAACATAACATGATGTGTTAACTGCTTCTGCCCAGAAGTATAAAGGTAGGCCAGAATCAGCTAACATTGTTCTTGCTCCTTCTATTAAAGTTCTGTTTTTCCTTTCTACCACACCATTTTGTTTCTAATAATCCCTTTAGACAAACAGAAGTCATTCAGAGTTTTGTTCCTGAACTCTGTCCCATTATCACTTCTAATGGTTTTGACAGGTAGAGAGTATTGCTTCTCTACTTGTAGAATGAAGAACTTGATGATTTCAGCAGCCTCATCCTTGGAAAATAAGAAGAATACCCATGTAAATCTTGAGTAGTCATCAATGATGACTAAGCAGTACTTCTTTTTACCAAGGCTCATGATCTTTACAGGCCCAAATAAGTACATATGGAGTAGTTGAAGACATGCAGTTGTTTTTGATTCTTCAATAGACTTATAGGAGGACTTATGCTGTTTACCCTTTAAACAGGATACACAGTGTTCTTGACACTGGTATACTTTTAAGGGTAGACCTCTGACCAAGCCCATTTTTGTGACTTTATTTATGGTTTTAAAGTTCACATGGCCAAGTCTCCTGTGCCAGAGATCAGTTTCTGAAGTTGATGCCCTTGAGAAGAAACAGGCAGTGTTGTTCAGTACTTTGTCTTTTTCAATGTCCACTGCATAGACATTGCCACATCTTTTGGCAATTAACAAAGTATGATCTTCAATGATCTTCTCTATCAACTTCTGGCCTTCTGGTGATATGATCTTGCATGCTGTCTTTGTGAAAAAGGAAGAATATCCTTTATCACACATTTGTGACTTACTAAGCAAGTTGTACTCAAGGTTTTCAACCAGATTGACCTTGTCAAACTGTATTTTGCCAGAGGAGACATTACCATGTCCTAGCACATATCCCTTAGCATTGTTCCTAAAGGACACAGATCCATCTCTTTGACTGATAAAATTGTTTATCAGGTATCTGCATCCTGTCATGTGCATTGAGCCTCCACTGTCTACATACCAAATGCTATTCAAGCCTCTGGAAACTCTCTGCACAATATAGCAAATTAGTTAGATTTAGGAACCCAAGCCAGTTTGGCTTTGGGTTTGCTCTTGAGAACATTAACAGTTTGTTCTTGACCAAGTTTAGAAATCCATGTCTTTTTGGCAATGGATTTTGCATTAAGCACAATGGTGGTATCCTTTTGAGGACCACCATCAACTTTGGACATCAGTAGTTGTACCATGTTCATAAGAACTTTAATCTCAGCAGTTTGTGAAACTGCTGATGATTTAGGTCTAACTACTGAAGGAGAATTTTGAGAAAAAGACTTTTGTTGAGATTTTGTCTTTTTCTGAGAAAGGGTTTTTGCTGGTTGTTGTTTCTTGGGAGAAAAGGTTTTTGCATAATCATTTTTGATTTGTTCCCCCACAACCAGTTGTTGATTTTTCTTATTAAACTGAATGCCCTTTCTATATCTGCAAAATTCTGTTTTGTGGTTGAACACACCACAAATTTCACATTCTTTTGTCTTTTCTTTCAAAGACAAATCTCTGACAGTTTTGATTGGTTTTAGGTCATCAGTAGTTTTCAGGTTCTCAACTCCTGATGTAGTTGAAACTGCTGATGACTTAAAGTTTAATCAATACTTCTGAAGAACTTTCTTTGTGTGATTTTAGAAATTTTTCATGGAAAGATGTGCATTCTTCCTCTTCAGAAGTTTCACCTGAAACAATTTTTCTCCCACCTTCAGTAGTTTTGGGAGAGAAATCTGTTGGTGTTTCAGTGTGATTGTACCCTATGCCAAACCTAACATTTGAAGCACTTTGTTTGTTTAGCAAAAGTTGGTACCCCTTACAAGATTCCACCCATTTTTCACATGTGACCTTGGTGTCAGCAAGCTCTTGTCTGACATTTCCTAGGTCATTAATCATTATTTTGATTTGTGCTTGGGTTTCAATAGCAAAGTTAGTTAATTTAGAAACTTCTTTTGTTTTTGCAGAAAGTTTTCTTTCTAAATCACATTTTATCTGAGTGAGTTTTCTCTAAGAGTCATTGGCTTTTCCTTGTAAGTGCACATTTGTCTCTCTTATGAGAGCAAAAGATTCTTTGCATGAATTTGAACATAGTTTTGACAAAGATTCTTTTGAGGAGCATCCCTCAAATGCCATTAAGGCAAAGTTCTTTCTGCCATTGTCAGGCTCTCCCCAGTTGATGTCAAACATTTTGTTGTCTGCATCAGGATTGCACTCTGTGGTGTCCAAAGGAAGACTGCTCCAGTCAACATACCCTGAGGTAAATAAACTTTGTTGAGAGGGTTGTTGTTGCTATGGAGGTTGTTGAGCAGCTGGAAAGGGAGGGATTGATTGTTGGCTCTGCATCTGTTGAGCAGGCATCTGTACATATTGTACTTGTGGCATATATTGGTGTTGTGGAGCTTGTGCCTATACAAAATGTGCACTCCCTTGAGTTCCATTATTCATGTTATAATTGGGGTTAAAATTGTTTACAGACTGAGATTGGTTAAAGCCAGAGCTTCTACATTCTCTATCAAAGTGTCCCAACTTTTGACACTTATGACATCTAAGTTTAGATTTGTCAAAACCAATTTTTGTAGAACTGTTAAGTCCTGGAAACTTCCTTCCTGACCTTTTGTAAAATTTATTTGTTTTTAAACTTAACATGGCCAGTTGGTGCAAATATCCATTTCTTCAAGGTCATCACTGCTGAAACTATTTAAGTCATCCATGATAAAACACATGTTATCAGCAGTTTGACCAAAGTCATTATTGTCATAACCTGGGAATGATCTTTCAGATGAGATCCCAGCAGTTATGGCAATGTGGTCAAAAGATCCAATACTATTTGAACAAGTTGGTGAGTCTTGTCCCAATAGTGCTGTACTACCAGGTAGATAGTCATCAGCAGTTTTACCAGAGTTTTGTAACTTTTTCTTTTGATCAATTTCTCTCTCAAAAGTAAGTAATCTCCCATGAAGTTTTGTAAGAGTGAGGGAGCTAAAATCTGGTGAAGATCTTAAGACTATTGAGTATGTTTCCCATTTATCAGGTAAAGACCTTAAAAATCTATGAAGCATAGATACAGTTGTATAGGTCTGACCATTTAGTTTTAGCTCAGATATTAATGAGGAAAATCTTTCAAATTGTTGAGTTAAAGTTTCCCCATTAATGTGAGCAAAAGTTTCATATTGTTGAGCCAAGATTTCTCTGGTGTTGGCAATCACCTCTTCAGTTCCTCCAAACTGTTCTTTTAGGCAGTCCCAAAGCTCTTTGGCACTATCACAATGTAATAGGCCAGAGTAGATTTCATTTGGGAGTGCCATTGCCAACATAGAAAAAGCTTTTGCATCAAGCTCAAGATTTAGGAAATCATCATCAGTATAGTCTTTTGGTTCTTTTGGAATCTCTTCCTTAGTTTCAAGGTTTATGTTTACTGGTTTATGAGGACCATATATCACAGATCTCCAACAACCTGTGTTGGTTTGTGACAAGGTATGTGCCATTCTCTTTTGCCATATGTTATATTCATTTCTTACAAGCATGGCAGGTTTAGTGGCAGAACCAGTATTATGAGGATCCATTTTAAAGAGTATTGATTTGTCAAATATCTCTTAAAGTGATGGATGTTGAAAAAAGTGAGCTTATAATCCTTTATTGAATATCAACAAGAGCCTGTGTCTGATTCTCAATTTGTTAGATTGATATGTGATCAGATAAACCAGTGCTCTGATACCAATTGTTGGATCAGTATTAAGCTGCTCTTATATTTGAACTTGCTAGTAGACACTTAAGTGTTTAGCAAGTTCTTTGTGAGTGTTAGCACAGCGGAATGTTTATAAGTTTACAGCTACACTTTGTCAACAGGAGTTATTACTCCCCCTGGAATCAAGAACTAATAAATGAGAAGTGTTTATTGAGAATCTGAGTGTTGAATGAGAATGAAACACTTTGACAGATTCTCAGTAAACACGAAATGGAAATATAACAATAATAAGAGTTGAAGGATTTCTTGTATTAAAATCCATGTCTAAAACAGAAGGATGAATCCTCCTATTTATAGACTTTACAAATACATGAACCTTGCCAAAAAGCAAGTTCAGAAACAAGTTGCAACAAGTTGCAGTCTTGGAACTTGTACATAAAGCAAAAAGAAATACTATAATATTAAACTACTGATATACAAGGGCGGTGGAAAATATCTTCTTTAAGTACTGATGAATGACAAACTACTGATGAGTAGTTTGTCTTCAGCAGTTCTTCAGTTGAAGTGTCTGGTTTGAACTTCAGAACTTCTGATGACTTCTTCTTCAGTACTTCTGAATCTCTTCTTCAGCAGTTTGATTCCTTGTCTTCAGCAGTTCCATACTTAGAGTATTTTGACAGAAAGTGAATTAGACTAAGGTTTACAAAAGTGGTTTCACCAATCCTTTTTGTCCTAACATACGCGTTACGAATACAAACCCGACTCGAAGACATTGATTAGTCATCAACCGGGGACATGTGTCATCACCCCAAGATGACACATGCCCCCATCCTTGATTAACACATAAACCCCCAGCCCCTTTATCTCTTGACAACACACACGCACTACTCACATCACCCTTCTATCTGCACTACATATGCACACATGATATATTCTCAGTGGAATTGAGAGAGGGAAACAGACGAGATGAGCTATGGATCTCTAGCCACCAAACACGGTGGCGCCGCGACGGAGAGATCACCACCACCCTTCACCTTTCTAACCTTCATAACCACCACCTGTAGCGGCGGATATCTAGAACCTCAGATAGAGAGAGAGAGAGAGAGAGAGAGAGAGAGAGAGAGAGAGAACCGATAATAGAGAGAGAAGGGTGCTGGCCTTGGCCTTCGGCCGGCCAGTCGGCCTGCACGGAGGAGGATGCTGGTGGTAGAAATCTCACATGGTCATGATGGGATCAATGGACGAAGGCGGAGCTACAAGCGGCGCAACCCCTTTTTCCGACAATGGTTGAGTTCCGATTGTACTAAGATGGATATTGACAACGACTGAGGGTAGAGATACGATCAGGATTAAGAATAATCGTTTAAGGTAATATCCACAACCTAACTAATTAAATATATTGTAGTTTGATAATGACAATAATGGATTGTAGATTGGGTTATTATTGGTTGAATATGTGACACCCGGCAAATTCTGGTTAACAACGTTGTCTAGATGAAAGTCTATCTTAGCGAGTCACGCGTATATTATACTTAACTGGGTTAGTTAAGTCGTGTTATGGTTCGGGAACTATCGGTTTAGTATAGAAGATCGTTGGTTTGGATCCTGGTTTGTCATGCGCCTCGCGGTAAAACTCCGCAAGTGGATTTTGAGGGTGTGACAGATTGGTATCAGAGCCAATGGTTATAGTGAACTAGGACTGCATGTAGAGTCTAGTCTATAGCCGAGTCGCACACACTAGACGATCACATAGTACTAAACATTATGGTGGTTTACGTATAGGCTTGTCGGGGTGTCTCTGAATCATTTGACCTTCCTATGTGACATCATCCGTTCTATCTTATGTCGGGTTACTTGTTTTCTAGGCAGTGCGGTATATTGGGGTAAATCGTGTACTCTTGAGATTTGTCCAAGGCTCGGACATCTCTTTTCCATACTCCAATAGAAACACTAGCCATAAACTACCGTAGTATTACGGTGTAGAGCTAAGAGTCTATGTTCGGTGATTTGAACTTTGAACTAGGAGAACACTTGGAGGACCATGTAGAGCGGTTTATCATTTTGGGTGCACACAAAATCATAAACCGAAATGCATGAAAGCCCTGGTGAGCTCTGGGTTTGAATGGATAGTCCTGGGTTGGATCTAGCTTTGATCTTGCGAACGCTAGTGGTTACCATTAGCTGTGAAACTAAATTTTCTCGTCCTTTTTGTCGGAATCATGTCTGGAGTGCGAGGAGGACGTGGAGGTGGCCGCGCTGGTGGGCGTGGTGGTGGTGGGCGTGGTGGTGGCGGTCGTGGTGGTGGTGGTCGTGGAGGTGTGGAACCTCAAGATGACCGGGTCAGAGATTGAAAAGTATACGGTGAGGCGTAATGAGTTGGCAGTGCTGTGTCCTGATCTGCATGTGCCAAAATACAGGAGGATTGAACACTATATTTCGGGGCTAGTACCAGAGATCGCAGGGTTGGTAGCTGCGGGAAATCATCCTACATACTCAGAGGTGGTCCGATCGGCTCATAGGATGACCAACTTGAAGGTGAATGAGGGTATTTTGCCTGCTAAGGGTTCGACTGTCAAGGCCCCGGAGAATAACAAGCGTAAGTGGGAAAACGAGGGGAAAGGATCTGGGCCAGCACAGCAGGGTAAGAGGTTCGATAATGGGGGTTCTTCTTCTACTGGTAACAAACAGGGTGGTTATGCGGGGAAATTGCCTAAATGTAACAAGTGTGGGCGTCATCATCAGGGGGACTGCGACCGTAATCGTTACCATCGTTGTCAGCGATTTGGACATTTTGCTAAAGACTGTCGGGCGACACTTCCATCAACCCAGGCCCCAACTACTAACTCGGCTCCTACTACTCAAGGAACTACGGGAAGACAGGGATGTTACAATTGTGGTGAGACTGGGCATTACAAGAAGGAGTGCCCGAAACTGAAGCAGGGCGGGGATGTGAGGGATAGAAACGGTAACGGGAACAACGGGGGCGGTGGCAGGAATGCACGTGCCTTCGTCATTGGAGCCGCAGAGGCTAGACAGGATCCTGACACAGTTACCGGTACGTTCCTTCTCAATAATCGCTCTGTTAGTGTTTTATTTGATTCCGGTGCCGATAAAAGTTTTATATCTATGGAAGTTAGTCGACTGCTAGATGCAGTACCCGTACCATTAGAGGCTAAGTATGTAATTGAGTTGGCTGACGGTAAAAAGATTGAAGCTACTTGTATCCTTCGGGAGTGTCAACTAGAGTTGTCGGGTTTGTTGTTCCCCATCGACCTTATGCCGGTACCTTTGGGTAGTTTTGACGTTGTGGTGGGTATGGATTGGTTGTCTTTGTATCGCGCGGAGATCGTTTGTTACGACAAGATTATTCGGATTCCTCTCCCTGATGGAGAATTCCTTTCTGTGTACGGTATCAAGGGCGGTGTTCCGCTAAATATCATCTCTAGCATGAAAGCCCTTAAGTATCTTCGAAAGGGTTACTCGGCCGTTTTGGCACTTTTATCTGTTTCCTCTAGCGATGAGAAGAAGATCGGCGATATTCCTGTTGTACGCGAGTTTCCTAATGTATTTCCCGATGATTTATCTGGTCTTCCTCCCCATCGTCAGGTTGAGTTCGGTATTGATCTTGTACCAGGGGCTGCTCCTATTGCTCGGGCCCCCTACCGTCTTGCACCTCCCGAGATGCAGGAATGTCCAGTCAGTTACAGGAACTCTTGGACAAGGGTTTCATTAGACCAAGTTCTTCCCCTTGGGGAGCCCCGATTCTATTCGTCAAGAAGAAGGATGGAAGTTTCCGATTGTGTGTGGATTACAGAGAACTGAACAAATTGACCGTCAAGAACCGGTATCCTCTTCCACGTATTGATGATCTATTCGACCAACTCCAGTGTTCTAGTTACTACTCCAAGATTGATTTGAGGTCCGGTTATCACCAGTTGCGCGTAAGGGAAGCTGACGTTGCAAAGACTGCCTTTCGTACACGTTATGGCCATTTCGAATTCTTGGTCATGCCTTTCGGTCTCACGAACGCACCGGCGGTTTTCATGGATTTGATGAACCGCGTTTGCAAACCATATCTTGATAAGTTCGTCATTGTGTTTATTGATAACATTCTGATTTACTCCAAGAACAAGACCGAACACGAGGAACACCTGCGTTTAGTTTTGGAACTCTTGCGACGGGAACAACTTTACGCAAAGTTCTCAAAGTGTGACTTTTGGTTACGCGAAGTTCAGTTCCTAGGACATGTGGTTAATGAACTAGGAATTCATGTCGATCCAGCTAAGATCGAAGCGATCAAGGACTGGGAAGCACCAAAGACGCCAACTGAGGTGCGGCAATTCCTAGGCCTTGCGGGCTATTATCGTCGTTTCATTAAGGGGTTCTCGAAGATCGCTCAACCCCTCACCACTCTTACTCAGAAGGATAGAAAATTCGCCTGGGGTGAACCACAAGAGTCAGCGTTTGAGGAACTGAAGTCTAAACTGTGTTCTGCTCCTATTTTGTCTTTACCTGAAGGCCCTGATGATTTCGTTGTTTACTGTGATGCTTCGATTCATGGTCTTGGTTGCGTGTTGATGCAACGCGAGAAGGTGATTGCGTATGCTTCTCGTCAACTCAAGGTGCACGAGAAGAACTACACCACCCATGACTTGGAGTTAGGTGCTGTGGTTTTCGCATTGAAAATTTGGAGACATTACTTGTACGGTACCAAATGAACTATCTACACCGATCACAAGAGTCTTCAACATATTTTCGACCAACAACATTTGAACATACGACAGCGTCGTTGGATTGAACTTTTGAATGACTATGATTGCGCCATTAAGTACCATCCTGGCAAGGCGAATGTGGTAGCAGACGCCTTGAGCAGGAAGGAATCGATTAAACCTCGTCGCGTTCGGGCGTTGCAACTCACCATTCATTCCTCTCTACCTGACCAACTCCGTTCTGCCCAGTTAGAAGCTTTGAAGGAGGAAAACCTTAAAGCTGAAACTATGCACGGTGCTGACAAGCACCTCGAGCGAAGGCCTGATGGCCTGCACTACTTCGCAGAACTGTAAGGACTCGATTTTTTTTAAAAAAAAAACATATAGACAATATATAAACATCCATTACATACATAGTTATATATATATCCAAAACGTCATGCCCAACAACGTGCCAACAACCTTGGCGACAATAGTTAAGTTTACAAAAGACAAAGCCTAAGTTGGCTACCATGCGAATCTTTGACCCATATCCAAAACCATCTACAAAACATTAACAACTTGTTTAAAAGACTCAAAGATCCTAATATAACCATGGTACCCAACCCAAAAGAACGCGAGCGTGCATAACCCATCCTTGTTCGAGACTTGATCTTCATTCATGTGCTTTACCTATTACAAATCAACAAGGCAAACGTTTAGTAGGTTATAACCATATGATCGTCTTGTCCAAGGGATCTAAGAAGTCCATGGAATCCATAATGAAATCCTTACTTCTACCATTTTGACCCGTTAAGGGTATTCCTACCATTTTGACCCGTTAAGGGTATTCCCACCATTTTGACCCGTTAAGGGTATTCCCACCATTTTGACCCGTTAAGGGTACTTCCACCATATTGACCCATCGAGGGTGTTCCTACTATTTTGACCCATTAAGAGTGCTTCCACCATTTAAACCATTCCACCAATTTATACCCTTGTGTAGCCACAAGGATACTTCATGTTACTTCCATTCTACCAAATTCAATCACAAAATGCATACATACAACTATGACTAACATACTCATTAGACTACGTAGTTGGTAGTAACCAACTTACCTTTATCGTGCGCACCTTGCTCCTTGTAACCGCTTGTACCTTCCACCTTCACACCTACATAGCGAAGGAATTCATACTTTAGCTTTTTGCACTTTACCCTTTACCATTCTTGGTACAAGGTAGATAAACTAACATAACCACATAGCTACAAAATCTACCATCATAGTTATCATGTATTTTCCCACAATTTCACCTATTCTAAGTTACTAGGCGTTTCATCATACAATTGGTGTGCATATTCCTACATTCAAGTGGTTATACCATTCCATGACACAACATTCCCAATTCTATACTTATACTTACAATCTTCATGAATTTCGTAACAATAAGCATAATCAATTGAGTTCTTATGAGATTAAGGTTCTGTTTGACTTTTTAAAAGTCAACAGAAACCTTCATCCCAACACCCACTTAACACATTCTCAATTCAGCCCTATTACAAGCAATTAACATAAAATCTCTTCAATTTTACACTACTACACATAACAAGCATGCTTTCCTAACCACAAGAAGTAATTATCACAACATGATTATGGAATCCCACCAAACTACTCCCAAACTCTACCAAAATAAATCATACAACTTACCAATGAGATTAGCACCACAAGAGGGTTAATAATCCAAGAACATGCAGGGAATTAGAGGTGTTTTTCTCACTTAATCTCAGCTATAGGGGCTGTTATGGAGAACCCTTTTGTCACCCCTTTCTTCCTCCCTCTCTCTCTGCGTTTCTATTCTTTTCTCTTTTTTTTCTTTCTTTCTTTGTTAATCCCTCCTAATATTATCTCTTCTAATTTTCCCCAAACCACCCCTCAAGTGTGTGTCATTTCACATTTAACCCCTCCCTCTTTATTAGTTAAGTTTCTACCAATTTACCCAAGTGACTAACTTGGTAAATTTTATGTTTGTCAAATGTACAATTACCAATGCACCACTTACAACTAGGGGTACAACATCTACATACATACATATATACGCATACATACATACTCATACTTATACACTTATACACATAGGTATATAATTATATATAATTTCCACCATACTATTATTATTAGTTAACATTTTTGGGGTGTTACAAGTCTACCCCCCTTAAAAGAGGTTTCGACCCCGAAACCTAGATACGTACCGAATAGAGTAGGATAGTGCTTCCGCATTTCTTCCTCGGATTCCCACGTAAGATCCGAACCCTTCCGATGTTGCCATTGAACCAAAACTTGGTTTATGGTCTTATTTCGCAACCGCTTCACCTTGGAATCTCTTATAGCTACCGGTTTTTCTACATAATTCAACTTATCGTCTACCTCTATGTCTTCAAGAGGCACGTACGCGGTTTCATCTGCGAGACACTTCCGTAACTGGGACACATGAAAGGTGTCATGGATCCCACTCAAGGATGGCGGTAGCTCCAGCCGGTAAGCCACTTGCCCGACTCGTGCCAAAATTTTGAAGGGTCCTATATAACGCGGGCCTAACTTCCCGCGCTTACGAAATCTGATAATGCCCTTCCAAGGGGAGACTTTTAATTACACAAAATCTCCCACTTTAAATTCGATCGGGCGTCTTCTACGATCCGCATACGCCTTTTGTCGGTCTTGAGCGGCTTGAATTCTAGCCCGTATTAGGCTAATTTTTTCGTTAGTGAGAGCTACCAAATCACTTGGAGCTAACTCCCGCTGACCCACTTCTCCCCAACACACCGGGGTTCTACATTTTCTCCCGTATAACATTTCAAATGGTGCCATTTGGATGCTACTGTGATAGCTATTATAATACGAGAATTCCACTAATGGTAAGTGTTCATCCCAACTTCCCCCAAAATCTAGGACACATGCCCTCAACATATCTATGAGGGTTTGAATGGTTCTTTCGGTTTGTCCGTCAGTTTGGGGGTGGTAGGCGGTACTAACCAACAACTTCGTACCCATTTCTTCTTGGAACCTCCTCCAATACCGGGACGTGAATCGAGTGTCCCGATCCGACACAATAGACACGGGTACACCATGCCGGGACACAATCTCATTCACATAAATTTCTGCCATCCGTTCGGAGGTGTAGGCCTCCCGGATAGCCAAAAAGTGAGCGCTTTTAGTGAGTCGGTCCACCACTACCCAAATCGCATCATAACCCTTCCTTGTCTTTGGTAGTTTTGTCACGAGATCCATAGTGATCTCCTCCCACTTCCACACCGGGACCTCAAGTGATTGTAATTTCCCGTAAGGCTTTTGGTGTTCGGCTTTGACTTGAGAGCAGGTCAAACATTTCTCCACATACTTAGCGATGTCGCGCTTCATTCCCGGCCACCAATAGTCTTTCTTTAAATCCCGATACATCTTGGTCGCCCCCGGGTGGATTGAGAACCGGGACTTGTGGGCTTTGTCAAGTAGTGAAGTCTTGACTTCACAAGTCCAAGGGACCCATACCCGCCCATATCGGGTCTTCATCCCATCCGCATTCTCTTCCAACTTGTCTATCATCCCTTTCATTCTTATCTTCTTTGGGTCATTGGCTTGCAAAGCCTCGACTTGGGCCTTTCGTATCTCACCCAAAAGGGTAGGTGCAATTACAACACCCAAGGCCTTAACTTGAATCGGGGGTGGGTATTCCTTCCGACTTAGAGCATCGGCCACCACATTAGCCTTGCCCGGGTGGTACACGATGTCACAATCATAATCCTTGATCAACTCTAGCCATCTCCGTTGCCTTATGTTGAGATCTTTCTGTTCGAAGAAATACTTGAGGCTTTTGTGATCGGAATATATGGTACATTTTGTCCCATACAGGTAATGCCTCCAGATTTTCAACGCAAACACTACGGCCCCCAATTCCAAATCATGGGTTGGGTAATTACATTCATGGGGTTTGAGTTGTCTTGATGCGTAGGCGATGACTTTCCCCCGTTGCATCAGAACACACCCCAACCCTTGATGCGAGGCATCCGTATAAACTACAAAATCATCCGACCCTTCAGGCAAGGTCAGACAGGCGAACTGGTCAACTTCTCTTTTAGCATTCGAAAGGCTCTTTCTTGGTCTTCGCCCCACACAAACTTTTCACTCTTCTTTGTCATCCGGGTCAAAGGTAGTGCCACCTTTGAAAAGTCTTGGATGAATCTTCTGTAATAACCGGCTAGGCCTAGAAAACTTCGAATTTCGCTCGGGTTCTTAGGAGAAACCCATTCCACCACAGCCTTCACTTTCGAAGGGTCTACCGAAATGCCCTTCTCATTCACTACGTGCCCCAAAAACTGGACTTCCCTCAACCAAAAAGGCACACTTAGAAAATTTAGCATAAAGCTTTTCCTTTCTAAGCGTCTCAAGGACTTCCCGCAAGTGGTCCGCGTGATCTGATTCACTTCGGGAGTAAATCAAAATGTCGTCTATAAACACTATCACAAAACGATCCAACATCGAACGACATACCCGATTCATTAAATCCATGAATGCGGCCGGAGCATTTGTCAACCCGAAGGACATTACTAGGAACTCGTAATGCCCATACCGGGTCCTAAACGCCGTTTTGGCCACATCTTCTTCCCTTACCTTCAATTGATGGTACCCGGAACGAAGGTCAATCTTAGAGAACCAACTTGCCCCTTGAAGTTGATCGAATAAATCATCAATACGGGGTAAGGGGTAGCGGTTCTTTATTGTTAATTTATTCAACTCCCGGTAGTCTATGCACATTCGCATAGACCCATCCTTGTTTTTCACAAACAATATAGGGGCTCCCCACGGGGACACACTCGGGCGAATGAAGCCTTGTTGAGTAACTCTTGAAGTTGTGTCATCAACTCTCGGAGTTCGGTGGGTGCCAACCTATATGGTGTTTTTGCAACGGGTTGAGCCCCGGGCACCAATTCAATTTTAAACTCCACTTCACGTTCGGGAGGAAGCCCCGGAAGATCATCCGGAAATACATCCCGAAACTCCCTAACAATCGGTACTTCTTCAATCTTGGGGGTGGTGATAGTGGTATCAACCACATAGGCCATGAATGCCCTTCCCCCGTTACGCACATGTTTCATGGTCTCCACCAAGGTGCATAACTTGGCTTCGACCTTTCTATCCCCTATAAAACTTACCCGCCGCCCACTAGGTGAGGTAACGTATATGGTTTTATTCTTACATTGGAATTCCGCGTGGTGTTTGGCCAACCAATCCATGCCTATCACCACTTGGAATTCCCCCATTGTCATGGGTACCAAGTCTACCCTAAAATCCTCCCCTTCTACCGTGAGAGTACAATCTCTACATACGTTGTGTAATAAATAGTTTTTACTATCCGCAATTTCTACTTCTAATGGGCTTGACAACGTCTCTATGATAAAGGAGGGGTGGTAAATCACTTTGGTAGACACAAAAGACCTACTTGCCCCTGCATCAAACAACGCATACATAGGAGTGTTGTTGACTAGTAACATACCCGACACCACCTCGGGGTGGTTCTTTGCTTCTTCGGCGGTGATTTGGAACATTCTTCCACGAGCCTTCGAAGCTTCATTCTTCTTTCCTTCTTTCGGCGCCTCCTTCTTGAGCTTGGGACAATCCGCCTTGAAGTGCCCGGGTTCATAGCAATGATAACACAACTGAACCGGACTAGGGCATTTGTAAAACGGATGTCCCGTCTTCCCACAATTGTAGCACGTCTTTTGCCCCAAGCGGCATTCCCCCGTATGTGGTTTCCCACACGTTTTACAACTCGGTGTTTCTCCCTTCTTAGGATCCTTCTTGCCTTGTTCGTGCCCCTTAGCCTTCTTTGGCGACTCCCAAGTCTTTTCGGCCTTCCTCTTCTCACCCCGTTGTTCTTGTCGTTTTAATTCCGTTTCTCGTTCACGAGCCCAATCGATGAGTTCACCCAATGTGTTGCATTTCGATGCAGTGATAAACTCCCGGTATTCTGCCCTTAACATGGCATGGTACCTGTTAATCTTCATCCGTTCCGTTCCCACCAATTCTGGACAAAACTTCATTTTGTCAAGAAATATGTTCGTGATCTCATCAATGGTTTCATTCTTCTGGCGGAGGTGTAGAAACTCTTCCTGAATGCGATCAATTGCAATTTGAGGACAATGATGCTTCAGGAAGGGCTCTTTAAACTCAGCCCACGTCATGGTTCTTACTCGTTCCTGCCCCACTTCCTTACTATAACTGTCCCACCAATCCTTCGCGCGGAGTCGCAACTAACCCGTAGCAAACATTACTTCATCTTCGCCTTCACAATGGCTTCGTGCAAATACCCCTTCCATATCCGAGATCCACCTCAGACATTCGAGTGGATCTATTTCTCCCTTAAACACCGTGGGGTTGCATGACATAAAGTTTCGGTATGTACATCTCTTAACATTCTTGGAGCCGGACGACCCTTCTTCAATCAATTTCTTTAGTTCATCAAACCTGCTCGTCATCATTCCTTCCATTACTCCCATTACATTCGTTTCCACCTCTTGGGTTATCTTAGCGAGGTTAACAGTCCACGCCTTACCCATCTCCGTGGCAATCAACTCTTTTATCTTTTCTTGGTACTCATGCTCCCTAGCGGAGTTATCCACTTCTTCCACCATGATTCTGAAACATTAACAATCATTCAACGCGTATTCCATACCACAATATTTCTATTGTTATCTATACTTTCTAAAATTTCTACTCCCAGTACGTGGGTCACCACACTTTCCACCAATTTCATACTAGGAGGGTAATTCCACATGTTTATATGTTATCGTACCCTTAATACATTCCCACATAAAGATATGATAACAACCGTTGCAGAAATGAAATAAAATAAAATAAATTTTTTTTTTTTGGGTCTACCGTAACCCTACGGTACCACAGTAGGGGTACGGTGGCCTGATGGTCCGTTTTCCACCGTATGGCAGCAACAATCCACCGTCAACTTCTTGAGCCTACCGTAACCCTACGGTACCACAGTAGGGGTACGGTGGCCTCTGCAACTTTTTTTTTTTTTACTTCCTTCCACTATTCTACTTCACCATCCCTTTGGTTACTTCGTAACCAGGACTTTCCAACATTTGTGAGTTCGTTAACTAACTCCCCCACCCATAATTCCCACCACGTACCTTGATCAAGTCTCGGATTGATTGCACGCCCCCACGAGCTTCCGGTTTGAGTCCAAGCACCTAAGGTGCTCGGTTCGCTCAAACCTTGGCTCTGATACCAACTTGTAAGGACTCGATTTTTTTTTTAAAAAAACATATAGACAATATATAAACATCCATTACATACATAGTTATATATATATCCAAAACATCATGCCCAACAACGTGCCAACAACCTTGGCGACAATAGTTAAGTTTACAAAAGACAAAGCCTAAGTTGGCTACCATGCGAATCTTTGACCCATATCCAAAACCATCTACAAAACATTAACAACTTGTTTAAAAGACTCAAAGATCCTAATATAACCATGGTACCCAACCCAAAAGAACGCGAGCGTGCATAACCCATCCTTGTTCGAGACTTGATCTTCATTCATGTGCTTTACCTATTACAAATCAACAAGGCAAACGTTTAGTAGGTTATAACCATATGATCGTCTTGTCCAAGGGATCTAAGAAGTCCATGGAATCCATAATGAAATCCTTACTTCTACCATTTTGACCCGTTAAGGGTATTCCTACCATTTTGACCCGTTAAGGGTATTCCCACCATTTTGACCCGTTAAGGGTATTCCCACCATTTTGACCCGTTAAGGGTACTTCCACCATATTGACCCATCGAGGGTGTTCCTACTATTTTGACCCATTAAGAGTGCTTCCACCATTTAAACCATTCCACCAATTTATACCCTTGTGTAGCCACAAGGATACTTCATGTTACTTCCATTCTACCAAATTCAATCACAAAATGCATACATACAACTATGACTAACATACTCATTAGACTACGTAGTTGGTAGTAACCAACTTACCTTTATCGTGCGCACCTTGCTCCTTGTAACCGCTTGTACCTTCCACCTTCACACCTACATAGCGAAGGAATTCATACTTTAGCTTTTTGCACTTTACCCTTTACCATTCTTGGTACAAGGTAGATAAACTAACATAACCACATAGCTACAACATCTACCATCATAGTTATCATGTATTTTCCCACAATTTCACCTATTCTAAGTTACTAGGCGTTTCATCATACAATTGGTGTGCATATTCCTACATTCAAGTGGTTATACCATTCCATGACACAACATTCCCAATTCTATACTTATACTTACAATCTTCATGAATTTCTTAACAATAAGCATAATCAATTGAGTTCTTATGAGATTAAGGTTCTGTTTGACTTTTTAAAAGTCAACAGAAACCTTCATCCCAACACCCACTTAACACATTCTCAATTCAGCCCTATTACAAGCAATTAACATAAAATCTCTTCAATTTTACACTACTACACATAACAAGCATGCTTTCCTAACCACAAGAAGTAATTATCACAACATGATTATGGAATCCCACCAAACTACTCCCAAACTCTACCAAAATAAATCATACAACTTACCAATGAGATTAGCACCACAAGAGGGTTAATAATCCAAGAACATGCAGGGAATTAGAGGTGTTTTTCTCACTTAATCTCAGCTATAGGGGCTGTTATGGAGAACCCTTTTGTCACCCCTTTCTTCCTCCCTCTCTCTCTGCGTTTCTATTCTTTTCTCTTTTTTTCTTTCTTTCTTTTTTAATCCCTCCTAATATTATCTCTTCTAATTTTCCCCAAACCACCCCTCAAGTGTGTGTCATTTCACATTTAACCCCTCCCTCTTTGTTAGTTAAGTTTCTACCAATTTACCCAAGTGTCTAACTTGGTAAATTTTATGTTTGTCAAATGTACAATTACCAATGCACCACTTACAACTAGGGGTACAACATCTACATACATACATATATACGCATACATACATACTCATACTTATACACTTATACACATAGGTATATAATTATATATAATTTCCACCATACTATTATTATTAGTTAACATTTTTGGGGTGTTACAAGAACGCATATGGGTTCCTTTATTCGGTGGACTTCGGGAGCTTGTCTTAGATGAGGCTCACAAGTCCCGGTATTCTATTCATCCTGGTTCGGATAAGATGTACCAAGATCTGAAGGTGCTTTACTGGTGGCCAATCATGAGGTCGGATATAGCCTCATACGTGAGCAAATGCTTGACCTGTGCTAAGGTCATGGTGGAATACCAGAAACCGTCGGGTCTCTTGCAACAACCTGAAATTCCGGAATGGAAATGGGAACGGATTACAATGGATTTTGTCACGCAACTTCCTAAGTCACCGAGCGGGAATGATAAGATAAGGGTGATTGTTGATCGGTTGACGAAATCAGCCCATTTTCTCGCTATTAAGGAGACCGACACCATGGATCGTTTGGCCCGTCTTTATTTGAAAGAAGTTGTTTCTAAGCACGGGGTGCCGGTTTCTATTATTTCGGATCGTGACTCCCACTTTACTTCTCACTTCTGGAAGTCTTTACACAAGGCTATGGGTACCCAGCTGGACATGAGTACCGCTTATCACCCACAGACTGACGGTCAGAGTGAGCGCACGATTCAAACCTTGGAAGACATGCTGCGGGCATGTGTGATCGATTTTGGCAAAGGTTGGGAAGCTCATCTACCGTTAGTAGAATTCTCGTACAACAACAGTTACCACACGAGCATCAAGGCGACTCCGTTCGAGGCACTGTACGGGCGGAAATGCCGTTCTCCTCTTTGTTGGGCTGAGGTGGGTGAGAGTCAACTCACTGGGCCTGAACTTGTGTACGAAACTTCGGAAAAGATCGTACAGATTCGTAACCGGTTGGCAGCGGCACGGGATCGGCAAAAGAGTTATGCCGATCAGCGTCGCAAACCATTGGAATTCCAAGTTGATGACAAGGTACTTCTGAAAGTTTCACCGTGGAAGGGCGTCATACGCTTTGGGAAGCGTGGCAAACTCAACCCTCGGTATGTCGGTCCATTTACAATCCTGGAACGGATTGGACCGGTGGCATATCGTCTTGATTTACCGACGGAGCTCGGTAACGTACATAACGTCTTCCATGTGTCCAACTTAAAGAAGTGTCTGGCTTACGAGTCTCTTATTGTTCCACTGGAAGAGATCAAGGTGGATGATCGTCTTCGGATTGTGGAGGAACCTGTTGAGATCCTTGATTACAAGATTCGTAGCCTACGTCATAGCAAGATTCGCATTGTAAAGGTTCGCTGGAACTCGAACCGGGGACTAGAGTACACTTGGGAATGGGAGGATCAGATGAAGTCTAAGTATCCTCATCTCTTTCCTAAGGAAGCGTTCGAATCGAGATATGTCTCCACTGCTGCTGAATGAATCTCGGGGTGAGATTCCTTTTAACGTGGGGATGATGTGACAACTCGGGTAAATCTCTCTCTTGGTTTCTATCTTTTGTCTGTTTCTTTTGTTATTCCTTTTGGGTACTGTGCAATTTTCGGGACGAAAATTCTTTTAACGTGGGGATGATGTGACACCCGGCAAATTCTGGTTAACAACGTTGTCTAGATGAAAGTCTATCTTAGCGAGTCACGCGTATATTATACTTAACTGGGTTAGTTAAGTCGTGTTATGGTTCGGGAACTATCGGTTTAGTATAGAAGATCGTTGGTTTGGATCCTGGTTTGTCATGCGCCTCGCGGTAAAACTCCGCAAGTGGATTTTGAGGGTGTGAGAATGTGACACCCCATGAACACACCTCATCAGGGACAATGAGACTCTAACAGGGGGTGAATGTGACACCCCAAGAAAATCCCACATCGGCCGTGGCCAGGAGAGATCCTTGGTTCATAAGTAATGTCTTGCCTCTTAAATCACCAACGCGTTTTGGGGCTTAATGTTAGTGGATGAGAGGATAACTCCACAGTTAAGCGTGCTCAGGTGGGAGAAATTTCAGGATGGGTGACCTCTTGGGAAGTCTCCACTTGGGCAACCAAAAACAAATCCGTGAGCTCTGGATAGGCAAAGCGGACAATATTGGTGATGAGAGGGGCGGGGTGTTACAGATGGTATCAGAGCCACTCCTGTGCCGTTCGGGATGGTGGGTGCACACCTCATCAGGAACGATGAGACTCTAACAGGGGGTGAATGGGACACCCCATGAACACACCTCATCAGGGACAATGAGACTCTAACAGGGGGTGAATGTGACACCCCAAGAAAATCCCACATCGGCCGTGGCCAGGAGAGATCCTTGGTTCATAAGTAATGTCTTGCCTCTTAAATCACCAACGCGTTTTGGGGCTTAATGTTAGTGGATGAGAGGATAACTCCACAGTTAAGCGTGCTCAGGTGGGAGAAATTTCAGGATGGGTGACCTCCTGGGAAGTCTCCACTTGGGCAACCAAAAACAAATCCGTGAGCTCTGGATGGGCAAAGCGGATAATATTGGTGATGAGAGGGGCGGGGTGTTACAGAATAGGTATGAATAATGGTAAGCATCGAGCTAAGGCTGGAGATGTTGTGAAAGATCAAGACCCGAGTCAACATAGGTTGACTCGGTCAGCGATGGTCAACACAGCCAGATCAAGAAGCATGACGAAGGTATATTGATTATATGAATTAGCTTGGATTGTATACATACTATAAGTTCGGGTGACACGTGTGGGACAAACGAGGTAAACAAACATAAAACCAAGCAAAGAAGGTAAAAAAAAGGATGAGTAGGTGATGTGGAGACGAGAGTAGTTAAGCCGATTCGATATACACTCTTAGATTCTGGAATGATAACCAAGAGCCCCAACTATAGACGAGTCAATTCGGACAAGTGAAACTTTAGACATGTAACTATAGGCATGTTTAGAAGAATGACAAAACAAGATCAGATTGAAGACCTGTTGGACTTCGGACCCACAAGTCTTGGTATCTATATATATATATATATATATATATATATATATATATATATATATTATTGTAACAATTACAATCTTCAAATTACAAGGATTAATCTTATAATTACTAGCAGTTACTTATATACAATTTAACAAATGCTAGCATGAAGAGAAATAAAGTCATATGATTATAAAGAAAGTAATATCACAGTTACTGTATTGGTGTAATATAAATATTGTTTACTACTACCAGTAATAGTAGTTACTTCGATTGTTAATAATACTGATACTATTAGTAAGTAGATCAATTGTATTGCTTTATGATTACAATCTATAATATTTCGACAATTATTATAACTCTTGTAGATAGATTATTTACGAAGTGTGTTTATATAAATATGAACCAACGGTCACAACAGGCAAATATTAATAACTAAAAGACTCGGGTTGCCCACACCTGTAACCACGAAACTCGGTTACACGCGCTAATACTGACAATCATGGTAGGACTTGGCATGTAACGGATAGACAGTCTCAAGGCTTGGAAATACCATGTGATAATATGACGAAATGTGATACGCTGTCAAGGTGAGTTCCGTGTACCATTCCCCTTTTTATGTTTAACTGTTTTGGGTGGATACATGCTTGTGTGTGTTTTAACTACTTGATGTGACAAGATACTAGCTGTCGGATACCAGACATTGACACTCATTAACCCAGGGGATTGGGCCACTTAATATATGGGTAGTACTACTTGGGGAAACCCCCACACACAGTCGATCCGGAAGCCCGGAAAACCCTCCACTGAGGTCCACGGGGCCGTTGTGACATGTATTTTGCTAGGTGAATCTATAATGGCAGTAGATAGATTCGGTGTATTAGGATTGAGGTGTCGCTTGTACATCACCATGTGTTGTGTTGTGGAAACTTGTGAACTTGTTTTTGAGATGACAAACCTGTTTTGGATTTACTTAACTATTACACGGACTCACCAGCGTAATTGTTGACCCAACTCTTTTTAAGCATGTGTTCAGGTACTGCAAATGAATGGATGGCAACTGCGAGGTATATATTTGCTAGTAACGGATTGGAGAATATCTGGAAGAGGATCATTGCTACAGATGTTGCGGTTTAGAGCGTCTAGAGATAAGAAGGATCGAGAATGGATCGACTAGTGGATTACACTGCAATAACTGCTTCGACGACCGCCGCGCCTCGTCCCTGCATTAGTTGTAAAATATTTATTTAGAGATGTATGATTATATATTTTCGAACTAGTTCATGTATGAGACAATAAATATAGTGTACACGTTGATTCCGTTGTGCAAATTTGGTATCAACTGCATTCCAACCGACACCCCCTGGGTCGGGTTGTTACATAGGGATTCTCCTTTTGAATTACATGCTTTTTCTGACAGCGATTTTGGAGGTTGTGACATTGACAGGAAATCTACTTCTGCGGGGTGTCAATTCTTAGGCGATCGGCTTATTGCATGGCAAAGTAAGAAACAACAAACATTATCCGTCTCAACAGCGGAAGCTGAATATGTGGCTGCCTCTGCATGCTGTTCTCAGGTTATCTGGATACAACATCAGTTGGTAGATTACAGTTTGGATTTCTCTCTTACTCTTATTTATTGTGATAATGATGCTGCTATCCAAATTGTGAAAAATCCAGTTTAATTTTCAAAAGTAAAACACATTGCAATAAAAGAACATTTCATCCGAGACTCTTTTAACCAAGGTTTAATTGTGCCTACACACATTCACACTGACGACAATGTCGCAGATCTGTTTACAAAACCTGTTAATTGAGCTCGTTTTGAAGCTCTCTCTGCACTGCTCAAAATGGTCCATTTCGAGGACTGAACTGGTCTTTATAAAAAGGGGGGGTCTCTTGGTTTTTCTTAGTCTTAGGTTTGTAAATTTGTTCTTTAAATTTCCATTTTAAGCACAAATTTAGGGGAATGTGTCCTAAGAAAAGATCAAAACATTTCTAGTGTCAAAAACAAGAGGTGAAATGAACTTTCACAAGTTGGATTAAGGCTGACACACGTAAGACGTGTATCGAAACAGTTTGGCTCTAGTGTGATATGTTGGTAGGCTTGGTCCTGATGGCTGAAATGCTAATGATCTTATGAAACACTTAAAGATAAAGACACGACCTCAGTAAGGAACATCACTTGGAATTAGGTACAATCTCTATTTGAATGCTTGTGTGATGTCCCGAAGCATAACACTATGGTCTAGGTCTGAAACCTTTTCTGAAAAACTCGTGTATCTCCTTTGTTTTGTGTAAGCAAAGACCTGGAGATGCTAGGCAACGAAAGCTTCTGCTGCATCCAGATATATGCTGACCTAGTTTTTCGTTGTCGTGCTATAGATCATCTTTCACCTAATAGAGACCTCAGTGTCCGAAGATGTCCTGGCTGCTCCTCTGCTGCATCCAGATATATGCTGACCTGGACACAGTCAGGATGTCATAAAAGAGACCCTCTAGAGTCCAAAACCCAAAGCCCCTGTCATTTGAGAAATCATCTGACTTGTATATTACTCTAAATCTATTATTGATCTATTCTTTTCTTCTCTCAATCCAGTCCAAGTCAAGGTTTCAGAAGTCTAGAACAGATATTGTGAAAAATATGTGGTAGGGAAACTGCTTGCATGATAGAGTGTACCACTTAATATTCTAGGATTTGATTATTACTTGCTTGAGTGTTCGTACCAAATATACTAAAACATGATAAATAATATCAAAGATCATCGTACGAGAAGGCCTAAGGAAATAAGTTTAAGGGGACAAATATACTGGCAATTGCTAAGACCGACCCAAGTAGATTAGAGTCGATAAGTGTAGCTCAGCCTGAAACACAGTGATTTGATCTCGTGACAAAAATATTTTCTAAGTTTTTCGTTTAGATAAATTTTAGCTAAGTTTACGTTAGGCAAGTTCACGATCTGACTTGGAACCGGTCACAAAACACACCTCAATTGATTTCAAGCGGGCATTGGGAAACGAGATGGGCCCACCACACGTTTGGTGGGCCACACAAATCAGATTCTGACAAAAGGGGGGGGGGGCGGAGAGGGGTTGTTTTCAAAATCACAAGAATCTAAAAATTTTTGATCTCTCATATTCTCTCACACACATACACATCGCCGTTTCTCATTGTTATTGTTCATCAAGATATTCAGGAATCAAAAGAAGGTAAATATTCATTTAATGATTCTTGTTATGATTGTGGTGTTTGTTAAGTGATTTGTAGGTGTGAAAGGATGTTCGAGGCGTTGGAATGATCATCGGCGACGAAATGGTGATGTTTGATCGTCTCAGACGGCGGCGCGTAAGTCTCACGCGCCTGGGAACTCGAGTTCAAAGCGGCGCGTGACTTCCACACGCTGGGAGTTCGACCTGAAATGAGGGAAAATTACCAAATTACCCTCAAACTCAAACCTGGTCATCGAACTCACTCAACAATTACCGAAATGACCTTGACCTTGGATGACAAATGACAAGAATGCCCTCGAACTCAGACATGGTCATCGAACTCAGCTGGCAAATGACCAAAATGCCCTCAAGTCCAGACATGGTCATTGAACTCAGTTGGAAAATGACCAAAATGCCCTCGAATCCAAGTCTGGTCGTCGAACTCAGATGGCAAATGACTGAAATGCCCTTGAACTCAAACTTACTCATCGCACTCACCTGCAATTTTACCAAACTACCCTCAAACACCCCTGAATGACTCGAACTTACATAATTTGGGCCTGTTTGTTGATGTGAAGCCCAATAGACTTTAAACAAACATCAATATGGACCCGAATATCCTTGGAAATATGAAAGAAGAGGGGCCCATAAAACCATGTTTTTGATTTCTTAAAATTCTTGACGTTTAAATCTTGATGTCTAATCCAATTTGTTTTGTGCAGAAATGACAACTCCTCATGTGCCCAAGTTCGAGAACAGTCACAATGTTGTATGCTATCTATCTGATCCTCCTGAAGAGTATTTGCAGGAATTCAAGTCTTTGATTGTGGGGCTCAACACATGTAGAGTTTCACACGCTATGAGAGAAAATCCAATCGTTCTCACTGACTGGATCACTGAATTTGGAACAACTAAGTGGCAAACAAGGGAGACACTTTGATTCGTTCAAGGGTTCGGGGAACTGAGGTGACTATTTCGGAGCAAGATGTTCGAGACGTTTTACTTTTCGGCGACTCTCCAGATGATCTTGTCAGTTTTTCGAAAGATAAGCTTGTTCCTGTGTTGCAAAGGATGGGGTATGAAGGTGAACTGTCAACACCACCATACTTGAATAAATTATTTCCGAGCTATTGGAGACTATTGGTACATATGTTTTAGGCTAGTTTGGGTGGTAACAAAAGTGGACTAGATCAGATGGGAGTGAAATATGCTTCTATGATAGCGGCGTTGGTTGAGGGATGGGATTACAATTACTCAAAGTGCATCTTTGAGGACATGTTGACAAATGTGAAGACTCTCAACAAGAAGTATTTTTACAAGTTTCTGAGATTTGTGCAGATGATTCTAGAATCCAAGTATCCTAAGCTCGAGAGGACAGTTGAAACTTATGATAATAAATGCATGTCTTCTCTAATCTTTGGATTAATTAGGCAAGTCCGTAAAGACTCAAGGCATGTGTTTACCGGGAAACTTCCACTGATCAAGTTTGGAAAGTTTAGTGAGATTGTTGAAGAAGCATCAGACTTGCCATCTGCTCTTGTTGCTGAAGAGCATGATGTTCAGATTATTGAACCACCACCCACTAAGCAACGTTCTCCTCCTGAAAACGTTGATTTGACTAAGGTGGAAAGTGAAGATGAGGTTGAAAGTAAAGATGATGAGAAGACTGTGGGAGATGACGACGATCAGTTTGAGAATTTTGAGTTTGATGATCTAAATGACGATGAGATAGATGATTTTATTATTGAAAATGCTGAAATAAAGTCAGTAACCGAAGCTGAGACAGAGTTGATTGGAGAAGAGATCGTAACTGAAACTCCTGGCACTACTGCTTCTGAGACTGTCATTCCTCAAGCAAAAGAGCTTTCAAGCATATTAAATACTGTTCAAGAGGCTGAACAAAGGATTCCTCCATTCGATGTTGCAGTTGAGACAGCTGTTGATACTGAAGTTGCTGAAGATCCAAGTTCTGATTTAAGGCCAAGGAAGAGAAGCAGAAGAGATCCAAGGTTGAATGTTACTGCTGATGTTTCTGTTTCTGTTGATGAGACTGTTCCTGCTGCTACTGACACTGTCATGACTGATGCTGGTGTTTCACCTGATATTCCCGTTGGTACTATTAGCTCCACTACTTTACCTGTGATTGCAACCGAAGCTTTTTCTCAATTCATGAGCAAGGCACCAATCACTGGGAGACTAAATGAGGAAGCTGGATCTTCTGGTGCTTCTGGTTCGGGTAAGGTTTTGTTTGATGAAGAAGCATTTCAGAGAGCTCAAATGGCCTTTCTCGCTGATAAAGAACAGGGAAAATGTGTGGATGTTGAATTTCTGACGACAGAAGAGAGAGAGGCAAATCAAGAAAAGATTGACAGTGATGAAGATGCTTTTGCTGAAGTGGATGTTCACAGGTTGCAAGCTAGAGTGCTGAAATTAGAGACTGAGAATGTATGGCTAACTGCTCAGGTGCAGAGTTTGATGGAGACGGTCACTGAAAAGGTGCAGATTACTGGATTGGGTGATGTTTCAGCTAGATTACTCAACTTGACTCAGAAACTAGAGAACAAGTTTGGAAAGGAATTTTCAGAGACATCATCTTTTGTTGACAAAGTATTGACTCCGGCTGAATGTGAAAGATCAGAAAAAGAACATGAAGAACACATGAAGAAATATTTCGAAGATCAGGTTCCCAGAGTTAGAGATCGTCGCCCTGGAAGTGCCTATGTTCTCAAGAATTTAGCTGAGCCATCAATTGACCCAATGGAGGAGCATCCAGAAAGATATGTGACGATTACCAGTTATCGGTATGATACTTATGGTAATCGAACTGGAATAGAGTGTTGGAGATATAATGATAATAAGGGAGTGTTTGTTGTTCATAGAGGCAATGGAGCGGTTGAGTACTATGCTTCTACTTCTGCTTTCAACTCCTGGACCAAGATTGATTTGACAGAACTTGCAAGAGCTCCTTTCATAAATCAGACGAGAAATCCAAGAAATAAGATTGGTCTCATGTTCCATAAGAAGATTCAGGAGCAAGCGAAAGTGAATTTCAGGGATATGAAGACTGCTAGCTCAATGTTGGTGGAATATAAAGGTGTGCGAGGTGCTGATGGAAAGCCATTCAAGACGGTTCAGTGGCCACCTACTGAGAAATTGAAGACCATTCCCTTGACCAAGCCAATGGATAAGGGTTGCTTGAAGGATATGAGGTTCTGGGTCTATGATCCTACTTCTGCATTTGCAGTGATTGTATGTGATACTGATGAGTTTAGAATATCTGATGCTAGAGATCTGATGAGTTTGCATTCTGAAGACGTTCAAGTTCTAGCTAGACATCAGATTCAGTGTGATCCCACTTATGAAGTGTGTGCGAAATCATTCACCAGTGTTGTAGCCTAAGTTGATAGATTGGGGTTGGCATCTGATAAAAGAGGATGAGTGGAAACTGAACTATTTGGTCCATATGTTGGCAAGTCGCCTGAAGAATGGAAGAGAGCAATTGAGGAAAAGAAGAAAAGTTCAAAGAAGCGCAACAAGAAGCGGTAGAGACACCACAAGTCAACACAAACCTAGAGGGGATATTGTTGGGCTAGACTTTAGAGGTTTGCGTTGTCTTGGGTTTTATTAGTGGGTTCGGCCTAAGTGGCCCATGTAATGTGACCGCCCTATGCTACTATAAATAGGGGGTTCTTAAGTCAATTTTGGGTTGCTAGTCTTTTGGTTTGATTTTGCTCTCGTGTACCAGACAGTTCCTAGAAACCGTGTGCACCTTATTAAACAAATCATTTATTTCAAGTATTTTCTTTGTTCTTAGCATACAATCATTTATTTCCGCCTTTGATTGTGTGTTGTTTGATACCCGGTAGAGAGGATTCTGGACTTACATAGAGAAAAACACATAGCAACAATCATTCAAACCGATTACTAAAATAATTCATACGCGTTTTTATCCACAACACAAAAATATTTTACTAAAACATTAAGCCAAAATTATCCCTACTACCAGCATGGTAACACCGCCGTCACCCATGCTGGTAGTGGTCCCGTGAAGCAAATTCGGGTTCCAGTTAGCGTGCTGGTTCACGGATGTGGGCACAAACTTTCACGCAACTTTATTATTTTTTATTCCTTTACACCAATAATTAAACAAAAAAATAAAAATAAAACGATAAGCAGCAAAAACCAACGACATGCGGACCTGGGTTTTTCGAGCTGCATTCGTGTCCGCAGATGCGGGCATCGCGTTGGCTGAAGAATTTTTCCCGAACCAGAACCCATTTTTTGCACCCCCTGTGCGCGCGCGTGTAACTGCCAGAGTATAATATAACACAAAGAATTTAATCTCTTCCATTTGGTTTCACCTTATAAACTCATTCATTTTCCATCTCCCCACCAATGTGGGACAAACCAAACTCACACTCACACTCACTTGTTGTAACAACCCGTTCTCATCAATTAAAAATAGATAGTCCGAAAGTTTTAGAAACACATATTAAAAACCACAAAAACCATTTGAACCACCCTATTGATGGGGAACCTTTAGAGGGGGTTAAGCTCCAAAAAACTAAATATAAAAGACAAGACTTTTTGCAACAATTTTCTTCTATTTTATTTCTGATGCACGACTACAATTTAAAAAAAAAGAAAAACAATAAACATGGGTCCTACTTTAATGCAAGAAAATGAGAAAATGTATGGTGGTGGCACCATTATCCTAGTTACATGCATGCCAAAAAAACAAACGTGCGAAAGCAGTTAAACTATTTTGAATAATTCCACTCTTCAAGCAGTTGTGGAGTTGACTGAGTCATAAGCAGGTGGGTCGGTTCCTGGAGCATTAGCGGTTCGGGTCTGTTTGCTCGGGCCAGTGGTTACATGGACCGTATCACTCTCGTTCCTTTTTAGTTTACTGTATTGTATAATTTTGCACATATTAATCGATAGTTACTGCTTTTGCTAATGATCATGAAAAAAAAAATTTCATTCATTCTCGTAATCATTGTAAAACCCAAACATACAACGTAGTTGCCAACAACACAACAATATTATTATTATTATTATTATTATTATTATTATTATTATTATTATTATTATTATTATTATGTGTGAAAATAATAGATAGTTAGATAAAGAATCAGTGGAGTGCTGCCTACAAAAAAATGTTTTAGTGAAGGAAATCAGTGAAGTGAAAATAATTTTAGTGCAGCGCCCCTTGTTCCCTAATAGGGGTGAGCATTTCGTGGTTCGGACCCACAGGAACCTTGGACCCGACCCATGAGAACCTTGGACCCGAACCTTTTTAAATATATGGGTCGGTTTCCGGTTCTAGATTTATATGAATTATCGGTTCCGGGTCGGGTCGGTTCCAAACCCACGGTTCTAATATAAGAACCACAAGAACCGTTTGTATTTTAATTAAAAAATAATCTTTTTTAGTCTTTTCACTATTCGTTTTTACATTTTATTGTAATCGATTTCATGTAATGTTAATACAATATTAAAAATATTATTTATAATAATAACAATGTATTTTTCTTGAAATATTTTTCGGCTTAATGGATATGCATAGATGTGATATATTATATAATATAGATTATATCCAAATTTGAAGTAAATATTTATATATATCGCTCTGATGTGTGTGTGTGTGTATTTATTATGTATACATCACAGATTCACATAATGTTTCTATTGATGAGAATGACAAAATTGTTACGAAAGCATAAGTCAAGAAACGAAAAATGACTTAAAAAAAACTCATGGGCTATTGTTAGACTGACCGTTGTGGAAGCGTGAGTAGCACGACGCGAACGAGGTTTCGCGCTCGTACTCACCCCAGCCACAACAGCCCCACGCGAACAGTCCCGACGCGAACACAAGCGATGGTGGTCGCGTGGGTTAATGGAAAAAAATGACCTTTGGTCGCGCCGTTGCTCACCTCCAGCCACAATGGGATCAAGTGACCGGATTACTTGATAGTCACGTTGGTGGCTTGCGCACGTTCACTCGCGCGTCCACAACGGACGGCCTTAGAACCATATGGAGGAATTCTTTTACGAGCATGGTAAAAGAATAGGAATATGTAAATCCTCTAAAAGTGGTTATTGCATTAAAGGGTTCTAGAGGGTCAGACCCTTTTACCCGACCCATCAGAACCTTTAGGACCCGGAACCATATAACCTTTTAAGGTTCGGTTCGTGGTTCCTAATTTCAACAATAAAAGGGTATACGGTTATGGTGGGTCCGGGTCGGGTCGGGTCGGTTCCGGACCCTTTGCACAGCCCTATTCCCTAATACTCCAAATGTTCAAAAGAATTTATTTTCTCCAAAAATCTACTGCTCTCCTCCGAAATTAATCTGCTGTCAAATGAATATCTCAGCCGTCGATGTTGTTTCTTTTAAAAACAAGGAACTAAGGAAAATGGTAAAAAAACAATCACACTTGGGCCAGAAATACAAAATAAATAACACGATTTGGGCTGACTAGAGGATTTGGGCCGCTCGCTGGGTACCGTCCAACAAGGGGAAGGTGGCGCTTGGGCTTGGGCCTTTATTGCTGGGTTGTCTCTTTTGTTTCTTCTTTCCCTGTTGTTGCTGTTGTAAACTTCAAGCTCACTCTTGCCGTGTTAGCGACATGATAAATTTTTTAGTCGTATTTTAGTTCCTTCCGCATGAACATCTGTAAAATATAAAATAAATACATAAATAAATAAAAAATATAACTAAAAAACAAATAAAAACCTTTAAAAAGATAAACAACAAATAAAATGCCAAAAATTTATAAATACACTAACTAAAAGACTCAAAACGAGGAAATTAGGTGTGTTTTGCAACGCATCAACTCACAACATTTAAGTTAAAGAAAAATAGTGACATATCAAATATATAGATTGAATTTACCTTTAATATATATTTTTTAGATAAAGACTAAAATATAGAACACTATATCCCGGGAGCGTCCCGGGTTGAAATATCTAATATAACATAATAAAATATATTATTATTATAATTATTATTATTATTATTATTATTATAAACAAATCTCTGCAATATTCAAATATAAAAAAAAAAAAACCGAATCTCTGCGCCGGGGTATAAATCTAGTGCCATTATAAATGAATTCGGAAGTTTGTAATCGATCATTCTAAAAAGAACTAACATGAAATAAGAAAAAAAAAGTTAATTATTGAAATATCGAACGCATTAGTCTAAGGGTTATGTGATGCGTTAAAAAATTCATGGGTATATGATCGGGTATGTAGTTCGGGTATTTGGGTATGTTGTTTCGGGTAATCGGGTTGGGTATCACCTAATCCCAGACCCGACCCAAACCCACAATTTTTTTTAAACTAATCCCAAACCCGACACAATACCTGTCGGGTTACAAAAAATAGTCATTTTTTCTTCGATTTTTATATAGCACTATGGTACTCGTTGGAAAGATAATAAAACGCTCGTTAATTTGGTGTAATTTATTTCTTTAAAAAATCTCGTATATAAGAGTGAAGGGATAGGGAGCCTAATCCAAGAGGCATCCCTATCCCCACAAACAAGATCCTCGCGCCAGGCCACGGCGCAGGGATCTACTCGCGCGGGAGCAAGCAGTCAACAACCTCGCGCGTCAAGACAGCTGATAAGCAACAAACAATACCTTATACGCGCGTACCAGCACGCGCGGAATCTTCCCTTAACACTTTTCATACGAGGTACGAAGGACAACAAAAGGAAGATTCACAAAGATCTGTGTCAGAGTACACACGAACAGGAGAATGACATGTGGCAGATAGTACAAAAGCTAAACGGCTCTACTGTACACTGTCATCAACAGTGACCAGCAGGCATACCTCGCCAACAGTCAAACGACACAGGTAGCCTCAGCACTGTAGCAAGTACAACATCACTGTACACCAACAGAAACTTGCCACGTGTCCAGCTATAACAACGACCACACTGTAGCATGACGTCATCAACAGTAATCGGCCGCTTCCCGCCAATTTCAGAAGGAACATGGACTTGGGCCTCAGTTGGGCCCAAGCCGATGGTATCACCGGTGGGCCTTTCCATGCAGCCCACCATTATGCCTATAAATAGGAATAGGTTTCTCCTTGTAAGATCATTCAGAAAATAGCTCTCACAACTAGATATAATCCTTGTAATCATTCTCTCTCAATAATATTCCGGTGTTTACAGTGGACGTAGGTCATTACCGACCGAACCACTTATATCTTGTGTTCTCACACACTTCGTACGCACACTTCACCACAACTAAACTTTCAATCGGGTTACCATTACGGTTTGGGTAAAGGATTAAACCTGTAGTAACATAAGTATAAACCACCCAGTGATTAGTATTAATCACCGTGTTACTTATTGTTTCTTCATTGGCGCCATCCAACGGTTAGAACAGCTTTATTCACTCATCTTTTAACCCACCCATGGCTAAACCCAACCCTAATACTTCTGTCCTTAACCAAACCGGGGACGTCGATGCTCAGTCCCCGGAAAACCGAAACACACCACACACTGTCGTCAAACAACCCACTTCACGTTTCGAGCAACCGGATCTCGAGATCCGTGATGTAGACTCGGATGATGACAGTGACGGCGGTTCTGAGGAGGACCCAGACCAGTGGCTCCTTCGTCAGAACGCCAAAAGTGCTGCGATATACCAACGAAAACTCTTGCAACAAGCCAAGAAGAAGGGTAAAGCCCTTACTTATGATACCCCATCCAAAAAGGGGTACATCAAGAAAGGCTCGGCCACTCACGATGACGGTCGTAGCGGGGAACTCGGCGGAGACGCCAGGGTTCGGGGCTGCGCGAAGTCACGTGATGAACCGGATGGCTATGAGTCGTCTAGCAGCAACTCTGACCACAATGGAAAGAAACACCGTCACCGTTCGCGTCATAATGATGAGGACGATGACTTGGTCAGGCCGTTTAGACCAAAAGCTTTCGCCGAAAAATCAATGTTTGTCGCTCGCATAGCGACAGCCAATATACCAAGGAAAGCTAAGCTTCCTAGCAGCATCGGTAGATACGATGGCCTGCGTGACCCGGACGACCATGTGCATGACTTTGAGTGCGCAGGTATGTCGGTAGACTGGCCCGTCCAGGTCTGGTGCCATTTGTTCGCCCAGACTTTAACCGACGCAGCCAGGGTCTGGTTCGACAGCCTCCCCGCGGGGAGCGTTAAGGACTTCGACGACCTCACTGACAAGTTTGGAAATCAGTTTTCACACTTGCGCAAGCACAAGAAGGATAAGGCGCACATTTTGTTATGCCGCCGACATGATCATGAATCCATCGAAGACTTCATAGTTCGATTCAACAAGGAGGCTTTGCAAATAGGCTGCGGGGAATAACTTACCCGAGCAGCATTCATACATAACGTTCGGAGCCCAGAACTAATGAAATGCCTTACGGGCAAAGATGGCATTCCGGAGTCCTAGGATGAACTCATCCACTCCGCGAAAATATATGCCTCCTCCGAAAAATCTTTCAACCAGATGCACGGCTTCCAACTGCAACACCATAATAATAATAATAAACACAAAAACAAATCTGTTTGGAGCCGCATCTCGGGCACGGCTGACGAGGGGAAATACTCCCCCGCGGGCGATGCCTGCCAACTCATCAATAACAAGCAATCGCGAGACCAGCGTGGACATTCGAAGAAAAACCACGATTGGACCCCGCTAACAAAGACACCATCCCAGGTCCTGAAAACAGAGCAGGTCACGCTGAAAGAAGCCAACCCCTTGGGGAAACGGAGGGACGTGGACCGAAGCAAGTTTTGTGAGTATCACAACGACTTTGATCACCTCACAGACAACTGTTACAGCCTGAAGATGAAGATCGAGGCCGCGCTGAAATCGGGACAGCTCGGTCACATAGTAAAAAACGTCCACCGCACTGGCAAGGGTAATGCGGGCGACGAAAATCAAGGGGAGGGGTCGCGAAAGAAAATCCGGGACCTTAACACTCATGCCGCCACACTCGTCACTCGCCATCACTGCAACATGACTAAGCGTGGCAAGAACACCCAGCATGGCAAGCGCACCCGCCTACAACCATTCGATGACTCATGGAAAGAGGCCGATGTTCTCATGCCAAAGGTCAGAGGCGGCGCTTCCTGCACCGCTCCACTAGTCATAACCGCCGTTTTCGGACACTACCGAACGCGGTACATGTTTTTAGACGGTGGCAGCAGCACCGATATCATGTATGAGCAGTGTTTTCAACAACTGGATGCAGAAGACAAGGCAAAACTCGTACTAGTCAATGAGCCAATCTCAGGTTTCATTCATGAGACCATCATGCCGCGGGGCATGCTCTCCCTGCCAGTCACATGGTCTGATGGCACCCACGAGCGCACGGAGATATGTGACTTTATGGTTCTGCCAACCACCTCCAATCATGATATTCTATTGGGACGGGAAGGCATCGCGCGCTTTAACGCCAATGCTTCAACGGCGCACGCGATGGTCGGCTTCCCAACCAAGACAGGTATTGCCTTCATCAGAACCAATAAAGATTGCCACACCACTGAAACCGCCAAGCCTCCAAAGATGGTCAAAACAAATGCCCGCACTGATCCGGAAAAATGGGCACTAAACCCCAAATTTCCGGAGCAAACGGTGGTCATTGGCCATGAAATCTCCGAAACCATACGCAATCACTTGAAACAACTTCTGATCAGCAACATGGACGTCTTCGCGTGGCAACCAGCAGACATGGTCGGTGTTCCTCGCGAAATAGCGGAACACAAGTTTAACGTCTATCGCTCCGTAGAACCCATAGTGCAAAAGAAGCGCAGTATGGGCCCGGAGAAAACAAAGGCCATGAACGAACAAGTCACCGAGCTGCTCAACGCGGGCATCCTTCGCCCTATCAGATACCAAACGTGGGTAGCCAATCCTGTTATGGTCGCCAAAGCCAATGGAGGCTGGCGCATGTGCGTCGATTACAAGGACCTCAACAAGGCGTGTCCCAAAGACTGCTACCCTCTGCCAGAAATTGATCTAAAGGTGGATTCCCTCGCCCCATACCGGTTCAAATGCTTCTTGGATGCATACAAAGGCTACCACCAGATCCAAATGGGCAAAGAAGATGAAGATAAAACGGCGTTCCGCACAGACGCGGGCATCTTCTGTTACACCAAGATGCCTTTCGGTCTGAAAAACGCGGGCGCCACATACCAACGTCTTATGGACACGACCTTCATTAATGAAATCGGCGTACGACTTGAAGTGTATGTTGATGAGTTGGTCATCAAGAGCAAGGAAGAAAGTGACATGCTTCGGGATATCCAACAGACGTTCAATCAATTGCGCAAAGTGCGCATGAAGTTGAATCTGAGCAAATGTTCATTTGGGATGGAAGAAGGCAAATTTTTAGGCGTCATTGTAACGCGGGACGGTTTCCGCGCCAACCCAGAAAAAGTACAAGCTATCGAGAGAATGCCATCTCCCGCTTCCGTCAAAGAAGTACAGACACTAATGGGCCGCCTCGTGGCCCTAAACCGATTCTTGTCCAACTACGCTTCAAAGTCGTTCCCGTTCGTGAACACTTTGAAGAACTGTTTAAAGAAGAGCAACTTCCGCTGGACCCCAGAGGCGGAATCAGCATTCCAGGCTATGAAGCAGTGCCTAATGAACCTTCCGACACTAACAGCGTCGCTTCCTAAAGAACCGCTTACAGTTTACCTCTCTGTCACGGAGCGGGCGATAGGCGCAGTTCTAATGGTCGAGCGCAAAGGAGTGCAAACAACAATTTATTACGTCAGCCGCACACTGTTAGACGCAGAAACAAGGTATACAATAATGGAAAAGCTGGTTCTAGCACTTGTCCATGCATCTAGAAGGCTGCGCAGATACTTTCAAGGCCACCCGATAAACGTCCTCACGGACTATCGGATAAACGACATTCTCGCCAAACCCGAACTGTCTGGCCGCCTGGAAAAATGGGCCATCGAGCTGGGGGAGCATATGATCAATTACAAACCCCGGCCCGCAAGTAAAGGCCAGATACTCGCGGACTTCGCCACGGAGATACCGGCAGACCAAGTTCAAGAATGCAAAGCTAAAGAATCACCCGCGCCAGCGCACGACCCGTCGCAAAAATGGTCCCTATTCACAGACGGGGCCTCCAATGACGCCGGCGCCGGCGCAGGACTACGCCTCATCAGCCCAGATAAACACGAGTTCAAGTACGCCATCCGCCTCGATTTTAAAAGCACAAACAACGAGGCGGAATACGAAGTGTTGCTGGCAGGCCTCCGCATTGCGGAAAAAATGGGGGCCAGGCACGTGGAGGCACACGTCGACTCATTGCTTGTCGCGCGACAGATCAATGGATCATATGATGCAAAGGACAAAATCATGGCCCTGTACCTAGAACAAGCCAAACAACTCATGCGACGGTTCGACTCATGCACCGTCGAACACATCCGGCGCAGTGAGAACAAGCCAGCCGATGCGCTGAGTAAAATGGCATCCACAGTCTTTGCACACATGGCCAAAGAGGTACGAGTTGATGTCCTTGAAAAACCATCTGTTCCGCTGTGACAAGTCCATGTCATCCAAACAGGCAACGCGTCCTGGATGACCCCGATCAAAGCCTTCTTATCTTTCGGCATCCTGCCTGATGACAAATCAGAGGCCCGAAAGATCCAACACAAGGCTTTACATTACCAACTCATAGACGGCACTCTGTACTGCCGATCTTACCTAGGGCCACTATTACGATGTGTAGACTCCGCAGACACCTCCATCCTCCTCAGAGACATACATGAGGGAATATGCGGAATACACGCCGGCCCAAGGATGGTAGTAGCGAAATTGATGAACGCAGGGTACTATTGGCCGGGCATGCACGTGGACGCGGTCAACGAGTTGCGCAAGTGCGACAGTTGCCAGCGCCACGCTCCGAACACCTTGCGCCCCAAGAACAATTTGGTGCCCGTTACAGCGGCATGGCCGTTCCAGAAATGGGCCGTCGACTTGGTCGGACCATTCCCAACGGCCCCGGGTAACGTCAGATACCTAATCGTCGCCATCGACTACTTCACCAAGTGGGTCGAGGCAAAGCCTCTAGCCAAGATCGATGGCGCACACGTCAAGAAATTCCTTTGGGAGTTCATTATCTGCCGATTTGGTTTGCCGATGCAGCTGGTCAGCGACAACGGCACACAATTTGAAGACCAATCCCTTCAAGAATGGTTGGCTCAAATGGGTATAAAACAAATATTCACATCAGTTGCGCATCCGCAAGGCAACGACCAACTTGAAAGGGCCAATCGCACAATTGTCGAAGGCATCAAGACAAGGCTCGGAACCAAGAGGACAGGGTGGGTAGATGAACTGCCGCATGTTTTATGGGCCTACCGCACCCTCACAAAAACAAGCAACGGTGAAACGCCGTTCAGCTTAACATACGGTTCCGAGGCGGTGATTCCCGCAGAAATGACTTATCCTACCGCGAGAGTATTAATGGCCGCAACAACGGACAACGACAACGAACTCCGCATGAACCTTGACCTGTTAGAAGAACACCGCGATCTTGCGGCAATAAAAGAGGCAAGATACAAAACTCAGCTGGAACAATACTACAACAAGCGCGTCAAAGAACTTACGTTCAAGATTGGGGACTACGTTTTCCGCAACAACGAAGCCTCTAACGCCGAAAAGCCAGGGAAACTAGCTCCGACTTGGGAAGGGCCATACAAAATACAAGAGGTGCTAGGCAAAGGCGCCTACGCGCTGGAAAGACTAGATGGTACCCCCCATCCCACGATCTTGGAACGGCGCACAGTTGCGACGCTGTTACTTGTAAACTTGTAACATGGCTACACATGCCATACTATCAATGAAAAAGTTTCATATCTATCTGTGTTTCTACTTGTTTTTCCGCGCCAGGGTCTTCAAGACTTAGGCAAAATCCTGTCGGACCAAAACCGCGGACCAACGTAGTAAAATAAGCCTTCAAGTGTCTTGGGCACGTCGGGCTTATACATCTTACACTTGGACGACGCGCAAACGGTCTTCAAGACAGATTTACTTGTCGGACCTGTCAGCCCGCTTAACACATGTGCGCGCATAATCCCTTGTCTTCAAGAACTGTTACACAGCCCGGACAAGAGGAGGGCGCGCCACACAAAACGCGGCCAAAGGTCTTCTAGGCAAGGCTCCTACGCGCCTAACTCGGACTTAATGGCACAAGTCGCACTCCGCTACAGTCTTCAAGGCAAAAGTACAACACTAAGACGCCGAACTGTCTAGCCTAGCGCGCGCCCTAACTTATACTTACACACCGGGTGACGACTTGGTTAAATAAGTAAGGTTGGAGCGAGAACAAACACGATATAACAAACTGATAATTTCATTAAAAGAGGGACTTAAAAACCCTTCATATTTACAAGAAAGCTAAAATACAAAATACAAGTACAGCGCCTACTCGCTATGCGCTCCAGAGGGACCCCCGCCAGAAGCCCTCGCCAACTCGTCAGATTTGTCGATAAAGTATTTCAGGGCAGCAAGGGGATCCGCGTTGTTATTGCAATCAGCCATGACCTGGAGGATAGGGAAGTCAACCTCTTCAAACTTGGCCAATTCCGCCTCATACTCCTCCTTCAGCGGCTTCCCATAGTGTTCGGCATCCTCAAGTCGCCCATCACTTTGGGCATGCAAGAAACCATATGCATAACCCTCGCCGTACCCAAAAGCTTGTGCGGCGGCGGCAATGGCGGCAACTTGATCGCCCAGCTTGGGCTCCTGCCAGAACCTTTTGAAGACCTAGAGGGAAGACAAAAAAGTTAGCAAATCAATTGCAAATAAGCATCAGTAACAAAGAACGCGCAAAGGCTTACCCCATTCATTCCATCCGTCATCAGCCAATGAATGGAATTCTGCATCTGGGTCTGAGCAGTAACCGCTTTGTTGGATCAGTTTGCTCTTTTGTTTAAGTAAGAACTTGCTATCTTTGACACTTAAGTGTTTAGCAAGCCCTTGTATATCAGATTATAAGCACAGCGGAATGTATAAGTTAAAGCAACACTTTTTATACTTAGGAAGAGTTATTACTCCCCCTAGATGATTGAAACTAATAATGACAAGTATTTATTATGAATCTAGGCAGTAAATGAGAATTAGATACTTAGACAGATTCACAATAAATACTGAAATGGAATAGAACAGTGAAAGTGTTTGAAGGATTTTTCTATTAAAATCAATGTCTAAAATAGAAGGTTGAAGCCTCCTATTTATAGACGTTTACATACATGTATCTTGCCCAAAAAGCAAGTACAGAAACATCAGAAACAAGTTGCACAAGTTGCAACATTGAAACTAACAAATACAGCTAAAAGTAATAATAAACAATAAAACTACTGATACAAAAGGTGGTGGAAAATATCTGATGCTAAGTGCTGATGAATGACAAACTACTGATGAGTAGTTTGTCTTCAGTAGTTCTGAAGTGAACTTGTCTGGTTTGGACTTCAGAACTTCTGATGAAGTTTCTTCTTCAGCACTTCTCATATCTTCTCTTCAGCAGTTTCTTGTTTTCTCTTCAGTACTTCTATACTTACGCAAAATGACAGAAGTGAATTAGACTAAGGTTTCCAAAAGTGGTTTCACCAATCCTCTTTGTCCTAACAATCTCCCCCTGGATTGATGAAGCCAAAACCTTACTAATTCCTTATGATTTTCTTCTGTCTTGAACAATCTTCCATATCTCTTTGTACATGGTGTAACATCACGCATTTAATACTTGTACGTTACGCACCGACATTTAATAAAACGTCAAGTTTCATATTTACCCTCGCAATTATAATTATCGTCGCATTTATTATTTTTGTCGTTATATGGAACCCTAATAATATGTATATTATTATATATATGTGTGTGAATATGAAATAAAATCAAAAAAAAATAAACTGCCTTGGCCGGGGTTCGAACCCGCGCCAAGAACCGGCTCAACAAACACACATGCACAAACCAACTGGGCTGAGCCCGTTTCTTGTTTAAACCCAGACAAACATAAAACTTATACGCGAATTAAAATCCTCACAGTTGACAATAAAAGTCAACTGTGGGATTACCTTGTTGCCCAATCCAAGAATTAACGCGTTATTATGCTATCTATGGTAACCTCGTGCTAATACCGGCCCATTATAACATGATTGAACAACAATTACACGGCAATTGTGCCCTAATCTTCTTAATTGGCCGCGTATTATCTTATGGAAAGTCAACGAACCAATTAACCCAAACCCTAATCAATCAGTATAAATAGAGGCCTTCTGGACCTTGTACAATCGCTCATACCTCTCCCTCAATCTCTATTACTCTCTATTACTGCCTTAATCGTTGATTATTGTTCGTGGTTGACTTTTCTCATTGACCCGATCATAATCATCCTTACAACACTGTGAGTTCGATTTTGTTGTTTGGTTTAGTTCATCGGCATCCAAGCAACAATAGCCCCAACATTAATCGGGCTATTGTTGCCTGAATCGTCTGATTAATAATCTAGGGTTCATCGCGTTTGAATTTGGGGATAAACCAATATTTGCATATGTTATTTAATAATTGAAACCAGAAGTCATCACAACCACCGGCCTAGGCCAGGTGGTTGAGACGCTTGTTTGACTCTGAGGTCACCCGGGTTCGAGTCCCGGCACTGACCAGTTGTTTTGCACCTTTTTCATTTCTTTTCTTTTTAAACCATATAATTAATTATACATATATATTAATCCTTTAAATCTTTTAAAATTCTTTTTAAATACCTAAACTCTTTTATAAACTCTATAAAAATTATTATTAGTTAATCTGATATAAAAGATTTATTTACAACTTTTATTTTTCAGAAATTCTTTTATTTAATATTTATAATAATTAAATCATTTTTATACTATTATAATTATAAAAATCCATTATTATATCAAAACAGTTTATTTAAATTCTCCAAAAATTATCCTAACTTTTTATAAAGTTAAACTTTACTGAAATAATTTTTAATTCAGTAAAATCATTTATTTATTATTTTTAATCAATTTTTGTAAGATTTAATCATATTTAATTCATAATAAATCCAATTTTCATCATTTTTACACCAAAATTTTACACAAATTATTTTTAATCATTTAGAACAGAAATATGATTTTTAAAAATAGATTTCTTTAATTTTAGTATTTTTGAATATTAAAGTTAATAATTGGCTATTTATAAATAAATAGATTTAAAAATCTATTTAAAATGAAATAATTTTATAAAAATTATTTTATTGCTTCAAACACTTTATTGTACTCATTCAAAAATTCAAACTTTATAAAAAGACTATTTTTCATTAATTATCCAATTTTCTTTATTAAATTAACATTTTTAAATTAAAATTAACAATTGATTATCCCCAAATCGAAACCCTAGGATACACATATTAGTTACATAGACTTAGACTTATTATATATTACCTCATTATAGGGTAATATTTGGCATCACTTTGGGCAACACAATTATCATATCTTTCAAACAAGTTAACATTTGCTAAGGTGAGTTTACATAGCCCCTTTTATCACCACTTTTTGGGGTGAAACATGTTATAACACTTTTCATTGCAATTCAATCATCAATGTGTTTGTGTGTTTTCTATGTTGCATATTGTCTTGAACATGATTAGAGTAAGCACATTCTAGCATAATCATTAACATTGATCAGCCGACGGTATACATTGATAGATCTATTGGACTGACAATCCCACCCGGATACGTGCCTCCTACCAAGGTTACGTGGGTGTTTGTTATCGCATAACATATTGGGACCATAAGTGTATGGTATGTATCATTTTATAACAGTCAGCAGGGTTGATTATGCACTCGATTTATTTCTAATATGTTTCTCACATATGGGCTAGATTAACATGACACATGAATTGCTTAACATTTTATTCATTTATCATCAAAAACCTATGTAATTCTCACCAACTTATGTTGACCCAAAATACTTTCAAAATTAACATGTTTCAGGTAACAATGAAGCTGAGGCTTGAGTTAGCATGAGGATTTAGCTTGAAGTTTATTTGAAGTTTTTGAAGTTATTATTTGGATGTTATGTATTTAAATTCTTAGACATTATTTCACATTTTGGATATTATGTTTGAATAAATTATTTAAAATTTATATTATACCATGTGCTACTGAAAACAATCATCAATACGTGGCACCCCGATGTTTCCGCCATCGGTTGGGGTGTTACACATGGTGTTCTTGAGCTGGTTTAACTGTCCATCAGATAGAGATCCTCTCTGTGGTTCCAGATGTTGAATTGTGAAAAGGTCTTGTGTTGACAGTTTCTTTAGATCACTGATCTTCTTGTAAGCCCTGCTTGAAAGGTCTCTTCTTGTCAACAATACTGAGTTGTTATCAGTAAGTGACCATCTGATGATAGGTACCTTTGACTTGTTAAAGTCAGAGGAATAGGGAACCAGACTTGTCCCTAGGGTTGATGATCCTGAGTGTTGGATGCTTTCTGTTTCAGTTAACCTCAGGTGGGAGTCTCTTCCTTGTTGTTGTTGTTGCATATCAGGCATCTGAATAGTTGGGAGATGGTGTTCAGTCACTACCTTGGTATGCATCTTGTCTTTGATAGTCTTTTGGATTTGGTAGGCAAAAGTGGAAGGATCCCTGAATTGTGTTAACAGAGGTTTCTCCTCAATGTCAACATCTGAATGGACTATTGAACTTCCTTCAAGTAGTACCATTTTGAAATCAGTTTTGACATTGTCCTCTGCTTTCTTTCTTTGATTAGCAGGCCTTCTTGTTGATACACCAGAAGTTCTAACTACTGATCTTGAAGGATCAGCAGTTTGAAACTTCTCTGGATTTGCAGCCTTGGCAGCCTTGTATTTTCTATAAGTATCCATCAGTCTTTCTTCTTTCCATCTGGATACTGAGGCTTTTGAACCATAGCCCTCTACTACTAATTCATCTATCATCTGGGCTCTCTTGGCCTTTCCTTCTTTACTTGTGGCCAGTTTGTCTGCAAGCAGTTGTGCCCTTCTTGTCAGCTCTTGCACAGAGAGTCCCTTGAGTGTGTAGGCTTTAGTCTTGCTGTTTTTGGTGATGTAAGACATCAGTTGTTGTCTTTTGTCTTCTTCAGCAACATAGTCAATTTCAGCCTGTCTCTCCAGTTCAGCTTGATAAGCCTGTAGCTTCTCTTCAAACTCTAAATCATCCCTTTGTTCCAGACTTTTCCAAATCTGGTCTTCCTTGGCTTTTTGTTGAACTGCCTTTAACCTCTGCTCAAGAAGTTCAGTTGATTGAGAGATTGGAGCAGGGGTTAGGACAGTCATGGTAGTGGTTGTTGTAGGCCTTGGAGGAGCAGAAGTTGGTTTGATTTGTTCAGTGGATCTGAAAGGTTCAGTAGTTTGAGGTTTGGAAGTGTTAACCTCTGATGGGTTGACAACTGCTGATGGTTTGTCAACTACTGAAGGATTGTCTTCAGTACTTTCTGATTCTTCATCAGAACTTTTGCCATCAGAAGTTTCTTCATTATGCCTTAGGGATTCTTCAGAGGTTTGGGTCTCATCTTCTTTTTCTGTGGCTTCAATTTCTTCCACTGAGACACCAAACTGTTTGGCCAGTTTTTCTTTCCTGGCTTGATCCTTCTGATCTCTTTCAAGGATGGCCACTCTTGCCCTTATCCTGGCTTGGAATGACTCCTTAGGTTCCCTGATTTTCTCCCCCTTTTTGGATTCATCAAGTTTAAGTTTAGAGGTTGAGGGTTGGGAGAATTGACCTTGAAGATTAGCAATCTGTTTGCTGTTGAATTCTATCTTGTTGGACAGATCATTCATCTTTGTCTTGATCACTCCAAATTGATTCTTGATTGACAGCTCCAAGTTAGCTGTGTATGTTTGGAAGTGATTCTTGATGAGTGTGTTCATCATGTGGTACAGGGGACCCTCTGGGCTACATAGCTGGTTCAAGTCTATGCTTGTTTGCCCAGGGAATTGGGTAGGCATTTGTTGTGAAGGGTGTGTTTTTGGGAGATCCTCATGTTGTACAGAGGATGCCACTCTAGGGGTTTTAGGGATTGAGTGGACTTTAACCTGTGCAGGGGTGACTGGCTTCTTGAGCTTGGATACCCCTGAAACAGGACCTTCATAAAGTGCCGTCAATTCAGTAGTTTTAGTTTTTGAAACATCATCCAAATTAATGGAATCATCTGAATCCCTGATGTTGTCCTCATTGAGGACTGTCTCAGTTAAATCATGAGCTGAGCCCAACTCAGTTCTCTCATGAACCTCTTGTTCTTGGTTCTGAGGATTTCCTACTTCAGGCATTAAGCCTTCATCAGTAGTTGCCACATCTGAGATCTTAGCTATATTACTTCTATCCTCAGATCCACCACTGGGTGGTAACTGAGTAGTAGCAGCCTCAGATGCCCCAAGAGTCTCTAAAATTGGGCTTAAAGACTCTGGTCCACCCTCATCTCTTGGGATAGGGCTAGAGATGTCCACATCCATGTCTGATGTTGTGGTTATGTCCCCTGTTTGTTGTGGTTGTAGGGGACTGACATAATCAGATGGGACTTTCTCTTTTAGCCCAGAGAGAAGTTTGGCAATCTCTATTGCCTCTGGTTCAGAAATTTGAGGGGTTGGTTTAGTAGTTTGGGCAATAGGTGAAATTAGTTGGTCAGCAGTTTCAAAAGAAGAGTGAGTTTCAATAGTTTTTCTAAGTCTTTTTCTTTTGAATAAGATAGTTATGGGTGCTCTTGGTGGGGTTTGAGATGGATGAGACTGAGAGGGTGTTTCAGTCTCACCTATTTGAAGAGCAGATTGCTCTTGAGCATGTTCAGGCATCTCAACCTTCTGAATAGCTTTTCTTTTGGGTTGGTGGGTTTTTGTCTTTGTTGGCTTGGGCTGTTTGGCTTTTGGTGGTGTGAGTTTGGAAGATGTGGGCTTCAGGGGGACTTGTTGTTCTCCCTGATCATCTTCTGGCCAGGTAGCCGGTTTGTTATGCCTAGAGTATGCTTGTGAGGTTAATGGATTTAAAGTTGAAACTTCTCCCACAAGCACCTCATTACCCAGTTCCCCTATTATGCATTGCATAATGAACCTTGGGTATAACAAAAACTTTTTCTTGGTATTATTATGATGTAACACCAACTCATTGAAAAATAGTTTTGATGCCCTGAATTTGGTTTCATTCACTATGGAATGAAATATTGGTTGAAAAGTGGAGGGCATCTGGTCATAAGACCCTGTTTTTGGACTCAAACACATAATAATATAATGAAACAAAAGCTTGTATTTTGGTTCAAAATATTTTTTGAAAATAGTAGCATGGGAGAGAGTACCTTGATAACCACACTCTGTCATGGTTAGGTGAATATCAGAGTTAGCAATATGATCTGGAGCAGTTACATCATTCAGGCCCAGTCTTGTTGCCAGTATGGCCGGTGTGATGGTCAGTGGTTTCCCTTTTATTCTTGAGTTGAGGGAAATGATTTCATCATCAGCCGTCACCGTCTCAGCATTTGCCCAGAACTCATTTAGAGTTTCAGTATGAATTGGTGGGTTTATTGTGAGAGTAGTAAAATATTGGGATTTTACGACAAGATCAATGATCTCATCGTATTGGGACCAGCCTTCTTGTTTTTCAAGAAAGGCCCTTTGATTGTGTCCCTGTTTTAGAACGAGAGCCATGTGGTTTGGGTTTTTATCGAACAGTTGATTTGCAGGTTTAGGTTATTGAGAGAGTTTTTGAGAGAGAAAGAGGGAAATTTTTGAGTTTGAAAGGATAAGTGTTGAAAAAAGATATTTATCAGAAGTTTTAACCGCTTGAATCTTCTTTATTAGAAGTTTTTAAGCCGCCTCGGTTAAAAATCTTTTTATCAGAAGTTTTAAACCGACTAGGTCAAAACCTTTGATGATGGGAAAAGTCAGATTTGCCCTTTTTTACTAAACTACTGATGAAGAATTATTTCATCAGTAGTTCCCATTTCCTCTTCAGTAGTTTTAAAAGCTGATGAGAAATGTTTTATAAATACTTTTATTCATAACTTCTGAAAGTTATTTTATCAGAAGTTTTACACTTTTCAGAAATTTTCCCATACTGATGTTTTGTTCATCAGTAGTTTCTCTCTTTTCAGAAGTTTTGTTTCAGACTTTTTGTCCTTTTTGTAAGTGAAAAATGAAAAATATGTGCAGAATAATAAAATAAACACTTACAAATTTAGCATCCCAAGCATGGATACTAACTTCTGAAATGTTGATGTGTCAAGGGGTTTTGTGAAGATGTCAGCTATTTGATTAGCTGTTGCTACATGCTTCACCTCAATCTTGCCTTTTTCATAGCAATCTCTTATGAAATGGTACCTGATCTCAATATGTTTGGTTTTTGAGAACTGTACAGGATTTTGAATGATGCTAATGGCAGATTTGCTGTCTACAAACAAAGGTGTCTTGGTTTCTTTGATTCCATAATCAAGAAGTTGATATTGGAGCCATTGTATCTGTGATGTACAACTTGCAGCTGCAATGTATTTAGCTTCAGCAGTTGAAGTTGCAACAGATGTTTGCTTCTTTGATTGCCATGACACTAGACAGTTACCCAAGAATTGACAACCACCAGATGTTGACTTTCTTGTCATCTTACACCCTGCATAGTCACTATCTGAAAAAGCTGATAACTTGGTATTGCTTGAAGCAGGATACCAAATTCCAAGTGTTGGAGTTCCTTTCAGATATCTGAAAATTCTTTTGACTGCTATAAGGTGTGATTCCCTTGGTGCTGATTGATATCTAGCACAGACACATGTTGAAAACATAATATCTGGTCTAGAAGTAGTTAGATATAAAAGGGAACCTATCATGCATCTGTACATGGTTTGATCAACCTGTTTTCCTTGATCATCAAGTTCAACTTGTGTGATTGGTGTCATGGGAGTGGAACATGATTTACAGTCTTTTAAAGAAAATTTGTTTAATAATTCTTTAACATATTTTGATTGATGTATAAAAGTTCCATTTGTTTGTTGCTTGATCTGCAGTCCCAGAAAGTACTGCAGTTCTCCCATGGTACTCATCTCAAATTTTGATTGCATGAGTTTCTTAAAATCATCACACAGTTTTGTGTTTGTTGAACCAAAAATGATATCATCAACATAAATTTGAACAAGTAGGACATGATTTCCAATATGTTTAATGAAAAGAGTTTTATCAATGGCACCTCTTGTAAAGTTATTTTTGAGTAAAAAGGTGGAGAGTGTATCATACCAGGTTCTTGGAGCCTGTTTGAGCCCATAAAGAGCTTTGTCCAGTCTGTACACCCACTCAGGATGAGAAGGATCCTCAAACCCAGGTGGCTGACAGACATACACTTCCTCTTTTATTTTTCCATACAAAAATGCACTCTTTACATCCATTTGATAAACTTTAATTTTGTTGGAAATGGCATAGGCCAGAAATAACCTGATGGCCTCAAGCCTTGCAACTGGAGCAAAGGTTTCATCATAGTCAATTCCCTCTTCTTGAGAGTACCCTTGAACTACCAGTCTTGCCTTGTTCTTGATTATCATACCAGCTTCATCTTGTTTGTTCCTGAAAACCCATCTTGTGCCAATTGGTTGCTTGTTTGGAGGTAAGGGACAGATTTCCCAGACCTGTTGCTTGTTGAACTGAAGCAGTTCATCTTGCATAGCTTGCACCCAATTATTGTCTTTGAGGGCTTCCTGGTACTTCTTTGGTTCCAACTGTGAGATAAAGGCTGAAAATAGGCAAAAGTTGGAGAGCTGGTTTCTGGTAAGAACACCTGAAGCTATATCACCCATGATTTGATCAAGTGGATGATCTCTGTGTTCAATCAGTTGTTGTAAACCACTGACAGGTGTAGGTGGCTCATGTTCTTCAAACAAACTACTGAGGTCTATAATATCTGGTTCAGATGTTCCTTGATCCTCAGTAGTTGGATCTACTGAATCAGAAGTTTGAGTTTGTTCCTCAGTACTTGTTTGATCAGAAGTTTGGGGAACTTCTGATGATCTTAAAGTTGACTTGATAACTGTTTGAGGAGTCCATGGTGTGGGATCCTCATCATCAAACCTTTTGTCACCATAATAAGTAGGTTTTGATGAAGTAACAGCCTTCTCAGGACCAAAGTGGAAGTTGTCAAGGTCAAAAAGTTCAGCAGGATGTGCTGGAATAAGAGTGTGTTTTGACTCATTGAACTTGACATTCAATGTTTCTTCTACTATCCTGGTGTGAGAATTAAAAACCTTGTAGGCTTTTCTAGTTGAAGAGTAACCAAGAAAGTAACCTGAGTCAACTTTGGCAGCAAACTTTGAAATAGATTCTTTGATGTTCAAGATGAAACATTGACACCCAAAAGCCCTGAAAAAGGAGATAAGGGGCTTCATGCCATGAAGAACTTCATAGGCAGTCTTGGAATGTCTCTTGACCACAAGAACTCTATTCTGAACATAACATGATGTGTTAACTGCTTCTGCCCAAAAGTACAAGGGCAGTCCAGAATCAGCTAACATTGTTCTTGCTCCTTCTATTAAGGTTTTGTTCTTCCTTTCTACTACACCATTTTGTTCAGGAGTTCTGGGAACACTGTATTGTCTAATAATCCCTTTAGACAAACAGAATTCATCCAGAGTTTTGTTCCTGAACTCTGTCCCATTATCACTTTTAATGGTTTTGACAGGTAGAGAATATTGTTTCTCTACTTGTAGAATGAAGAACTTGATGATTTCAGCAGCCTCATCCTTGGAAAATAAGAAGAATACCCATGTGAATCTTGAGTAGTCATCAATGATGACTAAGCAGTACTTCTTCTTACCAAGGCTCATAATCTTGACAGGTCCAAATAAGTCCATATGGAGTAGTTGAAGACATGCAGTTGTTTTTGATTCTTCAATAGACTTATAGGAGGACTTATGCTGTTTTCCCTTTAAACAGGATACACAGTGTTCTTGACACTGGTATACTTTCAAAGGTAGACCTCTGACCAAGCCCATTTTTGTGACTTTATTTATGGTTTTAAAGTTCACATGGCCAAGTCTCCTGTGCCAGAGATCTGTTTCTGAAGTTGATGCCCTTGAGAAGAAACAGGCAGTGTTGTTCAATACTTTCTCTTTCTCAATGTCCACTGCATAGACATTGCCACATCTTTTGGCAATCAGCAAAGTATGATCTTCAATGATCTTCTCTATCAACTTCTGGCCTTCTGGTGAGATGATCTTGCATGCTGTCTTTGTGAAAAAGGAAGAATATCCTTTATCACACATTTGTGACACACTCAGCAAGTTGTATTCAAGGTTTTCAACCAGATTGACCTTGTCAAACTGTATTTTGCCAGAGGAGACATTGCCATGTCCTAGCACATATCCCTTAGCATTGTTCCCAAAGGATACAGATCCTTCTCTTTGGCTGATAAAATTGTTTATCAGGTATCTGCATCCAGTCATGTGCATAGAGCCTCCACTATCAACATACCATATGCTGTTTAAGCCCCTGGAAACTCTCTGCACACAATAGCAAATTAGTTAGATTTAGGAACCCAAGCCTGTTTGGCTTTGGGTTTGCTCTTGAGAACAGTTACAGTTTGTTCTTGACCAGGTTGAGAAATCCATATCTTTTTGGCAATGGATTTTTCATTAAGAACCATGGTGGTATCCTTTTCAGGACCACCATCAACCTTGGTCATCAGTAGTTGTACCAAGTTCATTAGTTTTTGAATCTCAGCAGTTTGTGAAACTGCTGATGAATCAGGTCTAACTACTGATAAAGAGTTTTGAGAAAAAGATTTTAGTTGAGATTTTATCTTTTTCTGAGAAAAGGTGTTTTCAGGTTGTTTCTTGGGATTAAAGGTTCTTTCATAATCATTTCTGATTTGATTTCCCACAACCTGTTGTTTAATTTTATGATTGAACTGAATTCCTTTTCTGTATCTACAAAACTCTGCTTTGTGGTTGAACAGACCACAAATTTCACACTCTTTTGCCTTTTGTTTTTGATCTAAAGGCAAATTTCTGACATTAGTATAAAGATTTTGCTCATCAGTAGTTTTCAGGGTCTCAACATCTGATGTAGATGAAACTACTGATGGCTTGTTGTCAGATTTTGTTAATACTTCTGAAGTACTTTCTTTGAAAATACCAGGATTTCTGTTTAGAAAGTTTTCATGGAAAGATGTGCAGTCTTTCCCTTCAGAAGTTTCATTTGAAACAATTTTTCTCCCATCTTCAGTAGTTTTGGGAGAGAAATCTGTTGGTGTTTCAACATGATGGTACCCTATGCCAAACTTAACATTTGTAGCACTCTGTTTGTTTAGCAATAGCTGGTACCCCTTACAAGAATCCACCCATTTTTCACAACTGATCTTGGTGTCAGCAAGCTCTTTTCTGACATTTCCAAGATCTTCTATCATCATTTTAATTTGTGCTTGGGTTTCAATAGCTGAGTTAGTTAATTTAGAGGCTTCTTTTGTTTTAGCAGTAAGTTTTCTCTCTAAATCACACTTCATCTGAGTGTATTTTCTTTCTAAATCATTGGCTTTTCCTTGTAAGTGCACATTTGTCTCTCTTATGAGAGCAAAAGTTTCTTTGCAAGAATTTGAGCAAAGTTTTGTCAAAGATTCTTTTGATACCTGTGACAATGCAGATTTTGAAGTACAGCCTTCAAATGCCATTAAGGCAAAGTTCTTTCTGCCATTGTCTGGTTCACCCCAGTTGATGTCAAACACCTTGTTGTCTGCATCAGGATTGCACTCTGTGGTGTCAAAAGGGAGACTGCTCCAGTCAACATACCCTGAGGTGAAAAGACTTTGTTGAGAGGGTTGTTGAGGCTGTGGAGGATGTTGAGCAGCTGGAAAGGGAGGGATTGATTGTTGGCTCTGCATCTGTTGAGCAGGCATTTGAACATATTGTACTTGTGGCATGTATTGCTGTTGAGGAGCTTGTGCCTGTACAAAATGAGCACTCCCTTGAGTTCCATTATTCCTATTATAATTGGGGTTAAAGTTATTTCCAGATTGTGATTGGTTAAAGCTAGAGTTTCTACACTCTCTAGCAAAGTGTCCCAACATCTGACACTTGTGACATCTCAATTTAGATTTGTCAAAACCAATTTTTGTATTACTGGTCAATCCTGGAAATTTCCTTCCTGACCTTTTATAAAACTTGTTAGTTTTAATGCTTAGCATGGCCAGTTGGTGTAAAATGTCCATTTCTTCTAAGTCATCACTGCTAAAGTTTTTCAAATCATCCATGATAAAACATAGATTATCAGCAGTTTGACTTTGGTCATCATTGTCATAACCTGGGAAAGATCTTTCTGATGAGATCCCAGTTGTTATGTCAATGTTGTCATAAGATCCATAGGAACAAGTTGGTGAGTCTTGTCCCAAAAGTGCTGTACTACCTGGTAGGTAGTCATCAGCAGTTTTACCAGTTGATTGTAATTTCTTCTTTTGATCAATTTCTCTCTCAAAAGTAAGTAATCTCCCATGGAGTTTTGTAAGAGTGAGGGAGCTAAAATCTGGTGAGGATCTTTAAACAATGGAGTATGTTTCCCATTTGTCTGGTAAAGACCTTAAAAATCTATGTAGCATAGATACTGTTGTATAGGTCTGACCATTTAACTTTAGCTTAGATATTAATGAGGAGAATCTTTCAAATTGTTGAGTTAAAGTTTCCCCATTAATGTGAGCAAATGTCTCATATTGTTGAGCTAAAATCTCTCTGGTGTTGGCAATCACCTCTTCAGTTCCTCCAAACTGTTCTTTAAGACAATCCCAGAGTTCTTTGGCACTTTCACAATGTAAAAGGCCAGAGTATATCTCATTTGGGGGAGCCATTGCCAACATAGAGAATGCTTTTGCATCTAGCTCAAGTTTTAGGAAATCATCATCTGTATAGTCTTTTGGTTCTTTAGGAACCTCAACTTTAGTTTCAAGATTTATGTTTACTGGTTTGTGAGGACCATATATCACAGATCTCCAACAACCTGTGTTGGTTTGTGACAAGGTATGTGCCATTCTCTTTTGCCATATGTTGTATTCATTTCTTACAAGCATGGCAGGTTTAGTAGCAGAACCAGTATTATGTGGATCCATTTTAAAGAGTATTGATTTGTCAGATGACTCTTTTAAGTGATGGATGTTGATAAAAAGTGAACCTTTGATCTTTTATTGAGTATCAATAAGAGCTTTGTGTCTGATTCTCAATTTGTTAGATTGATATCTGATCAGATAAACCAATGCTCTGATACCAATTGTTGGATCAGTTTGCTCTTTTGTTTAAGTAAGAACTTGCTATCTTTGACACTTAAGTGTTTAGCAAGCCCTTGTATATCAGATTATAAGCACAGCGGAATGTATAAGTTAAAGCAACACTTTTTATACTTAGGAAGAGTTATTACTCCCCCTAGATGATTGAAACTAATAATGACAAGTATTTATTATGAATCTAAGCAGTAAATGAGAATTAGATACTTAGACAGATTCACAATAAATACTGAAATGGAATAGAACAGTGAAAGTGTTTGAAGGATTTTTCTATTAAAATCAATGTCTAAAATAGAAGGTTGAAGCCTCCTATTTATAGACGTTTACATACATGTATCTTGCCCAAAAAGCAAGTACAGAAACATCAGAAACAAGTTGCACAAGTTGCAACATTGAAACTAACAAATACAGCTAAAAGTAATAATAAACAATAAAACTACTGATACAAAAGGCGGTGGAAAATATCTGATGCTAAGTGCTGATGAATGACAAACTACTGATGAGTAGTTTGTCTTCAGTAGTTCTGAAGTGAACTTGTCTGGTTTGGACTTCAGAACTTCTGATGAAGTTTCTTCTTCAGCACTTCTCATATCTTCTCTTCAGCAGTTTCTTGTTTTCTCTTCAGTACTTCTATACTTAGCCAAAATGACAGAAGTGAATTAGACTAAGGTTTCCAAAAGTGGTTTCACCAATCCTCTTTGTCCTAACACGCTTCCTCCAGTAAGTGTTGGGCCGCCTGGCACTCCTTGACGGCCGCAACACGCGCTTGATCAGAGGAGTCAAGGTCCCGCTCCAGATCTTCCTTAGCATTAAGGACCCGGACCTTCTCTTGCTCAATAAGAGAGACACGCTCAGTAGCTGCAACAAGAGCATCATCCTTGGATTCAAGCTCCTTGCGCATCTCCACATATTTAGCGGTCCTTTCGGTCAGGGCCTTGCTCTTTTCCTCAAATTTGCGGGTCACCGCCCGCCTCTCTTCCTGCGCCTCGGCCAGAGTCTCCTTCAACCGCATAGTTTCATCGTTAGCTTTCTTCCAAGACTCTGACCACCGGCGCCTCTCCGCAGCAGCATCCATCTCGAGCTTCGCCACCTTTGCTTCAGCTTCATGAGCACGGCGGCGATATTTTGAAATTTCTGCCTTGAAGGCAGCCTCCCTCTCAGCAAGGTCTGCCTTCTCCGCCTCCAGCTGCTCAAAATCTCGCTGCACCGCTGCATCCCGACGGCGAAGCGAATCCATCAATGATAGCTGAGTCGCCTGGTTTACACACAGAGCAGTTGACTCAGCAAATCTTGGTGGGTGCGCTCGTAGGGAGGCACCACCTCGCTAACAAATTCAAGGGCGGCCAGGGAGTTTGAAAACAAGGTATTCTCCCTGATCGCCCAGCGAGGGCGCCAGATGGCGTCACCACCAGCCCAACAGGAACCATCATAAACTCCTGTTGGCTTCCCACCAACCCTAGAGGACTCACGCCAGGTTTGGCGTGAGCCACCGCTAGCACCAGCAGCGCCCTGCTCCAAGAGCGCCCTTTCGAACCCATCAGATTCATGGGTCATCTCTTGGGTCTCAGCAGCAGCGCGCTCACGATCTTCGCGCTCCCTTAGAAGCCGAGCCTTCTCCTCAAGAAACTTTTGCTCTTGGAGGCGAAGACGCTCCGCCTCCGCCCGCTTCTCTGCCTCAGCCTTTCGTTTGGCCTCATTGGCAGCAGCAATCTTCGCAGCCTCAGCCCTCCGAAGGACTTCATCGGCCTCCGCCTGCTTCCTCGTAGCAGCGGCTAGCTTCTCAGCCTCAGCCTTTTGCAAGGCTTCATCGGCTTCCACCTGCTTTCGGGCCGCTTCTTGCTCCCTCCAAAGCCTCTCCTCCTCTAGCCGAGCCGCCTCCGCAGATGGAGACGCAGGAGGAGGGGTAGGGATGATCTTGGGCGACACTATCAAAGGAAAACAGAATGTTAAAAGGAAACTCAAAGACAAAATCTACAAGACAATAAGTGTTGCTTACCAGGGGTTTTCTTCTTTATCAGCTTCTGAAACAGAGGCTGTCGAGTTGGGGCAGCACTAATCCCCACAGAAAAAATGGGGGCGCTCTGATGTATTGTAAAATACATCTATTTCCTGTGTAAAGTTTGTACAGTTTTCGAGTCATTTAGATAGTGATTTCATTAGTTTTAGGCTTGTAGTTGTCTTTTTTATTTAGTATAAGTTTTTATATATTTTTATTAGTTTTGTGTCATTTTTATTACTTATGTATATATTTTATATTTTGTAGGTGTTCATAGACGTTGGAGCGTAAACGAGCAATTTTGGTCGAGTCAAGAACATCCGAGTTAAGAGCATGGAGCTAGAATGCTATATAATAATAATAATAATAATAATAATAATAATAATAATAATAATAATAATAATAATAATAATAAAAATAAAGTAGAAAAAAATATATATGAAAGTTCGGTGGGCTCGGCCCAACCTAAATACGAAATTAAAAGAATTGGTAATATGAAAATAGGGATATGGATATATATATATTAATAAAGTTTGACGGCAAATTGTGTGGCGCATAACATTCTTAGGGAGGAGTTTTATTATTATCATTAGAATTCGCCAAACATTCATTGGACAGAATATTCATTGGACAGCGAACTTCAATCGAAAAAAGGAGGGTAGCTTTGAAGGGAAGAAGGTATCGGGCGCGCTAAAGATATATTATTCGAAGACCCGGTGGTTTGTTTTATCGTTTTTATTTATTTAGAGACATGTTTATTATTGTTTTTCGAGACTCTATGACTATGTTTCTAATTATAATTATGAACTAGACTTTCATGGTTGCTTAGGTTTATGAAGTAGACACGTTATTTGCAGTATTTAATGATTTTTGGTTTTTAGTTTGATGTGTAGAATTACATGATTTTAATTCTATTGTTGGATTTGATATATGTGTGTTGGTGTTGATTTTATTTGAAGTTTGCTTATTGGTTTTATGGAACTAGGCATGTAGAGATACCCCCTAGGTCTAGAAATCAATCTAGTTCGTCAACCTAGGTTAGCGTGCTAGTATTTGGAGTTGGAGTACGACACAAGTATAGCAAACTAATATAATAAATTAACTAAGACGTCCAGTCCATTCTTGAGGGTGAGAAATCTAACTCGAGATTGTTAGGTAACTAACTAGGCATTGTTCGGTAGTTGGCAAGCGCTAGGGCGGGAGTCGCTACTTGTCCGTGTTTAGAGTTTTCCTAGGTTTTCTTCAGTGGAGTTTAAGTCTGCTTCATAGTTTGAGGGTTTTAATCCAGGAGAGGTTTTAATCTGATTTCTGTGGGATTTTGGTACGCTAGGGCGATCCAGATCCATCTTAGCATTTCTACACTTGTCCCGCCTTACGTCTAGTGAGCTATCTTTGACAGGAGGTTTATTAGATAAGAATAGGGTCTCAAGTTAATTACCAGATTCAGGATTTATTGCTAGTGTCTAGGGATTTTACCTAAGTAACCAACCTTCTTCCTATCCGATTTCTCCAAGTTCCTTGTTCCTATAAGCAACTAAAGTTATTTTATTTATATTTAGTTTCTTTTAAGTTTATAATTAGTAGTTTAAAATACCCCCCATATAAGTATATATTTATTTAGGCTAGTATTCGGTATAGGTTGTGATCTAGAGTTGTATTCGCGTCTTTGGGTTCGATACTCAGTCTTATCTGTTTACTGCTTTGCGACCGGTACACTTGCCGTGCGTGTGTAGTTTTTAGGTGAGTCGTTTTAATTAAAGCTTGTGTTATTTTTATATATATACATTTACACACATCAAGTTTTTGGCGCCGTTGCCGGGGAACGCAATTGGCACCCTTGAGAATTATCCGATCCGTTTCTGGTCTACTATTTTGTGAATAATTTTTGCTTTTATTATTATTTTTTTTCTTATTATTAATTTTGTTTATTCGTAGTAGATAATTTTTTTTATCATGTGCGAGATCTGCGAAGGACCCCACTTTACCATAAGATGCCCTCATTCATATTCATCGGGGTATTCCACGGATTATTATTCTAACACGTATTTGCAGCCGCAGCCATATCAGTCATACCAGCCTTCATACCCACAGGCTAACCAGTGGTTTAACCCTGCAACATCTGAGTCACTAGATAGAATAACAAGTCGGCTTGATCGTCTACAAGCAATGATGTATGAGGAAAGGCATGGTGGTAGCTCGTCAGAGTATCACCTAGCCAACATTTGTATCCACATCCCGATTATCGGGATGTCTCTTCTCACACTAGGCCTGACTTTGCCGCCCTTCTTGCTAAGCAAGACGCCTTCATTGCTAATCAACAGCTCATGCTCGAGGATATGCGTTCTTTGCTATCCATGCGCACCGACTATTTGAGGGAACAAGATGCGGCACTTGAGAGGCTACAGACTCAGGTGGATGAACTGAAGACTATAATGGACGTTGAAGTCCCACCTCCAGTTCAGCAGGTTAATTTTACATATGATGACCCAGACGAGATGGTAACACTTAGATTACCTGATTGTATTAGTCCCGTTGCTGAAACTGTTTGTCCTTACTCATCTGATTCTGTGCATGATTTAACTGACCCATATGATTCTTTACACTTGTCTTGTGAGGATGATATTTTGCAGGATTCAGGGTTAGAGCCAGAGACCATAATGGACGCCTTAGTCCCACCTTTGGTTCAGCAGGATGAGCAGCCTTGCCAGATCTCTAGTTCAACAGCATACCCTTGGGAGGCAGATGTCTGGAGTGATGATGAGGAGATAGAAAGGATAGCCTGGGACGCGCATAGGAAAGCCATGATGGAGAAGATAGGGGAGGCTGAGGAAGATATGGATTTTTTAGAATCCACAGGCTGGCTGTTTGAGGAAGAAGTGGTGGAAGAGGAAGACACCACTAACCTGCTTGAAGAAGCAGCTGATGGGGAAGTAGAGTTTGGTGACGAGTTAGTTGATTTGTCAGTTCCAGAAGTGGACAAAGATCTTGACCAAGTGTCACCAAACAAGGAAGATGAGAAAGAAGTAATGGTGGAAGAAGAAGAACACCTCGGCCGGCCCGTGCAGGTATTGGATATTACACTGCTATTAGTGCCACCACCATGGCCACCACCACGGGAGAAGGCGAAGAGGCATCTGGACCGACACAGGGTGAGGGTCAGGAGTTGCAGAGACAACAAGTCCCCTCATTACATGCCAAGAATAAGGTTTGGTCCAGGTAAATTTAAATATTGGTGGTCCGACCCATTTAAATCCGATAAAATATTTTTCAATTCCACTAATTTAATTTTTCTAAATAATATGGACCGGGTGGAATTAAATGGGTTGGATCGGGTCCAGATAAAAGAGAAGCCCCCTGATTAAGTTTAAGTGTGGGGAGGCTCTGTAGAGTTTGTAAATTTATATGTACACCTATTTATTTATTTTTTTTCTAGCTTTTCATTTTTTTTATTTGTGGTCTGTCAATCGGTAGTGGTTCATAGGTTTTTATTTTTTATTTTTTGTGTCTTTGAGTCTGTTTGCAAGTTTGCGTGTTTGCTTAGGTAAAGGAAATTTCACAATGAGCGGGTCCCATGTATTATCTTTATATATATTTTATGACTGGGAGTTTTGGTAAAGGTTTGGGTAATAAGAGAATTTTTCTTAAAAAAAAAATTAATTAATTAACTTTCTCTGAAAAAAGACTTTTAACGTAATGTGAGGAGTCTGGGCTGACCTGTTCGCCTCATGCGACCAGCTATTACCCCGGAAAGTTATTTTTTTTTCGCTTGCAACGCGTGTTGTGATCACCAGTGTCCTTCATGTTGAGCGAGAATCATAATTTTTTTTTGTCTACCCATTTGGTTCTACCACCATTCACCGCCATTTTGCCAAGCAGGTACGTCTTCTTGTTTGTTGTTATATTATGAGTCTAAGTTAGTAGTTTGAGTCTTTTTATTTTTGTGTGGTTCGGTATTATGCTCGGGTTTTGTTTGTTTCATTTTGTGCAGGTTTGGATTGTACCGCTCGTACTCAATCTTCATTCGGGCGATTCTGGAGCTGTACGTTATACTGAAGCAACCCGAGAGTTTACCACTGTGTCAAAGCCGATCGCGACCAAAATGCTATACGATCGAGTTGGTTTGGACTAGAGCTTACGAAGAAAAATTAACCAGCTAAGTCCTTCCCAATTTGCCCTCGTTTTTTTTTATTTTTGTATTCGGAATTTATTTTTTTATTTTGAGTCGTTCTCTATTCCTACATTGAGGGCAATGTAGAGTTTAAGTGTGGGGATGGGAAACTGTCGTTTAGTCTGTATATAAAGTCATTTTAAGTCAAAAAAAAAAAAATTGAAAAAAAAAAGTCCCTGATTTTGAAGTTTGCATTATATAAAATATGGAAAATGATAGGTAAAGTTAGGTGTCCGGTTTTCAAATAGTATGTATAATAAGAGATTAAAATTGATTGAAAACGTGTCTGATTTGGGATATGTGGGTAGGCTCGGCCGGTAGAAAGGTTTTCTTTGAAAAGTAATAAATTAATTATGTTAGGGTATTTTGTGGGTTCTCATCTAGGAGAAACGGGGAGACCGAAACCGCCAAAAATAGTATAAGAAGCACCGTTATAAGTAGAAAACCGTTAGAATTTCTAATCACTTAAAAAAAAATTAGAAATCAAAGCAAAAATGCTGAAGCTTAAGGTGCCTGGCCACTGGGATAGCGACTTGGATTGGTCACACCCTCTGAGTTAAGTATGCTGAGATGAAAAAAAAATGCAGAAGCTTAAGGTGCCTGGCCACTGGCATAGCGACTTGGATTGGTCACACCCTCTGAGTTAAGTATGCAAAAAAAAAAAAAAAAAAGTGATTTTAAATTCTCTTGGTTTTCTACATAAGACGGTTGGGAAATGGTCAATTGGTCGTTCCTTTAGCTTCATAAGCTTGAGGCGGGATTAGGAGGAACTGTGGCTTCCTTCGAGTGAAACCCTAGATAGACTAATCAACATGAACTTAACATAAATAAAAAGGGGCTTGGAAACCGGTGTGGGTTTAAGAGGATCAATATACCTGCAATCGCAATCAACACGTTAGTAGATTATTAATTACGTAACCTATATTTTGAAACTGGATGTAAACGTAACTGTGATTCCATAGCATAATTCTTTTTCAAGGACGAAAAAAAGATAAGTGTGGGGATATTTGATGTATTGTAAAATACATCTATTTCCTATGTAAAGTTTGTACAGTTTTCGAGTCATTTAGATAGTGATTTCATTAGTTTTAGGCTTGTAGTTGTCTTTTTTATTTAGTATAGGTTCTTATATATTTTTATTAGTTTTGTGTCATTTTTATTACTTATGTATATATTTTATATTTTGTAGGTGTTCATAGACGTTGGAGCGTAAACGAGCAATTTTGGTCGAGTCAAGAACATCCGAGTTAAGAGCATGGAGCTAGAATGCTATATATATTAATAATAATAATAATAATAATAATAATAATAATAATAAAAATAAAGTAGAAAAAAATATATATGAAAGTTCGGTGGGCTCGGCCCAACCTAAATACGAAATTAAAAGAATTGGTAATATGAAAATAGGGATATGGATATATATATATTAATAAAGTTTGACGGCAAATTGTGTGGCGCATAACATTCTTAGGGAGGAGTTTTATTATTATCATTAGAATTCGCCAAACATTCATTGGACAGAATATTCATTGGACAGCGAACTTCAATCGAAAAAAGGAGGGTAGCTTTGAAGGGAAGAAGGTATCGGGCGCGCTAAAGATATATTATTCGAAGACCCGGTGGTTTGTTTTATCGTTTTTATTTATTTAGAGACATGTTTATTATTGTTTTTCGAGACTCTATGACTATGTTTCTAATTATAATTATGAACTAGACTTTCATGGTTGCTTAGGTTTATGAAGTAGACACGTTATTTGCAGTATTTAATGATTTTTGGTTTTTAGTTTGATGTGTAGAATTACATGATTTTAATTCTATTGTTGGATTTGATATATGTGTGTTGGTGTTGATTTTATTTGAAGTTTGCTTATTGGTTTTATGGAACTAGGCATGTAGAGATACCCCCTAGGTCTAGAAATCAATCTAGTTCGTCAACCTAGGTTAGCGTGCTAGTATTTGGAGTTGGAGTACGACACAAGTATAACAAACTAATATAATAAATTAACTAAGACGTGCAGTCCATTCTTGAGGGTGAGAAATCTAACTCGAGATTGTTAGGTAACTAACTAGGCATTGTTCGGTAGTTGGCAAGCGCTAGGGCGGGAGTCGCTACTTGTCCGTGTTTAGAGTTTTCCTAGGTTTTCTTCAGTGGAGTTTAAGTCTGCTTCATAGTTTGAGGGTTTTAATCCAGGAGAGGTTTTAATCTGATTTCTGTGGGATTTTGGTACGCTAGGGCGATCCAGATCCATCTTAGCATTTCTACACTTGTCCCGCCTTACGTCTAGTGAGCTATCTTTGACAGGAGGTTTATTAGATAAGAATAGGGTCTCAAGTTAATTACCAGATACAGGATTTATTGCTAGTGTCTAGGGATTTTACCTAAGTAACCAACCTTCTTCCTATCCGATTTCTCCAAGTTCCTTGTTCCTATAAGCAACTAAAGTTATTTTATTTATATTTAGTTTCTTTTAAGTTTATAATTAGTAGTTTAAAATACCCCCCATATAAGTATATATTTATTTAGGCTAGTATTCGGTATAGGTTGTGATCTAGAGTTGTATTCGCGTCTTTGGGTTCGATACTCGGTCTTATCTGTTTACTGCTTTGCGACCGGTACACTTGTCGTGCGTGTGTAGTTTTTAGGTGAGTCGTTTTAATTAAAGCTTGTGTTATTTTTATATATATACATTTACACACATCACGCTCCCTCCTTGTTCCCTGGCAGAGGTGACCTTCTGCTTGCCAGCACCCTCAACAACAGTCTCTGGAGCCGCCACTGACTCAGGGATTTGAGTAGCATCCCCACTCCCGCCTTCACCAGTCAAGGCAGGAGACACATCCTCCACAGTGGCGGCACTGCTGGCCGCGGCGCTGTCTGATCGCGCCCTCTTCCTCCTCTCCAGCTGAGAGGACTCAGCCTCCTCTTCATCATCCGAGGGCGGCCCATCCTTCCGCCGTCGGCGTCCCTTCACAACCTCTCCTGCTGAAACGGAAGAACCCGAGTCAGAAAGAGCAACCTTTGCTCGATACCTATGTTTCCGCGGCTCGTGTTTCCAACGTCCATGCCCCGCGGATGGGTTCAGAGGCGGAACGACCTCTACTGAAGAATCAGTAGAATCATCTCCGAAAATGCTAATGACGAAGGGATCCAAAGACTCACCGGTTGTGTAATAAGGCTTGGGCGCGGTGGAGAGATCAGGGTAGTAGAAGCGGTCAGCAAACGCCTCTATACAAGAAGTCTGACCCTCCGCCACCGGCCTCCACTTAATACCCTTCTCTTCACGGCCAGCATAAAATTGGAACTTATCCACACCTGCAACAATAAACAATCAGGGAAATCACGCAAAAGTATAAAAGAAAAAAGGAAAGTACGTACCCTCTATTGCAATGTAGGGTTCCTTGCCCGCGCGGATACCAATGCGGCTCATCCCCAGAAGGAAAAAGATGCCTCCGTCAGGTTCTTGAATTCCAACTTGGTAGCGTTGGAGGTGAGGGTAACAAACCAAGCCTGCTTCTTGAAATCTTTGGGCACAGCCATGTCCGCCACGCGCTGCCCATCCCCTATAACCTTCCAGGGGAGACTAATGGGGATCACACCCCTCTTCACAAAGAAAAATTTCTCCTTCGCCCAATGCAAGGACTTAGGAGTATGAGTGGCCATAGGCGGCACCCTCGAGCACGGCTTGAACGAGAACCACATCTCGTCTTGCGCCATAAAGTAGAAGACATTGAACCGTTCAACGGTTGGTTAAATGTCCAAGGCGCGGCAAGAAGCCTCAAAGTGGACTAACCTCAGAAGCCCAAAGGCGGTTAGTTGTGTGGGCCCAACGCCGTAAGCCACCATGGTATCAATTTGGAAGCGGGTACACGGCAGGCGAAATCCACACTTAGTAAAGTGGTCTTCATACAGGGCCAGCCGACCGCTCTCGGCAGAAAGAACGGTGCTGGTCGGAGACGGAAGGGTAGGCTCCCACTCCGGCAGGATATTGTACATAGTAGAAAACTGATTAAAAGCATCCTGACTCCAAACACAATATGTGTTGGACATCAATTTCCTCTCCTTTATCTTGCCATGTTCGACAAGAACTTCCTCCTCCACCACCTCCTCCACAGCCGGCTCCATCCTAATATCCTCGACGGACGGAGATGGACTTACAGGAGCATCAGACATTTTGAAGACTAAAGTTGTCGGAAACTGGAAAATGTGACCGGAAAACTTGAAGATTCGCCGGAATCTTCAAGAGAATTTGAAGAACAAACAAACTTCAAAAACAGAAACAGCAAAACAAGAAAACAAACGAGAAAGAAGTTGAAGTTTCAACAATGAATCTTCAAGATCAACGAAATCTATGAAGATTAAACGGAAACTTCAAAGAACGGTGGCCGGAAAGTTGAGAGAAAAAGGAGAACAAGGAAGGAAGAAGAAGAAAGTTATGGGAATGTAACCGTTCACATAAGCCCTAATGAGGCTTATATACCCATCGCATTAATGGCAATGGGACCCCACCAAAGAGGCACTAACCGTCGCACCTTTTCAAATTCAAGAGGCAGGATGATGACACGTGTCGATGTGGACGACGGACGGCTCAGATGGTAGTGTGAGACAGCTTCACACTACACATGCACCGGATGCACGACACGTGTCACCAGATCTCACGTTATCAACAAAAGTGGGCGCGTGGGAACTCACGCGCCTAGTAGAAAGCACGTGCCCACTGAAACGTGGCACAATCTCAACCACGAAGACAGAACGTCAGACGCGTGACATCCCACACGCCTGACACCAGACGAAATATTGGTAACTGCAACCATGACGTGACGTGTCTCAGCCTGCACAAACAGACAACCACTCAACACGTCAGCAACCATTAAACTTCCATCAGAAGGAACGGATTTCCAGGCGCATTAACTTCAATTTATGAGAGACAAATTGAATATCAATGATTTGGAATTTATCACAACTCCAGATCGCATTAATCACTCAGCCAACATTTAATTGCCAGCGGAAAGTTGACGTAAAATAGCAAAAGACGTTCCCCGCCCAACTCCTGTAAAGGTAAGGCAGAACACGTCCTTCTCAGCGGAAAGTAGACGTAAAATTGCAAAGGACGTTCCCCGCTGAACTTTACACAAATCCACGGCGGAACACATTAAAGAGCTCCCAAAGGCAAGCAGATGATCCCTCATCCGCGACTACGAATTTTGAGTCTAGCACTCCACCTACTCACCAACGAGCAGGAGAAGCCCTAGACTAGGGGGACTTGAAGGGATAGGGAGCCTAATCCAAGAGGCGTCCCTATCCCCACAAACAAGATCCTCGCGCCAGGCCACGGCGCAGGGATCTACTCGCGCGGGAGCAAGCAGTCAACAACCTCGCGCGTCAAGACAGCTGATAAGCAACAAACAATACCTGATACGCGCGTACCAGCACGCGCGAAATCTTCCCTTAACACTTTTCATACGAGGTACGATGGACAACAAAAGGAAGATTCACAAAGATCTGTGTCAGAGTACACACGAACAGGAGAATGACATGTGGCAGATAGTACAAAAGCTAAACGGCTCTACTGTACACTGTCATCAACAGTGACCAGCAGGCATACCTCGCCAACAGTCAAACGACACAGGTAGCCTCAGCACTGTAGCAAGTACAACATCACTGTACACCACCAGAAACTTGCCACGTGTCCAGCTATAACAACGACCACACTGTAGCATGACGTCATCAACAGTAATAGGCCGCTTCCCGCCAATTTCAGAAGGAACATGGACTTGGGCCTCAGTTGGGCCCAAGCCGATGGTATCACCGGTGGACCTTTCCATGCAGCCCACCATTATGCCTATAAATAGGAATACGTTTCTCCTTGTAAGATCATTCAGAAAATAGCTCTCACAACTAGATATAATCCTTGTAATCATTCTCTCTCAATAATATTCCGGTGTTTACAGTGGACGTAGGTCATTACCGACCGAACCACTTATATCTTGTGTTCTCACACACTTCGTACGCACACTTCACCACAACTAAACTTTCAATCGGGTTACCATTACGGTTTGGGTAAAGGATTAAACCTATAGTAACATAAGTATAAACCACCCAGTGATTAGTATTAATCACCGTGTTACTTATTGTTTCTTCAAAAAGATATTAACGTTTAAAAGTTATGGGAGGAAACACGAGAGATAAAATAATAAAGTTTTAATATTTAAATTTAGTAGATTAGGTATTTAATAGATTAGGTTAAATCATATTTATTTCTTTTTTTTAATTGGTTTAGAGTTGCCACATCACATTCTATGTGGCATCTCTTAAAGGAGAGATTGCATAAGAGTATGACATGTAGGATTAATCCATTTGCAATATATATATATATATATATATAGATATAGATATAGATGATGTAGATGTTAAATGGTGTGGATGCCAATGTGAAGGTAGCTTACTTATATGCCAATGATGATGTTGTAGCCAAGTGGTTGCAATAGAGGTGAGAAGGTTTACCCACTTTGTGAGGTTCCTGTCCTGGAAGGACCCATGTTCGAATCCCACTCAGAGTAAGGTTATTCTGAAATGAGGAGCTGGACCTTAGGGGGGCCCGAGGACCGGACCTGAAGGGTACGAGGCTTCATTATGGGTGTGTACCGTCGACCGTTAAAAAAAAAACAGTAGAGGCTTATGCCTTTTAGATAAGATGTTTTAATTTCAAATCTAGATAAGAGTGTACTTAGTGTAAAAAAAATAATAAGATTAATATTAGCCGTTCAAATAAAATGATAAAAAAACATTATAACTGTGAAATGGAGAGTGAAACAAAGAAAATATCGTGAATGCTATTTGCTTCGTTCCACCTATATTACCTATATATTACCTGCATATTAGTTTTCAAACTCTTATTTATACTAACGAAGTTACTATTCAACTTCGGTAAGTTACTATTTAACCCAGTTAAGTTGCTATTTACCTTAACAGAATTACTATTCAACTCCGTTAAGTAACTATTCAACTCCGTCAAGTTACTCTTTACTCTGCTTTTTAAATTTTTTTTTCCTAAATCCGTTTTTTTTTCTCCGTTAGGTTACTATTTAACTCTATTTTTTTATTTTCTTCACTCAACTCTGTTAAGCTACTACTCAATTCCGTCATGTTACTACTCAACTCAAGTCCGTCAACAACTATCCAACCCCGTAAAGTTACTATTCAAGGCCGTCAAGTTACTACTCAACTCCACTCAGCACCGTTAGATAGGGCTGTACACGAGCCGAGTCGAGCCGAGCCAGGCCCAGCTCGAGCTCGAGCTCGAACTTAAACCGAGCCAGCTCGGCTCGGCTCGTTTTTCTGGTCGAGCTAAAAAGTCGAGCTCGAGCTCGGCTCGTAAATGTTCGAGCCGAGCTCGAGTTGGCTCGAGCCAGCTTGTTATATTTTTTTATTTTTTTTACAAATATTTATTAAATAAAAAACAATAAAATTACACATAATCATGTATATTTTTTTTCTTTTTCTGAGTTATGGTTTATTTATTATGAAAAGATGGGGTAGATAGGTAGTATGAGCGGGATTTTCAAATTTTGAATTTTAGAATTAGGTTTGGAGCCAAAATATATTAGTTTCATCTATATATTAATTACACATACACAAGCCTGAGTCGAGCCATCGAGTCGAGCCACGAGCCGAGCCACGAGCCGAGCCACGAGCTGAACACCCCTGGCTCGAGCTCGGCTCGATTACAAAACGAGCCAGCTCGGCTCGGCTCGAAAACAAAACGAGCCTCTTCGAGCCGAGCTTTTTTCGAGCTTTTTTCGAGCGAGTTTCGAGCGAGCCTCGAGTCGCGAGCTTTTTGTACACCCCTACCGTTAGATTACTACTCAACTCTGTTTGCTTAACGAAGTTAGTATTCAACTGCGTTAAGTATTTAACTCCGTCAAGTTACTATTTACTCTAATTTTTTAATTTTTTTTTTCGCAACTCCGTTTTTTTCTCTGTTAAGTTAATATTTAGCTATGGTTTTTTTTTTTTAATTTTCTTTACTCAACTCCTTTAGGCTACTACTCAATTCCGTCATGGAACAACTCAAGTCAACTCAAGTCAACTCCGTCAACTACTATCCAACTCCGTCAATTTACTATTCAAGGCCATCAAGTTACTATTCAACTCCACTCAACGCCGTTAGGTTACTACTCAACTCCGTTAAGCTACTATTCAACTCAATTAGCTTAACGACGTTACTATTGAACTCTGTCAAATTACTATTTACTCTGTTCTTTTTATTTATTTTTTTCCGCAACCCCGTTTTTTCCTCCGTTAAGTTACTATTTAACTCTGTTTTTTTATTTTTCTTTACTCAACTCCGTTAGGGTACTACTCAATTCTGTCATGTTACTACTCAACTCAACTCAACTCAACTCTGTCAACTACTATCCAACTCCGTCGAGTAACCATTAAAGGCCGTCAAGTTACTATTCAACTCCGTTAATTATTGGTTCCCTACATCAGATCCGAAAGCTAATATTCTTGCAACTTATACACCAGTAACAGACACTGAAAAATTAAAAGAAATGTTGTTGTAATACTAAAAGAAATTGCGTCGTCCTTCAACTATTGTGCGTTACATACACAGAATTAGATACCGGTTTAACCTAGGCCCAATGCGCCGCCCGATTACCACGGGTTATATTTGTTATGAAGTTTTATCCTTTATTTAAATAAAAATAAGTCATCAAGTTTTTTCTTATCGATTAACACTATCATACATTATTCAGTAATATATGTTATCATTTATGTTTAGTTACTGTTTTCACTAAGTTATAGGTATGTGTATTACATGGGTTAAAGATAAAAATTATATAAGTTAATAATGTTTATACAAATTTACATAACTGAAATATTTTTATACGTACAACTTGTAGGGTAATGGAGGTAACAATGGTTTCATATGATTGTGACTCCATCTAAATGTTTGTAAACGATTAGTAAAATTTCATAAAACATCACTTTCAGATATATAGTTTTTATATCTAGAAAAATATTACAAATAAATCAGTTATTATATTGAATCAGATTGTTTTATTTGGTTTAATTTCAAATGCATACACATAAAGTTTGTATGCATTTAAAGGTGATTATGCATCGTCTAGGCGAATGAAGGCTTGTCCAGCTGAATGGCTCTTCATTCGTTATGTGGTTTGGGCGAATGGTTCAACGAAGGAGTCATTCGCATGGCATAGTTCAGTTTTGATCCCCATTCGCTTAAACGTTGGGGCAAATCGGTCATGACTATATATAGCCTTATGTGCATCAGTTAGTTAGACCATGTGTATTGAGGGTTAAATTTGGAGCCCCTCTTTTGGGCATTTTTTAACAAGTGTCATGTGGGTCCCAAATGAGGTTTGAAAGAGCTTGAATTTCATAAGGGGTATAGTGGTTTCAAGCCTCTTCTAATCATTACCCAATTTTTTTTTTAAATTTAAAACAAATAATATTACATTCAATAATACTAAAAAAAAAATCAAACAATACTAAAAAAACACACACATAATACAGAAAGAAACCAAATAATACTAAAATTCACCGGTTTCGTCGAACTCATCTTCGTCGTCATCTTCCTCTCCCTCTTCTTCTTCACCCTCGTTAGGAATATACCGAACCAACCATGCATGTTGGACCAAATCCATCGCTAAAGCATTACGTGTATCCTCATAACGCAACTCATGCGCGTTGTTGATTCTTACAGACATTGTTGCTTGTGGCAATTCCTGAGCGGCGTCCGGTATATAATTTTGACACGTCGCCTTTCCTTCGTTTTCTAATGTCATGTTATGCATGATTATACAAGTATACATAGAATCTCTCATTTTTCATTGGTCCATGCACGACAAGGATTTCTCAAATAATGCCAACGCTGTTGAAGAACCCCAAAGCATCTCTCAATGTCCTTTCGCGAAGACTCTTGAACTTTCTTAAAATGTGTTCTTTTTTCATCATATGGATTACTAAACGTCTTCACGATAATGGAATACTTCAGATATATTCCATTAGCCAAATAGTATCCGTGTGGGTAGTAGTTACCATTAGCATAGAAAGATGCAATTGCTGCTCTACCAGAAATGAAATCCTCAAACAAAGGCGACTGCTAAAAAACATTTATGTCATTGCATGACCCTGCGACACCAAAGTAAGCCGACTAAACCCAAAGGTCATGTTAAGCCACTGGTTGAAGAATAACCGTTGGTTGTCCTTGGTCACCTCGTGTGTGTTGATCTCGCTATGCCATTGGACAATTATACCACGGCCAATGATGACAATATATGCTCCCAAGCATTTCTGGTAAACCATGTTCATTTGAATGCACCTCATATATATTTTGTATATCTATAACGCCCTAAAACCGTAATACAGAAAATACGCAGCAGAAATACCAACCGAAAAATTCATTTCTTTAAAAATAACCTTGAATGTTTAGAAACCAAATCTACTAAATATTTTAGGTATTACATCTTCTATTGTTTCTTATTGCATCCAACTAAACTCATCTTTATTAGGTTATGTAACCGTGACCACGTACAATCAGCTCCTTCACTCGATCTTCATCCTTCCCTTACTTCATTAGGTAGACAAGACAACTTGCAATCACCACATAACCATTCCGTTAGTTCAATAGGTGACTTCATGTAAAATACTCACAATGCGGAAATAACATCCAACAATATTCCGTGATCCTATTCAAACGCCTTCTTGCAAGTTCGGGTGTGATACCCCAATCCGAACCTCCAAATCCCATGCATTCATACTTACATACCTGCATCTTCATTGCCATTCTCAATATAAACGGTTAATAACCTTACAATACATAAAACGTACAATTCCCACACACAACCTACCAAGACCCGTCATGTTATTCTTTCTTCATGAATCCTCTATGACAAATATGACGTTTCCAATCCTATAATCGTTCTATACATGATGACCAACCTTTACATACATAAGACACTCTCTCTTACCCGAGTATGAGTACCTATACATACCTCACTTTCTCAATCTACAAAAGCATATCAATCTACTTAACATGTTTGTTACTGTTATGCTAACGTAACACTTAAATTATATACACCTACATCATTCCGTACTTGAGTCATATTGGCAAATCTGACACTCCTATTACTTGCTACGCCCATACCTAACATTCCACAAGGTCCATGATGTTATTCGATGCGTTAAACGCAATTACGGGTCGCACACATAAGCGAAATATCAACATATGATAAAAATTAACAAAATATCCCAGGTCCCACCTTAACATACGGTGGCCACCGTAAGTTACGGTGGGCCTCAAGATACCCACGGTGGATCCCCACTGTTTTACGGTGGGTAGAAAGTGCCAGGGGCCACCGTAAGTTACAGTGTCCACCGTAAGTTACGGTGGGGCCCTGAAATTCCCCATTTTGCTTCCCTTTCCATCATTCCTTGATCCGTCCCACGCCGGTCCATCCGAAGCTGCAATTTTCCTATTATAAGCTTCCGAACATGCCTTGGCATTATTGTTAACCCATTAGCTTCCCATGCTTGAGTCCATCATTTCTATCCTTTCATACCATCATGTTCACATCATTGTTAGCATAGATGTTCATTCGTAAGCAATCATATCCAACTCATATATCACATTGACTTGCATAGGTCCATTTCTAACAGGCATATAACATAGCTTCCTACCCTTTTTGATTTACCATACAAGTAATTAAACTCAACATCGTATGTGTCATATAACCAAGCTAACGTGTCTCACAAGAAATCCTCAATCTCACAATCATGCTAGAAAACATACCACATTATTTCCTTGTCAGTTGACTTTCCAGAAAGTCAACTTTCAACCATACAAACTTTCCTTTTTACAAACATATGTCTATATTAGCATACTAGGTTTTATGGAATTCACCCTAAGCGTCATGTTCCTATCTCATTAACATACGAGATCACTCGTCATACCAATTAACAAACAATGGCGTGCATCATAGTATTTAAGCATAGTGTACTTATTACTAATGCATACTCCTTACCACATTATATAATCAACTAAATCCCCACATGATTGCTCTCTAATTCAATCCTCATGTTAACCTACTATCAATTGTATCTATTATCACATTACTTTCATATTTGTCAAGTCTTGCATACAAATTCACATATTATGCTCATCTAGACATTTCATCAAACACTTGGTGTGCGTACCATATTCTATGGTCAATGTACAAGCTCCTAATACACGCATTCCATCAAAACGCATAGTCACTTTCAATCATGACCAATTTTTCACATGCATATCATCAACTACACATTATTCCTACCCTTACATGCATTTACAACTAATTTAACAACATCAAGGCTCAAATTAAAACCCAATATCATCATCCTTTGCAAACAAGTAACCTATAGTGAATAGCTCCTCTCTAAACTATTAGAGATGATCAATATCACATAAAATCAAGCAATAATATGAATTTAACATGTTTTGCTCAAAACCCACATGTGGGGTTTGAATCCTACACGAATTTGGGGGTTAGGGTTCTTACCAAAGCTTAATCCTTGAAGATTAGCCCTTTAGATCACACCCTTCATCTAATACTTCAACCTCAAGCATCAATTCTTCCTTTTTGGTAGGATTAGGGCTTGATTTTGGCTCTAAAATCCCCCTTTTGGGTTGCTCACGTTTTTGCACCCAAATGGGTGTTTTACTCATATTAATCTTGACCCAAACTTATTCTTTTAGCCTCTCTACTTTACCCCAATGTTAAATTTTATAAAAACTAACTAATCAAGTTAGTTTCTAACATAATTTGCTCATTTATATAAACAATAACACCAACTAGGTTATTTCCATAATAGAACATAACCCGTATTCTTATCGTCTAAGCCCAGTTTTATAGTTTTATTAATCACACCTAATGGCGTAATTAAGCGAAACCGAGTTTTGGGGTGTTACAATATCGTACCAAGTGGGCCTTCTCAAGTAACGCTACGCGGACTGTAAATGTATTTTTCAATTTAGAAAATGTAGCTTTTAAGAAAATGTAGTGTACCGTGACAAAAATCTCTAAGGTATCGCGTGTTGTTTTCTCAGCCAGCTTTAAATACTCGTCGTTGATGCCGGCCGTGTCCTGTACGCAAGTATGCGTAGTGCTCAAGGGTAAATCCAAGCGCCCCTCTCGCATTCGGTTTTTTTCTTAAGTAATCAAACTCGTTTTCCAAGTCTCCTAAAATGCGTAGAAATAAACGTTTGCTAATCCGGAAAAGACACCTAAAAGTCTATGGGTCCGGATAAGTCGGCTCTTCATCAAAGTAATCTTTCATCAAACGAGCGTTTGCATCCAAGCGGCCGCGTATCATATATTTTCTTCAGAAAATATGACGTGGAGGATAAATAACATGTTACATATACTTCGTCGCGAGCGTACAAGCACTTGTAACCACATCTTGCTCGATCTCCTCGTCGGTTGACTCACACGTATCAGCTAGAAACTCACGTTTTTGCACCCAAATGTGTGCTTTACTCATATTAATCTTGACCCAAACTTATTCTTTTAGCCCCTCTACTTTACCCCAATGTTATATTTTTATAAAAACTAACTAATCAAGTTAGTTTCTAACATAAGTTGCTCATTTATATAAACAATAATACCAACTAGGTTATTTCCATAATAGAACATAACCCGTATTCTTATCGTCTAAGCCCAGTTTTATTATTTTATTAATCACACCTAATGGCGCAATTAAGCGAAACTGAGTTTTGGGGTGTTACAAGTCTACCCCCCTTAAAGAGGGTTTCGTCCCCGAAACCTCCTTCATCACTACCATACTAGGCATTCTCTACTTACTTATTTACTCTGTCCCTTCATTTAAAGTTTCATGCCACATCGCAAGACCACATTATAGACTATACTACGACTTTAATCGTGACTAAACATAATTATATGTCCACACTTTCTTGTATTAACAACAAGCCTTTATGCAAGTATCAAGCATACCGAATTATCATAATTAGTATTCATCCTTATCTTACTACAATATTCCACTATTATAAATTCCTTTTTATTACTTCAATCGTGTAATTAGTTAGACTATATCTCTACTACCTTATTAAGGAGGAGTGATAGGTAAGAAAGTAATTTTACACAATTTTTAAGATGGGAGTTGAAGAGTCCCTTCACAAATTTCCAATATTTGGTCATTTTGTTCCCTTTATGCCCTTATGTACAACCTATAATGCTCATTGTATATATGTGTAATGCATACTTCATATCCATCTCAACATGTAACCCCAACACCTAATTAAACCCCAATTCAATTTCAATAAAACCCAAGCTTTTCATTAAATCCTTCTACACATCTATTTAATAATAACAAGCAATGTTTGTGATGGTTCTATTAGGCTTTGTTGGAGCTTATAAACATTGTAGTAATTGGACATTTTTGTCTTTTTTTTGTTTGTTGAATTGTATAACTCTTTAAAGCATGATGTCTAACCTCATATAATATATGTATTTTTTGCCAATAATTCTATCTCCTTCTCTCTGTATATTACAACTAACTAAAAGAAAACTTAATATCCTGATTTATATATATCAAATACTTTTAATTTAAAATTACCATTTTGGTAAAAAAAAAATATTTTTTAACTTGGGTTACCTTTACGTACTTAGTCAGGTTTAAAAACCGCCGCAACGCGCGGGGTAATTTACTATATATACCTGCGTATATCCAAATCCTTAGATAATGGTTATCTCTTTCACAACATACATACCATTTCATTCCTCATTCACTCTCCTCAACTTGAGAGTTAGGCATAATTAACTAGGCACTACCGAATCGGTACATCTACCATATCCACCCCTTCCCCTTTTTTGGTAAATTTCAAAGTCATTCTATTCACACTACTTTGTTTGTTAGTTCATTTCATGCACTACTCACTGTAACGCATATGTCCGTTACTGAACAACACCGAGTCTAACTAAGATTCATTCATCTTTTGACCTTTAAAAGTAAATCTTTCCAACTACATCATGCTTGAACTACCCTTCATTCATACGTGGGTACTATTCAACCTATATAAATTTTCCACTTAACAATCACAAAATATCTAAATTTACTAACCTTCCTTTTACAACATTATCCAACCATCCATATGTCGGCTTAATTTACTCCTTCACAAGTCCACGTCATACTTAGCTTGCTTTAGTTCATTCACAATGAGTTCCAACTCGTCAACATCATATCACCTATCTTGTGGATTTCATCATACCAGCAAATTCGACCATTCATATCTACAAAATCATTGGTTAGACATATACCTTACATTCATAAAAATTGACCTTCATCGGTCCATGCATGTTTTCTTTCACCTGTAATGTCTAATTCTATACATTTCCTTCCTGATCTCCCGTTTACGTGCTATACTACATCACTTATTGCATTTTCCTACGAAAGATCCTTACGTTTTATTCACTATCTAGCAAATTTTCTACAATTCGACTCGTCAAAGTAATTGCACCATATTCTACTACTTTATAATAATTTCTACATCACGTTCTTGCATCTCATAACATCATTCATTTTCTGCATATAGAGGTACGAATCTTTCAAAAGATCAACCGTTCATTTGTTTCCATAGCTTTCTAAAATAACTCACATTAATTACCATGTCTTACCATTTTTGTGAGCGATGGATTTTAGCTAAAACAGGATTATACGATCATACAAGTCACAAAACTAGGTGCGGAAACCCTAGTTCTGAACAAATTGATAAAACACAATTCACAACACAATCAAGATCATTTTCAATATCATTTCATAGATTAACTTCATTCAAATAAGCCTTTACAATCAGTTTATGTTAATCTAGAACACACACACAATCTTTCAAAAACACCTCTGAACCTGACCTGAACCTGGACACAAATGACAACTCTCTTTCATAATCAAAATCACAAAAACTATTTATAGACTCTGCACGTTCGCCCATTTCTTCTGGTCGAACGTTGCCTTTTTCCACATTCGCCCACTTCTGGTGGTCGAATGTGTCTTCTGTTCAGTTCTAATCTTCCTTCGCCCATCATCAGTCTACCTTCGCCCATTCTTTTCTACATTCGCCCATTCTTATTTACCTTCGGCCAAGCTCTAACATGTGTTAATTATGTATATCCAATCCTTAGTCGCAAAATGCATCAACAAACTCCCCCTCGACTATTGATTGGATAGTTTTCTCTGTTGGTCCATACTCTTGTTCATCAACTTGATTCTGAGCTGTTTCTTCTGCTCAGTAGTCATTGGCGGCTCAAATGTTTTCTTCACAGGCTTAGACACATTGGCTATCTTCACTGTCTTGCCAAGTTTATCCTCCAAGTTGCTTCCGGCATTGATGTCATACGCAAAACAAACTCCAACCACTTGAGTGTATTTTCTTGCTTGAGCAAAGTCATTTGGTTCAAAGTAGATTGGATTGAAGAAAAGCATGATGATGTCTTCAAACGTGCAATTAATCAACCACATAGGATCAAATACATGAACATGCTTGTATTTATCCTTTCCATCTCTCAACACGATCACCGCTTCTGCCTTTCTCCAATCATAGTACCAGAAGATAAAATCAGCACTAAAATGCTGTGGCATTGGCATCAACGGTATCTTCCTCATCACATTAGGTGCTTTGTAGATCAAAGTAACTCGCTTCATATTGGTTTGTGGATCAATATCCCTATGCTCTTTTCTTCTGGGATATTGAGGCTTAAATCTGTTCCATCTCGTACGACTTTCCCAAACCAATTTATCTGCGCACCAACCGACATGTGATCCATTTACTTCGGCACCTGACATTGGGAATCTGCATAAGTCTCTAACCGCCCAGTACGGTAGAGTAAGCAAGTCACAGAATCTGTTGAAGTACAGAATTCCGGTTTCCCATTTTGCAGCAATACACTTCAGCCTGCCTAAGTAAGTCCACCCGAGAGCTCTGCCTTTGAACTTGTCATTATGTAATCTGTAAAAGTTACCTTGAGCTTCAGGCTTTGGTCGGTTCTCCTCCATTTCCTTCAACTTCTTCAAATAATTCTTCAACTCATCAGACTGGTTAGAAGAATCTTTCTTTTCAGTACCAAATACCTTCTCCACAAACTCTTCACTCCTTTTCTTAGCTTTCTGTTTTGCTGACTTATTTGGTATCTCAGTGAAGTCAGGAAATACTTCATTTTCATCATCTTGTCTGAAGTACTGGGGGAACTCTTCATGAGTTATGTCTTCCATTTCCACTTCATTGTTCTCAGGAGTCTGCACATCATCTGAATGACTTCCAATATCCTTTTCAGGAATATCTGGAATCGATTCATCCATCATAAACTCCTCAAACGTCTTCCCTACCCTCTGTGCAAGACCATCTAGTATCTCTTTTGCCACAGATGCAGGTAATTCCCCTTCTTCAAGATCTGGATCTTCATATTCCAACTCATATCTTAAGTCATCAGTCTGGAATATTTCAGCGAAGCATCCTGTGAACTCAATGGTCCACTCTCTCTTTTCCAACATATTCTTATACAGCTGTTTAGCATCATCAGACAGAGATCTCACTTTCTCGTTCCAGAAAATACTTTCATCTGAATCAACGTTCTCACCCTTCTTCTTCGAACTTGATTCTCCAGTATCTTTCTTCTTTGGTGTTCTCTTCTCATAAGTAAATCTAGAAGTATCATCTCCTCCATCATGATCACTTCCACTGCTAAACTCACCACCTTGCTTTTTCCCAGCACCTTCAGCACCATCATCATCATCATTATTGTCATCATCATCATCATCATCATCATCGCTTTTCTCCGATTCATCATTATCCTCATCATCATCTTCTTCTTTCTCAGAATCAGAATATTCATAATCGACTTTCTGTTCATCTTCTTCTTCATCTTCTTCACCCTCTTTCAACTGGGGTGCCTTGCTATAAAGCTCTTCAATCAAATTACCAAGGCGTTTGTTTTCATTCCTTAGTTCTTTGTTATCAGCCTTAATCAGTTTGATCCTGCCCTTGTTTCTTTCACACTTTCTTTCAAGCTTCTCATTCTTAGCTTCCAACATCTTAATCTTATCATTAATATCATCTTGATTAGATTTCGAAGCAACCACTATCTGAAGCATTTTCTCCTCATTCTGCTTGAACTTTGCAATCTCAGCCTGTTGAGCAACTAACATCTTCATCATATCTTCCATCTTCTTATTCACTTGCTTCATGACATCGTCATCCACAGTCACTTTCTTTGACTTTGATTTTGATGGCTCAACTTCAACTACTTTCTCCTTCTGAGGCTTTCTAAACATATCGAGCACTTTATCCAAATCGACATTGAATTGATCGATTGGTAAAGTCTCTGCCTCTTTCGTTTTCTTCTGCTTCTTGGCAACAGGTGAAGATAGCTTAGATGGTGTACCAGCATCAGGTAATCTTTTACCCTTCAATAACTGAGCTAACTCTTTCTCCCTCAGCTCTTTTACACTTGACTTCTTGGCCATGGTCTTTTGCTTCTTTGTCTTTTTAGGCAAATTAACCACTACAGTCTCTCCAACACTCAACTCTGCCAGGTCAACACCTAGATCCTCATCTTCACCAGATTTCTTTCTTCTCTCAGCTTCTTCAATCGACTGATTCAAGGATTCAGACTCACCAACCATAGTGGCCTTACGTTTGGTGGTCTTCACATTTTCATCATCAGAATCCCACTGCTCATCAACCTCAGTCTCCTCTGAATCTACCGACTCTTCATCCACCAAACCTGATCCTTTCTTCGCCGTCGATTTCTTTCTAACCACTTGTTGCTTAGAACTTCCCAGATCCACAGTCTTTCCCTTGCCCTTCCCTTTGGCTCCAGGATTGACTACTTGCCGTTTCCGCTTAGTGCTTGAATCAACATACACTAAGGGATCATCATTGTCCGAGTCACTGTTATCATGTCTAGCTTTGTTCTTGCCAGGATCAGTGTAATCCGGACGAGCCAAAGCACCAAATAATCTCCTGTTAGGTGGCTTCTCACTATCAGGCACACCTTTGTAACCCTTCATTCTCATCAAAGTTCTAATGTTCATATGATCTTGACCTAGGATCATAGTCGGATCCTTTTTCAACATAGGATACTTGTAGTCAAAGATCATCATCAGAAATCTCGGATATAACATGAACTTCTTGTTCTTCAATCCTTTCAGCATCTCCAGCATATGATCAAGAATCATCCCAGATACATTAAATGGTTTGTTGAGTGTCAACGCAACCATTAATGAACTTAAACTCCTACTCATGACATCATAACCACCGCTCACACATCCAAATACATGGATAAGAACATGTGCAAAATACTTATACTGCACTCCCAGTTTCCCCTTATACATAGATCCGTCAGTGATTGGACCTTTGTATTTCATTCGTAAGAAGCACGCTTTCTGCTCTGTCCATGACAACTCCCTGGGATCTTCACTATCTTCAAACTTTATCTGTAACGCTTCCCTAATATCAGCTTCAGTCAAGAACATATCCATATCCTGAATCTTGCTCTTGATGATCGTTTGATTCTCCCAGTAGTCATACTTCGCATTCTGATAAAAATCTTCAATGATGTCTTTGTATATGATGGTTGGTGTGGCTAAAGCATGAACTATTCTGCTCCTCTTCAGAAACTCTATAATCCCGGTGAATTCTGTATTCTTCTCTACATCTCCGAGATAAGCGCAACAGTTGTGCGATCTTTCAAACGGCCAACTGCTTGGAACAGACGTTTCTGCTTCTGGCACTGGATCTGGAACTGCAACCTCTGTTGGAACTTCAACGTTAACTGCTGGTGCTTCAACGTTCTCGGATTGATCAGCCATCTGCACATAAAAATCAAAGAAATACATCAAAATACAAAAACGACAAAAATTACAAAAATTCTGGTCAAAATATACTGCACATTCGCCCGTTTTGAACTGGTCGAATGTGAGTAAATCTGGTCGAATGAGAAAAAAATATGGTCGATTGTGAAAATGCTCTGAGTAAAAATCACATTCGTCCAATTTAAATGTGCATTCGCCCAAACCATTTCCACCTTCGCCCGGTTTTTGAACCGAAGGTGAAAAATGTTTTGCCCAAAATTTAAAATTTTTCCAATGTTGTTTTTAATCCATAAAACTGATTCAAAAGTGTCCTAAAATAGCCGAACATCATTCGTTCATCATCAATTGTCCTCAAATTTCAATTTACATCAGTTTTTAAAGACGAATTAGGTTTAATTATGTTCAATCACACATTTTATCAATTAAACGATGTTAAACACTAATTCCTGCATATATCTCCCCCTAAAACTAATGTAGATTGAAATGCAATCAAAATCAACCATTAAAACAGACTCTAAAACCGTTAATTTTGAAACCCTAGGTCCGGTGATAAACACGACGATTCTGTTCTGATATGACGTCCATTACCTGCAAGTTTAATCTTAAAATGATCAGGAATAGTCAGGGATTGAATCAGTGAATCAATAGAAAAACGAGCAACAAGGTCTGGTATTGAATGAAATTTTGAAAAATTTTTGAATGATAAGGTTCGAACCTGAAAGGCTTATATATAAGCAGCCACGTTCGCCCGTTTGTTGTGGACGAATGTGGGTTAAGTCCACATTCGCCCCAAATGAATGGCACGAATGTAAAACCATGCCACCTTCGCCCCTATTTAAAGACCCGAAGGTGAAAATGTACCCGAATGTGGAAATGAACACCCGGAAGTGAAAAAATCACATTCGTCCAAAATCAAAACGGTCGAAGGTGATGATTTTTCCACATTCGACCCATTTAAGGGGCGAATGTGAAATGGAAAAATCTGAAAATTTCGCCAAATTACGAATTCGAATCCCGTTCAACATTTTCAATCCGTTAAATTTCCAAAACTCAAATTTTTACATTTTGAATGATACAAAGCCCAGATGGTGTTATCAAATCTCAGAAATTGACCATCAAGCATCCCCAGTTATCAAAAATAAAGCAGAAATGCAAATCTTTTGGATTTTCTGAAATTTTATCAAAACACACCTAAAATCTTTTTGGATTTTGTATCTTTTTGACAGTAAAAGTAAAATGCAACAAAATAAAATGCATCAAAGTAAATGAATGCAGTAAACATTTTGTGATTTCCGGTAAGAGGATCATATCAGTTTTCTGAGAAATCTGAACACAGCGTTGATCTGTTTTAATATTATCATTAGAAACAATATGTGACACGGCAATTGCTGATATTGTGATCCACGTAAGCTCACATGCAGACAATTACGCAATACTTTAAAATGATACGAATTAGATGTATTAGACTAACACATTTTGGTTCCCACACACACGACATACTCCCGTATCAAGAAGCAAATGCACAAAGACTCATTGTAAAGCGTGATTATGCTTTCGTCGTCTGTAATTGTACAAGATATAATGCATAGAGGTATACAGGTCAGCAAATTAATGCAGCAAAGTAACATATGCATTATACTAGGTTGAGGACTGATATTAATCATGATTTGCATCAATGATCAATACGATATTATAGATAATCTTTGATCATCATATAACATGGAAAGTTCCTCAATTCGGTAACTTTAGGTTTTGGCATATAGCTCTTTTATAAAGACATCCTGTCTGATCTAGGTCCGTAATGACTTACAGCAGAAGATCAGATAGGCTATCCCCAGACAACTAATAACATAACGACCCTAAACCTCTGAGTTTTGTACAAATACCCTATCAAACGAAATTACGGTACTAAGACCATATGCCCATGAGGTGTTCAGCCACAAATGCGTAGTTTGTTATGTTTGTATCACTAATGCACGCAATATTTAGTCTACGAAGCCTATCAGCATATCACACATAATCAACATACGTCTCATTATACTATACAATTCTTTAACCTGTGTCAGATCCCCACTGATGTACTATCATTTCCTCTTTTTATCCAGGAAATCATTTTGGTTTTTCTAATTTTTTAGGTATTTTGAAAATTTTTCAATGTTTTTGGTTTTTCTGATAAAATGACTCCCCCTAAAATAAAGAACATATTTTTGGGTTTTTAATTTTTCTGAAAAGCAAAAACAAAAATTTGAAAGAAACAATCCACTTGAAAGCATCAACTTCTTTGAGGATTAAACAACCCCCTCGAAAGCATCAACTTCTTTGAGGATTATGATAGTAAAGGGAAATTCCTAATTAGCAAAGAGAAATTCCCAATTAGCAAAAATTTAAAACTAAAACTAAAAATTAAAAAGCGATAAACCGAGGAGCCGATTAGTCCTGTTTTTCCTTTATATTGTTTACTTTTAAAAGATATTCAAAGCGGGATCTGTCAAAAGCTTTTGTAAACAAATCTGCACGTTGGTAGTCAGTATGGATTTTGACCATATCTATCAATTCCTTAGCGTAACAATCACGGATAAAATGATATTTAATCTGGATATGTTTCGCTTTAGAATGATTTTCAGTATTTTTAGTTAATGCAATTGCGGCTTCGTTGTCACAGTGAATAGGGGTTTTAAGAAACTGCAAACCGTAATCGACCATCTGTTGTTGGATCCAGAGCACTTGCGAACAGCAACTCGAGGCTGAAATGTACTCGGCTTCACATGTAGACAGTGCGACGGAAGTCTGTTTCTTGCATTGCCAGGTAATTAACCTGCTCCCTAAAAACTGGCAACCGGCTGTGGTTGATTTGCTGTCTTTGTCACAGCCGCCCCAATCTGCATCACTAAAAGCAATAAAATCAAAATCATCATCATTAGGGTACCAAAGTCCTTTTGATGGACAACCCTTCAGATATCGAAGGATACGCTTGACCGCCGTCAGATGACTTTGTTTCGGCTTCGATTGATAGCGAGCACAGAGACACGTTGCATACATAATATCTGGTCGAGACGTTGTCAAATACATCAGAGATCCGATGATTGCTCTGTATGTAAATGGATCTGTCAGCTCCCCCTTAGCGTCGACTCCAATCCCATGATTGGGTTGAATCGGGGTATCCATCGGCTTAGAGTCCTCCATCTGGAATCGGCTCAAGATGTCGGCTACGTATTTCGTCTGGTGAATGAAGATCCCGTCGGGTCTTTGATCCACCTGTAAGCCGAGGAAAAACTGCATCTCCCCCATAGCGCTCATTTCGAACTTTTCCTGCATGACAGTTTCGAATTCCCTGCACAAAAGTTCGTTAGTTGAACCAAATATAATATCATCAACGTAAATCTGTACTAGAAGCAAGTCATCTCCCGTCTTCTTCGTAAAGAGGGTGCAATCGACGAGGCCGCGCTTGAATCCTTTGGAGATGAGGTATGTACTTAGCTCCTCGTACCACTGTCTTGGAGCCTGGTGCAAACCATATAAAGCTTTGTTTAGCACGTAGACCTTGTCCCGGTGGATTGGGTCCTCAAAGCCTGGTGGCTGGCCGACATAAACCTCCTCCTTGACTTTCCCGTACAAAAATGCGCTCTTGACGTCCATTTGATAGACTTTGAATTTCGTGTACGAAGCAAACGCAAGGAACATCCGAATAGCTTCCATTCGTGCTACTGGTGCATAGATTTCGTTGTAATCAATTCCTTCGATTTGATGGAAACCCTGCACAATCAATCTAGCTTTGTTGCGTACAATAACTCCACGATCATCCTTTTTGCACTTAAACACCCACTTAGTGCCTATTTTCTTCCTTCCCGGCGGCAAATCTGTGAGCGTCCAGACTCCCAATTTCTGGAATTGCAATAACTCCTCCTGCATTGCCTCAACCCAGGCATCTTCATTCAAAGCGTCTTTGTATGTCCTTGGCTCTACCTGCGACACATAACATGCAAACGACCAATCATTTTGACTACCAGATTTCTGAATTTTGGCATACAATGCTAAAGCACCAAAACTCTCTGGCGAATTAACGCTTTTCAGCTATCCTCTGGTCATAACACCATTTCCAGGATCACCGATTACTTGCTCCAGCGGGTGAATACGATGAATCCGAGATTCCGGATTAACAGGTACAATCACTCCCGTCTGAGCAGTCAAATTTTCTACAGCATCCTGATCATGACCCGTGTTTGATGATGAAGCAACATCTGGATTTGGAGTTGGGTTCACAGGTTGCGCCTCTAATTCTTCTGCATGTTCAAGAACAGCTTCTTCAAATTGTTCATCTTCAGATTCTGAAGTGTCTAGTGAAGTTGAAGCTTCTTGAAACATCTCTTCTTCTTGTATAGGAGCACTGGTATCATTAGAAGCTGGTGGGGGGTTTACGGTGATTGGACGCATCAACGGTGAAGTCGCCGCGTTTTCACACTCGTAAAGTAATCTGATAACAGCTTCTTCAACCAAGCTATCTAGGTTGAATGATTCAAAGAAATCTTTGTAATCAAACATCCAATCAGGGCCCGTGCCTTGCAAATTTTGAGTGTATCGTTGAACTTCCACGTTAGCCCAATCCTCCACTTGACGAGTTCGCTTGTTGAATACCCGTTTGAGCGGGGTTGCGTATCCAACAAAATATCCCTCCTCAGCTTTAGGACTAAACTTCTCGCTTGGATTCAACATCGTGCATGGCGCCCCAAATGGTTCTAGATACTCTAAATTGGGCTTTCGTCGGTGTAACAGTTCATAAGATGTTTTTCCAAACTTTTTCACTGTTATAACCCGATTTAATGTATAATTTGCTGCATAAATCGCCTCGTTCCAGAACATTACCGGAAGATTTGAATCAGCGAGCATTGTTCGAGCCGCCTCAATTAGAGTCCTATTCTTTCTTTCAGCAACACCGTTCTGTTGCGGGGTATACGGAGCCGAATATTCATGATGTATCCCTTTGCTTTCACAAAGTTCATCCATCTTGGCATTTCTGAACTCCGTCCCGTTGTCACTCCTGATTCTTTTTATCTTCAAACTGTAGATATTCTCCAATCGAGTGAACAGAACTTGTAGGTTGGTAAAGGTGTCGCTTTTGTTCTTCAAACACATCACCCATGAGAATCGTGAATAGTCATCAGTGACGACTAAACAATAAAGCTCTCCAAGATGACTTTTGCGCTTGACTGGTCCGAAAAGGTCCATGTGCAATCGCTCAAGCGGCATCTCAACAGAGTTAACTTTCTTCACTTTATGGGATTGTTTGTGTTGTTTTCCTTTCATACAGCTCACACACTTGTCGTTCAGATGAAAATGTTTCACGTTTACTCCATCGACAAGTCCATTTCTCACCAATTGATTCATTTTCCTCAGATGAATGTGCCCCATTCTGCGGTGCCACATTATCGATTCTTTTTCGGTCGCCTTGGATAGAAAGCATGTTATCTGTCCCTGTGGTGTCATAGCCTTGGACATATCAAGAATATAAAGATTGTTGACTCGAGGTGCCATCAACATAACCCACTCCTTTGGAATTTTGAAGCCCGGTTTAAGAATATAGCAGGATTTGTCATCAAAATGCACAGAAAATTGTTTATCGCATATTTGACTGACGCTCAACAGATTATAGTCTATCTGCTTGACATAAGAAATCCGCTCGAAAGACACAATCCCATTACTCACGCTTCCTTCCATCGTGATATAACCTCCTTTATTACCCGCGAACGCGACATATCCTCCATTAATATTTTTCACATCAAACAACAACGCCAAATTCCCCGTCATGTGGCCTGAAGCTCCACTATCAACAATCCATAGACTGCTAATAGGGCCAACTGAAGCTCCCTGCACACAAAAAGTAAACATTTAGTTCTTTCGGGGGACCCAAGCCTGAGTCTTGGGTCTTTGAACATTTGCTTTCAAAGAAACATCCTCATTAACTTTTTCAACAATTTTCTGTTTTGGATCAATCTTTTTCTGATTGTTCAAAACACTTTCATTTTTCTCACTTACCTTCGAAGTAGAAGCTCCTGAAGTACCATTAGGTGTCCAAGATTGTTCAGACCTTTTAAGAATACGAATTTGAGATTTTGGTTTCTCAATTGGTTTCTGAACATTGTTACCAAAAGTAACTTTCTTGGCAACCTTATCTGAATTAACAGACTTAGGTCCAACATTTGATTTGACAAATGGTTTTTGTGGAACCTTTTGTCTATCAGCTGTTGTGTTCACCACAGGTTTTCTCCAAGATTGTTCCATAGCTATCCGATTCCTTTGATCATATTGAAATGGACGGTTGTTCCTCATTTGAAAATTGTTTTGATTATAAACATGTTGTTGAGGAACAGCCCGTCTATGTGGTGGAACATAATGATCAATCGGCTTTCTCATGGTATTTCGAACTTCAACCTCATGTCTTTTATGCCTCACATATGGACACTGAGCAAGTAAATGCCCGCGTTCTCCACATTTAAAGCATTTTCTATATTCCTCAAACACATAATGAGCATTTGGTGAAGCAAATGATCTAACAGGAAATTGATCATTATACTGTTGATTTCTTAAACTCTCAGGAAGTGGTCCTTTCGAGTAAGAGGGCTCATGAAAACCATTTGCTTTATCATTTGGTCGAATGAACTCGGTGACATGTATCTTTGGTTCTTGAGGAACTTCTGAAAACAATTTCTTTAAGATTTCTGGTGGAATTTCGTTGGTTCTCTCATGTTTTGGAAACCATATTGTGCTTTCTTGCCAGATTTTATCAAGTTTAGAATAGTTAACGTTTTTTATCGGAAATTCCTCATCAGAAATGATCTTATCGGATCCTTCCATCCGATAAAACACCTTTACAGGTTTGTCACTTGGTTCATTCAACTCATTCATTTTAATCACATTCTTAACAACATTATCTTTCTTAACATCAATCTTTTCAGACTTTTTATCACGATTAGCATTTACCATCGGATGAACATGATCAGATGGTGACACTGGTTCAGTAGTAATGATGTGATTTTCTTTTGGAATCTCACATTCATTAACAGATTGATCACTACCAGTATCATCATTTTCTGAGTCTGAATTATCACTCTCAGCATAAACACCCTCATTGTTCAAGCCCAAAATCGGTCTCACATCAGAATAAGGATCACCAATACTCGAGGTATTAGATTCCATTTCTGATGATGAGTCTGATTTTACCGAACTCTCCGGTATAACTTGGTGATAGTTATGATTTTCAAAAAGAACCGGAGATGGTACAGACTTGTAATTGGTGGTGTTATCATCAATGATATGATCTACCACATAAGCAACATTCTTATAACTTTCCAACTTTTTGTTCACCTTTTCAGCAAAGCATTTTATGGCTGCCATTTCCAACTTTGTGTTTTCAATTTCATTGATATAGTTGTTTATTGCTAATTGTTTCAATGACAAAGTATTTTTCAAGTCGGAAATGTCCTTTTTATAGCCATCTAATACTTTGTTGAAAGCATTCAACTCTTTGCGAGTAGATTGACTGTTCAAGATAGCACTATCACGTGCAATTCGGAGTTGTTTATTCTCCTCAGTCAATCTATCACATGTTCCACAATATTTATCACTCATAACATCAGTGCTAGATTCAGAACTTACAGGTTTTGGCGGTTCAGTCATGGCCATCAACGCGAAATGAGCTTCCTTTCCAGTGAAAAACTTGGAGTAGTCAATCTTGGTGAAAGCATCATCAGCTATGCATGACTTCCTCGTCATCAAAAAGTCAGCTTCTGCCAGCAACTGGTCAATATCATCATCTAAAGAATCAACACTTGCCTCTGTGTCTGATTCGCTCTCAGAATCTGAATACACTGATCTACACTCTTCAGGAACATCCGTAACAGAATCAATCACCATTCCAGAACTTGTTTCCTCAGCCTTAACCTCAACAGGCTCATTCTCCACTTCCATCTCAGTCTCATAATCATCACTTTCACACTCCTCAGTCTCTTTCTTCTCATCAACTACCACCGACTCTTCCATATCAACCTGATAAGCAACACATGCCACATTCCTACCAGTAGTCACTTCCTCAACTCCTATTTGCATACCCGACCAGTCAAACCTCTCATCCTATTGAGTCACCAAAGCTTGGTTCTGACTCGCATTCTGTTGGGTCTCATTAGGTGTAGTGATAGGTACAACTGTTCGGTTTGGGTTGTTAGGAGATTGGTTTTGAATCTGGTTTTGAGTGTTTGGTTGTCTGTTTTGGTTGTTAAAGTTTCGGTTTTGGTAGTTGTTGTTATTTTGGTAAGAAACTTGGTTTTGTTGACGGTTCTGGTAATTTGCATTGAAAGGGTTTCGATTACCTTGTTTAGGTGGCTGAGTGCATTCCCTTTTAAAATGTCCTTTTTCTCCACAATTAAAACACGTAACCTTCTCCTTGTTGAATCCATAGGTTGTGTTGGGAGAAGTTGCTAAATCAGTCCTTCCAGTTTTCTCGATGAACTCTGTTGCTCTTCTCATGATACTCGCAAAAGCCCATTGAATGTCAATGAGTTCCATCTCTTCCTTGTCTATCTGTGCGTAGTCTTCGTTGGTTAAATTGTTGTTCCCAATCTGACTAGCAACTAACCCATTGTAGGATGAAACCATTGCTGAGACTAATGCAATGTGTTGCTGAGCAACCTCCACAGTCACATTTCCCAAGTTAGATGTATCCAAAACCACCGGTTGTTGTTTAGGTTGAATAACTTGGTTTACTGGTTGTTGTGATTGGTTAGCGGTGTAAAAACCTGCTTGTTGCATTGGGGAGATTGGTGAAATGTAGGAATTGTATTGTGGTGGTGTGTATGATGGTTGTGAATATGATTGTGTCAAGTAGTTGGTGGTTGGTTTTGATGATTCCATGACATTGGAAATACATGCAACATGTGGTGCAACGCTTCCTGAGCTCGAGTTACCAACTGGAACTGAAGTACCTCCAAAATACAAACTGGGATTCTGAGGAATCTGTGACCTTCTAGCTTTCCTCCTATCCTCCAACTCTTTGTTCTCCAGCTTTTCGATAAACTCTGAAATGGTCCAGAATTGATAAGCATCCTTCTCTCTTAGAACTTCCACATGCTGATCCCATTGTGGTGGTAACGCATCTGCAAACTTATCCACCTGCTTAGTCATTGGAATCTGTACACCATAACTAGACAATTCAGACAACAAATGCATATATCTAGGAGTTAGTTCTTTTAAAGTTTCATTATTAATAAAAGAAAAATTCTCAAACTCTTTGACCAATTCTTCCATTCTCAGACTCCTGGTCTTCTCATTACCATCATGCTTCCTCTTAAGCTTATCCCAAAGCTGCTTTGATGTAGTACATGTCCCAAACTAATGCAACAGGTCACTTGTGATTGCCTGTGTCAGTTGGGAAAACGCCTTCTTCTCCACCACATATTTCTTCTTCTCGTCCTCAGTTAAGCTTTCCAAAGGAATCATCTCACCGGTATTCTCCAGAATCGGTGCTGTGTATCCTTTAACAATCATGCTCCATGCCTCAGCTCCTTCAACTCCCATGCCTTCCAAATGGATCTTGAACATGGTATGCCACTGATTATACTCTTGCATATCCATGAGCTTCGGTGGCCGAGTTCCACTACCTGTAGACAAATCCTTAATCAAAGTAGAAATAGCATTAGTGGTTTGAGTATTTACCGCCGCTGCAGCTACTCCCCAGTAATCAGATTGTAGTGCCGGATGTGCTACACTTTGAGGCATCGTGCTCGTCGTTGTCATGTAGTTAAGTGGTTGTGAAGACTGTGTGTTCGTCTTTTGCGCTGCCACTGTCCATGGGTCCATCGTCTGCTGTTGTGGTTGTGTTGTTGCTGATCCCGGAGTAGTTTGAAAACGCCACATGATCTCAATCTGAAAATCTCAACACTTAGAAAAATTTTTCAGCAAAATCCTAGATTCGCCCGAAAAATCCTAGGTTCGTCCAAACTATTCTATGTTCGTCCAAACTTTCTCACTCTCGTCCCTTCTGATCCTACGTTCGCCCAAACAGTAACACCCGAATGTAGATTTGACCAGAATGTAAACACAAAGTAACCTCTTTTCACTTTCGCCCAATTATAAAACGGTCGAAGGTGAAAATTACAACCCGAAAGTGAAAAGTTCTACACAAATTTTCAGGTTCACCCAAAAACTCCTCAGGTTCACCCACTTTGCAACACGTTCGACCACAACACTCAAGTCAGGTTCCAGGTTCGCCCGTCACAAACAGATCTCATTTTTGAAAAACGGTTATTGTTTGAAAAACGGTTATTCTGATCTTAGATTTTCAAAAGTTCATGGATTTGAATGATCTCAATCAGGTTATGTTTCGGAATTGATTTGGAGCAACTTTAAGTCTTGGAAAACTTGAATTCGCCAACAAATTCAACTTTAAATCGATCAAAAAACACTTAAAAACAATGTTTATGTAAAAACAGATGTATTTAGGTCAAAAACATGTCCAAATCAGCTCTGATCTTATCAAATTTGTTGTTGTATGATCCTCTATGCTCTGATACCACTTTGTGAGCGTTGGATTTTAGCTAAAACAGGATTATACGATCATACAAGTCACAAAACTAGGTGCGGAAACCCTAGTTCTGAACAAATTGATAAAACACAATTCACAACACAATCAAGATCGTTTTCAATATCATTTCATAGATTAACTTCATTCAAATAAGCCTTTACAATCAGTTTATGTTAATCTAGAACACACACACAATCTTTCAAAAACACCTCTGAACCTGACCTGAACCTGGACACAAATGACAACTCTCTTTCATAATCAAAATCACAAAAACTATTTATAGACTCTGCACGTTCGCCCATTTCTTCTGGTCGAACGTAGCCTTTTTCCACATTCGCCCACTTCTGGTGGTCGAATGTGTCTTCTGTTCAGTTCTAATCTTCCTTCGCCCATCATCAGTCTACCTTCGCCCATTCTTTTCTACATTCGCCCATTCTTATTTACCTTCGGCCAAGCTCTAACATGTGTTAATTATGTATATCCAATCCTTAGTCGCAAAATGCATCAACAATTTTCCACTACATATGTATACACTTTTATATGCCACACAACATGCGTATCTAAATTAAGTTACTAACTTGTGCTTTATCTTGGTTAGAGAAGAGAAATGTATTCTCTTTTTCATCCCTATCCAAATGACCCGCTTCATAGACCATTCTAGATTTCTACAACATTCCAACTAATCTGACCCACTACTTGGTAATTCTATATTTTTACATTTCCACTATTTGACCCGTTCAGGGTCATTTATGCAATTTCTACAAGTCCACCTGTGACACCCGGCAAATTCTGGTTAACAACGTTGTCTAGATGAAAGTCTACCTTAGCGAGTCGCGCGTATATTTACTTAACTGGGTTAGTTAAGTCGGGTTATGGTTCGGGAACTATCGGTTTAGTCTAGAAGATCATTGGATGTTGGTCTAGAGGTTCATTTGATGTCGGTCCCTAACCAAGTGTACAAACGGTGACGATTTGTAGGATCGTCAGGGCATACGGAACATACAAGTCTCGAGTCCCGGGAATTGGTGAACGAGTGTGAATATGTGTATTTACATGTGTTATGTGTTTACAATCATTATGTGACTTGTCGGTACGTGAATATGTGTTAACATATGTTAAAACGGGGTTTAACGCGCAAAACACACGGAACAGGCCCCTATAGGCGATTAGGATAGCCCAATCGCCTATAGGAAGGGCGAGTGGGGGACCTTAGGGGCGAGTAGGGGACTGATCGCATGACTGTTCATGCGATTAGGCCCCAATTGCATGAACTTACATGCGATTAGGCTTCCTGATCGCGTGTAAAGCTGCATAATCGCGTGTTACGTGCTGGACGACTAAAAATGACTATAAATACCATACTTGACCTCATAAACTTCATTATACAAACCCTAGTCGTCCCATAACCTGCCCCAACACATACACAACCTCTGGAACGCGATTTTTGATCAAAACACAAGGTTTCAAGCTTAATCCATCATTCTTTCACAAATCTAAGGTTTGGTTTCCATCCATGAATCTTTATAAACGTTTTCATTCAATCCCTAATGGTCCAGACCTGTTCTAAAACGAAAAAGCTTTCTGAAAATCGTTAATAAGTGTTGTTAATCGGATTTTAACTAGTATACATGTGTTATGTGCGTTTATGATTAGAAAGCTAGGATTTTTATGATTCAAAGATGAATGAATGGCATGTTATTATGTTAGATCAGAATAATAATGATATTATGATGATAAAATCTGAGAATTGATTATTAGGGTTATAGTTACGCATGTTAGTATGATGATTGCATGCTATGTGAATGGTGTTTGGATTACGTGATTGCATGCAGGGCTGATAATACGAGGCAAAACGAAGGGTTTTAGTTGAAACATGTTTAGGATAGTGTTTGGGATGATATTGGGTGGTTACACACGTTCTGGATCTGATTTGGAGCGTTAAACGCGCGAAAAACTGGAACAGCAAGGTTACAGGCGATTAGCAATCCTAATCGCCTATGTTAGAGGCGATTAGGAGGCCAATCGCCAGTCTTTCATGCGATTAGGGCCTAATCGCTAGTACTTACATGCGATTAGCCCTAATTGCTAGTTTTTACATGCAATCAGCCCTAAATGCTAGTTTTTACATGCAATCAGCCCTAAATGCTAGTTTTTACATGCAATCAGCCCTGATTGCTAGTTTTTATATGCAATCAGCCCTAAATGCTAGTTTTTATATGCAATCAGCCCTAAATGCTAGTTGACTTTTCCTAATCGCGTGTACTGCTGCTGTAAGTATAAATTAGCATTCCGAGACCCGATTTGACATGTAGGAACATGCTAGGAATCCCGTAACATATCTAATAACTTGGTAACATATGTTTGGATGTAATTCGGTGATACGTGAACTATGTGCTATAACTTGTTGTGCGTTAACGTATGTTAAGTGTGATTGCATGATTTCATGTTTGAGAGCGTAAACATAACGCGGGGAATCTCGGGTCACCAATGGGATGTCGAGTCTTGTACTTTAGGTCAGTTAAACAGTCACGGTGTTTTCAAACGAACTTGGTTATGGTCTGGACATCTAGGGACTAATTAACCTGCGGGTTATTAGTCTAAGTACTTGTAACTGTCATATGTTAGGTCGCCGCTTTACGGGACTAGCATAGCAGCTGAGTTTACTCGGGTTAAGGAGTAACGCAACTTAAGGTGAGTTTACGGCCCCTCTTTTAAACTGGTTTCATACTTTCGGGGGAGAAAACATGTGTTAAAACGATTATTTGGTAACTACTGTCATACTATGGGTTTCTATTGTGTACTACACGATCTTTGGAAGTCCCGGGGGGAACCATGAATGTGCGGGTTTGCACAACGGGGAAATGTGAATAGCGCTATTGGGAGTGACCAACCCCGCTCGTCGGCTTGGAGGGCCGGGCGAGTGCATATTGTCTCAAACAGGAACAACAGGAACAACTGGTTTACTTTTCGGGCACAACATCTGGTATGCGTGTTAGTAATGGTTTTCCAATCGTGGTAGTAACAAAACATACGCCTAGCTAGCGTACACTGGTTTTCGATTTGTTATAGTATGGACAGGTTGACTTGGTACTTGGATACAAAACCTGTAAACTCACCAGCATTTTTGTGCTGACGTAAACTTTTACATGTTTTCTCAGGTCGCTAAGGTAGCACAATGGAACTAGGGCGCACGCATCTGCACGGCGTCTAGTTAGAGTTGCATGGTTTCACAAACGTTGAACATTGGTTTATTATTGAATAATTGTTTTGAATAAGCTTCCGCTGTAAACGGGGATTTTAAACTATGTTTTGAAATTGCATTATATTCATTTAGACTTGTTTATTGTGATCGTTGGTTTGGATCCTGGTTTGTCATGCGCCTCGCGGTAAAACTCCGCAAGTGGATTTTGAGGGTGTGACAGATTGGTATCAGAGCCAATGGTTATAGTGAACTAGGACTGTATGTAGAGTCTAGTCTATAGCCGAGTCGCACACACTAGACGATCACATGGTACTAAACATTAAGGTGGTTTACGTATGGTCTTGTCGGGGTGTCTCTAAATCGTTGGTCTTTCTACGTTACATCATCCGTTCTATCTTAGATCGGGTTACGTACTTTCTAGGCGATGTAGTATATTGGAGTGAATCGTGTACTCTTGACATTTGTCCAAGGCTCGGACATCTCCCTTTCGTACTCCAATAGAAACACTTGCCATAAACTACCGTAGTATTACGGTGTATAGCTAAGAGTCTATGTTCGGTGATTTGAACTTTGAACTAGGAGAACACTTGGAGGACCATGTAGAGCGGTTTATCATTTTGGGTGCACACAAAATCATAAACCGAAATGCATGGAAGCCCTAGTGAGCTCTGGGTTTGAAGGGATAGTCCTGGATTGGATCTAGCTTTGATCTTGCGAACGCTAGTGGTTACCATTAGCTGTGAAACTAAATTTTCTCGTCCTTCATATCGGAATCATGTCTGGAGTGCAAGGAGGACGTGGAGGTGGCCGCGCTGGTGGGCGTGGTGGTGGCGGTCGTGGTGGTGTGGAACCTCAAGATGACTGGGTCTGAGATTGAGAAGTATACTGTGAGGCATAACGAGTTGGCAGTGCTGTGTCCTGATCTGCATGTGCCAGAGTACAGGAGGATTGAGCATTATGTCTCGGGGTTAGTACCAGAAATCGCAGGGTTAGTGGCTGCGGGAAATCATCCTACATACGCAGAGGTGGTCCGATCGGCTCATAGGATGACAAATTTGAAGGTGAATGAGGGTATTTTGCCTGTCAAGGGTTCGACTGTCAAGGCCCCAGAGAACAACAAGCGTAAGTGGGAAAGCGAGGGGAAAGGAGCTGGGCCAGCACAGCAGGGTAAGAGGTTCGATAACGGGGGGTTCTTCTTCTTCGGGTAACAAGCAGGGTGGTTATGCGGGGAAACTGCCCAAATGTAACAAGTGTGGACGTCACCATCAAGGGAACTGCGACAGTAACCGTTGTCATCGCTGCCAGCGAACAGGGCATTATGCTAAAGATTGTCGGGTTACACTCCCATCGACCCAGACCCCGACTACTAACTCAGCTCCTACTACTCAAGGGACTACAGGAAGACAAGGATGTTACAATTGTGGTGAGACCGGGCGTTACAAGAAGGATTGCCCAAAACTGAAGCAGGGCGGGAACAACGGTAATGGGAACAACGGGGGCGGCGGCAGAAATGCACGTGCCTTCGTCATTGGAGCCGCTGAGGCTAGACAGGATCCTGACACAGTTACCGGTACGTTCCTTCTCAATAATCGTTCTGTTAGTGTGTTATTTGATTCTGGTGCCGACAAGAGTTTTGTATCCATGGGAGTTAGTCGACTGCTAGATGTAGTACCCTTACCATTAGAGACTAAGTATATTATTGAGTTGGCTGACGGTAAAAAGATTGAAGCTACTAGTATCCTTCGGGAGTGCCAATTAGAGTTGTCGGGTTTATCGTTCCCCATCGACCTTATGCCGGTACCTTTAGGTAGTTTTGACGTAGTGGTAGGCATGGATTGGTTATCTTTGTATCGTGCGGAGATTGTCTGTTATGACAAGGTTATTCGGATTCCTCCCCCTGATGAAGAATTCCTTTCTGTGTACGGTATCAAGGGTGGTGTTCCGCTGAATATCATCTCTAGCATGAAAGCCCTTAAGTGTCTTCGAAAGGGTTATCCAGCCGTTTTGGCACTTTTATCTGTTTCCTCTGGTGATGAGAAGAAGATCGACGATATTCCAGTTGTACGCGAGTTTCCTGATGTTTTTCCCGATGATTTATCTGGTCTTCCTCCTCATCGTCAAGTCGAGTTCGGTATTGATCTTGTACCAGGGGCTGCTCCTATTGCTCGGGCCCCCTACCGTCTTGCACCTCCCGAGATGCAGGAATTGTCTAGTCAGTTACAGGAACTCTTGGACAAGGGTTTCATCAGACCAAGTTCTTCCCCTTGGGGAGCCCCGATTCTATTTGTTAAGAAGAAGGATGGAAGTTTCCGATTGTGTGTGGACTACAGAGAACTGAACAAATTGACCGTCAAGAACCGTTATCCTCTTCCACGTATTGATGATCTATTCGACCAGCTCCAGGGTTCTAGTTATTATTCCAAGATTGACTTGAGGTCCGGTTACCACCAGTTGCGCGTAAGGGAAGCTGACGTTGCAAAGACTGCCTTTCGTACACGTTATGGCCATTTCGAATTCTTGGTCATGCCTTTCGGTCTCACGAACGCACCGGCGGTTTTCATGGACTTGATGAACCGCGTTTGCAAACCATATCTGGACAAATTCGTCATTGTGTTTATTGATGACATTCTGATCTACTCCAAGAACGAGACCGAACACGAGGAACACCTGCGTTTGGTTTTGGAACTCTTACGACGGGAACAACTTTACGCCAAGTTCTCAAAGTGTGACTTTTGGTTACGCGAAGTTCAATTCCTAGGACATGTGGTTAATGAACTAGGAATTCATGTCGATCCAGCTAAGATCGAAGCGATCAAGGACTGGGGAGCACCAAAGACGCCAACTGGGGTGCGGCAATTCCTAGGCCTTGTGAGCTACTATCGTCGTTTCATTCAAGGGTTCTCGAAGACCGCTCAACCCCTGACCACTCTTACTCAGAAGGATAGGAAATTCGACTGGGGTGAACCACAAGAGTCAGCGTTTGAAGAACTGAAGTCCAAACTGTGTTCTGCTCCTATTTTGTCTTTACCTGAAGGCTCTGATGATTTCGTTGTTTACTGTGATGCTTCTATTCATGGTCTCGGTTGTGTGTTGATGCAACGCGAGAAGGTGATTGCGTATGCTTCTCGTCAACTCAAAGTGCACGAGAAGAACTACACCACCCATGACTTGGAGTTGGGTGCAGTGGTTTTCGCGTTGAAAATTTGGAGACATTACTTGTACGGTACCAAATGCACCATCTACACCAATCACAAGAGTCTCCAACACATTTTCGACCAACAACATTTGAAGATACGGCAGCGTCGTTGGATTGAACTTCTGAACGACTATGATTGTGCTATTAAGTACCATCCTGGCAAGGCGGATGTTGTAGCAGACGCCTTGAGCAGGAAGGAATCAACTAAACCTCGTCGCGTTCGGGCGTTGCAGCTCACCATTCATTCATCCTTACCTGATCAACTTCGTTCTGCCCAGTTAGAAGCTTTGAAGGAGGAAAACCTTAAAGCTGAAACCATGCACGGTGCCGACAAGCACCTCGAGCAAAAGCCTGATGGCCTGCACTACTTCGCAGAACGCATATGGGTTCCTTTATTCGGGGGACTTCGGGAGCTTGTCTTAGATGAGGCTTATAAGTCCCGATATTCTATTCATCCTGGTTCGGATAAGATGTACCAAGATCTGAAGGTGTTTTACTGGTGGCCAAACATGAGGTCGGATATAGCCTCATACGTGAGCAAATGCTTGACCTGTGCTAAGGTCAAGGTGGAATACCAAAAACCGTCGGGTCTCTTGCAACAACCTGAAATTCCGGAATGGAAATGGGAACGGATTACCATGGATTTTGTCACACAACTTCCTAAATCACCAAGCGGGAATGACAAGATATGGGTGATTGTCGATCGGTTGACAAAATCAGCCCATTTTCTTGCTATTAAGGAGACCGACACCATGGATCGTTTGGCTCGTCTTTATTTGAAGGAAGTTGTTTCTAAGCACGGGGTGCCAGTTTCTATTATCTCGGATCGTGACTCCCATTTTACTTCTCACTTCTGGAAGTCTTTGCACAAGGCTTTGGGTACCCAACTAGACATGAGTACAGCTTACCATCCACAGACTGACGGTCAAAGTGAGAGCACGATTCAAACTTTAGAAGACATGCTGCGGGCATGTGTGATCGATTTTGGCAAGGGTTGGGAAGCTCATCTACCGTTAGTAGAATTTTCGTACAACAACAGTTATCACACGAGCATCAAGGCGGCTCCGTTCGAGGCACTGTACGGACGGAAATGCCGTTCTCCTCTTTGTTGGGCTGAAGTAGGTGAGAGTCAACTCACTGGGCCTGAGCTAGTGTACGAAACTTCGGAAAAGATCGTACAGATTCGTAACCGGTTGGCGGCGGCACGGGATCGACAAAAGAGTTATGCCGATCAGCGTCGCAAACCATTGGAATTCCAAGTTGGTGACAAGGTACTTCTAAAAGTCTCACCGTGGAAGGGCGTCATACGTTTTGGGAAGCGTGGCAAACTCAACCCACTGTATGTCGGACCATTTACGATCCTGGAACGGATTGGACCGGTGGCATATCGTCTTGATTTACCGACGGAGCTCGGTAACGTACATAACGTCTTCCACGTGTCAAACTTGAAGAAGTGTCTGGCTGACGAGTCTCTCATCGTTCCACTGGAAGAGATCAAGGTTGATGATCGTCTTCGGATTGTGGAAGAACCTGTGGAGATTCTGGATTACAAGATTCGTAGCTTACGTCACAGCAAGATTCGTATCGTTAAGGTTCGGGAGGATCAGATGAAGTCTAAGTATCCTCATCTCTTTCCTAAGGAAGCGTTCGAGTCGAGATATGTCTCTTCTGCAGCTGAATGAATCTCGGGGCGAGATTCCCTTTTAACGTGGGGATGATGTGACAACTCGGGTAAATCTCTCTTTTGGTTTCTATCTTTTGTTTGTTCCCTTCGTTATTTCTTTTGTTCTTTTGGTACTTGTGCAATTTTCGGGACGAAAATTCTTTTAACGTGGGGATGTTGTGACACCCGGCAAATTCTGGTTAACAACGTTGTCTAGATGAAAGTCTACCTTAGCGAGTCACGCGTATATTGTACTTAACTGGGTTATTTAAGTCGGGTTATGGTTCGGGAACTATCGGTTTAGTCTAGAAGATCATTGGATGTTGGTCTAGAGGTTCATTTGATGTCGGTCCTTAACCAAGTGTACAAACGGTGACGATTTGTAGGATCGTCAGGGCATACGGAACATACAAGTCTCGAGTCCCGGGAATTGGTGAACGAGTGTGAATATGTGTATTTACATGTGTTATGTGTTTACAATCATTATGTGACTTGTCGGTACGTGAATATGTGTTAACATATGTTAAAACGGGGTTTAACGCGCAAAACACACGGAACAGGCCCCTATAGGCGATTAGGATAGCCCAATCGCCTATAGGAGGGGCGAGTGGGGGACCTTAGGGGCGAGTAGGGGACTGATCGCATGACTGTTCATGCGATTAGGCCCCAATTGCATGAACTTACATGCGATTAGGCTTCCTGATCGCGTGTAAAGCTGCATAATCGCGTGTTACGTGCTGGACGACTAAAAACGACTATAAATACCATACTTGACCTCATAAACTTCATTATACAAACCCTAGTCATCCCATAACCTGCCCCAACACATACACAACCTCTGGAACGCGATTTTTGATCAAAACACAAGGTTTCAAGCTTAATCCATCATTCTTTCACAAATCTAAGGTTTGGTTTCCATCCATGAATCTTTATAAACGTTTTCATTCAATCCCTAATGGTCCAGACCTGTTCTAAAACGAAAAAGCTTTCTGAAAATCGTTAATAAGTGTTGTTAATCGGATTTTAACTAGTATACATGTGTTATGTGCGTTTATGATTAGAAAGCTAGGATTTTTATGATTCAAAGATGAATGAATGGCATGTTATTATGTTAGATCAGAATAATAATGATATTATGATGATAAAATCTGAGAATTGATTATTAGGGTTATAGTTACGCATGTTAGTATGATGATTGCATGCTATGTGAATGGTGTTTGGATTACGTGATTGCATGCAGGGCTGATAATACGAGGCAAAACGAAGGGTTTTAGTTGAAACATGTTTAGGATAGTGTTTGGGATGATATTGGGTGGTTACACACGTTCTGGATCTGATTTGGAGCGTTAAACGCGCGAAAAACTGGAACAGCAAGGTTACAGGCGATTAGCAATCCTAATCGCCTATGTTAGAGGCGATTAGGAGGCCAATCGCCAGTCTTTCATGCGATTAGGGCCTAATCGCTAGTACTTACATGCGATTAGCCCTAATTGCTAGTTTTTACATGCAATCAGCCCTAAATGCTAGTTTTTACATGCAATCAGCCCTAAATGCTAGTTTTTACATGCAATCAGCCCTGATTGCTAGTTTTTATATGCAATCAGCCCTAAATGCTAGTTGACTTTTCCTAATCGCGTGTACTACTGCTGTAAGTATAAATTAGCATTCCGAGACCCGATTTGACATGTAGGAACATGCTAGGAACCCCGTAACATATCTAATAACTTGGTAACATATGTTTGGATGTAATTTGGTGATACGTGAACTATGTGCTATAACTTGTTGTGCGTTAACGTATGTTAAGTGTGATTGCATGATTTCATGTTTGAGAGCGTAAACATAACGCGGGGAATCTCGGGTCACCAATGGGATGTCGAGTCTTGTACTTTGGGTCAGTTAAACAGTCACGGTGTTTTCAAACGAACTTGGTTATGGTCTGGACATCTAGGGACTAATTAACCTGCGGGTTATTAGTCTAAGTACTTGTAACTGTCATATGTTAGGTCGCCGCTTTACGGGACTAGCATAGCAGCTGAGTTTACTCGGGTTAAGGAGTAACGCAACTTAAGGTGAGTTTACGGCCCCTCTTTTAAACTGGTTTCATACTTTCGGGGGAGAAAACATGTGTTAAAACGATTATTTGGTAACTACTGTCATACTATGGGTTTCTATTGTGTACTACACGATCTTTGGAAGTCCCGGGGGGAACCATGAATGTGCGGGTTTGCACAACGGGGAAATGTGAATAGCGCTATTGGGAGTGACCAACCCCGCTCGTCGGCTTGGAGGGCCGGGCGAGTGCATATTGTCTCAAACAGGAACAACAGGAACAACTGGTTTACTTTTCGGGCACAACATCTGGTATGCGTGTTAGTAATGGTTTTCCAATCGTGGTAGTAACAAAACATACGCCTAGCTAGCGTACACTGGTTTTCGATTTGTTATAGTATGGACAGGTTGACTTGGTACTTGGATACAAAACCTGTAAACTCACCAGCATTTTTGTGCTGACGTAAACTTTTACATGTTTTCTCAGGTCGCTAAAGGTAGCACAATGGAACTAGGGCGCACGCGTCTGCACGGCGTCTAGTTAGAGTTGCATGGTTTCACAAACGTTGAACATTGGTTTATTATTGAATAATTGTTTTGAATAAGCTTCCGCTGTAAACGGGGATTTTAAACTATGTTTTGAAATTGCATTATATTCATTTAGACTTGTTTATTGTGATCGTTGGTTTGGATCCTGGTTTGTCATGCGCCTCGCGGTAAAACTCCGCAAGTGCATTTTGAGGGGGTGACACCACCCCTTAAGGTTATTCAACATTTTTATGCTATCAAGGACGAGCCGACTAACTACTAAGTGGAGGGACTTACATATGGATTCATATATTTAATTCCCACCCTTAATTTATATAGGTCTGATTCGTGCTTACCTACGGTGCAAATCTTTCAATTCTACCCTTCATCCCTATAGGCATGATCCGTGCTTACTTACGGATTTAAACCCTTCATTCCAACCTTTCATTCATATAGGTTTGATCCGTTCTTACCTACGGACTCAACTCTTTCATTCCTAACCTTTCATTCATATAGGTTTGATCCGTGCTTACCTACGGATTCGAACCTTTCATTCCAACCTTTCATTCATATAGGCTTGATTCGTGCTTACCTACGGACTCAAACCTTTCATTCCAACCTTTCATTCATATAGGTTTGTTCCGTGCTTACTTACGGACTCAAACCTTTCATTTCAACCTTTCCTTTCCTTTCAATACAGACCCTATCACTTGAGAGTCGTCTACTTTACCCATAACTGACGTCTAGTTACTTATTCATTCATTGCCATAATTAATTTATAGGCACAATATACATACGTTTAGTTTGATACCTTCTAAGGGAATCCCCCTTCACATTCACACTTTTATAGAAGTTTCATTCCACCCATTCCCCCACACGACCACTTACTTTCCAATTTTACCAGGCATACCTATGATGATTCTCATGGTCTCACGTGCATCGCATGCTTCTTGTGCACTGGCCAGGCGCATAGTCCACATGCTATCCACGAGCCTTCATGTAATCATTACCTTATGCCTGGGGACTGGTTTTCAGCTTCGTGCTACATTTTCAATCTCCTTTCCTAACAACATGGTTGTTTTTCCATCTACTTTTTACCATCCCTAAGAATTCTCTCCCACCGGTACCAAGGTATTAATACTACATACCTGTGAGCATTCTATCCTTTCCAAAACTTCCAAGATCTATCTTGGATCGCGTCTTTGAGACCTCTTCATTATCCACAAAAGCGCACCTTAACATAAACACCACAATTAGTTTCTATCCTGTCATGTGAGTTAATATTAAATTCTACACTTGGGCCTCGATCGAGTTTTGGATTGTACGGGTCACTGATTTCATGAGCACACAAGTTTGAGTTCAAGTACTTACTTCCTTGTACGAGATTTCACTCAAACCAGGGCTCTGATACCAACTTATAACGCCCTAAAACCGTAATACAGAAAATGCGCAGCGGAAATACCAACCGAAAAAATCATTTCTTTAAAAATAACTTTGAATGTTTAGAAACCAAATCTACTAAATATGTTAGGTATTACATCTTCTATTGTTTCTTATTGCATTCAACTAAACTCATCTTTATTAGGTTATGCAACCGTGACCACGTACAAGCCGTTCCCTCACTCGATCTTCATCCTTCCCTTACTTCATTAGGTAGACAAGACAACCTGCAATCACCACATAACCATTTCGTTAGTTCAATAGGTGACTTTACGTAAAATACTAACAATGTGGAAATAACATCCAACAATATTCCGTGATCCTGTTCAAACGCCTTCTTGCAAGTTCGGGTGTGATACCCCAATCCAAACCTCCAAATCCCATGCATTCATACTTACATACCTGCATCTTCATTGCCATTCTCAATATAAATGGTTAATAACCTTACAATACATACAAACGTACAATTCCCACACACAACCTACCATGACCCGTCATGTTATTCTTCCTTCATGAATCCTCTATGACAAATATGACGTTTCCAATCCTATAATCGTTCTACACATGATGACCAACCTTTACATACATAAGACTCTCTCACTTACCCGAGTATGAGTACCTATACATACCTCATTTTCTCAGTCTACAAAAGCATATCAATCTACTTACCATGTTTGTTACTGTTATGCTAACGTAACACTTAAATTATATACACCTACATCACTCCGTACTTGAGTCATATTGGCAAATTCGACACTTCTATTACTTGCTACACCCATACCTAACATTCCACAAGGTCCAACGATGTTATTCGATGCGTTAAACGCAATTACGAGTCGCGCACATAAGCGAAATATCAACATATGATAAAAATTAACAAATTATCCCAGGTCCCACCGTAACTTACGGTGGCCACCGTAAGTTACGGTGGGCCTCAAGAAACCCACGGTGGATCCCCACTGTTTTACGGTGGGTAGAAAGTGCCAGGGGCCACCGTAAGTTACGGTGTCCACCATAACTTATGGTGGGGCCCTGAAATTCCCCATTTTGCTTCCCTTTCCATCCTTCCTTGATCCGTCCCACGCCGGTCCATCTGAAGCTGCGTTTTTCCTATTATAAGCTTCCTAACATGCCTTGGCATTATTATTAACATTCCATCATTTCGCATTTCCCATTCTACCTACACATACATATACATGAATAAATTCGTTATTCTAAATGGAATAGGAATAGCTTACCTTAGGTTCTCCAAGTTCATGCTTGATTACTTGCCTTATCTTGACCCATTAGCTTCCCATGCTTGAGTCCATCATTTCTATCCTTTCATATCATCATGTTCACATCATTGTTAGCATAGATGTTCATTCGTAAGCAATCATATCCAACTCATATATCACATTGACTTGCATAGGTCCATTTCTAACATGCATATAACATAGCTTCCTACCCTTTTTGATTTACCATACAAGTAATTAAACTCAACATCGTATGTGTCACATAACCAAGCTAATGTGTCTCACAAGAAATCCTCAATCTCACAATCATGCTAGAAAACATACCACATTATTTCCATGTCAGTTGACTTTCCAGAAAGTCAACTTTCAACCATACAAACTTTCCTTTTTACAAACATATGTCTATATTAGCATACTAGGTTTTATGGAATTCACCCTAAGTGTCATGTTCCTATCTCATTAACATACGAGATCACTCGTCATACCAATTAACAAACAATGGGGTGCATCATAGTATTTAAGCATAGTGTACATACTACTAATGCATACTTTTTACCACATTATATAATCAACTAAATCCCCACATGATTGCCCTCTAATTCAATCCTCATGTTAACCTACTATTAATTGTATCTATTATCACATTACTTTCATATTTGTCAAGTTTTGCATACAAATTCACATATTATGCTCATCTAGACATATTATCAAACACTTGGTGTGCGTACCATATTCTAAGGTCAATGTACAAGCTCCTAATACACGCATTCCATCAAAACGCATAGTCTTCTTCAATCATGACCAATTTTCCACATGCATATCATCAACTACACATTATTCCTACCCTTACATGTATTTACAACTAATTTAACAACATCAAGGCTCAAATGAAAACCCAATATCATTATCCTTTGCAAACAAGTAACCTATAGTGAATAGCTCCTCTCTAAACTATTAGAGATGATCAATATCACATAAAATCAAGCAATAATATGAATTTAATGTAACACCCCAACTGATGGCGGAATCATCGAGGTGCCACGTAATGACGATTGTTCAAAAGCTCATGGTACTAAAATGTAAATATTTTATTATTGAATATTGTTTTACAACATGTGAAAATTTAATACAAGACAAAAAATAAAGATAATTGATTGATTTAATCTAAGTCCAAAGTCCTATGTGAAGCGTCAAGCAGCTTATCCTGAAACATGCACGAAAATAATTTTGTCAACATATGATGTTGGTGAATACTACTTAGCTTTGTACATATAGTATAAGTTTGAAAATTAGTACAATTCATGTGTCTAGCATCACCAAGGCATTATGTAAACACGCAAGTAACCAAACAAGACAAAGATCAAATGTAAAGTTGATAAGTTGAAATTGATAATGAGCACGTCAACACGTGTCAAGTCTAAAAGAGCACCATAACATAAGTTATGTCTAAATGAGCACCGTAACATAAGTTACGTCTATATGTAAAGAGCACCATAACATAAGTTGTGTCTAGATGTATGATTTTGTATGTAAGCTACTGATGTGTTCTCTCCTCAAAGAATAATAATATCCCTATGTAAAATGATGCGGCCCCCCACTGTGTAATTGGAATTATCCCTCCACAATAATAACTTGCGGCGTTCTTCCCTAATAACTTTGGGCCGTAGCCATGACTTTCAAAGTCATGGTATTATTTTCTTTTCATTTAAATATTATTATTATTATAGTATTATAGTATTATGACTCGGGTGTTCTTGACTCGACCAAAGTTGCTCGTTTCCACTCCAACGTTCATGAACACCTACAAAAATATAAAATAAATAAATAAGTACTAAAAAAGACTCAAAAACTATACAATGATAAAAATAGGCCAACAAACGAATACACGCCTAAAACTACTAAAAACTATATACAAAAGACTCAATTATAACTTAAAATACATAGGAGAATAGATGTGTTTTACGACACATCAAACATCCCCACACTTAAACCTTTTTCGTCCCTGAAAAAGAATTATGCTATGGAATCACAGTTAGATTTACATCCAGTTTCAAAACATAGGTTACTTAATTAATAATCTACTAACGTGTTGATTGCGATTGCAGGTATATTGATCCTCTTAAACCCACACCGGTTTCCAAGCCCTTTTTTATTTATGTTAAGTTCATGTTGATTAGTCTATCTAGGGTCTCACTCGAAGGAAGCCACAGTTCCTTCTAATCCCGCCTCAAGCTTATAAAGCTAAAGGAACGACCAATTGACCATTTCCCAAACGTCTTATGTAGAAAACCAAGAGAATTTAAAATCACTTTTTTTTTTCTCTACCCATTTGGTTCTACCACCATTCACCGCCATTTTTCCAAGCAGGTACGTTTTCTTGTTTGTTGTTAAATTATGAGTCTAAGTTAGTAGTTTGAGTCTTTTTATTTTTGTATGGTTCGGTATTATGCTCGGGTTTTGTTTGTTTCGTTTTGCGCAGGTTTGGATTGCACCGCCCGTACTCAATCTCCATTCGGGTGATTCCGGTGCTGTTATCATTTATCAAAGCAAGCCCAGAGTTTACTATTGTGTCAGAGCCGATCGCGACCAAAATGCTATACGATCGAGCTGGATTTGACTAGAGTATTTGGAGCTTACGCGTTAATTAACCAGCTAAGTCATTTCCAATTTGCCCTCATTTTTTATTTTTATTTATTTATTTTTTTTGTATTCGGAATTTTTTTATTTTATTTTGAGTCGTTTTCTATTCCTACATTGAGGGCAATGTAGAGTTTAAGTGTGGGGATGAGAAACTGTCGTTTAGTCTGTATATAAAGTCATTTTAAGTCAAAAAAAAAAAAAAGTCCCTGATTTTGAAGTTTGCATTATATAAAATATGGAAAATGATAGGTAAAGTTAGGTGTCCAGTTTTCAAATAGTATGTATAATAAGAGATTAAAATTGATTGAAAACGTGTCTGATTTGGGATATGTGGGTAGGCTCGGCCGGTAGAAAGGTTTCCTTTGAAAAGTAATAAATTAATTATGTTAGGCTATTTTGTGGGTTCTCATCTAGGAGAAACGGGGAGACCAAAACCGCCAAAAATAGTATAAGAAGCACCGTTATAAGTTGAAAACCGTTAGAATTTCTAATCACTTAAAAAAAAATATAGAAATCAAAGCAAAAATGCTGAAGCTTAAGGTGCCTGGCCACTGGGATAGCGACTTGGATTGGTCACACCCTCTGAGTTAAGTTTGCTGAGATTAAAAAAAAAAATGCTGAAGCTTAAGGTGCCTGGCCACTGGGATAGCGACTTGGATTGGTCACACCCTCTGAGTTAAGTATGCAAAAAAAAAAAAAAAAAAAAAAGTGATTTTAAATTCTCTTGGTTTTCTACATAAGACGTTTGGGAAATGGTCAATTGGTCGTTCCTTTAGCTTCATAAGCTTGAGGCGGGATTAGAAGGAACTGTGGCTTCCTTCGAGTGAGACACTAGATAGACTAATCAACATGAACTTAACATAAATAAAAAGGGGCTAGGAAACCGGTGTGGGTTTAAGAGGATCAATATACCTGCAATCGCAATCAACACGTTAGTAGATTATTAATTAAGTAACCTATGTTTTGAAACTGGATGTAAATCTAACTGTGATACCATAGCATAATTCTTTTTCAGGGACGAAAAAGGTTTAAGTGTGGGGATGTTTGATGTGTCGTAAAACACATCTATTCTCCTATGTATTTTAAGTTATAATTGAGTCTTTTGTATATAGTTTTTAGTAGTTTTAGGCGTGTATTCGTTTGTTGGCCTATTTTTATCATTGTATAGTTTTTGAGTCATTTTTAGTACTTATTTATTTATTTTATATTCTTGTAGGTGTTCATGAACGTTGGAGTGGAAACGAGCAACTTTGGTCGAGTCAAGAACACCCGAGTCATAATACTATAATACTATAATAATAATAATATTTAAATGAAAAGAAAATAATACCATAATAACTTGCCGCTTGATGTGTTCTCTCCTCAAAGAATAATAATATCCCTATGTAAAATGATGCGGCCCCCCACTGTGTAATTGGAATTATCCCTCCACAATAATAACTTGCGGCGTTCTTCCCTAATAACTTTGGGCCGTAGCCCATGACTTTCAAAGTCATGGTATTATTTTCTTTTCATTTAAATATTATTATTATTATAGTATTATAGTATTATGACTCGGGTGTTCTTGACTCGACCAAAGTTGCTCATTTCCACTCCAACGTTCATGAACACCTACAAAAATATAAAATAAATAAATAAGTACTAAAAATGACTCAAAAACTATACAATGATAAAAATAGGCCAACAAACGAATACACGCCTAAAACTACTAAAAACTATATACAAAAGACTCAATTATAACTTAAAATACATAGGAGAATAGATGTGTTTTACGACACATCAACTACGTCCATGTTCAAACATAAAGCACAAAGATAAACAAGACACGTATATGAATTGTAAATGAAGAAAATGTATGTGTAACTGAACGTGAAAGTTTTGTATACTTGTGCATGAATCACCCCAAAAGTATAAAGACGAAAAAGGGGATAAGTAATACTCACATTAGCAAGGTGGTAAGTCTTGTGGAATTGAATAAGTGTAATCCAACGTTGTCAAGTATCACCCTATGTATAAAGTAACAAATAAGTCTAAGTCTATCTAGTCTATAAGTATTTTCTAGGGTTTCGAATTGGGGATAAGTATTCGTTTGATTAATAAATAAAATGTTTAATAAATAAAAGAAATTTGGTAAAAAAATACACAAAAGTCTTTTTGTAAATTTTAAATTGAAGATGGTCACAATATAAAGTTTTAAGTGTGAAAATAATTTTTATAAAATTATTTTCTTATAAATAGAATATTAAATCTATTTATTTCGAATTGTCAAAATATAACTTTAATATTTAAAAATATTAAAATTAAAGAATTTTTAAATTAAAAATTGTATTTCTGTTCCAAATGAATAGAAATAATTTATGTAAAATTTTGCTGCAAAAACATTGAAAAATGAATTTATTATGATTTATTTATGATTAAAACTAACAAAATTTGATTAAAAATATTGAATAAACGATTTTTCAGAAATAAAAATCATTTCAGAAAAGTTTAATGTTATATAAACTCAGAATAATTTTTGTGGAAATTTATATAATCGTTTTGATATTTTTATAGAATTTTATAATTTTAAATGAATAAACTTGTAATATTTATAATATATATTAAATAAATTATTTTTGAAAAACTAAAAATTGGACAACAAATTTTATCATTGGAATAACATAAAATAAATTTTGTAGAATTTATAAAATAGTTTTAGTATTTTAAAACGATTTTTAAAAGTTAATAGCAAAAATTTAAAAGAAAAGAGGGTAAAAAAAAAGTAGCTGTTGTTGGTGGGATTCGAACCCGGGACCCTTCGTTTTATAATAGCTGTGTTATCCATCTGATCTGAACAAGATGATTGTGTTATTTTTGTTTCTGAAATAAATTTAAACAGACGCGATTCATCATCTTCCCCAAATAATATACTAAGAACCCTAGAAATTTAATCTAACAAATTAGGGAAACAATAACCCCAGAATCGTTGGGGTTATTGGTCGACTAGTATGCAGAAACAAATCCATATATATAATTGATACTTACAATGCTTCTATGATGCACGAACAATAAGTCAACGAAAAGTCAACTGTCGGGAATTTCTTGGATAAAAACGTTCTATTAACAGGAATTGAAGGTGAGGGTTTGTTAATCGCTCCTTTCAGAGGTTGTGTGCGATTTTAATTAGTTTTGGAGTGTTGGAATGTAGTATACTTCTGTGACTAGTCTTTGTTCTCCATTGTTACATTCTAGTACTATTGAGCCTTTACCTTTGATGTTAACACACGATCCATCTCCAAATTTTACGCTGCCTACTATCTTTTCGTCTAACTCTGTGAAATAGGAGCATCTTCCTGTCATATGATTGCTTGCGCCATTGTCTAAATACCATACTTCATTTAAATTTTCTTCATTGTGATAGCGTTCTGGTATTATCTTCTTTTCTTCGAGAACTACACTTCTTTCTTCACCAACTGCCATAAGTAATGTGGGATCCTCTTCTTCCATTACTAGGTGAGATTCTTCTTGCTTATTTCGAGGTTTAGGACATCTGGGAGCTATATGTCCTAATTCATTGCAATTGTAACATCTTACATTGCTGCCATCTCTTCTAGGCTTGTAACTACTGTTGTCATGACGATTCTTAGTGGGATTTCGATCACTTCTCTGATCTTGATGGCTATATCTGTCAAAGTTCTTCTTCTCATATCTTTGACTCTTATTGAACTTCCTAAAGTTCTGTCTACCTCGATTCTGATTGTAGTTCTTGTAATTGCTGTTAGGTCTTCTATCTTGCCTTGTAAATAACAGCTTCTCTTGACCGGCTGGTCCATATTTCTTCTCATCTCTTGACTTAAGGCGTTCCTCATAAGCTTTGAGTCTTCCAAGCGCTTCATCTAACGTCATGGAATCTATATCTGAATATTGCTCTATGGATGCAATAATCTGTAGGAACCTTTCTGGTACGGAATCCAACAATTTTCGTACCAACATCGACTCTTCAATTGTCGTTCCTAGGGTTTTTGACTTTGTACTAATTCCACTTAACCTACCAGCAAACTGGTCTATGGTTTCTGTCTCTCTCATCGTAATCATCTCAAATTCTGTGCGTAATGATTGAAGTCTTGCTTTCTGGACTCGGTCAATTCCAATAAATCTTGTCTTTAATGCTTCCCAAATTTCTTTTGCTGTATTATGTGACGCCACCTGCATCACCATATCTTCTGGAATTGCCTGGAATAGATAGGCAATCGCTGTCCTATCCTTCTTTACATCTACCGTTGACGTGCCTTCTATGGGTTCCACTACTTCCCAAAGACCATTTGCACTCAATATTGCTTTAACACGAACAGCCCAAATAGTGTAATTTGTAGATGTCAACATCGGTGTTTGGAGGCTAAAAGTGAGAGTCTCCTTTGTAACTGACTCTCTTAATACTGTCTCTTTCGACATTGTGGGTTTAACGAGCGTCTTCTGCGGACTTTTGTTCTTCTTTTTCCCTATTGTCCAAATCTAATATGGACTACCCACGCTTCTTTAGGAACTTTGTTCGACCACTTTTGTCAAACAAATTTTCGACCCCTTTAAAGTCGATAACGGTATTGATATTCAAAGAAAACTATATAGTTTAACAAATTTTTGATATTTTGTAAGGCCTTGAACAATAATACAAAAAGGTTTTGTCAAACTTATGTAGTCTTATAAGTTTTGATTATCAATAAATGTTCCTTTCAATATCTAAAAGTCAATCCTTTTTGACTTAATAATCCTCCAGTAATTTTGATTAGTGTTCTTCTAATAACACTCAATCTATAAAACACCCTTCTAAAACAAACCCATATGTTTGTTTAAGGGAAAATGACCAAAATAGCCCGTTGACCGGGAATTTTGCACAACTAGCTCTCTCCACCGTCTTTGGAGAGACGGGACACGGCTCCCAACCAGCCTGAACCGTCTCCGAGACCGTTTGGTTTTATAGCCAATTGCCAGCCAACACGTGGCGTCTCTGATCCCGAGGCTGTACCGTCTCTCTCCAGACGGGTCAGAACTCTCTCCCAGACGGTTCACGTTTCCCCATGCCGGCTGCCTTCGGTTCAACCGTCTCCCAGACGGTTCACGTTTACCAATGCCGGCTGACCCTTCATTTCAACCGTCTCAAAAGACGGGTCACATTTCCCAAGACGGCTGGCCCTTCGGTTCAACCGTCTCTCAAGACGGTTCACATCTACCAACGCCGGTGAGTCCCGATGACCGGGCGACGCTTCGGTTGTCCAGCTCAGCCCTATAAATACCCGTCTCCCGTCCCATTCCCGTCATCCAACACCGTCTAAACACTATCCACCACCGTGCAACTCCGTCTAAACACTATCTACAACCCGACCACCACCGTCCAACACCGTCTAAACAATATCTACCACCCCACCACCACCGTCCAACACCGTCCAACATCGTCCTAACAATATCTACCACCCCACCACCACCGTCCAACACCGTCCAACACCGTCTAAATCATACAAAAATGGCACCTCAAAGATGGACGGAAGAACAGGAGATTGCCTTGATTACAGCATGGCTTCATGTTGAACAAAGCACCCACCTTAACAACAAATGGTTCCGGATACTGCATGAATACAACCGGCTCGTTGGAGGGTCACAACGTACCACCGAGTCCCTAAGCCGGAAGTTGAGTGATTTGACCACAAAGTGTCAAATCTTCAACGGGCACCACAACCGGACTCTTTACGACGTACCCTCTAACTTTCCCGAAGACGTGGCAATTAGACACAGTCTAAGACACTATAAAAACAGGGAGCGTAAAGAGTTTAAACATGTGTCCGTTTGGCAAATGATAAGACATCGTCTTAATTAATTTGTAATTTATTAACTTTTTATTTAATGCAATTAATGTTTATATTTTTATTAATATTAATGCAATTTTGTTTTTTTGTTTTTATATTAAAGTAAATATTTCATTAAACGTACTATACTATTACAATCACAAATAAACAATAAATACTATTACAACAACAATAAAAAAACTACCATATTACAACAAACTTCCTAAATTTACTTCCAGAACTAAGAAGCAACAATTAAAAAACTACACTATTACAACAAACTTCCCAAATTTACTTCCAGAACTAAGAACTTTGTTTGAAGTAATAGTAGTGTCTAACCAACTATTGAGGACTACATCTTAGTGTTAGATGTTTTGTCCTCCACAGCGGCGGTAGTAGCAGTGGTCTACATAGACGTTGTTTCGAATGGTGTATGTGCTCTACACAGACAAGTCCGAAACGTTTCCTCGTTTTATGTAACAATAGTTCTCAGTGAGCACACGTCGAACATCGAGACATAAATTCGGAAAGCGAACGAACTTGCCTCAAATGTAGACCACCACATCATCGATCCATTACACGGGTTGCAAACCACGCGCAGATGGAACAACAATCCAAGTAGTCGTACGCAGATGAAACAACAATCCAAGTAATCGGGACATATTTTCGTAAGCCGGTAGGCTTCGGCTGGGAAAGTAAAAAAACGTTATTGGATTGGAAGATGAAAGCTTAGAGGAGAGGGGTGGGTGCAAATTTCGTTAAGTGAATTGGGGTATTTATATACACTCGTGAGACGGTTCAGACGGTTCAGACGGTAGCACAAAACGGCTTAAGACGACTTGGGAAATGTGACCCGTCTGGGAGACTGTTGAACCGAAGGCAGCCGGCATTGGTAGACGTGAACCGTCTGGGAGACGGTTGAACCGAAGGCAGCCGGCATTGGGAAACGTGAACCGTCTGGGAGAGATTTCTGACCCGTCTGGAGAGAGACGGTACAGCCTCGGGATCAGAGATGCCACGTGTTGGCTGGCAATTGGCTATAAAACCAAACGGTCTCGGAGACGGTTCAGGCTGGTTGGGAGCCGTGTCCCGTCTCTCCAAAGACGGTGGAGAAGGCTAGTTGTGCAAAATGCCCGGTCAACGGGCTATTTTGGTCATTTTCCCTTTGTTTAATATTATAATTGACTTCAATAAAAAATCCCTTTTTTTTTTTCAATCAGTGTGAAAACCCAAAACACAGATAATATCTTCTACTTATAATATCCCTCACTAGTTTAATTGTTTTCGTATGTTGACTTCACAAAGTCAACACCCCTTTCTTTTCTCTTTCGAAAACAACCTTCTGCCCACACTACCTTCTTCTGTTTTCGTCTAAATGATCCGACTGGAACGCAATATATTTGTTCCACACTGATTATCAGATCCTATAACAAGTTCTACTAACTTGTGTTCTAAAATAATCGAATACGAAACGGTTTTTTTTTTTTTTTTCAAAAAAAAATTTCGGTTCTTTGATAAACGATTCTTAATCCTTTGATGTTTGATGAAAATTTTCTGGAAAAACGAATCTGTTTTGTATTACTGAATGTTCGAAGATAAGTTTTAAGATTTAAAACTTTGGTTTTTGGTTATAAAAAAACTTGGCGGGAAAAAAAAAACTTCGAACGAAAAAAAACGAGGAAACAGAGTATAGAAAATTTTTTAATTTCTGACTTGGATTAAGTTTTTAATGTATTCGATTATGGTAAACTAATAGGGCAGGGATAGATATAACGTCTTGTTGCGTTTAAACAATATATTCTTCGGTCCGGTGTCTCGCCGGAGAAGATGAAGTTGGCCGGAAAATCTGACCGGTTCTTGTTCTTCCTCTTCGAACGGTTATAACACTTGTGTATTGAACTTCTAATGATCCTGGATTGGCTTTGATAATTGTTCCAACGTATAAAACACTTCTGCGTCAATCTCTGTTAATCGGAGAAAAACAGAGGGATCGAACTTTTGATGATCTTCTTCGTGTTCTTCTGTAAACGATGGAATGATTGATAAACTTGCGCTCTGATGCCAAATGAAGGACCACAGGATCGATTGAGGGAAATATTTGAGAGAGAATTTGTGATAACTAAAGATTCAATACACAATACAAATGATACAATGTTTGGGTATTTATACATGATGAAGGGGTGTGTCCCCTTAGACTATAACCAACATGTCGGTTGGATTATTAACTAACATAACTATTCACTAAACTTAGGATATAATATATACTTATGATATACTTGATATAATATGTGGGAAATAAGAATTATATGTCTAACATATTTGACTAACTACTATTTAGAAGGTGCGAAACACTTACCCATGTGGAGGTTAGATGGAGTCATTATTACGATTTTGCTACATGTTGGGCCGGTAGAATTCGTATATTATTGGCTTCATAGAGCTCTCCATCACCATTTTCTATAATAACAGTGCCAAGCACATGTAATTAATCGTCTACCTTTCTATCTGTCTCTCTCTAAATACATACACTACACATGCAGGATTACACTACAAAGTTATCTTACCTAAAAGATGTACTAAATATTTTGGGATTTTAATCCAAGTAACTTGATGCTAAGATTTATTGAATAACTTAAGGTGATTATTAATTATCACACAACATGTTGATCGCAGCTGTGATTCATCCGTTTGTGGAGCTGACTGCATATTTCACATTATTCACGATCCCTTTGATGACAATACTTCTTAGCGGCACTGCCTCTTTGGTTGCGTTTATTGGGTACGTGACGTATGTCGATATAATGAACTACATGGGCCATTGCAACTTTGAGTTCATTCCAAAGTCACTCTTTATTATATTCCCTCTTCTAAAGTACTTTATGTACACCCCAACGTAAGTCACCCCACTTTTATTCTATTGCTTTATACTACATTAATTAAAACAATAGATATAATATGTGTTTATGTTATGTCCATCATAGTACCACTCCTTGCACCATTCTCAGTTCCGAACAAACTACTCACTTTTCATGCCACTCTACGACTACATCTATGGCACAGTGGACAAATCTACGAACACATTGTATGAGAAGTCGCTCCAACGAAAGGAAGAATCACCAAATGTTGTGCATTTAACACATCTAACAACTCCTGAGTCCATCTATCACATGAGGCTCGGGTTTGCCTCCCTTGCTTCTAAACCCCTCACCTCTTCCATATGGTACCTACGGATTTTATCACCCATCACGGATTTATTGATGTTGATCACACGGCTTTATGGGAAAGCATTCGTCGTTGAAAGAAATGTCTTCAAGAACCTCAAATTACAAACTTGGATCATACCAAAATACATGACACAAGTATGCATATTGTTTATTTTTCAATTTCCTTATTATTAATTTTTTTTCTTTTGCTTTTCCTTTTTTTTCAAGATTTTTATTGGCCTTTTGTTTGTAGTACCTAATGAAAGAGCAAAGACAAACCATCAATGGCTTAATTGAAGAAGCTATAATAGAAGCTGAGGCAAAGGGTGTGGTTTTAACTCTTGGTCTACTTAATCAGGTTACTGCACAAATTTTGTCAGCAAATATGTACCATATGCATTATTAAAAATATTAAAACAAATCAATTAATATGTTACGCCTAGAAAAATTCCATATTAGAAAAAAGAATCTTTTTACCCTAAAAAACATAAAAATACACCTAACCTGATGCACACGCCTCTGTTGCGCCTAGCAAAAGGCCATTACCTGCATGCTGCAGCTTGACTACATTGTACAATTCATATATGATATTATCTGTGGTAACTAGTAACTAGTCGTCTGCATTGACAACAGGTTAAAATGGGTAAATTTAAATTATGACACAACTAGTTTGTCGGGTTGGTTTGACGTACCCATTACCATCTTTTCTGTTGTTTCAATTATTCAAACACTTGTTTTACACTACTAGAAAAAAGCTCTTTCTTGACACGCATTGGGGTCTGATGACAGGGAAAAGAATGTCAAGGATGGCGGTGTCATAAATTTAACATGACATATTTTCGCGTATCATCTGTTTATGACAACATATATTGACACACGTTATGACACTCTTTAATGACACATTATTATGACATTTTTAGCGACACATTTTATGACAGAATCTTATGACGTTTTTTGCGTGTCATAATTTTTTAATCTAAAAAAAATTCCTGTAAAATTACATATTTAGCCTCCTGGATTTATTGTCATTTTATTATATGCAAAATAATTAGCAAACTAATAACAAGAAAATCATTTCATTATATAATCCATATTTATCTAATTACAAACTAATCCAAGACAACGTTTAACGTTTACAAAAATATATTGTATCGACATTACATTGCCTTCAAACAAGTTTCGATCATTTGAAAATAAATGTGGCGGCGTAGCCTAACCATTCTTCGCGTACGACATCCATGTCCTCATCCCCGTAATGATCCGCTCCTCCCCAACCTGAGACAACAATATGTTTCAAGTAGAATGAACTTCTCTAACAATGGCACACAATAATGGCTACAAAGATCTAAACTCGTAGCAAAACGAAAACAAACGACCAGTAATTAAACACCCAAAACCATGGTGTAATGTTAATTTAGTCCAATACAAAGGACATACAAAGGGTTCACAGTTACAACTATGACCCGTTTACAAATTAATGGGTTATGTTAGCTTCACATATCTCCAACGGAGTACATGTGTATTCAAATTTCAAATGCATATTATAACCTCCTCAAACAGGCAATTACTTCACAATGTACTTATAAAAAAACAAAAAATGAACGAATTTGCAAATCAAACCACCTTTTATCAGATGTGGAACAAGAAATTAAAATAGTTTCAACGAACAGTAGTACCTTGTTTTGAAGCTGCACATTGGATGAATTGTTTGCATCAACATGCAAGCCAAGGCATAACCATCTTGATTTGTACACCTAATTCTCCAGCATTCTTTCTAAAATCATGTAGTGAAATTGAGACCGGTCGACTTCGGAAGTTCCTTTGAAGACCAAATGTTATAGTAATAACTGTTAAATAACAATTAGTGCAAGCATGTTCATATTCCGAGTAATTTATTGTAAACCAATGCTGATTTTAAATGAGTTTTACATTAACACTTTTAATCTAATGATGGACTATGAAAGATCAGTGAGTTAGAAAGCTTTGCACCTGCTTAGAGCTATACTTTAAGAGAAATCAGCCCTCTAGGAGTCCCTCGGCTGTTGCCCATTCACTTTACATTCTTGATTTAAGGCGTTTGGGGCGCGGGGCGATAAGAAAAACGCTTTTTTTTGTCGAAAAGCGCTCAACTCCATGAAGCTCTCGAGGCGGCGCTTCGGTAGCGCTTCGGCAGCTAAGGCGCCCAGAAATCCACTTTTTCTTTTTAAGTGTTTAAGGGGGTTTTATAATAATGTTTTTGTATTTATGTTTGGTTACAAGGTAGAATATGTCATATTGAAATATATAAATATTTTTTATATTTTTTTTTACTATTAGGCGCCTCACATACGTGAAGCTCTCGCCTCGTGCTTGAAGCCCCGCGCCTCGGATTTTGGAACCAAAACGCCTCGGAGCGTCTCGCGCTTTTTTAAACCAAGTTTACATGAAAACGAAATAGAGAAAACACGAACCATCATAATTGAAAATCAACAATCAACATAAAAATTGACATGAAGTTACTTTCCATGATTCTTACCTTATGTCAGACCATCCTCCAGCAACAGAACCGGAATCAGATCCGAAAGTTTATGTAACCACAACTTCATTAATAGCAGCTAGAAGTTTCATAAAAATACTAAACAAAAAAACTTAGTGGAATCAGAACATATTTGATAATTTTTAACAAGCTAAAGAAACTATAATACAATTATCTACCGGAAACAGTTTCAAGTAATTTACTAATGGTTCAAGTTAGGTTGTATTTTATCTCAAACAAATCCAGATAAAAAGTGAAGCAAGCCATAGAGGTTGGATGGTTTCAGCACATTCTATACCAACAAAAATAAAGATCAATACCTGAACAATATGGCTTGCGTCAAGCTCAAATCCATCATTCGAGACAGAAGAATCATAGAGTCTGCCGCATTGATCCAACCGTTGGCTTTCATCTCTATACTCCAGTATTCTCTCCCTGCCCAACACAAGATAAACTAAAATCAATTCCTGACTATATGTCTCTATCCACATGTAACAATGGAGAACAAACAATCAGAATCTAATCTAATTACATAAAATCTAAAGGTGTGCAGCGGTTCAGAACTAGGGCGAACCAAGGTGCATTAACTTATTGCCTAACATCTTTCTCATTAAAGTTCCAATGTGATACAAGCCAAAGAATAAGTAATGGGACCTTCGGCTAAGAAAATTGCTGGCAAATAAAAAAGTGCAACTACAGTAGCAAAGAATGACAACAAAGCAGGGAAAGAAAACAGGGCCGCAGAGGGTCGCTGTAAGGCGTTCCGTCATAACTACCTATGCTGATAAGAAAATAATGTACGTACAAGTACTAAGAGAAACCCATGGAGAAGGTGAATAGCAAAAGCCACAAAGTGTAACTCATAGCTACGACGGCCGTCTACACATTAATAACTATCATGTTATTAGACTAGCTATTCACAATTGTATTTAGCGCAGTCACAATTGTTTTTTCTTACACAATGGCCACTCCTGTTAACAATCACCAACAAAACCTACTGTCGACCTCCGCGCCACCTGCTCTGCTACCACCACCGGCATCATTACTACTGACACCACCATCTCTTTCTCTATACTCGCTCTCCTCTGCTTTCTTGATCGTCACTGGCATCGCTAGTACTGATGTTGGTGACGTTAGTTCTCCCTCTCCCACCCTATTAAAGAACCGATGGTTATACACAGTCGTAACACTACCACGCAACCACTGGTAAAGATCGGTTCCAATCAGTTTTCCGGTGTTGAATGCAAGCTTTAGATTTCGGCCAAATCGACATATCATCTCTTTAGATCATCGTCTCAGTGCAGCATCTTTAAAAGAGGTTGTAACCGGGATGCAAATAAGCCCACACACTTTATTATGTGTCCCAAATACATATCAAATGAAAAACACATATGTAATCCAAATACATAAATCAAGAAAACTTAACAAAACAAATCAATACTGGACTATTAAAGAAATTTATCAACTCTAACAGAACTAAAAATAAGACCCAAATTAAATTACAGAGAAACTGAAGTACTACCAAACACTGGCAATTTGGTTGGTAAATATGTCATTCCGATGATCCAGTTTCATCATCTTTCACCATCATTCTTGTTCAAATCGTCGTCCTGCACCGATAACTTCAAAACTATGGTAATGAGCTAGTTCTAGGCAGGTGCTTAGCACTATTCGTTGGCATTGACAACTTAGCTTTTACCTTATAATTGTTGTTAGGTTGCTAACAGAAACATACAAAGTCTAGGGAAAAAAAGGAATGTAGTGCACAACCTAATTTCAAACAGTTGAGGCTCAGACCTGTTTTAACATGAGAGGAAGGGGATGATGCTGCCCTGGTTGCAAAGGAGGTTGCAAGCGGAGAACGTAAGACACATCTCACACCTGCCATCCATCAATTTACTACGCCAAGTTGTGAGAATCCCACTTTCTAACTCAAACTTAACTCATACTATGTTCGGTCATCATAGGCCGGCACTTTCGGAGATGAATCAGCGGCAACAAACCTGAAACAAACAACAAAGCGTCATAATATTATCAAGTGCATATTTTAAGCAAATGTATATTAGCTACAATTGGGGCGTAAACACCATGTTTTTTGCTGACTATATTCACCATGTGTTGCCCATATGACACGCCACACGGAAATATTATCAAGTGTTAACATTTTCGCTGTAGCTGTTAAGTGAGCGTTAAGGAAAATCGTTAATGTTGGTTTTCTTTGTACAAAAATCCAAACCATAGAACAAATGAAGGACACATTTAACATATTACACAAATACATGCCTAAACCTTAACAAATTCAACATAAAGGACGCAATGCACAGAAGAATCAAAAGCGGATACAAAACACATTTAACATTTACACAAGTACATACATGCATACACATTACACACACAACAACCAAAGACAACAAAAAACAAAAAGCATAGTATAAAATTTAAGCAGATGGAGCGTATATACCAAATTAAATATAAGACAATGGTTTACCTTGGCCATCTCTGACAAAATCGTGCACAATTATCTCCCTATAAGTGACATCTGGTCTGAACCGTAGCCAGAACCCTCACTCTCCTGTTTCAAATGGTCATGGCGAAAAAACGGTTCGGCTCTGCAAGCTGATTTATCTTCAATGCGCTGGTAATCCACCATATATAACACATTAAAAGGAAACTGAATTTAGATTACATGAAAACTATGAAATTATGTGGGGTAATATGCATACAGTATTTACATTTTCAAAGAATACCTCATTCACTTCTAATAATGCCATAATATATAGAATAATAACAATAATAATAACGTAAATTGGTTGAAAATTGAATTTAATTAACACACCTGAATGGGTGGTTGGGGGCGGGGGATTTGGTTGAAAATTGAATTTAATTACCCCCCCCCCCCCCCCGCCTGGTTCTGAACATGTTGGATCCCGCTGCAACGCGCGGGCGAGGAACCACCTAGGTACAATTAAAAAAACCATGTACGAGTTCATGTCAGAAACCAAAGTATAGATCTTGTTAATCCAGCAACCCTAAGCTCTTTACATTTAAGAAATAGTAACAATTAAGCAATATTATAACTTAATCAACCTAAGCTCTATACTATTAAGCAATAATAACAGTTAAACAACGGTTTAACCAAATAGATAGATGTTAATAATCGAGCTTCAACCAAAGTAAGAGCTTCAATGGTGAAATCACACAATAAAAAAACAATACGCTCCCAACTGAATTAGGTTTACCTTCACAAGATTCGACAAGAGTAACAGAGCTTCAATGGTGATGTACAGAGCTTTGATGGTGATGTATAGAGCTTCGATGGTGTTAAACTGACGATAATGGTGTTCATTGGGGCTTTCTTCAAGCGACGATAATGGCGTTCGTTAGGTTATTCTTCTGTATCCCTCGATTGACTTCTGATTGTGATGTATTGTGTGTTTTGAGGGAATGGAGAGGGGGGGGGGGGGGGAGGCTTATGGGAAGGAGAGCAGAAGAGTGGAGGGAATTTGAAATTTTCGTGACATAATAAAACTATGACACTCAAGTTTGTTTAATGTCATCTTTTTTATTTATGACGGAAAATTATTGACATGCAGAAAAAAACGTCAAGAATTTATTAGTTTTTATCAAAGATGACATTTTTTTATAACATACACTTTTGCATGTCATTAAATAGGTGTATGTCATAAAAAGAATGTCAAGAAAGGGTATTTTTCTAGTAGTGTTAACTGCTTAATTTTTTTATTTGGTTATGTTTTCTAATGTTTTAGATAGATGAATTGAATCACAGTGGGGAGTTATTCATAAGTAGAAATCCAAAACTGAAAGTGATGTTGGTGGATGGGAGTAGTTTTGCAGTTGCAGTGGTCTTAAACAACATTCCAAAAGGAACTACACAAGTTGTTATTAGAGGCAACTTCAATAAGATTGCTTCCTACCTTGCTATAGCTCTATGCCAAAAGGGCATCCAAGTAACTTCACTTAACAATATCACAAATGTTATAAAGTGAAAATATGAAAGTCTTGAGCTGAATACATTCGCTTGAGTCTATTTTGTGTCATCGTAGGTTGCCGTATCTCGAGAACAGGACCACAAGATGTTAAAATCCAAGCTGGAACCGGTTGATCACCATGATAAGTTGGTCTCTTCAAGAGGTTACTCCGAAAAGGTAGGGTAACATAGATAATGAGCAATCAATGTAAATTTTTTTAAAGAAAACGACATCTTGCATTGAAAATCTTAAAAATATTACAAATGAAAGCTTATCTTCTGTTTTTTGTTTTGGATGATTATTTGATGTATGAAGGTATGGTTAGTGGGAGAAGGACTAACCGCAGAAGAACAAATGAAGGCATCAAAAGGAACCATAATTATTCCTTATTCTCAATTCCCTCCAAAGAAAGTGCGCAAAGATTGCGTTTACTACACTACACCATCAATGCTTGCTCCTAAATATCTTGAGAATGTTGATTCTTGTGAGGTTAGGCCTCATCTAACTTTGGATTTTCATGGTTGATTTACTTGATAGAGTAATGTGAAATTTTGGTGTGTTTAATTACAGAATTGGTTGCCAAGAAGGGTGATGAGTGCATGGAGAATTGCTGGGATAATTCATGGATTAGAAGGCTGAAATGTGAACGAGTGTGCGAATGAGGTTTTCAGTATCGACAAAGTTTGGGATGCAAGTATACAACATGGGTTCGTGCCTGCCATGAAATCATTCACCTGATCTATGTGTGTTTCTATGTATTTACGACTTAAATCTTGAAAATAAGGGTGTTTGTGTTCGGCTTCGGCTGCTTCCTACTCAGGAAGATTGTAAATGATGTGATGTTAAACACCGGAAGGAATAAAAAGATCGTATATTCGTATGCTACATGTATTTGAATATATTTTGGACCGTTTTCACTCGTAAGTATTTCCCTTTTCCTGCTTTCTATTTTAGCAATCTCTATTTTTTTTATGGAAATGTCACTCGAAAGATGGTTTGAATATAGTAGATCCATTTGTCTCTATTCAGTAGGGAATGGATAGAATGAAAATGTCTATGTTTCCATTCTCGAGGTAAAGCAAACATGAGAACAGATTCTTATTTCATATATGTATATGTTGAGACCTCTTACCAACTTTAACGACATATTTAACTATCAAAGTTAATTATTTTAAATTTGATTAATAAAATTTGTTGTATTGGATGATACAAACAAGCATACCGAGTAAAATCCTACTCATAGCAAGCTTTGGTAGGGTCTAGAGAGGTTAAGTTGGGTCACGCGTTTAGTCTATAAAGGAAGATAGTAATGGTGCTCGGTAAGAGCCCCAGGTTGTTATGCACTTATATTAGGTGAGAAGCTAAATAAAAGTGGCATGCTAATCATCAATAAGAAATCATAAACATTAGAATTACAACCGAAGATAGCCTTAATTCCACGTACTTTAGGAGTTCAGTTCGATACAGTGAAACCAAATAAATGTAATGAGTGATCTTTTAAGTACAATTTGATCTTCTATTCTTGTGAACACATGGTTAGTAAAATTTAAACATGTATTACCACTTACGAGCAATCTTCATTATCATGCTTAGTTAATACCACCAATAGCAAAAGCTAAGGTAGGGTCTGAGTAGCGTAAGATGTAGACATCCTTACCTCTACCCCGTGGGAATAGAGAGGCTGCTTCCAGTGAGACCACCTGCTCGATAATGGTTTTGTATCAAGCCTTGGACATAAGGCACATAACACTTAGCAAGCAATCGGGAGAAACCCGATTGGTGCATGTACCCCCTTGTCTTTTGGCTATCAACGCTACCACATGATGCATGATTAATCGTCTGTCATTTCTAACCTTATTTTCATGAAATTGGTAAAATAATATTAAAATTAGCCAAAATTATTAATGGTATCAAATATTGGGGTCAGAATTAAAGCTCGTGTTAGGGCTTTTTACAGAGCTGAAATGAGTAATATCGGAGAAAGGTGCGGATTTCACTGCATAAGATATAGGTTAATATAATAGCATTCTGAATTTTAATCATTAGCAACAGAAATTGAGGTTTAGTTGCCAAGAAAGTCAGGAACTTCATCAACTTATCTTATAAATGTCAACATAAATAAGGAGATGCATATGCTTCTTTAACATCTGCTATGATATGTGCATTCTAACATGAGAATTAAGTGTTTATAATGATATATGTTGGGTCTGCTGACCTGGAGAAGAACAGATGATTAGAAAGCCAAAACATGCTATCAGTTTGATCCTTGAATAAACAGTCTTTACAACTTACTTCTCCCAAAAGACTGCTGACCCTAACTACTGTTCTATCCAAACAACTGCTCAACAACTGCTGATACAAAGAACTGCTGAGTAAACAACAGATGAAGAACAACTGCTGACCAAAGGTCTGATGAAGAACAACTGCTGATACAAGTACTGAAGACCAAAGCACTACTGGAACCAACAGCACTTAGGCTCCAGCAGTGGATACAAGACCATCAGAGTTTATCTTCAACAGCTGTTTAATATCAGTGCTTTCAATGTAACAGTAGTTTATAATAGGCAGATGTTTATGTTTGTTATTCTGTTAGAGGTCACTGTCTTAGGTGACGTCAGCCTAGGTCATCAGTGCTTTGAGTCTGTCTATAAATAGAACAGTGCTTGTACTGTTCTATTGCATCACACACACAAACATTCTCTCAGACAAACACTGTGTGATCAGGCTGAGGGGGAGTAATTGTACGATTGTAATCTTTTGGATTAATGAAAGCTTTCGATCTGAAAACATTTACTCTCTTGTTTTGATTAACAGTTTATTATTCCGCTGCACTTTCATTCTATTTTCAATTCATTATTACCATATTTAGTTAAACAATCAAAACAAACAAACTCAGATCCTAACAATTGGTATCAGAGCTTGGTCAATTAAATTCGATCTAACAAATCAATTTAATAATCAGCTCACAATTATTGATATCGTTTGTCTGTTAGATTGAAAACAGAGTAATAGTTTAATTTCGTTTCAACCGTTTTTAAACAGACTTTGTTTTTGAAAAATCAGAGAATGGCTTCTATCAATCACGATCCACATAACACTGGCACGAACAACAAGCCACCGATGCTTGTCAGATCTGAATACAATATCTGGCAACGTCGGATGAGCCATGTTCTAGCTCAACAAAACACTGGGTGTTGGAAGTCGGTTATCTTCGGACCACATGTTCCGACTGTGCCGAGTACTGAAGATCCCAAAGTGTTTGAGCCAAAGAAACTTGAAAACTACTCCGACCAGGATTTTCAGAAAATTAAGCTAGATGCTAAGGCCTTCAGTATTGTGGCCATAACTCTACCCAATGATATATATGCTGGGTTGTTACACTGTAACAGTGCAAAGGAGTTGTGGGATGCACTGAAAGAACAGTTTGGTGGGACTGAGGAGGTTATTGAAAACAATCGTGAAATACTTAACCAACAATATGAAACATTCAGTCATGTCAAAGGAGAGTCATTAACTCAACAGTTTGAGAGATTTAATTGCTTAATTAGTGAACTAAAATTGGTTGGTCTTACTTACCCTCATTCAACCTTGAACCATAGGTTTTTGAGATCATTACCAGACAAATGGGACACTATTGCTATTGTGATGAGAAACTCAATAGGATTTAAAGACCTATCACTGACCCAGCTTCATGGTAAGCTCTTGACCTATGAGAGAGAGCTTAACCAGAAAAAGAAGCTCCAGGACTCTGGAAAAGTGTCTGATGACTATGTGTTTGGGAATACAGCACTTTTGGGTCATGATGAGGTGCCTGGAAACACAAAGGATCAGAGTTATGATCATTTTATTGACATAACTTCAGGTTTTAACTCAGGTTTTAACTCTGATTCTTATTCACCAAACTATGCTTTCACAGCAAGTGGTGGTGATATCCAGGCATCTGACAATATATCCTTTGAGTATGATGACCTGAAATACTTTGACCCTGATGATTTGGAAGAAATGGACATTATGCACCAATTGGCCCTTCTCAGTGTAAGAACTAATAATTTTTACAAGAAAACTGGGAGAAGGTTTCCAGGGTTGACTGGCAGATCTAAGGTTGGGTTAGATAAATCAAAGATCAAGTGTTATAAATGTCATAGGTTTGGTCATTTTGCTAGGGAATGTAGGGGTCAACATGGTACACCTATGATAACCTATCCAAATCAAAGACCACAGGCCAACACTTATCAGAATTCCTATAATGCCCCTGGACCAAATGTGCAAAACACTGCTCATTTTGCACAGTCCTCAAACACTGTTCCTGTCCAGTATGTCCAAACCACTGTTCCTCAGATCCACTATGTGCAAACACCTGTTGCTCAAGCACCTGTGCAAACGACTGTTGCTCCATCCTCTGCTCCTGCAGAGACCAGTCAACAGAGCTTCTTTACACAAGGCTTTGTTGATTGGAGCAGTCTACCTGATGAGCTAACAGATGAGAATTTTGCATTAGTTGCCAAAGCTGAAAATGAACCAGAAAATTTCTGTTTCATGGCTATGGTGGATGAGATTGAATCTGAGGAGGTGGTAACTGAATCTGATGTTGTGACTAATGAAGTTGTTAGTGAAGTTGTTACAGGTGAAAAACCTGAAGAAGAGGTTGTGAATCTCACAGATCCCTGGGGTGCATCTGATGACTGTGAGTGCAAGTGTGATTGTGCATTGATGGCTGCTGCTAAGGTATCTCCTCAAATTCTTAAAGAGTTGTGTTTTGACAAATGTGTAATAGAATTTGCTAACATCAAAGAGGTGAATGAAAACCTTAGAAAGAAAATTTTGGATGATGAAGTTAAATTTGAAAAACTCACAAAAGATTTGAAAACAAATTTAACTGCAAAAGAGTCTGAAATTAGCAGCTTAAAACATGAAGCAACCATAACCAAAGACCAGCTCCAAACTATGATAGCAAAATATCAAAGTTGCAAGAGTGAGCTAGAGTCCACCCAAGTTGAATGTGAGAAATGGGTGGAATCATGTAGAGGCTTTGAAATGTTACTCAACAAACAAACTAAAAGTCATGTAAAGTTTGGCTTTGGTTTTGAAACCACTGCTCCTGCTTTTGAAAACACTGACAAAAAGAGTCAAAAGTCTGTTGAGGTAATACCAACAAACCTGCAGGGTCAAGAGATTAAAATCACTGAACCAAATGGTAAGAAAATTGTTCTTGAAAAACCAGAAGGTTCCTCATCTTTTGCTGAACTTGAAAAGTATGAATTTAAACCTACTTGGTCTGATGAGTGTGATACTCTTGAGAATTTCAAACCTGTTGATTTAAAACACCTGAGGGAAAGACAGCTCCTCAGGCAAAGGTCATTCCATTGGCTAAAGTCATTCCCCTGAAAAATCTTCCAGCAGATGCTCAAACATCTGCTGAAAAGAAGACTGAAAAGGGGAAGAAGAAAGAAAAGACTGTCAACTTGTTCTGTGATTTTTGTGAAAAGAAGAATCATGTCACCAAAAACTGTTTTCTTCTAAAAGCATATGACATTAACAAAGGAACAAGTGAATGTGATTCCAAAGTCACATGCTCAATATGTGGGAAAAAGAATCACAAGACCAAAGAGTGCTTGTATCTCAAAAATTTTGATGTTAAAATACAAGAATACAAAGCTAAAACTCTTGCAAACCCTGTGGTCAGTACTTCAAAAGGAAAGCCCAAACAGACCTTCACCCCTGTCCAAACATCTGTTACAAAAAGGCTTGAAACATCTGCTTCTAGAGATGTGTTTCAGTAGCAGTCTGCTCCACCCACAAGCAAATACCCAAGAGGTTATGGTCAACCTCCTTGTCACAGTCTGCCACATGTTTATGAGGAGCCAATCAGACCCTCTAAACCAAGAGTGAACAGAAATCCTTATGGGTATTATCATCTGTCAGGAAGTGATCAAACAACTGCTGCCCCAAGTGTTGACATCCAAGCACTGGCAAATGGTCAGCAGCAGTTGTTGACCTTAATTCAAAAATTGGTCCAAACCACTGATCACCTTCTAAAGCTTGAGTCTGAAAGGTCTGTGGACCCATCCAAAGCCAACTTGGCTTTGGACACTCACCAAAACTAACCATTTACTGATGTGCAGGGAGCTTCTGCTTGTTTAGATAGTCTTTGGTATGTAGATAGTGGAGGCTCCAGGAACATGACAGGATGTAGAGCCATTCTTCTGGACTTCTTGGCTCATGAAGGGGGTGATATATCCTTTGGTAATGATTCTAAAGGTAAGGTGTTGGGTTCAGGGACTGTACAGGCTGGAAAACTCAAGTTTGAAAATGTCAATCTTATTGATAATCTCAAGTTTAATCTTCTGAGTGTTTCACAAATGAGTGACAAAGGTTATGGCTCATTTTTCACAAAGAAAACTTGTAAGATTATTGGGCCAGAAGTGGTGAAAAAGATTGATACCATTATTGCTGAGAGCAAAGCACAACTTGTTGCTCATAGAAGTGGCAATGTGTATGTTGTTGATATGTTAAAGGACAATCCTATGGCAAATGTCTGTCTGTTTTCTGCTGCCTCCACTAAGGAAACAGAATTGTGGCATAGGAGATTGGGTCACACCAACCTTAATACTATCAACACACTCTCCAAACAAAGCCTTGTCAGAGGCTTACCATCAAAAGAATTTAAATGTGATGAGCATTGTGTTTCTTGCTTAAAAGGGAAACAACATAAAAGCTCTTACAAATCCATTGATGAGTCCAAAACTAGTCAGTGTCTACAACTGTTGCACATGGACTTGTTTGGCCCTGTTAAAATCATGAGTCTAAGAAGAAAGAGATTTTGTCTTGTCATAGTTGATGATTTTTCTAGGTTTACATGGACTTACTTTTTACATTCTAAGGATGAGACTACAGGTATATTGAAGGACTTTGTCACCAAAGTTGAAAAGCAATATGACTTGCCAGTAAAAGTCTTCAGGAGTGACAATGGAACAGAGTTTAAAAATAAGGAGTTGGATGACTTCTGTGTGTCAAAAGGGATTGTGAGGCAGTTCAGCATCCCAAGAACACCAGAACAAAATGGGGTGGTTGAGAGGAAAAATAGAACTCTTATAGAAGCTGCAAGAACCATGCTAGCAGATTCTGGTTTGCCACTGTCCTTTTGGGCAGAAGTTGTAAACACTGCTTGCTATGTTCAAAACAGAGTTTTGATCAACCCCAGACATCAAAAAACTGCTTATGAAATTTTGTTCAAAATCAAACCATTAATCTCATTTTTCAAAATCTTTGGCTGTCCATGTTTCATTTTAAATCTCAAAGATTCCATTTCAAAATTTGCAGCCAAAGTAGACTGTGGTTATTTTCTGGGATATTCTTCTACTGCTAAGGCCTACAAAGTGTTTAACACAAGGACTAAGACAATAGAAGAAACTCTGAATGTAAAGTTCAATGAACTTTCATCTCTAAAAATCCCTGCAAACCCTGCTGAACTATTTGATTTAGATAAATTCAAATTTGAAGATATCACTGTTAAAGCTAACAATGCAGGTATTCCACAGTCTCCACAGCAAGATTATAGAACAGATGTTGTGATCCCCAGTCACTACAAAGTCTATTCTGCCTCAGAGGAAGCAGCTGTTCAAAACAATTGTCAAAACTCTGCCACAGCTGTGTCAACCACTGTTGTCCAGTCTTATCCTCAAACCACTGCCTCACCCCTCACAACCACTGACCTATCATCTGTTGACAAAAGTCAATCATCTGTTGACAAAAGTCAGTCAAGTTGCACACCACTTGGACCCATTCCTCCATTACCATTCCAAACATCTGATGGCACTACAGAAGTACCAACAGATGTTACACCAACAGAGTCACCAAACCTCTGTCCATCACCTCAAAATGCCATTGTTCCATATCAAGGAGATCTTATTTACTTAAGAGCTCATCCACCAGACCAGATCATTGGCAACATCAGAGAGGGAGTGCTCACAAGAAGCCAATCCTCAAATATCTGTCTTTTTGCAGGTTTCTTATCCCTCACACAACCTGTCAAGTACCAAGAGGCACTGAAAGACAACAGTTGGGTAGAGGCCATGCAGGAAGAACTCCTTCAATTCAAAAGACAACAAGTATGGGAGCTTGTACCACTTCCTAAGGATGTCTGTCCTATAGGAACAAAGTGGGTCTTCAAAAACAAGACTGATGAAAGGGGTATTGTTGTCAAAAATAAAGCCAGGCTTGTGGTTCAAGGCTTCAGACAAGAAGAAGGAATAGATTATGATGAGACTTTTGCTCCTGTAGCAAGACTAGAAGCCATCAGACTCTTTTTTGCCTTTGCTGTCAACCACAACATAAAGGTGTATCAGATGGACATCAAATGTGCTTTCCTTTATGGCAAAATTCAGGAGGAGGTCTATGTATGTCAGCCACCTGGTTTTGAAGACACATTCCATCCTGACCATGTCTACAAGCTCAACAAAGCTTTGTATGGACTTAAACAAGCACCAAGGGCCTGGTATGAAACTCTCTCCACATTTCTCTTATCCATTGGCTTCACAAGAGGTAAAATTGACAAAAATTTATTTCTTAAATGGAAAGGGAAACACTTAATGATTGTTCAAATATATGTGGATGACATCATTTTTGGATCCACATGTAACCAAATGTGTGAAGAGTTCAGAAAACTCATGACAGCAGAGTTTGAGATGAGTGCCATGGGTGAGCTTCAGTGTTTCCTTGGTCTTCAAGTGAAACAACTGCAAAATGGCACATTCATTCACCAAAACAAATATGTAAAGAACTTATTAACCAGATTTGAGATGAATGATTGTAAGCCATGTAGCACACCCATGAGTACAGTCAAGCTGCTCACTATTGATGACAAGGATGAACTGGTTGATCAAACACACTATAGATGTATGATTGGGTCCTTATTGTACCTAACTGCATCTAGGCCAGACATTATGTTTGCTACCTGTGTCTGTGCCAGATCCCAGGCTTCACCTAGAAAGTCAAACCTTATTGCTGTGAAAAGGATATTCAGATACCTCAAAGGTGCTCCCACACTTGGTATCTGGTATCCTGCTAATGGAAACATTGAGCTTTCAGGTTATTCAGATAGTGACTTTGCTGGCTGTCACACCACAAGAAAATCCACTTCAGGAGGGTGCCAATTTCTAGGGAATGCCTTAGTTTCATGGCAAAGCAAAAAGCAGGCAGCTGTTTCAACTTCAACAGCTGAAGCTGAATACATTGCTGCTGCAAGCTGTACAGCCCAACTCATGTGGCTTCAAAATCAACTACTGGATTTTGGGATAACTGCACTTAGGACTCCACTCATGTTGGACACTCAAGCTGCTGAAAATATCATCAAGAATCCAGTCTCTCATTCCACTACCAAACACATTGACATAAGACATCATTTTGTCAGAGACAGCTATGAAAAAGGTTTGATTTCTTTACACCATGTTCCAACAGAGGATCAGTTGGCAGATGTGTTAACAAAAGCTTTAGACACATCTACCTTTACAAACCTGATTTCCAGAATTGGTATGTTAAACATGGATTAAACAAATAAAGTTTCAATAAATCTTAATAAAATGTTTCAGCAAATCAAATTTTTAAAATAGCCGTTTGGTTGAAAAATCTGTTTATAACATCTGATCAGATAAAACAACCACTGTTTCATTCATATCCACTGTTGGTTGAAAAGTCTGTTTCAAAACATCTGATCAGATAAAACAACTGTTAGTTGAAAAATCTGTTTCAGAACATCTGTTCAGATAAAACAACTGTCTCCTTATATGTATACTATATTTAAAAAAAAAACAGCTGTTTGTATCAGCTGTTTGCCAAAACAGCTGTTTGTATCAGTTGTTTGCCAAAAACAGCTGTTCTCCACCAGATGTTTCATCCATCAGATGATTGCCACGTCTGTTCATATAAGCAGAGGTTTGGCCACATCAGCGGTTTCATTGAGCCTATAAAAACCCTGTTTTACCACAACAGACGTTACACTGTCTCATTGTATTCAAATACTGAAAACCGCCTTCTTCATTCTCAAACCCTTCATCAATATCCAATCATCTTCACCTTCGAAATCCATCACAATGGATCTTCAAGCCAAAGCTACACACAATTGTCTCCCCTATCTGATTAAAACAGATGACAACACTCCATTTCATTCCACCATCGACATCTTCCTTAACTCCAAATACTTACCCATCCTAACCGCTAACGCCCCCATTTATCTTGATACACTCCAAGAATTTTGGTTGAATGCTGAGTTTCTACTACAAGACAAAAGGCCTACTTCCATTATTTCCAAAATTGGAGAAACCAGTATCGTCATTACCCCTGAAACCATATCCACAACCTTCACACTGAATGACCTGGCAGGTAAGGATGCCTTTACTAAAACAGAGCTTCACACTGAGTTCCAAGAAAGAGGGTATGATGGTCAGATGACTGGATCAACTCTTTTCAAAAAGTTTTTCCCTCCAGTCATGAAATTTTTCTTCCATACTCTTCTTCTTTGTGTCTCTGCTAAGTCCACATCCTTTAATGAAATTCCATTAAGGATGCAATATCTGGGTTATGCCATGTTGTCAAACTCTGACTTCAATCTTTCCCAGGGATTGTTCATGGACTTGGTATCAAATGTGAAAGCAGTCAAGTCTGGGTCAAACAATGCTTTTCTTATTTACCCAAGAATTCTTAGTGTAATCTTACAAAAAGTCTTACCAGAAAAAGTTTTCAAAAAGGGTGAGGCTATGCAAATGAAAAGCTTAACTGATGAAACTTTCACAAGAATGCTGGGTGGAAGCACCCAAGAAAAAGTGTCTAAAGTGTCAAAAGTTTCTAAAACACAAACAAAGAGGACAAAGGCAACAACTGTTGTCAAAACCTCTGTTGTTGAGCCCACTGCTCCTGGTGATCATGGCACTACATCTAGTGCTGTGAAACCCACACCAGCTACTTCCAAAAAGAAACATCCATCCACAAAAACCATCACTCAACCACAAATGAGGCTTCTGGATGTTGAGGTACCAGAAGAAACCTCTGTTGCACAACAAAAGCAACCTGAAACCACTGTTGTTACTTCCTCACAACAGTTGGACATACCTCCACCTGACCAAACTCCTCATGAATCCTCTCAAAAGGATCATGTTGTAAGCCAAGGGGACACACATCATGATACATTTGAGTCACTTGACCAAATGTTCACAAGCCCCTCTCCCAGGGCTAATTCTCTTGTTACTCCTCCACCCTCACCATCACATCATGTCCCACAAACAATGCAACCTCTGTTTGAAGCAATTGACAAATCTCAGGAAGATCCCAGTTCCTCTCTTCCACCTGTCACTGAGAGTATACTCCAACAAGTGACTGGTCCTGAGGATATACAATCTGCTATCCCACAAACAGAAGAGGAGGTTACACCACCTGAGTTCAATGAAACTCTAGGTGAGTTTTCATGTGGAGCAGCCACTACTGATGTAGAGACCACTGTCTCACATCAGGACAGTGATTACATAGCTAAGACTCCCTTGAAGGCAACAACTGTTGAAGCCACTATAGTGTCTCCAAAAACAGTTGGAAGTCCCCAGTACCAAGACAAAGGGGCATCTGATTCACCTATTAGGACTGAATCAGGTAGAACTACCACTGGTAGGGACTCAGATGATCCTATTAATTTAGGAGATGGGTCAAAATACCAAGAATTGACGGACAGAGTTTCTGTCATTGAAACCTCTGTTGCTGACATCAAATCTGATGTCAAGCTTATACTGAGCTCAATTGCAAACCTTTCCAAGAGTCAACCATCCACAGCTGATATAGCTAGTGAGTTATGGAAATCCATTTCCCCCATCATCATAGCTCACAGAAAACTGGCTGATCAGACACATGAAACTTACATGGCTGAGATCAGGAATATGGTAGATGCAAGGTACAAAGATACCCATGCTGATATCAAAGCCATCAAGGACCACCTACTGAAGACTACTGGCTCTGCCCCTACCACCATCCTCAGGGATGAAAATGATGATGCTTTCACGGCTTATGATGCCAAAAAGGGGGAGAGTGGCAGAGATAGGCTACCAAAACTAGATCCTTTTGGTTGTCCTCCTTCTCAAAAAGGCCAAGCCAAGTCTGCCAAGAAACCAGAGTCTACCAAATTAGCTCCACAACAACAAGTTCCACAACAACAACAAGCAACAACAGCACCACCACAACAAACCACTGAGAAGAATAAAGCAGTAGATGACTCTGCAAACATAGAAGCTGAAAAGGCTGCTCAAGAGAAACAGAAAAGAGCTGACACTTTAGAAGTTAAAGCAGAGTTATTAATTGAACTCAAAAAGAAACAACAAAGGGAAACTGAAGACGTGGGATCCTCTAAAAGGATGAAAAGACCTGCTAAACATGTTAGAAAACCACCATCTAAGTTGAACACCTCTGTTGATAAAACCACTGCTACTGAAACCACTGCCACCCAAAACACTGAAACTACTCAAAACACTGCTACCCAAACCACTGCACCCAAACCAACAAACATACCCAAACCAACAAACACACCAGAACATACAACCACCAAACATACATCACCAGCTAAATCCCAAACATCTGCTGGACCTACTAAAAGGCCAACAGATGTTAATCCAACCACTACTACCAAATCACCATCACCAAAAATCATGTACACAAGGAAGAGAAAATCAACCTTTGTTGTACATGATGAAAACATACACACATCACCAAACACCATTTCAACTGCCCAATCCACTCCTCCCATCACAGCTATTCCAATCACATCATTCTCACCACACACATCCAAGTTCAAATCCCATAGACCACCACCAACTATTACACCATTGGTTGTTCAGTATCCCCTTGAACTTGATCTACTCAAGGGGGAATTACAATCCTTCTACAATACTGAACAGCCATCAGAAAGATCCTTCCCATCTCTCCCAAACTTCCCTGTTCCCCTCAACATTGATACCTATCTGAAATACAAGGGTGAACAGGTGGATGCCATCATCAGGGAGAAATGCAAAGGGAAGGATGACAGGACTGTTCAGGGCATCCATTCAGCAGAGCTTAACAAACTCAGAAGGATTGAGGATTTTGCTAAGACCCTGAGCAATTCCATGTCCTCCATGCCTCTCAGTGTAGATTTGGAAAAGGAGGTAAGGGAATCTCTTCTTGAACAGATAATGGCAACCAAGCCTTACAAAGCAAACAAAAAGCAGTTCAATGGTTGGACTACTCATGCTTTGAGAGAAGAACTACTCAGGATTGAAGAAATGGCCAAAGACCCCAAAGCTAAAGTCTCTACTCCTAACTTTGGCAAAGGCAGAGACCCAGTCAGAGCCTTGAAGTTCAAAAGGATGAGGCAGGAGATTGTAGCTGCCAACTATGGGGAGATGAGGTCAGTTTCCAGATGGTCAGAGTTAAGGCTGGTTGAAACTTACAAAAGTCTGGAAGAAAATAGGAAGAAGGATCCCAGCCTTCCAAGGAAACCAATTTACACTGATGAACCAATGATGAAGAGACCCCAACAGACCTTTAACTTGGACAGCTTACTTGAAACCTCTGATCTCACAACTGCTGCAAGAAGACAGTTCAAGAAGTAGAAGGAGATGTCAGAGGAAGATCAAAGAAAGTTTGCTGATACATTCATCAAAGAAGGGCTCTTCAATCAAATACACTATTTCTTTGATCCTACAACAGAGAAGCTCAGCGAACTCATTGGAAGACCTCCTTCACCCAACTCATCAAGAATAAAAGTTCATCTCAGCAAATCCACTGACTCAAAAATTCTAAAGTGGAAAGTCAACAAAGACAACCACGAATTGACATTGCTTAGGTCAGATGGAAGGGTTCAGAAGATTAGCATGGATGATGCTTACAGCCTATGTGCAGAAGATCACCAAACATTGCTAAATCTGGACCTAGAAAGAGATGAAGAAGACTTATTTGCTCTGAACTTTGAATTACAATTCAAAGGTCAAATCAGAGAAAGTCTGATGAGGAATAAAGATCAATAAATAAAGCTGTGTTTTGGCATCATCTGTTCTAGGGGGAGATTGTTGGGTCTGCTGACCTGGAGAAGAACAGATGATTAGAAAGCCAAAACATGCTATCAGTTTGATCCTTGAATAAACAGTCTTTACAACTTACTTCTCCCAAAAGACTGCTGACCCTAACTACTGTTCTATCCAAACAACTGCTCAACAACTGCTGATACAAAGAACTGCTGAGTAAACAACTGATGAAGAACAACTGCTGACCAAAGGTCTGATGAAGAACAACTGCTGATATAAGTACTGAAGACCAAAGCACTGCTGGAACCAACAACACTTAGGCTCCAGCAGTGGATACAAGACCATCAGAGTTTATCTTCAACAGCTGTTTAATATCAGTGCTTTCAATGTAACAGTAGTTTATAATAGGCAGATGTTTATGTTTGTTATTCTGTTAGAGGTCACTGTCTTAGGTGACGTCAGCCTAGGTCATCAGTGCTTTGAGTCTGTCTATAAATAGAATAGTGCTTGTACTGTTCTATTGCATCACACACACAAACATTCTCTCAGACAAACACTGTGTGATCAGGCTGAGGGGGAGTAATTGTACGATTGTAATCTTTTGGATTAATGAAAGCTTTCGATCTGAAAACATTTACTCTCTTGTTTTGATTAACAGTTTATTATTCCGCTGCACTTTCATTCTATTTTCAATTCATTATTACCATATTTAGTTAAACAATCAAAACAAACAAACTCAGATCCTAACAATATAAGTCAAGGACGAACAAAGAGCTCAATTTCATTGAAACAAAAGAAACTAACACGCCCGTGTTCAACGTAACAGTGCTTCATACGAATGCCTTCACATTATCCTTCATCCAGCAGTTGCAATGCCTCGATATTCACATTATCCTCATGTCACTATTTGTAGGAGGATCGAATTGTCAAAAACAAATAGCTTGATCAAACAAGTCTACCAATTCAGGTGAGGAATCCCTGAATCAGTTACGAAATGATAATAATATCAACAAAACACACAAATCATCATGAACATTCCTTTTCATTCATAAACATACTTGATTACCTTTACAAAACCTTGTTTATAATGATATAATCACAATTGAGACTCAAACAAAACCCTAGGGAGAAAACCAGATTGAAGGAGGGAAACAAATGACCAAAAACTTAACTTGAAAATGAAAAACAAACTATATATAGACCTGCACATTCTCCCCTACGTAAGGTCGAATGTGCAGGTTCGCCCCTTTGTTTGGGCGAATCAACACAAAGCCCTACAAAATATTTTCCTTCGACATGTATGTTCTTCCTTCGACCAAACTTAGTCACCTTCGACCCTTCTGAGTTCCACATTTGACTTTATGATTTCAGCAAAACAGAATTGAATGCGCAATCGAAAAGCACTAGTCACAAAACGTGTATCAACATACTCCCGCTCGACTATTACTTGGATTGCTTTTGCCTTTGCTCTTCGTCCATCTTCTTATTCATCAACTTGATGCGCAATAAGGCCTTCTGCTCTTTCGTCATTTCTGGTTCAAAAGTTTGTTTCGGTTTCTTCATTTCTTTCGTTATCTTCACAAACTTCCCCAGTTTCTTATCATAATCGCATCCCGAATTAACATCCCAAGCGAAACACAAGCATACCACCCGTTAGTATTTCAAAGCTTGCTCACTGTCCTTCTCCTCATAGTAGATTGGGTTGTAATATAGCATAATGATGTCTTCGAGTAAGCAGTTTATCAACCACATTGGATCAAATAAATGTATCTTCTTGAATTCATCTTTCCCATCTTTCAGCAAGATAACAGCTTCTGCGGTCTTCCAGTCATAGTAACACCACATGAAATCTTTTGAAAAATGTTGTGGAATAGGCATCAAAGGAATATCTTTTAACACGGTCGGTGGTTTAAACTTCAAAGTCACCTTATTCAGCCCCATTATTTGATCTTTGATCTTCTTATGAACAATCCTCTTCGGATACTGTGTGGTGAACACGTCCCATTTCGTTCTACTCTCTCTAGCCATGCAATCTGCAAAGTAGCCAACTGCATCATTGTTCACAGTTGCACCTGACAAAGTATGTCGGCAGATGTCGCGTACAGCCCAATAAGGTAGTGTCTTAATGTCATGAAATCTGTTGAAATACAGAATTCCATTCTCCCACTTCATTTCAACACACCTTAGCTGTCTTAGATATTTCCACCCGAGAGCTCTTCCCTTGAATAACTCATTATGAAATTTATAGAAACCTCCATGAATCCCAGTCTTCCGTCGGTTGGCTTCGTTTTCTTTCAGCTTCCTCAACAAACATTTCAGATCGTCAGATTGTTCAACAGTTGGTTTCTGACTTTCTGATTTTTTGAAGACTTCATCAACGAACTTCTTACTCTTTTCACGTGCAAGTTTCTCAGCTTGGCTTAACAATTCTTCAGAAAATTCAGGAAATGCAGAATCCTGTTTATCTTTGAAGCATTCTGGATATTCCTCACTAGTAATATCCCCCATCTCAACATCTTCAAACACTGGAGTATCTCTATCATTAGAGTGATTTCCTGCTTCTTTCTCAGGAATGTTAGGAATCTGGTTCTCACTCATCAACTCTTCAAGAGATTTCCCAACTTGTTTAGCCAATCGTTCAAGTATTTATTTAGAAATTGCTGCAGAAACCTCATTGTCTTCAAGATCAGGATCATTATACTCAAGCTCGAATCTCATATCCTCCGATTCAAATATTTCAGGAAACATTCCTGTCAGCTCAATCGTCCAAACTTTCTTTGTCAGCATCTGGCGATATAACTTTTTGTCCTCATCAGATAAAGATCTGATCTTTTCGTTCCAGAAAATATCATCATCATCAGTGTTACCACCAGGAGCTTTCGAAATTGATTCTCCTGCATCTTTTCTAGCATCTCTTTTTTCACACTTATACTTATCAGTATCATCATCATCGTCATCATCATCATCACTAGCAGAACTATTATCAAAATCATCTCTAGAACCATCTTTGTCATCGTCATCTTTCTTCTCAGGAGCATCACCGGCATCATGTTCTAACTCTTCATCATCTTCTTCTTCTTCCTCTGATTCAGATGGTTCGAACACAACAAGCTCTTCTTCACGCTCTTTATCTTCCTCTCCTTCTTTCAACCGAGGAGCTTTCTTATAAAGATCATCAATTAGCTTCCTTAAGCTCTTATTGTTTTTCTTCACTTGCTTATTCTTGAGTCTCAAAGAAATGTATCTTTTCGTATTTCTCTGTTCATGCTTTAACAACTTCTGATTTTCCTCCTGAAGCTGTTTAATCATTGCTTCCAAACCTTCTTGACTCTCCTGTGAAGACTCAACAATATCCAACATCTTCCTATCATTGCTTCTCAACTGCTCAATCTCTTGCTGTTGCTTGTTAATGATCTTTATCATATCTGCAAGCTTCTGGTACACTGCATTCATCACATCGCTAGATACAGTAACCTTTGGTGTTGAAGCGTCAGCAACAGGAGTCTTTTTCTTAAACTTGTTCAAGACTCTTTCCATAGCCTCATTAAAATCTTCTGTTGGCTTAGTAGTCTTTTCAGCAGCCTTCTCAGCAGCAGATTTCTTCTGTTTCTTTGCTGCTGGGGATGTTACGGGAGTAGCCGATTTAGAACTAGATACCTCAGGAACTTTCTTTCCTGCAATCAAAATCTCTACTTCTTTCGCTCTCCTTTTCATTGGCTTTTCAATCTCATCAGCCTTTGATTGCTTCTTGTACATGGGCTTTTTCTATTTTTCACCAGTCATTGGTGATTCACTAAAATCTTCAGCACCAATGCCAAGACTTAGATCTATATCGTCCATCACAATCGAAGTCTTCAATCTCTGCTCTTCTAAAGTCTTGTTGAGACTTTTAGATTCACCAACTACAATGGCCTTGGGCTTGGTTTTCTTAAGAGTCTCATCAGCAGAATCCCACCTCTCATCTTCTTGAGTCTCTTCTGAATCAATAGACTCTTGATCAACCAACAATGTCTTAGTTTTTCTAGACTTTTTCTTCCTAGCCATGGTTTTATGACTCTTCGGTGCAGATGGTGCAGATTCTTCATCAACTTTAGCTTTTCCCTTACCAGACTTAGCACCAACATTCACCACCTGTCGCTTTCTCTTTGCTTCAGGATTCACATGAAATAAAGGATCATCATTGTCAGATTCACTATTCGCATTCCTAGCCTTATCAACATCTGGATCATTATAATCAGGATTGATTAAATGACCAAACAAATTCTTCAGGGGTGGTCTTTCATTTTTAGGAACCCCTTTATAACCTTTCATTCTCACCAATGTGTTCAAACTCATATGATCTTGAACCAAAATCTGTGTCGGATCTTTCTTCAACTTCTTGTACTTCTGATCAAAAATCATCTGAAGAAACCTGGGATATAGTAAAAACTTCTTCTGCTTCAAACCTTTTAATGGTTCAAGCATGTGATCCAAAATCATCCCGGATACATTGAACGGCTTGTTCAAAATTAGAGCCACCATCAACGAACTGATGCTCTTTCTCATTACATCGTAGCCACCACTAACGGAACCAAATACATGCAACATCACATGAGCCAAGTATTTAAACTGCGGACACAGTTTACCCTTGTGTAAGGCTCCATCTGTGATTGGTCCGTTGTACTTCATTCGTAAGAAGCACTTCCTTTGTTCAATCCATGATAAACACCTAGGATCAGTTGTAACATCAGTCAATCTTAATGCTTTACGAATATCACTCTCTGTCACTATCGCCAACTGCCCTTGAATGTTATTGACGATAGCAGTTTGATTATCCCAAAAGTCAATCCTTGCATTCTTCCAAAAATCCACTTGGTGATCTTTATAGATAATGGCAGGTGTGGCAATCGCATCAACAACTCGGCTACGCTTCAAGAACTCTATGATTCCAGTGAATTCCGTATGCTTCTTGACATCGCGAAGAAACGCATAGCTGTTGTGAGCCTCCTCAAATGGTAATTCTTCTTCGGGTTTCTTTCCAGCAGCTTTATCAGATGATCCTGCTTGAATATCAGTCTTTTGAGGTTCTGCCATTTGAAAATCTACAAAAACAAAACATGAAAATTCATTAAAAACGGACAAAATTCGCAAAATTGAAATTTTGGTATTTTGAAGTCCACCTTCGACCCTACGTGAGTTCGAATGTGAAAAATCCAGGGTTCGAATGTGGAAAACAAGGTTCGAATGTGGAAAATTTGATTAAACATGTACATTCGACCTTTAATCCACTTTCGCTCCTATGAACAAGTGTCCTTCGACCTAAAAACCCACTTTCGACCCTTTTAGAATGGTCGAACTAGACTGTTCATATGACCAATTTTTCAGAAATCATTTTTGACCATTTAAACATGTAATTTTCATTTATTTATCTGCTAACATGTCTGACTAAGCTTACTAAACAAACAATTGTGACAATTCTTTAGTTATTGACTGTTTTTCCCAAAACTCAGGGTTTCACAGTTTTTAATCATTCAATTGAACAATCTAATATGTTTTAAACCCTGATTATGTTATATTCTCCCCCTAAAACAGCCAATGACTAAATCCTAATCAAGAATTATGTCAATAACAGTCTATAATAATCCAAACGATTCGGTTCTAGGGTTCAAACTTAATAATCAACAATCTGGCTTCATTCCTTGATGATTACCTGTGTTCGTGATATGAAAATGATCAGAAAAGGCTAAGGATTAATTATATAAGGTCTAGAAAAATCAAGCAACAAGGGTGTGTTATCTGAAAGATTTGATTTTTTTTTTAAATGAAGGTTCGAACGTGCAGATTGGTTTACATAGGCTCCACATTCGACCGTTTTATCTGGGCGAAGGTGAGACTATTTCCACTTTCGACCCTAATGAAAGGCTCGAAAGTAAAAACATGGTTCGAATGTGCAAAATACAGATGAACACTCACATTCGACCGTTTAAAAAGCTCGAATGTAAAGGAAAATTCCACATTTGACCCATCGAAGGGGCAAATGGAGATTGGAATTTTTGAACATTTTACCAAATCTCAAAATCGAATCCCGTTGATCTTTTTCTCATATTTTAAGCATCCAACATTCATCATTTCACATTTAAAAGTTACAAAACTCAAATGGTTCATCAAGTTTCAGAAAACGACCATCATACACCATCTGTTATAAAAAATAACATAGAAATGTAAAATCTTTTTGGTTTTTATGAAATTTATATTAAAACACTCCTAAAATCTTTTTGAATTTTTGTAAATTTTGAACAAATGTAAAATGCAGGAATGTAAACATAAAGAAGTAAATGTATTGTGATTTTCGGTAAGAGAATCATATCAGTTTTTGAGAAATCTGATCACACCGTTGATCTTTAGTGTTTATTATCATAAAAGTCAATGTGTGATCCAGCAATTGCTGATATTGTTATTCATATAAGCTCTCATATAGACTTTTATGCAGTGTTTGATACGATTATCTATAGTATAAACAAAATTGTCCGTGGTTCCCATGCACACGACATACTCCCGTATCAAGGAATAATTGCACAAAGACTCATTGTAACACGTGTTTATGCTTTTGTTATCTGTAATATTACAAGGTATTGAGGCACAAAGGTTTACAAGTCAGCAAATCAATGCTGCAGAGTAACATATGCACTATACCAGGTTGAGGGCTAATATCAATCATGATTTGCATCAATGATTGGATACGATGAATAAGATAATCTTTGATTATCGTCATACATGGAAAGTTCCTCAATTCGGTAACTTTAATTTTTGGCATTAAAGCTCTTTTAGCAAGATACCCTGTCTGATCTAGGTCCGTAAAACCTTATGACAGAAGATCAGAAAGGCTATCCCCAGATAACTAGTAACATAATGACCCGAAACCTCCGAGTTTTGTACAAATACCCTATCAAACGAAATTACGGTACTAAGACCATACGCCAATGAGGAGTTCATCCACACTCCAATTCATTTGATATGTATGTATCTATCACGCAGTAATAGGTCTACGAAGCCTACCAGCACATCACATAGACTCAACACACGGCTTATATAACATTTCAAATCTTTATCATGTGTCAGATCCCCACTGATGTACTATCATTTCCTCTTTTATTCCTGGAAAATCATTTTGGGTTTTTCTAATGTTTATGGCTTTTTGGATTTTTCAATGTTTTGGGTTTTCTGAAAATCTAAAACTCCCCCTAAAATGTAAAACAAGTTTTTAGGTTTTTTGAATTTTTGAAAAACAGTAAAACTAAAGACTAAAAATGATTAACAAAGGCGATGATCAGTCTTGTTTCTCTTTTATTCCATTAGCTTTTAATAAAAACTCAAATCGAGATCTATCGAAAGCTTTGGTAAAAAGATATGGACGTTGGTAATCAGTGTGGATTTTGACCATGTCAATCAACTCTTTGGCATAACAATCTCAGATAAAGTGATATTTAATCCAGATATGTTTAGCTTTTGAGTGATTGATCGTGTCTTTAGTTAATGAAATTGCGGATTCATTGTCACAGTGTATAGGGGTTTTAAGAAATTGTAAACCGTAATCGACCATCTGTTGTTGAATCCACAAAACCTATGAACAACAACTTGAAGCTGACACATATTCTGCTTCACATGTGGATAGTGCGACTGCCGTCTGCTTCTTGCACTGCCAGGTCACGAGCCTGCTCCCCAAAAATTGACATCCAGTAGTTGTGGATTTGTTGTCTTCGTCACAACCGCTCCAATCTGCATCACTAAAAGCAATTAGGTCAAAATTATCATCATTAGGGTACCATAGTCCTCTCGACGGACAACCATTCAGATATCGTAGGATCCGTTTGACAGCTGAGAGATGACTCTGTTTCGGCTTCGACTGATATCGTGCGCAGAGACATGTGGAAAACATTATATCTGGTCTTGATGCGGTGAGATACATCAGAGTTCCGACGATTGCTCTGTATGTAAAAGGAACAGTCCGCTCCCCCTTAGCGTCCACTCCAATCCCGTGATTAGGTTGGATCGGGGTATCCATCGGCTTCGAATCTTCCATCTGGAATCGGCTCAAGACTTTAGAAACGTATTTTGTCTTGTGAATAAAGATCCCCGTTAGTCTTTGTTCCACCTGCATGCCGAGGAAAAACTGCATTTCTCCCATCACACTCATTTCCAACTTTTCCTGCATCACTTTTTCGAATTCTCTACACAAAAGTTCGTTAGTAGATCCAAAAATAATGTCATCAACATAAATCTGGACAAGAAGCAAGTCATCCCCTGTTCTTTTGGTGAACAGAGTGCAGCCTACCAAACCGTGTTTGAATCCTTTGGATAGAAGGTACGTGCTTAACTCCTCATACCATTGGCGTGGAGCTTGGTGCAACCCGTATAATGCTTTGTTCAGAACGTAGACCTTATCCCGGTGGATAGGATCTTCAAAGCCTGGTGGTTGACCAACGTATACCTCTTCCTTGACCACACCGTAAAGAAACGCACTTTTAACGTCCATTTGATACACCTTGAATTTCTTATATGAGGCAAACGCTAGAAACATACGAATTGCTTCTAAATGTGCCACAGGTGCATAAATTTCGTTGTAGTCGATTCCTTCCACTTGATGAAAACCTTGAACAACCAGTCGAGCTTTGTTTCTCACGATCACTCCTCTGTCATCCTTTTTGCACTTGAACACCCATTTGGTTCCAATCTTTTTCCTTCTTGGAGGTAAATCTGTTAGTGTCCACACTCCCAGTTTCTGAAATTGCAATAACTCCTCTTGCATTGCCTCTACCTAAGTGTTATCCAAAAGAGCATCCTTGTATGTCCGCGGCTCAACCTGTGAAACATAACAAGCAAAAGACCAGTCATTCTGACAACCCGGTTTCTGAATTTTAGCATATAAAGCTAGAGCGCCAAGATTTTCTGGTGAGTTTGAATTCCGAAGTTGTCCTCTAGTCATAACGCTGCTACCACGATCACCAATAACTTGCTCGAGCGGGTGAATATGATGAATCCGAGATTCCGGATGATCAGGTACTTGCACTCCCGTTTGAGTAGTCAAATTCTCTGTAGAATCCAGATCATTACCCAAATTAGATGATGATGCAACATTTGGATTTGGATACACTGGAGGTGTCTCTGTAGCAAAGTCTAGAATAGCTTCACTTGTGACATAATCATCATCTTCCGATTCTGATGAATTAAGAGTTGTAGAAGCTTCTTGGAAAACTTCTTCTTCTTCTGCTGCAGGAACATTGGCATCATTAGAAGCTGTTGGAAGAGTTACGGTGATTGGACGCACTAACGGTGATATCACTGCATTTTCACACTCGTAATAAAATCTTAATACAGCCTTTTCAACTAAGTCATCTAGATTGAATAAAGAAATCTTTGTAATCAAACATCCAATCTGGACTGCTACCCTGTACGTTCTGAATATACTGTTGAACTTCAACGTTAGCCTACTCCTCTACCTGACGACTTCGTTTGTTGAATACCCGGTTGAGCGGGGTTGCATATCCATCAAAGAATCCCTCTTCAGCTTTCGGTGCAAACTTCTCAGATGGATTAAGCATAGTACACGGTGCTCCAAATGGTTCTAGATACTCTAAGTTCGGCTTTCGTCTGTTCAATAGTTCATAAGAAGTTTTGCCAAACTTCTTCACTGTTAACACACGATTCAATGTATAACATGCTGCGTATATGGCTTCATTCCAGAACATTACTAGAATATTAGAATCCGCAAGCATTGTTCTCGCCGCTTCAATAAGAGTCATGTTTTTCCTTTCCGTGACACCGTTCTGTTGAGGGCTATACGGAGCACTGTATTCATGATGAATTCCTTTATCTTCGCAAAGAGCATCCATCTGTGCATTTTTGAACTCTGTCCCATTATCACTCCGAATCCTTTTAATCTTCAAACCATAGACATTCTCTAATCGAGTGAACAGAACTTTCAGATTGTTAAACGTGTCGCTCTTATGATGCAAGCACATTACCCACGAGAATCTGGAATAATCGCCAGTAACCACAAGACAATATAACTCTCCAGCATGACTTTTATGCTTGACAGGTCCGAATAGGTTCATGTGCAAATGCTCAAGTGGCAATTCCACAAAGTTTACTTTCTTTGGTTTGTGGGACTGTTTGTGCTGCTTTCCCTTCTTGCAACTCACACACTTGTCATTTAGATGGAAATGATTGACATTAACGCCTTCGACAAGTCCATTTTCACCAGATGGTTCATTTTTCTGATGTGAATGTGTCCCATCCTCCTATGCCACATAATAGATTCTTTTTCCAGTAGCCTTGGAGAGGAAACACGTTACTTGGCCTTGAGTTGTCATCACCTTTGACATGTCGAGAATGTAAAGATTATTCACTCTCGGTGCTTTCAACATGATCCATTCTTTTGGAAGTACAAATCCGGGTTTGAGTTTGTAGCAAGATTTGTCATCAAAGAATACAGAAAACTGTTTATCGCAGATTTGGCTGACACTAAGCAGATTATAATCGATCTGTTTCACATACGATATCTTCTCAAAACTCATAATACCATTACTCACACTACCCTCCATAGTAATGTAACCTCCTTTGTTCTTAGCAAATGCTACATATCCGCCATTGATGTTTCTAATGTCGAATAGCAGCGACAAATCCCCTATCATGTGACCAGAAGCTCCATTGTCAATAATCCAAAGACTGCTAACAGGGCCAGCTAAAGCTCCCCGCACATATCAAGTAAAAAGAGTAGATCTTTTGGGGGACCCAAGCCTGCTTGGTCTTGGGTCTTTGAACATTATGTTTCAATGATTCTTTTTCACAATCAATTGAATTTGAATTGACCTTTTTCTGATCAATCAAATTCTTTTCACTTTCAGATTTTTCTTTTGCTTTTGAAGTTGAAGCACCTTGAGAACCCACTGGTGACCAGAATTGTTCCGAACGTTTCAAGATCCGGATCTGAGATTTTGGGGTCTTACTCGGTTTCCTTACTTCATTCTTAAAGGAAACATTCATAGTTACCTTCTCTGAATTAACAGAGACAGGGCCAACCTTTTATTTAACAACAGGTTTTGGTGGAACCTTCTGTTTATCTACAGTTGTGTTCACCACTGGTTTCTTTAAAGATTTTTCTAAAGCTATCCGGTTACGACGATCATATGCAATCTGATGATTATCCCTCCTTTGAAAATAATGTCTTTGATTATAAAAAGGTGCTGGTTGAGGGACAAAACGTCGTTGTGGATAACGGTGATTGTCGACTGGACTTTGATATTTCTGCTTCACTTCAACCTCGTGCCTCTTACGCCTTACGTATAGGCAGTGTGCAAGTAAATGCCCTCTCTCCCCGCACTTAAATTATGCACGATATTCTTCAAACACGTTCTTGGCGTTCGAATTGCATAAGAAGTGATAGGATATTGGTCATCCACATACCTTCGTCTTAAACTCTCAGGAGCTGGGTCCTTTGAGTAAGTCGGCTCAAGAAAACTGTTCGCCTTTTCCTTTGGCTTGATAAACCCGGTGACATGAACCTTAGGTTCTTTTGGAACATCCAAATAAATTTTCTTTAGGATCTCTAGAGGTACATCATTGGTTCTCTCGTGTTTTGGGAACCAAATAGTACTCTCCTGCCAGATTTTCTCTATCTTGGAGTAATTGGCAAACTTTTTTGGATATTCCTCGTCAGAAATAATCTTATCGGATCCTTCCATCCAATAAAATACTTTGACGGGTTTGTCACTCGGTTCATTCTTCTTAACTTAACTGACTGATTCACTCGATGAGCGTTAGCCATCGGATGTAGAATCCGAGAAGGTGATACCGGTTCATTGGTGATAATGTGATTTTCAATGGGAATATCACTCACTTTCTCAGTTATCTCATCATCCAAACCAGAATCATCAGTTACAGCAATGACTCCCTCATTGTTCAATCCCATAATCGGTCTAATATCGGAATTTGGATCCCCAACACTGGAAGTGTTAGATTCATCATCCGATGTAGAATCAGATTTGATTGAACTCTCCGGTGTTATTGAATGTAAAGTGTGGTTTTCAAATAACACGGGGAATGGAACCGCCTTGTAGTTTGCACTACTCGGTTGTGAGGGTTCTTCAATAATATGATCAACAACGTAAGCAATATGTTTGTAACTTTCTAGCTTCTTGTTGACCTTTTCAGCAAAGCACTTGATGGTTGCCATTTCAAGTTTAGTTTCTTCCAATTCATTGATATAACTATTAATGGCCAATTGTTTTAAAGAAAGTGCTTTCTTCAAATCAGAAATATCATTTTTGTAACCATCAAGCACTTTGTTGAATTCATGTGCTTCTTTGCGATAAGATTGATGGTTAAGTCTAGCACTCTGAAGTTGTACCCTGAGTTGCTTGTTCTCTTCTGTCAATCTATCACATGTTCCACAATATTTGTCATTATTTATATCTATGGTGGAATCAGAACTTACCTGTTTCGGAGGCTCTGTCATCGCCATCAAAGCAAAGTGCGCTTCTTTTCCAGCAAAGAATTTGGAGTAATCAATTCTGGTGAAAGCATCATCCACTATGCATGATTTGCGAGTCATAAGAAAATCAGCTTCGGCTAGAAGTTGATCAATGTCATCATCTAGTGAGTTAACACTAGCTTCAGAATCAGGCTCGCTCTCCAAATCAGAATAAACTGAGTCACGCTCTTCAGGAATATCAGTGACTGAATCAAGAATCAATTCTGGAGTCTTCTCAATAGGAATATTAGCTTCTTCCACCATTTCCTCAATCTTCACCTCAGATCTCTTCTCATTCTCCAAAACGTCTTCAACTAACAAGTAACACCGGCTCCTCCAAATCAATCATCTGTGCAACACACGCCACATTACCAGCTGTAATCTCTTCAACACCTAGTTGCATCCCAGTCCAGTCAAATCCTTCATCCTTTTGAATTACCAAAGCCTGGTTTTGGTTATCTGTTGATGTTTAGCTATTTGGTGTGGAAATTGGAATGATGGTTCTGGTTGGATTATGTGGTTTTTGATTTTGGGTCTGGTTAGATGTAGTGATTTGTCTAACAGAATTGTTTGGTGAGGTGTTCTGTCGGTTTTGGTAATTATTTTGTGATTGATAGTTGTTGTTATTTTGGCTTTGATAAGATACCTGATTCTAACATTGACGGTTCTGGTAATTAGTGTTGAATGGATTCCTGTTTCCTTGTTGAGCTGGCTGTGTGCACTCTCTCTTGAAATGTCGTTTCCCACCACAGTTAAAATATGTGACTTTGGCTTTGTTGAAGCCATATGTGGTGTTGGGAGATGTAGGAACATCAGTTCTACCAGTCTTCTCTATAAACTCGGTTGCTCGTCTCATAACACTAGCAAATGCCCACTGTATGTCAATGAGCTCCATCTCCTCCTTGTCGATTTGAGCATAGTCTTCACTGGTTAGATTGTTGTTACCAATTTGACTAGCTACCAAACCATTATAAAAAGCTACCATAGCAGATACCAAAGCTACATGTTGCTGAGCAACTTCAATAGTGACATTATTCAAGTTAGATGTCTCCAACACTATTGGGCTTTGATTTGGTTGACTTGGGTTCATTTAAGTAATGTATGGTTGTTGTTGAGGTTGATTCATGCTAGTTGAATAGCATGCAACTTGTTGCATTGGTGATAAAGGTGGTAGGGTATGATGGTGGTGTATAAGATGAAGTTTGTGCTAGATAGTTTATCGGGGTCTTGGTTGGTTCAATAACGCTTGAAACACAAGAAATGTGTGGAGCAACAGAACTACTTGTACCTGAACTAGTCAGAGTAGAAGATGTACCACCATGATATAACTCCGGATTTTGAGGAACTTGTGCTCTTTTTGCTTTCCTCTTCTCTTCCATCTCTTTGTTCTCCAACTTTTGAATGAATTCATTGATGGTCCAATATTGATATGCATCTTTCTCCTTTAGGACCTCAATGTGTTGATTCCAGTATGGTGGTAATACATCAGCAAATTTATCCACCAATTCAGACATAGGAATATTAATCTCATAACTTGAAAATTCAGTCAACAAATGGCAATATCTAGGAATCAACTCCTTCAAAGTCTAATTCCCCATGTAACTAAAATTCTCAAACTCATTTCTTAACTCTTCCATCCTCAACTTCCTAGTTTTCTCGTTCCCATCATGACGATTCCTCAACATATCCCACAGCTGCTTTGAAGTTGTGCAAGAACCAAACTGATGTAGAAGGTTAGTGTTGATAGCCTGAGATAGTTGGGAGAACGCCTTCTTCTCCATCGCAAACTTTTTCTTCTCGTCCTCAGCTATGCTTTCCAATGGAATTGGTTCACCTGTGTTCTCCAGAACTGGTGCTACATAACCCTTAGCTATCATTTGTCATGCCTCAGTGCCTTCCATTCCCATTCTCTCCAAATGAATCTTGAACTTGGTCTTCCATTGATTGTAATCCACTATCTCCATCAGCTTTGGTGGACGACTCCCGCTACCTGAAGATAAACCATGAATTAGAGTAGAAATAGCATTGGTAGTTTGAGAGTGTACCGCGGCTGCTACAACTCCCCAATAATCATTTATGGGTTGTTGTGGTGGTTGGGCATTTGTCTGTGGCATCGAACTAGTCATTGCTAAGTAATTGATCGGCTGAGATGATTGACTAGTCATTTTCTGTGCAGCTACAGTCCAAGGATCCATAGTCACTTGCTGTTGTTGTGTAGTATTAGGCCTCGGTGTTGTTGGAAAGTTCCACATATCGTCGACGAAATCTGAAACACGAAACACTTAGAAATTTTTTTGATCAGATTCTACGTTCGACCCTTTCTCAATAAAAGTGGTTTTGAAGGTGGAAATGTTCTAGGTTTGACCCTTTCTGATGACCCGAATGTAGAATATAACAAACAATCTCACTTTCGACCAAAATGATCCCACTTTCGACCTCACGTAAGGTCGAAGGTGCACAATATGGTTGAATGTACAACAACACACTTACAAATTCTAGGTTTGACGTTAAAAGTAACAACGTTCGACCTAATAACCTCAGATTTGACCTAAAACTCACACGTTCGACCTTTCTCCCGTAGGTTCGACCCTGTTCATTTGAAAAACGGTTATTCTTTGAAAATCAGTTAATTTGACCTCAATTTTCAATACTTGATGAACTTTGATGATATTTTGCAGGTTTTGCTTCTGAATTGATTTGGAACAAGTTTAATAAAGAGAATTCTAGATTTTATCCATGAAAACTAGTCCGAATTAATCAATTTTCATCAAAAACCATTGTTGTTTGAAAACAGAAAAATTTCAATAAAAAATAGGTCCAAATCAGCTCAAATATTATCAATTCGTAGTTGTTTGATCCTTATGGCTCTGATACTACTTGGTAGGAGGATCGAATTGTCAAAAACAAATAGTTTGATCAAACAAGTCTACCAATTCAGGTGCGGAACCCCTGAATCAGTTACGAAATGATAATAATATCAACAAAACACACAAATCATCATTAACATTCCTTTTCATTCATAAACATACTTGATTAACTTTACAAAACCTTGTTTATAATGATATAATCACAATTCAGACTCAAACAAAACCCTAGGGAGAAAGCCAGATCGAAGGAGGGAAACAAATGACCAAAAACATAACTTGAAAATGAAAAACAAACTATATATAAACCTGCACATTTGCCCCTAGGTAAGGTCAAACGTGCAGGTTCGCCCCTTTGTTTGGGCGATCAACACAAAGCCTTACAAAATCTTCTCCTTCGACGTGTATGTTCTTCCTTCGACCAAACTTAGTCACCTTCGACCCTTCTGAGTTCCACATCCGACCTTACAATTTCAGCAAAACAGAATTGAATGTACAATCCAAAAGCACTAGTCACAAAATGTGTATCAACACTATTAGCCGATGAAGTTAACTCTGAATCACTCGACCCACCCGATAAATCAGCCAAATCATTAACTTCCACAATCAAACTACAGAGCACAATCACACATAAAATATCTCTGAGACACTAAACATGACAACCAAGAAACAATCTTTATACACTCAGCAAATATTAACACTACTAGCAATTCGTCGAACACCTGGTGGGTATTTGATTGTCACTACTAGAGTCGAAATAGAATGAAGTGAATATGAGAAACGCTCAATGTGAGCACATTAATTTATTCATTGAAACTATGAAAGTATACAATATAGAGTAAAATAACCATAGGTTTGCCAAGGGTAGACTTTATGAACTTATGTTTGGAGGGTAAACATCAAAATTGGCTTCATTTCATTTAATGCATAGTGCCTATTCTCTAATTTGATGTGTTAAAGACTATCGAAGACTAGTTTTATACAAGTTCAGGGACTAATTCTGTAATAATCTCATAGTTATCATGTGTTGTTTTAGTGTAAGGACTAGAAGTGTAACATTCTGATAGATAAAGGGTCATATGTGACTGGTTCTAATTTGAAACTTATAATGGAGTTTAAGCTTGGGATGGCTAAAAGCTTCGAGATGTCAGATTTGGGAAAGCTTACTTATTATCTTGGAATTGGTATCAGAGCCATGTTCAATTGTCAAACCAAATGAGCACTCGATATCGGCAGTACAAGTATGTCAGAGTAGTGACGTGGTATTGTTACAGCGGCGAGATGTGAGCAGGTTGTTCGTGCTAGTAGTGACTCTAGAGAAAAAAAAAAGAAAAACTTGTATTTATGGGGTTTGAGTTTGGGTTGGAACTCGAGAATTAATCGTGTAGGTTGGAAGAAACTGAACCAGCTACACCCGGACCACCATCTATTACCTACAGTAGAAGGAACAAAATGGTTGAAGGCGAAGGCAGTGGCGGTTCAAATCCCGAGAAAACACATTCAACATCTCTTCAATGCCCGATGTTGAACTCTGTGAATTATACGATTTGGGTTATACGCATTCGTGAGATTGTTAACGTTCATGGCATGTGGGAGGCCATTTAACCTGTAACCAAAACGGATGTGACGGTTGAGCAATGGATCAACAAACCTAGATTCGTTTTCGTTGATCTTTCTTTCTCTCTCTCTCTCTCTCTCTCTCTCTCTCTCTCTCTTGTTTCCTTCACTAAAACTTAGCTATCAATTGGTATCTAAGCTTGCTCGATTCAAGCTTCGGGACCATAATCCACCATTAATGGCGAATACTCGACAAGACTAACTAGATAAATTGGAGAAACCCTTAAAATAACACGCTCAAACCATCAAGATCCAAAACCTGTAAGAAGGCAACCGTAATGCCATACACTACAAGAAATCCTCTCAACAGATACGACACTTTTAGAGACGACAAACCAAATGTCGTCTCCAAAAGTGGTTATCCGGATGCGGGTGTGTTTGTTGGATATGGACCGTTATCAGAAAGATGATCTAACGGCTCTGATTATCTTTTACCTTTTATACCAATAGAAGAGACTTGAATGTCGTCCCTAATGCCCGAAATATCATAAGCCCACCAAACACCTCTTCCCCATTCACTTTCCTTCCATATCCATAGATCTGTCTTTCTTCCCCATTCACTTTCCCTCATAGATGTGTCATGTTCTCTCTTCTGCGCTACTTCCCTCACTGACCAACTCACCATCTGTGACAATCTTTATCAGGTTGACAATTGTAGTCCTTCATGTATTTAAATATTTCCATTTTAGTCCCTGTAACTTTTGTCATTTTCAAATTTAATAAAAAAAAGAACGCAAAATTTATCATTTGCATTTATTATAGACCGTGTCTACATTTTAATCAAATGCGTATGTGAAACGTTATTCGGAATCGATTTTATAAAAATTTCAAGTTTAATGAAGTTTTAAAAACATTTTGGGTTAAGTTAGTTAACTTGGTTAAACATTGAGGGACCATTTATGCCATAACATCAAAATTTTAAAACTTTCACCATTTTTCCTTGTCCGACCGATTTCCGGCAGAAGTTCAGGCCGACCTCGGTTTTCCGGCGACATTAAATCCGGGTTTGTAAGGACAAAAAGGATTGAAGAAACCTCTTTTGTCAACCTTAGTCTAATTCCTATTCCTGTCAAAATATAATAAGTATGAAACTACTAAAGAAAGAAGACAAAAGTATTGAAGAAGGATTCAACAAGTACTGAAGAGTAAAGATCAGAAGTTCTAGAGTCAAACCAGACAAGTCAACTGAAGAACTGCTGAAGACAAACTACTCATTAGTAGTTTGTCACTCATCAACATTTGTAATAGAATCTTTCCACCGTCCTTATGTTTCAGTAGTTTATTAGTTTATTATTACTTTCTCTTTTGTACAAGTTCCAAGAATATAGCCTGTTGCAGTCTTGCTTTTGTAACAGGGTTCATGTATCTGTTTGTCTATAAATAGATGTGTTATTCCCACTATTTTAGACATTGATTTTAATTGAAACTGAAATCCTTCAGAGCTTTTAACTTGAAATACCATTTCATATTCCGAGAATCTCTTTGCATATTTATTATCATATACATTCAATTGCTTAGATTCTCATTAAGTATCTTTAGTTCATTACATCCAAGGGGAGTAATAACTCCGTATGCAAACTACTTTGATTAACTTGCAAAACACATAAGTGTTCATAAGCAAGTAACTGTTAAAGAGCATACTAATCAAACAATTGGTATCAGAGCACTGGTTTATCTGATCAAATATCAATCTAACAAATTAAGAATCAGACACATGCTCTCATTGATATTCAATATAGGATAAAAGTTCACTTTTTTCATCATCCATCATAGTGAGAGAAACTTGACAAATCAATACTCTCAAATATGGATCCCTACTGGTTCTGCCAATAAGCCTGCTATGCTTGTTTGTTTAGAATATAACATATGGCAAAAAAGGCTAGCACATACTCTGTCTCACACCAACACTGGTTGTTGGAGATCTGTGATGTATGGTCCTCACAAACCAGTAAATATAAACCTTGAAACTAAAGTAGAAATACCAAAAGACCCAAAAGACTACACAGATGAAGATTTCCATAACTTGAGCTTGATGCCAAGGCTTTCTCTATGTTGGCAATGGCACTCCCAAATGAAATCTACTCTGGACTTTTACATTGTGAAAGTGCCAAAGAGCTTTGGGACTGCCTAAAAGAGTAGTTTGGAGGAACTGAAGAGGTGATTGCCAACAACAGAGAAATCATTGCTCAGCAATATGAAACATTTACTAATATTAATGGGGAAACTTTGGCACAACAGTTTGAAATATTCTCATCATTAATTTCTGAGTTGAAATTAAATGGTCAGACCTACACAAATGTATCTATGCTTTAGAGATTTTTATGGTCTTTACCAGAAAAATGGGAAACTTACTCTATAGTCCTCAGATCTTCGCCAGATTTTAACTCCCTCACTCTTACAAAATCACATGGGGGATTGGTAACTTTTGAAAGAGAAATTGATCAAAAGAAAAAGTTACAAAATTCTGGCAAAACATCTGATGACTATGTACCAGGTAGTACAACACTTTTAGGACAAGACTCACCTTCTTGTCCAAATAATTTTGGATCTTTTGACCACATTGACATAACTGTTGGGATCTCATCAGAAAGATCATATCCAGCTTATGACAATGATGAAAATAGTCAAACTGCTGATAACATGTGTTTTATCATGGATGACTTGAAAAATTTTAGCAGTGATGACTTGGAAGAAATAGACATTTTACACCAACTGGCCGTCTTAAGTATAAAAACTAACAAATTTTACAAAAGGTCAAGAAGGAAATTTCCATGACTGAACAGTTCTACAAAAGTTGGTTTTGACAAATCTAAACTTAGATGTCACAAGTGTCAAGTGTTGGGACACTTTGCTAGAGAGTGTAGAAGCTCTAGCTATAACCAACCACAGTCTGGAAATCAGTTTAACCATAGTTATAATAGGAATAATGGAACACAGGGAAGTGCACATTTTGTACAGGCACAAGCTCCACAAATCCAATATGTTCCATAAATACAATATGTACAGATGCCTACCCAACAAATGCAAAGCCAACAACCAATGCCTTCCATTCCAACAAAGTCTTTTCACCTCAGGGTATGTTGACTGGAGCAGTCTTCCTTTTGACACAACTGAGTGCAATCCTGATGCAGACAACAAAATGTTTGACATCAACTGGGGAGAACCTGATAATGGATGAAAGAATTTTGCCTTGATGGCATTTGAGGGCTGCACCTCCAAATCTGCCTTATCTCGGGTATCAAAAGAATCTTTGACAAAACTATGTTCAAATTCATGCAAAGAATCTTTTGCTCTCATAAGAGAGACCAATGTGCATTTATAAGGCAAAGCCAATGACTAAGAGAGAAAATATACTCAAATTAAATGTGATTTAGAAAGAAAACTTGCTGGAAAATCAAAGGAAAATTCTAAATTGACAAATAATGTTATCAAAACTCAAGCACAACTTAAAATCATGATAGAAGACCTAGGAAATGTCAAAAAAGAGCTTCCTGACACCAAGGTTGAATGTGAGAAATGGGTTGATTCATGTAAAGGGTACCAACTGCTGCTTAACAAACAAAGTGCATCAAATGTTAGGTTTGGCATAGGGTACAATCACACCGAAACACCAACTGATTTTACTCCCAAAACTACTGATGATGCAATAAGGTCTTCTGCTCTTTTGTCATTACTGGTTCATAAGTTTTCTTCGGTTTCTTCTTTTCTTTCTGTACTTGAACAAACTTCCCTAATTTCTTATCATAATCGCACCCCGCATTAACATCCCATGCGAAACACAAAAATACCACACGTTGGTATTTTGCAGCCTGTTCACTGTCTTTTTCTTCACAGTAGATCGAGTTGTAATACAACATGATAATATCTTCATGAGAGCAGTTTATCAACCACATTGGATCAAAGATATGTATCTTCTTGAAATCATTCTTCCTATCTTTCAACAAGATAATAGCCTCTGCCGTCTTCCAATCATAGTACCACCACATAAAGTCTTTTGAGAAGTGGTGTGGAATAGGCATCAAAGGTATATGTTTCAAAACTGTCGGTGGATCATATTTCAAAGTAACCTTGTTCTTCCCCGTTATCTGATCTTTAATCTTCTTATGAACAATCCTCCTCGGATACTGTGGGGTGAACACATCCCATTTCGTTCTACTCTCTCTTGCCATGCGATCTGCAAAATATCCAACAACATCGTTGTTCACAGTAGCACCTGACAACGTATGTCTGCAGACATCGCGTACAGCCCAGTAAGGTAGTGTTTTAATGTCATGGAATCTGTTTAAAATACAGAATTCCTTTCTCCCACTTTACTGCAACACACCTCAGCTGTCTCAAATATTTCCACCCGGGAACTTTACCTTTAAACAGGTCATTGTGAAACTTATAGAAACCACCTTGAATCTCAGTCTTTGGTCGGTTGGCCTCTTTCTCCATCAGCTTCCTCAATAGGTTCTTCAGATCGGCATATTGTTCAACAGTCGGTTTTTGACTATCTGAGTTCTTGAAAACTTCATCAACGAATTTTTGCTTTTCTCACGTGCAAGTTTCTAAGCTTGGCTTAACAGTTCTTCAGAAAATTCAGGAAATCCAGAATCCTTATCATCTTTAAAGTATTCTAGATATTCCTCACTAGTAATATCCTCCATCTCAACATCTTCAAAAACCGGAGTATCTCTATCATCAGAGTGATTTCCTGCTTCTTTCTCAGGAATATTTCGGAATGTAATTCTCAATCATTAACTCTTCAAGAGATTTCCCAACATGTTTAGCCAGACCTTCATGTATTTCTTTCGAAACTGCTGCAGAAACTTCACCGTCTTCAAGATCAGGATCATTATACTCAAGTTCAAATCTCATGTCATCAGATTCAAATATTTCTGGAAATCTTCCTGTCATCTCAATCGTCCAGACTCTATTTTTCAACATCTGACGATATGACTTCTTGTCTTCCTCAGACAAAGATTTGATCTTCTCATTCCAGAAGATATCATCATCATCAGTATTACCATCGGGAGCTTTCGAACTCGATTCTCCTGCATCTTTTCCTGATTCTCTCTTTTCACACTTATACCTATCAGTGTTATCATCATCGTCATCATCATCATCATCATCATCATTCGTAGAGCTATTATCATCTCCAAAATCACCACTTGAACCATCATTATCATCACCATCCTTCTTCTTGTTCTCAGGAGCATCACCGACATCCTATTCTATATCTTCATCATCTTCTTCATCTTTTTCCGACTCAGATGGTTCAAAGCCAATAAGCTCTTCTTCTCTTTCTTTATCCTCCTCTCCTTCTTGTAACTGAGGAGCTCTTTCGTACAAATCATCAATTAGCTTCTTAAGCCCTTTGTTATCTTTCTTTACCTGCTTGTTTTCAAGTTTTAAAGCCATGTATCTTCTAGTATTTCTTTTCTCATGCTTTAACAACTTCTAATTCTCATTCTGGAGTAGTTTAATCTTTGCCGCTAACTCTTCCTGACTGTCTTGTGAAGATTCAACAACATCCAACATTTTTCTATCATTCTTTCTCAACTGATCAATCTCTTCTTGTTGCTGGTTAATACTTTTCATCATCTCTGTCAGCTTTTAGTTAACTGCATTCATCACATCACTTGATACAGTAACCTGTGGAGTTGAAGCCTCAGCAACTGGAGTCTTTTTTCTTAAACTTGTTTAAGACTCTATCCAAAGCAGCATTGAAATCATCAGTTGGAATATCAGTTTTCTCAGCAGCAGATGCTTTCTTTTTCTTAGCTGCTGGGGATGTCACAGGAGACTTAGAGCTAGATACTTCAGGAACTTTCTTTCCTACAATCAGACTTTCAATATCCTTAGCTTTCCTCTTTTTAAGCTTTTCAATCTCAATAGCCTTAGCTTTCTTCTTATATATTGGATTCTTTTGTTTTTCTCCAGCCTTTGGTGATCCACCAAAATCTTCAGAACCCAATCCAAGACTCATATCAATATCAACCATCACAACTAGACTTTTCATCCTCTGTTCTTCCAAAGTTTGATTAAGACTTTTAGATTCACCAGCCATAGTGGCCTTGGGCTTGGTGGCCTTAACGGTCTCATCAGCAGAATCCCATCTCTCATCCTCCTGAGTGTCTTTAGAATCTAAAGATTCTTCATCAACCAAATGTGTTCCTTTCTTTGCAACACTCTTTTGTCTACGAGATGTTTTCTTTGGAGGTTCTGCTTCAACTTCTTTTTCTTTACCCTTACCTTTACCACTCTTGGCACCAACATTGACAACTTCTCGCTTTCTTTTGGCTTCAGGATCAACAGGACATAATGGATCATCATTATCAGATTCACTATTTGCATTCCTTGCCTTATCAACACCTGGATCTTGATAATCTGGATTGATCAAGTGACCAAACAAGTTCTTCAAAGGTGGTCTTTCGTTTACAAGTACACCTTTATAACCCTTCATTCTCACCAATGTACTCAGACTCATGTGATCCTGTACAACAATTTGAGTTGGATCTTTGCTCAACTTCTTGTATTTCTGATCAAATATCATCTGCAGGAATCTAGGATAAAGCAGAAACTTCCTACTCTTCAGACCTCTCAAAGGTTCAAGCATGTGATCAAGTATCATCCGGATACATTGAACGGTTTATTCAGAATCAGTGCAACCATCAGAGAGCTAATACTCTTTCTTATAACGTCATATCCACCCCTAATAGACCCAAATACATGCAGCATCACATGAGCCAGGTATTTAAACTGTGGGAACAGTTTACCTTTGTGTAAAGCTCCATCTGTGATAGGTCCGTTATACTTCATCCTTAGAAAGCACTTCCTCTGTTCTGTCCATGATAAGCATCTTGGATCTTCTTGTCTTTTAGTTTCAAAGCTTTTCTAATGTCATCTTCAGATACAATTACCATCTCCCCCTGAATCTTACTGATAATTGTTGTTTCATTATCCCAAAAATTGATTTGTGCATTCTTCGAGAACTCCATCTGATGATCTCTGTAAATGATAGTAGGTGTGGCAATAGCATCTACAACTCTACTACGCTTCAGGAACTCAACGATACTAGTGAATTCTGTATGTTTCCTCAAATCTCCAAGAAACACACAACAGTTGTGAGCTTCTTCAAAAGGTAACTCTTCCTCTGGCTTCTTCCCGGCAACCTTTTCTGATGAACCTGCTGGAATATCAATACTTTTAAGTTCAGCCATTGAGTATCTGCAAAAACAAAACACGAAAACACATTAGAATCGGACAAACTATACAAAATTGAAATTTTGGTTTTTGGAATTCCACCTTCGACCGAACGTGGGTTCGAATGTGGAAAATATAAGCTTCGAATGTGGAAATAAGGTTCAAATGTGAAAAAAGTTTATTAAAATTGTACATTTGACCTTTGTTCCTCTTTCGATCGTTTTAACAAGCCTCATTCGACCAAAAAGTCACATTCGACCCTTTTAATTTGGTCGAATCAGGTTGTTCATCTTCCAATTTTTTAGATTTTGAATTTGACCATAATAACATGCCATTTTGGTTTGTTTAGTTGCTAATAGATCCGATTAAGCTTTATTAACAATCAATTGTGATAATTATTCAATGATGAAGTGTTTTTCCCCAAAATCCAGGGTTCGACAGGTTTTAATCAATCAATAACACAATCTAATATGTTTAAATCCTTGATTTTGGTATCTTCTCCCCCTAAAACACTTAAGGATTGAGTCCTAATCAAAATATGTGTCAATAACAGTCTCTATAACCCAGATGATTCATTGTTAGGGTTCGAACTGAAAAGCATCGATTCTGCCTTGAAATGTGGATGATTACCTGCAATTCTTGGCTTAAAATGATCAGAAACAATCACAGAAGACAATGATAAGGTGTAAAAGAATCAAGCAACAAGCTGTTGGTATCATAGAATTTTGAAAAACATTTCGCATGAAGGTTCGAACATGCAGATGAGGTTATATAGGCTCCACATTCGACCCTTTTGCTTGGGCAAATATGAAAATATTTCACGTTCGACCCTATTTAAAGGTTCGAAGGAAAAAAATATGGTTCGAATGTGCAACAGACATAAGAACACTCACATTCGACCTTTTAAAAAGTTCGAATGTAAAGATGAAATTCCACATTCGACCCATCGAAGGGGCGAATGGAGATTGGAATTTTTGAACTTTTTACCAAATCTCAAAATCGAATCCCCTTCAATATTTTTCTTAACTTTTAAGCATCCGACATTCAATATTTCTCATTTAAAGATCACAAAAATCAAATGGTCCATCAAGTTTCAGAAAATCACCATCAACCACCATCGGTTAACAAAAATAAGATAGAAATATAAATTTTTTTTTTTTTGACGAAAAATGTAAAATGTAGAAATGTAAATATAACGCAGTAAATGTTTTGTGATTTTCGGTAAGAGGATCATATCAGTTATTGAGAAATCTGATCATACCGTTGATCTTTTGATTTATATTATCATTAAAGACAATGTGTGATCCGGCAACTACTGATATTGTTATTCACATAAGCTCACATGCAGACTGTTGTGCAGTGCTTTAGACTAATACGGCTATTTATAGTATAAACACAATTGTCTGTGGTTCCTACGCACACGACATACTCCCGTATCAAGGAATAATTGCACAAAGACTCATTGTAAAGCGTGATTATGCTTTCGTCATCTGTAATTTACAAGGTATGAGGCCCAGAGGTGTACAGGTCAGCAATTCAATGCTACAAAGTAACGTGTGCACTCTACCAGGTTGAGGGCTGATATCAATCATGATTTGCATCAATGATTGGATACGATGCATTAGATAATCTTTGATTATCGTCATACATTGAAAGTTCCTTAATTCGGTAACTTTAGGATTTGGCTTTAAAGCTCTTTTATAAAGATACCCTGTCTGATCTAGGTCCGTAGCAACTTACGACAAAAGATCAGAGAGACTATCCCCAGATAACTAATAACATAACGACCCGAAACCTCCGAATTTTGTACAAAAACCCTATCAAACGAAATTACGGTACTAAGACCATATGACCATTTGGAGTTCATCCACATAACAATTCGTTTGATATGTATGTATCAGGCACGCGGTAAAAGGTTTACGAAGCCTACCAGCACATCACACAGACTCAAACACACGCCTTATGGATCATTATATTTCTTTAGCATGTGTCAGATCCCCACTGATGTACCAACATTTCCTCTTTTACTCCTAGAAATTATTTTGGGTTTTTCTAATTTTTATGGCTTTTTGAATTTTTCTATGTTTTTGGTTTTTCTAAAAAAAATAAACTCCCCCTAAAATGAAAAACATATTTTTGGGTTTTTGAATTTTTCTGAAAACCAGTAAAAACTAAAACTAAAACGTGATAAACCGAAGGTGATGATCAATCCTGTTTTTCTTTTATACCATTAGCCTTTAAAAGATATTCAAATCTTGATTTATCAAAAGCTTTGGTAAAAAGATCTGCACGTTGATAATCAGTATGGATTTTGACTATATCGATCAACTCTTTTGCATAACAATCATGGATAAAATGGTATTTAATCCGGATATGCTTAGCTTTCGAGTGATTGACTAAGTCTTTAGTTAATGCAATGGCAGCCTCATTATCACAGTAAATAGGGGTTTTAAGAAATTGCAAACCGTAATCAACCATCTGTTGTTGAATCCACAGAACTTGTGAGCAGCAACTTGAAGCTGAAACATACTCTGCTTCACATGTTTATAAGGCGACTGCAGTTTGTTTTATGCATTGCCAGGTCACGAGCCTGCTCCCCATAAACTGACATCCAGCCGTTGTGGACTTGCTGTCTTTGTCACAGCCTCTCCAATCTGCATCACTAAAAGCAATTAGGTCAAAATTATCATCATTAGGGTACCATAGTCCTCTTGACGGATAACCCTTCAGATATCTTAGGATTCGTTTGACAGCTGCTAAATGACTTTCTTTCGGCTTCGATTGATAACGTGCACAGAGACATATGGCGAACATTATGTCTGGTGTCTGGTCTAGATGAGGTGAGGTATATTAGAGATCCGACGATTGCTCTGTATGTAAAAGGATCAGTCAGCTCCCATATGGAATCGGGGTATCCATCGGCTTTGAATCTTCCATATGGAATCGGCTCAAGACTTCAGATACGTATTTGGTTTGGTGAATAAAGATCCCGGTTGGTCTTTGGTCCACCTGCAAGCCTAGGAAAAACTGCATCTCTCCCATCGCACTCATTTCAAACTTTTCATGCATAACCTTTTCAAATTCTCTACACAAAAGTTCGTTAGTAGATCCAGAAATAATGTCATCAACATAAATCTGCACTAGAAGTAAGTCATCCCCTGTCCGTTTTGTGAACAGTGTGCAATCTACCAAACCTCGTTTAAATCCTCTGGATAGAAGATACATGCTCAGCTCCTCATACCATTTCTTGGAGACAAGTGCAACCCATAGAGAGCTTTGTTGAGAACGTAGACCTTATCCCGGTGGATAGGATCCTCAAAGCCTGGTGGTTGACCTACGTACACTTCTTCCTTGACCACACCGTAAAGAAACGCGCTCTTAACGTCCATTTGATACACCTTGAATTTCTTATATGATGCAAATGCTAGAAACATGCGAATAGCTTCTAAACGTGCAACAGGTGCATAAATCTCGTTGTAGTCGATTCCTTCCACTTGATGAAAGCCTTGTACAACCAGTCGAGCTTTGTTTCTCACGATCACTCCTCTGTCATCCATTTTGCACTTGAACACCCATTGGGTTCCAATCTTTTTCCTTCTTGGAGGTAAATCTGTTAGTGTCCACACTCCCAGTTTCTGAAATTGCAATAACTCCTCTTGCATTGCCTCTACCTAAGTGTCATCCAAAAGAGCATCCTTGTATGTCTGCGGCTCAACCTGTGAAACATAACAAGCAAAAGACCAGTCATTCTGACAACCCGGTTTCTGAATTTTAGCATATAAAGCTAGAGCGCCAAGATTTTCTGGTGAGTTTGCATTCCGAAGTTGTCCTCTAGTCATAACGCTGCTACCACGATCACCAATAACTTGCTCGAGCGGGTGAATACGATGAATCCAAGATTCCGGATGATCAGGTACTTGCACTCCCGTTTGAGTAGTCAAATTCTCTGTAGAATCCAGATCATTACCCAAATTAGATGATGATGCAACATTTGGATTTGGGTACACTGGAGGTGTCTCTGTAGCAAAGTCTAGAATAGCTTCACTTGTGACATCATCATCCTCTTCCGATTCTGTTGAATTGAGAGTTGTGGAAGCTTCTTGGAACACTTCTTCCTCTGCTGCAGGAACATTGGCATCATTAGAAGCTGTTTGAGGAGATACGGTGATCGGACGCACTAACGGTGATATTACTGCGTTTTCACACTCGTAGTATAGTCTTAATACAGCCTCTTTAATAAAGCTATCTAGATTGAATGATTCAAAGAAATCTTTGTAATCAAACATCCAATCTGGACCGCTACCCTGTACATTCTGAGTATACCGCTGAACTTCTACGTTAGCCCACTCCTCTACCTGACGAGTTCGTTTGTTGAATACCCGTTTGAGCGGGGTTGCATATCCAACAAAGAATCCTTCTTCTGATGGATTAAGCATTGTACATGGTGCTCCAAATGGTTCTAGATACTCTAAGTTCGACTTTCCCCTGTTCAACAGTTCATAAGAAGTTTTGCCAAACTTCTTCAGTGATTACACACGATTCAGAGTATAACAAGCTGCGTAAATGGCTTCATTCCAGAACATTACTGGAAGATTAGAGTCCGCAAGCATTGTTCTCGCCGCTTCAAACAGAGTCCTGTTTTTACGTTCTGCGACACCGTTCTGTTGAGGGGTATACGGAGCACTTATGCATGATGAATTCCTTTGTCTTCACAAGAGCATCCATCTGTGCGGTTTTGAACTCCGTCCCATTATCACTTCGAATTCTCTTGATCTTCAGGCCATAGACATTCTCTAATCAAGTGAACAGAACCTTCAGATTATTAAACGTGTCGCTTTTATGATGCAAGCACATTACCCACGAGAATCTGGAATAGTCATTGGTAACCACAAGACAGTACAATTCACTAGCATGACTTTTACGCTTGACTGGTCCGAATAGGTCCATGTGCAAACGCTCAAGTGGCATCTCAACTGAATTTACTTTCTTTCGTTTGTGGGACTGCTTGTGCTGCTTTCCTTTTTTGCAACTCACACACTTGTCGTTCAAATGGAAATGTGTAACATTTATGCCTTCGACAAGTCCATTCTTCACCAGATGGTTCATTTTTCTAAGGTGAATGTGTCCCATCCTCCTATCCCACATAATAGATTCGTTTTCAGTAGCCTTGGAGAGGAAACACGTTACTTGACCCTGGGTTGTCATAGCCTTTGACATGTCGAGAATGTACAGATTATTCACTCTTGGTGCTTTCAGCATTATCCACTCTTTTGGAAGTACGAAACTTGGCTTGAGAATATAGTAATATTTGTCGTCAAATAATACAGAGAACTGTTTGTCGCAGATTTGACTGACACTAAGCAGATTATAGTCTATCTATTTCACATACGATATCTTCTCAAAACTCACAATACCATTACTCACACTACCCTCCATAGTAATGTATCCTCCTTTGTTCCCAGCAAATGCTACATATCCACCATTGATGTTTCTAATGTCGAACAGAAGCGATAAATCCCCCGTCATGTGACCAGAAGCTCCACTGTCAACAATCCAAAGACTGTTAACAGGGCCAGCTGAAGCTCCCTGCACATATCAAGTAAAATCATTAGTTCTTTCGGGGGACCCAATCCTGCTTGGTCTTGGGTCTTTGAACATTTTGTTTCAAAGATTCTTTATCACAAACACTTGAATTTGAATTGACCTTTTTCTGATCAATCAAATCCTTTTCATTTTCAGATTTTTCATGTGCTTTTGAAGTCGAAGCACCTTGAGAACCCACCGGTGATCAAAATTGTTCCGAACGTTTCAAGATCCGAATCTGAGATTTTAGAGTCTCAGTCTGTTTCTTTACTTTATTCTTGAAGGAAACTTTCTTGGTTACCTTCTCTGATTTAACAGAGACAGGTCCAACTGTTGGTTTAACTGCAGGTTTTAATGGTACCTTTTGCTTCTCAATAGTTGTGTTCACCATTGGTTTCTTTAAAGGTTTTTCCATTGCGATCCGGTTACGACAATCATATGTCATCTGACGATTATCCCTCTTTTCAAAATATCTGCTTTGGTTGTAAAAAGGGAATTCCATGGAAGGAAGACCTCTGACTAGATTTAGTTTAGAAAGTTTGTTTATGTTTTTAAAGTTCACATGTCCCAATCGCCTATGCCATAACAGTGACTCTGACTCGGATGCCTTTGAAAGTAAACAAGTCATTTGACATTTAGACTTGGCATCTCTCATATTTATCACATAGGTATTATTCTGTCTAGGAGCTTTTAAAATAATCATGTTGGTGGGTGGTTTAAATCCTGGCTTTAGAGAGATGCACTCCATGTCATTGAATAACACTGAGATCCCTTTGTCACAGACTTGTGATACGCTCAACAGATTGTAGCACAATTTTGGAACATAATTGACATCTTCTAGAGTTAGGGCGTCGGAAACCACATCTCCTATTCCAAGAATCTTTCCACCCTTTTCATTCCCAGCGAATGCAACAAACTCTCCATCAATAAACCGATAGTTTTTGAGTAGTTCTTTCAGCCCAGTCATATGCCTTGAAGCGCCGCTATCAACATGCCACAGATATCTCATAAGAGCTATCAACCATTTTTGTAGTTTATTCTGAAATACAAAAGAAAAGAAAAGAAAGACAAAGATAAATACAAGAAATTCTATGTACGATCACGACTCAGACATTTACTTAGTTAACTTTGGGAATCCAAGTCTGCTTTAGCTTTGATCTATCATGATTTTCACCCAAAATTGACTCTTGTCTTTTCCAAATTTGTGTGGTTTTAACAAAACTTTTTACTGTTTCTTAAAGGTTTTTGATCTGATTAGAAAAAGAATTTTGAGTTTTAACTTCATTTTGTGGTTTAGGTTTCAAATGACATTTTTTGACCACATGTCCCTCATTTCCACATCTAAAGCATTTTGAGTGTTTAGGCTTGATCTTTGGAGAAGATCTGGATGATGATGGTTGTGATGTTCTTTTCTTGATCTTGTTTGAGCAGTAGCTTTCACTTGAACATGATTCATCCTTGTTACCACTTGATTCTTCATTTGTGTTGCAGTCAGGCGTGCTGATGTTGCTTTCTGTATCACTTTGTGATTCTTCAGAACTTGAGTTACCTGTTTCACTTTGTGATTCTTCAGAACATGAAATATCTGTAGATGATGGAACAAACTCTGGAATTTCTTCAGTTAGAAATTTCCCAAACCTGTTCTGTTTTAGTTCTGGTACAAACACAGATGGTTTATATGCATTTTTATCATCAGAGAACGCAGCATTAAGATCAACACATGCTAGCATAACATTGTTAACACAAACATTAGAGTGTTTGATAGGATTCTTCCTATCATCAGGGGCCACAACGCCCTTTAAGTCTAGTCTAGAAGTTAATTTAATACAGTCATTCGGTCTAGATAAACTATTGCAGTTATCCATCCTAGATAAACTATTACAGTCATCCAGCTTAGTTAAACTATTACAGTCATCCAAATTCAAAATAGTATTAGTCTTTTCATTATTCTAGATGAACCAATTCATTGTAGAGTAATTGGCACCCGGGTGACCTAACCCCAACGTCTGTCCACCACAACTCTCATCATCTTCCACCTGAGCCTTTTGGGTCACATCTGCATTGCTTTTACTTATATTAGAATTTGACTTAGATTTGACACATTCTTTTTCAAAAAGTTCATTTATGGATGAGGTTTTGGAATGGGTATATATTCATTTCGGCTCAAAGGTAAAAACAGAGATTTTTCAATCCCTTTTTTATCCTTATACCTAATTCCATCTTTGACGAACGATTGCCTTGAGCAACCTATGATATCAGCTTGAGCCTTTTTGCTTACATTCCATTTGTCCACAATGATCTCGAGATGATTTGTTTCATTTCTAGATTTTTCTAACTTTTAGGTTATATAATTTATTAGAAAATCCTTTTTGAGAACAAATTCTTTTAGAGTTTGCATTTCAACTAGAGTTGCATTTAACTTTCGCTGATACGCCAACTCATCTTCTTTCATTTCAGTGTTAATTTTCCGGATATCATCCATTGTTCTTAAAATTCTCTTATTGTGTGACAAACAGTAATCAACCGCTGTAACGCACCTTGGTGAGCACAGCTTTGATTTTATTTCAAGAGGAATACTTACCAGATCTCTTTCCTCAGCTTTCTTGGGCACATTCTGCGGCTTCTCATCTGCTTTGCTAGTGGATGTCTTCTCAGCTATCAGTGCTTCCTCAGAGGTCGCTTCTTTTCCCTTTTCGGCAATCAACACTCCCTTCAAACCTGCATTGTCTAGCATTCCACCGTTTGGCATTTCAGCTGACGACCCTTCCAGTGAGTTCACACCATTTGTGGATTTGGTGCAAATTTTGGCCATCAATGCTTTGTTCACATCAGCTTCAGCCGCAGCTGCCTCCTCTCCCCAATCAAAGTCTTCAACCACTAGCGCTTTCTGTGGATTCTTTTCATTTGCTTCATTTCCATCAGTAATCGCCACCATTCTTTTAACCGGTTTGATCTCTTCTTGATTCGGAGTGGGACACTCATATTTGAAGTGCCCAAGAGTCTTGCAGTTGTAGCATCGAATCTTTGACTTGTCAAAACCCGTTTTACCCATTCCGACTCTTCTACCAGTTCTACCTTGAAATCTCTTCACCCTCAGAGTGATCATAGCCATCTGCCATTTGAGATCCATTTCTTCCATTTCATCCGAATCAACTTGGTACATATCTTCAGGAGTCATCATCTCATTCTTAAGGTCACCAGTCTTCAGAGCCTCAAAGCTAGTCATGAACGTGTTGACGAGTTCAACATGTTCGGTTGCAAGCTTTGTAAGCTGTGGATTGAGTGTCTTTGCAGCCTTTTTAGAGTATGATACTTTCTTTCCCGAGCTTGAACTTCCACAACCAATTGAATCCACATATACATGTGATGAGCTTGAACCCATGTCACCTATTGGAGTCATTAATGCCAGATTCTTCATAGGAGTGCTAGGAACGACTTTCAGGATAGTCTGGATCATTTCTTTGGTGATATCCATTTCGAATGACTTCAGTGTATTAATGAGGTCAGCCAAAGTAGATTGAGCATCTAAATACTCTTTCCTAATCAACATGCATTTTAGACTCCATTCCTTGGGCAGAGAGTTGAGCAATTTCTTGATTGAGTTTCGGTTGTTGACTGGAATTCCTGCTTTCTTCATCTTAGTTAGCATGCTCATGAATCTGTCAATGTGTGAGCTCAGACTCTCACCACGAATATTGCCAAACATATCATATTCCTTTTGCACCATATCTTCCTTATTTTGGCGCATTTCAGCATTCCCCTCATAGTACTCGTTTAGTGCATACCACAGATCATGAGCAGTGCCGTACTCCTTGAACATGTTGTAGAAATCATTTGATAGGGCCATGGTGAGGGCGCCATAAGCCTTATGATCTCTCTGAAGCAACTGCTTATCAACATCAGTGCAGGTAGAGGGATCAGGGTTGAACTCCTCCCCTGTAGCAGTGGTTCTCATAGGGATGTGTGGTCTTAGCTGGACAGAGGTCCATTGGGTAAAGTCGTTCACATAGTAGAACACTTTCATGCGGTTCTCCCATGTTCCATAGTCATGCGCACCCATCAACTTAGGGATACGAGTGATGGTTCCAGTCTCCAGTTCAACTTGGGTTATGGGATTAACTGTGTGATTGTTATTGTTACCAGCCATTGATTAAAGTTGATTTTAAGCTTGATTTTCTAATTTTAAAGGTTAAAGTCTAAAATTAAGTCCACAATCCTCAAATTAAGTAAGCAGTCCTTAAGTGCGCAGGGATTAAGTGCGCAGATTTTGTTGGTCTGATGATCTGATGGCACAAGAACTTTTGGGAAGAATAACGACTATAACACACGAATAAGTACACTGCGATAAAGCCACAGAAGGTGAAACCACTGTCTCCCAAAGTCTCCTTTGGTAAGTATGCAGAATTAAGTACGAAAAATTAAGTACCCAACAACCTGAAACAATAGCGATTACACTATCAATATCTTGTCTCCTGATAAGTGCGCAGTTTTGACAAGTACACAGAGAAATAGTGTTTCTTTGATAAGTGCGCAGAAACCCTAGATAAGTACTCAAAAATTGCACAGCTATCAGTAAGTGCGCAGACAACTAGAAATTTCTGATTAAGTGTGCAGAAACCCTAGTTAAGTGCGCGGAGACAGAAAGATCTTAAAATTTTGAAAAACTTGAGTTAAGTACTCAAACCACGAAATAAGTGCGCAACTTATGAGTTAAGTGCGTATATCAAGACTTGGGATAAGTACTCAGAATAATAAATAAGTATGTAGTTTTATTAGTTAAGTGTGCAAAACAAGAAACAAGTGCGCAAAACAAGAAACAAGTGCGCACAATATGAAATAAGTGCGCACAGACGTCTGTTGTTATGCACAAACTCAGCTGAAATTGTCCAAAACTTTTTCACTCAATCTGAAATGTTTGGATGATGTTTCTACTTAAAATAAACAACTTTCAACAACCTAGAAACACAATACCACAAGATTTCTGAAGCAACTTGATAAGAAACCGTCCTTTTTTTTGTTGATAAAAACACAAAAGTTTATAAAACCTTTAAAGAAAATTTAACAAGATGAGGGTTTTGGTATCTTAAATAGATAAAATCTAGAGCACAAAGGCTCTGATACCAAATTGTAAGTCCCAAATACTAGATCTTGTTAGTGCAAGAGATTGTTATCACTTAGAAACACCCATTGATTAGGTGTTTTAAGTGATGAATCTTGAAAAACCAAGAAACTAGATAAAACTTGTAAAACCGACACACAAGATAAAGAGATTCAAGCTTCTATTACTGATAATAATCATTAAGAAACCATGGAATGCAAAACATGTACGTACCCTTGTTCTTGTGCTATTAAAGATGACCAAAAACACTAACCCTAGGAGCTGCACAAAGTAAACTAAATATAGACAAGGCTGATGGGCCTGCCCACTTAGCTAAGTGCGCAGGGCTCATGTCTTAAGTGCGCATCCCTCTACGGATTTCACATAAACTATCATTAATTACATGATCAACCCCTTGGCTTACACAATACATCATAAACTAACAAAAAATCTTTGTTCTGGTAACTGTGGTCTCAACTGAACCCAACAAACCTCCTCTGTTTGTGGGATAGCTGATTGATTTTCCCCAGTCCTAGTCACTTGTGGGTATATACTCTCATTGATGGGTGAAGGAGAGGAACTGGGAATGTCCTGAGTTTTATCAATAGCCTCAAACAGTGGTTGCATTGTTGGGAGAAAATGTGATGGTGAAGGTGGAGGAGTGAAAAGAGAAGTAGCCCAGGGAGAAGGGCTGATGATCATATGGTCAAGTGACTCATATGTCTCATGATGTGGTTCCCTTTTGCTTACAACATGATCCTTTTGTGAGGATTCATGAGGAGTTTGCTCAGGTTGAGATATATCCATCTGTTGTGAGGAAGTAACAACAGTGGTTTCTTGTTGCTTTTGTGTTGCAACAGGGTTTTCCTCTGGTATCTCATCTTCCAGAGGCCGCTTTTTGGTTTTAGTGGTGGTTTTTGTAGATGGACGTTTTCTTTTGGAGGTGGCTAGTGTGGGTTTCACAGCACTGGATGTAGTGCCATGATCACCAGGAGCAGTGGGCTCAACAACAGAGGTTTGGACAACATTTGTTGTATTAGTCCTCTTTGTTTGTGTTTTAGAAACTTTTGACACTTTTGACACCTTTTCTTGGGTGTTAGAACCCAACATTCTTGTGAAAGTTTCATCAGTTAGACTCTTCATTTGGAAAGATTTATCGTTTTTAAAATCTTTTTTAGGTAAAACCTTTTGAAGGATTACACTTAAAAATCTTGGGTAAATCAGAAAAGCATTATTAGACCCAGACTTTATGGCCTTCACATTTGATACTAAATCCAGAAAGAGGCCCTAGGATAAATTGAATTCAGATTCTGACAACATAGCATACCCCAAGTAATGAATCCTCAATGGGATTTCATTTGTGCATCATAACCTCTTTCCTGAAACTCTGTGTGAAGATCAGCCTTAGGGAAAGTGTCGTTACCTGACAGGTCATTTAGTGAGAAGGTTGTGGATATCAGTTGGGGGTAATGGCGACATTTGTCTCTCCAATTTTTGATATGATGGTTGTAGGCTTTTTGTCATGTAAGAGAAACTCAGCATTTAACCAAAATTCCTGGAGGGTATCGAGATAGATGGGAGCATCATCGGTTAAGATTGTCAGGTATTTGGAATTAAGGATGATGTCGATGGTGGTATGGAATGGAACGTTTTCATTTGTTTTAACCAGATATGGAAGATAATGAAAGGAATTAGAGTGAGGGTTTGAGGTTGAAGAAGGAGGTTTCACTATTTTGAATACAATGAGACAGTGTAACAACTGTTGTGGTAAAACAGGGTTTTTATAGGCTCTGGTGAAACCGCTGATGTGGCCAAAACTCTGCTTTTGAGAGCAGACGTGGCACACATCTGGTGGCATATAGTTGTTGCCAAAGGTCTAATGCAAACAGCTGTTGTCTTACCAAAGTGCTGATGCTAACAACACTTGGTTTTTTTATATAGATAGATATATATATAGATATATATAGATATATATAATGAAACAGTTGTTTTATCTGATCAGAGGTTTGAAACAAATTTTTCAACCAAACAGTGGTTGTTTTATCTGATCAGATGTTTGAAACAGATTTTTCAACAAACAGTGGATAGAATGGATGAAACAGTAGATGTTTTTATCCTTAATAAATTTTTCAACCAAAATGCTATTTTAAGGGTGAATTTTGATTTTTTGAAACATTTTAATGTTTTTATTTAAAACATTTTTGTTGTTTAGTCCATGTTTAGCATGCCAATTCTAGAAATCAGATTTGTAAAGGTGGATGTGTCTAAAGCTTTTGTCAACACATCTGCCAACTAATCCTCTGTTGGAACATGGTGCAGAGAAATCAAACCTTTTTCATAGCTATCTCTGACAAAGTGATGTCTGATGTCTATGTGCTTTGTGGTTGAATGAGAGACTAGGTTTTTTGATGATCTTTTCAGCAGCTTGACTGTCCAACATGAGTGGAGTCCTTAGTGCAGTTATCCCAAAATCCAGCAATTGATTTTGAAGCCACATGAGTTGGGCTGTACAGCTTGCAGCAACAATGTATTCAGCCTCTACTGTTGAAGTTGAAACTGCTGCTTGCTTTTTTGCTTTGCCATGAGACTAAGGCATTCCCTAGAAACTTGCACCCTCCTGATGTAGACTTCCTTGTGGTGTGGCAGCCAGCAAAATCACTATCTGAATAACCTGAAAGCTCAATGTTTCCATTAGCAGGATACCAGATACAAAGTGTGGGAGCACCTTTTAGGTATATGAATATCCTTTTCACAGCAATAAGCTTTGACTTTCTAGGTGAAGCCTGGGATCTTGCACAAACACAAGTGGCAAACATAATGTCTGGCCTAGATGCAGTTAAGTACAATAAAGATCTAATCATTCATCTGTAGTGTGTCTGGTCAACCAGTTCATCCTTGTCATCAATAGTGAGTAGCTTGGCTGTGCTCATGGGTGTACTACATGGCTTACAATCATTCATCTCAAATCTTGTTAACAAATTTTTCACATATTTGTTTTGACGAATGAATGTGCCATTTTGCAGCTACTTCACTTGGAGACCAAGGAAGCACTGAAGTTCACCCATAACACTCATGTCAAACTCTGCTGTCATGAGTTTCCTAAACTCTTCACACATTTTGTTACATGTGGACCCAAAAATGATGTTATCCACATATATTTGAACAATCATTAAGTCTTTCCCTCTCCATTTTAGAAATTAGGTTTTATCAATTTTACCTCTTGTGAAACCAATGGATAAGAGAAAGGTGGAAAAAGTTTCATACCAGGCCCTAGGTACTTGTTTTAATCCATACAAAGCTTTGTTGAGCTTGTATACATAATCAGGATGGAATGTGTCTTCAAAACCAGGTGGTTGACATACATAGACCTCCTCCTGAATTTTGCCATATAGGAATGCACATTTGATGTCCATCTGATACACCTTGATGTTGTCGTTGACAGCAAAGGCTAGGAAGAGTCTGATAGCTTCTAGCCTAGCTACAGGAGTAAAGGTTTCATCATAGTCTATCCCCTCTTCTTGTCTGAAGCCTTGAACCACAAGCCTGGCTTTATTCTTGACAACTATACCCCTTTCACCAGTTTTGTTTTTGAAGACCCACTTTGTGCCAATTGGACAAACATCCTTTGGCAGTGGTACAAGTTCCCATACTTATTGTCTTTTAAACTGAAGGAGCTCTTCCTGCATGGCTTCTACCCAACTGTTGTCTTTTAGTGCCTCTTGGTACTTGACAGGTTGCGCGAGAGATAAAAAGCCTGCAAAAAGACAGATGTTTGAGGATTGGCTTCTTGTGAGCACACCCTCTCTAATGTTGCCAATGAGTTGATCTGGTGGATGAGCTCTTAGGTATATTTGATCTCCCTAATATGGTATGATGGCATTTTGAGGTGAAGGACAGAAGTTTGGTGACTCTGTTGATGTAACATCTATTTGCACTTCTGTAGTACAACAGATGTTTGAAATGGAGGTGGGGGAATGGGTCCAAGTGGTGTGAAACTGGACTGACTTTTGTCAACAGAGGTTGTACTTTTGTCAATAGATGATTGAGCAGTGGATGAAGTTGTTGAAGCAGTGGTTTGAGGGTAAGACTAGCCAACACTCGCTGACTCAGCTGTGGCAGAGTTTTGACAGGTGTTTTAAACAGCTGCTTTTCCTGATGCAGAATAGGCTTTATAGTGACTTGGAATCACAACATCTGTTCTGTAGTCTTGTTGTGGAGATTGTGGAATACCTGCACTGTTAGTTTTGACAGTAATATCTTCAAATTCGAATTTATCTAAATTAAACAGCTCAGCAGGATTTGCTGGGATTTTTAAGGATGAAAGTTCATTGAACTTTCTGGGCAAAGGCCGAGACGGTGACAGTGAATGTTCAAATTATTTCCCTAAAATCAACCATCCAAGGGAAAGTAATGGCAATACTACTGGCTACATTGGGAATATGACTGGGTCTGGATTTTCCCAACTCTGCAATCCATTTAACCATGATAGAGTGTGGTTACCAAGGTACTCTCTCACATGCAACCATTTTTAAGAAATATTTTGAACCAAAATATAAAATTTTGTTTCATTATATCATCATGTGCTTGAGTCCAAAAACTGGATCTTATGATCAGATGCCCTCTACTTTTCAACCCATTTTTCATTCCATTGTGAATGAAACAAAATTCAGGGCATCAACACTTTTCTTTAATGAGTTAGTGTTGCATCACCAAAATTCTATAAAGAAGTTTTTGTTGTATCCATGATTCATAATGCAATGCATAATTAAAGAACTTGGAGATGGGGTGCTTGGGGGAAAAACTACTGTTTTAAATCCATTATCCTCACAAGCATACTCAAGGCATAACAAACCGGCTGCCTGGCAAGAAGATGACCAAGGGGAACAACAAACAGTTCCCATGGAACCACCATCTTCCAAAACCTCACCCAAAAAGGCCAAGAAAAACAAACAACAAAAGCCTAAACCCACCAACCCTAAAAGAAAGGCAGTTCAGGAAATTGAGATGCCTGAAACTGCTGATGTGCAATCTGCACTTGTCAAAGATGTGACTGAAACATCCTCTTAGTCTCATCCATCTCAAATCCCCAAAAGAGCACCCATTACCATTCTTTTAAAAAGAAAGAAATTTAAAAAGACCATAACTACTGATCCTTCTTTTGAAACTACTGAACCTTTACCCCAAACTACTGAACCAGATACATCACACACAACAATTGAAATTGCCAAACTTCTCTATGGGCTAAAAAAGACAATCCCATCAGAACATGTCATTCCCCAACAACCACATCAAACACGGGAAGTACCATCAAAAATTGACATGAATGTGGATGTCATTAGCCCTATCCCAAGAGATGAGGATGAACCGAGGTTTTTAAGCCCAAACTTAGAGACTTTAGGTACATTTGAGGCTTCTACTACTCATTTACCACCCAGTGGTGGATCTGAGGACAGAAGTAACATTGCTAAGACCTCATTTGTGGCAACTACTGATGAAGGCTTTATGCCCGAGGTAGGAAATCGTCAGAACCAAGAAACAGAGGTTCATGAGACAACTGGGTTGGGCCCAAATCATGATACAACTGATAATGTCCTCATTGAGGATGTTATCAGGGATTCAGATGATTCCATTGATTTGGATGATGATTCACACTCCACAAAACATGAATTGACGGCTACTAGTGAAGGTCATGAATCTAATGTCTCTAAGCTCAAAGAGCTGGTCACAACAGATCAGGTTAAAGACCACTTAATCCCTGATTCCCCTAAAGTAGCAACTTCAGTACACTCTGAAGATCACCTAAAAACACCCCCTCCACTAAAAATGCCTACCAAATTCCCTAGGTTATCTAACATAGACTTGAACCACCTATGCAGCCCAGATGGTCCACTATACCAGATGATGAACACCCTCATATCCAATCACCTCAAAAATATCACAACTTCTTGGGTGTTGAAGACAACATCTCAATTTGAGGTGATCAACAACAAACTAAGTGAGCTATCCAACAAAATTGACAACAATACAAGACAGCTTGCAGAGTTATCTGGTAGAACTTCTCAACTTGGCAGGCATCCAGAAGTGGATGAAGCCAAAAAGGGAAAGAAGATTAAGAAACCAATGGAGTCACTGGAAGCCAGGATAAAGGCAAAAGTGGCTCTCCAACAACAACAAGAGGAAGAAGAAGCCTAAAAAGACTTAGAAGATCAAGATAGGCTTCTTTCTGGAACTGATGTTGAAGCTGAAACTTCCCAAGGCCTCAATGAAGAAACTTCTGAAGACTCTGAAAGTACTAAAGACAATCTTTCAGTAGTTGATACTTCTATCAACCCTTCAGCAGTTAACACTTCCAATATTTCAACTGAAGAGCCTTCTATGGTAACTGAAGACATTCCAACTCCTATTCCAAGGCCTGCAATCACTCAAATGCTTGTACTAAACCCTTCTCCCATCTCAATGTCAAAGGAATTACTAGAGAAGAGTCTACTTGCAGCACAAAAGAAAGCTAAGGAAGATGAAATATGGAACATCCTAGAAGCAAAGGAAGATTTGAGCTACACTAACAAACTCAAAGCATATGAAGAAGAGGTGAATAAACAAGCTGCACTTGAAAGAGTTGCTGAGGAAGACAAAAGACAACAATTGATGTCTTACATTACCAAGAACAACAAGACTAAAGCTTATTCACTCAACGGGCTCTCCATAGATGAGCTTACAAGAAGAGCTCAACTTGTTGCTGGCAAGATTGCCACTCAAAAAGACAGAAGGGCAAAGAGAGCTGAAATACTAGATGAACTGGTAGCCAATGATTTTGGTTCAAAAGCCTCAGTGTCAAAATGGAGAGAAGACAAATTATTTGATACATACAAAAGATTCAAGGCTGACAAGGCTGCAAATCCGGAGAAGTACAAAACCTCTGAACTGTCAACTTCAGTAGTTAGAACTTTTGGTTCTAGACAATCAAAGCCTGCTACGAAGAAGAAAGAGGAGATCACAAAGACTTATTTCAAGATGGTATTGCTTGAAGGCAATACAATAGTACAAGGAGACTTTGTGATTGAAGAAAAGCCTCTGCTGACACAATTCAGGGTCCTTCAACATTTGCTTACCAAATTTAGAAAAATATAACTAATAAACTGCACACAAAGGTAATCACTGAACATCATTTACCCACCTTTGACATACCTAATGTGGTGCAAACAGAAGAAGGAAGAGAATCCCACCTGAGGGTCACTAAAGTAGAAAACATCCCTCACCTAGGAACATCCCAAGGATTCAGCATGGTCCCTTACACTTTAGATTTTGACAAATCTAAAGTTCTGATAATGAAATGGCCATTTACTGATTCTAACTCAGTATTAGTGACAAGGAGAGATCGTTCAAGCAAGGCCTTCAAATCTATGAAGGAACTGAAAAATCTATCTACACAAGACTTGCTTACAATTCAACATCTTGAACCTGAACAAGGATCTCTCACAAAAGAACAACTGAACCAACTCAAGACTTCCATGTTCAGAGAAATCTGGAAGATACTTGATGACAGAAGAAGACAAAATAGAATTAGATAAGGTTTTGGCTTTATCAATCCAGGGGGAGATTGAAAGGACAAAAAGGATTGAAGAAACCTCTTTTGCTGACCTTAGTCTAATTCCTACTTCTACCAAAATATTTTAAGTATGAAACTACTGAAGAAAGAAGACACAAGTACTGAAGAAGGATTCAACAACTACTGAAGAGTAAAGATCAGAAGTTCTGAAGTCAAACTAGACAAGTCAACTGAAGAACTGCTGAAGGCAAACTACTCATCAGTAGTTTGTCACTCATCAGCACTTGTAATAGAATCTTTCCACCGCCCTTAAATTTTAGTAGTTTATTAGTTTATTATTACTTTATATTTTGTACAAGTTCCAAGACTACAGCCTGTTACAGTCTTGCTTTTGTAACAAGGTTCATGTATATGTTTGTCTATAAATAGATGGGTTAATCCCACGATTTTAGACATTGTTTTTAATTGAAACTGAAATCCTTCAAAGCTTTTACTTGAAATTCCATTTCATAATCTGCGAATCTATTTGCTTACTTATTATTATATACATTCAATTGCTTAGATTCTCATTAACTGTCTTTAGTTTATAAACATCCATGGGGAGTAATAACTCCTGTTGATAGTGAAACTTTATAACTTATTCCGCTGTACAAACTGGTTTGATTAACTTGCAAAACACATAAGTGTTCATAAGCAAGCAACTCTTAAAGAGCATACTGATCCAACAACCACTCACTTTTTGATAAATTAATTGAATCAAGTAGGGGATGCACGTGTTCTGGATAGTCACGACTCCTCTATGATATTAAGTAGTAACTTGTTCGGTCATGCTCCGGCCACCGACAAGTTATTCATAAAAGTATAGAGTAGTTAGATATCTATATCGCAACACTGGGAAGTGGATAATTCGGGGTTGGGTCGACACAATCTAGAGTCATTTTCTTTTCATTGTTGAGAGGTGAGCTACCCGGTTTGGCAGACCCTCATAAAAACCTTAACAACATAAGTCGTTTATACTGTTATGCGAAAAAACTCACCTCTAGAGAATGTAGTTATGCAATTATAAGTTAAGCGCAAGTGCATAACTTAAACACACCACTTTAATAAAACATTACTATTATCATACCAGGTTCCATCTGATCTTGAAGCAACACCTTTGTTTTGTTATTGAGATCTCTTACAATTTACATCTCTCTTTTTACTTTTCTTCTCGCATTTTAAAAGTCTCATAGTAATTTTTAGGAAAGCTGAGTAGTAAAAATCATGTCATCGGATTCGATACTCGGTACTTGCACATTTCTATACTCTAGACGATATATACACTTGCCTATTATGCTGGGTCTAGAACGTTAAGCAACTATCGTTTTAATTTATAAATTTAAAACATGTAAGTATGTTACTGTTTTCTCACTTAATCACCTTTTCACCAAAGCTTTTGGGTCCTCCTTCGGGACTTTGCCCTTTTTGAAAAGAAGTTTAAGTTTTATTGAAACCCACGCACCCATCAAGTTTTTGGACTATTTTAAAGAAATGTTTTCTTAAAATTACTTACTTTTTCTTTTTCATAGTATTTTTGTTAAAAGTTTTATCTTAGTGGTTCTCGAGTAGTGTATGAACTTGCGTCCCTCGCCTATTCTTACACCTCCTCTTGAAGAACCCGAAAGATATTTTAGAGCTAGAAGAAAAGAACAAAAATAAGTCCCATGTTATCCATCTCCGATTTGTACACCTCCATCTCCGATTTTTCTAGACCTTCCATCAATGCTTTGGGCCCTAGCATCGCTAGACCCGTCGTTGATGCCGACCACTTCCAAATTAAGTCCTATGTTATCCACATGATACAACAAAACTGCACTTTTCATGGTTTACCCAATGAAGATCCCCATGCTCATATCATAAATTTCTTCGAAATTTGTGATACTTTTAAGTTGCTTAACGTCACTCCTGACGCTATCCGACTTTGCATGTTTCCTTTCTCACTAACGGATCCTTCCAAAGCATGGCTAAACTCGTAACTCGCAGGCTCCATTACCACCTGGGCTGACCTTTTTCAAAAGTTTCTCTCAAAATACTTTCCCCCAGCCAAAACCATAAAGCAAAGAAACGACATGACCACCTTTTATCAAGATTGGGAGTCACTTTACGAGGCTTGGGAAAGGTTCAAGGATATGCTGAGAAAATGCCCCCATCTTAGACTTGAAATTTCGTTACAAGTTTCATCCTTTTACAATGGGCTGACGAACCAAGCAAAGCAGACACTTGACGCGACCGTAGGAGGTATTTTCAGGAACAACGGACCGCAGAAAGCCTACGATCTCATCGAAGAAATTGCAGGTAACAACTATCAGTGGTACAACCCTCGAAGTCGGCCATCAAAGACCGGCCTCTATCAGATCGATTCCACCACTTCATTGCAAGCTCAAATTGAGGCGCTATCAACTCGCCTCAACCAACTGAGCAAAGCACAAGTCAATGCCATCACCGCAGCAGAGTTGCAGCCACAAGACCGGACTCTTCCTCAGGCCACCGTTAAACAAGTTGATTTCATTGGTACAAACCGCCCACCAAACAATCCTTACAGCAATACCTATAATCTTGGCTGGTGTGATCATCCAAATTCGGGTGGAAAAACAACTATCACACCCTCAAATTTCCACTGCGCGGTTTATACCACGAGGCACATGACAAACCAGGATCCCATAGCCATAAGTCACATGAACGGCTCTAAATTCCCAAACCATTTAGTTCTTTATTGTAAAACCAAGTTTAAAAGTTTTAACCAAACCAATTAAGTAATAGCGGAAGCGACATAGTAAATAGTTAAATATTCAAAAGCAGTTTAAGTGTTCATAATCCCATGACACTACATGATGCATGCCCTACTCGTGCTCCATACCAAAATACCTGCAAAAGCATGCTAACGTGTGTCAACATAAAATCGGCGAGTTCACAGTTTAGATAACAAGTATAAAGTAATCGAAAGCGTAGGTCCCAAGACCCAAAAGTTCAAGTTTTATCAGTTTAAGCGTGTCAGGGGTAGCGTGTCAGGGGTAGCTAACCCACTCATTGCAACTAAACATGAGATTATTGGGAACCTTCAGTAATGTGTTAACATACGTTAAACTGCCTTAGGAACTAGTGTCTATGACCACTAGCATAACAGATGTGGTCAGAAGTTCATGCCCATGCCTCCAGCATCGCAAACAAGAGGTTGCTGCACAACCTAATAGCGCTATCAACTAATACCTCGTTCGCCTCCAGTGATTAACCCAATAATATGTAAGGACTTTTCAGCGATAGAGTGTTTAGTTCACAGAGGACCAATAAGTTTTAAACCCATTAAAGCGCAATCCACACAAGGATTCGTATCAGACTCTCCCAAAGAGTCATTGTCTAAGTAGTCCCAAACCGGACTAGAAAACGTTTACCAAAGTAGTCTCAACCTGAGACGCATGCTTTTGAGAAAATATAGTGAAACTCACCTTAGTATGCAAGCAAGTAAATCCAAACTTCCAAAGTAGGATGTGCTACCGACTCCTTAATACATGTGTCACTAAGTGAGTATATATGTAATACCAATACACCATATAACCTGTTTGTCCAAGACATTTAAATGTTCAAAACCGTGTAAGTGACACCTAGCGATTCTACAAGCATAAGTAAACCCTACGGACCCGTTGGTGAATATGTTGGTTATCATTAGTTTAACACTTCATATGCATCTCATATAAGTGTCCATTCAAGTATATATCAAATACATTCCACATAGGACTCCAATTAGTCACATAAACTCACAATACACAATCTTCGTTTTTAGGGGGTCTACTGGACAAATCCTTATTTTTAGTTTGTGATAAAACCTTGAATAAAAATTATGAAAATTCACGGAACAGAGCTACATTCAGAAAATACACATAACAGATCAGTGTAGTAGAAAAATTCCCAAAAAACGTGTATTCATCCAAACGGGATGAATCCACGTGGGAAAGCCAAGTTATTCCAATCTTAACCTACTTTCCAAAGTTCATAACCTAATTCCTTGTAAAACTCGAGTTATGATTTTTTAAAGTTGACTCAGTTTGTTAGTCCGAAAATCTGATATGACCTTTAATCAAAGAAAATTCCAAAAACTATTCAAACGACGTCCAAATCAGACGATTTTGCCCATTATAAAAAATCTAAGACCATGTATAATACAACCATGCAAAGAAATAATCAAAACCAACATGTTTAAGTCACGTAACAGACCCTACACGTAGACCTAAACACTCTGTCCAGATTTTATTCATGCATAAACTCTTGTTTAAACTACTCACGTATGCATATAATCGATCAATCAATAATCAAAAACCATCATAAAACATTCATAAGACCTAACATGCTCAGAACCTGTCATAACACATGCAAAACCATAAACCCTAAAGATCTAAACATCATAATCATGCGCAACATGCAACCTATCAATTACTAATCGCATAAGATTATGTTTAACCCATTCAATCTTTATAAACTTCAAGTTTTAATCTTTATGAAAACGTTTCAGACCTGGACAAATATAGTTATAAGGTTTTAATAATATATTAAAGAAGATTAAAACACAATAGATTGAATATTATACCGCAAGCTCTTCAAAACAATCAACCGAATGCTCTTGAAGCTTCCCGGTTAATGTTCTTGCGCCTTAGCAGGTGTTAGGGGTTGATATTTTCGTAAAAGGGCAGTAGGGGGCGATTAGGGTTTGAGTTTAGGGGATACAAGAGGCTTAAGGTTGCTTAAATACTAGTTTAAGTCGGTTTGGTGATAGCTAGCACCCGCGTGCAGCCTCTCGGAGCATGTGAGCGGCCGCTCACAGCCCTTCGGCCCGCGTTGGGTGGCTTGCTTCGTTGTACAACATGTTTCTATCGATGTTTTCGCTATTTTGGACCATAATAAGTGTATCCCCATGTGTTAAGACCTCAACCATCCTAATGGTCCACCTATTATGATTTTTATTAACGTATTCGGTTTAAGTTCACGTAATCACATACGGTTTGCACATAATTTCACAGAGTATCATAGAAGCACATAATTGCAATCAATCTCAATCAATTAATTCAGAATTATTTAATTTCATTGTTCACCAACGTCCGAGGATTACTACTCATGTATACAGTCTGGTAATTCCCCGAATTACCACTTCATGCAGGTAATAACCTATAACTGGGCAACGTGTGACCTATCCAGCTAACCCTAGTTAAGTAGAATGCAATGAATGTAACTAGAGTTTAGTTAAAGTGAGAACATGAAATTGCGGGGTATCACTTCATCCCCAAATTGAAAATAATTTCGTCCCGAAATTCAGTAAGTAAACAATAAAGCCAGCTTAGTAACGTGTGCTTGGTTCCTGGATGTCACATCATCCCCAAGTTGAAAGGAATTTTGCCCCGAAATTCACTTTGAGCGAGCTGCTTTATGTTCAGCATTTGATCTATGCACAGGTTCAGGTTCAGTAAAGAGGTGTGGATATTTGAGCTGCATCTGATCTCTGCATTCCCACGTATATTCCGGTCCTAGATGGGAATTCCATCGTACTTTGACAATTGGTATAGTGCTTTGTCTGAGTTTCTTGACGCCCTGCTCAAGAATCTTCACTGGTTCTTCCATGAATCGTAGTTGGTCGTCCACCTGGATCTCCTCCAGTGGCACTACAAGTGTCATATCCGATAGGCATTTCTTCAGGTTTGATACGTGGAATACATTGTGCACTCCACTGAGTTCATCGGGCAAGTTTAACTTGTAAGCTACCGGACCAATCCTTTCGACAATCTTGAATGGTCCAACGTATCGTGGGTTCAACTTCCCTCGTTTTCCAAAGCGTATCACCCCCTTCCAAGGTGACACCTTCAATAGAACCTTTTCCCCAACCTGGAACTCCAATGGTTTCCTACGCTTATCAGCGTAGCTTTTCTGTCGATCACGAGCAGCAGCCATCCGGTTTCTGATTTGCACTATCTTCTCAGAAGTTTCATGCACGAGTTCGGGACCTGTTAGCTGGCTATCCCCAACTTCAGTCCAGCAGATGGGAGACCTACACTTGCATCCATAAAGTGCCTCAAAAGGCGGACACTGAATCGAAGTGTGGTAGCTGTTGTTATACGGGAATTCAATCAAAGGCAAGTGCTTATCCCAACTGTTGCCAAAATCCACCACGCACGCTCGTAGCAGATCTTCCAATGTTTGGAAGGCACATTCACTTTGTCCATCCGTCTGTGGATGATAGCTGCTGTGTTCATATCTATGCGAGTCCCTAAAGCATTTTGGAGAGTAGTCCAAAAATGAGAAGTGAATCGCGCATAGCGATCAGATATGATAGAAGTAGGCACCCCATGCCTAGAGACTACCTCCTTGATGTAGAGATTGGTCAGTTTCTCCAGCGAGTCGGTTTCCTTTATTGCCAGAAAATGTGCCAATTTGGTTAAACGATCTACAATAACCTAAATCATGTTATGGCCAGTTGGCGTTCTAGGGAGCTTTGTGATGAAATTCATGGAAATTCCGTCCCATTTCCACATAGGAATTTGTGGTTGCTGGAGTAGGCCTGAAAGTTTCTGATATTCATTCTTAACCTTCGCACAAGTCAAGCACTTACTAACATAAGTGGCTATTGTAGCTTTCATGTTTAGCCACTAGTAAAGAGTTTTGAGATCTTGGTACATCTTGTCCGAACCAGGATGTACCGAATATCGAGAGGTGTGAGCTTCATCGAGCACTAGTTGTCTGAGTTCCCTAAAACGTGGTATTCAGACTCGATTCATAAAGTATTGAAGACCATCCGTCTTTAGTTCAAAGCCTCGCCCTGGGCTTCACGTATCTTATCAAGAAGATTAGAAGGTATGGTAAGTTGTAAAGCTCGCACCCATTTGGGTTTCGTTTCCTTACGACTAAGGGCATCAGCCACTACATTAGCTTTCCCTGGATGATATTTGATGGCACAGTCATAATCATTCAGAAGCTCGACCCATCGACGCTGTCGCATGATCGGCTCCTTGTAATCGAATATGTGTTGGAGGCTTTTGTGGTCAGTGAAGACCGTACACTTCGTCCCATAGAGATAATGCCTACAGACCTTTAGAGCAAAAACCACTGCTCCCAGTTCCATGTCATGGGTGGTGTAATTCTTCTCATGAACCTTTAATTATTGTGAAGCATAAGCGATCACCTTATCACACTGCATCAGCACACAACCTAACCCTTGGATAGATGCATCAAAGTACACCACAAAGTCCTCTGTACCCTCAGGTAGTGATAGTATAGGTGCACTGCAAAGCTTAGTCTTCAATAATTTAAAAGCAGATTCTTGGGCATCTCCCCACTTTTAAGTGAGAGGTCGAGCGATCTTAGAGAATCCCTCAATGAATCTGCGATAGTATCCCGCAAGACCAAGAAATTGGCGCACCTCTGTAGGAGTCTTAGGAGCCTCCCACTTTTTGATTGCATCAATCATGGAGGAATCGACATGTTTTCCTGCCTCGTTAACCACATGTCCTAGAAACTAGACTTCTTGAATCCAAAAGTCACATTTAGAGAATTTCGCGTACAACTGCTCATTTCTCAAGAGATCCAAGATCAGCTGCAGGTGTTGCTCGTGCTCTTCCCTACTCTTGGAATAAATCAGTATGTTATCTATGAACACTATGACGAATTTGTACAAATAAGGCTTACACACGCGGTTCATCAGATCCATGAACACAACCGGTGCATTGGTTAGCCCAAATGGCATTACCAAAAACTCATAATGTCCATAACGAGTTCGAAAGGCTGTCTTTGCCACATCCTCCTCTCGGACTCTCAGTTGATGGTATTCTGACCTCCAGTCAATCTTAGAATAGAAACTCGACCCTTGTAGTTGGTCGAACAAGTCATCAATACGAAGCAAAGCGTAGCGGTTCTTAACCGTCACTTTGTTTAACTCCCGATAATCAATACACATGCGGAAACTCCCATCCTTCTTCTTAACAAATAGAACTAGGGCTCCCCATGGCAAAGAATTGGGTCTAATAAAACCCCTATCCAATAGCTCTTGGAGTTGGGTAGACAGTTCTTGAAGTTCGCCTGGTGCTAGGGAGTATGGTGCGCGTTTAACCGGAGCTACTCCAGATGCAAGATCAATTTGAAACTCCAATTGACGAACAGGTGGGAGTCCAGGTAGTTCTTCTGGGAAAACATCTGGGAAATCTCGGACTACTGGAATGTCCTCCATCTTAGTTTCAACTTCAGCTTGAGTGTCAGATACGTTAGCCAGAATGGCTGGACAGCCCTTTCGAATACACTTCTGGGATTTCATGAAGGAGATGATGCCCACCATGGCACCACCACGATGATCTTGTATAGATAATAGTTCTCCACTTGAGAGGGGGACACGAACAATCTTCTCCTGATAGAGAATTTCAACGTGTTGCTTGGACAACCAGTCCATGCCAACCACGAGATCAAAGCTTCCTAGGGTGATAGGTAAAAGGTCAATGGCAAACAATTGCCCATCTAGCTCGAGCTTACAGTCACAATGAAAATGGGTTACCTCAACAGGCTTCCCATCAGCTAACTCTATAGTGTATGGGTATCAAGAAGAGTAGGAACCATCCCTAATTGTTTGCTATGTTTTGATGACACAAAACTATAGTCCGCACTAGTATCATATAAAATAGAAGCAAGAGTGTCGTTCAAGGAACACGTACCCATCACGTCATTGTTATCAGTCCTAGCTTCCCAGAGCCAATCACAAATGCTCTTCCACGAGCCCCATTGTTGTTGTTACCATTGTGGTTGTTGTTGTTGCCAGTATTGGTAGTGTTGTTGTTCCCAGTCTTGTTACCACCACCGTTATTATTACCCCTGTTATTATTGTTTCCATTACCATTCAGCTGTGGACAGTCACTCCTGAAATGATTCTCACTTCCACACTGATAACAACCATTACCACCTCCCTGTTGTTGCCCCTGCTGTGCTGCTGGCGGATTCCCCGAGATATACACCCTACAGTCCTTTTGCTTATGTCCCATCTTGCCACAACGATCACACTTAATATTGTTACATGTCCTAGTGTGACCCCTATTGCACTTGTTGCATTTAGGTTGGTTTCCATGGTAACCTCCCTGAGAGTGATTGCGGTTGTTACTACCGCCATGGTTGTCATGCCTCTTATTCTGCTACTGCTGCTGATTGCCTTTAACTGGGGGCTTGCCAGATGCATTCTCCCATTTCCTCTTGTTTTCATTAGTACCAGAAGATGAAGCACCACGAGGGGGTAACAGTCCCTCTTCCACCTTCTGATCAGTGAGCTGGTGAGCCATACGAATAACCCGCTGAATGTCATTAAGGTTAGCAGCAGTAACCATACTCATGATTTAGGGCACCAAGCCCTTGATGTATAACTCAATCCTTTGGTAGGGAGGGTTCGAGTAATTTGGGCACATTGCCGCCAACTCATGTGATCTAGTGGTATAGGTTTCAATCTCTGATGCCACCATCTTTAGATTGAGATATTCAGTCTCCAGCTTTTGAATCTCATCTCGAGGATAGTACTCCTCTTTCATCAGTTCCTTGAAATCCATCCAAGGTGTAGCATTAGAAACATCAACACCTAGCATCTGCACCAAAGAGTTCCACCAGGATAATGCCGCATTCTAATGAGTATCAGTGACATATTTCACCCTGTCAGCTGGTGGACAGCTGGTGGACAGGATAATGCCCCTTCAGATCCTCCGAAGTTCTGCGGCTTGCAGTCCATGAAGGACTTGTAGGTACAAACTGGAGGGTGATGCGCAGGTTGGCCTAAGTACAAAGAGCGAAAATTCACAAATGAGAAAAAGAGAATAACGTTGGAGTCTAAGGAAAAGATTAGAGCGAAATGGCGTTACCAGCTTGAAAAGCTGTGAGGGCTTCAACCACCATATCATTATGAGCGCTTTCAGCTCAGCTTGGGTCATGTTAATGTTTCCTCTGCCGTGTCCTCTTCCCGCCATTGTAATTATACATTTACACTATACTCATGAGAAAACAATAATATGTCCCACATACAATCGCTCACATAGTACAATTAAACTAGAATATAACATAGATAACATGCATGAGAATAGAATAAAGTAGTCGATTAATAGTAGTAATAAAATCCAAACATAAGCCAAATGATTCTCAAGTCTCACATGATAAAATAGAAGTCATAATAAGAATGTATATGAAATACTAAGATGGCAAAATAATAAAAGGAATCAATCGTCCTCGCGATCCATGGAGACACAAGAGCCCTCATCCTCGCTCTCGTCCTGAATCTCTATCTCCAATGGCTCCTCCTCCTCAGGCTTAAGCTCCTCCTCAAATGCTGCATCAAGTACTGCTCCGAGAGCATCGAATCCTCCTACCGCAGGCTCTTCCTCGGGATCCTCCTCTGGTTCCTCCCCATTTTGACCCAGAGCTTCCATAAGCCTGTTACGAACCAAAGTCAACTCCTCTCTAGTAAGTGCTAGCTCCTAATTAGCAACCGACTTCTCATGTCTAGCCTCATCAGCTTCCTTCTTAACCCCTCCTAGTTCACCAAACAAGTAATCAATCTGCCCTTCCATGCGCTTAAGGGTCTCATCAGCATTTCTCCTACAAAACTGAAATTGCCTGACAGCGTTGTAGGCATTTTCCAACTCAGTATGCACATGCCTAACCATTCCTGCAAGCGACCTCTCCCACGAATCAACATTGGGAGATACCCGAGCTGGCACTCCGTATCCAATAACCCATGATTGCAGCATGTCAGTCAACCACAGCCAGCGACTGGAATCCTCAAAGGAATCCCGTGTCGATGCTGGACGCTCATAATGATCTAGAGATAAGGTTTGCGAACCTTCAATAGCACGATAAGAGGAGTAGTTTCTGTGAATAGGGTTAGTCATGTTTTCCTGCAATACGTTAGATCAGTATACGTATCCAAGAAATAACAAGTGGTGCACTTATAGTAGTGAGTGTACTAATACATATGCTATGATGATTATAGACTAGAATGCAATCCTAGTTCACTATAACCAATGGCTCTGATACCAATCTGTCAAACCCTCAAATTTCCAATGCGGGGTTTATACCGCGAGGCGCATGACAAACCAGGATCCCATAGCCATAAGTCACATGAACGACTCTAAATGCCCAAACCATTTAGTTCGTTATTGTAAAACCAAGTCTAAAAGTTTTAACCAAACCAATTAACTAATAGCGGAAGCGAAATAGTAAAACAGTTAAGTTAAAGTATGCGCAAAACACCGCGTCAAAATGATAAGTAAATAGTAAAATATTCAAAAGCAGTTTAAGTGTTCATAATCCCATGACACTACATGATGCATGCCCTACTCGTGCTCCATACCTAATTACTTGCAACAGCATGCTAACGTGTGTCAACATAAAGTCGGTGAGTTCCAAGTTTAGATAACAAGTATAAAGTAATCGAAAGCGTAGGTCCCCAAGACCCAAAAGTTCAAGTTTTATCAGTTTAAGCGTGTCAGGGGTAGCTAACCCACTCATTGCAGCTAAACAGGAGATTATTGGGAACCTTCAGTAATGTGTTAACATACGTTAAACTGCCTTAGGAACTAGTGTCTATCAACACTAGCATAACAAATGTGGTCAGAAGTTCATGCCCATGCCACCAGCATCGCAAACATGAGGTTGCTACACAACCTAATAGCGGTATCAACTAATACCCCGTTCGCCTCCAGCGATTAAAAATAATATGTAAGGACTTTTCAGCGATAGAGTGTTTAGTTCACAAAGGACCAATAAGTTTTAAACCGATTAAAGCGCAATCCACACAAGGATTCGTATCAGACTCTCCCAAAGAGTCATTGTCTAAGTACTCCCAAACCGGACTAGAAAACGATTACCAAAGTTGTCTCAACCTGAGACGCATGCTTTTGAGAAAAAGTAGTGAAACTCACCTTAGTATGCAGGCAAGTAAATCCAAACTTCCAAAGTAGGGTGTGCTACCGACTCCCTAATACATGTGTCACTAAGTGAGTATATGTGTAATACCATTACACCATATAACCCGTTTGTCCAAGACGTTTAAATGTTCAAAACCGTGTAAGTTACACCTAGCGATTCTACATGCATAAGTAAACCCTACGGACCTGTTGGTTATCATTAGTTTTACACTTCATATGCATCTCATATAAGTGTCCATTCAAGTACATGTCAAATACATACCACCTAGGACTCCCATTTGTCACATAAACTCACAATACACAATCTACGTTTTTAGGACAAATTATGCGCTATGAAAACTAATTTATTAAAAATACTTATCCAGTGAGTTAGACTCCCAAAATTTTACTAAATATTCTACGGGTCTACTGGACAAATCCATATTTTTATTTTGTGATAAAACCTTGTATAAAAATTATGAAAATTCACGGAATACAGCTACGATCCGAAAATACACACAACAGATCAGTTTAGTAGAAAAATTCCCAAAAATCGTGTATTCATCCAAATGGGATGTATCCACTTGGAAAAGCCGTTATTCCAATGTTAACCTACTGTCCAAATTTCATAACCTAATTCCTTGTAAAACTCGAGTTATGATTGTTTAAAGTTGACTCAGTTTGTTAGTCCGAAAATCTGATATGACCTTTAATCAAAGAAAATTCCAAAAACTATTTAAACGACGTCCAAATCAGACGATTTTGCCCATTATAAAAATCTAAGACCATGTATAATACAACCATGCAAAGAAATAATCAAAACCAACATGTAAGTCACATAACAGACCCTACAACTAGACCTAAACATTCTGTCCAGATTTTATTCATGCATAAACTCTTGTTTAAACTACTAACCTATGCATATAATCGATCAATCGATAATCAAAAACCATCATAAAACATTCATAAGACCTAACATGATCAGAACCTATCATAACACATGTAAAACCATAAACCCTAAATATCTAAACATCATAATCATGCGCAACATGCAACCTTTCAATTACTAATCGCATAAGATTATGTTTAACCCATTCAATCTTTATAAACTAAAAGTTTTAATCTTTATGAAAACATTTCAGACCTGGAAAAACTTAGTTATAAGGTTTTAATAACATATTAAATAAGATTAGAACACAAGATATTGGATGTTATACCGCAAGCTTTTCAAAACAATCAACCGAATGCTCTTGAAGCTTCCCGATCGATGTTCTTGCGCCTTAGCAGGTGTTAGGGGTTGAAATTTTCGTAAAAGGGCAGTAGGGGGGATCGGGCTTTGAGTTTAGGGGATACAAGAGGCTTAAGGTTGCTTAAATACTAGTTTAAGTCAGTTTGGTGATAGCTGGCACCCGCGCGCGGCCGCTCACAGCCGTTCGGCCTGCGTTGGGTGGCCTGCTTCGTCGTACAATGTGTTTCTATCAATGTTTTCTCTATTTTGGACCATTATAAGTGTAACCCCATGTGTTAAGACCCCAACCATCCTAATGGTCCACCTATTATCATTTTTATTAACGTATTCGGATTAAGTTCACGTAACCACATACGGTTTGCACATAATTTCACAGAGTATCATAGAAGCACATAATTTCAGTCAATCTCAATCAATTAATTCCCAATTATTTAATTTAATTGTTCACCAACGTCCGAGGTTTACTACTCATGTATACATTCTGGTAATTCCCCGAATTACCACTTCATGCAGTTAATAACCTATAACTGTGCAACGTGTGACCTATCTAGCTAACCCTAGTTAAGTAGAATGCAAGGAATGTAACTAGAGTTTAGTTAAAGTGAGAACCTGAAATTGCGGGGTATCACAACAACAACACCATGCAACAACCCGGATTTAGTCAACAAAACAACTAGCAACAACGCCCTCCAAACAACGGTTATCCGTTCGTGGAAGAAAGACTCGCAATACTCAAAGCCCGATCAGCAGCACGAATGGCTGAGAAGTTTAACAATACCGACAAGAGGCTTCAAGGACTCGTGTCCACCATCAGGAACCTGGAATTATATTTGGGTCTAATGGCCAAGTCTCTAGAAGATAGACCTGTCGGAAGCCTTCCAAGCAACACTGAAACTAACCCAAAAGATAATGTAAGTGCCATAACTCTTCGAAGCAGCCGCGTTTATCCCAAACCAGCGGTACCTGCCAATGAAAAAGTTACAGCACCCAACCCACTCACAAATGAACCTGCTCCAACAATAACCATTCCCAATATCGTCACACCAGAAAACTCGACCGCTAGTTAACCAATGTCGGTTAATGAAGGCCCCACAACCAACCAGAATCCTCAAGTTGCTCCACCACAAAAACCGCCATCAAGGATCGTACGGTGGGAATATCAGCCTAATATACCATATCATGGACGATTGATGAAGCAGAAGACATACGAGCAGTACCAGAAGTTCACTGAACTCCTAAGTCAAATCCATGTCAACTTGCCTTTCGTAGAAGTCATTCAGCAAATGCCCAAATACTTAAAATTTCTAAAAGACTTCTTGAGAAACAAAAGGAATCTTGAGGCGGCAATCAGGGGTAATGCACTGGAGTGCGCGGCAATACTCCAGCAAAATTTCCATCCAAAGTTGACCAAACCAGGGAAGTTTCTTTACCATGCTCAATAGGTAACTTGCCTACAAATTATGCCTTAGAAGATCTCGGTGTGAGTGTGAATGTTATGCTCACTTATCTCTACAAACAACTCAACTTGGGTGACCCTAGACCTTTGATAGCTACGATCGAGTTGGCGGATGGTACCATAAAGAAGCCCGAGGGGATTATCGAAAACCTGCTTATCAAAGTAGGAAAATCCGTCTTCCTCGTCGACTTTGTCATCCTCAATATGGACGAGAGTAATGTTCCTATTATTCTTGGTCGGTCGTTCTCAACTACTGCCCGAGCCACCATAGATATGAGTGAGGGAATTCTTACAATTCGGGTTGGGAACAACAAGTTGCACTACATAACCGGTGGAAAGGAATACGTGTCTGATGACCCATTTGACGTGGCCAACTACATTGATAAACAGCTAGATTATCAACTGAAGAAAGCCAAATGCATAGCAGTAACACCACCAGATGAATCAGTAGTGGGTTTGACAACACCAAGTGGATAGATGAGTACTAGGACAACCATCAGAAGACTGGATGAAGAAAAAGAAGCAGACTGGAGAAAAACACCAATAGTATCCTAGAGGCAGGGAAGGAAGCAGTCTGAGCATCACATGTTTTGTCCTGCCAAAGACGTAAAACGTGGCGCTACCGTGGAGGCAACCCAGATCAGTAGCTTAGGACGAATAAGTTAAAAGTTGGTGCATACAGTAGAAAAGTTGCTTAAGAACAATCTGGTATGGTCGTTCACTCTGGACACTTTCTATCACCCAGGTATGCCCTCTCGGCATTAGGACCAGTAGCTTGTTTTTATTTTTATTTTTTTCGTTACTAATAAATTATTGAAGTTCATGCCAAGTAATTTCTCTCAAGGAAGCGTTCGTGTTGAGACAGCTGCGGGGATCTGTGACACCCTAGGAAAATTCCACATCGGCCGTGGACAGGAGAGATCATTGGTTCATAAGTGATGTATTGCGTCTTAAATCACCAACGCGTTTTGGGGTTTAATGTTAGTGTATGAGAGGAGAACTCCACAGTTAAGCGTGCTCAGGTGGGAGAAGTATCAGGATGGGTGACATCCTGGGAAGTCTCCACTAAGGCAACCAAAAACAAATCCGTGAGCCATGGATGGGCAACCCATTGGGGCAAAGCGGACAATATTGGTTGTGAGAGGGGCTGGATGTCCCAGATGGTATCAGAGCCACTCCTGTGCCGTTCGGGATGGTGGGTGCATACCTCATCAGGGACGATGAGACTCTAACAGGGTGTGAATGTGTCACCCTAGGAAAATCCCACACAGGACGTGGCCAGGAGAGATCATTGGTTCATAAGTAATGTCTTACCTCTTAAATCACCAACGCATTTTGGGGCTTAATGTTAGTGGATGAGACGAGAACTCCATAGTTAAGCGTGCTCAGGTGGGATCAGTACCGGGATGGGTGACCTCATGGGAAGACTCTACCACGGCAACCAAAAACAAATCTGTGATCTATGGATGGGCAACCCATCGGGGCAAAGCGGACAATATTGGTGGTGAGAGGGGCCGGATGTTAAAGGATCGACCGCACGCAGACCGTTGGAGAACAAAAAGGGGAGATACTTGTTCCTTTTAACTTGCCCGCTTTTTATTTGCACACACATATCACTATTGTTAATTTAAAATTTGTGTAAAAGAATTAAGTGTGAGGTGTTTAAACTTTTTGCAAAATTTAAAACACCTTAAAGCAGTTGGCAAACCGTAATTAAAAAGGAAAAGTTTTTAAAAAGAGTTTTTGGAAACAAAAATATTTTCAAACCCTTTGAGTCCGCCGAACGATCTTGCGGGAGATTAGAGAGGTTTCTGATAGTCAAAAGAACAATCTAAGGTGTTCCCGATTCCTTAAATAACCCCTACCCATATATGTGAGTATTATTGAGCCTTATCGAGCACGCCATTACACACACACACACACACACACACATATATATATATACTACATATGCCCGTTCATTTGTCTTGAGAGAGATTCCCCTTTGGAATGGCGCGATTAGAACTTGTGTGACTTATGCACCGCAAGACCACAACAGAGGTGAGTGTGTGAAAATGATCTAGGCATTTAGGACTTACCCGATTCCGTTAACATTGGCCATCCATATATTTTCCCCACCCCTAGCCACCCATCTTTGAGCCTTAACCTTTTCGTTTCTTTACATCCATTCAACCCCTGCCATGACGAAACAAGGGAAATATTAAGGTGTTGAGGAAGCTCTTTGGCAATTTTGGGACTTTGAAGCATAAGCCGCATACCAAGTGTCAATAATCATCCGGAAAACATCAAATGTAATCTATTATACTTGTGAAAAACAAAAGTGTATGAATAAAGATGTTGCAGAACTAAAGGAATAGAGAGACATTCGAAAGAGAAGTTTTGTAAGACTTTCTGAGGAGACCAAGTAATCCACCCAGCCTAGTGGAGGCTATTATGCGGCCCTCGCACCAAACGATTCATGGGAGTAGGTCACAGTAGAGCTATGAATTCCAACGAGAGATCAGCAAAGCCAACTTAGAAGTTCAGCGAGATTCCAACAAACACCTCGAGCACCAAACCCGAAGTTAGTCATTATGGTAGACTCCATTCCTACCCTATCTTCCATTGTCTCACTTAACTAACCCTTAAAAAGTCCTTTTGATTCACATGCATCGCCTCAATAAAAGTGGTGGAGTTGCTATTTGCATACAAGCCAATGATTTGTGTCGTCCATGGGGTAGAATTTGAGTGTTCACCCCAAATAAAACCGGAGGGAATGAGAGGAGTGAGGAAAAAGGAAAGCGGGGCACATTAGAAAGTGTTTTAATAGTCTCACGAAAAACCAAGCCCGAAATCCCGAATGTCTATTAAGCGGGACTTTTGACGACAACAAAAAGCTCAAGTGTGAGGTGTTATGATGTGCTGAGAAATTGACATGTTTTCCACACATAATTCTCACCTATCTTTTACTCAAAGTCTTGCATTTGTATCTGTTTTATCATGGCTTATCTCTCTTTGTTGATAATTGCAGGATCAGAGGTCAGGAGGTGAAAACCATCACAAAATGACACTAATTCACGAAGATGTAAAGACTTTGAAGCTTTGCCAGGTGCGGCACGACCGTGCTCGGTCGTGCAACTGCCCCAGGTCAACAAGTCAACATTTCCATATCAACAAAGGCCAAAAGTCAAATTTCAGATAGAGCACGGGCGTGCCTTTTGAAATGTGTTCCCCAAGGCTTAATCCGACCAAAACTAACAAGACGTTTACTTCTACTGGCTTGCACAGGCATGCCTAGGACCTTGGCATGGCCATGCTTTCCCTAAGGACAGACGACTTTAGCACAAAGGACTTTGCAACAATACTTGATGTTGAGCATGGGCGTTCTTAGGCTGATTTACCTATAAATAGAGGTCTCCACTCCACATTTTGAGGCATCCCTTCCCACTTCGAAAACCAACACTTCTCCATGAAGTTCCAGCCTTCTCTGAGAATTTTGAGTGCCCTTTGGAACATGGGATCACTCCATAAACACCACAATCTAGAGAGAAACAACCTAAAATCACCCAAAACGTCTAGAAATCTTCATACAACCCTTCACCATGTCTTGTACACAAACCCAACCTTGTGAGATTGTTTTATCAACCATGCTACGCTAGATTTCTTTTGGTGTTGCTAGGGTGATGATGGAAACTTGGTATGAATTAAATAGTTTATCTTTTATTTAAAAGTGATGTTTTGTTTTCTTAATAATACTTTCTATTCTAAACATTGTTTAATGAGTTAATTAATAAACCAGTTAGTCTTTGGTCTTGTGGGTGTCTTGATAGGAAGTGGGAGGACTCATTTGTGTACCCATGGTGTGTAACAACCCATGCACTTGTGAGCTAATCTAATCCCGCGAGTAGTGATTAGCCCATTTGTGGGTAGAAATACACACACTTAGTGGCTAAATCCTTTGCTATCATGATCTCACTTAGGGTCGGTTCGGTCTTTATGCTCGGTCCTGGTGATAAGTCAAGACTTAATTCTGTGACATAGCTTCATTTTCTATGTGAAAGCTTTGGCGCATGTTAAGGAATGATGAACCTGTGTTGAAAGAAAACGGTCTTTATTTTCTTTCATTACTATATTGCTACACAATTAGTAACAGACCACTCACTTTTTGATAAATAAATTGAATCAAGTAGGGGATGCAGGTGTTCTGGTTAGTCACGACTCCTCTATGATATTAAGTTGTAACTTGTACGGTCATGCACCGGCCACCAACAAGTTATTCATAAAAGTCTAGAGTAGTTAGATGTATATATCGCAACACTGGGAAGTGGATAATTTGGGATTGGGTTGACAAAGTCTCGAGTCATTTTCTTTTCAAGATGAGCTACCCAGTTTGGGAGAGTCTCGAATTGCGCAAAAACTCGGTGCCAAGCATGTTGCTGCGCATGTCGATTCAATGTTGGTGGCCGGCAGATCATCGGGAAATATGAAGCAAAAGACCCAACGATGATCATGTATCAGCAGCGAGCAAAATAGCTGATGAACAACTTCGCATCTTGCACCATCATCCACATCAGCCGTAGTCAAAACATGTCGGCGGACGCTCTAAGCAAAATGGCATCAACCAGTTTTATCCATCTAGCAAAAGAGGTCCGCATTGAAGTCATGAATGAACCGTTGGTATCACATAAAGAGGTTAATGTCGCTCAAACGGGAATTGACAGCTGGATGACACCGATCATATCATATCTCAGTGCGGGGTTTCTCCCAGATAAACACGCAGAAGCTAAGAAAATACAACACAAGGCCTTATAGTATCAAATGAAAGATGGTGTGTTGTACAGAAAATCATACCATGGGACCCCTGTAGAGCCGCGCTTGGTGGCGGCAAAAATTATGAACGCGAGGTACTATTGTCCAGGTATGCACCTCGATGCTCTAAAAGTCATACGCCGCTGCGAGTCATGCTAACGCAATGCGCCCAACACCTTACGCCCAAAAAATGACCTGATTCCAATCACCTCCGCATGGCCTTTCCATAATTGGGAGATAGACATTGTTGGCCCATTCCCGATGAGCACATGGAAAAGAAAATATCTAACTGTGGCCATCGATTATTTCACTAAGTGGGTGGAGGCGAAGCCCTTGGCAGAAATCATAGCAGCCCAAGCAAAGAAGTTCAAATGGGAGTTTATCATCTGCCACTTTGGTCTCCTACTCAACATAGTCACCGACGACACTCAGTTTGCGGAAAAGGGACTGGTGAAATGGTATGACGACCTTCACATCCTACCAATCATCCCATCGATCGTGCATCCGCAAGGTAATGGTCAAGTCAAAGGTCAAACAAGAGCCTGGTCGAAGGGATCAAGGCATGGTTAGGAACCAAAGGTAAAACATAGGCGGAGGATTTGCCCAACGTGCTTTGGGCGCACCGCACCTTGACGAAAACAAGCAATGGAAAAACCCCATTCAACCTAACCTTTCATTCTGAGGCAATCATACCAGCCGAGATCGGTCTCCCATCCGTAAGAGTCCTTTCCGTACAACAAACATATAACGATGCTGAGCTCCGCCTCAACCTTGACCGCATAGAAGAGCATAGGGAGTTAGCTGCCATCAAAGAGGCTAACTACAAGAAACAGCTCGAAAGATACTACAACACTAAAGTCAAGCTCAATACTACAACACAAGGCTATGTTCTTCACGCGGCTTTATCCTTAGTTGGGGACTCGTCAAAGTCATCTTCAGAGCCTGAGAAACCGACCTGCTCGTTCAGTTCTGGCTCATCCTCGACACCGTCGCCGCCCTCCACCTGTTTACCCTTGGCCGCAAGCCTACGCTGATTTCGAACATGAGTATATGCGGACTTCTCCAGGGATTGCTGAAGCTCATAAACCGTTGGCCGCGCTTCATGGCTGAAATAAAGTCCATAAGGGGGAGCTCCAACTCCTCATACTCATACGATTTCTTTGTAAGAAGAGCGTCCACGTCTTTGCCATGCAGCGCGAACTCCTCGAGCTCTTTCCCATCCTTCGCATGCTGATATCCCTCGAGGAAAGCCGCCTTGCGTCCCCCAAGCTTAGACGCAGCTGTTAAGCTAGGCATTGCCTTGCACACTTCATCTCCATTCTTGGCATAATGGGCCACCTACAAACACACAAAATACCAATAAGCGAGGAGGAAGCAAGTTCATAGGTCAGGAGCATACCTCGGGGATACAGTCATTGAAAAGCCATTTACGGTCACTCTGAAGCTCATGGACCTCGTCCTGAACATCCGAAACTTTCCCCTTAGCATTATCCCGCTCTCTCACCAGGGATGCCTTCTTAAACTCCAACACTGCAACCTTTTCTTTGAGCTCCGCCAACTTAGAGTCTTTTAGCTTCAAGGAATCATTGGCTGAGGTCAAGGCAACATCCCGCTGCTCGATGACATGATATAGGTGCAACAAGTTTTGTGACTCATCATGATAGTCGGCCCTAAGTTTTTGTTCACGTTCAGCTACCGCCTCAAGCTTTTGATTCATCATCGCGTAGGCATCCCTCCACAGGGCCTCGCGAGCAGCCAAAGTCTTCTTTGCCTTCTCCTTGTGCTCACGAGAAGTGGCCACTTCCCATCTTGCCACCTGCACCACCCGAGCCTGAGCGTCATGCTCCAACTCATAATTCTCAACTATCTTTTACTCAAAGTCTTGCATTTGTATCTGTTTTATCATGGTTTATCTCTCTTTGTTGATAATTGCAGGATCAGAGGTCAGGAGGTGAAAACCATCACAAAATGACACTAATTAACGAAGATGTAAAGACTTTGAAGCTTTGCCAGGTGCGGCACGACCGTGCTCGGTCGTGCAACTGCCCCAGGTCAATAAGTCAACATTTCCATATCAACAAAGGCCAAAAGTCAAATTTCAGATAGAGCACGGGCGTGCCTTTTGAAATGTGTTCCCCAAGGCTTAATCCGACCAAAACTAACAAGACGTTTACTTCTACTGGCTTGCACAGGCATGCCTAGGACCTTGGCATGACCATGCTTTCCCTAAGGACAGACGACTTTAGCACAAAGGACTTTGCAACAGTACTTGATGTTGAGCATGGGCGTTCTTAGGCTGATTTACCTATAAAGAGAGGTCTCCACTCCACATTTTGAGGCATCCCTTCCCATTTCGAAAACCAACACTTCTCCATGAAGTTCCAGCCTTCTCTGAGAATTTTGAGTGCCCTTTGGAGCATGGGATCACTCCATAAACACCACAATCTAGAGAGAAACAACCTAAAATCACCCAAAACGTCTAGAAATCTTCATACAACCCTTCACCATGTCTTGTACACAATCCCAACCTTGTGAGATTGTTTTATCAACCATGCTACGCTAGATTTCTTTTGGTGTTGCTAGGGTGATGATGGAAACTTGGTATGAATTAAATAGTTTATCTTTTATTTAAAAGTGATGTTTTGTTTTCTTAATAATACTTTCTATTCTAAACATTGTTTAATGAGTTAATTAATAAACCAGTTAGTCTTTGGTCTTGTGGGTGTCTTGATAGGAAGTGGGAGGACTCATTAGTGTACCCATGGTGTGTAACAACCCATGCACTTGTGAGCTAATCTAATCCCGCGAGTAGTGATTAGCCCATTTGTGGGTAGAAATACACACACTTAGTGGCTAAATCCTTTGCTATCATGATCTCACTTAGGGTCGGTTCGGTCTTTATGCTCGGTCCTGGTGATAAGTCAAGACTTAATTATGTGACATAGCTTCATTTTCTATGTGAAAGCTTTGGCGCAAGTTAAGGATTGATGAACCTGTGTCGAAAGAAAACGGTCTTTATTTTCTTTCATTACTATATTGCTACACAATTAGTAACAGACCACTCACTTTTTGATAAATAAATTGAATCAAGTAGGGGATGCAGGTGTTCTGGTTAGTCACGACTCCTCTATGATATTAAGTTGTAACTTGTACGGTCATGCACCGGCCACCAACATGTTATTCATAAAAGTCTAGAGTAGTTAGATGTATATATCGCAACACTGGGAAGTGGATAATTTGGGATTGGGTTGACAGAGTCTCGAGTCATTTTCTTTTCAAGGTGAGCTACCCGGTTTGGGAGACCCTCATAAAAACCTTAAGAACACAAGTCGGTTATACAGTTATGCGAAAACAGTCACCCCTAGAGAATGTAGTTATGCAACTCTAAGTTAAGCACAAGTGCGCAACCTAAATACACCACTCTAATATAAGATTACTATTATCATAAAAAGTTCCATCTGACCCGAAGCAACACCTTTGTTTTGTTATTGATTTTTCGTACAGTTTACATCTCTCTTTTTACTTTTCTTCTAACATTTCAAAAGTCTCTTAGTAATTTTTAGGAAAGTTGAGTAGTAAAAATCGTGTCCTCGGATTCGATACTCGGTACTTGCACATTTCTATACTATACAGGATAGGTACCCTTGCCTGTTGTGTTGGGTCTAGAACATTGAGCAACTATCGTTTTAATTTATAAATTCAAAACTTGTTAGTGTCTTACTGTTTTCTCACTTAATCACCTTTTCACCAAAGCTTTTGGCACCTCCTTCGGGACTTTGCCCTTTTTGATAAGAAGTTTAAGTTTTATTGAAACCCACGCACCCATCAGGCACCATCTATAATTGAGCATTTAGAACAGCAAACTTTATCAAACTTCTCTCTTTCTAAAAACCAACTATGAGTTCTCTACCACCACCACCGTCCTTCCCCGGAAGTGTCTCAGCCACCGGTGTTGCTCAAGCTGGCACTGGTCAGCCTGAACACACCCAATGAGGACAAGGAAACATAACCGAGGCTGTCCCAAACACCACATCGTGCTCAGGCACCCACCAAACTCTTTCCTTCCACTTCGCTACTGACAATATCAATCCGAGCACTCCTACAGGAAATGTTACGTCGATGGTTAGTCCGGAGATGTGGTACGCCCAGGAAAAGGAGGCTTTGAAGCGAAAGTATGCGAAGAAACTTCGAGAATAACAGATCAAGGAAATGTCTCGGCAGTTTTATTACGAGGACAGGAGGGCTATCACAGTGTCCGGAGGTCCTTCCAAGACTACAGGATACATCAGCGGAAGCAAACAGAGAGACCCCACCCACAGGGAAGATTCTGACGAATCCCATATTCATTTCCGCCGTGACAATAACCAGTCCGCCGCTAACACTCTGTAGGGAGAAGATGACCTCACCAAACCAGAGTACTCTCTATCTTTCAGTGAGAAGTCCAAGTTCACTTCCCGCATTGCGCTCACCCCGTTGCCACCAAAAATAGGATCCCAAGAAGTCTGAGGAAGTACGATGAAACGGGGGACCCGGATGACCACTTGTTAAGTTTTGAAGTTGCAGGGAAATGCGTGGGTGGAGCTTGCCAGCATGGTGCCACATGTTCGCGCAGGCACTCACGGGTGTTGCGTGAGCATGGTTCGATAGTTTACCTAATGGACAAATCGACAGACTCAATGAGCTTACTGACAAGTTCTCATATCACTTCAGTCAACAGGGCAGAGTAGAACGCGATTCCACTAACATCTGGCAAGTGCGCAGACATGACAACGAGTCAATCGAAGATTACATCACTAGATTCAACCGAGAGGCATTGCAAATAGGACCTATCCGTTTTAAGCGTATGAGAGCGGCCTTCAAACAGGGTGTGCGCTGTGATTCGCTCATACGCACCCTGATAGGCTGCATAGGAATGCCGAATACCTGGGAAGAAATCATGCGTGGAGCTAAAACATACACATGAACTTAAAACAAACTGTCTGTTTGGAACAGAGTGCAAGCGCTGCAATACACGGACGTCCAAGCTCAGTTCGCAAGAAACAAGCATAATACGCAAGAGAGAAAGGGGAAAGGATCTGTCCGGAAAAGGCTCTAAGGAGCATCCAGTCAGATCCCAAACCCTCTGAGGTAACAGAATACAAGGGACAACAGCCATCCAACCACAAATCTGCAAGGCACAGTCATAACTCATGGACGCCCTTGACGAAGACTCCAGTGCAGGTTCTAGCAACGGAGAACATCGACATCCCAGAACCAAGAGTGATCAAGAAAAGAGAAGGCCCGAATCCTAACAAGTTCTTCTAGATGATGAAGACAACATGCGCCTATGCCCGATCAATTCACCAGTCATGGGCTTTTCAAATGAGGTAATAAACCCACTGGGGAAATTTCTTTTGACCTTAACCTCAAGAATAGAAGAGATCACATTCTTAGTAATCCCAACCAGATCAAAGCACAACATCATCTTGGGCCTCGACTCTAGGCAAATAGGGAATGTGCTATGGTGGAGGATCCACACCTGCCTAAAATGATCAAGCCAACCCCATGCACTGAACCAGAGAAGTGGGTCTTGAACCCTATTTTTCCTGAGCAAGTAATCACATTGGGGCCAGCTATCTCAAAGAACATCCGAGATCACCAAAAGCAGCTCCTCACAAAGAACAACAATGTCTTCGTGTGACAACCATTAGACATGGTGGGGGTCCCACGGGAATTAGAGCAGCATAAACTCAACATCTACCGCTTTGTAGAACCCATTGTGCAAAGGCGCAAAAGCATGGGCGCAGAAAAGGCAAAGGCAATGAATGAGCAGGTAGACGAGTTGCTAAAGGCATGAATCTTGCAGAAGACCAAATACCTGACATGGGTCGCAAACCCAGTCATTGTCAAGAAAAGCGACGGGGGCTAGAAAATGTGTGTTGATTACAAGGATCTAAACAAAGCATTCCCAAAAGACTGTTACTCGCTGCCAGAGATTGATCTCAAAGTAGATTCAGTAGCACCATTCAGATTCAAATGCTTCCTGGATGCCCATAAAAGCTACCACCAAATACAAATGGCACTAGAGGATGAAGATAAGACAACTTTCAGAACAGATTAGGGCATTTTCTGTTACACCAAGATGCCTTTCGTGCTAAAAAATGTGGGCGCCACGTACCAATGGTTAATGGACCGCGCATTCGTGAATCAGATTCGTAAGAATCTGGAGGTGTACATGGACGACCTTGTCATCAAAAGTAAAGAAGAGGACCAGATGCCGAAAGACATCGAGGAAACCTTCAACCAATTGCGCGAGATCAACATGAAGCTCAATCCGAGAAAATACGCATTCGGTATGGGGGAAGGCAAGTTCATAAGGGTGATTAATACCAATGACGGTTTCCGCCCTAACCCAGAGAAGATCCAGGCAATTGCGCAAATGCCCTCTCCCTCAACACTGAAAGAGGTGCAAACTTTGAACGGGCGCCTGGTAGTAATCAACCGATTTCTTTCGCATCATGCAAGCAAGTCCATTCCTTTCATTGAAACATTGAAAAATTGCTTGCAGAAAAATCAGTTCAAATGGACCCCCGAGGCAGAAGGGGCATTCCAAGATATTAAAAAGTGTTTGATGGACCCGCCAACGCTGACCGCATCGATCCCAAAAGAGCCACTCACGTTGTACTTGTGCGGAACTGAGAAAGCCGGTAGCACAGTGCTCATGGTAGATAGGAAGTTGGTGCAAACTCCCTTCTACTACATCAGCAGAGTCTTAACGGATGCAGAGACAAGGTACTCCACAATGGAAAAGTTAGTCCTAGCTTTGGTACATGCATCACGTAGGCTGCACGGCTACTTCCAAGTCCATCCAATCAATTTGCTAAGTGACTACAAGTTAAACAATATCTTAGCCAAGCCGGAGTTATCAGGAAGATTGGCAAAATGGGCAATCAAACTGGGCGAACACACAATCTATTACAAGACCCGCCCAGCGATTAAAAGACAAGTTGTGACAGATTTCATTGCTAAAGTAGCTCAGGAAAAATTGAGGAATGCAAGGTAGGGCAAGAGATTTAGGTCGTTAATGATGAAAAGGCGGTGTGGTCACTTTATGCTGACGGCGCATCCAATGAGGACGACGCAGGTGTAGGCCTTCGAATCTTGAGTCCAGAAGGCGCAAGTTCACATATGCAATCCGGCTCAACTTCAAGACCACAAACAATGAGGCAGAATACAAAGCCTTGCTCAAATGCCTGCGAATTACGCAAAAAATCGGCGCCAAGCATGTTGCTGCGCATGTCGATTCAATGTTGGTGGCCGGCAGATCATGGGGAAATATGAAGCAAAAGACCCAACGATGATTATGTATCTCCAGCGAGCAAAAGAGCTGATGAACAACTTCGCATCTTGCACCATCATCCACATCAGCCGTAGTCAAAACATGCCGGCGGACACTCTAAGCAAAATGGCATCAACCAGTTTTATCCATCTAGCAAAAGAGGTCCGCATTGAAGTCATGAATGAACCGTTGGTATCACATAAAGAGGTTAATGTCGCTCAAACGGGAATTGATAGCTGGATGACACCGATCATATCATATCTCAGTGCGGGGTTTCTCCCAGATAAACACGCAGAAGCTAAGAAAATACAACACAAGGCCTTATAGTATCAAATGAAAGATGGTGTGTTGTACAGAAAATCGTACCATGGGACCCCTGTAGAGCCGCGCTTGGTAGCGGCAAAAATTATGAACGCGAGGTACTATTGTCCAGGTATGCACCTCGATGCTGTAAAAGTCATACGCCGCTGCGAGTCATGCTAACGCAATGCGCCCAACACCTTACGCCCAAAAAATGACCTGATTCCAATCAGCTCCGCATGTCTTTCCATAATTGGGAGATAGACATTGTTGGCCCATTCCCGATGAGCACATGGAAATGAAAATATCTAACTGTGCCCATCGACTATTTCACTAAGTGGGTGGAGGTGAAGCCCTTGGCAGAAATCATAACAGCCCAAGCAAAGAAGTTCAAATGGGAGTTTATCATCTGCCACTTTGGTCTCCTACTCAGCATAGTCACCGACAACGACACTCAGTTTGCGGAAAAGGGACTGGTGAAATGGTATGACGACCTTCACATCCAACCAATCATCCCATCGGTCGTGCATCCGCAAGGTAATGGTCAAGTCAAACGTGCAAACAAGAGCCTGGTTGAAGTGATCAAGGCATGGTTAGGAACCAAAGGTAAAACATAGGCGGAGGATTTGCCCAACGTGCTTTGGGCGCACCGCACCTTGACGAAAACAAGCAATGGCAAAACCCCATTCAACCTAACCTTTCGTTCTGAGGCAATCATACCAGCCGAGATCGGTCTCCCATCCGTAAGAGTCCTTTCCGCACAACAAACAGATAACGATGCTGAGCTCCGCCTCAACCTTGACCGCATAGAAGAGCGTAGGGAGTTAGCTGCCATCAAAGAGGCTAACTACAAGAAACAGCTCGAAAGATACTACAACACTAAAGTCAAGCTCAATACTATAACACAAGGCTATGTTCTTCACGCGGCTTTATCCTTAGTTGGGGACTCGTGAAAGTCATCGTCAGAGCCTGAGAAACTGACCTGCTCGTTCAGTTCTGGCTCATCCTCGACACCGTCGCCGCCCTCCACCTGTTTACCCTGGGCCACAAGCCTACGCTGATTTCGAACATGAGTATATGCGGACTTCTCCAGGGATTGCTGAAGCTCATAAACCGTTGGCCGCGCTTCATGGCTGAAATAAAGTCCATAAGGGGGAGCTCCAACTCCTCTTATTCATACGATTTCTTTGTAAGAAGAGCGTCCACGTCTTTGCCATGCAGCGCGAACTTCTCGAGCTCTTTCCCATCCTTCGCATGCTGATATCCCTCGAGGAAAGCCGCCTTGCGTCCCCCAAGCTTAGACGCAACTGTTAAGCTAGGCATTGCCTTGCACACTTCATCTCCATTCTTGGCATAATGGGCCACCTACAAACACACAAAATACCAATAAGCGAAGAGGAAGCAAGTACATAGGTCAGGAACATACCTCGGGGATACAGTCAGTGAAAAGCCATTTACGGTCACTCTGAAGCTCACGGACCTCGTCCTGAACATCCGAAACTTTCCCCTTAGCATTATCCCGCTCTCTCACCAGGGATGCCTTTTTAAACTCCAACACTGCAACCTTTTCTTTGAGCTCCGCCAACTTAGAGTCTTTTAGCTTCAAGGAATCATTGGCTAAGGTCAAGGCAACATCCTGCTGCTCGATGAAATGATATAGGTGCAACAAGTTTTGTGACTCATCATGATAGTCGGCCCTAAGTTTTTGTTCACGTTCAGCTACCGCCTCAAGCTTTTGATTCATCATCGCGCAGGCATCCCTCCACAGGGCCTCGCGAGCAGCCAAAGTCTTCTTTGCCTTCTCCTTGTGCTCATGAGAAGTGGCCACTTCCCTTCTTGCCACCTGCACCACCCGAGCCTGAGCGTCATGCTCCAACTCATAAACCCTCTTCTTCTCTTCAAACTTCGCTCTCTCCTCTAAGGCATGCTGCCTGTCTTGGAGCATGGCCCTCCATTCGCGGATGATCGTGGAGGTAGAGAGGAAGTTGGTCAGGCAAGCTACATTATCTTCCAACAAATTATTGCGGGGCCTGCTCCATTGAAAAATAACTTAGCAGGAGGGATGTAGTTATCAACGAAATCTCGACATGTCTCGAGGTCAGAAAATCGACTACCATGGACAACACCCAAGTAAGCCACAAAGGCCTTACCCGCATCGCGTGTGTGATATATTTTTGGGTATGGGACGGTTTCAGCCGCGTCGGACTAGTCCACGGCGTGATCGTAAGAAACACCCTTGTGCACATGCCTCTTTCCAACATCCCTCTCAAAAACCACTTTCTCCGCCTTGCCCTCCTACGACACATTTTCTTCAATCACCTCCCATACAACCTCTTCTTGAATAATGTTCATCTCTGACCCGCGTGGCTTGTCAAGATTGAGCATGAAATTTGGGGGCGGAGATGAAGGGGAAGTATGGAGACGCGGAGGTGGGAAGTTGGCGGAGTAGGAGGACGAGTGGTTGGAGAGGGAGTCTTCTCTTTAGTTGTAGGAGGAATGAATGTCCCATCTCCACCAGCCTTCTCAGTTGTCCGCTCACCCCCAGACATAGCATTTTCACCGCCGTTTCCGCCACTTTGTTGCAGACCAAGGTCAGCTGAAAGACAGATGAAAATATTAGCAAGTGTCAAAAAACAGGGAAAGAAAGCAAAATAAATTGAAGAACAATAATATTTACCAAGTAAATCATCTTCAAAATCTGCAATCAAGCTATCCAAGCACACCCTCTTCCCTAGCGGCGAAGACAAACCCCCGCTTGCAGACTTCCCAGCAGACTTGTGCTTGGAGCGCGAGTATTTGGCCTTCTCCCTCTTCTCATGTTGCACATCAGGTGCTTGCTTGGTTAACTCAGGAATAACCACAGACTTAACAATGGTCGGACCAGTTGCCTTCGAGCTTTCATCAGCATCAGGTGTCTCCGTAAAATCAATTGTAGACGTGCCGCCTTGCACAAATGCATCTGAAAGATCAACAGAGCAACGTTCAAGCGGGTTATAATTTTCAAGATAGAGGATGATTACAGCATGGTCCAAGTAAAAGGAAGAATTTTGACCGTCGGTGCTATCATCCTTATTCTTCTCAACATGGCGCGCATGCATCTTTAACACATAGTTTTCCTCCTTGTATCCTCATCTGACTCCTCCTGGTTAAAAGTGGGAGACGGCGCCTTACCGCTAACACTTCCGGGCGAAGCATGCATAGGTGAGGAATGATAATCATCACTGAGCGACTCGTCGCTGGATAAAACGACAAGCGGCTGCCCAATTGTCGTGTACATGCTAATAGTCGGCTTAAACTTGATACTTGGGCGGAATTTGGGGCGCAGCAATGTATCCCACGAACGATCCAAGACATAAACCTCCCCTTCCGCAAGCTCACATAACGCCCAACCCAACTCATCTCCACCCAGCAAGAAGGAAAACAAGCTATTAATATCCGCAAAACAACATAAAACAAGACCAGATGTCAAAAACATTAACAGGCAGGCGGCGTGATAAACACGAAGGACATAGAGGAGTCTTACCTCTTCCGTCCTCAGTCAAGTGCGGATTCCGCCCCTCAATGTCGTACTTCCTGCTCATCGCCGCACAAACAGTGCAATCCCATGAACAAAACACAAGTCGATAGGATGACTAGTCAACTTCTCATACCATGGAATCCCCTCGTACCTAATCAGTTACACTTCATCCAGCTTCACATCCATGCGCCTCCTTGACATCTTCAGGGGCACCGCGCCATCAACAACCCAAAAGAACTTCGGCTTCCCGTCGCGGAAGCTCTTCACTTCAGCGCCGGTTTGTGGTTTGGGACCGTGGTGTGGACGGCACGGAAACCAACTCTCCGACACCGTCATCACGTAGAACACGTTGAACATGTCCAAGTCCGGTTTGATGTCCAGCGCTCAGCAACATAACTCAAAAAACATGAGACGCGATATAGGGCCTGGGTGCAGCTGATTCAGGTGTATCTTGAGACCATCAAGCACAGAAGCTAAAAATCGAGTGATGGGGATCCTAAAATTACACAGCTGAAAATACACAGCATATACGCCTATCTTTCCCTAAGGAGGCTGCAAGATAGTTTTACCATCCTCAGGGAGCTCCGGCCCACACTCTGGCAGAATCCAATAGAGGTCACACAGCTGATCCAACATATCTTCTTTCCACTTGATGGCTACCTCTCCTGCAAGCGGAGTCGTCTTCATGGGATCTTTCAATGTGTCCTTCTTCCCAGTCTTTTTGGGTTTCTCCTTCAAGATAAACACATCAAACAAAGATACCATGGCTCAGAAGTCTTTGTATGAATCAGAAGATCGAAAGAATAACTAAGCATTTAAAGGGTAAAAAGAAGGGATTTCGCCAGAGAAATAGAGAGCAAAAGTTTTAAATTTCGTTAAATACGGATTGGATTCAGAAAGAGGGTACTGCAATATATAGGTTAGGCAATTAAAGCCCTAGAAAACTGTACCGTCGTGTCGCATGTCCGACCGAACCAGGACGTGAGACGCAGGAGAGAGAACCGCTCAGACGGTTAAAACGACAGCGAGGGGCCCACCAACCTCTGCAAAAGCATGACGCCAGACGACTTTTCGTACCACCAAACTGTCCTCTCACCTGACACCCCTGACCGCATTGATGTAAAAATTAATTACTGACGTGCGCCATGGCGCCGCCTACAATTATACAGTGCATAGGCGCACAACATAAACAAAGAGCACCAACTACCCCCGCAATCCAACACTTGGAATTTTCAACTTACCGAGTCCAATGTCCCGGACGCTCTGCATCCAGAACACTAGACTAGGGGGACTTGAAGAGATATGTACCCGAGCGTGCGTACGGCCACACATCTCCAGTCATGTCAGCAGAGCCGTAGCACAGACCTTCTAGAAGCCTGTGCACGCTTCCTAGTACATGCAAACTGTCAGCCGACAAGGAAAAGGACGTGTAGCCAACCAGAGGCCGTTATTCCCTGCTACACGATCTCTGGCAGGTACGAGGTACAGAAAAAGGAAAGAAATGACGATTGCATAATACGTGGACCAACAACAGGAAGACAGCGACCATGCTCCAGCAGTTGTCAACTGTGTGGGACCCGCACAGGACAGTTGTCATTCTCAAATGGACCAATCACTGGACGGCTGCCAAGCCTATCAATACCCATCTCCCCCAAGGGAGAGGATTCATTCTGTTTTTACACACAAACGCATACTTAGAGAATTCTTTGATAGTTGAGAAAGAGTGATTATAGTCGAAACATTGTGTGCGCTTATATTCGAGTATTTGTAATCGTCCTAGTAATCATCAATAAAATTATCTCTGTATTGTACTCATCTATAATCTACAATCTATAATACATTATAAAGGATGAGTGATATACCGTATTGGAATTTTGATATGGACACTTTGAAGGGTAAGATGGTAAATTTATGTAGAACTTTTAGTTATAACTAAAAGTTGATTCCATCCTTGCCCTTTACTTTCAATTCCCCCTTTTACTTCTTTATTACTTTATAGACAACTCAAAGGTTCTTGCAATAGCAATTGAAGCATTTGTTAGTTACCCACTCATCATATTCCTGAAGGTGTGCCTCCGTATTTGTTAGGATCTGAGTTTGATTGTTTTGATTATGTTTAACTAGATATGATAAAAGTGAAACGAATATAGAATGAAAGTGCAACGGAATAATAAACTGTTAATCAAAACAAGAGAGTAAATGTTTTCAGATCGAATGCTTTCATTTATCTTAAAGATTACAATCGTACAATTACTCCCCCTCAGCCTGATCACACAGTGTTTGTCTGAGAGAATGTTTGTGTGTGTGATGCAATAGAACAGTACAAGCACTGTTCTATTTATAGACAGACCTAAACCACTGATGACCTAAGCTGACGTTACCTAATACAGTGACCTCTAACAGAATAACAAACATAAAACATCTGCCTATTACAAACTACTATTACATTGAAAGCACTGATAGTAAACAGCTGTTGTAGGAAAACTCTGATGGTCTTGTATCCACTGCTGGAGCCTAAGTGCTGTTGGTTCCAGTAGTGCTTTAGTCTTCAGTACTTGAATCAGCAGTTGTTCTTCATCAGACCTTTGGTCAACAGTTATTCTTCATCAGTTGTTTATTCAGCAGTCCTTTGTATCAGCAGTTGTCATAGCAGTTGTTTGGATAGAACAGTTGTTAGAGTCAGCAGTCTTTTGGGAGAAGTAAGTGTAAAGACTGTTTATTGAAAGGATCAACTGTTAGCATATTTTGGCTTTCTAATCATCTGTTCTTCTCCAGGTCAGCAGATCCAACAATCTCCCCCTAGAACAGATGATGCCAAAACTCAGCTTTATTTATTGATCTTTATTCCTCATCAGACTTTCTCTGATTTGACCTTTGAATTGTAGTTCAAAGTTCAGAGCAAACAAGTGTTCTTCATCTCTTTCAAGTTCCAGATTCAGCAATGTATGGTGATCTTCTGCACATAGACTGTAAGCATCATCCATGCTAATCTTCTGAACCCTTCCATCTGACCTGAGCAGTGTCAATTCATGGTTGTCTTTGTTGACTTTCCATTTTAGAATCTTTGAGTCAGTGGATTTGCTGAGTTGAATTTTTATTCTGGATGAGTTGGGTGATGGAGGTCTTCCAATGAGTTCTCTGAGCTTCTCTGTTGTAGGATCAGAGAAAAAATGTACTTGATTGAAGAGCCCTTCCTTGATGAATGTATCAGCAAACTTCCTCTGATCTTCTTCTGACATTTCCTTCTGTTTCTTGAACTGTCTTCTTGCAGCAGTTGATAGATCAGAGGTGTCAAGTAAGCTGTCCAAGGTAAAGGTCTGTTGGGGTCTCTTCATCATTGGCTCATCAGTGTAAACAGGTTTTCTTGGTAGGCTGGGATCCTTCTTTCTGTTCTCTTCCAGACTCTTGTATGTCTCAACCAGCCTTAGTTCAGACCATCTAGAGACAGACCTCATTTCCCCATAGTTGGCAGCTACTATCTCTTGCCTCATCCTTTTAAACTTTAAGGCTCTGATTGGGTCTCTGCCTTTGCCAAAATTAGGAGTAGAGACTTTAGCCTTGGGGTCTTTGGCCATTTCTTCTATTCTTAGAAGTTCTTCTCTTAATGCATGTGTGGTCCAACCATTAAACTGCTTCTTGGTTGCTTTGTAAGGCTTGGTTGCCATGATCTGTTCCAGAAGAGATTCCCTTACCTCCTTTTCCAAGTCACCACTGAGAGGCATGGAGGACATGGAGTTGCTCAGGGTCTTAGCAAAGTCTTCAATCCTTCTGAGTTTGCTAAGCTCTGCTGAATGGATGCCCTGAGCAATCCTATCATCCTTCCCTTTGCATTTCTCCTTAATGATGGCATCCACCTGCTCACCCTTGTATTTCAGATATGTATCAATGTTGAGGGGAACAGGGAAGTTTGGGAGAGATGGGAAGGATCTGTCTGATGGCTGTTCAGTATTGTAGAAGGATTGTAATTCCCCCTTGAGTAGATCAAGTTCAAGGGGATACTGAACAACCAATGGTGTAATGGTTGGTGGTGGTCTATGGGATCTGAATTTGGATGTGTGTGGTGAGAATGATGTGATTGGAATAGCTGTGATAGGAGGAGTGGATTGTGCAGTTGAGGTGGTGTTTGGTGATGTGTGTATGTTTTCATCATGTACAACAAAGGTTGATTTTCTCTTCCTTGTGTACATGATTTTAGGGGATGGTGATTTGGTAGCAGTGGTTGGATTAACATCTGTTGGCCTTTTAGTAGATCCAGCAGATGTTGGGGATTTGGCTGGTGATGTAGGTTTGGTGGTTGTATGTTCAGGTGTGTATGTTGGTTTGGGTACAGTGGTTTGGGAAGCAGTGTTTTGGGTGGTTTTAGTGTTTTGGGTGGCAGTGGTTTCAGTAGCAGTGGTTTTGTCAACAGAGGTGTTTAACTTGGATGGTGGTTTTCTGACATGCTTAGCAGGCCTTTTCATCCTTTTAGAGGATCCCACATCTTCAGTTTCCTGCTGTTGTTTCTTCTTGAGTTCTACTAGTGACTCTGCTTTAACTTCCAAGGTGTCAGCTCTTTTCTGTTTGTCTTGAGCAGCCTTTTCAGCTTCTATGTTTGCAGAGTCATCTACTGCTTTGTTCTTGTCAGTGGTTTGTTGTGGTGCTGTTGGTGTTGCTTGTTGTTGTTGTTGTGGAGCTATTTTAGTAGACTCTGGTTTGTTGGCAGACTTGGCTTGGCCCTTTTGAGAAGGAGGACAACCAAAGGGATCTAGCTTTGGTAGCCTATCTCTGCCACTCTCCCCCTTTTTGGCATCATCAGCCGTGAAAGCATCATCATTTTCATCCCTGAGAATGGTGGTAGGGGCAGAGCCAGTAGTCTTCAGCAGGTGGTCCTTGATGGCTTTAATATCTACATGGGTATCTTTGTACCTTGCATCCACCATGTTTCTGATCTCAGCCATATGTGTTTCATGTGTCTGATCAGCCAGTTTTCTGTGAGCTATGATGATGGGGGAAACGGATTTCCATAGCTCACTAGCTATATCAGCAGTTGATGGTTGACTCTTGGAAAGGTCTGCTATGGAGCTCAGTATAAGCTTGACATCAGATTTGATGTCAGCTACAGAGGTTTCAATTGCAGAAACTCTGTCCGTCAATTCTTGGTATTTTGACCCATCTCCTAAGTTAATAGGATCATCTGAGTCCTTACCAGTAGTGGGATCTTCCTGAGATTTGCCAATTGCCTCAAACAGAGGTTGCATGGTTTGTGGAACATGATGTGATGGTGAGGGTGGAGGAGTAACAAGAGAATTAGCCCTGGGAGAGGGGCTTGTGAACATTTGGCCAAGTGACTCAAATGTATCATGATGTGTGTCCCCTTGGCTTACAACATGATCCTTTTAGGAGGATTCATGAGGAGTTTGGTCAGGTGGAGGTATGTCCAACTGTTGTGAGGAAGCAACAACAGTGGTTTCAGGTTGCTTTTGTGGTGCAACAGAGGTTTCTTCTGGTACCTCATCATCCAGAAGTCTCATTTGTGGTTGAGTGGTGGTTTTTGTGGATGAATGTTTCTTTTTGGAAGTGGCTGGTGTGGGTTTCACAGCACTGGATGCAGTGCCATGATCACCAGGAGCAGTGGGCTCAACAACAGAGGTTTTGACAACAGTTGTTGTCTTTGTCCTCTTTGTTTGTGTTTTAGAAACTTTTGAGACTTTAGACACTTTTTCTTGGGTGCTTCCACCCAGCATTCTAGTGAAAGTTTCATCAGTTAAGCTTTTCATTTGCATTGCCTCACCCTTTTTGAAAACTTTTTCTGGTAAGACTTTTTGTAAGATTACACTAAGAATTCTTGGGTAAATAAGAAAAGCATTGTTAGACCTAGACTTGATTGCTTTCACATTTGATACTAAGTCCATGAACAATCCTTGGGAAAGATTGAAGTCAGAGTTTGACAACATGGCATAACCCAGATATTGCATCCTTAATGGAATTTCATTAAAGGATGTGGACTTAGCAGAGACACATAGAAGAAGGGTATGGAAGAAAAATTTCATGACTGGAGGGAAAAACTTTTTGAAAAGAGTTGATCCAGTCATCTGACCATCATACCCTCTTTCTTGGAACTCAGTGTGAAGCTCTGTTTTAGTGAAGGAGTCCTTACCTGCCAGGTCATTCAGTGAGAAGGTTGTGGATATGGTTTCAGGGGTAATGACGATACTGGTTTCTCCAATTTTGGAAATAATGGAAGTAGGCTTTTTGTCTTGGAGTAAAAACTCAGCATTCAACCAGAACTCTTGGAGAGTATCGAGATAAATGGGGGCGTCAGCGGTTAAGATGGGTAAGTATTTGGAGTTTAGAAGAATGTCGATGGTGGAATGGAATGAAACGTTGTCATCTGTTTTAATCAGATAGGGGAGACAATTGTGGGTGGCTTTGGCTTGAAGATCCATTGTAATGGATTTCGAAGGTGAAAATGAATGAAATTCGATTGAGGGTTAGAGAATGAAGAAGGCGGTTTCAGTATTTTGAATACAAGGAGACAGTGTAACGTCTGTTGTGGTAAAACAGGGTTTTTATAGGCTCAAGGAAACCGCTGATGTGGCCAAACCTCTGCTTATATGAGCAGACGTGGCAATCATCTGATGGATGAAACATCTGGTGGAGAACAGCTGTTTTTGGCAAACAACTGATACAAACAGTTGATGGAACCAACTGTTTTTTTTTTGTATAGATATAGTATAAATATATAAGGAAACAGTTGTTTTATCTGAACAGATGTTCTGAAACAGATTTTTCAACTAACAGTTGTTTTATCTGATCAGATGTTTTGAAACAGATTTTTCAACCAACAGTGGATATGAATGAAACAGTGGTTGTTTTATCTGATCAGATGTTATAAACAGATTTTTCAACCAAACAGCTATTTGAATAAATTTTGATTTACTGAAACATTTTATTATGATTTATTAAAAAAAATTATTTGTTTAATCCATGTTTAACATACCAATTCTGGAAATCAGATTTGTAAAGGTAGATGTGTCTAAAGCTTTTGTTAACACATCTGCCAACTGATCCTCTATTGGAACATGGTGCAGAGAAATCAAACCTTTTTCATAGCTGTCTCTGACAAAATGATGTCTTATGTCAATGTGTTTGGTAGTGGAATGAGAGACTGGATTCTTGATGATATTTTCAGCAGCTTGACTGTCCAACATGAGTGGAGTCTGAAGTGTAGTTATCCCAAAATCCAGTAGTTGATTTTGAAGCCACATGAGTCGGGCTGTACAGCTTGCAGCAGCAATGTATTCAGCTTCAGCTGTTGAGGTTGAAACAGCTGCCTGCTTTTTGCTTTGCCAGGAGACTAAGGCATTCCCTAGAAATTGGCACCCTCCTGATGTAGATTTTCTTGTGGTGTGACAGCCAGCAAAGTCACTATCTGAATAACCTGAAAGCTCAATGTTTCCATTAGCAGGATACCAGATACCAAGTGTGGGAGCACCTTTGAGGTATCTAAATATCCTTTTCACAGCAATAAGGTTTGACTTTCTGGGTGAAGCCTGGGATCTTGCACAGACACAGGTAGCAAACATAATGTCTGGCCTAGATGCAGTTAAGTACAATAAAGACCCAATCATACATCTATAATGTGTTTGATCAACCAGTTCATCCTTGTCATCAATAGTGAGCAGCTTGACTGTACTCATGGGTGTACTACATGGCTTACAATCATTCATCTCAAATCTGGTTAATAAATTCTTTACATATTTGTTTTGGTGAATGAATGGTCCATCTGATACACCTTTATGTTGTGGTTGATAGCAAAGGCTAAAAAGAGTCTGATAGCTTCTAGCCTAGCTACAGGAGTAAAGGTTTCATCATAATCTATCCCCTCTTCTTGTCTGAAGCCTTGAACCACAAGCCTGGCTTTATTCTTGACAACAATACCCCTTTCATCAGTTTTGTTTTTGAAGACCCACTTTGTTCCTATAGGACAAACATCCTTAGGAAGTGGTACAAGCTCCCATACTTGTTGTCTTTTAAATTGAAGGAGTTCTTCTTGCATGGCTTCTACCCAACTGTTGTCTTTTAGTGCCTCTTGGTACTTGACAGGTTGTGAGAGGGATAGGAAACCTGCAAAAAGACAGATATTGGAGGATTGGCTTCTTGTGAGCACACCCTCTCTGATGTTTCCAACGATCTGGTCTGGTGGATGAGCTCTTAAGTAAGTAAGATCTCCCTGATATGGAACGATGGCATTTTGAGGTGATGGACAGAGGTTTGGTGACTCTGTTGGTGTAACATTTGTTGGTACTTCTGTAGTGCCATCAGATGTTTGGAATGGTAATGGAGGAATGGGTCCAAGTGGTGTGAAACTGGACTGACTTTTGTCAACAGCAGAGGATAGGTCAGTGGTTGTGAGGGGTGAAGCAGTGGTTTGAGGATAAGACTGGCCAACAGTGGTTGACACAGCTGTGGCAGAGTTTTGACAATTGTTTTGAACAGCTGCTTCCTCTGAGGCAGAATAGATTTTGTAGTGACTGGGGATCACAACATCTGTTCTGTAATCTTGTTGTGGAGACTGTGGAATACCTGCATTGTTAGTTTTAACAGTGATATCTTCAAATTTGAATTTATCTAAATCAAATAGTTCAGCAGGGTTTGCAGGGATTTTTAGAGATGAAAGTTCATTGAACTTTACATTCAGAGTTTCTTCTATTGTCTTGGTCCTTGTGTTAAACACTTTATAGGCCTTAGCAGTAGAAGAATATCCCAGAAAATAACCACAGTCTACTTTGGCTGCAAATTTTGAAATGGAATCTTTGAGGTTTAAAATGAAACATGGGCAGCCAAAGATTTTGAAGAATGAAATTAATGGTTTGATTTTGAACAAAATTTCATAAGCAGTTTTTTGATGTCTGGGGTTGATCAAAACTCTGTTTTGAACATAGCAAGCAGTGTTTACAGCTTCTGCCCAGAAGGACAGTGGCAAACCAGAATCTGCTAGCATGGTTCTTGCAGCTTCTATAAGAGTTCTATTTTTCCTTTCAACCATCCCATTTTGTTCTGGTGTTCTTGGGATGCTGTATTGCCTCACAATCCCTTTTGACACACAGAAGTCATCCAACTCCTTATTCTTAAACTCTGTTCCATTTTCACTCCTGAAGACATTTACTGGCAAGTCATATTGTTTTTCAACTTTGGTGACAAAGTCCTTCAATATACCTGCAGTCTCATCCTTAGAATGTAAAAAGTAAGTCCATGTAAACCTAGAAAAATCATCAACTATAACAAGACAAAATCTCTTTTTTCTTAGACTCATGATTTTAACAGGGCCAAACAAGTCCATGTGCAACAATTGTAGACACTGACTGGTTTTGGACTCATCAATGGATTTGTAAGAGCTTTTATGTTGTTTCCCTTTTAAGCAGGAAACACAATGCTCATCACATTTAAATTCTTTTGATGGTAAACCTCTGACAAGGATTTGTTTGGAGAGTGTGTTAATAGTGTTGAGGTTGGTGTGACCCAATCTCCTATGCCACAATTCTGTCTCCTTAGTGGAGGCAGCAGAAAACAGACAGACATTTGCCATAGGATTGTCCTTTAACATATCAACAACATACACATTGCCACTTCTATGAGCAACAAGTTGTGCTTTGCTCTCTGCAATGATGGTATCAATCATTTTCACCACTTCTGGCCCAATAATCTTACAAGTTTTCTTTGTGAAAAATGAGCCATAACCTTTGTCACTCATTTGTGAAACACTCAGAAGATTAAACTTGAGATTATCAATAAGATTGACATTTTCAAACTTGAGTTTTCTAGCTTGTGCAGTCCCTGACCCCAACACCTTACCTTTTGAATCATTACCAAAGGATATATCACCTCCTCCATGAGCCAAGAAGTCCAGAAGAAGGGCTCTACATCCTGTCATGTGCCTGGAGCCTCCACTATCTACATACCAAAGACTATCTAAACAAGCAGAAGCTCCCTGCACATCAGTAATGGATTAGTTTTGGTGAGTGTCCAAAGCCAGTTTGGCTTTGGATGGGTCCTCAGACCTTTCAGACTCAAGCTTTGGAAGGTGATCAGTGGTTTGGACTAGTTTTTGAGTTAAGTTCAACAACTGCTGCTGACCATTTGCCAGTGCTTGGATATCAACACTTGGGGCAGCAGTTGTTTGATCACTTCCTGACAGATGATAATACCCATATGGATTTCTGTTCACTCTTGGTTTAGAGGGTCTTTTTGGCTCCTCATAAACATGTGGCAGACTGTGACATGGTGGTTGACCATAACCTCTTGGGTATTTGCTTGTGGGTGGAGCATCTGTTACTTGGACATCTCTAGAAGTAGATGTTTCAAGCCTTTTTGTAACAGATGTTTGGACAGGGGTGAAGGTCTGTTTGGGCTTTCCTTTTGAAGTACTGACCACAGGGTTTGCAAGAGTTTTAGCTTTGTATTCTTGTATTTTAACATCAAAATTTTTGAGATACAAGCACTCTTTGGTCTTGTGATTCTTTTTCCCACATATTGAGCATGTGGCGTTGGAATCACATTCACTTGTTCCTTTGTTAATGTCATATGCTTTTAGAAGAAAACAGTTTTTGGTGACATGATTCTTCTTTTCACAAAAATCACAGAACAAGTTGACAGTCTTTTCTTTCTTCTTCCCCTTTTCAGTCTTCTTTTCAGCAGATGTTTGAGCATCTGCTGGAAGATTTTTCAGGGGAATGACTTTAGCCAATGGAATGACCTTTGCCTGAGGAGCTGTCTTTCCCTCAGGTGTTTTAAATCAACAGGTTTGAAATTCTCAAGAGTATCACACTCATCAGACCAAGTAGGTTTAAATTCATACTTTTCAAGTTCAGCAAAAGATGAGGAACCTTCTGGTTTTTCAAGAACAATTTTCTTACCATTTGGTTCAGTGATTTTAATCTCTTGACCCTGCAGGTTTGTTGGTACTACCTCAACAGACTTTTGACTCTTTTTGTCAGTGTTTTCAAAAGCTGGAGCAGTGGTTTCGAAACCAATGCCAAACTTCACATGACTTTTGGTTTGTTTGTTGAGTAGCATCTCAAAACCTCTACATGATTCCACCCATTTCTCACATTCAACTTGGGTGGACTCATGCTCACTTTTACAACTTTGATATTTTGCTATCATAGTTTGGAGCTGGTCTTTGGTTATGGTTGCTTCATGTTTTAAGCTGCTTATTTCAGACTCTTTTACAGATAAACTTGTTTTTAAATCTTTTGAAAGTTTTTCAAATTTAACTTCATCATCCAAAATTTTCTTTCTAAGGTTTTCATTCACCTCTTTGATGTTAGCAAATGCAATTACACATTTGTCAGAACACAACTCTTTAAGAATTTGAGGAGATACCTTAGCAGCAGCCATCAATGCACAATCACACTTGCACTCACAGTCATCAGATGCACCCCAAGGATCTGAGAGATTCACAACCTCTTCTTCAGGTTTTTCACCTGTAACAACTTCATCAACAACATCATCAGTCACAACATCAGATTTAGTCACCACCTCCTCAGATTCAATCTCATCAACCATAGCCATGAAACAAAAGTTTTCTGGTTCATTTTCAGCTTTGGCAACTAATGCAAAATTTTCATCTGTTAACTCATCAGGTAGACTGCTCCAATCAACAAAGCCTTGTGTAAAGAAGCTCTGTTGACTGGTCTCTGCAAGAGCAGAGGATGAAGCAACAGTCGTTTGCACATGTGCTTGAGCAATAGGTGTTTGCACATAGTGGATCTGAGGAACAGTGGTTTGGACATACTGGACAGGAACAGTGTTTTAGGGCTGTGCAAAATGAGCAGTGTTTTGCACATTTGGTCCAGGGGCATTATAGGAATTCTGATAAGTGTTGGTCTGTGGTCTTTGATTTGGATAGGTGATCATAGGTGTACCATGTTGACCCCTACATTCCCTAGCAAAATGACCAAGTCTATGACATTTGTAACACTTTATCTTTGATTTATCCAATCCAACCTTAGATCTGCCAGTTAACCCTGGAAACCTTCTCCCAGTTTTCTTGTAAAAATTGTTAGTTCTTACACTGAGAAGGGCCAATTGGTGCATAATGTCCATTTCTTCCAAATCATCAGGGTCAAAGTATTTCAGGTCATCATACTCAACGGATATATTGTCAGATGCCTGGATATCACCACCACTTGCTGTGAAAGCATAGTTTGGTGAATAAAAATCAGAGTTAAAACCTGAGTTAAAACCTGAAGTTATGTCAATGAAATGATCATAACTCTGATCCTTAGTGTTTCCAGGCACCTCATCATGACCCAAAAGTGTTGTATTCCCAAACACATAGTCATCAGACACTTTTCCAGAGTCCTGGAGCTTCTTTTTCTGGTTAAGCTCTCTCTCATAGGTCAAGAGCTTACCATGAAGCTGGGTCAGTGATAGGTCTTTAAATCCAATTGAGTTTCTCATCACAATAGCAATAGTGTCCCATTTGTCTGGTAGTGATCTTAAAAACCTATGGTTCAAGGTTGAATGAGAGTAAGTAAGACCAACCAATTTTAGTTCACTAATTAAACAATTAAACCTCTCAAACTGTTGAGTTAATGACTCTCTTTGACATGACTGAATGTTTCATATTGTTGGTTAAGTATTTCACGATTGTTTTCAATAACCTCCTCAGTTCCACCAAACTGTTCTTTCAGTGCATCCCACAACTCCTTTGCACTATTACAGTGTAACAACCCAGCATATATATCATTGGGTAGAGCCATGGCCACAATACTGAAGGCCTTAGCATCTAACTCAATTTTCTGAAAATCCTGGTTGGAGTAGTTTTCAAGTTTCTTTGGCTCAAACACCTTGGGATCTTCAGTACTCGGCACAGTCGGAACATGTGGTCCGAAGATAACCGACTTCCAACACCCAGTGTTCTGTTGAGCTAGAACATGGCTCATCCGACGTTGCCAGATATTGTATTCAGATCTTACAAGCATCGGTGGCTTGTTGTTCGTGCCAGTGTTATGTGGATCGTGATTGATTGAAGCTATTCTCTGATTTTTCAAAAAACAAAGTCTGTTTAAAAACCGTTGAAACGAAATTAAACTATTACTCTGTTTTCAATCCAACAGACAAACGATATCAATAATCGAGGGTTAAGCTTGCCACGCTTTCCAAAGCGTATGACGCCCTTCCATGGTGAAACTTTCAGAAGTACCCTGCCCCCAACCTGGAACTCCAATGGTTTTCGACGGCGATCGGCATAGCTCTTCTGACGATCCCGAGCAGCAGCCAAATGCTGACGAATCTGTACGATTTTCTCCGAAGTTTCGTACACAAGTTCCGGACCAGTGAGCTGGCTCTCGCCCACCTCGGCCCAACAAAGTGGTGATCGACATTTCCGTCCGTAGAGAGCCTCGAACGGAGCGGCCTTGATACTAGAGTGATAGCTGTTGTTGTAGGAGAACTCCACTAATGGCAGGTGGATCTCCCAACTTTTGCCAAAATCGATAACACATGCCCGAAGCATGTCTTCCAAGGTTTGAATCGTCCGCTCACTCTGTCCATCAGTTTGCGGATGATAAGCTGTACTCATATCCGACTGAGTACCCAAAGCCTTGTGCAGAGCCTTCCAGAAACGTGAAGCAAAACGAGAATCACGATCAGAGATAATAGAGACAGGCACCCCGTGCCGAGCAACCACCTCCTTAAGGTAAAGTCGAGCCAACCGCTCGAGTCCATCGGTTTCCTTAATAGGTATGAAACGTGCCGATTTTGTCAGCCGGTCAACAATCACCCAGATAATATCATTACCACTAGGTGACCTTGGCAGCTTGGTGACAAAATCCATCGTGATTCGCTCCCACTTCCATTCCGGAACCTCTGGTTGTTGCAGGAGACCAGACGGCCTCTGATACTCCACCTTGACTTTAGCACAAGTCAAACATTTGCTGACATAAGAAGCTATATCAGCTTTCATGTTTGGCCACCAATAAAGTATCTTCAAATCCTGATACATCTTATCGGAGCCAGGGTGAATAGAATACCGGGATTTGTGAGCTTCATCCAAAACAAGCTCGCGCAATCCCCCAAACAATGGGACCCAAACACGTCCCGCAAAATAGTGTAAGCCATCGGTCCTGAGCTCAAGATGCTTGTCAGCACTGTGCATAGTCTCAGCCTTAAGGTTTTCCTCCTTCAAGGCTTCCAGCTGTGCAGAACGGATTCGGTCAGGCAACGACGAATGAATGGTGAGCTGTAAGGCTCGAACACGGCGAGGATTCGTAGACTCCTTCCTGCTCAAGGCGGCCGCCACAACGTTCGCCTTGCCGGGATGGTATTTAATAGCACAGTCATAATCGTTCAGGAGTTCAACCCAGCGACGCTGCCGCATGTTCAACACCTTCTGGTCGAAAATATGCTGGAGACTCTTGTGATCGGTATATACTTCACACTTGGTACCGTACAAGTAATGTCTCCAGATTTTCAATGCAAAGACTACCGCACCCAGTTCCAAGTCATGAGTAGTGTAGTTCGTCTCATGAACTTTGAGTTGACGAGAAGCATAAGCAATAACCTTCCCGCGTTGCATCAACACGCAACTGAGACCACGAATAGAAGCGTCACAGTACACAACGAAGTCATCCGTACCCTCTGGTAAGGATAAGATAGGCGCAGAACAAAGTTTAGGCTTCAGCATCTGAAATGCTGATTCCTGCGGTTCACCCCAGTCGAACTTTCGGTCCTTCTGGGTAAGAGTAGTGAGGGGTTGAGCGATCTTCGAAAATCCCTTAATGAAACGACGATAATAGCCCGCAAGACCTAGGAATTGCCGCACCACAGATGGCGTCTTTGGTGCTTCCCAGTCCTTAATAGCTTCGATCTTAGCCGGATCGACATGAATTCCCAGTTCATTCACAACATGTCCTAGGAATTGAACTTCACGTAACCAAAAGTCACACTTTGAGAATTTAGCATACAACTGCTCCTGTCTCAAAAGTTCCAACACCAACCGTAGATATTCCTCATGATCCGCCTTGTTCTTGGAGTAAATCAGAATATCGTCAATGAACACGATGACGAACTTGTCAAGGTAAGGTTTGCAAACGCGGTTCATTAAATCCATGAACACCGCCGGTGCGTTAGTGAGACCAAAAGGCATGACCAAGAACTCAAAATGGCCATAACGAGTGCGAAAAGCGGTCTTCTGAATGTCAGCCTCCCTGACGCGCAGCTGGTGATAACCGGACCGCAAATCAATCTTCGAATAGTAGCTGGAGCCCTGAAGCTGGTCAAAGAGATCATCAATGCGAGGAAGAGGATAACGGTTCTTGATGGTCACTTTGTTCAACTCACGATAATCAATACACATGCGATGACTTCCATCCTTCTTCTTCACAAACAAAATAGGAGCTCCCCACGGGGAAGAACTTGGTCGGATTAAACCCTTTTCCAAGAGTTCCTGCAACTGGCTGGACAACTCTTGCATCTCGGGAGGTGCAAGACGATACGGAGCTCGGGCAATAGGAGCTGCGCCCGGAGTAAGATCAATACCAAACTCAACCTGACGATGGGGAGGAAGACCAGGTAAATCATCAGGAAACACATCAGGAAAGTGACGAACCACCGGAATATCCTCGATCTTCTTCTCATCGTCAGTAGAAACGTTAACAAGCGCCAGAATGGCCGAACAGCCCTTCCGAAGGTACTTACGGGCTTTCATGCTAGAAATGATACTCAGCGGAGCACCGCTTTTCTCGCCACGAACCGAAAGAATCTCTCCATCAGGGAGAGGGATCCGAATTATCTTGTCGAAACAAACGATCTCCGCACGATACAACGATAACCAATCCATGCCGACCACAACATCAAAACTACCCAGGGGTACCCGCATAAGGTCAATGGGGAAGGACAAACCCGACAGTTCCAAGCGACATTCCTTAAGGGTGTGTGTATCTTCGATTTTCTTACCATCAGCCAATTCTATTAAGTACCTAGCCTCTAAAGGTGTGGGTACTATATCTAGCAATCGACTAATGTCCAAAGATACGAAACTCTTATCGGCACCAGAATCAAACAAGACAGAAACATAGCGATCATTAAGAAGGAACGTACCGCTAACTGTGTCTGGATCCTGCCTAGCCTCCGCAGATCCAATGACGAAAGCACGTGCAGTCCTGCCTCCGCCGCCGTTGTTCCCGTTACCGTTCGCGCCCCTCCCATTATCGCCCTGCTTCAGTTTAGGACATTCACGCTTGAAGTGTCTCGCACACCACAGTTATAACACCCCTACCTCCCCTGAGTCCCCTGAGCAGCAAGAGCAGGAGAAGGAGTAGCCGCAGGAGTCTGAGTTGGGGTGAGTGCCACCCTGCAATCTTTAGCATGGTGCCCCAACTGATGGCACCGATGACAACGAGCCCTATCACAACCCCCAGAATGGTGAAAACCACACTTGTTACACTTGGGATGCTTCCCAACATACCCACCCGTTTCTGCCCAGAAGAAGACCCAGATGAATCAAACTTCTTTGCCGGCTGAGCTGGCACAACACTCTTCACCACACTATCCCACTTCCTCTTGTTCCCTTCAGTAACCTTCACAGCAGCACCCTTAGGAGGCAAAACACCTTCTGCCACCTTCAGGTTAGTCATCCGATGAGCTGATCGGACAACTTCAGCAATAGTGGGAAGGTTCGCAGCAGCCACCAACCCAGCAATCTCCGGCACCAGTCCAGACACATAGTGCTCGATCCTCCTGTACTCGGGTGTGTGCAAATCAGGGCACAGCACCGCCAGCTCATTCGTCCTCACAGTGTATTCTTCAATCTCAGACCCAACCATCTTGTAGCTCCAGACCTCATGCTCTAACTTCTGTATCTCCTCTCTCGGACAGTACTCACCTCTCAACAGCTGCACAAACTCCACCCAAGGCATAGCAATAGCCTCCCCCAATCCCATGTTCTGAGTAGTAGCATTCCACCACGACAGTGCAGGCCCCTCAAATGTCGTAGTAGCATACTTCACCCGGTCCCCATGAGGACAGTTACACATGATGAACACAGACTCAACCTTCTCCAGCCATCGGAGCAGTCCCACCGCTCCCTCAGTTCCAGCAAAGTTATGGGGCTGACAGTCCCTAAACTTCTTATAAGAGCACTGAGGTGGGGGTGGATTGGCACCAACATCTGAAACACGGTACACGAGTAAAACACAAATGGAAGGACACGAAACCTAAAAATGAGGCAAGGTCGACAGAAATCCACTCACCACCCATGGCATTAATCCCAGCCTGGAAATTAGCCATAGCCATATTCACTTGCTGCTGTAGCAAGTTGTTCAGTTCAGCTTGGGTCATGTTGATGTTTCCACGACCACCGCCTCCAGCACGACCACCGTCGCCACCACGACGTCCACCACCGCGAGCACCAGACATGATCTAAAAAATCAAGAAATCGAGGGATTCAGATTCACTTCCAGTGTCAACCACTAGAAATTTGCAAGAGTTAACCTAGGGACAAATCCAGGACTACACATCCAAACTCGAAGTCCATCGGGATTTCATACATTACAGTTTATTATTTCGTGTGCACGCGAAATGATAAACTGCTCTACATGGTCCTCCAGATGTACCCCTAATCCAGACCCCAGTCACCGAATATCGTCGCCTAGTAACGTGTGACGATAGGTGCAAGTGTAAGAAGGCATGTGTGTGCTAGAACCAACAAATCAACCCCTCCCCCTTCAATCCAGAAGGAGAAGACAAGAGTAGGTAAGAACCCAAATAAAAGCGGATGATGTAACGGAGAAGCATGATGATGATGTAAGGACACCCCGACAACGTTAGTACGTATTCCCACTAATAGACTCAAAATGTGTGACCGTCTAGTGTGTGCGACTCGGCTATAGACCAGACTCTACATGCAGTCCTAGTTCACTATAACCATTGGCTCTGATACCAATCTGTCACACCCTCAAATTACCACTTGCGGAGTTTTACCGCGAGGCGCATGACAAACCAGGATCCAAGTCAACGATCACAATAAACGACTCTATATGAAATACGTAAAACCATAAACAACGATTTTTATAAGCGGAAGCATTTAAGAAGAATTTAATCAGCTACAATAGTATTCCAAAGTATTCAAAACACTTTATTTCAAAATGTGCAACTAAGCCTACAATAGTATGCCAATGCAAACCCGTGCGCCTAGTTCCATTTGTTGCTACCTTAGCGACCTGAGAAAAACATGCCAAAAAGATGTCAACATATAATGTTGGTGAATTCACAGGTTTGTTCAATATGTTACCAAAACGTTACCATGTTCATACTATATCAATGTTACCAAGTACGCTAGCTAGGTGTATATTTTATTACTACTACGATTGGAAACCATTACTAGACACGTTTAGCAATGTTTAGCATGTTTAAGCAGCCCGTATGTTCAGCATGATACCAATGTTCCTGTTCGAGACAACATGCACCCGCCCGGCCCTCCAAGCCGACGAGTGGGGCAGGTCACGCCCAATAGATCTATCCACATTTCCCCCGTTGTGCATTCCCGCACATTCATGGTTTCCCCCGGGACTTCCAAAGATCGTATAGCAATACAAATTTTAAAACCATAGTATGACATATGTTACCAAAATAGTTTAGCGCATCTTTTCTCCCCCAAAAGTTAAAGCAGTAAAAGTGGGGCCGTGAACTCACCTTAGATAGCGTTCTTCGGTTATAAGTAAAGATGTTAAGCCCTTGATAATCCCTCTACCGGAGATCTATCAAAATGTTCACATAAGTGTTCCGACTAATAACCATAACGTTATCTAGTCCCCGATTGTCCAGATCGTAACCAAGTATGTTTTAAAACATGTTTAAATGTTTAACCGACACACTAGACCGACCCGACATCCCGCTGGTGACCCATTACCCTAACTAATCAAGTACACATAGATTACACACAAGGTTCAAGCATAAAACACTTAGTTTGTATCAAAAATCTCATTTCTGCATCAGAACGGTCGAACGAGTCAGTTTAAGTCTCCTTCGCCCGTTTTAAGTCTCATTCGCCCGTTTTATATTTCGTTCGACCGTTTGATGCCTCCTTCGCCCGTTTTACCACGTTCGCCCAAACAAAACCCAGGTTCGACCCTGGATTCTCTCCTTCGCACCTTCGATCGGTCGAAGGAGTCCAGGTTCGCCCCTGTTGTGCAAATTTTCCTAAAAACGCTTCAAACACATTCAAAACGACTCGAAACATCATCAAACACAGCAGTCAAGCATGAATAACTTATCCCTACAAAACCCCACCGATTTCCCCCAATAATACGTCCATTTCAGCCCTTTCCCAAAATGGTAAAAAATTATGGAAACGTCACTATCATGCATGGATTATTTACCCAATTTGGAAACTTTTGAAATCGATCCGTATTCAACTTAAAATGCTCAGTTTGTCGAGTGTTCGATCTTTCCCTATTAGTTCTATTGATCATAAATATCATGCATCAAGCCTAGATTCGTTAAAACCCCCAAATACCCATAATCTCATCATTTATCCAATCCCAACCCTAAACAACAATAATCTAGCATCAATAACAATCCCATATCATGTTTCTATCATAGATACAGCAACAAAGCATTGAGCAACACATAGCACCACATAATACACAATTTACATATGTTTAACATTATGAAAACCTATGTCAAATGATAATGTTTTGGTTTAGAAAGATGTTTAAAAGGTTTTTAATCATAAAAACACTCTTAGAACAGATCCGGACAATTAGGGTTAGATGAAAATGGATTAAAATGCTTTTAAAAAGGTTTAGGATTAAGAACACACCTTGGATTCTTGTTTAGATGTTGTAGATAGGTTAGATTATGAAAAAGAAGAGCAAAAACTCCCTCCTTAGTGATTAAAATTGTTTGAGAGTGTTTTGAGACGGTTAGGGTTTGTGAAATGATGAAAAATGACAAAGTTTGGTATTTATACTAATCCTCCTTCGCCCCATATCAATGGTCGAAGGTGGCCTCCTTCGACCCTTCCACAGGGTCGAATGAGCTCTGTCCTGGTCGAAGGGAATTCTTTCAATTCCACATCCCAGGTTTGCCCATTTACAAAGGGTCGAACCAAACAAAATGTTCTCTTTCGACCACTCGAAGTGGTCGAACCAGAACTCATGTTCAACTAGTTTTCCAGTTTGTCGTGTTTAACGCATTCTAACACATCTTAACACATAAGCATGCAACCTTAGTCTATGTTTAACATATTTAAGCATGGATAATCATTTATACGTCATTTAAACACATCTATGTATATAATCCACCACACGACCCATAATCTACACATATACTTAATTAGTTCATGTAATGTCACCAACAACGGGACCCGATACTAGTGTATTACCAAAACGACTCCCAATGATCCTCCAGATCATTGCACCCTGGACAATCCTAACTTGACCCGACTCAACTAACCCCGTTAAGTCCGTTTATAAACGTTTCTCGCTAAGGTAGACTTAGATGTTACTAAAATGTTTAAGCCAAACATGCCGGGTGTCACAATTTCTTAATGATCTATTCTTTTCTCTTGTCAACCAATGCCTAGTTAATGTTTCAGAATTCTAAAACAGACACCGTAGAAATATGTGGTAGGGAAACTTCTTGCATGATAGAGTGTACCGCATATAATTCTAGGATTTGATTATGACTTCCTTGAGTGTCCATAATTAATACACCAAAACATGGTAAATTAATGACTGACAGTCAAATAAGAAGGTCTAAGGCAATAAGTTTAAGTGGACGAATATACTGGCAATTGCTTGGACCAACTAGAGTAGATCCGTGTTGATAAGTATCCCTGAGTCTAAATCACAGTGATTCAATCCCCCGAAAAAATGTGTAGTTATTTTTATTTCAATTTCTTTTTCATTTATTTTGATTCTTGTTGGTTTGCTTTTAAGTTTTATTTTATTTTAGTTTTATTTTTATTAAAATCAACCATTCTTCAAGATTTGACCGATCATCCACAGTGAAAGCAATCAAAATTTTTGAAAAATTTCATGTGAATGTACTCGAAAGTACTAGGTGTTCATGTGTATACTGGATCCTCAGTTATATTTAAATGTTTGCTTACAAAGTTCTGAGAATGTGCAGAATTTGATTTGAATCAAGAAACAGAGGTTGATGAAGAATGAGATATTTCTAGTAGCTGACAAGCATGAAGCACCGCAAATGAGAAGATGTACTTGAGGCAAAAGAACTTGATGTGATTGCATGTTCAGATGATGAAGTACTTGTGATCCTTCTTGAAGACGATGATTGGAAAAGAATCCTCCTATCACATCTCTTTTAGCAAATGATCAAGCAAATGCTGATGATGATTCAAGTGTGGATCTTACTCCCATAGAAGAAGAAAAGGCCTGAGTTTGAGAGTACAGAAAAGAAGACTTTCAAGAAAGCAACACCAACAACCTAGTAACAATCTAGGGGGAGATCACAATGCTGCATTCATGTTATGAAGACCATTTGATAGCATCAGTCTAGGGGGAGATTGTTGGGTCTATAATAATGAGACTGATGCTATCAAATAAATATTGGTGATCCATATTGGTGTTTTACTATTTAGGACCGAGAACACTTGGGTTCTCGGTTATTTAAGGTGTTTTAGTTGGGCTTGGGCTTTGGGCTAGGCCATGTGGGCCAAACCTAGCATAGGACATCTATAATGTTTTATTCTATTCATTTGTTAGGCTAGCGGTTTCTATCAATAATATTCAAAGCTCTCTAGTATCAGACGAATCTATTAGAGATCGTATGCTAGTAGAGATTAATCATTCAATCGTTCATATTATTCGTTCTTTGATTGCTATTTAGTTTGTTTCCGCCAACCTAAATAATTACTTGATATTGGGTTTATTAATTTTTCGGGACTTACAAACCGGATCGAAAAACGGGTCAAAACCCGAACCAAACTTGACCTGCGTTAATAAAAACGGATCCTACTTATTCAAATCGCACCCAAACTCATATCTGAGCACACCTACCTGTTTCTGGATCCAAATTGCACTAACATTTGGAGATCCGCACTAACATATGCAAAATCACGTGTCAAAAATTTCCGAATTTAAAACTTTAACGAACCCACTTGTAAAACTAGTCGATTATACTATAAATTGGAACCTTGTATAGATTCATACTTCATAATCGATCAGTTCTATGCAAGAACATATAAAAAACATCCACTAAATCATTCACAATTTGAAGAACAAGAACAACCCAGTCGCAACTTTAATGGGTCGATTAGACCTCTAAAAAAACAAGAATCATGTTAAATATGGTTTTGATCGTAATTTGATGTTCTATAATAGCCCTATGTTTTCGTTAATTACCGTGGTCGAATTCGAGGTCAATCAACATGGGTTCAAGGGTTAGGGTTCGATCAAAATTACAGGGGCCGCTAAAAGTGTAAAGTTAGAAAATAAAGTTAACCAACTTTTTTAACTACGTTAGGCTAAAGGACAGAGAGTGTAGCAAATTGAGAAAATAAAGAACATAATGAGTGCAAATGAAAGACAAATGACAGAAGTGCAATTTGGTTAATAAATAAAGGACAATCTGGTTAATTTTGTCAAATCTTTTTTTAAGAAAACAAACGCAACTATCATTTAAATATTCATCATAAATCCGATTACCCGAATCAGACTTCACGTACCTCATATATTGGTGAAAATCATCTCTCAACAGTTGCACTCGCGATGGGTAAAATGAAAGCTAACTTCAATAATTGATAAACCAACATAAAACTAATGTGTTTCTTTGTTTCAACAATCTTCTTTCAAACTATCAATATTGACTTTGAGTTTCTTACAGAGTTTGTCTTTATCCTTGTCATCAAAACCATAAGGATGCATATCAACTAGTTGTAATATCTTTGGATATCGAACCCATGAAAATTATCGCATGGGCTCACACTACTTATACACATAAGTAATTCAAAAGCGAGGTAATGACTGTGTGATCCAACGATAATCGATAGTAGTTTGAAGCTATTTCTACCATTTTGCAAGAGGTGATTCTTCCATGTTTATTTGTTACATTAAAAAATTGATCTATATGGCTTATAAGCTTATATGGCTGGCTTAAGCCTTAATGAGTTGTGTTTTTGATTGAATGTGAGCTAACTTATAGTTAATGGGTTATTTTTTCAAATATAATTTTGGCTTAACAAGTTCTTTTTTAATTTAAATGTGAATTAAGGTTCATTGTCAAGTTTTCTAACGCTTGATGTTTAGTTTTCTAAGAGTCCAGTGTCAACGTTTTTAAGAGTTTGATATAAATGTTTCTATTGATGGAATGTCAAAATACACGTATATAACTTTTTTTTTTTACTTTTTCTACCGAACCCGTACCCTAGCATGTGCCCTGTCCCAAGCAAACTTTTATTTAGTATATTAACTCAACACAATAATCAAATTAGACCTATAATTAGGGTTTCTTCAATATCTGATTATCTAATTTTCATAAATCTGAAAATTTCTAATACAGATTCGGATATTAAACTCATAACCAACTTTTAAGAAAAATAAAAAAAAATCCATTTTTTTGCAATGAATAAAACTAAACCCATTATTCGATTTTCCAAGTTTTCAATATAGAAAACAATAAAACATTCAAAAATCTACACATGAATTCGACTTTTTACTATAATTAAACTAAACTGGTGCCCATAAAATATTTTTTACTATTTTTTTTTATTTTTAGTAGTAAAATATAGGATAATTTAAGTATCCGAAATATTTAGAACTCAATACCTAAATCTGAAAATTTGGATTATCTGATTTTGGAATATTTCTATTCAAATTTCAGGTTTGGATTTTTTGGAACACCTTTACCTATAATCTAGATATAATCTTTCGCTTCCTGATGGTCAGTCAAAGGAGGAAGGAGAAGGGTGAATAGTATTGACTTTCTCTCGAAGTTGTCATGAACAAGAGATGAAATATAAAAAAATGTCTTTTGTTTATTAGAAATTTAAACTCGTTAAAGTCTAATATGTAACACGTTTTTCAAATTTAAACTTGAAGTTGTCACCAATTCGGTCAGAACCGTAAGATTAACTATAACCCACAAACGTTTATTATATCTACCCTAAATCTGTTTAAAAATTATATTGAAGGATAGATAAAAATAAACACGTCCATGAGGTTTGTACATATTTGCTAGATCCATCCACAAAAGTTCTTTTCTCAACTGAACAACTAAGGTTTGCAAAATGTTGCTAGATCCATCCACAAAAGGTTTTTTTCTTAACTGAACCACTAAGGTTTGCGAAATGGTGATAGATCCATCCATATCTCTAACCATGTTACAAATCTAAACTTAATTGAGGGGTATTTTTGTCATTTTACATATTTGTTTTGTTTTCTGAATTTTTTATTATTTTCCATTTACTTTTAAAATAAAAATTTTAAAAATAAAAGTTATTTATTTTTACAAAACCTTCCACGGCTATCGCTTCTGTGCCGGAAATATGTTCACCGCCACCACCATTGTTGTTTGTCTATTCCCCGGTAGTCGTTGCCTGAATTTCGTTGGACTTGCTTGAAATACAATTTGTCAACAATATTGAATTTGAGTTGAAAAGAGAAATGATCTTATTGTGCGGTAATCATACACATGACGAGGTTATATCATTAGCACAAGCAAATCTAATTCCCTGATCACTTAATTAGGGTTTAAACTTCGAATCTCATTGAAACACAACATTCTAACAAACCGAAATCATTTAATAAGATTCAAATAGTTATCAATATAAACACAGTGAATAAACATTAAACAAGTACCTGACTGAACTTAAGAGTATATTGTTCACCGGCAAGTTAGAGATTACCGCTAACAAACACAAGCATACCACCGGTTGGACTGGAAGCCTGGCAATCGACGATGGTGATGTGTTTGCACTGTTGGAAGTGGAGAGAGGTGAGCTTGTTGACGATGTGGGGGTGGGGTGGGGTGGATGTGATGGTGGTGCTATGGTGATGTGTTGGTGTACTAGAGATAAGAGAGAAACGTATGTACAGAGGAGAAGGGGGGGGGGGTGTTAGAGCATTCACATCTCATTCATCAAATTTCCTCCATCAAATAACACTAAAAATCACTATTCCACCCTAAAATTTTCTCTCTCCTTTTTAAGATAATAATATTTTTTTCATACTTCTATTATTATATTTTCTATCTCCTCACTCACAACCACTTCTAAAACTATTAAAATATTTTTAAGGGTGAACAGTGGCTTTTCAAATATAGAGGTGAATAGTGTGTCCACAAAATATTTTCTCTCTCATCCACTCACAACAATATAATTTGGTGGACACACAAATGTGAATGCTCTTATAAAATAAACTTTTAAATTTTTATGTAGAAAGTAAATGGAAATAAGAAAAACAAGTAAAAAAACAAAAACAAAAAAAAAACCCAAAATGACAAAAATACCCCTCAATTAACATTAATTTTTAACGTTGTTAGAGAAATTGATGAATTTAGCAAGAATTCGCAAACCTCAGTTTTACAGTTAAGAAAAATAAAGTTTTTTGTATAGATCTAGCAAAAATATGTAAACCACAGAGATGATTTTAGCTATTCAGTCTATTTAGAATTATATTTAAATAGTTATTAGAGAAAACCAAAATATGTTTAAAATTAATTATCTATACTATACTACTATATAATGGGTGCTAAATGGACAAAATAGTCATTTCATATTAATTTATATGGACAAAGTTATGATTTCATTAAATTAACAAGACAAATTTAATACAACTTTTATTTAACACATCATAATGAATAAATGCATCTTCACTCTTAATAAAAACATCACCATCATATTGCAATTTATTTTTGAATATAAACTTTTATTCACCACGAGAAAGCGACGGGGCAACCAACAACGGAGACCCCGCTAAACAACCAAATACAACATGTACAAGGCTTATGTGCACCAATCCTTCCACTTAATTATATTAAACTTAGATCTACTAGAAAATCAATAATACGAAAGCGACTTGTTGTCTAGCATTACGTCCAAAGCCTTAAAGCTCTTTCGATTGAAAACTTTGTCATTTCTTGCCTTCCAGATGCACCAAACTGTAACTAAGAATATACAGTGAATCATCCTTTTACTCTTCTTATTGGTGTTGATGTATTTATGTACCTCCGGTATGTATCAAAGAGAATAACCTTTTCCACCTTCATAACCATTCGTTCGAATCATTCGTGCAATCTTTCATTGTTATAACCTTCTCTTTTTCAATTCTGAAAAAATTCGGCCATGCTTCTTTTAATATACACTTATTGTTTTTATTTTTGGTAAAAATATGAGTTAATTATATGTTTACATCAAACATTTTTTAAATAAAAACGACAAATGTATAAAATATCAAAAAATTAAAAAGACAATTTTGTTAACGCCAATTAAAAAGAGAATTGATAGAAAGAAAGAGAATAGTTAATTTACGTTCCAAACATAAGTATTATCTACCACATCATTATTTTAACTAGGTAGCTAATTCACCTTACCTTTGATCGAAATTTCTACAAAAATGTTAACCAAAATTAAAAACCAAATAAAACTTGAGATAGATCAGTAATAATGATTATTATAAATGGTCATTTACCTCATAAGAGGAAACACTGTGTATTTAAAAGGTGGTATAAAAATGAGGTGTAAAAAAAATAGGCAATGAAATTAGCTGTTAAAAAAAAGAAAAAAAATTGTCATTTACCATTTTCTAAAGTGCGAAAGAATTGTAACATAAGTAATTTCTATAACCCTAAAATAAAAATAAAAATATTAATTTACTATGTCGAATTTTTAATTTACACATGAAGAAAAAGTTTTATTCGTTTTTTTCTCCCGAAACTCAAGTGAAACCTATGGGAAATAAACAAAGAAGTAATAGCTGCTTTTAAAGCCAGTTATTTTGAGAAACCAGAACAATCTATTTACTTGCAATCGTAGATCAAAAGTTGTAGCAATTGTAACTCAAGATTGTATATACAAAGATCGCGTGTTATGCATTTTCCACTCTTTAAATCTTCAACATCTCATCACTGTTTTGCATCAGCGTAATTTTTCAGCGACTTGAAACTTCTGTCATCTACGTCGCAAAATAATGGTTATTAAAAGGATTAAATACCAATATCGCAAAAGAAAGTAATTTGTCGACGACTTGGAACTTCTATCATCAGTATTTCAACTTACTATACAACAATTGAAAAAACAAACACAAACACTCTATATAAAGTTATTATGTTTGTTTATTATGAATTTTCTGTCCAGTTTGACTCAAATGCAAATTATAACATGTTAATACGGGTACATTTTTGAAAGGATTAAATATGTATCCTTATGATGTTCTATGTGACACTTTACTATAATGAATAGATTGTGTATCAAGTTTTAATTCTATAAGAACAATATGTACGTGTTTAAAAGAAAAAAACAAAACTACTAAAAGTATAATTAAAAGGTTTTAGTATTCATAAGAAGTATCCAATAAATCTTAACCAAGTAATTTTGTTACACATGTCCATTCATTAAGTGAAAGTTCTATAGATGACATAAAATGTTTATAAAAGTGAAACGTAAACTAAATGATAATAATAGCAAGAAAATAATTTTGTAGGGCTAAAGCTAGCGGTATGGTGTTTCCTTGCATTCTTTATGATGTTTCTTCTGTATTTGAACATAGTTGATGAGTTTATTTTAGTATTTTACCGGTGCTCCTAACATTTTTATGTGTATTTGACCACTTTGTCATTTCACTCTAATGTATGTCAACCTGTTTGAAAACTAAACCATGCTTTGTACGTACTAACAATTTATGTGCTTTACAACATTATAATAAACTCTTACACTTGTGGCCACACACCGTAATTACATATAATGCAATCTCATTTGACAACCACACCCCATACATACGAACAACATGACATCCAATTATGAATCCGATCTTCATCTCGACATGGACGTGTTCCCTCTAGCCATTCATTTTGATGGCCTCATTTAGACTATTTAACTACATCGATAAGGTGAACTCTGATTATTTCTCTATACTCACCTTGTATGACATGCCGGTGGAACTTGGCTATTATCAGGATGACGAATTTAGGTTTTACTATAGGCTACCATGGGAAGGCTTATGACTGGGTTTAATAGAACTGTTAAATGACAGTGATGTACGCATGTTTAATAAGATTGCTGAAACTGAGAAATCAATTGATATATATGTTGAGCATAATGATCATAACTGTGATGCATTAGAAAACAGACTTGTCTTTCATCAGCTTTGGCATGAGCAGATTTGGTAGCAAGTTGAGAATGATCCTTTTGAGCAGGTTGAGATTGATCCTTTTGAGCATGTTAAGAAGGAGGTTGAGCATAATGACCCAATTCCAGATATTGATCCAGATGTGTTGAAGCAGGAATTTGATTATCACAACACAGAGGCTGATGATGATTGGTACGAAGATCCATATGAAGGGGAGTATGATCCATTTTATTCACCCCACTGTTCAAATGATGATTGTCATTGGAAGTAGGTAGGTGTGTTAGTAGGTTAAGATCATAGTACTTCAGTCTTTTGGTATGATAAACAATGGTAAGCTGATGTGGTATGTAAACTGATGGCTTGAACTTCATGCTTTTTGTATGTAAAATGTAGTTTGGCTATATTAGTGCACGTGTTGACCCATTTTGTTTAGTGAATATCAGTTGTTGACCCATTTTGTTTAGTGCATATCAGCTGTTAAGTCATTTAGTGTAGTGCATATATGTGCAGTTGACCCATTTAATGTATATGCTGATGACCCATGACCCATTTGTACAGATATGAAGTTTTGAACTTGCACAACTGTAAAATTTGACTTGATCATATATAACTGCATATATATGTGCATATATGTGCAGTTGACACATTTAGTGCATATATATATATATACATATGCATATGCCGATGACCCATGACCCATGACAAATGTGCAGTTGACCCATTTAGTGTGTGTATATATATATATATATATATATCTATATATATAGACATATGCATATGCTGATGACCCATGACCCATTTGAAATTGCTGATGACCTATAATCCATGACAAATGTGCAGTTCACTTGATCCACCCAAATGGGCCATATAGAGGCTGCATATACATAGAAAATGCAACAGTTGACTTCCAAATGGGTTATACAGAGGCTGCTGCATATACACACATAATATGCAACAGTTGACATCCAAATGGGCCAAACAGAGGCTGCATATATGTGTGCAAATATGCAGCAATTGACTTCCAAATGGGTCAGCAATTGAATTGCATATATGGGCTGGACCTGCACAAATGGTAGATAGCATACAGCATGGTAAATATGCACAAATCTACTGCCAACATAAAACAACATAACACAACATACAAAAGTGCCTATACATAGAACATATCCATAATATTCAAAAGTCAACATATCCGAATACAAAAGATTCAAACAAAAGAGTACATAAAGGTCACATTGTCATTCTATAACTACATAAACTACAACAAACCATTAACATAACCTACTAACTAGAAGTTCCATTGTCTTTCTTCCTCTTCTTGTTGCAAGTTCTCTTGCTCTCCTTCCACTGACCATAGCATAACCTAACATCCCTTATTAGCTAATATTTGTGGTCCATGTTTAAGGATTTCACAATCCATGCACCTTCAGATTTGTCCCTTTCAATGTTCAAAACCCAGTCACATCTACCTATTTGGGGACTGATACCCTTACACACCACATGAAAGGTGACATTGTCATTCCAGTCAATCACTAATCTCCTACTGTCAAACACTACATGGTTTTTAACAAGTGTCTTGAAATCATCTTTATATCTAAAGGCTTGACCAAGATAAAAAGGTGGATCTCCAGTTTGATCATCATCAGTCAAACTCTTAGAGTCATCAACATCGGAACTGGAACTGGAAGGTTTATCAGTCATCATAAGAACCTACAACATTATCAGTGCATAAGGTTTATTAGTCATCATAAGGTTTATCAACATCAAAACCTGCAACATTATCAGTGCATAAGATTTTCATCATTGTTAGGGCATATAATGCAGCTGTCAATAATCAACAATGCAGCTATAAATAAGTACATGCATATCCAAACCCTAAATCAGTACATACATACATACCTAAACCTTAAATAATTACATTAATTGAAGCAATACATACATACATACCTAAACCGTAAATCAGAAGAAGAAGAAGAAGATCAATTGCAGAAACGAGTTGTTGTGGAGGGGAAGGAGATGTTGGGTCTTCAATTGGGTCTTGAATTGAAATGATTTGATTTGATATTTAGGGTTTATAGTGAATTGGGGAAAAATTGGATTGAATCTGGGTTATAAAGGAGTCAGGTTATAATTTTATACACGACCCGACGAAAATGCCCCTAACTTAATGAAGAAAAGTCGATTGGGTTAAGTTGTTGGACTGTTTTGGCCTATTTCTTGAAAGTCAAGGTGTGTTCAAGCAATTTTTAAAGATTGAGCTGGAGTAGCAAATTTGGACAAACCACAGGGACGGTTTTGGTAATTTACTCCTTTCGTTTTAAATTAATAATAAAAGTAGGGGCGGTAATTATTGACACGACCCAAAAATCGACCCGAACCCGATGCGGGAAAAAAAGCAGATTTGGTTCAAGTAGCAGGACTTGTTTAAAAAAACGGGTTGGTTTCAGGTCGACTCGTTTTAAAAAAGGGTCGAGTTCAGGTTGACGCATATATAAAATGGGTTAACCCGTTAAGCCATTTAATTATTTCGAAAAAAAATCTATTATATTTTTGTTTTTCTTTTTTCATTTATATTTACATGGTTAGTTATAATTGTTTTATTTGTGGCACACTATATTGTTTATTTGTCAAACTTATATACTCACCATTAAATATTTTATTGATTACCCGTTTACAACCCAACAACCCACTTATAACTCATGAATGTGTATGACTCATTTAAAAATATGGGTCAAACGGGTCGTCTTTGGGTTGAACCGGATTTTATGAGGGTCGGGTTAGGGTTAAAATATTTGACACGAATAATAATATGGGTCGGGTTCAGGTTGAACATTTCAACCCATCAACCCAACACGATTGACACCCCTAAATTAAAGTAAATAAATAAACATAAATTGATATGAAAAACATAAAAGAAAAAAAATATTACTTAATTTAAACATAAAAAAACATAAGTAAACATAACTAAAAAACCAAATCTACTGTCGATCTGATCATTTTCCACATCAATATATTGGGAAATTCACAACCGTCCTAAAAATCGGACTCGATTTGTGTGAGCGCAATGAACTTGTGTTCGGGGATATTGGCGTTTAGTTGTTGCAAGGTTGTTTTTGATAAATTTGATTAGATGGTAATTAAAAAAAATATTACTTTTATCGTTAATAAATAGTCAATTTTAAATGCCCAATCAAGAATCGCCACATCACCCTCCTCACTTGCCCCGTGGCGGTAGAGATCTCTGTCGAGAGTGTCCCACGCTGACCCCGAGATGGTGTGGATGGTATGAAAGAGCTTCACACCTTCACACCATGAAGTCTACTGTATCGGGGTTCCAGAAAAAACACTGGAACAAGCTTACCATCAGCTAGTTCTACCATGTGTTTGGGTTCCAGAAGTGTTGGGTCTTACCTTAAGGACGTGCTAAAGTTCAAAGGCACATGCCCAATCAATATCAGAATCGAATAGAATATTAGCAAGTTTATCATTCAGGAGAACGTACCCGTCACACATTGTTGTCATTGTTGTTCTCATCATTGTTGTTACTGTTGTTGTTGTTAGCATTGAGCTGGGGACAAACCCTTTTGAAATGGGTTTCACTCCCCCACTGGAAACACCCTTTACCAATATTTCGATGACTTTGTTGCCCCTGTTGTTGCTGCTGGTTTCTTGGGAATTGTGCATGACAGTCCTTAGCTGCATGACCAGCTTTTCCACATCGTTTGCACTTTCCGTCCTTGCATGGACCACGATGATGATGGTCGCACCATTCACACTTCGGGTACCTCCCCTTATAAGTACTCTGGTTTTTGTCAGAAGGGGTCTGGTTGTTGTAATCGTCGGTATCTGACCTCTTCCGCTACATCTTCCCACTTCCTCTTGTTTTCCTTAGTGGTAGACGATGTAGACGATGAAGTACCCCGTGGGGGCAAGATTCCTTCTTCCACCTTCTGATTAGCCAACTGGTGGGGTAAGTGGATAACTAATTTACGTTGCCTAGATTTGTTGCAGTGACCAAGCCCTTGATTTGTGGAACCAACCCCTTGATATAGAGAAGGAGACTGTACGTGATGAGATCCATATGACACCGCGAAAGAGGAAGAAGAAGGGATGGAAGGGGGAACCTGAGCAAGACGAGCACAAGGAATGTGAGGATGAAGGCTCTACTATCAAGACAGAGCATGGCGACGATTGGCTCTTACCTTTTTCTTACTTGTCTTTTCTCTTCTTTTCCTTTGTTAACTTAGATAAGACTGAGTTCTTATGATCAACGATAGAGTGGTTGATGCCCTCGCATCTTTCCAAGCTAGTAAAGATCTATTTGGCTAAATCATTCTTTTCCCTTGACTTTCGCATTTGAGCTTTCTTATTCCTTGAACACACCTGCCACAACAACAACCTGCCATCGTATTTTCAAGCCTCTTATTGGTTGTAAACCTCGATAACTCCAATGGAACTGAAGGAGACTGTCTGATTGCTTCGATAGTATAAGTCTTTGCCATGTGCATTTGCCCCAGGCAGGATGGGGTAATGTATGCTACATGCACACTCAATGAGTTACAGATACTTGGATGGAGAACGTAACACCCTGTGATGAAACCTAGAAATTTGTTATATAAAGACGAATGGGTCTGAGATCGACGCCTACACTACCAAGCTACAAGAGTTAGATACTATATGCTCGAATCTAATTAACCAACTTTACCAGCGGATCGAATTTGAAACCAAAAGGGTGGGTCCCTCATATTCGTGGCTTGGCCACTGCAGCTCACCTACCCAAAATCTAACAAATCTTTCATCTGACTCGCAAACTCAATGATGAGACTGTTGAGTATGGTACTTTTCCGGAGCATGGTGCTTCATCTTCTACTTTTGGTGATAGCAAGAGAACGTGGGATACTGTGAGGTATAAGTCCTTCAACAACAACAACCACAACGGTAACAACAACAACGGGGCTCAGGGAAGAGCATTTGTGATTGGCTTTGGGGAAGCCAGGACTGATAACAATGTCCTGACGGGTACGTGCTCCTTGAACGACACCCTTGCTTCTATTTTATATGATACTGGTCCGCACTATAGTTTTGTGTCATCGAAACTTAGTAAACAATTAGGGATGGTTCCTACTCTTCTTGATACCCCGTACTCTATAGAATTGGCTAATGGGAAGCCTGTTGAGGTAACCCATATACATCGCGGCTGTAAGCTCGAATTGGATGGGCAAATGTTTGCCATCAACCTCCTACCTATCACCCTAGGTAGCTTTGACCTCGTAGTTGGCATGGACTGGTTGTCCAAGAAACACGCTGAAATTCTCTGTCAGGAGAAGATTGTTTGTATCCCCCTCCCAAGTAGAGAGCTTTCATCTATCCAGGGTGATCGGGGTGGTGCCATGGTGGGAATCATCTCCTTTTTGAAAGCCCAGAAGTGTATTCGTAAGGGCTGTCCAGCCATTTTGGCTAACATATCTGACACTCGAGCTGAAACTAAAACTAAGATTGAGAACATCCCAGTAGTCCGAGATTTCCCAGATGTTTTTCCAGAGGAATTACCTGGACTTCCACCTGTTCGTCAAATGGAGTTCCAAATTGATCTTGCGCCTGGAGCAGCTCTAGTTGCACGCGCACCATATCGCCTAGCACCAGGCGAACTTCAAGAATTGTCTACCCAACTGCAAGAGCTATTGGATATGGGCTTTATTAGACCTAGTTCTTCTCCATGGGGAGCTCCAGTTCTGTTAGTTAAGAAGAAAGATAGGAGTTTCCACATGTGTATTGATTATCGGGAGTTGAACAATGTGACGGTTAAGAACCGCTACCCTTTACCTCGTATTGATTACTTGTTCGACCAGCTGCAAGGGTCGAGTTTCTATTCTAAGATTGACTTGAGGTCAGGATACCATCAGCTGAGAGTCCGAGAGGAGGATGTGGCAAAGACAACCTTTCGAACTTGTTATGATCATTATGAGTTTTTGGTGATGCCATTTGGGCTAACCAATGCACCGGCTATGTTCATGGATCTAATGAATCGGGTGTGCAAGCCCTATTGTAACACATATATTTTTTTTTTAGTATCGTCTTCTTTCAAAACCGGTCCCATATTTTTTTTAAATACGCAGCGAAAACATTTATAAAGTAATGTGATAAAACAACAATCTTTAAAATTCACATTATATATTTATTTGATAAGTTGAGTAATTTACATGACCAGAACTTATTTAAATAACCCATAACTTATATATCCAAAAGTGGGTTATAGACACATGTTCGATCCTTCAGCATACCGAGGCTCGATTTGACTCCTTTAAACCACGTAACTAAATAAAAGCGTAGGTCCTGCAGACCAAAATGTTCAAGTGTTATCAGTTTAAGCGTGTAAGGGGTAGCTAACCCACTCATTGCAACTAAACAGTATTATTGGGACACCTTCAGTAGTATAATAATTTGCCTCGATAACTAGTGTCTATCAACACTAGTTCTCAATTGTGGTTAGAAGTTCATGCCCATGCTCCCAGCATCGCAAACATGAGGTTGCTGCACAACCTAATAGCGCTATCAACTAATACCCCGCTCGCTCCTAGCGATTAACCCAATAATGTGCAAGGACTTTTCAAGTGATAGAGTGTTTAGTTCACAAAGGACCAATAAGTTTTAAACAGATCAAAGCGCAATCCTCCCCGAGGATTCGTAACGGACTCTCCTAAAGAGTCAATGTTCAAGTAGTCCCAAACCGGACTAGAAAACGTTTACCAATGTTGTCTCACCCTGAGACGCATGCTTTTTGAGAAAAAGTAGTGAAACTCACCTTAGTATGCAAGCAATTAAATCCAAACTTCAAAGTAGGGTGTGCTACCGACTCCCTAGTATATGTGTCACCAAGTAAGTATATGTGTAATACCATTACACCATATAACCCGTTTGTCCAAGACGTTTAAATGTTCAAAAATCTTGTTAGTGACACCTAGTGATTCTACATGCATAAGTAAACCCTACGGACCCGTTGGTGAATATGTTGGTTACCATTAGTTTTACACTTCATATGCATCTCATACAAGTGCCCAATCAAGTACATATCCAATTCATACTACATAGGACTTCAATTAGTCACAGAAACACATAATACACAATCTGCGTTTTTAGGACAGATAGTGCGCCACGAAAACTAATTTATTTAAAATACTTAACCAATGAATTAAAATCCCAAAGTTTTACTGAATATTCTTTGGGATTCATTTGATAACCTCTATTTTTGTTTTGTCTCAAAACCAACACAAAAATTATTAAAATTCGTACAACACAGCTTTGTCCAGAAAATTTCCAAAACAGGTCAGTTTAGTAGAAAAATTCCCAAAAATTGTGTATTCATCCAAACGGGATGAATCCACTTGGAGAAGACAAATTATTCCAATGTTAATCTACTGTAAAAATTTAATAATTTAATTCTTTATAAAACTCTAGTTATGACGGTTTAAAGTTGACTCGGTTTGTTAATCCGAAATTCTGATATGACATTTATTCAAAGAAAATTCCAAAAACTACTCAAACAACATCCAAATCACTCGATTTTACTCACTATGAGAAGCTAATATAGTTATAATACAACCATGCAAAGAAAACATCAAAACCATCATGTTAAAGCCACGTAACAGACACTACAAGTTGACCTAAACATCTTATCCAGATTTTAATCATGCATAAACCCTTATTTAAATGACTCACGTGTGCGTATAATCGATCAACACTAATCAATAATCATTACAAAACATTAATAAGACCTATCAAGATCAGAACCTATCATATTACATGCAAAATCATAAACCCTAACGATCAAAACATCACAAACTTGCGCAACAAGTAATCTATCATATCACTAATCGCCTACCATCATGTTTAACCCGTTAAATCTTCATAAACTTCAAGTTTTAATCTTTATAAAAAGGTATCAGACCTGGACAAACTTATTTATAGGGTTTTTATAACATAATAAGAAGATTAAAGCATAATAGATTAAGGATTATACCACAAGCTCTTCGAAACAATCAACTAAATGCTCTTGATGCTTCCCGATCCATGTTCTTGCGCCTTAGCAGGTGTTTTGCGGTTAATATTTCGTAAAGAGGGCAGTAGGGGCGATTAGGGTTTGAGTTTAGGTGATACAAGAGGCTTAAGGTTGCTTAAATAGATGTTTAAGTCGGTTTGGTGATAACAGACCGCCGCGCGCGGCCGCTCGGTGCCTGTGAGCGGCCGCTCACAAGGCTTCGGCCTGCGTGGGTGGCCTGCTTCATCATCCGACATGTTTCCTTTCACGTTTTTGCTATTTCGGACTGTAAGAAGTGTAACCTCATGTGTTAAGACCCCAATCATCCTAATGGTCCATTTTTAACGATTTTTATTAACGTATTCGGTTTAAGTTCGCATAATCCCATACGGTTTGCACATAGTTTCACAGAGTATCACAGAAGCACGTAATTGCAATCATTCTCAATCAGTTAACTCACAATTATTAAACTTCATTGTTCACCAACGTCCGAGGTTTACTAATCATGTATACAGTCTGGTAATTCCTTGAATTACCACTTCATGCAGTTATTAACCTATAATTGTGCAACGTGTGTCCTATCTACCACTATCACCAACATGTGGATATTTGAGCCGCATTTGATCCCTGCGTTCCCACGTGTATTTTGGTCCTAGATGGGAATTCCATCGCACCTTAACAGTCGGTATGATGCTCTGTCTGAGTTTCTTGACGCCCCGCTCAAGAATCTCCACCGGTTCTTCCATGAACCGTAGCTGATCGTCCACCTGGATATCCTTCAGTGGCACCACCAGTGTTGTATCCGATAAGCATTTTTTTATGTTCGATACGTGGTGTACATCGTGTAGCCCATTAAGTTCATTAGGCAGGCTCAACCTGTAAGTTACTGGACCAATTCTTTCGACAATCGCGAATGGTCCAACGTATCGCGGGTTTGACTCTCCCCGTTTTCCAAAGCGTATCACCCCCTTCCAAGGTGACACCTTCAATAGAACCTTGTCCCCAACCTGGAACTCCAAAGGTTTCCTACGCTTATCAGCGTAGCTTTTCTGTCGATCACGAGCAGCAGCCATCCGGTTTTGGATTTGTATTATCTTCTTGGAAGTTTCATGCACGAGTTCGGGACCTGTTAGCTGGCTATCCCCAACTTCAGTCCAGTAGATGGGAGACCTACACTTGCGTCCATAAAGTGCCTCTAAAGGCGCACACTGTATCGAAGTGTAGTAACTGTTGTTATACGAGAATTCAATCAAAGGCAAGTGCTTATCCCAACTGTTGTCAAAATCCACCGCGCACATTCGTAGCAGATCTTCCAATGTTTGGATGGTTCGTTCACTCTGTCCATCCGTCTGTGGGTGATAGGTTGTGCTCATATCTAAGCGAGTTCCCAAAGCGTTTTGGAGAGTAGTCTAAAAATGAGAAGTGAATCGCGCATCACGATCAGATATAATAGAAGTAGGCACCCCATGCCTAGAGACTACCTCCTTGACGTAGAGATTTGCTAGTTTCTCCAGCGAGTTCGTTTCCTTTATTGCCAAAAAGTGTGCCGATTTGGTTAAATGATCCACGATAACCCAAATCATGTTATGGCCAGTTGGCGTTCTAGGGAGCTTTGTGATGAAATCCATAGGGATTTCTGGTTGCTGGAGTAGGCCTGAAGGTTTCTGATATTCAATCTTAACCTTCGCATAAGTCAAGCACTTACTAACATAAGTGGCTTTATCAGCTTTCATGTCTGGCCACCAGTAAAGAGTTTTAAGATCTTGGTACATCTTGTCCAAACCAGGATGTATCGAATATCGAGATGTGTGGGCTTCATCGAGCACCAGTTGTTTGAGATCCCCAAAGCGTGGTATCCAAACTCGATTTATATAGTATTGAAGACCATCTGTCTTCAGTTCCAAGTGGTTATCAGCACCATATAAAGTTTCAAGCCCGATATTTTCTTATATCAAAGCCTCGACCTAGGCTTCACGTATCTTATCAAGAAGATTAGAATGAATGGTGAGTTGTAAGGCTCGCACCCGTTTAGGTTTCGTTTCCTTGCGACTGAGGACATGAGCTACTACGTTAGCTTTCCCTAGATGATATTTGATGGCACAGTCATAATCATTCAGAAGCTCGACCCATCGACGTTGTCGCATGTTCAGCTCCTTTTGATCGAATATGTGTTAGAGGCTCTTGTGGTCAGTGTAGATCGTACACTTTGTCCTATAGAGATAATGCCTCCAGATCTTTAGAGCAAAAACCACTGCTCCCAGTTCCAAGTCATGGGTGGTGTAATTCTTCTGATGAACCTTTAATTACCGTGAGGCATACGCGATCACCTTATCACGCTGCATCAGTACACGCCCTAACCCTTGGATAGACGCATCAAAGTACACCACGAAGTCCTCTGTACCCTCAGGTAATGATAGTATAGGTGCACTGCAAAGTTTCAACTTTAATAATTGAAAAGCAGATTCTTGGGCATCTCCCCACTTGTAAGTAATACCCTTCTGTGTCAAAACTGTGAGGGGTTGAGCGATCTTAGGGAATCTGATGCAGGATTATCCTCTGATTCGAATTTTAAAAGTTTATTCATGTTTATCGTTTAATTATTAATGTTTATCTCTTTTATGTTAGCATAAGTAGGGTATCTAGGGTTTATTATTTTCAGTTTTTTGATTGAATTTTAAGTGAAAAAGAACTTTGTTCTTGAACATTATGGTTCGTTTTGAGAGTTTGAATAATCATTAAGCTTTTGAGCCATTTGATCGCTTCCCAAACTGCATCAGTTGGTATCAGAGCTTTGGTTTTCAAATGGCTCTGCATGAAAGAAGATGCTTGCTTGATCGTAGATTCACCGACAGAGGCAACGACAGAAGTATGTTCATTTCACGTGCTCGTGGATATCGATTTAGTCGTGACCGTAGATCCGCCGAACGAGGCAACGAGATCGGAAACCGCGATCCACGAGATATCATAAAGATCAAACGGCTCCGACAACGAGTCCGAGATTTTGAAGAGATCAAACGACTCCGTCAAGGGATCAGAGATCTTGAATTACAATCGGGGAGGTGCCGTAAGGAAACTGAATCGGAACCCGTCGTCCGGGACGATGTGAACGAGGAAGAGGAGCATCCTTTCTGCAATCCCCACCTGTGGTTCTTTGAACCGGTTGATCAGGATTGTTTATCCGAAGAAGAACTAAGATTCGATGAAGATGGGATTAAACCCAATGAAGAAGAATGTGTGTTCATGCAAATGGTTCTTAATGGGACTACTATTAAAGAGGACAAACAAACTGAAGCACACGGAGAAGATGAAGCTGGAAAAAGTGTTGCAGATGGTCATTCGGTTGTTACGGATGGTGATCTAGTAGCTATGGACATCACACCCGTTGAGTCTAGAACCATGGGGAAGTTGAAAGATTTTCAGCTAAATAAGGAACTTGATAATTATTCGAATTTTGAAATTAATGTGAATTGTGAGGTTACCAAAATTGCGGATGATAATAAGGAAAATAGTTCGTTCCTTCCAAACATGGGTGTGATTCGGAAATATTACAATATTATGATGGGGCCCAATAAGAAAGAAGATTACATGGACTTAATTTTTGGGTGTATAGCTTCTTTGCATGCAAATAGCTTACGTGGGTCTTCAAGTAATAAATATGGTATAGTAGGTTTAATTGGATTGGTGGAGACTTTTCAGTATTGGCTTACAACTAATAAACATGGTGTGAACAAGTATGGTGGCTCATGCACAGTTTCGATGGTGGAAAAGCAAAAGAAAATGGGTGGACTAATTTTTGAATCCATAGTGAAAGAAATCCGGTCCAACGATCCATTTGATCTAGGCAGCACAAGTCTAAAGTTGGGTGAGACGATCCATAAGGTTGGATTGTTTAGCTGGGTTGTGATAATAGTGCAAAAGGATCATGTTGATGTTCCTTTTGATCCATGTGGCGTTGGTCCGAAGGCAAAACTTGAGGACGAGTTTTTTCAAAGACGGGGAGAATGATGCAGGATTATCCTCTGATTCGAATTTTAAAAGTTTATTCATGTTTATCGTTTAATTATTAATGTTTATCTCTTTTATGTTAGTATAAGTAGGGTATCTAGGGTTTATTGTTTTTCAGTTTTTTGATTGAATTTTAAGTGAAAAAGAACTTTGTTCTTGAACCTTATGCCTGATGCAGTTTCGGAAGCGCATCAAATGGCTCAAGAACAAATAGTTAATCAAAGACTATAAACGAACCATAGGTTCCAAGAACAATGTTCTTTATAATAATCAAAACCAAAAAGTAACTAAAACAATAAACCCTAGGTCCCCTTTTAAAGATGGAGAATAATTGTTTAAATAGGAAACTAAATAAAAGCTAAATATGAAATTCAAAATTTAAATAAAGAAAAGATAATATGGATACTCCTGCATCATACTCCCCTTCTTCGAAAAAACTCGTCCTCGAGTTTTGACTTCGGACCAAAACCACCTGGATCAAAAGGAACAACAACCCGATTCTTATATATCACGACTCGCCTAAACAACTTAACTTCAAGGGCCTTGCCGCTCGGTTCCGAACGTATACCACCTGGGTCAAACGGAGCACTGAGATGTTTCTTGTTACAAGTGTTTTCACACGTAGCATTGTTTAAAATTCCATCATTACTTGTCACGTGAGTTTCCAAATATGTTTCAATTGATGCACCATCCATATGAACTGTCAAATTGATATGGTGGATTCCATTTAAATCATCCTTATCCCATGCAGCTCCTTTAATTATGGCATTCACAATATCATCAGTAATTTGAATATTATTTCCAATTTCAAATTCCAAGATTTCAGGTTCATAATTCAACCAAATCACTTCTTTAGCCAATGAGATGGGACATTCTATCCAAAATTTCTTAATTATTGACCTTCCATCAAGAGCCACCGGAATCACCGAACCGCCATGAATCAATCCCATCTTTATATTATTAGAACATATATTCTTCACACAAATAACAAACATACTAGTTCCATCATCGTCTTTTAGTCGTTCAACCGAACCATCTTCCACATCAACAAAACCATTTTCTACCGCTGTAACACCTTCAACACAACTACTTTTGGAACCTGATTCATCACCCGGTAACTTTCGATCATCACCGGTAATCCAAGAATACCAATCATCATCCCTGTATTCATCAAACACGGGAAGCGAATCATAGATAGTGTCGCCATTGGTAGGATGCTCCTCATCCCCGGATAACTCGTCTCGGAAAAGTTCTTCCGGTTCCGTTTCCTTCCAAGTCGATGATACCTCAAGATCTTGGACTTGTTCATAAAGTCTGTTGATCTTAAGATCCCAGTGGTCGGAATAGACACCATTGCTGCCTCGCGCGGCGACTCTGCAAATAGAAAATCTATTTTTTTCCACCGACACGTGAACCACCAATGTTCTTGTCGATGCCTATGGCGGCGAATCTTTGAACAAGAAAACACTCGTCTTCACGTAGAGCCATTTGAAAACCAAGAGCTCTTATACCACCTGATGCAGTTTCGGAAGCGCATCAAATGGCTCAAGAACAAATAGTTAATCAAAGACTATAAACGAACCATAGGTTCCAAGAACAATGTTCTTTATAATAATCAAAACCAAAAACTAACTAAAACAATAAACCCTAGGTCCCCTTTTATAGATGGAGAATAATTGTTTAAATAGGAAACTAAATAAAAGCTAAATATGAAATTCAAAATTTAAATAAAGAAAAGATAATATGGATGCTCCTGCATCAGAATCCCTCAATGAATCTGCGATGATATACCGCAAGACCAAGAAACTGGCGCACCTCTGTGGGAGTTTTAGGAGCCTCCCACTTTTTAATAGCATCAATCTTGGCGGGATCGACATGTATTCCTGCCTAGTTAACCACATATCCAAGAAATTGGACTTCTCGAATCAAAAAGTCACATTCAGAGAATTTTGCATACAACTGCTCATTTCCCAAAAGTTCCAAGATCAGCTGCAGGTGTTGCTCGTGCTCTTCCCTGCTCTTAGAATAAATCAGTATGTCGTCTATGAACACTATGACGAATTTGTCCAAATAGGGCTTACACACACGGTTCATCAGATCCATGAACACAGCTGGTGCATTGGTTAGCCCAAATGGCATCACCAAAAACTCATAATGTCCATACCGAGTTCGAAAGGCTGCATTCGCCACATACTCCTCTCAGACTCTCAGTTGATGATATCCTGACCTCAAGTCAATCTTAGAATAGAAACTCGACCCTTGTAGCTGGTCGAACAAGTCATCAATACGAGGCAAAGGGTAACGGTTCTTAACCGTCACTTTGTTCAACTCCCGATAATCAATACACATGCGGAACTCCCATCTTTCTTCTTAACAAACAGAATTGGAGCTCCCCATGGCGAAGAACTAGGTCTAATAAAGCCCCTGTCCAATAGCTCTTGGAGTTGGGTAGACAGTTCTTGAAGTTCGCCCGGTGGTAGGCGATATGGTGCGCGTGCAACTGGAGCTGCCCAGGCGCAAGATCGATTTGGAACTCCACTTGACGAATGGGTGGAAGTCCAGGTAATTCCTCTGGGGATACATCTAGGAAATCTTGGACTACTGGGATGTCCTCAATCTTAGCTTCAGTTTCAGTTCGAGTCACAGATATGTTAGCCAAAATGGCTGAACAGCCCTTACGAATACACTTCTGGGCTTTCAAAAAGGAAACTATTCCCACCATGGCACCACCGCAATCACCCTATATAGATAAAAGTTCTCCACTTGGGAGGGGTGCACGAACAATCTTCTCCTGACAGAGAATTTCTGCGTGTTGCTTGGACAACCAGTCCATGCCAACCACGAGATCAAAACTTCCTAGGGTGATAGGTAGAAGGTCGATGGCAAACAATTTTCCATCTAGCTCGAGCTTACATTCACGATGAATATGGGTTACCTCAATAGGCTTCCTGTCGGCTAACTCTATAGAGTACGGGGTATCAAGAAGAGTAGGAACCATCCCTAGTTGTTTGTTAAATTTCGATGACAGAAAACTATAGTCCGCACCAGTATCATATAAAATAAAAGCAAGAGTGTCGTTCAAGGAGCACACACCCGTCACAACATTGTTATCAGTCCTAGCTTCCCCAAAGCCAATCACAAATGCTCTTCCCCGAGCCCTTTTGTTGTTGTTACTGTTGTGGTTGTTGTTGTTGAAGGACTTATGCCTCACACTATCCTACGTTCTCTTGCTATCACCAGAAGTAGAAAATGAAGCACCATGCTTTGGAAAAGTACCACGCTCAACAGCCTCATCAGTGAGTTTGCGAGCCAGTTGAAAGATTTGTTAGATTATGGGTAGGTGAGCTGCAGTGGCCAAGCCACGAATATGAGGGACCCACCCTTTTGGTATGAAATTCGATCCGCTGGCAAAGTTGGTTAATTAGATTCGAGCACGAAGTATCTAACTCCTGTAGCTTGGTATTGTAGACGTTGATCTCAGACCCATCCGTCTTTATATAACAAATTTCTAGGTTTCATCACAAGGTGTTACGTTCTCCATCCAAGTATCTGTAACTCATCGAGTGTGCATCTAGCATACTTTACCCCATCCTTTCTGTGGCAAATGCACATGGCAAAGACTTATACTATCGAAGCAATCAGACGGTCTCCTTCAGTTACGTTAGAGTTATCGAGGTTTACAACAAATAAAAGGCTTGAAAATACGATGGCAGGTTGTTGTGGCATGTACGTTCAAGGTATAAGAAAGTGCAAACGTGGAAGTCAGGGGAAAAGAATGATTTAGCAAAATAGATCTTTACGAGGGCCTCAACCACCCTATTGTTGATCATAAGAACTCAGTCTTATCTAAGTTAACAAAGGGAAAGGAAAGAAAAGATAGGTAAGAAAAGGTAAGAGCCAATCGTCGCCACGCTCTGTCGAGATAGTAGAGCCTTCCTCCTCACTTTCCATGTGCTCGCCTTGCTCAGGTCCCCTTCCATCCCTTCTTCTTCCGCTTTTGTGGTGTCAGTGATATATGGTCCTCATCACGTATAGTCTCCTTCTCCGGTCCTGTGTAAGTCAGTTCAATGGTCAACGACACCATTCGTTCCTCCAATCGTGACTGTCAGTCACTGGTAGGTTTCGTCTTCCTCTGAGATATTGCACTACATCACAGGCCTTACATAACTCCCCAAGAGTGTGTGTAACAAGTCCCGATCTGATGTGTTCCCAAGAATCTACTATATACTCACGAAAAACAGTGACACAAATGTCATGTATCGCTTGCTCGTACAGGGCGTAAATGTGTTAGAGTAAGGATAAAATTCTATATGAGTAACCCAGTCTCGTCTGAGTTCCAAATGGGAGTAAGAAAGGTCAAATAACAAGGAACAGAAACTAATTGTCTCCTTGCTCAGTGAAAAAGGATAAGTCTCAGTATTTGACTTTCTTCGAATTAGATTCGGTTTAATGGTACCACGTCATGCACATCGTGCAGCTTTCCTGTGTACGCGTGCCACAACGCTCGCAAGGGCTTTCTGCCCTGTACAATTGCTGTTTCCTCATCCACGAGATTTGTTAGGATACTACTCCCAGTAATGCGCCACCTGGTGTAACCCTGGGTTCCCACCATTGACGTATTCAGAATTAGGTCTAGAACCAGAAGGTAACATATCTCCCGAAATCATATGTTGTAGATATATGTAGCTAAAAGCTAGTTGTGCACTTAAGTTGTGAGTGTACTTATGCTATGGTGATTATAGTCTAGACTCAACATGCAGTCCTAGTTCACTATAACCAATGGCTCTGATACCAATCTGTCACACCCTCAAATTTCCACTGCGGGGTTTATACCGCGAGGCGCATGACATACCAGGATCCCATAGCCATAAGTTATATGAACGAACTCTAAATGCCCAAACCATTTAGTTTGTTTTCAAAAACCAAGTTTAGTTAAACCGCGGAAGCGTAAACCAAATTTAAACCTTTTTAAACCATGCGCAAAACAACGCGCCCAAATTAAAACCATATGAAAGAAAACGTAAAAGCATGATATATAATTTAAGTGTATGCCCAAGACCACAAATGCAGTGAAGTGTGCAGTGCTTTCTAATCGTGGCACCGGAAGCTAACTACCTGCAAAAGCATGTATATCGTGGGTCAACAGACAATGTTGGTGAGTTCACTAAGTAAAGAAAATGAGTAAGTAAATGCGCTGGTTTCCAAAACCACGTAACCAAGTAAAAGCGTAGGTCCTCCAGACCAAAATGTTCAAGTGTCATCAGTTTAAGAGTGTCAGGGGTAGCTAACCCACTCATTGCAACTAAACAGAATTATTGGGACACCTTCAGTAACAAAATAATTTGCCTCAATAACTAGTGTCTATCAACACTAGTTCTCAAATGTGGTCAGAAGTTCATGCCCGTGCATCAAGCACCTCAGGCATGAGGTTGCTACACAACCTAATAGCGCTATCAACTAATACCCCGTTCGCCTCCAGCGATTAACCCAATACTATGCAAGGACTTTCCAAATGATAGAGTGTTTAGTTCACAAAGGACCAATAAGTTTTAAACTGATCAAAAACCCGATCCACACAAGGAATCGTAAACCCGACACACACAAGGAGTCAAAACCCGACCCACACAAGGAATCAAATCATCTCAAAACCCGAGATATAAAAGTAGCCCCAAACCGGACTAGAAAACGTTTTGTAAGTTGTCTCAAACCCGAGACGCATGCTTTTGAGAGAAAGTAGTGAAACTGACCTTAGTATGCAAGCAAATAAATCCAAACTCCAAAGTAGAGTGTGCCACCGACTCCCTAGTACATGTGTCACTAAGTGAGTATATGTGTAATACCATTACACCATATAACCCGTTTGTCTAATATGTTTAAATGTTCAAAAATCTTGTTAGTGACACCTAGTGATTCTACATGCATAAGTAAACCCTACGGACCCGTTGGTGAATATGTTGGTTATCATTAGTTTTACACTTCATATGCATCTCATATAAGTGCCTATACAAGTACATGTCATATACATACCACATAGGACTCCAATTAGTCACATAAACTCACAATACACAATCTGCGTTTTCAGGACAGATTATGAGCCATCAAAACTAATTTATTAAAAATACTTATCCAGTGAGTTAGTGTTGGATCAGTATTGCTCTTTGTATGAACTTGCTAGTGAACACTTAAGTGTCTAGCAAGTTCTTTAGCAGTTATAGCACAGCGGAATGTTTTAAGTTAAAGCTACACTTATCAACAGGAGTTATTACTCCCCCTGGATGTTTGATAAAACTAAAGACAAGTATTTAATGAGAATCTAAGTATTGAATGAGAATGAATACTTAAACAGATTCTCAGTAAATGAAATGGAAATAACAATGATAAGCTTGGAAGGATTTCTGTATTAAAAATCAATGTCTAAAACAGAGGGATGAACCCATCTATTTATAGACTTTACAAATACATGAACCTTGCCAAAAGCAAGTTCAGAGACAAGTTGCAACAAGTTGCAATCTTGGAACTTGTACAAAAAGTTAAAGTAATACTAAACTAATAAACTACTGAAACATAAGGTGGTGGAAAGATTCTTGAACAAGTGCTGATGACAAACTACTGATGAGTAGTTTGTCTTCAGTAGTTCTTCAGTGAACTGTCTGGTTTGGACTTCAGAACTTCTGATGCATTTCTTCTTCAGTACTTGTAGAATCCTTCTTCAGTACTTTTTTCTTCTTTCTTCAGTAGTTCTATACTTAGAATATTTTTGACAGAAGTGAATTAGACTTAGGTTTCCAAAAGTGGTTTCACCAATCCTCTTTCTCCTAACAGTTAGAATCCCAAAATTTTACCAAATATTCTAAGGGTCTATTGGACAAATCCATATTTTTAGTTTGTGATAAAACCTTGAACAAACATTATGAAAATTCATGGAACACAGCTACGTTCAGAAAATACACACAACAGATCAGTTTAGTAGAAAACTTTCCAAAAATCGTGTATTCATCCAAACGGGATGAATCAACTTAGAGAAGCCAAGTTATTCCAAGGTTAACTTACTGTACAAATTTCATACTTAATTCCTTGTAAAACTCGAGTTATGATTTTTTAAAGTTGACTCAGTTTCTTAATCTGAAAATCTGATATGACCTTTAATCAAAGAAAATTCCAAAAACATATCAAACGACATCCAAATCAGATGATTTTGCCCATTCTAAAAAGTTAAGACCATTTACAATCCAGTCATGCAGAGAATCGATCAAAATCAACAATTTAATGTCGCGTAACAGACCCTACAAATTGACATTCAGATTCTGTCCAGATTCTAATCATGCAATATTATCAATTATATCAAACCCTAGTTGCATATTATCAATCAATAACACCTAATAATCATCACACAACATCAATAAGAGCCACATCTGATCAAAACCCTAATGATACATCATATTCATCATCATTTATAAACCCTAGTAGTCTAAAACATCAAGAACATGCATAATCATGCAACCTATCAATTTCTAATTGCATAAGATTATATTTAACCCATTCAATCTTTATAAGCTTCAAGTTTTAATCTTTATAAAAAGGTTTCAGACCTGGACAAACTTAGTTATAGGTTTTTATAACATATTAAGAAAGATTAAAACACAAGAGATTGAAGGTTATACCGCAAGCCTTTCAAAACAATCAACCGAATGCTCTCCAAGCTTCCCGATCGATGTTCTTGAGCCTTAGCAGGTGTTTAGGGGTTAATATTTCGTAAGTAGGGCAGTGGGGGCGATTAGGGTTTGAGTTTAGGTAATACAAGAGGCTTAAGGTTGCTTAAATAGGTGTTTAAGTCGGTTTGGTGTTAGAAGGTTCCCGCGCGCAGCCGCTCGGACCCTGTGAGCGGCCGCTCACAGGTCTTTGTCCCGCGTGGGTGGCCTGTTTCATCACCCGACGTGTTTTCCTTCGATGTTTTTGCTATTTTGGGCCATAACAAGTGTAACCCCATGTGTTAAGACCCCAACCATCCAAATGGTCCACCTTTAACGATTTTTATTAACACATTCGGTTTAAGTTTCATGTAATCACATACGGTTTGCACATAGTTTCATAGAGTATCACAAAAGCACGTAATTGCAATCAATCTCAATCAATTAATTCACAATTATTTAACTTCATTGTTCACCAACGTCCGAGGTTCACTAATCATGTATACAGTATGGTAATTCCCCAAATTACCACTTCATGCAGTTATTAACCTATAACTGTGCAACGTGTGTCCTATCTAGCTAACCCTAGTTAAGTAGGATGCATTGAATGTAACTAGAGTTTAGTTAAAGTAAGAACCTGAAATTGCGGGGTATCACATGGACCCTTCATGAAAGTTCCATCCAACCCTATAATCTCCCTTTTACAAGCTTTGAAACCCTCCTTCAATGGTCCTAAACATATATAAATTCTTTAAATACTCTAGTATCAGAAGATGGATTTACCTCAGGCTCAGCATCAATTTTCACTGTTGTGTTAGGATTTGTCCTCATCAACTCTAGTGCAAAATCCCTTAACACCCTGTATTGTTTACTGTAATCACCCATAACCAGTCTAACAGCTTCTGCTTTAGCCCTGAAAGCCTTCATTTTAGATACTTGCATCTGATACTTCTTCTGCATTTGGTCTTGTATAGCCTTGACAGGTATGTTAGGATTTGATTCCAGTTGTTGGATAACCTCCTTAGAAAGCCAGTTAGCAGTAAAAGGCCTCACAGACCTGCTTTGAAGGCACCTGTGTTGTGGGTTATATGCCCTAACTTGCCAAGTTGGTTGATTCTCAAGATTAGCAACATACACACACCATGGACATTTACTAGGGTCTTCTTTTGTTTTCCTACCACCATCTTTTTGGCTCTTTGGCTCTTTAACCTGTTTTACACATTCTGCTTTTACAATTTGACTACTTGACCCAGCAGTATCATCAAAAGATGGAACTAGCCCATTGCAGACAGCCCTGACCCTCACTTGATCATTCCTTTGAAACCCAATTTCCCTCCTAGTTTCTATTGCATGCTTCCTTATTAACTTCTTCACTTCACAATTATCCCCAAACTTTTGCCCAACAAAAAACAAACACTTTTGACTCCCTTTTTCTGCATTTTTCCTTAGTCTTCTTATTGCCTTATTCCTAATGTCTTCTAACCCACCACCTTCTTCTGATTCAGAGGTCCCAAAGGAATCATTACTTAAACACTCATCTGCATCATCATTATGATGTGACTGGATATTTGCTTCATGTATGTCACCAAGTATGTTCTTTCCATCAAAGTTTGACATATCAACTTTAACCTTAAACATCTGATTATGAACATCAACTATTTCATTTTCATCAATTTCAACTTCAGGACTTGTGAACTTAGGTACTACTGTTTCATCAACCTTTGCTTTTCCTTTCCTATCTACTTCATCACTAACATCTCCATTAGTTAGCAACTTAGGTTCAAGATTCATAACTTCACTAAAAATGCTTTCAAACACTGCATCTATAACTTGTGATTCTCCTACATCTATGTTATCAGTAGTTTTTTTGACTGGTGTTTTAGTTTTAGGTTTTATCCCTACCATGCTCTGCCCTTCTTCAATATAAACAGTTATTTCCTTATGAGCATCCACATGCCTCAACAAACTTTGTACATCACTATATGTACGTAATGGCTTTAACCCAAAATCTAAATCATGATAAGGAACTACATAATGATAGTGCAGAAGCCTCACATCTTTAAACCCAAGTGATTTTGCAATTTCATTCAACTCTGTTATATTAAAACCCTCCCTGTTAAGCAAATCAACATAATCACATATACCATTATCATAATCCATATCAGGAAACTCAGTAAACCATCCACCGTAATAAAACTTCAAACAAAACAACTCTTCATACAGACCTAAAAAGTAAACATTTTTATAAAAAAAATCGTATTTTTTTTTGAGTTATCATCAAATGAATCTTATTAAAAGAATGATTACCATAAACGTCCTTGTGATACTCGTCTCCATGCTTTCTGATAATCCATGAGGTTAACATGTTTGACCTATCTGATGATCGTATTCGTGGAAGGAAGGAAGACGAAGGGTGCAATCGAACAGGTTATGGGTTTTGAAATGGTGAGGTTTTTTTATTAATATTATGGGTTTAAAGGTGTAGGAGATGAAATGACCATATTACCCTCACGTGCAACTCACATGATGGTCAAGTCAGTTAACTTTAACTTGGTTAATTCCTAATACCCTACATTGAAACAAATTAAAAGTCTAATACCCTAATAAGAAACAATAAAACATTAATACGTTACATTGAAATTTGGGGTAAACCATAAGGACTAACGGCGTAATTTTTTCTAAATAATATTTCCATAACAAACTTTTTTTAAGAAATGACATGAAATATACTGACTGTAGCTAATATTTTAATATTTGTAAACTGAATATTTATATATAACTCAGTAATGTTTTTATAACCATCTGTTTAAATTATTAATATAAATATTATTATTATGTCCAATGTCCTAATAATAACTTTGGTATAGAAATATACTCTAAGTTCAAGTTATACAGTATTTCATGAGTTATTAACGGATGTTGCAAACAACTATGATACATTACAATTTTCAACTAAAGGATGATTTAAACAGACTTTAAAAACAGACTTTCCAAACTTAACTTGTAATCAATATCTAACAAAATACCTATAAATAAATTTAGAACAGTCTTTTCAAATTCATAATTACAAACAGTCGGCACAGCTCTAAAAGTCATTGATGAGCACTGTACAAACGAAAGATCTAGATGGAAATATAACTTTAACTTAAAGATTATTATTTTATATTAATTAAACAATTAAAACTATTGTTCTCACATATGAATTGAAGTCTTTTATTGTTCCTATGTACTTAAAAAATTAACATATACTTTATATCAATAAAACTTCTACTAAAATATCACCATCTATAAAACGGGAAATTATAGTTTTTATAGATACCTATGACATAAATGTTTAAGAAATGACAGAAATATAGTCACTGTAAGTAATATTTTAATATATGTAAACTGAATATTTACATATAACTCACTTAAGTTATTATAACCATCAGTTTAAATTATTAATATGAATATTATCATTATGTTCAATGTCCTAATAATAACTTTAATATAGAAACCTATTCTAAGTTCAAGTTATATAATATTTCATGAGTAGTCAAAAGGATGTTAACAAACAACTGTGATAAAATTACACTTTTCAACTAAAGAATGATGTCACCAGAATTTTAAAACAGACTTTGAAATAGTTAACTTGTAATCAATATCTAACAAAACAACTATAAATTTAAATTAGACCACTCTTTTCAAATTCATAATTACAAACAGTCTTCACAGCCCTAAATGTCTTTGATGACCACTGTACAAACGAAGGATCTAAATGGAAACATACAAAATCATTAAAATATTATTATTTTATATTAATAAAAAAATTAAAACAATTGTTCTTACAAATAATTTGAACTCTTTTATTGTTCCTATAACTTAAAAAAATGAACATATATTTTATATCAATAAAAATTATACAAAAATATCATCATCTATAAAAGGTGTAATTATAGTTTTTATTGACGACTTATTATAAATAATATTTCCATAACAAACTTTTTTAAGAAATGACATGAAATATACTAACTATAGCTAATATTTTAATAGATGTAAACTGAATATTTATATATAACTCAGTAATGTTATTTTAACCATCTGTTTAAATTATTGATATAATTATTATTATTATTATTATTATTATTATTATTATTATTATTATTATGTTCAATGTCCTAATAATAGCATTGGTATAGAAATCTACTCTAAGTTCAAGTTATACAGTATTTCATGAGTTGTCAACGGATGTTGCAAACAACTATGTACATTACAATTTTCAACTAAATGATGATTTAAACAGAGTTTAAAAACAGACTTTCCCAACTTAACTTGTAATCAATATCTAGGAAAATACCTATAAATTTAAATTAGATCAGTCTTTTTAAATTTATAATTACAACCGGTCGGCACAGCCCTAAATGTCTTTGATGAGCAGTGTACAAACGATGGATCTAGATGGAAATATACCTTAAATTTAAAGATTATTATTTTATATTAATAAAAGAATTAAAACTATTGTTCTTACAAATAATTTGAACTCTTTTATTGTTCCTATATCTATAAAAAATGAGCATATATTATATATCAGTAAAAATTATACAAAAATATCATCATCTATAAAAGGTGTATGTGACAACCGGGAAACAATTTTCTTTTTATCGCTTCGTTCTCTGTAACTTCGGGAAATTTTCGGGACGAAAATTCTTTCAACTGGGGGATGATGTGACACCCGAAATATTCAGGTTAATACTTTTCATACTTCACATACACACGTTTCATACTTTACATACATACATTTCATACTTTGCATACATACTAGTCTACCTCAACGAAAACATTAAAAACAACTACTTAGTATCGTACTTGACCGGGTCGGTTGAGTCGTTCGATGATTCGGGAATCATCGAGAGTCGTTACAATGGTCCGATGGATCATTGGGTGTCGGTCCATAACCATGTGTATAAGGATTGGCGATTTGTAGAATCGCCGGGCTTGACGCACACACGTAAATCTCGAGTCCCGGGAATTAGTGAACGGATGGGAACGTGTTAGTTATCATACATTATGTGCTTACAATCATTATATGACTTTCCGTTATGTGAATACGTGTTTATATGTGTTAAAATAGTGATTTCGCGTAATTGCATGACATTATAGGTGATTACGTGTAATTGCATGACATTATAGGTGATTACGCGTAATTGCCAATAGGTATAGGCAATTAGAGCCTAATCGCCAATAGGTATAGGTGATTACAGCCTACTCGCTAGTAGGTATAGGCGATTACAGCCTACTCGCTAGTTGGTATAGGCGATTACGAATTCTAATCGCCTATACTGCACTGTAATCGCCTGACGCGTACTAAACGACTAAAAATGCCTATAAATACCCCCTCCCCCCTTATGTTCTAAAACATCATTTGTGAAACCCTAATACACCCCAAAGCCACCCCACACCCTATTCAACCTCTACAACAGGTTTTTGATCAAGAAATCACATTTCCAAGCTTTACATCTCATAATCTGACAATTTCAAGGTGTGTTCTTCATCCTAAACCTTTTTAATGATATTGTTTTGATCCCTAAAGGTCCAGACCTAATTTCTAAACATTTGTGTCTTTGAAAACTCATTAAAATCAGTTTCTAAACAAACCCAAACCTCTATGTTTGTTATATGTGATGTATTCATGCAAGATAGGATTTTTATCGTTTAAACATGGTTGTTCTTGTATTATTATTATGTTTCTAATCTAAATAAGTTCGTATGATGTTAACCTAGGTGTTTGAAGGTCCATAGATGTGTAATATTGATATTAGGCGTTTTGACCCGTTTGAATGATTATGAAGGATTGATGATGATATGTTGTGTTTTGTTAATTGTTTAAGGTTAGCGTTTACTCTAGGATGATGCTAAAACAGTAGGATGATGTCGGACAATGTCGTTATGTGATGAAATCTGGATATTTGCTCTTTAGGGTAAGTTTTGCATGTTGATGTGATGTTTACATGCTAGTTAGGCTATTTTGGGAAAACACTTGCATTCAGGACGGTTAGGATGATGATAAATTGGGGGTTTTTGCTTGAAATAGTTGGATTAATGTTTTTGGGTTTGATATTCGCCTGTATTAAGGGCGATTGGCCCCCAATCGCATGAACTATAGGCGATTGGGAGCCCAATCGCCAGTATGTCTGGAAAATACAATCCTAATCGCCAGTTTGACCTTCCTAATCACCAGTTGACTTTTCCTAATTGCATGTTTGATTCTTAATCGCGTGTACTGCTGCTATATGTATATTTTAACATCCCAAAACATGGATTGACACCTAGGAACATGTTAGGAACCCCGTGACATGTCCAATGTCTTAGTAACACGTGTTCGGACTCGTTTGTGCATTAATTGAGTGTTACGCTAGACTTAGTGAATTTTCGTGCATGCTAAGTGTTTAATTGCATATGTTGCATGATATCTTGCTTTCGGCTAACATGTGGGATGTCGGGTCACCAATGGGATGTCGAGTCTTGTCTGGTGTGGTCGGTTAAACGTTTAAACATTATTTCAAATGTACACGGTTATGGTCTGGACTGTTGGGGACTAATCAACTGTAACAACCGGCAAAATTAAGGTAATTCCGTACTAATTAATTAAACGCGATTAACGTAATTAACCGTAATTATGTGCTGAATATTTAATTGAGGCCTTAGAAAGATAGGAATTCCCAAATAATGCATAGGAATGCATAAGTTTAATAGCAAAGCATGATGGGATCGTGCGCAGACAAAACTATCCGGTATGGACACTGGCGATTACCCGGTAAAAACTTAAATAAGCGAAACGAACACCGGACACCCGGAATATAAAATAAATAATATTTTCACAAAATATTATGAGTTTTGGAAACCCAAAGCCATACGTGAAAGCTTATTGCACAAATCTCCCGGTAACGAATAAAGTGCGCGTACCGCACCCGATACGCGCGAAACACGTAAATTCACCCGACAAAAGCCGAAATAAATTATCAGTAATTTAACTGGGCAAAATTTTATGAATATTAACGGTATTTTAATATTGAGGTAAACCGCGACTAAAATTCGAGAAATACCCGGGCGGTACCCGAAAGGAACTAACTTAAACATAATATGGAGAGATAATTAGCAAGATGGACCCCACCAAGACACCCCTTGGGGCCGGCCTATGGCCCACCAAGGTAAGGTTACTTGTGTTATCTCAAGATAATCATTAGTGTGATATTAATCATGATCTTGCATGTAAAAGGATTGGACAATAAGATTAACCAAATCATTCTTCCTCTCTCTCTCTTAAACTCGGCCAAACACCCTCTTATAACATCACTAGAGATTTTTTTTTGATCTTTCATAATCCTTCCATAATCTTCCAATATCCAAGACAAGATACTTACAATCTTTACAAGATTTGGAAGAACACTATAAGCACACTTGAAGAGCATTTGAAGAAATCACAAAAACTCTTCTTCCTTTTCTTCTTGTGGCCGTGAACTTCCACCACCCCACCAACACCTCTCTTTCAATTTTCACAACTTCAAATCATCTCTAGTTCATTCTAAATCAAACCCCTTCTTGTGTGTTCAAGAGCTTGGAGCATAACCCACTTGGAAGAACACATTAAACCTCACCCAAAATCCAAGATTTTGTCTTCCCTAGCCTTGAGCTAGTAGTAAGTCTTGCATTGTTTTATTATTTGAAATATTCATATTTTGTGCTATGAAAGCAAGTTGTACAATGTGGGTAATAAAAATGAGTTTTATAGAAGTAATGGGTTTTATTAAAAATGAAAATGGAAGAATAATAATATGATGAAATCTTAGATTATTATTAATAAAAGTGGTATTTTGAAGAAAATATAATAATAAGAACATGTTTGCAAGTTGGAAGATGAGAAGAACTAGATTTTGGAAAATGACTTGAACATGATGAAAAGTGGTTTTAATCATCATAAGATGACTAGCTAATGTCAAAAAGTTGTTAAAAAGAATTATAAAATCATAGATGAAAAAGTTTCATCTTCAAAGTCCACTCACTTGGATGAGTGAAAATTTGATGTTTTGGATTAAAATATGAAATAAGCATATTATTGACATCTAGGATGGATTAGAAGACCATTAAAAATAAAAAGAAGTAAAAACAACTAAACATGATGAAAATGGTTCTTCAAAGTCCACTAAAGTGGAAGAAAAATATTAACTTTGAAAGATTGAGTGAAAAATGCTACAAGTATAAGTTAAAGGACTAATATGGCAACTTTGGAAGTCGATGGACTAAAATAAATATTTTAGAAAACTATTAGTCCAAAAACACAATAATGAGAAGATTGGAGTCAAAAGTGTAAGTAATAATTTACAAGGTAAATTTGGTATATAATAGTAGCATACTTGGGTATTTTAAGTAAAAAGTATATTTTTATAAAATGGACGTTTTATAAAAATAAATGGAGTAACGCAAGTATTTTATAAAGTAAGATTGTATAAAATAAAGACTTGGGAAGACTTGTACAAAAATGGGATACTTTTATATAAATGGGAATATAAAAGTATCGGAAACATTTTTGGTAACAAGTTGGATAAGTCGGGCTAAAACATACAAAGTATATTTTTCCAAGAAATAAACGTTCGGAATCAGAAGTAGGAACAATACTTCCATGAGAACGCGCAACGGAAATAAATATGAAAAACGCTAACTAATTTAGTTACACGAACCAACGTAAACGGACTTATGAGGAAAAGACCATTACGTCGAGATAAAAATATACATATATATTTTAAGGAAATAAAATATATATAACAAGGGTAGAACGTGCGTAACACTTTCCTAAGTGTAGAAAGAATATTCGTGGAGAAAGAGAAGCATAACGTAACAAATTAAAAACGCTAAAACGACACGTGAACTTAACAAGCAGTATCCACGCGATGATATATGTACATGTACTCGTTCCCGACGGAATTCTAGTACCTCTATTTAAATGGGAAAATAGATGTGCGAGAAGGAAAACTGAGACGAGTAGGTGAGATATATCTACGAACGCGTGAATACCGACAAGATCCTAGTACATCTATTTAAATGGGAGAATAAATGTACGGCGTGGTAAGTCTAGTCGGGCGTTAAGATTATGTTACCGAACGACGAGGACTTAGCATATTTATTTGAATGGGAAAATAAATATGTGGCAAAGTAAGTCGGGTCGGATAATAAGAAAACACTTTATATCGAGCGAAACGATCCTAAGTATAATTATTTAAATGGGAAAATAATTATACGTTGGGTAGAGTCGTGTCGAGTATAATGTTGTACAAGTCATAAAGAATATTAATAAGAATAATATATGACTTGTAAGGAAAGGGTAATCCATCGCCATCGAACCTAGGATACGAAACTATTAAACGGGAATTGGGATAAGGACGTGGTCGGGAAGTTGGGTGTACAACTTGCCAAGGCACATACACCATAGGTGTAAGTGACTTATACGCCTAGAACCTTTGTAGGTACGGGATCACAAACTTTACTATTTTCTTTGAGCCGAGCACAGTTACAGGTGAGTCTCACGGCCCCATTTCTAAACTATTTAACGTTTTTACGGGGGAAAGATATGTTGGGATTGTATGACGGGTTGGATACTTGAGTAAAGATCGCCACTCGGGGTTGAGACCTCCCCACTATAATCATTAATTCAGGAATGAGAAACCAAAGGAATATTTGGATAGTACTATTGGTGCCTGACAAGGCCCATCCCTAATCGATAGCGTCGATTATGCATCGGCGTATGCCTGGGGTGCACTTATTCTGAAATAAAGTCATAGGAATACCGAGTAACGACTTTGGGCGGGGGCATTATTAATTGTCTTGGTTTGGTTATAGGCTCAAGTAAATTGTAGGACTTTGCAACTCCTATAAATGTCATAACAAGGATATTCCCACTTTATAAAGACTTATTAAATTAAAACCTGTGAACTCACCAATATTTATATATTGACGATTTTCAAACATATCTTTCAGGTAATTGATTGATGGAAGATAGCATGGCGAGCAGGGTCGGGGATGTCTCCAAGTTGGGCGTTGGGAATGTCGTAAAAGGATCTCAACTCTTTATTCCATAGACTTAGGGATAAGGGGGGGGGGGGGCCTCCTTATCAATTTCAAAAACAATTTATAATTATGTATGGATAATTTGACATGATTATTAGCATTGAATAAATGCCCGTTTTTCTAATTACTATTGTGGTTTGCATTAATTTTGGCTTAATACTTTTGAACCGTCGCGCCACGTGTTTCCGCCTTAGACGTGGTGTGACAGAAAGTGGTATCAGAGCCAAGGTTATAGCGAATTAGCATTTTAAAAATCTAAACTATAACCGGATTTGGTTCAAAATCTTTCAAATAAATGCGAAACGCAATAAAATAAATTTTTCCAACGACCATTTGGGTATATGGAGATTCCGACCAAGCTAGCCATGGTAAGTATACGTATTATTCTGTGTTAGGAGGTTAGGAAGAGTACCTTAGATATGTGCCTTAACTACCTAACGAATAATACTTAAATATTAGTACGGTTCTTTTGCCAGGATGTCAAACGCAGGGAGCGTAGCACCGAACTACGACAGTAGCCTTCAGATCATCCCAGCACCGCCAGCGGAGCCGATCGAGGTGGTGATACTCAATCCCGAGGACGACGAGATGGAGGTTGATGCCGCCATGGAGGGCGCCGACGGAGATAGCTCCGACGAGACAGACCCGAGCGAGGACCCAGCGTGGGCCCCCGCTGGAGACGACATGGCCGCCGTGGCCGACCTACCGATGGCCGAGGCTGACATGCCTCTAGTGCCATTCCAGGCAGCACCACTGCCAGCACTTCCCATCCGAGCCGTCAGGGACTTCCCTGTAGGCTGCGCAGGTCCTTCAAGACCTATCCCTACACAGTCGGAGACTGTTGAGTCTCCATACGACCGACGCGCACCTGTCGATCGTGAGCCCTTACCTACCCCACCTATCCCCGTTCCCTCTGGCATGAGACTCGTGCCTGTCTGCCGAGGACACAACGGGTGGATATCCGATGACTCTGACGATGAGTCAACTGCGTCAGTGGAGCACATTGTTGTGCCGATCCCACCAGCAGGCCAGGAGGAGCACGTCGCTCCGATGATAGGGCATGCTACCACTACCCCAGCCACCTTACCTACCATGCCCGAGCCCATACCACAGGATGGGCCAGCTTCTGCTGGGCACATCCTTGAGGGCAGCTCAGCCCGCAGTTCTGAGTTGCACCGAGCAGGACTGGCAGCTCACGCCACTGCTAGCCCTCCCACCCCTACCACTGTGATATCCGCTCCAGAGTGGGTCGCTGTCACCCAGCCTCTCATGGTCCCACTCGCCGAGCTTATAGTCCCCACACCCATATCCATGACACTACCCATCACCACTTTTCCCACACTACCACCCCTACCCGAGATGCTCCCTACACCACCACCTGCACCATTCACTATGGATGCAGGAGCCCCATTTTTGATACCCCCATTTGCACCGTATACTCTAGGTGCGGGAGACCCATACCAGGTACCACCCTACTGCTTCACCGGATTACCGGGCTTTGCCCCACCCTTCACACCACTACCCATACCCGATATCGTCGGCCCGTCCCAGCCGACGTACACTGACATCCCCGGGCCGTCGCAGCCCCACGGGATGGCCCCACTGTCAGGACCCGCATGGTCCACGGTGATCTCACTGGAGAGAGATTTCCAGACCCTCACCGACACGGTGCAGCGCACCGTGAGTCAGATGGAGCAGCAGGCCAAGCTCATGTGGGCCAGGATCATTGATGCCAGGGATGCACTGGCACATTATGCTGAGGAGCTGCTGAGCATGGATGCTCATTGTGGCCTTACGGGCGACGCACACTTTGCGCATCGCCAATTCTTGTACGATCGCATTATGGCGATCAGTATGACCATTAGCATGTGCGCACCTCAGTACCAGTACCAGCACCCGCCGCCGCCACCGCCACAGTAGCGATACATCAGGGACGCTTGGGAGATCACTCACGGACATAGTAGTAGTAGTAGTAGTATGATAGCACAGCATGGGTTATAGCGCCCATCTGCATTTTTGCCTAGCCGAGCGGGATTGTGCCGGCATATGACATTATATTTCTAGTGTATTTCAAAGAGCAATGTATGAGGAATGTATCCTCGGTTTTTGTTATCATGAACAAATCATTGTACTTGGTATTGAAATTAATGAAAATTTTGTTATGGTAAAATATGTGTTGTGATTGTCTACGATTATTATTACTTGTTCTGTTTATATTGTGATTGCGTGATGTTGTTATGGTGATTATTGTGTTCATATGCTGTGTGGTTGTTTATACTATATATGTGATGATATTGTATGAATGATTGTCGGAAATTAACCTTTGATATTGATTATTGAAGAAACATGGCACCAGCCACAAGAAGCAACAGTGGGAATGAAAGACTGCCCACGACACCCGAGGAGCTTGAAACCCTAGTTTCGGGACGTATCGCCCAAGCTCTCGCAGAACACAATGCCACGCGCACCGAAAGGTCGCGAGACCGAACCGGGAGCGACAGACGCGAAACCTCCCCTACTGGTAAGAAGACGTCGGGTATATACAACAGGAGTCTTCGTGAAACTCCTACCTTATAATTAATATTGCTTCATTATTGCAGAAACGGCCTCACGAGAACGTGGCTGCACGTTTAAAGCTTTCCTGGACTGCAAACCACTCAACTTCAGCGGCACTGAAGGTTCTGTCGGACTAGTCAAGTGGTTCGAGAAGACCGAAGCCGTGATTCGTATTAGCAGCTGTACCCCACGACAGGCTGTCATGTATGCCACCAACCTGTTTCTGGACCAAGTTCTGACCTGGTGGAACAACCAAGTGCAGACACTGGGAGATGATGCTGCTTACTCCTTATCATGGTTGGAGTTGAAAGAACTAATGATCGCCGAGTACTGCCCGGCAAGTGAAGTGCAGAAGCTAGAGACTGAGTTCTGGAACCTCACCATGGTTGGACCGGACGTAGCTGGTTACACGTCCAGATTCCATGATCTCTCCCGGTTAGTGCCTCGCCTGGTCACCCCGGAAAGCAAAAAGGTGGAAAGATACCTCTTCGGACTGGCACCACAGATACGCGGCATGGTCACTGCTTCCAAGCCTACAACCATGCGCGAAGCTATCGACCTCGCCTTAAGCCTCACTGAAGACGCCATCCGAATGGGCACTCTAATCCGGAAAGTGTCAGGGTTGAAGCTTACTGAGTCCAGCAGTGTTGAGGGTAAGAATCTGGGTACAAGTTCAGTCGTCGGGTCAAGTGAACAGGGAAATAGGCCAAGGTTTGGGAAGCGTAAGCGCGATGAAAGGAAAAAGGATGGATCATCAGGTTCAGGGAAGAAAGGAAAAGGGTATGTGGCCACTGGACGTGGAAATAATGGGAAGCAAGGTTATCAGGGCAGGAACGAAGTGATCTGCGGTAAGTGCCGTCGTTCGGGGCACAAGACAGAAGATTGCAGATCAGGAGTGCCAAAGAACAGTGGAGCGAGGCCCTGTTTCTCATGTGGATCGCTCGATCATTGGAAGAGGGACTGCCCCAAACTTAACAACCAAGCCCGTGGGCGAGCGTTCGTGATTGGTGCCGGTGACGCACGGCAAGACCCTAATGTGGTCACTGGTACGTTCCCTCTAAATGGTCATTATGCTTCAGTATTGTTTGATACTGGCGCTGATTTTAGCTTCGTATCTGTCGAATTTAAAAGATTACTTGGTTTAAAGACTAGTAAGCTAGACACACCATACTCTATCGAACTAGCTAACGGTAAAACTATAGAAACTCGAGAGGTAGCGAAGGATTGTAAGTTGGATCTCTGCGGTCACGAGTTTGACATTGATCTATTGCCAGTCGTACTGGGTAGCTTTGACATAGTCGTTGGCATGGATTGGCTATCCGCACACCGCGCCATCGTCGTGTGCAATGACAAAGTAATTCAAGTTCCCCTCGCGAGCGGTGAAACCCTATCAATCCAAGGGGAAAGGCGTGGAACGCCATTGAGAATTATTACCAGCATGAAAGCCAGGAAGTGCCTAAGGAAAGGTCTCGTCGCATTCTTGGCGCATGTGGTAGACAAGAAGGCTGACGAGCGAAAGCTAGAAGACATTCCGATAGCCAGAGACTTTCCAGATGTGTTCCCAGAAGATTTGCCGGGATTGCCACCACCCCGACAAGTTGAGTTTCGCATCGACCTTGTTCCAGGAGCAGCACCGGTAGCGCGATCGCCATATCGCCTAGCTCCTTCTGAGATGCAGGAACTGTCTGAACAACTGCAAGAGTTGTTGGACAAAGGTTTCATAAGACCAAGCTTCTCACCCTGGGGAGCTCCCGTCTTATTCGTGAAAAAGAAGGACGACACTTTTCGAATGTGCATCGACTATCGAGAACTGAACAAGCTAACTATTAAAAATCGCTATCCTCTTCCCAGGATCGACGATTTGTTTGATCAACTGCAAGGATCCAGTTTCTACTCCAAGATCGATCTAAGGTCCGGTTATCATCAATTGCGTATTCAAGAAGAAGACGTGCCAAAAACAGCATTCAGGACTCGTTATGGGCACTATGAGTTTCTGGTTATGCCATTCGGGTTAACTAACGCACCAGCTGTTTTCATGGACTTAATGAACCGAGTGTGTAAGCCATACCTGGACAAATTCGTCATTGTCTTCATTGATGACATCTTGATCTACTCGCGCACTAAGGAGGAACACGAGGATCATCTTCGATTAATTCTCGAGGTACTTCGTAAAGAGAAACTCTATGCTAAGTTTTCAAAATGTGATTTTTGGATTCGAGAGGTTCACTTTTTAGGCCACGTGGTGAATGAAAAGGGTATACATGTCGATCCCGCCAAGATCGAAGCAATCAAGAATTGGGACGCCCCTAGAACGCCTACTGAAGTACGACAATTTCTTGGCCTTGCGGGTTACTACAGAAGGTTCATCGAGAACTTTTCTAAAATAGCACAGTCTCTAACCATGCTAACCCAAAAGGATAAGAAGTTTGAATGGACGGAAAAGCAGGAAGCAGCGTTTCAGTTGCTGAAGGATAAGTTATGTGGCGCACCAATACTATCACTCCCCGATGGTACGGAAGACTTCGTAGTTTACTGTGACGCCTCTCATCAGGGATTGGGTTGTGTATTGATGCAGCGAGAGAAGGTCATAGCCTATGCTTCCAGACAGCTAAAGCTTCACGAGAAGAATTACACCACACATGATCTGGAATTAGGAGCCGTGGTATTCGCACTCAAGATATGGAGACACTATCTGTACGGAACCAAGTGTACGATCTTCACTGATCATAAAAGTCTGCAGCACATCTTTGACCAGAAGGAATTGAACATGCGACAACGGCGATGGGTCGAATTATTGAACGATTACGATTGTGAGATAAAGTACCATCCCGGGAAGGCAAACGTCGTGGCCGACGCCTTGAGTCGCAAGGTACGGGTTAAGCCACTGCGTGTCCGAGCTTTGGGTCTAACCATCCACACGAACCTGACTGACCGAATTCGTGAAGCTCAAACTAACGCTCTTAAACCCGAGAATGTCAATGGTGAAAGATTGCGGAAGATGGTTGATTCACTGGAGTCAAAAGCGGATCAAGCTCTGTATTTCATGAATAGAATTTGGGTACCAGTGTACGGTGGATTGCGTGAACTGGTATTAGCCGAAGCCCATAGTTCGCGATATTCGGTTCACCCTGGAGCAGACAAGATGTTCCATGATTTGAAGGAATTTTACTGGTGGCCAAATTTCAAGAGAGATATAGCGGCGTATGTTGCGCGATGTTTGACTTGCGCGAAGGTCAAGGCCGAGCATCAGAGACCATCCGGTTTGCTCCAGCAACCGGAAATACCGGAATGGAAATGGGAAAGGATCACTATGGACTTCATTACCAAATTGCCGAGGACAACAAGCGGCCATGATATGATCTGGGTAATCGTTGATCGATTGACAAAATCTGCACACTTCCTCCCCATTCGCGAAACGGATAAGTTGGAGAAACTGACCCGTTTGTACATTAAGGAAGTTGTGTCAAAGCACGGTGTACCTATTTCTATCATCTCCGATCGAGATAGTCGTTTCACCTCAAGATTTTGGGAAAGTCTGAATGAAGCCCTCGGTACTCGCCTTGAAATGAGTACCGCATATCATCCCCAAACCGATGGTCAGAGTGAACGGACCATCCAGACCCTGGAGGATATGATACGGGCATGCGCAATCGATTTCAGCGGAAATTGGGATACTCACTTGCCACTGGTAGAGTTTTCGTATAACAACAGCTACCACACGAGCATTCAAGCTGCACCCTTTGAAGCTCTATATGGACGCAAGTGCAGATCGCCTCTATGTTGGGCCGAAGTTGGCGAAAAGAAACTTACCGGGCCCGAAATTGTTCAAGAAACGACGGATAAGGTCTTTCTGATTAGAGAACGTCTCAAAGCGGCACGTGACCGACAGAAAAGCTACGCAGGCATGAGGAGGAAGCCTTTGGAATTTCAAGTCGGAGACAGGGTCCTACTAAAGGTGTCACCTTGGAAAGGTGTCGCGCGCTTCGGGAAGCGCGGAAAACTGAACCCACGATATGTTGGACCATTCGAAATCCTGTCCAGAGTAGGCCCCGTAGCATACAAGCTCAAGTTACCACAAGAACTTAACGGTGTACACGACACGTTCCACGTGTCGAACTTGAAAAAGTGCTTATCCGACGAAACCCTCATCATCCCCGCAGACGAAATCCACATCGAAGACAAGTTACACTTCGTCGAAGAGCCAATCGAAGTAACCGATTGGAAGGTCCAAAAGCTAAGACGCAGTAAGATCAGATTGGTCAAAGTGCGTTGGAATGCCAAGCGTGGACCGGAGTTCACGTGGGAAAGGCTGGACCGGATGAAGCAAAAGTATCCCGCCCTATTCGAGAAGACCCCTATACCGGAGAGCTCGAAGTGAATTCCGGGACGGAATTCTCTTAACGGGGGGAGAATGTAACAACCGGCAAAATTAAGGTAATTCCGTACTAATTAATTAAACGCGATTAACGTAATTAACCGTAATTATGTGCTGAATATTTAATTGAGGCCTTAGAAAGATAGGAATTCCCAAATAATGCATAGGAATGCATAAGTTTAATAGCAAAGCATGATGGGATCGTGCGCAGACAAAACTATCCGGTATGGACACTGGCGATTACCCGGTAAAAACTTAAATAAGCAAAACGAACACCGGACACCCGGAATATAAAATAAATAATATTTTCACAAAATATTATGAGTTTTGGAAACGCAAAGCCATACGTGAAAGCTTATTGCACAAATCTCCCGGTAACGAATAAAGTGCGCGTACCGCACCCGATACGCGCGAAACACGTAAATTCACCCGACAAAAGCCGAAATAAATTATCAGTAATTTAACTGGGCAAAATTTTATGAATATTAACGTTATTTTAATATTGAGGTAAACCGCGACTAAAATTCGAGAAATACCCGGGCGGTACCCGAAAGGAACTAACTTAAACATAATATGGAGAGATAATTAGCAAGATGGACCCCACCAAGACACCCCTTGGGGCCGGCCTATGGCCCACCAAGGTAAGGTTACTTGTGTTATCTCAAGATAATCATTAGTGTGATATTAATCATGATCTTGCATGTAAAAGGATTGGACAATAAGATTAACCAAATCATTCTTCCTCTCTCTCTCTTAAACTCGGCCAAACACCCTCTTATAACATCACTAGAGATTTTTTTTTGATCTTTCATAATCCTTCCATAATCTTCCAATATCCAAGACAAGATACTTACAATCTTTGCAAGATTTGGAAGAACACTATAAGCACACTTGAAGAGCATTTGAAGAAATCACAAAAACTCTTCTTCCTTTTCTTCTTGTGGCCGTGAACTTCCACCACCCCACCAACACCTCTCTTTCAATTTTCACAACTTCAAATCATCTCTAGTTCATTCTAAATCAAACCCCTTCTTGTGTGTTCAAGAGCTTGGAGCATAACCCACTTGGAAGAACACATTAAACCTCACCCAAAATCCAAGATTTTGTCTTCCCTAGCCTTGAGCTAGTAGTAAGTCTTGCATTGTTTTATTATTTGAAATATTCATATTTTGTGCTATGAAAGCAAGTTGTACAATGTGGGTAATAAAAATGAGTTTTATAGAAGTAATGGGTTTTATTAAAAATGAAAATGGAAGAACAATAATATGATGAAATCTTAGATTATTATTAATAAAAGTGGTATTTTGAAGAAAATATAATAATAAGAACATGTTTGCAAGTTGGAAGATGAGAAGAACTAGATTTTGGAAAAGGACTTGAACATGATGAAAAGTGGTTTTAATCATCATAAGATGACTAGCTAATGTCAAAAAGTTGTTAAAAAGAATTATAAAATCATAGATGAAAAAGTTTCATCTTCAAAGTCCACTCACTTGGATGAGTGAAAATTTGATGTTTTGGATTAAAATATGAAATAAGCATATTATTGACATCTAGGATGGATTAGAAGACCATTAAAAATAAAAAGAAGTAAAAACAACTAAACATGATGAAAATGGTTCTTCAAAGTCCACTAAAGTGGAAGAAAAATATTAACTTTGAAAGATTGAGTGAAAAATGCTACAAGTATAAGTTAAAGGACTAATATGGCAACTTTGGAAGTCGATGGACTAAAATAAATATTTTAGAAAACTATTAGTCCAAAAACACAATAATGAGAAGATTGGAGTCAAAAGTGTAAGTAATAATTTACAAGGTAAATTTGGTATATAATAGTAGCATACTTGGGTATTTTAAGTAAAAAGTATATTTTTATAAAATGGACGTTTTATAAAAATAAATGGAGTAACGCAAGTATTTTATAAAGTAAGATTGTATAAAATAAAGACTTGGGAAGACTTGTACAAAAATGGGATACTTTTATATAAATGGGAATATAAAAGTATCGGAAACATTTTTGGTAACAAGTTGGATAAGTCGGGCTAAAACATACAAAGTATATTTTTCCAAGAAATAAACGTTCGGAATCGGAAGTAGGAACAATACTTCCATGAGAACGCGCAACGGAAATAAATATGAAAAACGCTAACTAATTTAGTTACACGAACCAACGTAAACGGACTTATGAGGAAAAGACCATTACGTCGAGATAACAATATACATATATATTTTAAGGAAATAAAATATATATAACAAGGGTAGAACGTGCGTAACACTTTCCTAAGTGTAGAAAGAATATTCGTGGAGAAAGAGAAGCATAACGTAACAAATTAAAAACGCTAAAACGACACGTGAACTTAACAAGCAGTATCCACGCGATGATATATGTACATGTACTCGTTCCCGACGGAATTCTAGTACCTCTATTTAAATGGGAAAATAGATGTGCGAGAAGGAAAACTGAGACGAGTAGGTGAGATATATCTACGAACGCGTGAATACCGACAAGATCCTAGTACATCTATTTAAATGGGAGAATAAATGTACGGCGTGGTAAGTCTAGTCGGGCGTTAAGATTATGTTACCGAACGACGAGGACTTAGCATATTTATTTGAATGGGAAAATAAATATGTGGCAAAGTAAGTCGGGTCGGATAATAAGAAAACACTTTATATCGAGCGAAACGATCCTAAGTATAATTATTTAAATGGGAAAATAATTATACGTTGGGTAGAGTCGTGTCGAGTATAATGTTGTACAAGTCATAAAGAATATTAATAAGAATAATATATGACTTGTAAGGAAAGGGTAATCCATCGCCATCGAACCTAGGATACGAAACTATTAAACGGGAATTGGGATAAGGACGTGGTCGGGAAGTTGGGTGTACAACTTGCCAAGGCACATACACCATAGGTGTAAGTGACTTATACGCCTAGAACCTTTGTAGGTACGGGATCACAAACTTTACTATTTTCTTTGAGCCGAGCACAGTTACAGGTGAGTCTCACGGCCCCATTTCTAAACTATTTAACGTTTTTACGGGGGAAAGATATGTTGGGATTGTATGACGGGTTGGATACTTGAGTAAAGATCGCCACTCGGGGTTGAGACCTCCCCACTATAATCATTAATTCAGGAATGAGAAACCAAAGGAATATTTGGATAGTACTATTGGTGCCTGACAAGGCCCATCCCTAATCGATAGCGTCGATTATGCATCGGCGTATGCCTGGGGTGCACTTATTCTGAAATAAAGTCGTAGGAATACCGAGTAACGACTTTGGGCGGGGGCATTATTAATTGTCTTGGTTTGGTTATAGGCTCAAGTAAATTGTAGGACTTTGCAACTCCTATAAATGTCATAACAAGGATATTCCCACTTTATAAAGACTTATTAAATTAAAACCTGTGAACTCACCAATATTTATATATTGACGATTTTCAAACATATCTTTCAGGTAATTGATTGATGGAAGATAGCATGGCGAGCAGGGTCGGGGATGTCTCCAAGTTGGGCGTTGGGAATGTCGTAAAAGGATCTCAACTCTTTATTCCATAGACTTAGGGATAAAGGGGGGGGGGGCTCCTTATCAATTTCAAAAACAATTTATAATTATGTATGGATAATTTGACATGATTATTGGCATTGAATAAATGCCCGTTTTTCTAATTACTATTGTGGTTTGCATTAATTTTGGCTTAATACTTTTGAACCGTCGCGCCACGTGTTTCCGCCTTAGACGTGGTGTGACATCAACCTACGGGTTGTTAGTCTAACACCTTATTCGCTCGTCATGATAGGTCACCGGTATTTGGTGCCGTCTATTGAGCGGGTTTAATTATCTTAGAGGGGAAGCAATATCAGGTGAGTTTCACGGCCCCACTTTACATTTTTACATTTCGGGGGAGACACATGCTTATACTTATTTCATAAATTATCATGTTATACTAGTGCTAATTCATTTACATACTATACGATACGTAAAGTCCCGATGGAAAACATGAATGTGCGAGACACAATGGGGGAAATGTGGATAGATCTATTGGGACTAACAGACCCCACTCGACGGTTGGAGGCCGGGCGGGTGCATATTGTCTCGGTCATAACGCTATCGTGAGACGGTAGTGCATATCGTTTCAAGCAAAATCATATATCGTTGTCTGTAACGGTTTCCGGTTCGTAGTAGTATTATTCATGCGTCTAGCTAACGCTATCATTTATAACATAGTGATAACATGATGGCTTTTATTACTTAAACGTTTATCATAAAACCTGTGAACTCACCAGCATTATTTGCTGACGTTTTTAGCATGTTTGTCTCAGGTCGTTGAGGTAGCAGCATTTCATAGGCGCACGGAGTCTCACGGCGTCTAGGATTCATATGCATCTTATTTAGCATTTTCAGACTTTTATGCTTTACTTTCGTGCTGTAATAAAGTTTTACGCTTCCGCAGCGATGGATCATTTATGAAAACTTAATGGTTTTCTTATGTTATTTTTACGTATCATATAGTGTCGTTTATTGTGACCGTTGACTTAGATCCTGGTTTGTCACGCGCCTCGCGGTAAAACCCTGCACGTGGAATTTGAGGGTGTGACAGATTGGTATCAGAGCCAATGGTTATAGTGAACTAGGACTGCATGTTGAGTCAAGTCTATAGCCGAGTCGCACACACTAGACGGTCACATTCATATAAGTCATATCATGTGGGGAATTGCCAGGGTGTTAGTATTACATTCATTATCATCATTTATGCTTACATCATCTATCTATTATTCTTATTTCTTGTTCTATCCTTCATCTTCGTACTGAAGATGAAGAGGCTTACTATCCTTGCACGGCGGTGGCGTACATTGGGGTGGTTTTGGCATCCTTCGGAGATTTGTCCAAGATTCGGACATCTCCCCTTTCTACATCTTGGGTGTTGTATCACCTAAGAGTTCTTATCTATTCTAGGACGTGGATGCCTTGTGGTCTGAAAGTCAAGCTAGGAACACGCCTCGGGGACCATGTAGAGCGACTTATCATTTCGGGTGCACACGAAATAATAAGTTGAAATGCATGGAAATCTTGGTGGACTCTGTGTTTGATCCGACAATCATGATGGAATCCAGTTCTCTGGTTTAACCTTGTTACTTATGATTTCTTGTTGTTTGTTCTGAAATCTGATGTCTTGTCTTTGGCTTCGACAGAAGATGGCAGGACGTCGCGATGGTCTTGTTGGTGGTCGGAATGGCGGTGGACGCAATGGGGGTCGTGGTAACATCAGCATGACCCAGGCTCAGCTGAATAATCTGATTCAGGAGCACGTGGCAGCCGCTATTGCTGCACAGCAGGGCCATGGTGGTAATTTAATTACCCCTACCCTCATTCCTTAGCTTTTGTTGCGTGGTGTTCGTTTTCTGACCCGTGTTGCTTGTTGTAACAGGGAATGCTTTTCATCCTCCACCTCCTCCAGTCCACTATACTTACATGATGTTCCAGGATTGCAAGCCCCATAACTTCAGTGGGACTGAGGGAGCTGTGGGACTACTTCGTTGGTTGGAGAAGGTCGAGTCCGCTTTCTCCATGTGTAACTTCCCAGAGGAGTATCGTGTGAAGTATGCTTCAGAGACATTCGAGGGACGTGCCTTGACTTGGTGGAATTCGACTGTGCAGACTATTGGTTTACTAGAGGCCCATGCGTTGCCATGGACCGAGTTTGTGTTTCCTTTGTAGAGGGAGTATTGCCCCAGTGATGAGATTAAGAGTTTGGAGCATGAGCTGTGGAATCATCTGATGGTGTGATCTGAGGTCGAGGAGTATACCACTCGTTATCATGAGTTGGCACTTTTGTGCCTGGATTATGTGACTCATGAGTATAAGGCCATTGAGTTCTACATTAGTGGGTTGGTGCTTGAGATTCTCGGGTTGGTGACCGTGAATGATGATACTACACTTCGGGATACCATTCGGTTGGCTCATAGGCTAACCAAACAGAGGTTCAGGAGGGTGTTCTGCCTCCTAAGGGTACTGTGGTGAAGACCTCTGATGGCAACAAGAGGAAATGGGAGAGCGCGGGTAAGGGTACAGTTCAGCCTCAGCAGCAGCATCCGAGGGAATTTGAGGCTACGGGTGGATCTTTTGAGCAGAGGCAGAGTGGGTATACTGGGAGGCTGCCTAGGTGTGATCATTGTGGGTACCATCATCTTGGGAATTGTAGTTATTGTACCCGTTGTAAGAGGAATGGGCACCAGGCCCAGAACTGCAGGGTGAATATTCAGACGGCTCAGCAACAGGTGGTTGCCCCTACTACTGCTACTATCCTTGCTGCAGCTCCTCAGGGGAAGCAGGGATGTTATCACTGTGGTGACACTGGGCACTTTAGGCGGGACTGTCCCAAGGTGAAGCAAGGCGAGGGTGGCGGTCGAACTGGTCATGCTTATGTTATCGGTGCAAGGGAGGACATGGAGGACCCTGATACTGTTACTGGTGAGTTTCTTTTCTTAGTGTTCATTGTACTTTGGTTTTATCCTCATTCAGCATTCGCATTCATCATGTGTTTTCAGTCTTGTACATGGTTATCATATTGCATTCGTGGGTCTGATATGGGTCCTTTGGAGATACTACTTTGACGGTACCGGTGTATCATTTATATCGATCACAGTAGTCTCCAGTAGGTCTATGATCAGGAGGAATCACTTATCTTGCATCCACTTTGGGGAGGGCGGTTCCCCGGCATAGAGTATCCGTTGCTATCATTCTTCTTTCGCGGTTATCCTTTCATTTGCATTCTGGGAAACGTTACTTGGGTTAGGTCAACACTCATTACTGTCGAAGAGTGAATCTCGGTGCGAGATTCCTTTCAACAGGGGGATGATTTGACGACCGGGAAAAATTTTTCTTTTTATCGCTTCGTTCTCTGTGACTTCGGGAAATTTTCGGGACGAAAATTCTTTCAACTGGGGGATGATGTGACACGTGGCATATTCAGGTTAATACTTTTCATGCTTTACATACACACGTTTCATACTTTACATACATATGTTTCATACTTTGCATACATACGAGTCTACCTCAACGAAAACATTGAAAACAACTACTTAGTATCGTACTTGACCGGCTCAGTTGAGTCATGTCGATGATTTGGGAATCATCGGGAGTCGTTACAATGGTCCGAGGGATCATTGGGTGTCGGTCCATAACCATGTGTACATGGATTGGCGATTTGTAGAATCGCCAGGCTTAACGCACACACGTAAATCTCGAGTCCCAGGAATTGGTGAACGGATGGGAATGTGTTAGTTATCATACATTGTGTGCTTACAATCATTATATGACTTGCCGGTATGTGAATACGTGTTTATATGTGTTAAAATAGTGATTTCGCGTGATTGCATGACATTATAGGTGATTACGCGTAATTGCATGACATTATAGGTGATTACGCGTAATTGCCAATAGGTATAGGCAATTAGAGCCTCATCGCCAATAGGTATAGGCGATTACAGCCTACTCGCTAGTAGGTATAGGCGATTACAGCCTACTCGCTAGTTAGTATAGGCGATTACAAATTCTAATCGCCTATACTGCACTGTAATCGCCTGACGCATACTAAACGACTAGAAACGCCTATAAATACCCCCTTATGTTTTAAAACATCATTTGTGAAACCCTAATACACCCCAAAGCCACCCACACCGTATTCAACCTCTGCAACATGTTTTTGATCAAGAAATCACATTTCCAAGCTTTACATCTCATAATCTTACAATTTCAAGGTGTGTTCTTCATCCCAAACCTTTTTAATGATATTGTTTTGATACCTAAAGGTCCAGACCTAATTTCTAAACATTTGTATCTTTGAAAACTCATTAAAATCAGTTTCTAAACAAACCCAAACCTCTATGTTTGTTATATGTGATGTATTCATGCAAGATGGGATTTTTATCATTTAAACATGGTTGTTCTTGTATTATTATTAAGTTTCTGATCTAAATGAGTTCATATGTTGTTAACCTAGGAGTTTGAAGGTCCATAGATCTGTAATATTGATATTCGGCGTTTTGACCCGTTTGAATGATTATGAAGGATTGATGATGATATGTTGTGTTTTGTTGATTGTTTAAGGTTAGCGTTTACTCTAGGATGATGCTAAAACAGTAGGATAATGTCGAACAATGTCGTTATGTGATGAAATCTGGATATTTGCAAGTTTTGCATGTTGATGTGATGTTTACATGCTAGTTAGGCTATTTTGGGAAAACGCTTGCATTCGGGACGGTTAGGATGATGATAAATTGGGGTTTTTTTCTTGAAATAGTTGGATTAATGTTTTGGGTTTAATATTGGGTGTTTCCACACGTTTTGGATCTGATTTGGAGGGATAAACACGCAAAAAGGCGACACAGTGCAGTAGGGGCGAATAAGGAGTTCTATTCGCCTGTATTAAGGGCGATTGGCCCCTAATCGCATGAACTATAGGCGATTGGGAGCCCAATCGCCAGTATGTCTGGAAAATACAATCCTAATTGCCAGTTTGACCTTCCTAATCACCAATTGACTTTTCCTAATTGCATGTTTGATTCTTAATCGCGTGTACTGCTGCTATATGTATATTTTAACATCCCGAAACATGGATTGACACCTAGGAACATGTTAGGAACCCCGTGACATGTCCAATCACATAGTAACACGTGTTCGGACTCGTTTGTGCATTAATTGAGCATTACGCTAGACTTAGTGAATTTTTGCGCATGCTAAGTGTTTAATTGCATGTGTTGCAATTAGTGAACCCCGTGACATGTCCAATGGTTTTCTTATGTTGTTTTTACGTATCATATAGTGTCGTTTATTGTGACCGTTGACTTAGATCCTGGTTTGTCACTCGCCTCGCACTAAAACCCCGCACGTGGAATTTGAGGGTGTGACAGTGTAAATATAGATTTTATTGACTACTTATTATGTTTTAAATAAATAATATTTCCATAACAAACTTTTATAAGAAATAACATGAAATATACTAATTGTAGCTAATATTTTAATATATGTAAACTGAATATTTATATATAACTCAATAATGTTATTATAACAATCTGTTTAAATATATTATTAATATAATTTTTATTATTATTATTATGATCAATGTCCTAATAATAACTTTGGTATAGAATCTACTCTAAATTCAAGTTACATAGTATTTCATGAGTTGTCAACGGATGTTGCAAACAACTATGATAACTTACAATTTTCAACTAAAGGATGATTTAAACAGAGTTTAAAAACAGACTTTCCAACCTTAACTTGTAATCACTATCTTAGAAAATACCTATAAATTTAAATTAGATCAGTCTTTTCAAATTCATAATTACAAATAGTCGGCACAACCCTAAAAGTCTTTGATGAGCACTGTAGAAACGAAGGATCTAGATGGAAATATACCTTAAATTTAAAGATTATTATTTTATATTAATTAAACAATTAAAACTATTGTTCTCACATATGATTTGAAGTTTTTTATTGTTCCTATATATTTAAAAAAGAAACATATACTTTATATCAATAAAAATTCTACTAAAATGTCACCATCTATAAAACGTGAAGTTATAGTTTTTATTGAAGACTTATTATGATTTAAATAAATAATATTTCAATTTTTTTTATTAAAAAATTACTTTCATTCCAGAACAAGGAAAATTACATCAAGATAACGGGCAGGAGAGCAACAAGCTGCGCCGCCACCTCTTTCTGAATAGCAAATCCTAATCTACTAAAAACGTAACCCTGCCCACCCGGAGCCGAGACACTACTATGAATAACCCGTTGGACCCTGGTCAGGAAACGGGTAGCCTCCGGTGCCAATAAGCTAAAGGTATCAAAGGCCAAGGGCACAAAAACGTGTTGGTTCTCCTCACAGGATTTAGCATGTTTTTCTACCTTCTTTGCCTCTGCTTTCTGCACCGCTTGCCCTGCTAAAAAGCCACTATCCCTCAACCCAACTAGAGGAGATACACCCGTCAGGTCAACACAAGCATGCTTCCCCCCGGCCCACCCAAAGACAAGGAGATCTGCTGGTCGTAGAGTGGATCTCCCTTCTGGCTGGATCCGAGAGGAAGTTCACAAGGGCCTCCTTCTTGGCTGAGATCCCAGCCCGTCTTAAAATGTCCCACAGAAAGTCCTGGACCCAATCATGCCGATATTTGAAACCGGGTAACTCCTTACAATGAACTGCATCTTCCCCGTATTCATCCATGCAGACCTTACGGCAGATCGGACATATTCCATCCTCCTGGTACATGGGGGTCATCAGACGATATTTAAGAATGGCCCTGTATTCAATAGCGGACATGCTTTGGCCTAGACCTTCAATCGGGATAACAGTCAGGAAATCTTGGGCGTGGGGGCTTTGCAAGCATTCAATAACTGCCCTCTGACGAGGGGATAGACTAAAAACTTCACCCAGGCTCTGAGCGATTTTGGCAAAAAGGGCATTCTCCAAAGTTTTCTGAGACTTTGGGGGACGGTGTCCTTGTTAGAAAAACCGCCAATATCAAAACCTGGGAGATAGTCATTTAGTTTTTTGAGGGCTTGCACGTAATCCAAGTCTGCGCCGAAAACCCCACTATTTCGTAGGATGTGGTCTTGAAGGTTCCACGACTGAGCTTCCCTTAGACCCTTGTCAAAACATGACACTGCTTCATCCATCATGGGGGGTTGGGAGGTCCGTAACCCAAAAAGCAACTTAGCAACCCCCATATAGGACCTGAGCAAGAGGAGTTCACTCTGGGGATCCCTAAGGCAGGGCAAGAGTTTTATAAGTTCAACCGCGCGCGATGCCCTCCGCCTTGCCAATTCACGGATAAATTGAGAGTCCCGGCTAACGGCCCCTCCAAGGATCTTCACCCCTTTTTATGGCCTACCAATCTCACTGGGAAAAAGCCCGTCTCGAAGACAAGACGGCCAAAAAACCTCTGTTTTCTTAATATTAAGGTGAAGCCCCAAGGATGGCCCCTCCAGCTGGATAATGTTTAAGGCTTTAGCAACTTCGGTGGCCTCACCAATAATCGTCCCATCGTCCAGGTACCACGCATGAAATGGAAGTTTACAATTTTCTTGTACCCGGAGAACCATAGGGTGTAAAGCAAGGGCAAAAAGGAGGGGACCTAAAGGGTCCCCCTGCTGAACCCCCGTAGTAGCCCCTATACACTCATTACCAACATACAACCTAGCTGGCTGGGCATATAAGAACTGGACCCATGGATAGATAGACGGGCAATGTTGATGGACCTCTTGAAGAAGAGCAGTGCGGTCGATCATATTGAAGACGTTCGAAAAATCCACCATGAGCATAGCCAAGGACCCGTCCGCATGGAAGGAGTTTAAGAACCTGTTCGCACTGTGAAGCACCGCCTCTGCCCTATTGGGAGTTCCCACCCAAAATTGAAAGTCCCCAAGGTACTTAGCCATTTCCTTCCCGACCTTCCTCATAGCCACTTTAGAAACTAATCTGCACCAAATGGCCCCTACTGCAATCGGCCGAATCCCATTATCAGGTTTCAATAAAGGGGTAAGAGGGGCCGAAGAAATGAATTCAGCTAGAACCCTTGGGAACAAACCCCTAGCCAAAGATTGACGACTTCAGTAATAGCTGAAAGCAGCCCCGTGGAAGTCAGTGACCCTTCTCCAGTAAGAGCATCTAGCAAATGTTGGGCCCTCAGACCGTCCCTCCCACAGGAAGTTCCTTTAGGGAAAGATCAGAGACATCCAATCACACAATCCATATCCACAATAAGGACGGGCATGACATTAGAGTTGGCAGGCAAGGACGGAGGAGGCATCACTGGATGTTTGTCAATAAGGGCTTTCATGGTAGATTCCCCAAAGGGAGCAACCCCACTGGAACACAACACCTTGACAGCAGCTGTGAAGTGACCGTCCCTAACTTTCCTTAGGCATTGTTTGACATTGGGGCTCCCTTCAGAAGGCTCAATCTCCCTTACATCCTGGGTAAAGAAACCACCTTCCCCCGCACTATCAAAAAGGGAAGAAACCAAATCTGCAAGCCCAGAACCGTCTTTCCACAAGGAAAGCGCTTGCAGGATGCTACTACACTGCAATGATTTCCTATTCCCAGACCTCCGCTCCTGCCTAGTGGACGGTTTGACCACCCGCAGGGTACACCTCGGCAATAAAATCAATTTGACCCAACATTCTACAGACCCTGGAGAGGCCACCACCTTTCGTAAGGCACCTGTCAAAGCTTGGGCGAACGCCAATCGGCAGCTTGGGGGAATGCTCTTGACAGTTTGAATGGGCATAGAGAAAATCTTTTCAAGGAGGGATAAGTCCCCGACAACCCCTCCGGAAGGACCCGGTTCCATATCAAGAGTCACATAACGAGGTTTCTGAATCCCAACAATGAAATCTTCCACATCCCTTGTATTCACAGAGAAGGATAAGACATCATCAGCGCCGTGATTACACCTTTTGCTAAGAGCATGTATCACCATGCACCTCCCACAAAGCCATTTGGCCCCATCTTGAAGGGCGCCCCCAACATCCATAAAAAGGTCCAAGTCCTGAGATATGACATTTCTCAATGACGCCTTCCAATTTTCTGTCTTGAAATGCAGACTCTGCATGTGCTCGAGAAGGCGGAAAAACCCCGAAGACCCCAGTTTACCATCTTTACACTCATGGAAATGCTTGAAGGGGCATGCTCTAAGCCCACTGCTTGAGCCAGGGCCTGAGCCTCCTAGCTTACCAATCCGATCCCTTTTTTTAGGAGCCATAAACACCTCCAAACCAACCCAAATAGAAAGCAAGAAACATCCAAAGGACCCCTACTTGAAGCGAGGTGGGGCAATATAAATAGTGGAAACAAGGGCTTAAAACTCCAGACAAACAACAAGAAAGTAGAGGGGGAGCAACCAACAATTACTCACCTCCTGCCCGTAAACCGCAACACACCTATTTTACGCCATCATTTAATTATTATTATTATTATTATTATTATTATTATTATTATTATTATTATTATTATTATTATTATTATTATTATTATTATTATTATTATTATTATTATTGTAATAATAGGACAAAAACTAAAACATAAATATTCTAATTAATATTCAGATCCTTATGACTGCACTTTTTCAACACTATCCCAAAGGTCGAATGAAAAAGAAGAAGAGGTAAAAAAGGTCGAATGTGTTTTGCTAAAAACTGAGTGAGGACAAATGGAAATGCGCAGGGGTCGAATGAAAAGAGCAGTGGTCGAATGGACAATCAATTTGAAAAACGACCGTTGAGATATGAAAGAAATGGTGACCGAACACCCAATTGGTAACACTATGCCAATCGAAGACTCGATCAGACACACGAATACCAGGTAACAAACATCGGATGTGTGTATGAATGTAGGGATAATCAGATGGGTTCGGTTTGGGGTTCGACGACAGTAAACAGGACCTAGTGACCGTCTGACTATAAGAACAAAAAGATGGTTTCGAGGGGTGCTTATCGAATGCAGATTAGTAATCCAAAGATGGGTTATTGGGTAATGTCCGGTTACGAGGGGTGCTCATTTTCTGATTATATGATCTGCAACTTTCAAGAAAACAAGAAACTAAAGATTTGGTAAAAAAGTGGAAATTTTTTTGATGGGTTTACAGATTTGTGAGGTGGGTAAGAGATAAGAACTAAAAATTTAGAATAAAAAAAAATTGATTATTTTAAAATCATATAGGAGAGGCAGCTCCATTGATTGTCAGAAAGAAGGATCCGCTCCATTGATTTTATTATTTTAAGGAAAAAAAATTAAATTACGTTATTTAAAGCATAACGATTGAATGTTGATTAAGAAAATAAAAATCAAAATGCATGAGCATTGGCATGAACGTAAGCCTCCATAGCCTTGAACACTTTCTTGTATCCTTCATTGGTTTGGTTTAGAACCTCTTCTGTTGGCTTTGTTTCACATATAACTTTTTTAAGAAATGACATGAAATATACTCACTGTAACTAATGTTTTAATATATGTATACTGAATATTTACATATAACTCAGCTAAATTATTATAACCATCTGTTTAAATTATTAAGATGAATATTATCATTATATTTCCTAATAATAACTTTGGTATAGAAACCAATTCTAACTTCAAGTCATACAATATTTCATGAGTTGTCAACGGATAATATCAAACGACTGCGATCAATTACAATTTTCAACTAAACAATGATATCACCAGAGTTTTAAAACAGACTTTGCAAAGTTATTGTTAGAACAGATATTGGATAACAGAAGTTAAAACAGATGAGGATGACAAAGTAACATAACATCCACGCCAACAAATGTTAAACAACAGTTGTTAACTAAAATATATTCATACCAAGTTGTTACAAAATCAACATACATATCTTTGAACTTCAAAGATGTTAACAAAAACTTACAACTCGAAAAACTTAACAAACATCTGAATACGTTAATAATAAGTTCTTAACTTTCAAATCTAGTTGCCTTCTTCTTCAATCTTTTGCCCCTAGCTAGAAGTTTGATCACTAAAATTTACATTACAACAATCTTCAAGACTTCTTTTTCCATTGGGACTTATGGCAGTATCAACAAACGCATCAACACATACAATATCCTTCAAACAAAACACGAAACAGCTAATAAAATGTTACATAAGAATACAAGATGTAGAAACAACCTAGACATACTTGCACAAATGTATAAATACCTTAGAAGTAACTTGAAACCCAAGTTGTGAAGATTCTGAAGGCTTAACAGACACTTTTCGACAAACTTCCTGAATGACCTAAAAAGTGCTCAAATATAAAGAAGCATAAAAGATTTAAACGTCTACTAAAAATAAATGCTTATTACAAAAAAAATAAAAATTAGAATAAATACCTCGGCAGATGTACCCTGTACATTCTCATATCCATCAACGAACTCTTGAATTATAATACGATGACAATTAATCTTAACGATAGTGTACACATGGTACTCATTACAAGACTGTAATCACAAACATTAATATTGAAAGTCAGTTTGTTTTCAACAACTGGTGGCAACAACAACAAAAGACATCATCTGTAAACACAATGTATATTAAACATACACTTTTAAACAATACAAAAATATAGTAAATTGAAGACATATAAAAGTTACGAATAAAATATTGAAACCTCTTGAATTCCTGGTACAATGAATTCATCAACAACCTTCTTCTGTGTTCCAACGGTTTGAGAAGTACAACTGTTGGGTCTGCTGACCTGGAGAAGAACAGATGATTGAAAAGCGAAAATATACTACTCAGTTGATCCATATTAATAAACAGCATTTACAACATACTTCTCCCAAAAGACTGTTGACCCTAACAACTGTTCTACCCAAATAACTTTTGTGACAACTGTTGCTACTAAAGGACTGTTGGATAACAGCTAATAGAGAACAACTGTTGTTTAAAGGTCTGATGAAGAACAACTGCTGAAGACTAAAGGTCTATTGGAGCCAATAGCACTTAGGCTCCAACAGATGATACAAGACCATCAGAGTTTTCCTCAACAGCAGTTTACCCTATAGTGTTTTACAATGTAACAGTAGTTTTCTATATAGCAGATGTTTTATGTTGTTATTCTGTTAGAGGTCACTGTCTTAGGTGACGTCAGCTTAGATCATCAGTGGTTCAGATTTGTCTATAAATAGAACAGTGCTTGTACTGTTCTATTCATCACTCACAACATTCTCTCAGACAAACAATCACAGAGTGATCAGGCTGAGGGGAGTACTTGTACAATTGACTGTAATCATTTAATATTATGAAAGCATTCGATTAGAAAACATTTACTCTCTTGTTTTGATTATAGTTTATTATTCCGCTGCACTTTCCATTTATATTCACTTCATTCTTCTCATCATTACTTAAACAAATCAAAACAATCAAAATCAGATCCTAACAGCAACCACACTATTCTTCTTGTTTCAACATCAAACTCCGCAATGGATATGCCCTCTTCCACTTTCTTATAACTCGAGCCTTCGTGTACCACATGTCTTTGGCTGGATACAGATCACAATGGCTTTCTTCATCGTATATTGAGGTGGACATTGTTTAAAGTTTTAAGAGGGAAATTTGAGAAAAAAATTTAGAAAATTAAAAGCTGATATAAGAAATGGGTGCATTCGTTATGTGCTTATATATAGGGAGCTGATGAGGCACGTTTCCCTACGTGGATTTAAATTTTCCCCCTTAAAATTCAAACTTAGGGCCTAAACAGCTGAGAGGATATTATTTAACATCTGCTGTAGGTTGGTAGACCCAAGGATTGAGAACCGCTGTTGAGGGCAACAGTGGTGGTTTCACGTGGTCCACGCCTTTGTTTGAATATTTTAATGTGATTAATGACATCAGTTTTTGCATCATACGCGCATTAGTGGCTAGTCTCTTCGGCTGACACATCAGCCGTCTGACGTCACTCACGCTTCTCCTATTATGGAAAGTATATATATATATATATAGGGGAAAGTTAATTTGAGAACACATATATTTCGTGCGAACCGTGAGAACGACACCTAAAACCATTCAAATTCAAAATTTCTTTTTATACTTGTCTTTATTACTAAAATACAATCTCAAAAACACAATTTACGAGTAAAAATTCAAACGTATACGAAAATAATTTGTTTTAACACATGTGTAAATTTACTGTTTATACATGTGTAAACTGTTTCATTTACACATGTGTAAAAAGTTAATTTGAAAGTGTTTTTGCAAGAAAAGATGAATTATTTGGAAAGAAAATTCATTTATTAATGTTGTATTTTGATTATAATGAGGTTTGTATTAAAAAAAATTGATTTTGATTGATTTTTCTACTTGTTCTCACGGTTCTCACAATATTTAGCGTTCTCAAGATAACTCTCCCCTATATATATATATATATATATATATATATATATATATATATATATATATATGATTGGGATCATATGAGAACCCACATGAGTTGTGATAACTAGAGAACTCATTTGAACCATTCACCAAGTGACACATCACCACCTTTTTAATTTTTTGTATTTTTTTAATTATGGGCAATAAAGTCATTTACACACAATATATATGGGTATTTTAGTAATAACACCCCACCCACCCCACCCCACCCACCCCAAGTAACCTATTTTAAATAACAATAATAATAATCATAATAAAAACTCACATCCCTCTCTCTCTCTCTCTCTCACACACACACATGAAACACTCTCTCTTTCTCTTTCTCTCTCTCTCCCTCTCTCTCTCTCTCTCTAAAAAAAGAAGAAACGATTTGTGGGAGGTGGGTCTGAACATGGTTTCGACGATGATGGTGGGTATGAACGTGGTTTCGACGAGGTAGGAGGTGGGTCTTAATGACGGTGCAGAGGGGGCGGAGGGGGGTGATGGTGAAAGCGGGGAAGGTGGGTTCGACTCTGTGGGTTCGACAGGGGGATCTGGATAGTTTGATGATGATGACGGTGGGTTCGACTGTGGGGAGGAGGTGGTCCGATGGTGCAAGGTGGTTCGATGGGGTCGTAGGTGGTTCGTTGGTGCAGGGGTGGTTCGACTGTGATGGTAGTCCGGTGATGGTGATGGTGGTGGTTCAACGAGGGGGTGGATCTGACGTTGATGATGATGATGACGACGGAACGGTGGTGGATCTGATGATGACGACAACGGACAGCATGGTTTATTATTATTATTATTATTATTATTATTATTATTATTATTATTATTATTATTATTATTATTATTATTATTGGTATTGGTATTGTTATTATTATTACATTTATTATTATTATTATTATTATTATTATTATTATTATTATTATAATTATTATTATTAATGATATTATTGTGAAAAGATAGATTTTTTATGTTGAAAATTTTGGGGTTTTTTTGTCAGGAGATGATGTTTTTTGGTTTAAGGAGATGATGTTATGAAGATGACGATGATGGTGTAGTATGTTGTAAGAAAACACTAGTGTAAACATCAACAGTGTAAATATGAATGTATAGTATGTTGTAAGAAAACGCCGGTGTAAACATAAGTTTAGTTTTTTTACACTGGTGTATTTTTGTAAGACATTGGGTATGGCAGATTTGCACTGGTGTAAATAATTACAGCAGTGTAAATCATACAAATTTATGGATGGTTGGGTTATATAGACGTAAATTAACACTGGTCCGGTGTAAAAACGAGAGTTAGATGATAGAATGTAGAATTTTGAATTTTTTTTTTAAAAAAGTAAATTAATTAAAAAATTAAATAAAGTTTTAAAAAATGAATATTTTTAATAATGAAATAAAAATTTAAATGACATTATTAATATTTTCTCTCCCATGGTTTTTTTTACCTAAATACCCTTTAAAGTACTTTAATACATTAAAAAAATACTTATTAATCAAGTCAAGACAAAAAGTCTCATCTTTCGATCTCAACCATTAAATCAACAAGATCAATGGTCCACATGGGTTCTCTAGTTCTCACAACTTAAGTGAGTTTTCATATTATCCCTTATATATATATATATATATATATATATATATATATATATATATATATATAGGGAATGGATATAGAGAAAACCTTAGTTATTTGGTAAACTATGGAAACCCTATCATGACTATCCATCTCAAAGTATCAATGGTTGAGATTAAACCATTGTACTTCCAACTAGCTATATTAATATTTTAATTGACTAAATGAACTGGAGGGGTATTTTGGGAAGACAAGAAGTTCCTCTCTCTCTCTCAAGTACTAGGGTCATGTCACCCTCTCTCATACTTTTTCTTTAAAAAAATATTATAATAATGGGTCATGTCACACCCTCTCTCCTACTTTTTCAAAGTCAATATCACCATTCTCTCCCCTCTCTCCTACTTTTTCTTTAAGAAAATATTATTATAATAGGTCATGTCACATCATCTCTCTCCTCTTTCCTACTTTTTGTTTAAGAAAATATTATTATAATGAGTCATGTCACACTCTCTCTCCTACTTTTTGTTTAAGAAATATTATTATAATGGGGCAAGTACGTGTGTTAACATGTGTTAACATATTTTACCAGCCTTATTGAAAAAAAAAATCCTTGGTAGAGATATTAAACCTGTTAACATGTGTTAACCTATTTTACCAGCCTTTTCAAAACCTTGGTAGAGATATTAAACCTGTTAACATGTGTTAACACAAAGCAACAATTTACGCAACCACATACAGCCTAGATTCTAGAAGGGACACCATGGGCGTCGCACAATTTAACTTATACATATCAAATGTTTTAAAAAGATCATATGCACTAAGTAACCGCTATACGCAAAAAACATGGCGACATAGATACCCAATTTTGATATATTAAAACTGTTAACATATGTTGACATATCTTACCAGCCTTATTGGAAAAAAAGAAAAACCTTAGTAGAGATATTAACACTGTTAACATGTGTTACACATGTTAACAGTTTTAGTAAATCTGTCCCATAAAAATTTGTTAACACTTGTTAATAAGTTGACGTATAAAAACTTTGTTAACACTTTGTTATGACATGTTAACAGTTTTAGTAAATCTGTCCTATAAAACTTTGTTAACACTTTGTTAACACTTGTTAATAAGTTGACGTCTAAAAACTTTGTTAACACTTTGTTATGACATGTTAACAGTTTTAGTAAATCTGTCCTATAAAACTTTGTTAACACTTGTTAATAAGTTGACGTATAAAAACTTTGTAGATAGTTGGTGCTAAAAACAAGAAATCATAATTGAGATATTAAAAGTGTTAACATGTGTTTACTAAACCTGTTAATACATGTTAATAGTTGTAGTGAATCTGCCCTATACAAATTTGTTAACACTTGTTAATAAAGCACACAAACTATTAACACATGTTATTACAAAAGTATCATTACAAACTATTGAACTGCATGGAAGGTTAACATGTGTTAGTTGGTTATAAAGGGTTTAACATGTGTTATCTAATCTAATAAAGAAAATATTATTATAATGGGTCATGTCACACCATCTCTCTCCTCTCTCCTACTTTTTGTTTAAGAAAATATAATTATAATGGGTCATGTCACACCCTCTCTCATACTTTTTGTTTAAGAAAAGATTATTATAATGGTGCAAGTACAAATAATGTGTTAATGTTGCATACGAGGGTAACATGTGTTAGTTGGTCATAAAGGGCTAACATGTGTTATCTAATCTGATAAAGTTAAACATGTTGCCCCCATATACCCATGAAAAGATCTAACATTTGTTAGTATCAGTGGTATGGTAACATATGTTAAACCTGAATCATTTGTCAACCTTTTTGTCTTTCTTACCACTCCTGTTTTCACTTCATAAGTTTACAAAAAAGAAATAAGTAAACATAGCATACAACTATTAACACACATTAGGTTAATAAGTTGACGTATAAGAACTTTGTTAACACTTGTTAATAACAAAAAGAACCTAACTGTTAACATGTAATATCAACACAAGAAATATCATTCTGTAATAATAACATAAACAAAACGTAATTTATAATACAACACAAGAAATATCATTCTGTAATAATACCATTCTGTAATAATACCATAACCACTTTATTACAAAGTATCATTACAAACAATTAACCACTTTAACAAAATAAATCTAGTAACTCTATACATTGAGTACAAAAAAGAAAAACGTTATAAAAAAGTTTTTCTACATATTTTTCTCGGCTTCCTTCGACTTCGTTTGTTAACATATGTTAACCAGTGGGGTCTTCGTTATCAACTGCAAAACAATAGATGAGATATTAACCGGTGTGGCCAACTCATCATTTAACATACTAAAACAGTCGTAACATGTGTTAGTCGGGGCCCAAATAACAACTTAAAGTCACAAAATCTAAATTTCCAAATTCCAACTGTTAATATTAATTCAATATTTCTACCTCATAGCTTTCAACTAATAAACACATCATTCTAACAACAATTAACCTTCAATCCTCACTAAACTGAAATCGGCCCAAGTTCAAAACCTAGGGCTCCAAAACTAACAAAATCTAATTAAACAATACGAATCCGAAACTCAAACGAACTCTTGACCTTCACATAAATGATAAACCTACTATGTATACATATAACATGCATCAATAACCATCTTTAACATCAAACTGTAGAAGAGAAACCAGATCTACAACCTCATGTCCCCAATCCAATAACAATCTAACATAAACAAAATAATAAAAAAAATCAAAAAGGTTAAAATAAGTTGTTTTTTTTCATTCAAGCATTTGATCAAACACTTGGTATGCAAACAAAAAAAATCTATGATTTGAGTGAAAAAAAGTTAAAACAATCTTATGTTAATCGACCAAAAAGCTTTAGCAACGATCATAAACAGAAAAACAAAGAAAAATCTTAAAAAAACACTACATAAACGAAAAAAAAAATTTTACCTTCAATTTCAACATGTGGAGACCTACATAAACGAAAATAAAGCTTTAGCAACGACCAACTCGTTGCTCCTCTCAGATCTGGAAACATCTTCAAAACCCATAGATTAGCAGCAGCTCCAGCTCATCTGGGTTTCAAACAAGATCTAAGAGAGGGTTTCAAACAAGATCTGGGAGAGGGAGACACAAGATATAGAGTTATAAACCCTAGATCCCAACTTAAAAAGAGAAAGAATGAAGAAATGAAAATCCATATAGAGAGAGAGATGAGTTATACAGATATTATAAATTTCAAATTAAGAAACAAGACTAGTCTGACAAAAAAAATGAGAGATGTGATGGTTAGGGGGTAATGACTATCCTACCCTTATCTTATTATTATATTGATTTTGGATTGTGGTGATGTGGCTTCATTGTAGCCACAACTTGGGTTTCAAGAGTTTACTAAATAACTTGGGTTTATTGTATATACTTATACTATATATATATATATATATATATAGGATCCTGTAGGAAAATTGTTGTGTGTAGTAAGTGTTTTCAACCATTGGATCAAATCCAATTAAATCATTAGATGAAGGACATTTTAGACTTTTTGACCATTTTTTAATTATATCAAACCCACTAATTTAGCACCATCATCTTGTTAGTTATGAAGATTTTATCACCTTAAAATAACTGTTTATTCATTCTTTTCAAAAGATTCATAACATCTTCAATAATTAATCAGGATCCCAACATCTTCTATTATAATCGGCTTATTCATCTTCTTATATCATCAGTTAGATCTCGATCACAATTAGACAACCCAATTGTTTATTGTTATGGCAGAAGTTTACAAGAACAATCGACGAGTAATGTTTTATTTTTTTCGATTTTCGATCTGGTTATTTTTTTTCAATTTACAACTCTTTTTCATCGATTTAGTTGTTTCTTACTTCCTTCAGTTGGTTATTTGTTATGGTATTGTTTGGTTTGAAATTTTAAGATTTTATTTTTTATAATCGAAATCTCTAAGTTAAATGGGTATTTAATTTTGTTGCAAATGTGTAATGTTTTTGAAAATTGTGATTTTATTAGAAGCCTACATCTGAAATGGGTATACTAAAGTGCAATCAAGTATGTAAAATGGGGTTTTAATTTTGTGGATTTGTTATGTGAGTTTTATCTAAAATCCCCTGCAACGATAATGTGTTTGTTAACATGCATGAATAAGTAGTGTTTTATATGGTTAAGTAGTGTTTTATATGAATAAGTAGTGTTTTATATGAATAAGCATTGTCTTTTATAAGAAGTTTTGTTAACAGGTGATGTAGTGTTTTTATACGAATAAGTAGTGTGTTATACGTATAAATAGTTTTTTATCCGAATAAGCATTTTTTATAAGATGTTTTGTTAACAGGTGATGTTGTGTTTTATATGAGTAAGTAGTATTTTATACGAATAAGTAGTGTTTTATTAGCTGTTTTGTAAACATGTATGAATAAGTATTGTAGTTTATGTATGAATCATTTCCCATTTTCTAATACAGGTTCATCATCTTACATTCCTGTAGTAGACCAATCAATTATTAAATAACCGATAACAAGATTGAGTTATAGATGAGGAAGCCGGTGATATAATAAGATGAAGAATACGATTATTAGACAAGATGAAGAAGCCGAACCTAACATAAGATGAAGAATCGCTAGAGAAGATGAAGAAGCCTGTGTTTTTTTTATTTTATGAGAGAGATTCAGATGAGAGAGAAACACTATAATCTATTATTTTGAAGATTTAGACGATAGAGAAGAATCTCATGAATTAAGTGATAGACAAACAATTACTATATCAAATTAAACAAAATAACATTAATGCCCTCTTTTAAAACACTTATTGGATCATCCTACCCTTAATTATTAATTTATAATTACAAGAATCTTTAGAAACCTAAACTTTTAATCCAAACCATCCATTTCTAAATCTAAAGGTTGAAAACACTTCATACACCAAACAATTTTCCTACAGGAACCCTACCCTATATATATATATATATATATATAGATACTTTGAAATTGAAAATCATTTATATATTATATTATCTATTTATCTAAAAGTAATTTATAAATATTATTGTATGAACTATAAAGATATTGTCTTGCATACATTAAACTTTTATCTCGACGCATATGTAGGGGCAGACCTATGTTATTGGGTATGCGGTCATGAGACAGCAGTGGATTTTAGGTAGTACATGGAAATATGTGTAAGGATTTTGGAGTGAAATCAATGCTTTCTTGAACAGTGACTATATTCTTGAATGGTAAACTGGATCAGAAAAAAAAAAAAAGAATGATAGAAAAAGTTGAAGACGAGGTTGAAAAAAGAAATAATATCAAGTTCAAAGCTTTGATGAAGGACTTTGTTCTCTCTTGGAGTTTTGGAGAAAAAGCTGAAGTAGTGAAAAGGAAACTCTGACTTTGCCAACTATGCGGAGTATTAAAATTCAATCACTAATAGGTTTTGTTATTAAATTACATTTTATTTTGTTTACAGTTTTTTATTGATTTTTTTAATCGTTTTATTAAGCTTCATTCACTGATAGGTCTTTTTTATTTAATAATATCTTATTTTCTTTATTAATTGCTTATCTTTATAGTAGGGGTGTAAATGAGTCGAACCGAGTCCGAGCTTGACTAGGCTCGAGCTCGGCTCGTCATGGTCTTTTGAGGCTCGAGCTCGGCTTGGTTCGAGCCTACTATTCTGAGCTCGAGCTCGGCTCGAAAGTAAAAAGTAAGAGCTCGAGCTTGAGCTCGGTTTGTCTCGGCTCGAGCTTGGCTCACCAATATTATTATTTAAAATTGAACAAGTTCAAAGAAAAAATCGCATACATAAAAAAAATAATATAACATTTGTTTTGGCTTGTTTAGGCTCGTGAGCCTAACGAGCTTTTTATGTAAGGCTCGAGCATAGGCTCGATAACTGAATGAGTCATATTTCAGGCTCGGACTCGTTATGACTTGGCTCGTTCAAGCTTTTTACCAGGCCGATCCCAAGTAGCTCTCGGGCCGCTAAGTGTCATTTACACCCCTACTTTTTTGTTTCACAATAAATGTTACTTTAATTACTTTTATTCGGGTATAAATTTATTTTTCTTATTGATTATGTTATTATTTATTATTTTAATTTTAGATTATTATACTTTATACAAGCATGTATATATAAAAAAAAATTAGTATAAAGTTTAATCAAATATCAATTAAAGTGATGAAAAAATAGTAGGAAAAAAAGTTGAATTATTAAAATGATGCGGTTGTTGGTAGTCGAGTATGGCCAATACGTACCAACTAACTATAAAACCAATAAATAAAGAGATTTAGAAAACAAATAATTACCACCAACGAGCCGAACCAAACCGACCCGACTTTTTACGTCCACTTATATAAAAGTGGAGGTACTAAAAACACTGATTATATCATAATAAAGTCCCGGATCCGCCACTGCACATATGTCATATGCTTCGGCTAAATTTAGGTCGTCTCAGAGTGTGTCACGTTTATTAAACCATGTGCATACATATATGTATACATTTATGCAATGTATGATTATGTGCATGTTTTAAAAGTGTATAACCGAATCACCTAGAAGAGATTAACGAAGATGCTAATACTAAATAATGTAAAATAAAGATAATGAAAATTATTGATATCAATTCTACTTCTTTCCCCAAACTACCACACCCAATACTAACGAAATGATATCTATGAAAAATATGAAAAATATGTTGAAACAAGACCACACACTTATGCTTAAATAACCCATAATTAAAAATAAAAATAAAAATTGATCACCAACTTTTCTTCTTCCAAAAGATGAACACTTAGTCACTTAGAGCCATTTATCAAGTTCGTCCCAATCCCACAAAGGGTTATCATCACTTTCCATCATAGAGTGGGAATGATGATTAACATTTTGATCATGAGAGGAGTCATGGCTACTATGATTAGATAAGCCCGTAGGTATTGACGGAACACTTGGACGAGTTGACGTGGTTGCTTCATGCTCGTTATTCTGAAGGGGTCGGGGAACCGGCAGTTGCTCATTTATCATCATCACTCTTGATGGCCTTCTGTCAAATGCCCTCAAACTGTTTGATGTCACATAAATGCGGCACAAACTTATTTCTTTCATCACCTGTGTTTTATTTGTTTGTATGCCATACAACAAAATAAAATTAGAAGTGGCAAGATTGTATGTGCCAATAACGGAATTAAATAACTATATATGAACATATTTAAACCACAAGAATCTCTGTAGCACTGGATCAGAGTCTTTTTGTGTCCCTTGGGATATAGCAATTAAATTAATATGTTTTATCTCGTCCCTTATAACTCATGTTTTTGTTTGAATGAAGGAGAGATTAATGTTTGTTTGTGTAGAATTAATATTACTTTCCTAAGGCGATCTCTTTTATTTCATTAATATATCTTTCTAATATGTAACTATATTATATTTTTTTACAAATATTAACATTTTTCTTTTTCTTTTAAACCCTTGAGGACTACGACACCATTCTCTTCTCCTTCACGTCAATGGTCTGGATGAGATCGACGGCCATCCAAAGGATGAATGAGAAGGGAGTTAGTATCTTATTTCTTGTTTATAAAACCCTAAAATGTATAACTTATTTTACAATCAATATAATATTAAGTTTAGTCAAATCATTTTTTTAATTAGTTATGATAAAAATCACACAGTAAACCCTAACCAATATATTTTCTCGAATATATATATCTTCCAAATTAAGCTTTGTGAACTGGTTTTTAATCTTCCAAAATAAAGTTGTGGACAAACTCAATTTGAATTATAGTAAATGAATCCTTAAATAAGACATAATCAAGAATAAACATACCGCAGGTTTACTGTTAGTACTTGTCGATTGATCTTGAAAAGCGTTGTATTCGATCATCTTCCATTTGGTCTTTGTTCCTTTGGGAGCTCTTCCATTGTAGAAAACCATGCTTCTCTTGATACCAATGGCGCGATTACTTGAAGAGTAAACCACACCCAACGAGCCTGTGGCTTTCCAGTAACCAGAACTAGTCAAACGCGATTGTCTTCCGCCTCGTGCTTCTTTTTCCTGTCTCGGAATAAAGAAGAACCATGGCTCACTGTCTCTTTGACAGCACTCCCCTGCATATTCTGGTTCGAAAATATATATAATTCATTAGCTCATGAATACACATATGGAAGCTAGCGCACACAAAAGTAATATTTCTTTATTTAGGGTTAATTCTTAACTTTCAATCGTAATAAACCTAAAATATAGTAATCATTCAATGAGATCATTTGTTTAATCAATTAGAATGTAATAGGAATCTATCCCTAATTTAGGATCCATATTCCAGATTGTTGTACCTAAAAAAACCTAAAAAACAATCATACATGCTATTTATAGTAAAAATAATTAGAACAAACCTAACTAAACCCTAATTGGTATTTCTTTATTTTTGGGCGCTTCTAACTACGTCACCCCCAACTCACACGGTCGTTTAGAAGTTGGGGTTATGAGTTATAACGCAAGCTTTAACCTTCAAATGGTTGTTTGACGAATCTTGAAACGGCCATTTAAAAGTAAGGGGCAGCTATGACGAAAGCCCTAACCTTTAAATGGTCGTTCAGTTCAACATCAAACGCCCATTTTAAAATGGCATGGGAGTAGATTGTCAATGACGTGAGTATTGAAAGCCCCTTAATATGTTTTTTGGTTTATACAAAACTTTCTAACAGGTAATTTTTGCATGAAATCACATTATTGCATGAACACCAACTAACAAGATTTCGATTGTAAGTTTGTAATGGGGCTTTTAATTTACACCCGAAAACGACTAAAAAGACCAAAACTAGATGGTACTAACGAGGGAGATCCCATGGATGGAAATCGTAAACTTGAAGCTCGGGTATCGCTCGATGAATACTTTGCTTCCATCTGTTTGGGCCTGGTTCTATCTTGTGTTTCAAATAGAACAGTATCAATTCTTCTTCTGTGGGAGAAAATCTAAACCCTGGGGGCATCATTTTATTCCTGCAATCTTATTACGTGTGTTTCGGTTTTTAATCAGCAAAAAAAAAAAAAAAAAAACAAGCAGAGTAAAACCAGCTTTGGTTTTGCAGATTAAATACAAACGCTTTGAAATTAGTTGTGGGTGAGTATATATAGAGAGAAACAAAAGACAATATAGGTGTGGGAATTTCATTCGAAGGAGAAAAAATGGGCACGCTAAATTTCCATGCAGTTGCTTGGAAGCATCTGTTACATCCTCAATCAATCTATTTACTGTGTAATTTTGTTTTTAATGAACCACGGATATTCAATCATGATGTTATGTAGGCCATATTAATTTATATGATTCATAAATTCAAACTTAAAAGTGAATTCAAAAGTATACGTTCTTTTAAGTAACATTATTTCCATGCTTCTTCTAAATTGAACTATCGAAACCGACTATTATTGAAATAATTATTGGTACTGTTACTATTCTTGTACATGCATGCAATATATCTTCGGTCCAATTGGGCTCGCTAAAAAAGTATTTGTAAAAAAAAAAAAAACATATATATTTACAATAGTTTAGTTATACAAAATGTTGTAACGGGTAACTAAAATAAGTCGTAATATGCTCAAAACCATACCGAAACATATTTTAAATTTATCGAAAACCATAAAAAAAAAATCCGATACTAGTGTTGATAATATTGATATGCTCACTACAATACATGTTCGTATACTTTAAGACACAAAAATAAAAGTTCATTTACAATAATTTTATTACCTTAAGTTGCCTGATATAACATAAAAAATAAATTCGTGTTTTACATCAATCGAAAACAATAAAAATAAATACTTATACCCACTACTAGAAAAAAACTCCTTTCTTGATACGCATTGCGCGTCATAAAAGGGTGTTTATGACACATAAAAAATGTGTCAAGTAAGAACATCTCATTAAATTTTTATGACATGCAAGCACGTGTCATCTTTTAATGACACGCTTTTTTGACACACATTTATGACACTCTTTCATGACATGCATTTACGACACACCTTTATGACACTCATTTTGCGTGTCATGTTTTTTTTTTTACCTAAAAACAAATTCTGCAAAATAACTAATAAATCTGGATTTATTTTTATATTTATAATAACAAAATCAATAAATATCAAAATTATATATACCACAAAAAAAAATTACAATTAGCATTTGTGGAATCCTACCACTAGTTACAGAAATATTGTGTCAATACATTACATTAGTCTAGACTAAACATACGGATAACTTGAAAATGAAGGTTGCGGCATAACAAGACCACTCTTCACGAATGACAATAATATCCGCATCCGTGTTAGCATCTACTCCGCATCATGTGCAACCCCAACAAATGCCTGCAATAAGTAATTTAGTATTAAGTCAGTATATGCAACTATGAGATCCAGGGAAGATAACAAAATAACGAAGAAGTGCCACTAAAACAGAACAAAACGGATGTACGTGCAAACAGTTCTGAACATCAACAATGAGCTCTATAACTTCGAATCCCTGATTCAAGATAGCACCTAACATAAGCATTTATCTGAACCGGAAGACTAGAATTTGAAACTTAGGTACATAATGTGAATCTATTACAATTAAGTTACCAAGCCAACAAATACCTTAGTTCGGCCATCACATCTTGAACAGGTCCATGTAAAAAGATCTGTTAAATCTAAAATGTAAACATGCATGGATAAAGGCAACTTCTGGTTATCATATATAGTTGTGCTCAACAAATGTATTCACAATGTTCACAATACTATGTAGCTAACTAGCTAAGTTCCATCAACCAAGACTTACATTGGAGGCTTCAGCAACAACGACTAGCGGTCCTGTTAGGCGGCCGCAATGGCATTGATAGGAGTGTACAAATAGAGCAGCAAAACCAAGTAGTTATTGAACCCCAAGCTCAGAAACTGCAGCCAATGTATTTCCAGGACCTGGAGGTTCCAAAACAATCACAGACATCCATGGTTGGTGATTTAAGAAAAGAAGATGGTGATTTGGAGATTGAATGGTTTATCGACGGTGGTTTTGAACCAATGAATGTGGCGGAGATAGGTCCATCAGATGGAAAATGACAGGAACATTTTATAACAGGTAACTTTTTCATAATATGCATATTCAAATCAAATTACCTAATATCTTTGAGATGAAGTTTTAGGTAATCTCTCCCCTGCTTGGTTTTATTGGGTTTTGAAAAAGACAATATACTAAAGAGCTATATTAAAGAATAATATAATGGGGCTGATCATCAGATTAAAAAAATGGCAAATATCATAAAATGGTGAAACGGTACACATGTCCATTTAAAAGGAAGATACAACATTAACGTTTAGCTAGAGAAAAAAAATTAGCCTACCACATAAATTAACCATTTTGTGTATCAAATGTATCTTATAGGTCAAACAACACTAATCTTTTACATTGTGTGGGGCTCTTAAATATAGCATGAATTGTGTGTGCCAATGCGTAAACCAGTTAAGCTTACAAGACCAGCAGAATACAGGGTTTTTTTTTTTTTTTGAAAGTTAGAATAAACGTTTTCGCAAAACTGTTGCAAATAGAAGCGTAAACCAGTTAAGCTTACAAGACCTGCAGAATACAGGTTTTTTTTTTTTTTTTTTGAAAGTTAGAATAAACGTTTTCACAAAGCTGTTGCAAATAGAAGCGCTTAGGCGCTTAATTCACTTAGGCACTTACTCGCTTAAACGCATAGGCGTTTAGTCGCCTATTCGCTTAGGTGTTTAGGCGCTAAAGTGTATGATTTGCTTATGCGACTAAGCATTTAGGCGCTTAGGCGCTTGATTCACTTGGGCATCTACTCGCTTAGACACATAGGCGTTTAGTCGCTAAGGTGTGTGATTAGCCTAGGCGCCTGAAATAACCAAAAACAACCAAAATGACACTGGCATTTAACTAATACATTCTTCCTCAATCTAACTAAACATTCTTTCTCAAAAACAAAAACATACACACAACATATAAACATTCTTTGTCAAATTAACTAATCACACACAACATGTAAATACTGAAAACAGCAAGCAAACTCCTAAAAAACACTCGCATTTAAGCAAACACCTTGTGTGCACAACAGAAAACTTAAAAAAAAATACACTAAAACATGAACACTCATATTCATATACTTATTCACAGATTTAAAAAAACACATAAACTGTACATACTTAAATCCAAAAAGATCCAGAAAATGAAAGACTAAACAGGATGAATATTACTGAAAGAAAAGCCTTTATAACCCTTGTAAGCATAGTAAGCAATCCTGGTATAAACAACATAGCCCCCAAAATAGCAAAAAACACACCTAACAAATAATACAAAAACTCCTTATTATTATTAATAATAATATGAATAATAATAATAATAATAATAATAATAATAATAATAATAGGAAGAATGAGAAAATATTATAAATAATAATAATACCGTGGCCGGTGACACCGCCAACGCGATTGAGAGCCATGAATAAATTGAGACACATACAAACCTTCAGCGGAGGTTCCAGAACCCTAGCTCAGTGCAACGGATTTGATGAGGCCAGACCCACCCTCCGCCGCCAATCTCCGCACCATACGATGACCCTAACGGCTAGGGTTTCGTCTCGAGGGTTAACACAGCCACCAACACCTAACCACCACTTGGCCAACATCCGCCACCATCACCCCTACTACAAAACAGAGAATGAAAGAGAGAAAGAATGGAGTTAAGTTGTGAAATTGAGAGAGAAGGATGTTGGAGAAGAAGGGTTTTTGGGAGAAGAAGGGTGCAAGTGGGTTTTGGGGACAAGATATTGAATTTTGAATTTTGGTGAGGTTATAGAGGGTGGGAGGGAAATTGAATTTTGGGGACAGAAGAATATGACATAGAATGTTTGATATTGTCATATTTTTTTTAATTTTTTTGACACAAAATTCTTGACACACTTTTGTGTGTCATTAATTTATCAGATTTTATAAAATATGATATTTTTTTGTATGACACGCAATTTTACATGTCAAGAAAAGGGTGTGTGTCAAGGAAAGTGTGTCAAGAAAGGCCTATTTTGTAGTAGTGACCAGTTTCGATAATTCTAAGACCGGTGCCATGGTGGTTTGGTTGGTGTTGGCTTGGCTCATTACGATATCAATACTTGATATAACTTAGAATAAAAAAATACACTCTTATGTAAATAAAACCTGTATGACCATATTATCTCACAACAAGAAAATAATTCCCCGATTTTTACGCAAACCGATGCGGAAACAAGGCACACGTGTTTTGATAAATGTAGGAAATACTAAACAAGTAACACACAATTATCACAAATGATTTCTACTGTTCGATTTACACATGGTCAAAGGTTTATTACAAGATTTTAAAAGGTTATTAGCTTTGTTAAATGGGATGAGTTGTTTGGTGAGATGGAGAACTGTTGGGTCTGCTGACCTGAAGAAGAACAGATGATTGAAAAGCCAAAATATACTAACAGTTGATCCACATAAATAAACAGTCTTTACAAAGGACTGCTGGATAACAACTGATAGAGAACAACTGCTAACCAAAGGTCTGTTGAAGAACAACTGCTGATCGAGTACTGAAGACTAAAGGTCTGTTAGAGCCAACAGCACTTAGGCTCCAACAGATGATACAAGACCATCAGAGTTTTCTCTGAACAGTAGTTTACCTTACAATGTTTTATAATATAACAGTAGTTTGTATAGGGCAGATGTTTTATGTTGTTATTCTGTTAGAGGTCACTATCTTAGGTGACGTCAGCACAGGTCACTAGTGGTTTAGATTTGTCTATAAATAGAACAGTGCTTGTACTGTTATATTGGTCACACACACAACATTCTCTCAGACAAACAATCACTGTGTGATCAGGCTGAGGGGGAGTACTTGTATTTGATTGTAATCTTTCAATTTAATGAAAGCTTTCGATTAAGAAAACATTTATTCCTTTTGTTTTGATTATAGTTTATCATTCCGCTGCACTTTCCATATATATTCACTTCATTCAATTCTCATTCTATTCTAAACTAATCAAATCAATCAAATTTAGATCCTAACAATTGGTATCAGAGCTTGGTCAATTAAATTCGATCTAATCAATCAATTTAATATAAACAGATCAGCTCACAATTATTGATATCGTTTGTTTGTCGGATTGAAAACAGAGTAATAGTTTATTTTCGATTCAACCGGTTATAAACAGACTTTGTTTTTGAAAAATCAGAGAATGTCTTCAATCAATCACGATCCACACAACACTGGCACGAACAACAAGCCACTGATGCTTGTCAGATCTGAATACAATATCTGGCAACGTCGGATGAGCCATGTTCTAGCTCAACAGAACACTGGGTGTTGGAAGTCGGTTATCTTCGGACCACATGTTCCGATGGTGCCGAGTACCGAAGATCCCAAGGTTCAGGAGCCTAAGAAACTTGAAAACTACTCCGACCAGGATTTTCAGAAAATTGAGTTAGATGCTAAGGCCTTCAGTATTGTGGCCATGGCTCTACCCAATGATATATATGCTGGGCTGTTACACTGTAACAGTGCAAGGGAGTTGTGGGATGCACTGAAAGAACAATTTGGTGGGACTGAAGAGGTTATTGAAAACAATCGTGAAATACTTAACCAACAATATGAAACATTCAGTCATGTTAAGGGAGAGTCATTAACTCAACAATTTGAGATGTTTAACTGTCTCATTAGTGAACTAAAACTGGTTGGTCTAACTTACCCTCATTCAACTTTGAACCATAGGTTTTTAAGAACATTACCAGATAAATGGAACACTATTGCTATAGTTATGAGAAACTCAATTGGATTTAAGGACCTATCACTGACCCAGCTTCATGGTAAGCTCTTGACCTATGAGAGAGAGCTTAACCAGAAAAAGAAGCTCCAGGACTCTGGAAAAGTGTCTGATGATTATGTATTTGGTAATACAACACTTTTGGGTCATGACGAGGTGCCTGGAAATACTAAGGATCATAGTTATGATCACTTCATTGACATAACTTCAGGTTTTAACTCTGATTCTTATTCACCAAACTATGCTTTTACAGCAAGTGGTGGTGATATCCAGGCATCTGATAACATATCCTTTGAGTATGATGACCTAAAATATTTTTACCCTGATGATTTGGAAGAAATGGACATTATGCACCAATTGGCCCTTCTCAGTGTAAGAACTAACAATTTTTACAAGAAAACTGGGAGAAGGTTTCCAGGGTTAACTGGCAGATCAAAGGTTGGGTTGGATAAATCAAAGATATGTTATAAATGTCATAGACTTGGTCATTTTGCTAGGGAATGTAGGAGTCAACATGGTACACCTATAATCACCTATCCAAATCAAAGACCTCAGACCAACACTTATCAAAATTCCTATAATACCCCTGGACCAAATGTGCAAAACACTGCTCATTTTGCACAGTCCTCAAACACTGTTCCTGTCCAGTATGTCTAAACCACTGTTCCTCAGATCCACTATGTGCAAACACCTGTTGCTCAGGCACCTGTGCAAACGACTGTTGCTCCATCCTCTGCTCCTGCAGAGACTAGTCAACAGAGTTTCTTCACACAAGGCTTTGTTGATTGGAGCAGTCTACCAGATGATTTAACAGATGAGAATTTTGCACTAGTTGCCAAAGCTGAAAATAAACCAAAATTTTTTTGTTTCATGGCTATGGTTGAAGAAGTAGAATCTGAGGAGGTGGTGACTGAATCTTAAGTTGTGACTGATGATGTTGTTGATGAAGTAGTTGCAGGTGAAAAACCTGAAGAAGAGGTTGTGAATCTCTCAGATCCCTGGGCTGCATCTGATGATTGTGAGTGCAAGTGTGATTGTGCATTGATGGCTGCTGCTAAGGTATCTCCTCAAATTCTTAAGGATTTATGTTCTGACAAATGTGTGATAGCATTTGCTAACATCAAAGAGGTGAATGAAAACCTTAGAAAGAAAATTTTAGATGATGAAGTTAAATTTGATAAACTTTCAAAAGAATTAAAAACAAATTAAACTGAAAAAGAATCTGAAATAAGCAGCTTAAAACATGAAGAAACCATAACCAAAGACCAGCTCCAAACTATGATAACAAAATATCAGAGTTGTAAAAGTGAGCGTGAGTCCACCCAAGTTGAATGTCAGAAATGGGTGGAATCATGTAGAGGTTTTGAAATGCTACTCAACAAACAAACCAAAAGTCATGTGAAGTTTGGTTTTGGTTTTGAAACCACTGCTCCAGCTTTTGAAAACACTGACAAAAAGGATCAAAAGTTAGTTGAGATAGTACCAACAAATTTGAAGGGTCAAGAGATTAAAATCACTGAACCCAATGGTAAGAAAATTGTTCTAGAAAAACCAGAAGGTTCCTCATCATTCACTGAACTTTAAAATTATGAATTTAAACCTACTTGGTCTGATGAGTGTGGTACTCCTGATAACTTTAAACCTGTTGATTTCAAAACTCCTGAGGGAAAGACAACACCTCAGGCAAAGATCATTCCCTTGAAAAACCTTCCAGCAGATGCTCAAACATCTGCTGAAAAGAAGGTTGAAAAGGGGAAAAAGAAAGAAAAGTCTGTCCACTTGTTCTGTGATTTCTGTGAAAAGAAGAATCATGTTACTAAAAACTGTTTTCTTCTAAAAGCATATGATATTAACAAAGGAACAAGTGCATGTGATTCCAAATCCACATGTTCAATATGTGGGAAAAAGAATCACAAAACCAAAGAGTGTCTGTATCTCAAATATTTTGATGTAAAAATACAAGAGTACAAGGCTAAATATCTTGCAAGTCAGGTGGTGAGTACTTTAAAAGGAAAGCCTAAATAGACCTTCACACCAGTCCAAACATCTGTTACCAAAGGTCTTGAAACATCTGCTCCCAGGGATGTCCAAGTAACAGATGCTCCACCCACAAGCAAGTACCCAAGAGGATATGGACAACCACCATGTCATAATCTGTCACATGTTTATGAGGAACCAAAAAGACCTTCATAACCGAGAGTGAACAGAAATCCCTATGGGTATTATCATCTGTCTGGAAGTGATCAAACAACTGTTGCCCCAAGTGTTGACATTCAAGCACTTGCAAATGGTCAGCAACAGTTGTTGAACTTGATTCAAAAACTAGTTCAAACCACTGATTATCTTCCTAAGCTTGAGCCTGAAAAGTCTGAGGACCCATCCAAAGCCAACTTGGCTTTGGACACTCACCAAAACTAATTCATTACTGCTGTGCAGGGAGCTTCTGCTTGTTTAGATAGTCTTTGGTATGTAGATAGTGGAGGCTCCAGGCACATGACATGATGTAAAGCCCTTATTCTGGACTTCTTAGCTCATGGAGGGGGTGATATATCTTTTGGTAATGATTCAAAAGGTAAGGTGTTGGGTTCAGGGACTGTTCAGGCTGGGAAACTCAAGTTTGAAAATGTCAATCTTATTGATACTCTTAAATTTAATCTCGTTAGTGTTTCACAAATGAGTGACAAAGGTTATGGCTCATTCTTCACTAAGAAAACTTGTAAGATTATTGGGCCAGAAGTAGTGAAAAAGATTGATACCATCATTGCTGAGAGCAAAGCACAACTTGTTGCTCATAGAAGTGGCAATGTGTATGTAGTTGATATGTTGAAGGACAATCCTATGGCAAATGTCTGTTTGTTTTCTGCTGCCTCCACAAAGGAAACAGAATTGTGGCATAGGAGACTGGGTCATACCAACCTTCAAACTATCAACTCACTCTCCAAACAAAGTCTTGTCAGAGGCTTACCATCAAAAGAATTCAAATGTGATGAGCGTTGTGTTTCCTGTTTAAAAGGAAAACAACATAAAAGTTCTTACAAATCCATTGATGAGTCCAAAACAAGTCAATGTCTACAATTGTTGCACATGGACTTGTTTGGCCCAGTTAAAATCATGAGTCTAAGAAGAAAAAGATTTTGTCTTGTCATAGTTGATGATTTTTCCAGGTTTACATGGATTTACTTTTTACACTCTAAGGATGAGACTGCAGGTATTTTGAAGGACTTTCTCACCAAATTTGAAAAACAATATGACTTGCCAGTAAAAGTCTTTAAAAGTGACAATGGAACAGAGTTTAAAAATAAGGAGTTGGATGACTTCTATGTGTCAAAAGGGATTGTGAGCCAGTACAGCATCCCAAGAACACCAGAGCAAAATGGGGTGGTTGAGAGGAAAAATAGAACTCTTATAGAAGCTGTAAGAACCATGCTAGCAGATTCTGGTTTGCCACTGTCCTTTTGGGCAGAAGCTGTAAACACTGCTTGCTATGTTCAAAACAGAGTTTTGATCAACCCAAGACATCAAAAAACTGCTTATGAAATTTTGTTCAAGATCAAACCATTAATCTCATTTTTCAAAATCTTTGGCTGCCCATGTTTCATTTTAAATCTCAAAGATTCCATTTTAAAATTTGCAGCCAAAGTATATTGTGGTTATTTTCTGGGATATTCTTCTACTGCCAAGGCCAATAAAGTGTTTAACACAAGGACCAAGACAATAGAAGAAACTCTGAATGTAAAGTTCAATGAACTTTTATCCCTAAAAATCCCAACAAATCCTGCAGTTGTTTGATTTAGATAAATTCAAATTTAAAGATATCACTGTTAAAACTAACAATGCAGGTACTCCACAATCTCCACAACAAGATTACAGAACAGATGTTGTAATCCCCAGTCACTATAAAATCTATTCTGCATCAGAGGAAGCAGCTGTTCAAAACAACTGTCAAAACTCTGTCACAGCTGAGTCAACCACTGTTGGCCAGTCTTACCCTCAAACCACTGCTTCACCTCTCACAACCACTGCACAATCATCTGTTGACAAAAGTCAAACATCTGTTGACAAAAGTCAGTCCAGTTTTACACCACTTGGACCCATTCCCCCACTTCCATTTCAAACATCTGATGGCACTACAGAAGTGCAAACAGATGTTACAACAACAGAGTCACCAAACCTCTATCCTTCACCTCAAAATGCCATCATACCATATCAGGGAGATCTAATCTACCTAAGAGCTCATCCACCAGACCAAATCATTGGAAACATCAGAGAGGGTGTGCTAACAAGAAGCCAATCCTCCAATATCTGTCTTTTTGCAGGGTTTCTATCTCTCACACAACCTGTCAAGTACCAAGAGGCACTAAAAGACAACAGTTGGGTAGAAGCTATGCAAGAAGAGCTCCTTCAGTTTAAAAGACAACAAGTATGGGAACTTGTACCACTGCCTAAGGATGTTTGTCCAATAAGTACAAAGTGGGTCTTCAAAAACAAAACTGATGAAAGGGGTATTGTTGTCAAGAATAAAGCCAGGCTTGGGGTTTAAGGCTTCAGACAAGAAGAAGGAATGGACTATGATGAAACCTTTGCTCCTGTAGCAAGGTTAGAAGCTATTAGACTCTTTCTAGCCTTTGCTGTCAACCACAACAACAAGGTGTATCAGATGGATATCAAATGTGCCTTCCTATATGGCAAAATTCAGGAGGAGGTCTATGTATGTCAACCACCTGGTTTTGAAGACACATTCCATCCTGATCATGTCTACAAGCTTAATAAAGCTCTGTATGGAATCAAGCAAGCACCAAGGGCCTGGTATGAAACTCTTTCCACTTTTCTCTTAACCATTGGTTTCACAAGAGGTAAAATTGATAAAACCTTATTTTTGAAATTGAGAGGGAAAGATTTAATGATTGTTCAAATATATGTGGATGACATCATTTTTGGATCCACATGTAACAAAATGTGTGAAGAGTTTAGGGAACTCATGACAGCAGAGTTTGAAATGAGTGTTATGGGTGAACTTCAGTGTTTCCTTGGTCTCCAAGTGAAACAACTGCAAAATGGCACATTCATTCATCAAAATAAATATGTAAAGAATTTGTTAACTAGATTTGAGATGAATGACTGTAAGCGATGTAGTACACCCATGAGTATAGTCAAGCTACTCACTATTGATGACAAGGATGAACTGGTTGACCAAACACATTACAGATGCATTATTAGGTCTTTATTGTACTTAACTGCATCTAGGCCAGACATTATGTTTGCCACTTGTGTCTGTGCAAGATCCCAGGCTTCACCCAGAAAGTCAAACCTTATTGCTATGAAAACGATATTCAGATACCTAAAAGGTGCTCCCACACTTGGTATCTGGTATCCTGCTAATGGAAACATTGGCCTTTCAGGTTATTCAGATAGTGATTTTGCTGGCTGTCACACCACAAGGAAGTCTACATCAGAAGGGAGCCAGTTTCTAGGGAATGCCTTAGTCTCTTGGCAAAGCAAAAAAGCAGGCAGCTGTTTCCACCTCAACAGTTGAGGTTGAATACATTGCTGCTGCAAGCTGTACAGCCCAACTCATGTGGATTCAAAATCAATTGCTGTATTTTGGGATAACTGCACTAAAGACTCCACTCATGTTGGATAGTCAAGCTACTGAAAATATCATCAAAAATCCAGTCTCTCACTCAACCACCAAACACATAGACATCAGACATCATTTTGTCAGGGATAACTATGAAAAAGGTTTGATTTCTCTGCACCATGTTCCAACAGAGGATCAGTTGGCAAATGTGTTGACAAAAGCTTTAGACACATCTACCTTTACAAATCTGATTTCTAGAATTGGTATGGTAAACATGGATTAAACAACAAAAATGTTTTTAATAAAAGCATTAAAATGTTTCAGAAAATCAAAATCCATCCTTAAAAATAGCTCTTTTGGTTGAAAAATCTGTTAAAGATAAAACAACCACTGTTTCATTCATTCTATCCACTATTAAGTTGAAAAATCTGCTTCAAACCTCTGATCAGATAAAACAACTGTTTTATTATCTATATATCTATATCTATACATATATCTAATAATAATAATAAAAAAAATGTTGTTAGCATCAGCACTTTGGTTGAACAACAGCTAATTGCATCAGATGTTTGCCAAAACAGCTGTACACCACCAGATGTTTAACTATCAGATGTTTTCCACATCTGCTCCTACAAGCAGAGTTTTGGCCACATCAGTGGTTTCACCAGAGCCTGTAAAAACCCTATTTTATCACAACAGTCGTCACATTGTCTCATTGTATTCAAAATACTGAAACCGCCTTCTTCATTCTCAAACCCTTACTCTAATTCCACTCACTCTCACATTCGGAATCCATTACAATGGATCTTCAAGCTAAAGCCACCCACAATTACCTCCCATATCTGGTGAAAACAGATGAAAACACTCCATTCCATTCCACCATCGACATCATTTTAAAATCCAAATACCTGACAATCCTAACCGCTAACGCCCCCTTCTATCTTGATACCCTCCAAGAATTCTGGTTGAATGTTGAGTTTCTACTTCAAGACAAAAAGCCTACTTCCATTATCTCAAAAATTGGAGAGACAAGTATCGTCATTACCCCCAACTCATATCCACAACCTTCTAACTTAATGACCTGTCAGGTAAAGACTTTTTCCCTAAGGCAGAGCTTCACACAGAGTTTCAGGAAAGAGGTTATGATGCACAGATGACTGGGTCAACACTTTTCAAAAAGTTTTTCCCACCAGTCATGAAATCTTTCTTCCATACCCTCATTCTCTGTGTCTCTGCTAAGTCCACTTCCCTAAATGAAATCCCATTGAGGATTTAGTACTTGGGCTATGCTATGCTGTCAGATTCTGACTTCAATTTATTCTAGGGACTGTTTATGGACTTGGTGTCAAATGTGAAAGCCACAAAGTCTGGGTCTAATAATGCTTTTTTAATTTACCCAAGAATTTTAAGTGTAATCCTTCAAAAGGTTTTACCTGAAAAAGATTTTAAAAAGGGTGAGTTTATGCAAATGAAGAGTCTAACTGATGAAACTTTCACAAGAATGTTGGGTTCACGCACCCAAGAAAAAGTATCAAAAATGTCAAAAGTTTCCAAAACACAAACAAAGAGGACTAAGACAACAACTGTTGTCCAAACCTCTGTTGTTGAGCCCACTGCTCCTGGTGATCATGGCACTACATCCAGTGCTGTGATACCCACACCAGCCACTTCCAAAAGAAACTTCCATCCACAAAAACCACCACTCAACCAAAAAGGGGACTTCTGGAAGATGAGATACCAGAAGATAACCCTGTTGCAACACAAAAGCAACTAGAAACCACTATTGTTACTTCCTCACAACAGTTGGTAATATCTCAACCTATCCAAACTCCTCATGCATCCTCACAAAAGGATCATGTGGTAAGCCAAGGGGAAACACATCATGATACATTTGAGTCACTTGGCCATATGTTCACAAGCCCCTCTCCCAGGGCTAATTCTCTTTTTACTCCTCCACATTCACCATCACATGTTCTACAAACCATGCAACCTCTGTTTGAGGCTGTTGAAAAAAACTCAGGAAAATCCTAGTTCCTCTCTTTCACTAATCAATGAGAGTATACCTCCACAAGTGACTGGGACTGAGGAAATTCAATCAGCCATCCCACAAGCAGAAGAGGAGGTTACATCCCTAGAGTTCAATGCAACTCTAGGTGAGTTTTCAAGTGGAGCAGCCACTACTGATGTAGAGACCATTGTCTCACAACAGGACAGTGGTTACATAACTAAGACTCCCTTGAAGGCAACAACTGATGAGGCCACTATAGTGTCCCCAAAATCAGTTGGAAGTCCCCAGAACCAAGAAAAAGGGGCATCTGGTTCTCATCCTTTGGATTCACCTCCTACGACTGAACCAGTTACAACTACCACTGGTAGGAATTCAGATGATCCTATTAACTTAGGTGATGAGTTAAAATACCAAGAATTTACGGCCAGAGTCCAATCCATTGAAACCTCTGTTGCTGATATCAAATCTGATGTCAAGACAATATTGGAATCCTTGGCTATTCTCACCAAGAGTCAACCATCCACAGCTGATATTTCTAGTGAGCTATGGAAATCTGTTTCTCCAATCATCATAGCTCACAAAAAACTAGCAGATCAGACTCATGAAACTTACATGGCAGAAATCAGAAACATGGTAGATGCTACGTACAAAGATACCCATGCAGACATTCATGCCATTAAAGACCATCTGCTGAAGACCACTGGCTCTGCCCCTACCACCATTCTCAGAGATGAAGATGATGATGAATTCACAACTGATGATGCCAAAAAGGGGGAGAGTGGCAGAGATAGATTGCCAAAGCTAGATCCCTTTGGTTGTCCACCTTCAGAAAAAGGTCAATCAAAGTCTGCCAACAAACTAGGGTCTACCCAAACAGCACCACAACAACAACAACAAACCAGCAAAGCTAAAGAAGTGGACAACTCTGCTAATGAAGAAGCTGAAAAAGCTACTGAAGATAAGCAAAAGAGGGCTGACACTTTAGAAGTCAAGGCAGAGTTTTTGATACAAAAGAAAAGGGAACAACAGCAGGAAGTTGAAGATGTGGGTTCCTCTAAAAGGAAGAAAATGCCTGCCAAACATATCAAACAACCACCATCCAAACTAGCTGTTAAAACCACTGCTGTCAAAACCACTACTGCCACCCAAACCACTGATACCACCACAACATCTAAACATGTCACCACTACCACCAAACCAACATCTGAACCTACAACCACATCACCACCTAAATCCCAAACATCTGCTGGTCCTACTAAAGAGCCAACAGATGTCAACACCACCACTGCCTCTACACCACCATCACCAAAAATCTTGTACAAAAGGAAGAGGAAATCTACCTTTGTTGTACAGGATGAAAACATTCACACATCACCACTTACCACTTCAACCACACAATCTACACCTATATCAGCCATTCCACTTTCATCATTCTCACCACACACATCACAATTCACTTCCCATAGACCACCACCAACCATTACACCATTGGCTGTTCAGTATCCCCTTGAACTTGATCTACTCAAGGGGGAAATACAATCCTTCTATAATACTGAACAACCATCTGAAAGATCTTTCCCTTCTCTTCTACATTTTCCTGTTCCCCTAAACTTAGACACATATCTAAAATACAAGGCTGAACAGGCAGATGCCATCATAAAAGAGAAATGCAAAGGGAAAGATGACAGGACTGCTCAGGGCATTCATTCAGCAGAGCTTAGCAAATTGAGAAGGATTGAAGATTTTGCTAAGACCCTGAGCAACTCCATGTCTACCATGCCTCTCAGCGGTGACAAGGAAAGGGAGGTTAGGGAATTACTTCTTGAACAGATCTTGGCATCCATGCCTTATAAAGCAAACATGAAACAGTTTGCAGGCTGGACCACTCATGCTCTCAGAGAAGAACTTTTAAGAATTGAAGAGATGGCCAAGAATCCCCCAGCTAAGGTCTCTGCCCCTGATTTTAGTAAAGGCAGAGATCCAGCCAGAGCCTTGAAATTTAAAAGAATGAGACAATAAATTGTGGCTGCTGACTATGGCGAGATGAGGTCAGTTGCAAGGTGGTCTGAGCTGAGGTTGGTTGAAACATACAGGAGACCGGAAGAAAACAGGAAGAAAGATCCTAACCTACCCAGAAAACATGTTTACTCTGATGAACCACTGATGAAGAGTCCTCAACAGGCTTTTACATTAGACAGCTTACTTGATACTTCTGATCTATCAGCTGCTGCTAGAAGACAATTCAAGAAAAAGAAAGAAATGTCTGTAGAAGATCAGAAGAAGTTTGCTGATACTTATATAAAGGAGGGCCTCTTCAATCAAGTACACTTTTTCTCAGATCCCACTACTGAAAAGCTCAGAGAACTCATTGGGAGACCTCCATCACCAAACTCATCTAGAATAAAAGTGCATCTCAGCAAATCCTCTGACTCAAAAATTCTAAAATGGAAGGTCAACAAAGACACCCATGAATTGACTTTGCTCAAGTCAGATGGAGAAGCTCAAAAGCTAAGCATGGATGATGCATATAGCCTGTGTGTAGATGACCTCCAAACACTGCTGAACCTTGAGCTTGAAAGAGATGCAGAAGACCTATACTCTTTGAACTTTGAGCTACAATTCAAAGGTCAAATCAGAGAAAGTCTGATGAGAAATAAAGATCAAGAATAAAGCTTAGTTTTGGCATCATCTGTTCTAGGGGGAGATTGTTGGGTCTGCTGACCTGAAGAAGAATAGATGATTGAAAAGCCAAAATATACTAATAGTTGATCCATATAAATAAACAGTCTTTACAACATACTCTTCCCAAAAGACTGTTGACCCTAACAACTGTTCCACCCAAACAACTACTATGACAACTGCTGCTACAAAGGACTACTGGATAACAACTGATAGAGAACAACTGCTGACCAAAGGTCTATTGAAGAACAACTGCTGATCGAGTACTGAAGACTAAAGGTATGTTAGAGCCAACATCACTTAGGCTCCAACAGATGATACAAGACCATCAGAGTTTTCTCTGAACAATAGTTTACCTTACAATGTTTTGGAATATAACAGTAGTTTGTATAGGGCAGATGTTTTATGTTGTTATTCTGTTAGAGGTCACTATCTTAGGTGATGTCAGCACAGGTCACCAGTGGTTTAGATTTGTCTATAAATAGAACAGTGCTTGTACTGTTCTATTGGTCACACACACAACATTCTCTCAGACAAACAATCACTGTGTGATCAGGCTGAGGGGGAGTACTTGTATTTGATTGTAATCTTTCAATTTAATGAAAGCTTTCGATTAAGAAAACATTTATTCCTTTTGTTTTGATTATAGTTTATCATTCCGCTGCACTTTCCATATATATTCACTTCATTCAATTCTCATTCTATTCTAAACAAATCAAAACAATCAAACTCAGTTCCTAACAAGAACAAATATTTATAGACATTAATTCTCCATTTTCATTAAAAGACCATAAGAATGGAGGTCGTCTATTCGCATACTAATTTCAACTAGGTGTATTAATACGCACGTTGCGCGTTTTTCAGATGACGTGTTAATGCGGATTTTCCAAACTCAATATTTAAACAAACTTACTCAATGCCCAACATGTTATCATTCAATTCCGTAACAAATATGTTAATTCAAAATTCAACCAATATGATGAAAACCCACAATCATTCGACTTAACCTCACCCAGAAGCCATGTATTTAGTCATCATCAATTGGTACACAACAACCCACACAAAAGCGAACCGAAGGTCAAATGGTGAAAAAAATAATATGAATAAAATAATAATATATTAAAAAAAAGTTTTTGAATAAAATAATATGAATAAAATAATAATATATATATAGTTAAGAAAAAGTTTTTTGCGCGTTGCGCGCCTTACAATATTGTCGTATCCAAAACACTAAGAAGCTATTATCAACAATCTTTTTATTTTAGATGTAATTGAAAGCAAAGAGGGAAGAGTTCGCGAGACTTTACTTGATAATTAAGTCCAAATTTTGTAAGGCACTTAACTTAAATCATATGTTTTTTAGCATGTCTAATAACGTTTTCTGTGGTGTTTATCAGTCTGTACATGACGGCCGAATTTATCAGTTGAAGCTCTTTTGTGACAAAGATTACCCGGAGAAGCCTCCTACAGGCGGATCTAGAAATTAATTTCAGTAGTAACGTTTTTCATTTGTTTCATTTTAGTAGTAACGTTTTCCAAATTTCATAAAAAAAACAAATTTTCCACTACGCGCGTGAATTTGAGGGGTTGCGGGCGCGGCGCCTAGCTTTATGCTAGGTCCGCCCTTCGTTTTCATTCTCGGGTCAACATGACTTGTGTCAACCATGAGACTGGAGTGGTACAATTGACAACCATGAGGATGTAAGCATTTGTTTTATCGAAAATACCCTTGGGCCTTGGGCACAATTGACAACCGTCTTCATAGTAGGACTCACCAATCATTTCGTTTTGTATTTTCTTCACAAAGCTATTATCAGTACAGGACTAACATATATACTCATTTTACTGATACTTTATTCATATTGCAATTTTCATCTTCAAAGAAGTAAAAATATATACAATCATTAAGCATTTTTTTTTTTTTTTGAAAGTGTACTAAAAGAGCAGCCCTTTATTGATGATGGAATTCATGCAATTCCTGCACCAGAATGACGTGGAGAATGTATCACCAAATATAGATATAACTATATAAAACCAAAGCAAATAAGATGAAGGCAAAAAGGAACTTGAAATACTCACTGTTTTGATGCAAGTCAAGGTGAATGAGACGTGAAAGACTTCCAACACTCTCCGGGATATCACTAAGTGTATTTTTTGCTGCAACACAAGTGATAGAATTACAACTTAAAGAACTATTAACAGTCACATTCTAAATTAGCATGCCAAGTGAGCTAAAAAATAAAAACAAAGCATGTGACTTGCCTGTATTAAGTTCAGTGAGAAAAGTCCATGATGCAACCAATTTCTCAGATAGCGTTGTCAGCTTATTTCCCTTAAAAAATTTAATGCCTTATGTCCACTATCAAATATGCATAAACAACATGGGGAAATTTAAAAAAAAAAGTACGAAGAACCGATATCAGCAGTATGGGATACCTCTACATCTAGCTTTGACATTTTGGAACAATTGCCTAGATCTTCTGGCAAACTGGTGAGGCGATTGTTTTATGCCTATAAGTAACACACAAATTGCAGCAGAAGATAATACATTAATCATGATTCAACAACACAAATCTTAAAACTCATTGCATTATACATGAAAAGGGAATAATAATATAAATAGAACGAAAAAAGAAAACTAAAAGCACAAACTACGACTCTTGGTGAATGTTAAACGGGAACGTCGAAAAGCTAAAGATTCAATCAACTTCTTAATTCCATCGTAATTGTCCATACTTTTATAGACAACATAACAAAGAACAGTTCGTTACCTTGAAATGGACATTCAGATGAAATATTTTGGTTAAACACCTCACTTGAGGAGGCTGCAAAGGGTATTGCTCCGAAACCGAAAAAGAAAGCTGAAAGAACCCACATTCATAAGGCGTTTCCGACGGTCCCTGCACATACAAAACACATCAACCAAACCCTATTCATAATGTGTCTCTCTCTCTCTCTCTCTCTCTATATATATATATATATATATATATATATATATATATATATATATAGGGAATGGATAGTTTGAGAACCCACTTGAGTTGTGAGAACCATAGAAACTCATCTGGACCATTGATCTTGATGATCTAATGGTTAAGATCAAATGATGGGAGTTTTTGTCTTGACTTGATAAATAAGTATTTTTTTTAATCTAATAAAGTACATTAAGGGGTATTAAAGTAAAAACACCATGTGAGAGAAATAATTAATATAATATCATATTAATTTTTTATTTAATAATTCAAAATATCATATTTTTTAAACTATATTTTATTTTTTAATTTCTTTGTGTTTTTAAAACAAATAATCAGATAAATCTAATGAGGATAATTTACACCGGTGTAATTATTTACACTAGTGTAAATTTACCATCATTTACACTGGTGTAATTATTTTACACCAGTGTAAATCTACCATACACAAAACTACTACATTCGTATTACACCAGTGTAAATCTACCATACACAAAACTACTACATTCGTATTACACCAGTGTAATTATTTTACACCAGTGTAAAACCCAAACAAACATCTATACAACCATGTTACACCACTGTAAAAATGCCCCACAAACATCAACAAAAATGTATTACATCAATGTAAAACAACCAAACATCTATACATTCATGTTGTTCCCATCATCATCTTCTTTCACACAAAAAAAAAACCATGAAAAAAATTAATAATAATAATGTATTACATCAATATAAATCAACCAAAACTTCTATGCATTACATCATCATTATTTATAAAAAAAAACCCAAAAACATTTATAAAAAAATCATACTAACAAATAAAACTACACTATTAATGTTACAAAAATATTTATAAAAAAATCATCCTACACATTATTGCTAAAAAAAAAGCCCTGCTGCATCTGCAATATCATCATCATCCATCCAATGTCATCATATTCAAACCAAATAATAATAATAATAATAATAAGAAGAAGAAGAACAAACCTGTCAGCCGCCGTCCTCCGCCATCGATCTGTTCACCGTCGATTACACCTAAAAGAAAAACATCCATCCAATCGAATTACACCGATGTAAAAATGCCCCACAATCCCATACACAACACTGCCACCGTGTGTGTTCATCTCCTTCGTCAGATCTGTTCAGATCCCGAAACCCACCACCAAAAACCACCATCACCATCACCTCCGATGACCACCATAGACCACCTTCGTCAACCTTCGTCAACCACCTTCGTCAACCACCATAGACCACCTTCGTCAACCACCATAGACCACCTTCGTCAACCACATCGGAAAACCCCCTGCAAAAAACCCCCTCCTGTTCATTGTCTTCCCTGTTTTCATCGTTAAAGACCACAGCCCACATCCCCCTCTTTTCATCGTCATACACCACCTGCACCGGCCGTCGTCTTCCTTCCTGCATCGGACCACCACCCTGCAAAAACCCCATCACCGGACCACCACCCCTGCAAACCCCCAGATCCAGATTCATTGTATTATTATTATTATTATTATTATTATTATTATTATTATTATTATTATTATTATTATTATTAGAGAGAGAGAGAACAAGAGAGAAGAAGAGAGAGAGAAGAAGAGAGAGAGAGAGAGAGAATATGTTTAAATTGAGAGAGAGAACAGATTCTTTCTTGTATTAATATTAATATTAATATTATTATTATTATTATTATTATTATTATTATTATTATTATTTAAAAGTTAGTGGGGTGGGGTGGGTGGGGTAGGGTGGGGTGTTATTATTACTAAAATGTCCTTAAATACTTGTGTATAAAGACTATATTGCCCCTGATTAAACAAATGCAAAAAAATACAAAACTGATGATGTGGCACTTGGTGATTGGTCCATTGGAGTTCTCAAGTTCTCGCAACTCGAGTGAGTTCTCAAATGATCCCATTCCTATATATATATATATATAGACACACACACAGCCCTTAATAAGTGCAGCCCATTTAAATATGTTAGAATCATCACAAACAAACTGAATATCCGGATCCGCTACCTTCTCCCTCTGCACCTCCTTATATTCCTTAAACAATCTTGCTCTTGATGCCTATACTCATCAATCAATAGTAAACAAATCAAGATTAGCCTACACTCATCAATTAACACAAACACAATTGTCAAGCACTAAACTTTTGTTAGGATTAACATACCCAGATCCCTATTGTTCACAATTATTACATCAATTACAAATTATAATCACTTTAATCATCAAATTTTAAAAATAAGAGTAGAAAATCAGCAGGCAAACCTAAAACTGTAAAAGACAAAAACTTTAACATGGGTTAAATGGTTGAAGTGCGAACACTGCAACAGTTTGACTAACCACATATGTGATAAATTCAAGTAATAAATTTTAAGCCTTTAAAAACCCAAAATACTACAAAACCAAACAATAAGAACAAAGAGAAAATTATATTGCAATTACCCAGCTTCCTCATCAAACATCAAAGATAACGGGGGTGTTGTCAGAAAAGGGGAGATGCAGGTGAGGCTTCGACCACCGGAACTCCAGCCACGACGACAGTACCCAGGGTCACCATTACAACCGTAAACCGTCATCGAACCCTAGCTAAGCCCTCCGCAAGTTGCGTCTTGTCTATCCTTGTCATCCCCTTCTTCAATCGCAGAAGATGAACAAACATTTTTAACAATGATATGTGTATTTGCATATAGTGAAATACAGATTCCTTGCTGATGCTTTTTTTTGCAATATCCTCATTAATGGATACTTAAATATATATTTGTATGAAAAAAACGGCTCAACCAAACAACATGAAACCATACCATACCAAACAAACAGAAGACAACATTCAATAATGTATTCACCCCCATTTAAAAATTAAAGAAACAGATCACACAATTTAGAAGAATAAACAGATTCCTTGTTGTATGTACTTATATATATATATATATATATATATATATATATATAGGGGAAAGTTAATTTGAGAACACCTATATTTCGTGCGAACTGTGAGAACGACATCTAAAACCATTCAAATTCAAAATTTCTTTTTACACTTATCTTTATTACTAAAATACAATTCCAAAAACACAATTTACGCGTAAAAATTCAAACTTATACGGAAATAAATTGTTTTTACACATGTGTAAATTTGCTGTTTGTGCATGTGTAAACTGTTTCATTTACACATGTGTAAAAAGTTAATTTGAAAGTGTTTTTGCAAGAAAAGATAAATTATTTGGATAGAAAATTCATTTAATAATGTTGTATTTTGATTATAATGAGGTTTGTATTAAAAAAAATTGATTGATTTTTTTACTTGTTCTCACGGTTCTCACAATATTTAGCGTTCTCAAGATAACCCTCCCCTATATATATATATATATATATATATATATATATATATATATATATATATATATATATATATATAGGGTAGGGTTCAAATAGGAACCAACCCTTAAGTAGGAACTATTGGAACCAATCTGAGCCATCCATCTTCAATGGCATGATTGTAAATAAGTAAAACTTTAATTAATTGTTATTTTAATAAAGGGGTATTAATGTCTTTTGTTCAATATCATTTATTAGATAATTAATAAGAAACTCATGTATATTTGGAAACAGCAAATTAGTGTTTATGGTATACCCAAACGTATTTATTGTATATACTATTAGAATTATATCTCGGTATATATACAACAGTGTACATTGGTGTATATTCGTTTTTTCATTCATCATCATCACCAACACAAGATATACATTGGTGTATATTCGTTTTTTCATTCAACATCATCAACACAGATATACATTGGTGTATATTCGTTTTTTCATTCATCATCAACACAAATATACATTGGTGTATATTCGTTTTTGAAGTGTACATTGGCATGATTCAATCGAATTCAATCGAATGTGATTTTTTTTTATTTGGGATTAGAGATGATAACAGGTTGAGAGATTTAAGTAAAGTCATAAAAAAACTTGCATATTAATTGCAGGAAGATAATTAGCTGCCATATATAAAATATAATATTTAATTGTCTAATTACATAACTACCTCCTAGATCAAGATCAAAGATGAATGGCTCAGATTGGTTTCTAAGTTCCTAACTAGGCTCTTGGTTCCTATTTGATCTTTTTCATATATATATATATATATATATATATATATATATATATATTTGCATGTTAGCAACATAACAACTAAAAAAAATCAAATGCAAGAACACCTATGACAGACAACGTTGATTTAAAATTTAGCCTACCTTGACTTTATGAAGAGGAAGAAACATAACACACGATTCAGAAGAAAAGCCAAATTCCTTGTATGCACCTACATATATGCAAGAACACCTTAGGCAAACAACATGATAAACAACGTTGATTAATGTATTCAGTAATTTGTTACCTTTAGTTTATAAAGAAGAATAAACAGAAGACGCGATTCAGAAGAAGCAAACAAATTCGAATGATTAAATTATTAGCTTTTACTAGTATGATCTGCATGCAGTTTGAAGTTAACACCTGTTAAGTCACCTCATTAAACTATACACGTGACAGCAAGCAACACCTGTTTAAGTTTTTAAGTTGAGGAAAAAAATAAGCAAAATCAGCGTAATACCCAAGATTCGAACTCAATTCCTTCCAATTCCAAACAAACCACCTCACCACCACGCCAAAGCCATCATATGTTAACCTTATTGTAACCAATTATACTTATTCAAATACAAAGTAAAAAAAAAAAAAAAAAGGCTAAAATCACTGTTCATTTCGTAACACTATTCATTAATATAGTTTAATTTCATCAACTCCATTCTCTAATTACCACTAAAAAATCTATTTTTTTGAAAATTGAGTATTAATTATACTAAAGGAGTGAAGTTATATTCATTGTTTTTAAATTGTATATACAATATAACCTAAAAATATAGAATTGTGTTTATTTTACGTCTATCAAAAACAATAAAAGTGAATACTGATACCAGTTTGATAATACGAAAACTGTTACTAATATTGTTTGGTCGGTGTTGACTCGGTTCGTTACGGTATTGGTAGGGTGTTCAGAATGGGATATGCTGAAATTGGGATATGATGTAATTCGGATATCCAAATTTTCGAAGATCCAAAACTTTTGAATAGTTAATTTAACTATTTGAATCCGTATCTGAAATTTCAAATACAAATTCTGATATTAAAACTGGTATCCAAATTCCTAAAAAAATAAAGGATTATCAATTCCCCCATTAAAACAACAAGCTAAATAACAGCGAAGACAGGTTCAAATGTGTTAAAAAAAACCTGGTCCGACTGCTGGAGCTGCCCAATCACCTATACCTCTTAATATCACATTTACAGCTATGTTTTATCTTTTTTATTCACATGTGCCAGGGCGTTTTATACCTTTCTTCGGTCACAAAACCACTGCAATTTTTTTTTATCATTTTAACTAAACTTATCATGATGATTCATACGTGTAAGATGATCACGTTACATACATCCACCTCCCATTTTAGTTCACACAAATAATTGTTACTTAACAAATTAAGATGATTAAAACAATAAATAAATACCTGATTTGCAGTGAAGACAAACATGAGAATAACTTACCCTTATCACGGATGGAGTTGATTTCTGGACTATTCGTTAACCACCACCTAAGTCAATAATATAGAAATTCGGCATATTTCTAATATGTTCGCCATTCTAAACATATATAATGTGAATCATAGTTAAGCTAATGGAGATATAATTAGAAAAAGAGAATTAAAACAAAATGAATTTGATTATTAAAATATTGTCATATTAAAATAAGATTGAAAATTTGTAGAACAGTTAACCAAAAACTTTAATCAAAATATACCAAATCTCAAGGATTCATAACAAAATATACCTTTAACTTGCAGAATCGATGATTAAGTATGCCTGTTTCGTACACACAAAAACGAAATCAATAAAAAGAAATTAAATCATATAAGTGTTGATATAGAATTAGGTCATTCATTTCGTCAAAAATGTATCACCCAACGACTCCCTTTGTCGTCAAACCAACAACACTTAACCTTTTCACCAAACACTCCCTCTCTTCTGTCTCTCTGTATCTCTGCAGTTCGTGTGTGTATATATATACACACATATATATATATAGAGAGAGAGAGACAAAGAAGTAAACGCATGACTGAATTTGGCCTCTGACTACCATTTTCAACGACCAACTCGCCTGATGATGTTGGTGATGATGATAAGCATGTGTTGACGGCCCATCCCTGATCCAAACCCAACGAACTCTTTTTTCTTTTTTCAAACCTTCCTTCGACCGGTTTTGGCCCTTCAATCTCGTTCGACCTCTTTTCCATTGTTTGGTTTTCCTTCGACCGTTTTTTGTCTCCCTTCTCTTTTCCTTCGACCCTATCCCCATTTTCCTTTGTTTGATTTTCTTAAGCAGTATTATAAAATTGATATATATAATGGGTTGAGCTCTATTATCCTTGCACTATTTTTATTTATGGCCTCCAAGTCTTAGTGTGTTTTTGTTTCCCACCAGCAGCAGCAGCAGCAACAACAAAAAACAACAACAGTGGTTACTGCCCCAGTAGTTCGTATTTCACGTTCCATGTAGCCTCTCGCAGCGAAACCCATGCCTTCCTCTCGTAGGCAGCGTCGGCGTCCTAATTTGGTGGCCATACCTTGCATTGCTGATGCAACACCCGTGCCCCTTAAAATTTTTTCACTCTTGCAAATTCGGTATGTCAAGCAGCTCCCGGTTGCTTGCTCACCTTAAACGCGACCATTTAGGGTGGGACGACGTTAGGGACGATTTGCGGGATGCAACTTCTAGGGACCTAAGCCTCTTTGGATAGGTCGGGGAAGCCTTGCGGAGTATTGATCAGTGGTTGTCTGCGCGGTGCATGTCCCTGCATGCTCTCAGCAGGGGGTGTCACCACGAAGACGGAGTCACGAAGTTCTCCCATAATTCCAATAGTGTCGATGATTTCATTTTGGGTATCCCCAAGCCCTGCCCACCCATATCACAAAATGTTCATAATCCTGAGCCCGATGGGAGGTTGGCTGTTGATATTAGCCTTTTGGAACAACTTTTCGCTTTGCCGTTAGCGACTGTCAAAAGCATTCCATCCTCTTGTCGGATGGCGTTTGCCCAGGCGTTAACTGGGACCTTGCGTTGAGTTGTGGCTGCCCCTGGATCTGTTGAGTCTTGGGTAAAATTGTTGTTATTGCCTCGTTGCACTCTACATGTGATACGACCATCCTCTAGGCAAGAGCGGCGGTCTGGGAACCGCAAATCATTACAGTGCAGCAGTATTATGAGGGCTTTAGCTATTTGGAAAGACGGGAATGGGATTGAGGAGCTTGCCCTCCCACTCCTAATGCAATCTGCTGAAGGGTTAGTTAGCAGGCCCAACACCTGGCCTGCCTCTGATAACGGGGGCAATGTCAAGCAATGTCTGCGGAAGGTCGATGATGGCCATTTCACAGCCGCAGTTAAGGTTCTATATTCCTCCGGGGTTGCTCCATTTGGGGATTCCACCTTGAAGGCCCTGATTGATAAACACCCCGTCACCGATCCTCCAGCATTGCCTAATGTCTTACCCTCTGAGGGTGCCCTTCAGGTCGATGTAGATTGTGTGTTACGGAATATTAAATCCTTCCGAATGGGACGTCATGCGGGAGGGATGGCCTTAGAGCTCAACATATCTTGGATGCACTTTGTGGGCAGGGGTCCTCGCCACCTTTTGATCTGCTCTTGGCTATCACTGACGTGGTTAACATCTGGTTGGGGGGCTTTGCCCTAAGGCCCTTGCCGAGTTTATTGCATATGCCCCCTGACTCCGTTACTTAAGCCCGATAATGGGATTAGGCCTATCGCGGTTGGGGGCATTTGGCGAAGGTTAGTCTCTAAAGTAGCTATGCGTAAAGTCGGGAAGGAGATGGCGACATACTTGGGTGATCATCAATTTGGGGTTGGGGTTCCCAATGGGGCTGAGGCCATCCTTCACAGCCCGAACATGTTTCTGAATGCGTTCCACGATAAAGGATCCATGGTTATGCTCACAGTCGACTTTTCGAATGCCATCAACTTAGTTAACATGGCGATTATTTTGCGGGAGGTTAGCGTTCGCTGCCCATCTATTTACCCTTGGGTTCAGTTTCTTTATGCCCAACCTACTAGGGTTTATGTGGGTGATACTTGTATGGGGGCATCCACCGGGGTCTAGCAGGGGGACCCATTAGGGCCGCTTCTTTTCGCGCTTGTCCTGCACCCATTGGTTCGTTGGCTGGAGGAGTGTTGTTCCCTTCCATTCCATGCTTGGTACCTGGATCATGGTACGATTATTGGAGAGGCCAAGGAAGTGGCTAAGGCTTTTGATATCATCTAAGCTGAGGGACCGAATTTGGGTCTTACGCTTAATATTAAGAAATCTGATGTTTTTTGGCCATCGTGCAACGGAGCGAAAGAGAAGCCTGGTTTATTTCCTAGCGAGATAGGGAGACGAGAGGGAGGTGTTAAGCTCCTAGGAGGGGCCGTTAGTCTGGATGAGGGGTATATTAGCTCTTTGGTCATTAAAAGGGCTAAGAAGGCAACAGAACTAATGCTCTCTCTGCAGAAGCTGAGGGACCCCCAAAGTGAACTTTTGTTGCTTCGTTCATGTATGGGCGTTGCCAAATTGTTGTTTGGCCTTCGGAAATGTCCACCGGCCATGGCCAATGAGGCTGTATCCATTTTTGACAAAGGCCTTCGTGAAGCGGAGGAAGATATTGTGGTTTGTGGAGGGGCGTTCTTTGGGGATTTACAATGGCGGTTAGCGTCTTTGCCGATTCGGTTGGGAGGGCTTGGCCTTTGTTCGGCGGAGGACGTGTCTGTCACACCACGCCAACGGCGGAGACACGTGGCGCAACGCTCGAAAAGTATATCAAAGTCAAGATTAACACAAACAATAATTAATTAGAAAAGATCATATTATTAAGACGTCGTACGAAGTTTTCGTTGTCCCAAACGTACACAACTACATAAGTTTAATTTAAACAAAAGGGTTTTTCGACTATATTCCGAACCAGCGGAAAATAAAAGTAAAACCCCCAAAAGACCGACGTCCCCGTTTTCCCCGCACTAGCCATTTCTTCCAGCAATCTAATTACCTGAAAGATATGTTTAAAAGACACGTCAATATATACATATTGGTGAGTTCACAGGTTTTAATTTCATGAGCAAAACATTGCAATACCGGCATGTAACGGAATTATAATATAAGTAGTGTCATATATGTGGAGTAGCTAGCTCCCACATGACGATGGCGACTCCCTCCCGGGCCCATAACCAAACCAAGACTATACAACAGATTGCCCCGCGAGTTGCTTCTTGGACAACAACTCAGTTCAGAATACATGCATCTCTTGTCTTTACCGGGTTGACGCTATCAAACAGAGGTGGGCCTTGTCAGGCACCGATAGTACTACCCAGATATCCCTTTGGTTTCATTTCCTGAATTAATGGTTACAGTAAACAGCGAGGTCTTACTCCAAGTGGTTTCCAGTTACCCAGGTACCCATCGTGCTAAATATTATATTCCACATGTTACAGCAATTTAACAAAACATATATTTCCCCCAAAAACGTAAAAACAGTTTAAAATGGGGCCGTGAGACTCACCTCAAACTCAGCGTGCACAAATATCAGAGAATAGCAGGTATCCAAGGTCAAATACCTACAGGCGTTCTTAGACGTATGAGTCACTACGCCTATCATGTGTGTTTTACCGGCAAGTTGTACACCCAACTCCCAACAACACAATTGTTATACAATTCCCCGTTTAAAACATGTGTCTAGGTCCGTTGGTGATGGATTATCCCCGTTATAAGTTTCACTTAACTTATGCTTAATAAACATATCAACATTATCCTTGAAGTTAGTTATGTTCGTCGCCGCGAACTAAGATCATTTCCCGATTTTATCACGTAATGATCTTATTGTTTAATATATGTGTTTTCAATATATTTACTAACTCGGATAAACTTATCCCCGACTCGACTCACTTTACCGTATAACTACTTTCCCATTAAGTAGTTATACTAGGATTTTGTCGATCGAGATTTCGTTTTCCAATACTCGCCTCGACTCACTTTACCGTATATTTATTTCCCATTAAATAAATATACTAGGATCTTGTCGATTTGATAGTCCCTCGACTTGACTCACTGTTCCATATATTTATTTTCCCATTCAAATAAATATACTAAGGTCTTGTCGATTCGACTTTTCGTTTTATAACTTTCGACTCGACTCACTGTTCCATATATTTATTTTCCCATTCAAATAAATATACTGAGGTCTTGTCGATTCGATGTTATATTTTTTTAACTTGTTAAGTTCTCGGACTTAATTTAATTTCACGTGCGCAATCTTTAGAGATCACGTTACGGTTAGATTCTCCCACGAATACGTTCCAACACTTAGGAAAGTGTTATATATATTTTTGTAGGAATAAATACTTCACGTCGAATATTATTTTTCTATTTCCGAAAATATATAGGTATTTAGTTATTCTTATCAAATTTCCGACAATATGTTTTACTCGAAATTAACCCACTATTAATTTCACCATATTTTCATTTGGAAATATATAAAATAACTCTTGTATTTTCCAAACCAAGACTTAGTTGTTTTATCTCCAAAATGTCCCAACATTTTTATATTCCCATAAATATAAAAATGTTCATTTTTATAAAACTTCCCCAAGTCTTTAAAATTACCAAATTTTGAAATAAAATCTCTAGTTTTTATTTTCTCCAACCTTTGGTAACTTGTATTTTTATAAAACTCAAATTTTATAAAAATAACATTTAGTACAAAAATACATTATTTTTGTAGGTCTTGGAAATATTTTCCATATTCCACCTTTAACTATCCAAGTTTACATTTTTGACACCAAACTTTTAAGTGTCACATTTTTGGACTTAACTTTCTAAAATGACACTTTACACCCTTTAACTTTCAAAAGTTCCATTTTCATCCTTAAGCTTCCAAAAGTGACAATTTCTTACAAACTAGTAATCTTTGATTAAATCAACTTTGTCATGGAAGGTTATTATTATGTTCTAACTTTGTCCAAAGTCCATAATAACTTACTTAAGGTTAATAATAGGTGTGCTTTGTGTATTAAGTCCATTTTGCCCAATATGTTAACATTATGTTTGTTTCTTATGTGATGTAAACTTTGTATTTCAACCTTTCTCACAAGATCATCATGTTATTAAGCTTTAGTTAGTCATTTTAAGATGATCAACATCTCTTTCAAGTGTATTCAAGTTACCATAATAATCTATGCTTTGATCAACATTTTAAGCTTGATTATGTTACTTTTATAAACTCAAAACACTATCATCCATCACCATCAACCTCACGGCTCATACACACATATTTACACATCCATTTTAACTTGATTAAAACATATTACATCTTATGTTAAAACCCTTGTTAACAATGGTGTACAACTTGCTTTAAAACATCAAAACATAAACTTTTAAAAGCAAGATCAAGATGATAGATACTTACAACTAGCACAAGGCTAGGGAAGACAAAATCACTTGATTTGGATGAGGTTTAGTGTGTTCTTCCTAGGGGATTAAGCTCCAATGCTTGTAACACACAAAGGGTTTGGATGGATGAGTGTTTTAGAGGTAATTTGGAGATGTTTAGCTTGAAATGAGAGTGTGTGTGGGTGCTTGATAGCCCACGGCTACAACCAAAGAAAAGAGAGGTTTTTCTTCAAATGTTCACACCTTGTGTTTCTTATAGCACATTCCATATCTTGCAAGATTTGATAATATCCAATGTTTAATTTTAAGTTAATATAAAATGAAAGGTGTGTACTACTAGATATTAGATGAATCTTGAGTGGATTTGAATGTGTGTGTTGGCCGAGATTTATAAGGAAAAAAGAAAGATTGTATGAATCAAATGAGTACATGGTATCCACATATAAAGATCCACACCATACTCACCATGATCTTAGCTAGATCACTAGTACACCAAGAGAAGATTCAAGGTATGGGGGGGGGGGGGATTGGGGCCGGTTCTAGGGGTGGTTTGGGTGGGGTCCACAACACAAAATATTTCCCCATTTTAAGTTAAGTTTGTTCCCTCGTCGTTCGGGTGTCGTTCGGGTATTTTTCGGGTTTTAATCACGTGTTATTTGGACATTAAAATACCACTAATAACCCTTAAACATAGCCTAGTTTAAGTGTTGATTGGTTATTTAGGCTCTTGTTGAGTGAAATTATAAGTTATACGCGTACCGGGTGCGGTACGCGCACTTTATTCGTTACCGGGAGATTTGAATAGAAAGTTTTCACTTATGGTTTTGGAGTTCCAAAACCTATTATATTTTGTGAAATTACCCTTTATTTTATATCCTGGGTGTCCGGGATAATTTTTGTTTATTAATTTTTACCGGGTAATCACCAACGCCCGTTCCAACACAAGTTAATTTGCACGTGATTTCGCCATGCTTTAAATTAAACACATGCATTACTATGCATCTTATGGGGAATTTGCTATTCTCTAAATGCCAAGTTAATATAATTAATTCGAAATTGCACGTAATTAAGTTAATCACACATAATTAATTTGTACGGATTTACCTCATTTTTGCCGTTTGTTACATTCTCCCCCCGTTAGGAGAATTCCGTCCCGGAATTCAGTTCAAGTTCCTCGGTACTTGGGTCTTCTTGAACAGGTCAGGATATTTCTGCTTCATTTGATCCAATCTTTCCCATGTGAACTCTGGTCCACGTTTGGCGTTCCAACGTACCTTGACCAACCTGATCTTACCACGTCTAAGCTTCTGAACCTTCCAATCAGTCACCTCGATTGGTTCTTCGACAAAGTGAAGCTTATCGTCGATGTGGATCTCGTCCGCAGGTATAATCAGGGTCTCGTCTGATAAACACTTTTTCAAGTTTGATACATGAAATGTATCGTGTATCCCGCTAAGCTCTTCTGGCAGCTTGAGCTTATAGGCCACTGGGCCTACCCTTGCCAAAATTTCGAAAGGACCAACATACCGGGGATTCAATTTCCCACGCTTCCCAAAGCGTGCAACACCTTTCCAAGGTGAGACTTTAAGCAGAACTTTATCACCGACTTGGAATTCCAAAGGCTTACGCCTCATATCCGCATAACTTTTCTGTCGATCGCGAGCCGCTTTTAAGCGCTCCTTGATCAGAAAAATCTTATCAGTAGTTTCTTGAACAATCTCGGGTCCCGTAAGCTGTTTCTCTCCGACTTCAGCCCAACATAGCGGAGATCGACACTTACGCCCGTATAGTGCTTCATATGGTGCAGCCTGGATGCTCGTATGGTAGCTATTATTGTACGAGAATTCCACGAGTGGCAGGTGCGTGTCCCAATTACCACCAAAATCAACCGCACATGCTCGCAACATATCCTCCAAGGTTTGGATGGTTCGTTCACTTTGACCATCGGTTTGGGGGTGGTAAGCAGTACTCATATCCAAACGAGTACCTAGAGCAGCATGCAAGCTTTGCCAAAACCTAGAGGTAAAATGGCTATCACGGTCTGAAATTATAGAGACAGGCACACCATGCTTCGACACCACTTCCTTAATATATAATTGGGCCAATTTTTCCGTTTTATCCGTCCCGCGGGTTGGAAGGAAGTGTGCCGACTTCGTCAAACGATCCACGATTACCCAGATTGTATCATGGCCGCTCGATGTCCTGGGCAATTTAGTAATAAAATCCATGGAAATTTGTTCCCATTTCCATTCTGGAATTTCTGGTTGCTGAAGCAAACCAGATGGCCTTTGGTGCTCGGCTTTAACCTTTGAACACGTTAAACAACGCGCAACATAAGCCGCTATATCTCTTTTGAAATTCGGCCACCAATAGTGTTCCTTTAAATCATGGAACATCTTATCTGCCCCGGGATGAACCGAATATCGAGAACTGTGAGCTTCGGCCAAAACTAGCTCGCGTATACCACCATACAGAGGTACCCAGACTCTATTCATGAAATACAAATTCTGATCTGTCTTAGACTCCAATGAGTCCAACATGCCTCGTAGTCTCTCCTTCCTGAAATTCTCGGGCTTAAGCGCATTACCTTGGGCCTCACGAATTCGATCCGTCAAATTCGTGTGAATAGTCAGACCCAAGGATCGAACTCGCAACGGCTTAACCCGTTCCTTGCGACTTAAGGCATCCGCTACGACGTTTGCCTTTCCGGGATGGTATTTTATTTCACAATCATAATCATTCAATAATTCCACCCATCTCCGTTGTCGCATATTCAAGTCCTTTTGGTCGAAAATGTGCTGCAAACTCTTATGATCCGTGAAGATCTTGCACTTAGTGCCATAGAGATAATGCCTCCAAATTTTGAGAGCGAACACCACTGCACCCAATTCCAAATCGTGTGTAGTGTAGTTTTTCTCATGAATTTTCAGTTGTCTGGAAGCATATGCAATCACTTTGTCCCGTTGCATCAACACGCAACCCAATCCTTGATGCGATGCATCACAATAGACTACGAAGTCTTCAGTGCCCTCAGGAAGTGATAAGATAGGCGCTTCACACAGCTTATCTTTCAGCAACTGAAACGCCGACTCTTGCTTCTCTGTCCACTCGAACTTTCTATCCTTTTGGGTTAACAGGGTCAAAGACTGTGCTGTCTTGGAAAAATTCTTAATGAACCTCCTATAGTAACCCGCAAGTCCAAGAAATTGTCGAACTTCAGTCGGAGTTTTAGGCACTTCCCAATTCTTGATTGCCTCGATCTTGGCAGGATCAACATGTATACCTTTTTCACTCACCACATGGCCTAAGAAATGAACTTCTCTAATCCAGAATTCACACTTAGAGAACTTGGCATACAACTTCTCCTTACGTAATAACCCCAAAATCAAGCGAAGGTGATCTTCGTGTTCTTCCTTAGTGCGAGAATAGATCAAAATGTCATCAATGAACACGATTACGAACTTGTCCAAGTAGGGCTTGCACACCCGATTCATCAAATCCATGAAAACCGCTGGAGCGTTGGTCAATCCGAACGGCATCACCAAGAACTCGTAATGACCATAGCGAGTACGAAAAGCAGTTTTCGGTACATCCTCCTCTTGGATACGAAGTTGATGGTAGCCGGACCTTAAATCGATCTTGGAGTAATAACTAGATCCTTGGAGTTGATCAAACAAGTCATCGATCCTGGGGAGGGGATAACGATTCTTGATGGTCAATTTGTTCAACTCACGATAATCTATGCACATACGAAAGGTACCGTCCTTCTTTTTCACGAACAAGACTGGAGCTCCCCAAGGTGAGAAACTCGGTCTTATAAAACCTTTATCCAACAATTCTTGCAATTGATTGGACAGTTCTTGCATCTCTGATGGGGCTAAGCGATACGGCGATCGCGCTACAGGAGCGGCTCCAGGAACAAGGTCAATACGAAATTCGACTTGTCGAGGGGGTGGCAACCCCGGCAAATCTTCAGGGAATACATCAGGAAAATCTTTCACAATCGGGATACTCTCGAGTTTCTGTTCGTCAGCCTTTTTATCTACCACATGTGCCAAGAACGCAACCTGACCCTTCCGCAAGCACTTCCGGGCCTTCATGCTAGTAATAATTCTCAATGGCGTCCCACGCCTCTCCCCTTGAATCGAAAGCATTTCACCATTCGCAAGAGGGATTTGAATTATTTTATCATTACAAATAACAATGGCGCTCTGTGTAGATAACCAATCCATGCCCACGACTACGTCGAAACTACCCAAAGTAACTGGTAAAAGATCAATGCTAAACTCATGCCCACAAAGATTTAACTTACAATCTTTCGCTACTTCACCCGTTTCTATTGTTTTACCATTGGCCAACTCTATGGAGTAAGGTGTATCTAATTCACTAGTCTCCAAACCAAGAGATCGTTTAAAATCTATAGATACAAAACTAAAATCGGCACCGGTATCAAATAAAACTGAAGCATAATGATTGTTGAGTAGAAACGTACCGGTGACCACGTTTGGGTCCTGACGCGCATCACCAGCACCAATGACAAACGCTCTCCCATGTGCTTGGTTGTTCACTTTAGGGCAATCCTTCCTCCAATGATCGAAGGATCCACAGCCAAAGCACGGTCGTTTTTCTCCAGCCTTAGGCGCTCCCGACCTACAGTCTTCGCCTTTGTGACCAGTACGGCGACATTTCCAACACGTTTGATCATTTTTCCTTCCCTGGGCACCGGTTTTCTTTTCTCCTGACTGTCCCGTAGCAACATAACCTTTTCCCTTTTTCCCCTGAGAAGCTTGATTTTCAGACGAACCATTCTTTTTACCATCACTTCTCTTTCTCTTCCAAGACCCAGAGCGGTTTGAACGCTCGCTTGACCCAGTACCAACACCAGACACTTTCCCGTCAGACGCTTTTTGTTCAACATTCTTGGAAGCAGACCCTTTGCGCACGAGTGTACCCATGCGAATTGCGTCTTCAGTTAAGCTTAGAGCTAGATCAATGGCCTCCCGCATGGTTGTTGGTTTAGAAGAGGTAACCATGCTTCGGATCTGTGGGGCCAATCCATACAGGTACCGCTCGATTCGTTTGTTCTCTGGCGTCACTAGCCGGGGAACTAAACGTGCAAGGTCATGAAAACGAGAGGTATAACCCTCTATGTCAGCACCGATCATAGTATGCTTCCAGAATTCTGTCTCTAGCTTTTGAACTTCACTGGCAGGACAGTATTCACGAATCATCAGTTCTTTGAGATCCGCCCAAGATGTGGCATAAGCAGCATCTTCACCTAGCGACTGCACCTGATTGTTCCACCATGTCAGTGCCTGATCCAGGAATAAGTTGGTGGCATACATAACAGCTTGTGTGGCAGTACAACCACTGATACGTATCACAGCTTCCGTCTTTTCGAACCACTTAATCAGGCCAACCGACCCTTCAATTCCACTAAAGTTAATAGGCTTGCAGCCTAAAAAGGTCTTGAACGTACAACCACGTTCTGGAGTGATCGTTTCTGAAATGACATAAATGCATTTAGTAATAGTTGAAAATGTATCGGGACAACATCCCGACGTTCCACCTATTGACGCTGCTTACCAGTGTGGGACCGTTCACGTCGGTCACTCCCACCACTTCCGCCAGATCCGCCCTGTCCGCCGCTGTGACGAGTGCGGTTAGTTTCCATTTCTGCTACAGCAATCGCGACACGATTCGCGATGATTCGCTCGAGTTCGGCCTGCGAGGTAGGCAGACCGTCCAAATTGCCGGTACTTCTTGTTGCTCTTGCCATTACTTAAACTTCAATAGTAAATATTAAATGTTAGTCAGACAAATTTTTCCATCAAAATATTGTCACATCCAACGCATAAGTAAGCATCACAACAGAAGATACAACTCATCAAACCACAACATCACAACTACCTCCATAATCACAAGGTTACGGAGTACCATGGCACACAATCATCATATCAATACACAACCACAATAAGTAAATAGAGAATGCATAAAATAATGACAATATATTTTACCATAATTTACAACATGATTTTCATTAACTTTCAATACAACGAGTACATCATTTGTTCCTATGACAACAAAAGTGGGTCATAACTTCCCAATACATCGTTTGAAACTTTAACAACATGTCATAACCAAAAAGCTGGCACATCCCGCCAGACTAGGCAAAATACAAAAGTCCATTATCTAATACAAACGCTATAACTAAGGCTGTCATCACATGCTGCTGCTACTACTACCATACTGCCGTGCCGCTACATAAACCGATCACTGAGGAGGTGGGGGTGGGTAGGAGTACTGTGGGGCATAAAGACTGATAGCGATATTGATCGCCGTAATGCGATCATACAAGTACTGCATGTGAGCAAAGTGATCATCACCTGTGATGCCACGCAAGGCATCCATCCTCAGAAGCTCATCAGCATAGTGTGTCAAAGCTGAGCTCGCATCAATAATGCGAGCCCACATAACCCGTACCTGGTAATCCATGTGTACGACCGTACCATGGATCATATCTGATAAGCCCTGAAAGTCATGCTCAAGTGAAAGTAGGGTGGTCATAGCCGCGGCTGGCAACCGGGCTGCCTCGAAGGGCTGTGAAGGTCCAGTCATATCAGGAACAGGAGGCTGCGAAGGCCCAATAATATCTGGTACATGGTAAGGTCTCGATGCATACAGCTGGGGCAGGTCTGCCGCCCCATGAGCAATACGTGATCCAACCAAATAAGGGTCACCCGCACCCAAGGTATATAGCATAGAAGGTGGGGTCATAGACACAACCGCAGCAGTGGTAGGTGTAGTGATAACAGGATCAGCAGGTGGGACTGTGGATGTGAGGAAGGGTAACAGGGCCTCCCCAAGTGGTGAAACAATGGTATGAGGTGGGACTGTCACCTCGGGTACAACAGGTGTATCCGTAGTGGGGGTATCCGGGCTATCAGATGGGTAGGCTGTCATACCCGCTCGTCTAAGGTCTGAGCTACGAGCAGAACTACCCTCAAGAATAAAACCAACGTGACTGTCGGCTACAGGCTCAGTCACAACAGGAGGTGTGGAGGATACCAGTGGTAAAGGTGTAACAGGAGGTAGAGGTGTAACCGGTACCTCGGCAGAGACTAGAGCGATAGGCTCCACGGGGTCGATAGGTGCAACAGGCTCGTCCGAGCCAAAAATGCTCTCAGGAACAACAGGTGCGATAGGCTCAGTAGGTGTAGTAGGCTCAGTAGGTGCAATAGGCTCAGCAGGTGCAATAGGCTCGGTAGGTGTAGTAGGCTCGGTAGGTGTAGTAGGCTCAGTAGGTGTAGTAGGCTCAGGCTCAGCAGGAACGGCTGCTAGGCCAAGAACAACCCGAGGTCTACCACGGTACCAAAGAGAACCATAAGCAAGAACTGTAGGCACAACTGACGCTACGGACTCCTGGCCGTCAGTTCGGCCACCCCGGAGCGCAGGGTTCCTGGGCTCCAGTAATCCAACAGGTAGTCCTCTCACAAGAGGTGCTAAGCATGCATCTCGAGGAACATGGATATGTGGAATAGGAACAGGTGTGTAATCAACGGGTACATCCGGATCAAAGGGAGACTCGACTGACTCGGAAGTAGCAGGGACAGCCCTGTCCCCGGTGGGATCAACAGGATCCTGACAACCAACGGGAAAATCCCTGACAGCAGGGACCGGGGGAACAACTGGTGAAACAACAGGAGGTGTGATAGCGGGTGGCTCGCTGGTAACAGCGGCCGGAGCTGTGACAGACTCTGACTCGGACTCGTCCATGGACGGGTCCTCCTCCTCCTCCTCAGCATCAACCATAACCTCGTCCTCATCGGCTACCTCGTCCTCTCCGCCATCCTCGTGATCATCATGGCTCTCAGGCGCATACTCGGCAGACATCTCCACATGATCCTCGTCCTCGGTCGGGTCAAGGTCCATGATCTCCACGTCATCAGGAATAACCTCAACAATCTGCAGACTACTGTCGAAACTGGGGACGGGTATCGCATGACTGGCGCGCGACATATCCTGGCAAAGAACCGTACTATATATATATGAGTCACTGATTAACTTAATGTTAGAAAATTAGATCTACCAATAACACATATTTCCATCTTTTATCTTCTAACACTTCCTATATTGACGACATGGCTAGTCGGTCGGAATTTCCCCTTGTACATCCCATGTACAATTTTCTTTCTTTTCTAAAAATATTTTGTTGTGTTTTAGTTTTGAAAACTTTGTTTTCGAGCCAAAACCGGTTATAGTCTAGATTTTACAAAAATGCTAGTTCGCTATAACCTTGGCTCTGATACCACTTCTGTCACACCACGCCAACGGCGGAAACACGTGGCGCAACGCTCGAAAAGTATATCAAAGTCAAGATTAACACAAACAATAATTAATTAGAAAAGATCATATTATTAAGACGTCGTACGAAAAGTTTGGCGAGTGCTTTTACCGGTAAAACCTTTCAAACTATGGGAGAAAAGTTTTCCATGTCCCCGCGCCAGAAAGCTGTGCTTGAATGCCTTAAAGGAGCGCATGCCTAGGATTTCTTGACTGTCCTTCCCATCGATGGGCTTGGACAACACATGTCGGCTGTTGAATATCAGGCTATCCTTATGTATAGACTCATGATTCCCATGTTCCCAGTTGATGAGCCGTGTCTAGTTTGCAAAAAGGCATGTTTATACAAATTTAGGGAGCATGCCCTTCACTGTAAGGAGCTGCCAGGATTTAAATACAGACATGACCTGGTCAGGGATGTCTTATGGGACGTCTTACTAAGAGCAGGGATTTCAGCTAGGAAAGAAGCCCCGGTTAATTTTTTGACGGATCCACTTGAGGGGCGGTCCACCCTAAGACCAGCGGATATCCTTTTGTTCGGGTGGGCGCAGGGCAAACACGCGTCCGTTGATCTCACAGGGGTGTCTCCTTTGGTGGGACTTCGGGATTTCGGGGTTTGTGGTAGGGCAGGCAGTCTTAAAAGCTGAATTCAAGAAAGTTGACAAACATGAAGCTGCTTGTCTTGAAAACCAACATGTCTTTATGCCCTTCGCTTTTGACACATTTGGGGGCCTTGCTCCCGATGCAATCCGGTTTTTAGATCGAGTGCAGAAGGTGGTGCAGAGTAACTCTCCTGCGGCCAAGGACACAAGCTTTATATTTAATAGAGTAGGCTTTGCTATTCAAAAGGGGGTTGAGGCACAGCTTGTTGCCCGTCTACCCGCGCCTCACTTGTAATTCTTGTTGGTTTTAATAATATATAACAATATATAAACGATTTACTATCATTGGTTTTAGTACGCATATTCTTAGCTTAATGGTAATAAGAGATGAAGTTGAGTTTCTCACAATTCTAAGGCTATTGAGTTGCTGAGCTGATTAACTTTGACAAATATTCACAACAAACGAATATGAAGAACATAAAATCCAAAATATCGGCGATGAATGAAGCTGGCCTCCTAATCACACAGAGAACATAAGTTGTAAAAGAATAAAGCAATCATACGCTTGAGTTCTTGAAGTTGAAGTTCAGATGCTTGATTTGGAGGGAAGATATATTGACGATTTGAGGACGAAGTTTGCTGCCATCGATTTAAGGACCAAAATCTATCGGCAATCCGTCATCATCGGTCGTCAATTTCCTGACTAAAGATAATTTCAACCAGTGTATAAACACAAATTAGCCATCAACTTCAATGGAACAATGGGGACGCTGGAGAGAGGAACAGAAAAAAAGCATGTCGGTGTAGAGGATGAAGAGGGTTGTTGGTGGAATATGCGTGGTCTATTCATCTTAAGTTTAAATTAATACATAGTATAATATAGACAAAATTACACGGATGGTGCCCGTGGTTTTCCTAAAGTAACACCTTAAGGTACTAAGCAAGTTTTTTAACCTTTTCAGGGCCCATGGTTTTGTTTTTGTAACGGATTTGGGTACTAAGCATTAACAGAGTTAAAACTAACAGATTTAACCCCTCACGTGCATGTCACGTGAGGGTATAATAGTCATTTCGTTTATCTAATATTTTAATCTTTCAAATTAATATTAACAATAACAAAAGTCACGATCGTTCAACTTCTACACATAACACACAGACACAACCACAGCAGCCATCGTAACAGAGCAATAGGGCATTAGGGTTTGTGCATGCTTGGTGTTGAATAATGTGGAACATAAGAAAGGAAGATGATGATTACCATGAACACGTTTACGGTGAGACATATCAATCACAGAATCGTTTTTTCCAGCTTTACAAAATACGTTTTTTTTATAAAAATCTTTGCTTTTTGTGTTGTAGGTTTATATCAAGAGTTATTTTGTGTAAAGCTACACAATGGAGGTGTTTTTACAGAGTTTCCTGATCGGGTTTATGCAAATGGTAAGATTACTTATGTGGATTTGATTAACAAGGATTCATTTAGTGTAAATGAACTACACGAGATTGCTTCACAACTTGGCTATGGTGACGGGTGTACTCTGTATTTTCATTATCTAATTCCCGGTGATAACTTACACTTTGGATTGAGGCCTTTAACCAATAAGTCTAATGTTGTTGCTATGTTGAAATGTTTGGGTGGTGAACCTGAGATTAGTGTTTATGTTGAAGTTGGAAAAAGCACTGTTAGGTTAAAAAATTGCCAGCAAGAAAGTGCAAAGTTTGGCCCTGTTGATATGCAACTTATTGATGCTGCTTTTGAGAATGTTTTGAATGAAGTGATGAATCCATCAAATGGATATGATTCTGACAATGGAGATGACTCCAATGATGATATTGTGGATCCTGAAAACCTTATTGAAGAAGGGGAAGTTGATATGAGGGGTTTTATGTTTTATCTAGAGAATGATGATAAAGGCAAAGAAGTAGAAGAAGTAGAAGAAACTTTGGACAGTGATTCATTTGGTAGTTCATCATCAGGTGAAGATATAGAGAAGGATAGGAAAAGAAAATTGAGAATGATTAGAAAGGAAGCAATGAGTAAGAGTTTGTTGTTTTTTGTTGGTTAGGAGTTTCCAAATAAGAAAGTAGTAAAAGATCTTGTTAAAAGGCATGCAGCGGAAACAAGGAGAGAAATTAGCTTCTACAGAAATGATAAAAAAAACTTCGAGCTGTTTGCAAAGGTTCTATCCCACATTTTGGAGGCCCATGCAAAGCACTTACAATAGTGGATCCAAGTTCAAGTACAACAGTTGGTCCAAGTTCAAGTACAACAAATGGTCCAAGTTCAAGTACAATAGTTGGTCTAAGTTCAAGTAAAACAGTTGAAAAGGGTCAAAAGCAAGGGAGCATGAAAAAAGCTGAAAAGGGTCAAAAGGAAGGGGGTAGGAAAACAGTTGAAAAGGGTAATAGATGTCCTTGGGTTCTGTATGCATCTAAGTTAAAAGATGAGTCAACTTGGGTTGTGAAAACGTATAACCCTCAACACAAATGTCTTCAAAGTAGGTCTGTCAAAGCATTCACAGCAGGTTGGCTTTCAAACCAGATCTTGTTTAAGGTACAATCAAATCCTACCATCCCGATCAAATCTCTGCAAGAACAATCACAAAAGAAATTTGAAATGGGTGTTTCAAAAATGAAGGCGTTTAGGGCAAAATCTTATGCTTCAAAACTATTAATGGGTGATTACACAGCTCAGTATAGAAGTTTGAGAGACTATGGTCTTGAGTTGCAAAGAACAAACCCAGGTACAACTGTGAAACTTGAATTTGAACCTGAGCCTAATGTTGAAGCTGACACTAGAGTCTTTAAGAGAATATACATATGTCTAGGTTCACTCAAACAGGGATTTAAAGCTTGTAGAAGGGAAATAATTGGATTGGATGGTGCTTTTCTGAAGGGTCCATTTCCTGGACAACTACTGACAGCTGTTGGGCAAGATCCTAACAATGGGTTATATCCAGTTGCCTATGCCATAGTAGAGTCTGAATGTTTAAATTCTTGGGAGTGGTTTTTGCTATATCTTAGGGATGACCTGGATTTAGATGTGAATTCTAATTTCACATTCATATAAGACAGACAAAAAGGTTTAATTCCAGCTTTACAAAATGTATTCCCATTTGCTGAACATAGGTATTGCATTAGACACATACACCAAAACATGAAAACACAATGGAGTGGCAAAGCTTACAAAGACATGTTATGGAATATAGCCAAAGCTTCCACAATTCCTGAATTCAATAGCAAAATGGAAGAGTTGAGATCAATGAATCAAGAAGCTTACCAGTACCTACAACAGATCCCAGCAAAGCATTGGGCAAGAAGCCATTTTACAGGTTTGACTTTGATATTGTTTTTAGATAGTGTATTGTCACATCTGATGTTGCAATAATTTTTATTGATTGTTGTTTGAAATTGTTTCCTTTTATATAGGTAGAGCTAGATCTGATAATCTATTGAATAATGGGTGTGAAGTGTTTAACTCAAAAGTACTTGATGGTAGGGATAAACCAGTTATTACAGCCTTAGAGTTTGTGAGAGAGTACTTAATGAGAAGGATAGTTAATGTGATGAAAACCATTGACCACACTGATGGGTTATTAACTCCAAAAGCTACTGACAAGTTTGAAGAGATAAAGAAAGCTGCAGGCAAGCTTAGTGTTCAATGGAATGGAGGTAGACATTATCAAGTTACAGGGTATAATGTAGTATTGAATGAGGTGGAACAATGTGTTGTAGATGTGGTTGGAAAAAACTGCTCATGTAGGATGTGGGAGTTAACAGGCATACCTTGCAAGCATGCAGTTGCCACTAATTGGAGCATGTCTTTATGTCACACCACGCCTATGGCGGAAACACGTGGCGCGACGGTTCAAGAGGATTAAGCCAAGATTAATGCAAACCACAATATTAATTAAACAAACGGGTATTTATTCAACGTTGAAAATCATGTCAAATTATTCAAACATAATCTTAAAATTGTTTTTGAAATAAATAGGGAGGCTCCTCCCTATATCCCGAAATCCTTGGGATAGAGAGGCGAGACCCCTTCATGACATCCAACGCCCAACTTGGAGATTCCCCCGACCCTGCTCGCCACGTTAACCTTCATCAGTCAATTACCTGAAAGATATGTTTAAAAATCGTCAATATATAAATATTGGTGAGTTCACAGGTTTTGTATTTAATAAAACTTTATCTCGTGGGAATATCCTTGTTATGACATTTATAGGAGTTGCAAAGTCCTACAATTTTACTTGAGCCTATAACCAAACCAAGACAATTAATAATGCCCCCCGCCCCAAGTCGTTACTCGGTATTCCTACGACTTGATTTCAGAATACGTGCACCCCAGGCATACGCCGATGCATAATCGACGCTATCGATTAGGGGTGGGCCTTGTCAGGCACCAATAGTACTATTCAAATATTCCTTTGGTTTCACTTTCCTGAATTAATGATTATAGTGGGGAGGTCTCAACCCCGAGTGGCGATCACAACTCAAGTGTCCAACCCGTCAAACAAATCCCAACATATCTTTCCCCCGTAAAAACGTTAAATAGTTTAGAAATGGGGCCGTGAGACTCACCTGTAACTATGCTCGGCTCAAAGAAGAAAATAGTAAAGTTTGTGATCTCGCACCTACAAATGTTCTAGGCGTATAAGTCACTACACCTTTGGTGCATGTGCCTTGGCAAGTTGTACACCCAACTTCCCGACCACGTCTTTATCCCAATTCCCGTTTAATAGTTTCGTATCCTAGGTTCATTGGCGATGGATTACCCTTTTCTTACAAGTCATATATTATTCTTATTAATATTCTTTGTGACTTGTACACTATTATTCTCGACACGACTCTACCCAACGTATAATTATTTTCCCATTTAAATAATTATACTTAGGATCGTTTCGCTCGATATAATGTGATTTCTTATTATCCGACCCGACTCACCTTGCCACATATTTATTTTCCCATTCAAATAAATATGCTAAGTTCTTGTCGTTTGGTAATATATTCTTAACGCTCGACTAGACTCACCACACCGTACATTTATTTTCCCATTTAAATAAATGCACTAGGATCTTGTCGGTATTCACACGTTCGTAGATATACTTCACCTACTCGTCTCGGTTTTCCTTCTCGCATATCTATTTTCCCATTCAAATAGATATACTAGAATTTCGTCGAAAACGAGCATATGTACATATACCATCGTGTGAATACTACTTGTTAAGTTCATGTGTCGTTCAACGCTTTTAATTCGTTACATTGTGTTTTCTTTTCCCACGAATATTCTTTCTACACTTAGGAAAGTGTTACGCACGTTTCACCCTTGTTATATATATTTTATTTCCTTAAAATATATATGTATATTTTTATCTTGTCGTAATGGCATTTTTCTCATATGTCCGTTTACGTTAGCTCATGTAACTAAGTTCGTTAGTTAGCGTTTTTCACATTTATTTCCATTACGCGTTCTATGGAAATATTATTCCTACTTCCAATTCCGAACGTTTATTTCTTGGAAAATATACTTTGTACGTTTAGCCCAATTTGTTCAACTTGTAACCCGAAAATGTTTCCGATACTTTTATATTCCCATTTATATAAAAGTATCCATTTTTGTACAAGTTTTCCCAAGTCTTTACTAATATTTTATAAAATCTAATTTTTATAAAATCCTTATGTTAACTTACCCTTTTATTTTTATAAAACTTCCATTTTTATAAAAATGCCCCTTTTAATTTATACACAAGTAAGTTTCTCATGTTTATCAAAAACTACACTTGGAAAGCTATTATTTATGCTTTTGACACCGAACTCTTCGTTAATGCATTTTTGGACTAAAGTTTCTAAAATACATATTTTAGTCCCTCGACTTTCCAAGTTATAATATTTGTCCTTTAACTTATATTTGTTGCATTTTTCATCTTATCTTTCATGGTTGGCATTTTCTTCCATTTTAGTGGACTTTGAAGAACCATTTTCTTAATGCTTGATTATTTTTACTTCATTCCACTTTTAATAATCTTATAATCCATCCTAAATGCTATTAACATGTTTGTTCCATATTTTTATCCAAAATATCAACTTTTCACTCATTCAAGTGAGTAGACTTTGAATATGGAACTTTTTCACCTATGATTATCTAACCCATTTTAATATATTTTTGGTATTAACTTATCATCTTATGATGATTAAAATCATCTTCCATCATATTCAAGTCCTTCTCATCAATCATGCTCAAATCATCCATTAACTCAAGTGTATGTTCATTTTATCACATTTTCTCCAAATATTACATTTATTAATATAAATCCAAGATTCATTTATGTTATTATTATTCTTCCATTTTTAATCTAGCAAAACACATTATCTTTATAAAACCATTTCATTACCCATCAATGTACAACTTGCTTTCAAAAGCACAAAATATGAACATTAAGAATCAAACAAGGTAAAACTTACTACTAGCTCAAGGCTAGGGAAGACAACAACCTTGGATTGGATGGGGTTTAGTGTGTTTTTCCAAAGGGGTTAAGCTCCAAGCTCTTGAACACACAAAGGGGTTTTGATGGATGATGATTTAGAGATGATTTGTTAGTGCAAAAATTGAAAGAACAATGTTGATGGAGGGGTGTATACCTACGGCCAAGGGAGAAGAAGAAGAAGAAATTTGTGATTTTTTTTCCAAGTATTCTCAAGTGGGTTATATTATCTTTCTTTCAAATCTTCCAAGATCACTAGTATCTTGCTTGGATTGGGTGGAAATCTTTGTGTAAGATCTTGAAGGATTATGGAAGATATTGAAATGATCTTGATAATATTAGGGGTGTTTTGGCCGAGTTTTTGAGAGAGAGAGAGGGAGTGATTAGTTAATTTTCTACCCAATACAATTGCATGCATTAATATTATTATTATCTTTCTAATCATTGGATTATTAAGGAGATGAAAGGTTAAAGAGGATAATTAAGAGTTTTACCATTTGGGTGGGCCCCTAGGCCGGCCCCTTGGGTGTCTTGGGTGGGGTCCACTTTGCTAAATATTACCCAATATTATTATGTTTAAGTTAATCTTGTTCGGGTACCGTCCGGGTATTCTTGGGTTTTCAATCGCGTGTCATCCGAATATTAAAATACCATTAATATTCCTTAAATTTAGTCCAGTTTAATTACTGATAATTTATTTCGGCTTTTGCCGGGTGAAATTACGTGTTACGCGCGTATCGGGTGCGGTACGCGCACTTTATTCGTTACCGAGAGATTTGTACAATAAGCTTTCACGTATGGCTTTGGGTTTCCAAAACTCATTATATTTTGTGAAAATATCATTCATTATATATTCCGGGTGTCCGGGGTTCGTTTTGCTTATTAAATTTTTACCGGGTAATCGCCAGTGTCCATACCGGATAGATTTGCTTGCGCACGACCCTATCATGCTTCGTCATTAAACTTATGCATTCCTATGCATTATTTGGGAATTGCTATCTTTCTAAGGCCTCAGTTAAACAATCAACACATAATTACGTTTAATTACGTTAATCGCGTTTAATTAATTAGTACGGGATTACCTTAATTTTGCCGGTTGTTACACTTTAAATGGACAACAGGTATGTTTATTTTCTTAAGTTTACTACTTATTTGAATGTAGTTTGGGCATTTCTCATGTTGTTAATTAATAGGTTGACATACCAGAAGCATGGGTTGATCCATGCTATAGGCTTGACACTTGGAAAGAGGTTTATTCACACAAGGTTGGACCTATCAATGGTAGAAGTTTGTGGCCGAGGTCAGATTGTCCTATAAAGATAAAGGAACCTTATTATCATAAACCTATTGGAAGGCCAAAAAAGCAAAGGAGGAAGGATCCAAATGAGAAAGATGGTGACATGGTGAAAGATGGAAAGCTAAGCAGGAAAGGGAAGACTGTCACTTGTGGGAAGTGTGGAAACAAAGGGCACAACAAAAAAACATGTAAAGGTCAAGGTGGAGAAGGATCAGCATCTTCTAAGGCATGAAAATCTAAGCCAAAGCCTGCAAATGGGTCTACATCTAAGGTTTCCAAGGCTGGAGCTGCAAAGGGTTCAAGAAAATCTAAGTCAAAGGCTGCATGAGTGTTTGAATCACTGTTTTGAATCTGTTTTTGGATCAGTTTTTGGATCAGTTTGTTTGGATCAGTGTTTGAATCTGTTTTTGGAACAGTTTGTTTGGATCAGTGTTTTGAATCTGTTTTTTGGATCAGTTTTTTGGATCAGTTTGTTTGGATCAGTGTTTGAATCTGTTTTGGGATCAGTTTTTGGATCAGTTTTTGGATCAGTTATGTTTGAATCTGTTGGATCTTTTGGGTATTCTCATGGGGATCTCTTGGATACTCTACTAATAATAATAATAATAATAATAATAATAATAATAATAATAATTGGACCAAGGGTCCCATCTAAATTATTATTCTATGAGAGATAGTGGTGGGGAACCTGGTCCCAGCTCGGCCACAGGGCTATGGCGCTGCCCTTTTAAAAATTATCATTCTTGCAAGGATGGTACGCTGGGATACAAGGGATACTCTAGGTTACTCATGCATTTCCAACGGGATCATTTTAATGCAAACGAAAAGAGAAATGAGTTAAAGGAGCATCTTGCTTCAAACTTGGACCTTTACAATGACGTTGTCGACACCTTGCGTGCGCTTAAGAATTGGCTATGCGGGGAGTGCCTGACCCTGCATGCCTTGAATGGGCGGTGTCGGCACGGGAAAGAAGTGGTTAAATGCACCTCGCGTGCAGAAGGTGAGATTGATTTTATTGTGGGTATTCCTCAACCTCGCGATCCGCAAGTGACGCGTGTGAGTGATACGTCTGGGAAGATGGTGGTAGATGTCGCTCTCCTTGAGCGCATCCTCGCCCTGCCTGTTGCTACGGTCAAGAGTATCCCGCCTGCATGTCGCATGGCTTTCGCCCAGGCTTTGTCAAGGGGTCTCCATAAAGTGGTGGATGCCCCAGGGTCCATTGAGGCTTTGGTTAAACTTTTGTTGTTGCCTCGTTGCACGTTAAGGGTTGTCAAACCGGCTTCTAGGCAAGAACGAAGGTCGGGTAACAGGAAATCGCTTCAATGTAACTCTATTATGCGGGCATTAGCGGTTTGGAAAGATGGGGCAGGTTTAGAGGAGTTGGTCTTGCCCCTCCTTGAACTCCCTGTGGCGCGGAATTCTGGCAGAGTAGGGGACCAAGCTAAAGAAGATGGTGGGGGCAATATTAAGCAGTGCATTCGGAAAGTAGCGGATGGTCATTATACAACGGCCGTCAAGGTTCTGTGCTCATCTGGGGTTGCGCCTGCTGGGGGGGACACCTTGAGAGTCTTGATAGATAAACACCCTGTTGTGGACCCCCCGACCATGCCCTCCGCCTTTCCTTTGGAGCCAGCTTTGCAGGTGGACGTTGATTGCGTGTTGGAATGTATTAAAACGTTCCCAAAAGGGACATCTTGTGGGAGGGATGGTTTGCGGGCTCAGCATATTTTAGACGCTTTCTGTGGCCAGGGGTCTCCAACTGCCTCTGGGCTCCTTAAAGCCATCACTGGTGTTGTCAATTTGTGGCTTGGGGGGCTTTGTCCTGAAGTTCTGGCGGAGTTCATTGCTTCGGCTCCGTTGAACCCCCTGTTAAAGCCTGACAACGGGATTAGGCCTATTGCGGTGGGGGCCATTTGGAGAAGATTGGTGTCAAAAGTCGCTATGCGTAAAGTGGGTAAAGAGATGGCAGCCTATCTGGGGGATTTCCAGTTTGGAGTTGGAGTCCCTAATGGGGCAGAAGCGGTGTTGCACAGCGCTAACAGGTTTCTGAGCGCGTTCCATTCTGACGGGTCCCTGGCTATGCTCACTGTTGATTTTTCTAACGCCTTCAACGAGGTAGACCGTATGGCACTTCTCAAGGAAGTTAGTCACAGATGCCCATCTATTTTCCCGTGGGTCCAATTTTTATATGCGCAACCCGCAAGGTTATATGTGGGGGATACTCATATTGGGGCTACCACGGGGGTGCAGCAAGGGGACCCCCTCGGCCCCCTTCTTTTTGCGCTGGTTCTCCATCCGCTGATCCTTCGTGTGCAGGGCGCCTGTTCCTTTCCCTTCCATGCTTGGTACTTGGATGATGGCACTATCATTGGTAAGGCAGAGGAAGTTGCTAGGGCGTTGGACATTATTCGTTTAGAGGGGGCGCCTCTTGGGCTTAGGCTTAATATTCAGAAAACAGAGATTTTTTGGCCGTCATGCAATGGATCGAAGAATGTGCCGGGTTTATTCACTAGCGAGATTAGCAGGCCCGCAGAGGGGGTTAAACTCCTCGGGGGGGCGGTTAGTCGGGATGCTGGGTTTATTCAGTCTTTGGCATCTAGAAGAGCTCGCCGGGCGGTTGATCTTATGAAACGACTGCCGGCCTTGAGGGACCCCCAAAGTGAGCTCCTCCTGTTGCGCTCGTGCATGGGGGTTGCTAAATTAGTGTTTGGGCTACGGACTTGTCAACCCGAACATGTCAAAGAGGCTGTGTCTATCTTTGATGCAGGCCTGCGAGGGGCAGTTGAAGACATTGTTGTTAGCGGGGGACCGCATTTTGGGGATCTTCAGTGGAGGTTGGCTTCTTTCCCTATGTGTTGCGGGGGCTTAGGGCTTATCTCGGCGGAGGACGTCTCCGCGTATGCTTTTGTGGCGTCCAGGGCCCAATCATGGAAATTGCAGGACCACATCTTGCGAAGCGCTGGTGTTGTGGGGGTGGATCCTGACTACTCCCTTGCGCTTGGTAATATTGGAACAACTCTTCCGGACCTTGATCTAGGTGGTTTTACCGATAAGGAGACCGCCCCCAAGAAACCTCAACAAACTTTGGCGAGTGCTCTTTATGGTAAACACGCATAGGATATGGAAGAGTGGTTCGATATGACCCCGCGCCAAAAGGCAGTTTTGGCTTGCCTCAAAGGGGCTCATGCCCAGGATTTTTTGACTGTTGTGCCCATTGAAGGTCTTGGGCAACGGATGTCAGCAGTTGAATATAAAGCCATCCTTAAATATCGTCTCATGATTCCCCTTTTCCCGCCAGACGGCTCATGCCCCATTTGTAAAAAAGCCTGTTTGGATAGATTTGGCGAGCATGCCCTCCACTGTAAGGAACTGCCGGGGTTCAAGTATCGTCATGACTGGGTTCGAGATGTTTTATGGGATGTGCTTAGGCGGGCCGGGATCTCAGCCAAGAAAGAAGCCCCTGTTAACTTTCTGACTGACCCACGAGAGGGAAGATCTACCCTGCGTCCTGCGGACGTCCTTGTGTTTGGCTGGGCGAGGGGTAAGCACGCGTGTGTGGACCTCACTGGGGTGTCCCCATTGGTGGGGCTGAGAGATAGTGGATTCGTTCCGGGACAGGCGGTCTTGAAGGCGGAAGCTAGAAAGGTTGCTAAGCACGAGGCAGCGTGTTTAGAGAATCAGCATGTATTCATTCCGTTTGCTTTCGACACTTTTGGATCCCTAGCCCCTGAGGCAGTTCGATTTTTGGAGCGGGTGTAGAAGGTGGTCCACAGTGACTCGCAAAGCCCGAGGAACCAAGGGTTTGTATTTAGTAGAATAGGCTTTGCGATTCAAAAAGGGATAGCGGCACAGCTTGTTGCTCGCTTACCCATTATCTAGATGTAACCTGGATATTTTCCATATTATTAATTAAAAGCAAATTGTGAGGAAAAAAAATCTGTTATGGATCTGTTATGTTTGAATCTGTTATGTTTGTGAACCTGTTATGACCCATCTGTTTTGGCATTAACATCTGACCCATTTAACCTATACATTTTGTATGGTTCTAGACATTGCAGCTGACCCATTGCAGCTGTATGGTTCTACTGTATGCAGCTGACCCATTTGTACCTGTAAAACACAACACATTGCAGCCCTTATGACCAGCTGACCCATTTGAATATGTTATGACCATTTGCTGACCCATATTCAACACATATCAGCAGCTGACCCATTGCAGCTGTATGGTTCTAGACATTGAAGCTGTATGGTTCTACTGTATGCAGCTGACCCATTTGTACCTGTAAAACACAACACATTGCAGCCCTTATGACCAGCTGACCCATTTGAATATGTTTTGACCATTTGCTGACCCATATTCAACACATATCAGCAGCTGCAATGGGTCAGCTAAACACAACACATACCAACAGCCTTAAAACACAACACAATCACAACACATGGTGAATCTGACCCATTATCAGCCTTAAAACACAACACATTCAAACACATATGCCAAAAAAGAGGAATTCCATACATTAATGCCAAAATTCAGGATTTCCATACATTGTCACCATACACTAATTCCATACAAAAGATTCAAAAGACCTGATTTCCATAGACATTCACCATCTATTACAAAAGACTTACTAAACCCTACTTGACCCTACTTGACAAAATACAAAACCAGCAACAGGAGGAACATTGAGAAACAAAACATCAGTTGTTTGTTTTTAATGTCTAGTTGCGCCTGATGTGTCTTCCTCGTATCATCAAGTTGAGTCTGAAGAGCCACGACATTCTCTTCCAAAGTGTTTTTTGACTTCAACAGACCAGGTATGATTTCAGCGCATCCACGACATGTTGGGGGGTCAATCCAACCAAAAAAGCGACAGGCTTGTCATTCCCTTTGAAGATTTCGTCTTCAAACTCTTTGCTCTTTTCTTTCGCTAGTTTCTCGGCATGGTTTAGCAATTTATCTGAGAAGGAAAATCCACAATCTTGATTAGTCTTGAAATATTGTGGATACTCCTCGCTTGTAATATCTTCCATTTCAACTTCCTCAAACGCATGAACATCATGATCATCAGAATGATTTCCAGCTTCTTTCTCAGGTATCTTAGGAATGAAGTTTTCAGCAAGTAATTCATCCAAAGTCTTGCCTACTTGCTTTGCTAAACCCTCAAGAATTTCTTTTGAAATTTCCGCAGAAACTTCCCCATCCTCAAGATCAGGGTCATCAAACTCCAACTCGAATAGTTTATTGTTCGATTCAAATATTTCTGGAAATCTGCTAGTCATGTCGATCGTCCAGACTCGATCAGTGAGCATCTGGCGATACTTGTTCTTATCTTCTTCAGACAATGACTGCAATTTCTCGTTCCAGAATATATCATCATCAACATTCTCTCCAGGAGCCTTAGAGCTCGACTCACCACCCTTATCTGAGTCACGCTTCTCGTATGTAAACTTATCAGCGTCATCATCATCATCAGTACTATCATCAAAAGCAGAGCCGTTTTCATCACTCGAACCATCATCAGATCCTCCATCATCCTTATCATCTTTCTTCTTCTTCTTTGTATCGTTTCCTGCATCTTCATCAAGTTCATCATCATCTTCTTCTTCATCAGACAGTTCATAATCAATCTGTTCTTCTTCTCTTTCCTTTTCTACTTCACCAGCTTGAAGTTGAGGAGCTTGAGAGTACAAGTTCTTGTTCAAATCATCCCTATGCTTGTTACTCTTTTTCAGCTGTTTATTCTCCTCCTTCAAGGTTATAATTCTCCTGGTGTTTCGTTGCTCGTGCTTCAGCAGCTTCTTATTTTCTCTCTTCAATCTCTTAATTGTTTTCTTCAAAGCTTCATTATCATCTGCTGATGTGACTACGACCTCCAACATCTTCTTATCATTAGACTTTAACTGCTCGATCTCAGTTTGTTGTTTGTTAATCAGATTCATCATCTCAGACAGTCTCTGATTCACAACATTCATAACGTCACTATCCACCGAAACTTTCGTCTTCTTTGGTGGTTCAACAACATCAGGCAGTTTGCCTTTTCTGATCTTCTTGAGCACATTATCCAATGCCTCATTAACCTCATACATAGGCAATTCTTCAGTCTGTGGTGTGCTCGATGTTGTCGCAGTCTTTTGCTTCTTTTGAGCTGGTGCAATAACCGGTGATTTAGAACTTGTAGCTGGTGGCAGTTTCTTACTAGCTATCAAAGATTTAATCTCTATCTTCCTCTTGATACTCGGCTTCTCCTGTTTCTTCTTTTCTTTCCTAGCAGCTTGCACAGGAGAACCAACAAACGTTTCATCTACATTTATACCCAACTCTTCTTCATCAACAGGAATAGGGCTTTTGTTCCCTTGATCCTCAACGTTCTGGCTAGCAGACGCACCAGCCTCAGTGGCCTTGGGCATGGTTGTCTCTACCGTTTCAGCATCTGAATTCCAACGTTCATCTTCTAACGTCTCTTCTGAATCAATAGACGCTTCATTAACTAAATGTAATCCCTTTTTCGCCATCGTCTTGTTTCTTCTTTGCGTGTTTTTCTTCTTCTCTGGTTCAGAAACCTCTATCCTTATCTCCTGTTTCTTTGTCTTCCCACTCTTTGCGCCTACATTCACAACTTGTCTTTTGCGCTTAGCATCAGGATCAACATGATGTAACGGATTATCAGGATCAGAATCACTGTTTACATTCCTCACAAGCCCTTCACCCGGATCTGTATAATCCACTCTAGCTAGGTGTCCAAATAAACGTCTTACTGGAGGACGTTCATCAACAGACAAACCCTTATACGCTTTCATCCTTGCTAGTGTATTCAGCGACATATGTTCCTGAACAACAATGTGTTTAGGATCTCTTTTCAGCTCCTTATACTTGTGATCAAATATCATTTGAAGGAAACGAGGATATAAAAGAAACTTTAGATTCCTCGTCCCGTTCACAGGCTCCAGTAAATGAGACATCAGCATGCCAAAGACATTGAACGGTTTGTTCAATACTAAAGCAACCATCATAGAACTGATGCTCTTCCTCATCAAATCATAACCTCCAGCTGCAGATCCGAATACGTGAATCAAAACATGTGCCAGATATTTGAATTGTGGGCACAGTTTTCCTTTATGCAATGAACCATCAGTGATTGGTCCATTGTATTTCATCCTGAGGAAGCAATTTCGCTGATCCATAAATGTAAACTCCTTTGGATCTGTCGGCAAATCATTCAATTTCTACGCTTCTCTCAGATCCTCTTCGCAAACAATGACTCTCTGTCCTTGAATCTTGCTTGTCAAACACGATTCGCACTTCCAAAAGTCAAGCTTAGCATTCGACCAAAATTCTTGAATCATATCCCTGTAGATAACTGTCGGCGTAGCAATGGCATCTATCACCCTTCTTCTCTTCAGAAAATCAAGAATTCCAACGAACTCTGTGTGCTTCTTTACATCTCCGAGATACGCACAACAGTTGTGCGCATTTTCAAAATCTAACTGTTTGGCAGGCTGTGATGATGATCCTGCTTGTTCCGTCGTCTTCTGTTGTTCAGACATCGTTAAATCTTCAAAACAAACAAAAACACACGTCAAAAATCGACAAAATTTCAAATTGAAAAGTTTTGGTAACAAACTGTCTCTTTCGCCTAAACGGGGGTATGAAAGAGTTTTTGCAAGGTACGAATGACACACATAGATGGTACGAATGTATGATTCTTGAATAAAAATTTCATTCGTCCACATATTCCTCATTCGACCGTTTTAACTTCTCCTTCACCCATTCGTACTGGTCGAAGGAGTCTGTTCATAATTTTGAAATTTCAATCTTGAAATTAAGTGATTCTGAACATGTCCATTTGATTGAAACCAAACCTAATGATGCCGATTAACATTCCTAAACTATCAGATTCATTGATTAAGTATTGTATTTGTGTTTTCTATTAAAAACTAGGGTTTAAACACTGATTGATCAAACAGTCGAGTTTTAAACCATAATTTTTGTTATATCTCCCCCTAAAACACACATACAATAAACCCTATGCATCAATTGTTACAATTATGTTGATTATAATCAGTTTTGAACAGTTAGGGCTCGTAATATAAAACAGGAATTAAATCCGTGAATCCTTGATGATAACCTGTGAAAATTGATGCAAAATGACCAGAATGATGTTACGAACACAATGGAATGGTATAAAAGAAACAAGCAACAAGGTGAGTTTATGATGAAAAATCTAGAAAAAATATGAATGGGTTCAAATGAGCAGATGGGTTTATATAGGCATACTCCTTCGCCCGTTCTATTCATACGAAGGAGAAACTTTTGTCTCCTTCGACCCTAATGAAAGGGTACGAATGAGGCAAAAGGGTTCGAATGAGATAATGTTCATGAACACTCTCCTTCGCCCATATAAAAACCTCCGAGTTTTGTACAGATACCCTATCAAACGAAATTATGGTACTAAGACCATATGCCCATGAGGAGTTCATCCACACAACAATTCGTTTGATATGTATGTATCAGGCACGCAGTAATAGGTCTACGAAGCCTATCAGCACATCGCACAGACTCAAACACACGCCCTATATAGCATTACATTATTTATAATGTGTCAGATCCCCACTGATGTACTATCATTTCCCTTTATACTCCAGGAAATCATTTTAGAATTTTCTGATTTTTATAGATTTTCGAATTTACTGTTCCCAAGGATAAGCTGGAGCATTTCAAATATGTGACTGCCCAGATATCGTTTGTTCACAGAAATCTGACGGCATTAATCTAAGGGAAGAAGATATAGCAGTCAGCAAAGAAATTTTTCAATTTTTATGGATTTTGAAATTTTTCAATGTTTTTGGGTTTTTTTTTTTTTTTTTTTTTGAAATTTTTCCTGAAAAGCAGTAAAAATTTTAAACTAAAAAGTGATAGACTGAGGTGGTGATCAGTCCTGTTTTTCTTTAATACCATTAGCTTTTAAAAGATAATCAAATCTGGATTTGTCAAAAGCTTTGGTAAAAAGATCTGCGCGTTGGTAATCAGTGTGGATTTTGACCATATCGATCAACTCTTTAGCATAACAATCACGGATAAAATGGTATTTGATCCGGATATGTTTAGCCTTTTAGTGATTTACTAAGTCTTTTGTTAATGCAATTGCGGCCTCATTATCACAGTAAATAGGGGTTTTAAGAAATTGCAAACCGTAATCCACCATCTGTTGTTGGATCCAAAGAACCTGTGAGCAGCAGCTCGATGCTGAAACGTATTCTGCTTCACATGTGGATAGTGCAACTGCGGTTTGCTTCTTGCATTGCTAGGTCACGAGCCTGCTCCCCATAAACTGACATCCAGCCGTTGTGGATTTGCTGTCTTTGTCACAGCCGCCCCAATCTGCATCACTAAAAGCGATTAGGTCAAAATTATCATCATGAGGGTACCAAAGTCCTTTCGATGGACAACCCTTCAGATATCTAAGGATACGCTTGACAGCTGCAAGATGACTCTGTTTCGGCTTCGATTGATATCGCGCACAAAGACATGTCGCAAACATTATATCAGGTCTGGACGCTGTGAGATACATCAGAGATCCGACGATTGCTCTGTATGTAAATGGATCAGTCAGCTCCCCCTTAAGATCAACTCCAATCCCGTGATTGGGCTGTATCGGGGTATCCATCGGCTTCGAATCATCCATCTGGAATCGGCTCAAGACTTCAGAAACGTATTTTGTCTTGTGAATAAAGATCCCCGTTGGTCTTTGCTCCACCTGCAAGCCTAGGAAAAACTGCATTTCTCCCATTGCGCTCATTTCGAACTTTTCCTGCATAACTCTTTCAAATTCTCTGCACAGAAGTTCGTTAGTAGACCCGAAAATAATATCATCAACATAAATTTGTACAAGAAGCAACTCATCTCCTACTCGTTTCGTGAACAGTGTGCAGTCTACCAGTCTGCGTTTGAATCCTTTCGAGAGAAGATACGTGCTCAGCTCCTCATACCATTGTCTCGAAGCCTGGTGCAACCCGTAGAGAGCTTTGTTTAACACATAAACCTTATCCCGGTGAATAGGGTCCTCAAAGCCTGGCGGTTGACCTACGTAAACTTCCTCTTTGACCACACCGTAAAGAAAAGCGCTCTTTACATCCATCTGATACACCTTAAATTTCTTCCATGATGCAAACGCTAGGAACATTCGAATTGCTTCCAAGCGTGCAACCGGTGCATAGATTTCATTAAAGTCGATTCCCTCAACCTGATGAAAACCTTGAACGACCAAACGAGCTTTGTTTCGCACTATGACTCCTCTGTCATCCTTCTTGCACTTAAACACCCATTTGGTTCCAATTTTCTTTATTCCAGGGGCAAATCTGTCAGTGTCCATACACCAAGTTTCTGGAATTGTAATAACTCCTCCTGCATTTCTTCCACCCAAGCATCATCCAAAAGAGCATCCTTGTAAGTCCACGGCTCGACCTGCGAAACATAACAAGCAAACGACCAGTCATTTTGAAAACCAGATTTCTGTATTTTGGCATATAAAGCAAGGTTGCCAATATTCTCTGGTGCTTGAGCATTTCTCAGCTGCCCTCTTGTCATCACACTGCTACCAGGATCACCAATAACTTGTTCAAGCGGGTGTATCCGATGTATCCGAGATTCTGGATAATCAGGTACTTGTACTCCCGTTTGAGTTGTCAAATTCTCTGTAGAAACCAGATCATTACCCACAGTCGATGTTGAAGCATCAGTATTAGTTGGGTTCACTGGTGGTGTCACTGTAGCGTTGTCCAGAATAGCTTCACTTGTTACATCATCGTCCTCATCTTCTGAATCGGATGAATTAAGCGTTGTGGAAGCTTCTTGGAACACTCCTTCTTCCATCACAGGAGCAGTGGTATCATTAGAAGCTGCTTGGGGGTTTACCGTGATCGGACGCACTAACGGTGAAGTCACGGCGTTTTCGACCTCGTAATATAAGCGAAGTACAGCTTCTTCAACCAAGCTATCTAGATTGAATGATTCAAAGAAGTCTTTGTAATCAAACATCCAATCTGGTCCTCCACCCTGTACATTTTGTGTGTATCTTTGAACTTCGACGTTAGCCCACTCCTCGACTTTTCTAGTTCTTTTGTTGAATACCCGTTTTAATGGGGTTGCATATCCAACAAAATTACCTTCTTCGGCCTTTGGTGCAAACTTCTCCGAAGGATTCAGCATTGTACACGGGGCACCAAATGGTTCTAGATACTCCAGATTCGGCTTGCGTCGGTTCAACAGCTCATAAAAAGTCTTACCAAACTTCTTCACTGTCAAAACACGGTTAAGAGTATAACATGCCGCGTAAATAGCTTCGTTCCGGAACATGACTGGAAGATTTGAATCCGCAAGCATAGTTCTCTCCGTCTCTATTAGAGTCCTGTTCTTTCTCTCTGCGACACCGTTCTGCTGGGGTGTGTACGGAGCACTATATTCATGATGAATTCCCTTGTTTGCACAAAGATCCTCCATCTGAGCGTTTTTAAACTCCGTCCCGTTGTCACTCTGAATTCGTTTGATCTTCAGACCATATATATTTTCCAGACGTGTAAACAGAACCTTCAGATTGTCAAAAGTGTCGCTTTTCTGATGCAAGCACATTACCCATGAAAATCTTGAATAATCATCAGTCACCACAAGACAGTATAACTCCCCGGCATGACTTTTACGTCTGACTGGACCGAATAAATCCATATGCAAACGTTCAAGTGGCAGCTCAACGGAATTGACTTTCTTTGGTCTATGGGTTTGTTTGTGCTGCTTTCCCTTTTTGCAACTAACACACTTGTCATTGAAATGGAAGTGTTTCACATTAACTCCCGTGACAAGTTCATTCTTCACTAACCGGTTCATCTTTCTCAAATGGATGTGTCCCATTCTCCTGTGCCACATAATTGATTCTTTTTCTGTAGCCTTAGAGAGGAAACACGTAACTTGGCCATGGGTGGTCATCGCTTTGGACATGTCGAGAATATACAAGTTGTTTACTCTCGGTGCCTTCAGCATCACCCACTCTTTTGGAAGCTCAAACCCAGGTTTCAAGATGTAGCAGGATTTGTCATCAAAATACACAGAAAATTGTTTATCACAAATTTGACTAACACTGAGCAGATTATAATCTATCTGTTTCACATATGAAATCCGCTCAAATGTTACGACCCCATTGCTTACACTACCCTCCATCATAATGTAGCCTCCCTTATTACCAGCAAATGCCACATAACCTCCGTTAATGTTTTTGATATCAAAGAGTAGCGTGAGGTCCCCTGTCATGTGACCAGAAGCTCCACTGTCAACAATCCATAGGCTGCTAACAGGGCCAGCTGGAGCTCCCTGCACATATAAAGTAAAGCGGTTAGATCTTTCGGGGGACCCAAGCCTGTTTGGTCTTAGGTCTTTGAATGGGTTGTTTCAAAGATTCTTGCTGAGGGAAATACCGTCTTTGTTGATAACCGTAGTTGTCAACCGGATAATCATGATATTGCCTCATCTCCACCTCGTGCCTTTTGTGTCGTACGTACGGGCAGGCGGCAAGTAAATGTCCCCGTTCTCCGCACTTATAACACGCATGGTATTCCTCATAGTTTTCTTTGATTGGCGACTTGGAAAAGCTAGCAATGGGATATCGATCGACCATGCATTGTTTCCTTAAACTCTCAGGAGCAGGGTCCTTCGAGTAAGTCGGTTCAATAAAACTGTTTGCTTTATCAACAAGCAAAACAAATTGTGTGACATTGACCTTTGCATCTTTATCCGAATAAATTTTATCTAAAATTTCTTGAGGAATGTCATTGGTTCTTTCAAATTTTGGAAACCAAATCGTACTTTCCTGCCAGATCTTTTCGATTTTTGAATAATTGACAAACTTAATCGGATATTCATCATCGGATAAAATCTTATCGGAGCCTTGCATCCGATAGAAGATTTTGACAGGTTTGTCACACGATTAGTTGCTCATGTCCTTGGTTTTCTCAGATTTAAGCTCATTTTTCTTTTCAACCGGTTTAACCACAATTTTCTCAGATTTAGTTTCACTTTTCTTTTCAACCGGTTTTCTCTCATTTTTCTCAAATTTCTTTACCTCTTTCTTTTCAAAACTCTTATCAACAGACTTTTCATTTTTCTTCACCTCATTCTTACGATGAGCATTTGCCGTTGGATGAATGATCTGAGACGGTGAGTCTGGCTCAGTAGTGATTATATGATTTTCATCAGGGATATCACTTTCATTTTCAACCGTCTCAGATTGTTCATCTTCTTCATCTGAATCATCAGCAGCCACCACACCCTCATTATTTCCCAGTACTGGTCTCACATCAGAATACGGATCACCGACACTAGAAGTGTTAGGCTCGTTTTCTGATGTGAAATCAGGATTGACTAAAGTCTCCGGTGGTATTGCATGTAAGTTGTGGTTCTCAAACAATACCGGAGATGGGACCGCCTTATAGTTTGCACTATTTGACTGGGAGGGTTCTTCTATGATATGGTCAACTACATATGCTATGTGCTTGTAACTCTCTAACTTCTTGTTAACTTTTTCAGCAAAGCACTTGATGGTTGCCATTTCTAATTTAGTGTTTTCCATTTCATTGATGTAATTATTAATGGCAAGTTGTTTGATTGACAATGTCTTGGCACTCTCAAGTTGGACCTTGAGAAGCTTTTAAATCTTTTTGATAAATCTGACAATTGATTTTGGCACTCTCAAGTTGGACCTTGAGAAGCTTATTTTCATTTGTCAGTTTTTCAAAATCAGCACATTTATCACATTTAACACACACTTGAGATTGAGTTTCAGAACTTACCGGTTTAGGAGGTTCTGTCATTGCCATTAAAGCGAAGTGAGCTTCCTTCCCTGCGAAAAATTTGGAGTAGTCAATCTTGGTGCACGCATCATCCACCATACATGACTTGCGGGTCATCAGGAAAACAGCTTCAGCTAGCAGTTGGTCAATGTCATCATCTAGTGAATTCACAATAGCCTCTGAATCAGATTCACTCTCCATATCCGAGTAAGCTGTATCGTAGTGATATCCAACATCAGTGACAGAATCAAGAATCATCCCCGATTTCTTGTCTTCACTCTCAGCAATCACATCCTCATTCACTTCCTCAATTTTCAACTCCGACACTTTTTCAATCACAACCTCCTCTTCAATCTCCTCATTCTCATCCAAACTCATCTGGTGTGCCACACAAGCCACGTTCCCAGCAGTGATCTCCTCGACCCCCAATTGCATACCAGTCCAATCAAAACCTTCATCCTTTTGGATCACAAGTGCTTGGTTTTGATTGTCAGTTTGGTTTTGGTTTTGTGTGTTAGGTGTAGAGATAGGAACAATAGTTCGGTTTGGATTTTGTTGAGGTTGGTTTTGAGTTGTGGATTGTCTAGTGTTGGTGTTTTGTTGACGGTTCTGATAATTGTTTTGTGGTTGAAAGCTTGAGATGTTTGGACTGTTGTATGACACTTGATTTTGGTTTTGGTTTTGTCTGTTTTGGTATGTAGAATTGAATGGGTTTCGGTTACCTTGCTGTGCTGGCTGTGTGCACTCTCTTTTAAAATGTCCCTTCTCACCACAGTTGAAACATGTAACTTTTGCTTTGTTGAATCCGTATGTGGTGTTGGGAGAGGTTGAGAGATCAGTTCTGCCAGTCTTCTGAATAAAGTCAGTGGCTCTCCTCATAATGCTTGCAAAAGCCCACTGAATGTCCATCAGCTCCATCTCCTTTTTGTCGATTTGAGCGTAGTCTTCATTGGTGAGATTGTTGTTTCCAATTTGACTCGCTACCAAACCGTTGTAAGAAGCAACCATAGCAGATACAAGAGCAACATGCTGTTGAGCAATTTCAACAGTCACATTGTTAAGGTTTGAGGTCTCTAACACAATCGGGTTTTGACTTGATTGTGCTTGAGTAGTCTGCATCTGATTCATATGAGGAGGATATTGTTGTTGTTGTTGAGGTTGACTTGATGTGTAGCATGCGGCTTGTTGTAATGGTGAAAAAGGTGGAATAAAGTTTGGTGTTTGATAAGGTTGTTGTGTGTATGATGGTGTGTAGGATGAAGTTTGAGCAAGGTAGTTGATGGGTGCTTTTGTTGGTTCAACAACGTTGGATACACATGCTATGTGAGGAGCAACATTAGAAGTGGTGCTTGAAGCAGAAAGAGAGTTAGATGTACCACTCACATATAGATCAGGATTCTGTGGAATCTGAGCTCTTTTATCTTTTCTCTTTTCCTCCATCTCTTTGTTTTCCAGCTTTTGAATGAACTCGTTAATAGTCCAATACTGGTATGCATCCTTCTCCTTCAACACTTCAATGTGTTGGTTCCAGTAAGGTGGTAAAGCATCAGCAAATTTATCTACTAACTCCGACATTGGTATGCTGATTTCATAGCTCGACAGTTCAGTGAGCAAATGGCAATACCGTGGAACCAACTCTTTTAGGGTCTCATTACCCATGTAACTGAAGTTTTCAAATTCCTTACGAAGCTCTTCCATCCTCAGCTTCCTTGTCTTCTCATTTCCATCATGTCGATTTCTCAGCATATCCCATAGTTGTTTGGATGTTGTGCACGATCCAAACTGATGCAATAGATCAGTGTTGATCGCTTGGGATAGCTGAGAGAATGCCTTCATCTCTATCGCAAACCTTTTCTTCTCATCATCCGCCAAATTCTCCAAAGGTATCGGTTCTCCAGTATTCTCCAGAATAGGAGCAACGTAACCCTTCACAATCATTTTCCATGCCTCGGCTCCCTCAAGTCCTTATCCCTCAACATGGATCTTAAACTTCGTCTTCCAAGTATTGTACTCCTTCATGTCCATTAGCTTTGGTGGACGATTGCCGCTTCCAGAGGATAGATCATGAATAAGAGTGGATATGGCGTTGGTCGTCAGTGAATGGACTGCTGCTGCTGTGACTCCCCAATAGTTGTCAATCGGTTGTTGTAATGGTTGAACAACTTGTTGTGGAGCCGAACTAGTCATTGCCATATAATTGATTGGCTATGATGGTTGACTAGTCTTCTGGGCTGCAACGGACCACGGATCTTGTGTTGTCTGCTGTTGTGGTGCTTGAGTAGGTCTAGGCGTTGTTGGGAAATTCCACATCTTGTCCTGCAAACGATTAAACACGAAAAGATTAAAAATGTTTTAAAACAGGATGCTCCTTCGTACAGTCGAACGTGCGAATGAGAAATAAAGGTCTCCTTCGACTGTTTTTGATTGATACGAATGTGAAATGAAACAACAAAATCTCCTTCGACCACTTTCGTCTCTCTTTCAACCGTTCTCCTTCTCCTTCGACCGTTCGATCAGGCGAAGGTGAAACAACTGGGCGAATGAACAAAATAAGCAATCAAAGTCTTCTTTCGACCACTATAACACCTCCTTCGTACACAAAATCCTTCTTTCGACCCAAAAGATTTCCACTGTCGACCAAACTCTCTCTTTCGACCCCTGAGATTTCAAAAACGATTATTCTTTGAAAATCAGTTAATTTTGATCATGTTTATCAAATGTTGATGGATTTTGATGATCTAAATCAGGTTTTGAATTGGAATTGATTTGGAACAACTTAAATGAAGAGAATTATCCAATTTAAACTCGAAATCAAGGTGTAATCAATCAAAATCTTATCACATCAGTTTGTTCATTGAAAACAGAAACTTTTTGACCAAAATTGGGTCCAAATCAACTGAGAGACTATTAATTTGTGGTTGTTTGAACCAGAATGGCTCTGATACCACTTTGTATGTGCGTGAAAGGATCGATTAACAACAAAGAATGATCAAACAAGTTAGTTTTAGGTGCGGAAACCCTAAAACTATCACAAAATAATAATCAAACAGATTAAAACACACAGATCATCATTTTCAAAAGTTTTCATTAATAAATCACTCGATTACACGTTGAAATATAGATACAATCAAGGTATGAACGATAAACGAGTTAAACAAAACACTAGAGAGAGTTTCTGAAAGTGGAGGGAATAATAATGATCAAAAGTTACATTCAAAAATCAAACTTGTCTATTTATAGACTGCACATTCGCCCAAATTGATTGTGCGAATGTGCAGGTTCGCCCAAATCATCTGGTCGAACCAAGTTCTACAATAATCTATAAACACATTCGTCCATGTCATCTTCCTTTGCACCATTCTTCTACCTTCGCACCTACAAAATGCTTCCTTCGCACCTTCAAATTCTCTCCTTCGCACCAACGATATCACCAAAACATATTGTGTTGTTCAATCCAAAGCATTAGTCGCACTTTTGCATCTACAAATTATATTAAACCTTTGAAACATTGAAAAGGGGTCTGTCAGAAACCACATATTACGACCATTTGAGCTATGTGAGAGGCGGTTGTCTCGAACCCACTCTACCGGGCCACCAAACACCACAGGGCCACAAAATATGTTAGATTTGGTTTAATAAAATTTCAATCGATAGGATTTGGGTGGTAGATTCAAATGTCAAAAACCATAGAACTCACAAAGAGCAAAGAAAACATGATGGAAAAAGCAAATAATTTATGGTGGTAGAGATTCATTTACAAACATGCTCCTACAGCCCCACTAAACAAATACATTTAATTACACCACATAGCCAATTATTAGCCCAACATCTTTTTTCCTTGAACAGAGGCAATGCACATTAGTATTAAACTATTAAAAGTGGACCAAAAACAACAAATGCAATACTAATTCTAAAAAGGTAAGCCAAATGTCAAAATGTACAGATTATGATTTCAAAAACTAAAAAGGGTTTTGCAAATAGACAAAACCAACATACGTGTTCATCTTTTTCCCATCATAAAGCCCCTCACATAAATTATTTGAATTCATAACTACAGACGAAAATCTACGCAATAATCAACAATCGTAATCACTTATTCTTGTGTTTGGCCTGAAATCGTAACCCTAAACATCTATTTATGTGACCAAATTTTATCTAAAATCAAAATAAGAAACTAAATGGTTACAAACTTACAGTGTAGGCTTTCTAGAAGCGATTGTCAACACATAGTCGACCCTGGCTGTAAGATCTATCAAATTTAGAGGAATTAGAGGAGAGTACTGCAGAATAAGGTAGGCGTGAACTCATAGAATATGGATTGGGGATGGATAGGTTACTTTAGTGATGAGGACCAAACGTGTTTGCTTGATTTGGATGCAGTTTTCAATGAAACCCTATAAGGCAACCATAGTTGTGAAGCGTTCTCTCTCTCTCTCTCTCTCTCTCTCTCTCTCTCTCTCTCGTATGTAATTGGCTCTCTCACATGCTCTTTCCTTCAAAATGGATGGTCTGGATTATAAAACATGTGTTGTAATGGACGGTAAGGATTGTAATCCATGTGGTGTGTTTTTAAGTGCATGGATATTTGTACAACATGCATTAAAGGTTGTAAATCTCTTAATTTTAAGAAATGTGTGTACATGACCATTAAGTCCTTCCTATATCCTGATTAATATAGTATATATATATATATACTAGTAGGGAACCCGCGCGATGCTGCGGCGGAGACTATTTGCAGCACAATACTCATTTTTATGTTAATTTATCAATCCTCTTATGATATATTGTATCACACACGTATGTTTGTAATTAGAACTCACGTCGTTAAAGTAGAATACTAATAATGATTTACAGCCCAATCCCTTGTGGTGTGGTGGTAACGGTGTTGGGGTTTCAAAATGGAGGTTGAGAGTTCAAGCCTCGTAAGAGGCAAAATAAAAAGGTGTATTTAAAAGATGATGAAATAAGGGGTGTAAGAGGGTGTAAAAAATGGGAGAAGAAATTAACCGTTAAAAATTATTTATAATATTTAGTCAACATGTTGTGAGTAATGTAATTGCTTAAATATAGATTAAATAACTAAATTGTTTTTTTTAGAACGGCCAAGACAACAACCGCGAGACTCCCACAAGGGGGCTCTGGCAAATCGGCTTCCCTTGCTGGGAGCCCCGCCCGATAGTGGTTCCCGAACTGGGGAAAACCCGATCCCCCACCCGTCCAAAGACCCGCTGTGGAGAAACGGTAAAACCTGGGCGAGATCAGGACTCGAACTCCTGACATAGGCCATGAGTCATCCCTCATTTCTCATTATGTCCTCCAAATGTAGCTAGTGGGAATCGAACCCAAGCCTCCCAAAGGAAACTCAGGCCAACCAACCAACTGAGCTGCAAGTGTTGGACAAATAACTAAATTGTTAAACATAATTAAATTGTAAGCAATGATCTTTTTATGGTTGGTGAAGGGCTAGCTATCCATTTATGGGCATCTTCGTATTTTGATGGTGCTTGTTATGAAGGTGGAGCCTTTACCACTGGATTTTTATGCAAGTCCGGTTTAACCATTCTCTCTCAACCTGATTCTTGAATCTTTTTTAATCGTAGATATTAAGTAAAATGATAAGTGGATTTACTTTTTTTTGCTTCATGTATCAAATTTCCTTTGGATACTTTTGGCTAGCTCTTCTCAAAATTCTATTTTTATTTGCAATTTCATGCTGCATTTGAAAGTCCAGTTGACTTTGAAAAGTCAATAATGTCCAATGAAGGTATTAGAATGCAGTTTACTTTGAAAGTAAAAAATGTAACAAGTTTGGGTAAATTCACCTTCCACTATATTAAGCGGATTTCGCTAAATTTTTATGACCGCAACTTGCATATTTATTTGTATGTAAATTGAAAATAAGTTTGATCAATCCTCATGTACTCACAGACTACATCCAATATGCGTATTTATTCTTATGTAAATCCGAAATACACAATTAAATAGATGTACATTTTTATCAACCAACATAAGGAATAGTCCCCTTGAAATCGTCGACCAAACTCTAAATATCCTAACCCATCCTATGTGCTCCTTCAAAACAAAAGTCGGGTGATCCTGGTACAAAGTGAATACCTGAGATTTTGGGTTAGCATGTCAAGGAGACCACAAGAACACAGGTTGAAAAAGGCGGGAGGAATTATGTGAAAAGAACAAACAATCTGGTAACCAAATAATAAAGTTGAAGTTGCTAAAAAAGTTGTCTTCTAAATTCAAAGTGTAGCAGAATGGGTTTGGTTAAGTCAGTCACTAACAGGTTCTTATTTTTATATGAAACTTTTCTGTATTGCCTTAATGAAAAACCAATATTAATACATTTTAAATAAAATCTAATACAGGTTAATTGCAAAAGTCATAACATTACATTTGGCTAACTTATTTTAGTAGCCATTTATTTTGCTTCGGCTGTAGGATGAATGCAATTCTTACATGATAACTGCACACATAAAAAACATGGTGTTCATATCTAGGAAAATAGTAATTATATGCCAAGAGATGTAAGAAACAGGAACATGATATACTATAACATAAATGATATACTAAATACCACTTAACAATGTTCAAGTTAAATCATATGGTTATTGGTTCCATATAATATTTCCTTGATATAACTATATGGATTTTTTTCTGAGAACTTCTATCATATTTCCATGAAATTTCCTACTATTGAACCATTATACAACAGCTAATGCAGCATATGGAACCACATACACACTCTGTATTTTTGTTTAAAATACCTTGCACACATACACAAAACACAGACACAAACAAACTACACACATACCTTATTAAAGCAATGTAGCAGTGGGCAGACCATTTCACAGTTTGAAGTCTTTCACCACTTTAGGAATCAGTGCAAACAGATAATCTCTGCAACCTGCACTGTTTCACAATTTGCAACCATCTGAAAAGGGATCAAATTCAAATGACAACCTTTTTTCCATTATTTTAAATAATAAAATTTTCCAGAAAACAAGATAAAGTCGAATGACAATTTAAATAGAAAATTCAGTCAAAACAATATATCAAATGATAATTTTTCACTTGCCATGGGAATCGATCACCTATAATTTGAATCAATGACCTGGAATGATCAAAGTAAAAAAGTTCTTACGGACCCAGTTTCATCAACTTCGTTTAAACCACAACTACCAAAAAACACAAGCACCAATGGCATAGACCTAGTTTCATCACCTTAATAATAGTATATTAGTATACCAACATACCAAAAAAAAGACACAACCAAACACAACGTATAGTAGAGGAATGGAGTGTAGTTTGTGGAGGTGAGTTAAAGAGTGTAGAGGAATGGAGGATACCTCGGAAGAGGAAGACATGGAAGGGCGATATGCAGGATCGGACAGAAGGTTGTACCCAATAAATCGGACAGAAGGCTGCAGAAAGAGGAAAAAAGTAACACGGCCAGGAAAGGAGAAAAGAGAAAGAAGGATCTGAGGCTAATACCGTGAGAATATGGAAAATCTTGATGATTTACATTGCATAATACAACATCTATAAATACAAGAGAATACTAATCTATAGGAGAAGAATACTCCTGTTTACAAGATAGAATATAGCTCTCAATGGAATATTAAATATTTAAATATGACTGATATGGTTCCACTAATATCGCCTATTATATAAATCAGAAAGCAGAACCTGTTGAAAATAAAAACGTCCAAATATAGCATTTTGAAGTTAGATGGGTCAAAATCTAGTGAACTTTTGAAGCGACTTTGCGCCTAGGCGAAAGGCTAAACGAACCTATTATTATTATTATTATTATTATTATTATTATTATTATTATTATTATTATTATTATTATTATTATTATTATTAATAGATAAGAAAGTCAGATTTCACTAACCAACTCGACCCATTGGAGTAGACAGATAAAAATTGATACATCAGAGAACTAAACAAAACTAAGTTGAAGCTAAGTACCTGCCATAACAAATTTTTGCTTTTCTCTTTTGCTACCAAGCCACCTTATCCCCCTTTTGCTTGTGATGCAACATAATTATCTTATTGTATGCTGTGAATGAGAAATTGAACTTGTTTTTGTAAAAAAAGAGCTTCTAATGTAATGATCTCTTGGGCATCCAATTTATGGTAATAATCGTCCTACATACCTCTCGTAATCGAGCTCGTGCACCCATTACACCTCCAAAAAAGAAGAAGAGTGTACCAGATAAAAACATCCGTAATATAGATCTGAAAAATCCAAAAACAAGATAACTATAAACACTAAAGGCTAAGTCCTTGTGTTGTGTATCATTCACGTAACAGATGAGACTTTGTATAATGAGATAATGCTTAAAATAAATGGTTTTCCAAGTTACTTGCACGATTGGAAACAGAACAAAGAAATACAAATCCATGCGATGAACAACCCGTTTTCTCTTGACTGGCTATCGAAGAACAATGATCCTTTTCTCATAGGCCAGTTCAACTCAAATCATGCAGGTTACCTGAAGTTATAGTATAAGCCCAAAACATATACTTAAATAAAATAATTTGTCGTACAAGCATACCAAATATATTCACTGAAATCATCATAGTTCCACCATACCGAGTGAGTAGCTTTCCCACTAATGTTGTTTGCAGCTTCCTGTTGAAAAGATAAGATTTTACTAAAGGTTAGTTATCACAACCCAAACCTAATAATAAAACCTCCATATCTAGCTATAAAAACAACATTGTAACAATTAGACAGAAAAAACTCAAGATTTGTATATAACATGAACAAATTTACTTGTATTTGTTAAAATATAAATATAAATACAAAACAAATCATCTTATTTTCTTTTAAGAAAATCCTTTTATTCTGACCAAACCCCTAAAAATCACACAAAAACCGATAATAAACATAGATTAATGAAATGTGTACCTCAATTGTTGAGCATAGATGTTAGCGAACCAGATTTGTTCCATATCAGCTCCCCCATTGCAGCAAAAATGTAAGTCACTCTAGATCTACATCATAGTCGACCTATTAATATTTTTTTTGGGTTTTGAATAACCAAATAGTGTTCAAAATCAAAACAAAGTGTCATTTACCGTTGACATATGTTGGATTCTTCATCGATCTAGTGAAATATTCAATGAAATAGTAGTGAAATCGCCTTAAAGTTCTCGAATCTTCAGAGAAAGAAGGAGGCGGATAAGGTTTTCAAGCATGAAATATAATGAATGGAACCCTAATTCATATGTATAACCGTGTTTTCTTTTTTGCATTATAGGCTTGTACCTGATTCATGACAACTTGCACCCAATAAAAGTCTTAAGAGTTTTGTGCATTGAATCATTGTATATCATGCTTTAAGGTGTTGTACCATTTAAAAATGTGTAAAAAGACCATTCTTGCCCTTCATATATGCATATTAATATAGTATAGACAGATATATATATATATATATATATATATATATATATATAGGGGGATGATCAAATGAGAAGAACTTCATGTGAGAACTAAAAAAAGAAGTTACAAAATCGTTAAATATTAAATAGTTTAACTCCTCTTGCATTAATTATCATCTATCTAATTAATTAGTCATTAACATTTTATCCTACACATTATCCAAATTTGTCCTACACAAATAAAAAATCATCCTACATATATCAAAATTATCATATGTTTATTCTACACATATCGAGATAATCATATGTTTATCCTACACTTGTAAAAATTCATCCTACGTATATCCTACACATGACGAAATTATCCTTCACTCTAATAAGATTTTATTTGAAAGAATATATTTTAAAATGAATTATGAGGTTCATTTATTAAAGTAGTTTAGAGGGGGTTACAAAAAAAATAATAACTAATTTAAAATTCAGTACAATTATTAAATGAAAGCTTCTTATTGGTTAGAATTTGTTCTTTTTCTTCTTACAAAACATTTTCTTCTCATTTGAACTCTCCACTATATATATATATATATGGGAAATATAAATTGGAAATCCCCTTGATTTAAGAAAACTTTGAAAACCCATGTAAAAACCATCTAAAAAAACTTTTTTTTTGAAAAAATTACACAAGGTAACATATATGTATTTAAGTGTTTTGGGGCAAAAAAAATTAAAAAATCGCCAAGGGAATTTTTTTTTTTAAAATAAACAACGCAAATTTTGTAACAGCGCTGTTAACATATGTTAGAAAGCAGAAAACATATGTTAACAGCACTATAACATATGTTAAAAGGCAGAAAACATATGTTAACTGCGCTATAACAAAGTTTGCGTTGTTTATTTTTTTTAAAATATCCCATCGGAGCTTTTTTAACTTTTTTGGCCCAAAACGTTTAAAAACATGTATGTTACCTTGTGTAATTTTTTCAAAAAAAAATTTAAAATTTTTAGATGGTTTTTACATGGGTTTTCAAAGTTTTCTTAACTCAATGGAGTTTTCAATTTATCCTTCCCCTATATATATATACTAGTAGTGTGCCTGCACGATACGGCGGGAAACAGAACTACTTTTACGGGTATGAATGTTTTGCTTCAATTCAATTATTAGTCTCAACCAAAACCAAAGTCAACGGTTAAATAATCTTATTATCCGACTGGTTAATTGGTTCGGTTTATTTGATTAGATTGTCATTTTCAGTCCGGTTAAGTTAATTTTGTTAATAACCAAAACTAAACTTTGGCCAAAGTATAAGTCTAGTAAAGCATGGGCTTAGTGCCGCCATCTTTTTTAGGCCCCATTCTATGATGTTATTTTATATTTGTATCGAACTTGTTTATGTAGTATTGAATAATAGCTCATTCTAAAAAGAGGCAACACAGTTAGGCTAAAAATGAAAGCGGGAAAGTGAGGAATAGAAATCGAATCTTGTAGTAACGGTGAAAGGTCGTACACCTGAATCGTAAAATCACGATCATCAAAGTCCAACTATCTTCTGATGCATTCTTGCTCTAATTCTTTTTACAGTTAAAATAAAAAATCAAAATATAAGGTATTGTAGTTAGCGACTTAGTTCATTCGAAATCGTCAATCAAAATTGTTAATTTGCTACGCATCCCTTGAAGGTAAATTGATAATCTTTTAACTTTTACTACTCAACTGTTGATTTTTGCAGCTTACGAATTATACAAATAAAATATGACATAATGTGGATGTTATTTCATGTTTGGTTTTTAATTAAACTAAAGACAACCAATTACAAGTGATACGTAGGTAAACGGGCCACAAGTTGCGCCGCTACCCCTTTTTGTATTGCAAAACCTACTCTATTGAAAATAAAAACATTGGCCCTTAGCCACTGGAGAATTACTTTGCACAACTTTCTCCATGCGTTCTATTTAATGATATTTATATGTGATTAAGATAAAGATCAGAAATAAAAATTATGATTAAAATTTCGTTATGTTTATGTTATTATAATCATAGCTAATACTTAAATTTTGATATTCATGTTATGTTTTAAATTTAGGATGTTTTTGATGTCATATACTCTTGGCTTTGTTTATATCATCTGTTTTTAATGTTTAATAAATTAACTATTATGATTCAGCTTATAATTGATTATTTTTACAATCACAATTAACGATCCATTAACAGTTATATATCCATTGCAGTCTATAACTTCTTTTAGCATTATTTTGCTAACCTAAGCATTAGGTTTGTCAAAATGTCATATTGAGAAAATAAGAAAATCAATGAACGTGTAAGCTGATTGGGTAAAGCTTCTTGTCTGTTATTGATTTATTATTCTCGCACCAACAAAGTTAATTGAAGCTAGGGCTGAGAGAAATCTGAAAGATAAGGTGTAGGGTAAGGAGTGTGCTACAATCGTAGACGTTTATAACAAAAATGGGTGATGTTGTATACTACAGTTGTAGCTTCTCGTGTTAGGAAAAAGTGTACTTCATAAGGTGATCAAGACCCCCTTATAAGTGACATATGCCAACATCACTAAACCCTAATCTGGTGGGCCGAGGCCCGATTAGGTCCTCCCTACCCAAATGCAAGTTAATATTCATAATTAGGAAATAAATACTTAAATATGGAAATAGAATCAATACCGCCTTAAATGCCGAATGTATTGCTAGAAGGAACACGTGTCGTCTGTTGATTGGCCACGTGTCCTAAGCTTATGTCTAATAATGTGGAAAAGTAGTTGGTGGAGATATCTGATGACGCGACATGCAATCTATCATTGGAGAACGTGTACAGGCATCCATGTTGCACCTGCAACTTTTTGGCTTCGCGCGTACGATACACTACGCGCCCTGCCATTAGGTTGTAGAGGCACAAGGCTTGTGTTACGTTTCCGGATGTCTGCACCCAGGGCTTCCTAGCGCGGGACATCCTTAGAAACGTGTGATTATGCTTTCCAAAGTGGTCACTTTTGGGACTCGCGTTGTACGGGATTGGCCAATCCATGTGAGGATTTGGTACTCAATCCCTTCAATGATATGATATTTTTATTGTGGTCTCTCTTATGCTAAAAGAGCCTCAAATTTAAAATTCGTTTTAGGCCCCTAAAATGGTCGAGTCGGCCTGGTAAATCACATAATACATCAACTTTTTAAAAAAAAATATAAGCATTACTATACTCAAATTAAAGAGAATAATATTCTCGTTTTTATGATATTTTTTTTAAAAGTTACGTATGAAAAAATTATGGCCGTTTAAAAATCGTGGGGCTAGTTTCCTTAAAACAAGGGAAAACATGTAACTATTATTTTTCGTCTAATTCGGTTCGTTTTCATTCCAGTTATTAGTTAAAACTATCATATCATTTTTTATATAAAAAACTACACCAATACTACACTCAAGTTAAAAAGAATAAAATGCTCGTTTATATGGTGTAATAATATTAAGAAACTATTAACGCACAAAAAAGTTATGGACTTTTAAAAATCATGGAGGTAGTTAGTTAATTATATTAAGGGTGCAAAAATGTAATTACTATTTAAATAAACAAAAGTTGAGTAAATATGGAGGGGCACATGTGCAACTATTTTTTAATAGGCATTTTTGGTCTAAAAAAAGTAGTTAATATCTCCATTGTGTTTTGTACCCTAAACAATATACTTGTAAAACTTGAATTTTAAGAGATAATTGGGAAATGTATTATAATAAATTTTAGATAATTTAAGTTTGTTTTCGTTTTTTCCTTTGTTTTCGTGTTGGTTATTTCATAACCCTAACATATAATTTTTTAAAAATTAAAAAACTATAGCAATATTATACTCAAATTAAAGAGAATAAAATGCTCTTTTATACGGTGTAATAATATCAAGAAAATATTATCGTCTGAAAAAGTTATGAACGTTTAAAAATCGTGGGGATAGTTGGTTAAAATAAAGGTGTAAAAGTGTAATTAGTATTTAAATAAACAGAAATTGAGTAAAGTTGATGAGACAAATTTGTAAGTATTGTATAAAATTATAATATAGTATAGATAGATAAGGGGGAAAACTGTAACTAATAAGGGGTATATGTGCAAGTATGTTTAAAAAGACATAAATGCCCTTAAAAAGTAGTCACTACATGCATTATGTGTTGTACTTTAAACATTTATAATTGTATTACTTAAATATTAAGAGGTCCTTCTGAAATGCTTTATAAGATAGTATTAGGTAAGATCCCGTGTGGAAACACACGGGAGGACCAGGCCAACCCTTATCCGCTGTACGCTAACCACTGACGCGCAAGCAGACAAAACGTCTGTTTCGTAACGTCTGTTTATATTGACGCTTCAACAGACCAACTCTTATCCATTGTACGGTAACCACCGACGCGTCAACACACCAAATGTCTGCTGAGAGGAACCGCTGTTTCGCAACGTCTGTTTATATTTTTTAACACTGATCAGATGTTTAATAACTGAAAGGTTACAACCAAGGAACAAAAACTCTACAGACGGATTACAAAACCAAATCTAATCAACGTTAAACAAAACAAATATAATCGACTTTAAACATCAATATATATTATGAATTCCATCTTCATAACATCTGTTTATACATATGAATATACATTAGGAATAATAAACTTAAGCTTCAACTCCTTTGAAGGTACAATTCCTTTCGTTCTTGAACTTTAAGCACTTTACGCATATGAAACTCAATATGCGTATTAACTCATTTATATGCGATGGATGGTATCCACCGCTAGTTAATGGAATTAATAAACTTAAGCTTCAATTCCATTGAAGCTTCAAGTTGTGCGTGTAGATCCTTGAATTGTGCCAAAAGCTCTACATCCTTAATACTGGACTCTGAATTGCACAACACCGACAAATCACAAACAGCAGTCAAAGGCATTGACTTCAAAATCCGTTGAACATTGTTTCGCTCAAATATGCCCAAGTGCAAAGTGCCAAAACAAATCTTCAACTGTCTTGCAGTCTTCAAATCTTGATAGTATTGTTCTATAATTTGATTAGGAACAAATACCTTCATTTCATCTTCACGTTTATCACTTGGGGCTGACATTGATCCAATTGGTGAAGACTGAAATGTAAATGTTATGTTAATATTAATGAAAATCGTTTATGATGAACTTCCGGATGTCTTTAGTATTTTATAGACCAATAACGCGTGAAGATGAACGGTCATACGATAGAACAGTTATTATACTTGGGTTAACTTTTTAAACGAAAGGTTTTCTTCTAATGATTACAAAATTAATTTCAAAACCTTTATGTTACCTAAAAGGTCTAAACAACTTGTTAAACATAAATGGGCAAATGCTTTGGAAAACGAATAGACGAAATAGTTAACTATCAGTTTAACAAAGGTTTTTTGAAATTTTAATTAAGTAGTTTTGTATAGTAGATACGATTTTCATTATGTACGATTAAATTTTAAATGTTTAAGAACATCTGTTTATTACCATCTGTTTGTGAATGTTGAAAACAATTAGTTTAAGCACTGTCTGTGTATGTTGAAAAATATCATCTGCTGTAAACAAAACCTTTTTACTAATATCTGTTTCTTTCTTTTATAACAATTAATAACAATAATAATATAAAAAAAAGGTTCTTTTAACTTGTTTGGTAAAAAGACCTTGTAACTAAAAATGGTTATCTAAAAATGCTTACGAATAACCGTCAACCAAAATTGAATAATTACAATTCCATAGTTTGAGTTAAACATTGCATTGAACACAAATAAACACAAAAAGGAATAAACTGCTTTAATGATAACAAAATTACAATATCTGAATTTACAACCTACATAAAAATACAAGGAAACAAAAAAAAAAAAACCTACTAACAACCAAATCCTAGAGAATAATCTCTCTTTCTAGCCTCATGGAAGCAGATAACAAACTAAAACAATGAAAACCACCACAAGACAACAACCCGTATCTAAATATCTTTCAGATCCAAAAACACTAAAGATTGAAAATAGAATCGGATGTATTTTTATGTAATAATTAATTGATGTTTTCCTTCGATTGTAAGAATCATGGGAAAACATCAAATTGAAGTTGTTTATCAACCAACTGTTGATAAATTATTTTCCTTTGATTGTAAGAATCTTTTGAAAAATTTGTGGAAATATATTTGAAACTAATATCATAATGCATATTGGATGGAGTGATGTAAACTGAGAGAAGTGAAAATGAATATTGGGAATACATCCCCATTTATAGGCTGAAATATAATAACTATTCGTAAAGTTGGTTTTCAACTTTATTAGTTGGATTTCAAATAAATATAAAGATGGCAGTTATTTTTGGAAATTTCAATTTATTTCTTATTTCTTATATATATAGAATAAAAACCACTTGAAAAACAAAAATAATAATTATAAAATAATGTTTTCGTTACTAAAATAATTTGTCAATGAAAAAACACGTCAAATCCTATTTTATTTTTGGTTAACAAAGATAATAAATATAAATATATTATTTGTGTAAAAGAATTATCAATTTAACTTTAATTTAAAAATATTGAATTATTACATTTGAGTATATTTGCGACATAGAAAATAAACACATTATAACTTTAAATATTAAAGGTGCTTAATGATTTCATTAGACAAGAAAAAACTGTGTATATTATATTTGAAGGACTGTTTACTAAAAAAAAAACTTTAAAAAGTCACTCGTCTGTTTTAAGGAAAATTTGTTACCTTCACGACGGTAGTTAATAGTATGGTCAGATTTTTAATACTTAATACAATCAAAAGTAAACAAACACTTTAAACATCTATAATGTAAACAAATATTATATATATATATATATATCTATACTATATTAATATGCATATAGGAAGGGCAGATGTCACACCCTCAAATTTCCACTTGCGGAGTTTTACCGCGAGGCGCATGACAAACCAGGATCCAAGTCAACGGTCCCAATAAACAACACTATATGAATACGTAAAACCCAAACATAGTTTCTCAAATTATCAAAATCGTAGCGGAAGCATTAAACCAGTTACAAAACCATTTAAGACAATATTTTAACAACTTTATTCAAAACATGAAACTAAGCTTAGACACCATGCAGACTCGTGCGCCTAGTCCAGTGTTGCTACCTTAGCGACCTGAGAAAAACAAGCCAAAAAGACGTCAACATATAATGCTGGTGAGTTCACAGGTTTGTTCAATAAGTTACCAAAGTTACCAAAACGTTACCATGTCCATACTATACCAATGTCACCAAGTACGCTAGCTAGGCGTATGTTTTATTACTACTACGATTGGAAACCATTCTGGACACGTTTAGCAATGTTTAGCATATGTTTAAGTAGCCCGAATATGTTCAGCATGTTTAGCAAAATTCGAGACAACATGCACCCGCCCGGCCCTCCAAGCCATCGAGTGGGGCAGGTCACGCCCAATAGATCTATCCACATTTCCCCCGTTGTGCATCCCCGCACATTCATGGTTTTCCCCGGGACTTCCAAATATCGTATAGCAATACAAGTTAAAACCATAGTATGACATATGTTACCAAAATAGTTTAGCGCATGTTTTCTCCCCCAAAAGTTAAAGCTGTAAAAGTGGGGCCGTGAACTCACCTTAGATAGCGTTCTTCGATAATTAGTAAAATGCTAAGCCTTTGATAATCCCTCTACCGGAGATCTACCAAAATGTTCACATAAGTGTTCCGACTAATAACCATAAGGTTATCTAGTCCCCGATTGTCCAGATCGTAACCAAGTATGTTTTAAAACGTGTTTAAATGTTCAACCGACACACTAGACCGACCCGACATCCCGTTGGTGACTCATTACCCTAAATAATCAAGTACACATAGATTACACCCAAGGTTCAAGCATAAAACACTTAGTTTGTATCAAAAATCTCATTTCTGCATCAGAACGGTCGAACCAGTCAGATAAAATCTCCTTCGCCCATTTTAAGTTTTTCTTCTCCCGTTTTTCCACGTTCGACCGTTTGATCAGGTTCGCCCAACACTTCCCAGATTCGACCCTGGAATCTCTCCTTCGACCATTCGAATGGTCGAATGAGTCCAGGTTCGCCCCTGTTTTATAAATTTTCCTAAAAACGCTTCAAATACATTCGAAACATCATCAAACACAGCAGTCAAGTATGATTAACATATCCCTACATAACCCCACCAATTTTTCCCCAAAACCAGCTTGTTTTAATACTTTCCCAAAATGGCAAAATTATGGAAATGTCACATCATGCATGAAATCTTTACCCAATTAGGAAACTTTTTAATACCAACCCATAATCATCTACAAATGCTCAGTTTATCTTGTAATCGAAAACCCCCATTCATTTTATTAATAATACTTAACATGCACAAGCCCTAGATTTCATAAAATCCCCAAAATACCCATAATATCATCATCTATCTAATAATAACCTTTACAATCCTAAACTATCATTCATAGCAGCCCTAGATCATGTTTCTAACATTAGAACAGCAGCAAATCATTAAACAACACATAACATCACATAACACATAATTAACATATGTTTATTGATACAAAACCTATGTTTAATGATAGGGTTTAGATTTAGAAAGGTGTTTATAAGGTTTTTATTGATAAAACTTCCTTAGGACAGATCTGGACATTTAGGGTTAGATAAAAACGGATTAAAATGCCTTAAAAAGGTTTAGGATTAAGAACACACATTGGATTCTTGTCTAGATGTTGTTGATAGGTTAGATTATAAAAAAGAAGAGCAACAACTCCTTCCTTAGTGATTAAAATCGTTTGAGAGTGTTTTGAGACGGTTAGGGTTTGTGAAATGGTGAAAAATGACAAAGTTTGGTATTTATACTATTCCACCTTCGACCCCTATCAATGGTCGAATGTGGTCTCCTTCGACCCTTTCACAGGGTCGAATGAGCCCTGACTTGGTCGAATGAAATTCATCAAATTCCATATCCCAGGTTCGCCCCTTTTCAAAGGGTCGAACCAAGGCACAATTCCATCTTCGACCACTCGAAGTGGTCGAACCAGAACCTATGTTTATCTAGTTTTCCAGTTTGTCGTGTTTAACGCATTTTAACGCACCTTAACATATGAGCATGCAACCTTAGTCTATGTTTAACATATTTAAGCATGGATAATCATCTACACATCATTTAAACACATCTATGTATATAATCCACCACACGACCCATAATATACACATACACTTAATTAGTTTATGTAACGTCACCAACAACGGGACCCGGTACTAGTGTATTCCCAAAATGACTCCCAATGATCCTCCAGATCATTGAACCCTGGACAATCCTAACATGACCCGACTCAACCAACCTAGTTATGTTCGTTTATAAACGTTTCCCGCTAAGATTGACTTGGATGTTACTAAAATGTTTAAGCCAAATATGTCGGGTGTCACATCATCCCCACGTTGAAAGAATTTTCGTCCCAATAATTGCACCAAGCCCCAAAATGAAAGAAACCGAAAGAACGAAACGAAAAGAAAATTTACCGGATGTCACATCATCCCCACGTTGAAAGGAATCTCGACCCGAGATTCATTCTGCTTCAGCAGTAACATGCCTCGATTCGAACGCGCGTTTCGGAAAAAGATGAGGATGTTCAGCTTTCATCTGATCCTCCCGTTCCCACGTGAACTCCTGTCCATGATTCGAGTTCCAACGAACTTTGACGATGCGGATTTTACTCCGCCGAAGGCTACGAATCTTGTAGTCGAGAATCTCGACTGGTTCCTCCACGATGCGAAGACGATCATCAACCATGATCTCCTCCAGTGGTACAATGAGGGATTCATCAGCCAAACACTTCTTCAAGTTAAGTTTCACCATGGAAGGGCGTCATACGTTGTGAACACTACCGAGCTCCGCCGGTAAGTCAAGTCTGTATGCCACCGGTCCAATTCGATCCAGGATTGTGAATGGTCCGACATAACGAGGGTTAAGCTTGCCACCCTTTCCAAAGCGTATGACGCCCTTCCATGGTGAAACTTTCAGAAGTACCCTGTCCCCAACCTGGAACTCCAAAGGTTTGCGACGGAGATCGGCATAGCTCTTCTGACGATCCCGCGCAGCAGCCAAACGGTTACGAATTTGCACGATTTTCTCCGAAGTTTCGTACACAAGTTCTAGACCAGTGAGCTGGCTCTCGCCCACCTCGGCCCAACAAAGTGGTGATCGACATTTCTGTCCGTATAGAGTCTCGAACGGAGCTGCCTTGATACTAGAGTGATAGCTGTTGTTGTAGGAGAACTCCACCAATGGTAGGTGAATCTCCCAACTCTTGCCAAAATCGATAACACACGCCCGAAGCATGTCTTCCAAGGTTTGAATCGTCCGCTCGCTCTGTCCATCAGTTTGCGGATGATAAGCCGTACTCATATCCAACTGAGTACCCAAAGCCTTGTGCAGAGCCTTCCAGAAACACGAAGCAAAACGAGAATCACGATCAGAGATAATAGAGACAGGCACCCCGTGCCGAGCAACCACCTCCTTAAGGTAAAGTCGAGCCAACCGCTCAAGTTTATCGGTTTCCTTAATAGGTATGAAACGTGCCGATTTTATCAACCTGTCAACAATCACCCAGATCATATCATAACCACTAGGCGACCTTGGTAGCTTGGTGACAAAATCCATCGTGATTCGCTCCCACTTCCATTCTGGAACCTCTGGTTGTTGCAGGAGACCAGACAGCCTCTGATACTCCACCTTGACTTTAGCACAAGTCAAGCATTTGCTGACATAAGAAGCTATGTCGGCTTTCATGTTTGGCCACCAATAAAGTATCTTCAAATCCTGATACATCTTATCGGATCCAGGGTGAATAGAATACCGGGATTTGTGAGCTTCATCCAAAACAAGCTCGCGTAATCCCCCGAACAAGGGGACCCAAACACGTCCCGCAAAATAGTGTAAACCATCGGTCCTGAGTTCAATATGCTTGTCAGCACTGTGCATAGTCTCAGCCTTAAGGTTCTCCTCCTTCAAAGCTTCCAACTATGCAGAACGGATTCGGTCAGGCAATGACGAATGAATGGTGAGCTGTAAGGATCGAACACGAAGAGGATTCGCAGACTCCTTCCTGCTCAAGGCGTCCGCCACAATGTTCGCCTTGCTAGGATGGTATTTGATAGCACAGTCATAATCGTTCAGGAGTTCAACCCAGTGACGCTGCCGCATGTTCAACACCTTCTGGTCGAAAATATGCTGAAGACTCTTGTGATCGGTATATACTTCACACTTGGTACCGTACAAGTAATGTCTCCAGATTTTCAACGCAAAGACCACCGCACCCAGTTCCAAGTCATGAGTAGTGTAGTTATTCTCATGAACCTTGAGTTGACGAGAAGCATATGCAATAACCTTCCCACGTTGCATCAACACACAACCGAGACCACGTATAGAAGCATCACAGTACACAATGAACTCATCCGTACCCTGAGGTAAAGATAAGATAGGTGCAGAACAAAGTTTAAGCTTCAGCATCTGAAATGCTGATTCCTGTGGTTCATCCCAGTCGAACTTTCGGTCCTTCTGGGTAAGAGTAGTGAGGGGTTGAGCGATCTTCGAAAATCCCTCAATGAAACGACGATAGTAACCCGCAAGAACTAGGAATTGCCACACCTAAGATGGCGTCTTTGGTGCTTCCCAGTCTTTAATCCCTTCGATCTTAGTCGGATCGACATGAATTCCCAGTTCATTCACCACATGCCCTAGGAATTGAACTTCACGTAACCAAAAATCACACTTCGAGAACTTAGCATACAACTGCTCCTGTCTCAAAAGTTCCAAGACCAACCGTAGGTGTTCCTCGTGATCCGCCTTGTTCTTAGAATAAATAAGAATATCGTCAATAAACACGATGACGAACTTATCCAGGTAAGGTTTGCAAACGTGGTTCATTAAATCCATGAACACCGCCGGTGCGTTAGTGAGACCAAAAGGCATGACCAAGAACTCAAAATGGCCATAGCGAGTGCGAAAAGCAGTCTTCTGAATGTCAGCTTCCCTGACGCGCAACTGGTGATAACCGGACCGCAAATCAATCTTTGAATAGTAGCTGGAGCCCTGGAGCTGGTCAAAGAGATCATCAATGCGAGGAAGAGGATAACGATTCTTGATGGTCACTTTGTTCAGCTCACGATAATCGATACACATGCGGAGGCTTCCGTCCTTCTTCTTCATAAACAAAATAGGAGCTCCCCACGGGGAAGAACTCGGCCGGATGAAAGCCTTTTCCAAGGGTTCTTGCAACTGGCTGGACAACTCTTGCATCTCGGGAGGTGCAAGACGATACGGAGCTCGGGCAATGGGAGCTGCACCCGGAGTAAGATCAATACCAAACTCAACCTGACGATTGGGAGGAAGACCAGGCAAATCATCAGGAAACACATCGGGAAAATCACGAACCACCGGGATATCCTCGATCTTCTTCTCATCGTTAGTAGAAACGTTAACAAGTGCCAGAATGGCCGAACAACCCTTCTGAAGGTACTTACGGGCTTTCATGCTAGAAATGATACTCAGCGGAGCACCGCTTTTCTCGCCATGAACCGAAAGAGTCTCTCCATCAGGGAGAGGGATCCGAATAATCTTATCGAAACAAACGATCTCCGCACGATACAGCGATAACCAATCCATGTCGACAACGACATCAAAACTACCCAGGGGTACCGGCATAAGGTCGATGGGAAAAGACAAACCCGACAGTTCCAAGCGACATTCCCTAAGGGTGTGTGTCGCTTCGATTTTCTTACCATCAGCCAATTCTATTAAGTACTTAGCTTCTAAAGGTGTGGGTACTATATCTAGAAATTGACTAATGTCCATAGATACGAAACTCTTATCGGCACCAGAATCAAACAAGACAGAAACATAACGATCATTAAGAAGGAACGTACCGGTAACTGTGTCTGGATCCTGCCTAGCCTCTGCAGATCCAATGACGAAAGCACGTGCAGTCCTGCCTCCGCCCCCATTGTTCCCATTACCGTTCCCGCCCCTTCCATTATCACCCTGCTTCAACCTAGGACAATCACACTTGAAGTGTCCCGTATCACCACAGTTATAGCACCCCTGTTTTCCTAGAGTCCCCTGAGCAGCAGGAGTAGGAGTAGCAGCAGGAGTCTGATTTGGGGTGAGTGCCACCCTACAATCCTTAGCATGATGCCCCAACTGATGGCACCGATGACAACGAGCCCGATCACAACTCCCAGAATGATGAAAACCACACTTGTTGCACTTGGGATGCTTCCCAACATACCCACTTGATTTCTGCCCAGAAGATGACCCAGATGGTTCAAACTTCTTCGCTGGCTGAGATGGCGCTGGCACAGCACTCTTCCCCACACCATCCCACTTCCTCTTGTTCCCCTCAGAAACCTTCACAGCAGCACCCTTAGGAGGCAAAACACCTTCTGCCACCTTCAGGTTAGTCATCCGATGAGCTGATCGTACAACTTCTGCAATAGTGGGAAGATTCCCAGCAGCCACCAACCCAGCAATCTCCGACACTAGCCCAGACACATAGTGCTCGATCCTCCTATACTCGGGTGTGTGCAAATCACGGCACAACACCACCAGCTCATTCCTCCTCATAGTGTACTCTTTAATCTCTGACCCGACCATCTTGTAGTTCCAGACTTTATGTTCCAACTTCTGTACCTCCTCCCTTGGACAGTACTCGCCTCTCAACAGTTGCACAAACTCCGCCCAAGGCATAGCAATAGCCTCCCCCAATCCCATGTTCTGAGTAGTAGCATTCTACCACGACAGTGCAGGCCCCTCAAATGTCGCAGTAGCATACTTCACCCGATCCCCAACAGGAGAGTTACACATGACGAACACAGACTCATCCTTCTCTAGCCATCGGAGCAGTCCCACCGCTCCCTCAGTTCTAGCGAAGTTATGGGGCTGACAGTCCCGAAACTTCTTATAAGAGCACTGAGGTGGAGGTGGATTGGCACCAATACCTTAAACACGGTACACGAGTAAAACACAAACGAAAGGACATGAAACCCAAGAATGAGGCAAGGTCGACAGAAATTAACTCACCACCCATGGCATTAATCCCATCCTGGAAATTAGCCATAGCCATGTTCACTTGCTGCTGTAGCAAGTTGTTAAGCTCAGCTTGGGTCATGTTGATGTTACCACGACCATCGCCGCCGGCACGACCACCGCCGCCAGCACGGCCACCGCCGCCACCACAACGTCCACCACCGCGAGCACCAGACATGATCTAACAAATCAAGAAATCGAGAGATTCAGATTCACTTCTAGTGTCAACCACTAGAAATTTATAAGAATTAACTTAGGGACAAATCCAGAACTATACATCCAAACTCGAAGTCCATCGGGATTTTCATGCATTTCAGTTTATTATTTCGTGTGCACCTGAAATGATAAACTGCTCTACATGGTCCTCCAGATGTACTCCTAATCCAGACTCCGGTCACCGAATATCGTCGCCTAGTAACGTGGTACGATAGGTGCAAGTGTAAGAAGGCATGTGTGCTAGAACCAACAAATTAACCCCTCCTCCTTCAATCCCGAAGAAGAAGACAAAAGTGGGTAAGAACCCAAATAAAAGCGGATGATGTAACATAGAAGTATGATGATGATGTAAGGACACCCTGACAACGTTAGTACGTATCCCACTAATAGACTCAAAGTATGTGACCGTCTAGTGTGTGTGCGACTCGGCTATAGACCAGACTCTACATGCAGTCCTAGTTCACTATAACCATTGGCTCTGATACCAATCTGTCACACGCTCAAATTTCCACTTGCGGAGTTTTACCGCGAGGCGCATGACAAACCAGGATCCAAGTCAACGGTCACAATAAACAACAATATATAAATACGTAAAACCCAAACATAGTTTCTCAAATTATCAAAATCGTAGCGGAAGCATTAAACCAGTTACAAAACCATTTAAGACAATGTTTTAACAACTTTATTCAAAACTTGAAACTAAGCTTAGACGCCATGCAGACTCGTGCGCCTAGTCCAGTGTTGCTACCTTAGCGACCAGAGAAAAACATGCCAAAAAGACGTCAGCATATAATGCTGGTGAGTTCACAGGTTTGTTCAATAAGTTACCAAAGTTACCAAAACGTTACCATGTCCATACTATACCAATGTCACCAAGTACGCTAGCTAGGCGTATGTTTTATTACTACTACGATTGGAAACCATTACTGGACACGTTTAGCAATGTTTAGCATATGTTTAAGCAGCCCGAATATGTTCAGCATGTTTAGCAAAGTTCGAGACAACATGCACCTGCCCGGCCCTCCAAGCCGTCGAGTGGGGCAGGTCACGCCCAATAGATCTATCCACATTTCCCCCGTTGTGCATCCCCACACATTCATGGTTTCCCCTGGGACTTCCAAATATCGTATAGCAATACAAATTAAAACCATAGTATGACATATGTTACCAAAATAGTTTAGCGCATGTTTTCTCCCCCAAAAGTTAAAGCTGTAAAAGTGGGGCCGTGAACTCACCTTAGATAGCGTTCTTCGATAATTAGTAAAATGCTAAGCCTTTGATAATCCCTCTACCGGAGATCTATCAAAATGTTCACATAAGTGTTCTGACTAATAACCATAAGGTTATCTAGTCCCTGATTGTCCAGATCGTAACCAAGTATGTTTTAAAACGTGTTTAAATGTTCAACCGACACACTAGACCGACCCGACATCCCGTTGGTGACTCATTACCCTAAATAATCAAGTACACATAGATTACACCCAAGGTTCAAGCATAAAACACTTAGTTTGTATCAAAAATCTCATTTCTGCATCAGAACGGTCGAACCAGTCAGATAAAATCTCCTTCGCCCATTTTAAGTTTTCCTTCGCCCGTTTTTCCACGTTCGACCGTTTGATCAGGTTCGCCCAACACTTCCCAAGTTCGACCCTGGAATCTCTCCTTCGACCATTCGAATGGTCGAATGAGTCCAGGTCCGCCCCTGTTTTATAAATTTTCCTAAAAACGCTTCAAATACATTCGAAACATCTCGAAACATCATCAAACACAGCAGTCAAGTATGATTAACATATCTCTACATAACCCCACCAATTTTGCCCCAAAACCAGCTTGTTTTAATACTTTCCCAAAATGGCAAAATTATGGAAATGTCACATCATGCATGAAATCTTTACCCAATTAGGAAACTTTTTAATACCAACCCATAATCATCTACAAATGCTCGGTTTATCTTGAAATCGAAAACCCCCATTCATTTTATTAATAATACTTAACATGCACAAGCCCTAGATTTCATAAAATCCCCAAAATACCCATAATATCATCATCTATATAATAATAACCTTTACAATCCTAAACTATCATTCATAGCAGCCCTAGATCATGTTTCTAACATTAGAACAACAGCAAATCATTAAAAAACACATAACATCACATAACACATAATTAACATATGTTTATTGATACAAAACCTATGTTTAATGATAGGGTTTAGATTTAGAAAGGTGTTTAAAAGGTTTTTATTGATAAAAACTTCCTTAGGACAGATCTGGACATTTAGGGTAAGAGAAAAACGGATTAAAATGCCTTAAAAAGGTTTAGGATTAAGAACACACCTTGGATTATTGTCTAGATGTTGTTGATAGATTAGATTATGAAAAAGAAGAGCAAAAACTCCTTCCTTAGTGATTAAAATCGTTTGAGAGTGTTTTGAGACGGTTAGGGTTTGTGAAATGGTGAAAAATGACAAAGTTTGGTATTTATACTATTCCACCTTCGACCCCTGTCAATGGTCGAATGTGGTCTCCTTCGACCCTTTCACAGGGTCGAATGAGCCCTGACTTGGTCGAATGAAATTCATCAAATTCCATATCCCAGGTTCACCCCTTTTCAAAGGGTCGAACTAAGGCACAATTCCACCTTCGACCACTCGAAGTGGTCGAACCAGAACCTATGTTTATCTAGTTTTCCAGTTTGTCATGTTTAACGCATTTTAACGCACCTTAACATTTGAGCATGCAACCTTAGTCTATGTTTAACATATTTATGCATGGATAATCATCTACACATCATTTAAACACATCTATGTATATAATCCACCACACGACCCATAATATACACATACACTTAATTAGTTTATGTAATGTCACCAACAACGGGACCCGGTACTAGTGTATTCACAAAATGACTCCCAATGATCCTCCAAATCATTGAACCCTGGACAATCCTAACTTGACCCGACTCAACCAACCTAGTTAAGTTTGTTTATAAACGTTTCCCGCTAAGGTAGACTTGGATGTTACTAAAATGTTTAAGCCAAATATGCCAGGTGTCACAGCAGAAATGGTCATTTGCCACTTTTTTAAGTTGTACAACACCTTAAAGCATATTGTACAATGAGTCCATGCACAAAAGCTTTAAAACTTATATGGGATACAAGTTATGAGGCATCTTGTACAAGCCTATTATGCCAAAGAAACAAAAAACACGGGATACACATTATTAAGGTTAGGGTTCTATATTCACATTTCTTATCCGCCTCGATCCTCTCACTCCGCTCCCCCTCTCTCCCTCTCTATTCAAGGAGACAAATCGATGGTGTAGATTTCAACAGATCTGATATGATTTTGCTCTCATCGGTGGCTGTAGATGGTGGTTGTCTGGTTAAGTTAGAGATTCCTCATGTTTTCGATCTTCTCATCGACTGCTGTAGACTTCACCACACGACAACCCTAAGGTGAGTTTCTAATCAACTTCATTTCCAATGTCTGGTGGTTTTTTTTATGGAAAATAGAACATATCAGTGACTTGTATATATTCAACCTCAACCTCACCTCAGTTATGTTGTTACAACTAGATCAATGGTCTTCTACTATCTCTATCCAACACCAGAGAATTAGAAATTGGTGATTTTCTATCTCTATCCGGCACAAGATCGAACAGGTTTGACCTCCTGGAAACTTTTTTTAACTATATGTACCGATTTTTGTTTGTTACTTGAGTCGAATCTGTGTAATAATTTCATATTTGTGTTGGGGGTTCCTAAATGATAGTGGTTGTAGGTGAAAGGCGATGATGATAACAAGAACTTGCTTAAGAGCCAGGTTACCACATTGAATAAATTATACTAATTATTTTTCAGTTATTGCTGAGGCATCTTATATTATTCCTTCAGTATTTGATACAACACATGATCTGGGAGTTGATGACTAGCACCAAGTTCATTTGATACTTGAATGTTACTTGCTGCCAAACCAGAAGGTAATATTAGTAATTTTTGTTGTTATTTTACATGAGATTTTGATAATTTATGGAAGATTACAAACTTGAGACCAGGATTGATAAATACTCACAGAATTGGTAGTGAGTTTTCATGTGGAAAGGTACTTAATCATTTATTTTAGGCGTGTTTAGCTAATCCTTCGTGTTCATCTTTTTCAGGGATTTCTTCTTGAATGTAGCAGCCGTAATTATTCAGGTAGTCACTCATGTATTGTTTACAAAGGCAGCGTCAACACGTTCGTTATGTGTTCTGCATATTTGATTTGTCAATATTTCAAAACTTATCATTCATTTGTGTTATCTATTGTGTGTATTTTGGACCAATTATCGATTTTTTCTTTTTTAAATGGTTTTAGATGGCTTTTTTTCTCGGCCAAGTCATCATGTGAATGGAGTTTTAGACTCATCAGGCCTCATAATTATCTTGAGGTTGAAGTTTGGAAAAATTGAGGTATCATTTTCTTTCTCATTATTTGGGGTTCAATTTGTTGTAAGTTAAAAAAAAAAAAATTGCTGACAACCGCATTAAGCTTTATAAAAGTTGCAAAAATAACTTAATCTTAAATTCATGGTTTTAAAAAAATGGGTGAAGCATGCACCTCGAGGCGAGGCGCTGAGAAAATGCCTCTAAGAAAGCGCCTCATGAGGTTATTTTGTACGCGCGCCTAGAATGGCCGAGGCGCTAAGAAAACTTGCGCCTCAGGTGTGGTTGATGGGGCTGTGTGCGTTTTTTATGTATATGTATGATTTTGATGTTTGACTTTCTATGTCAAATATTTTATTTTTTATGTGTGGTTTTTGATGTTTTAGACTTTCTTTGTCGATTATTTGTTTTTTTATACAATATATAATTTTTACATTTATTTTTTAATCCCGCCTCGGGCTTACGCCTCGGTTCGTCACGAGGCTTACGCCTCGTGAGGCGAAGGGAAAACGCCTCGAGGCTCGATCCCGTTCATAAAAACATGGGCTGAATTACAAAACTGGATTTGAAAGATATAAGTTGACTTTCAGAAGTCAAATTATAAAGAGTATTATTTTAAGGGGCCAATTCCTTTCACCATCGTTGTCTTAACATAACTTATTGATCTGTATGTGTTTTCCACTTTGTTTTCTATATTTTTTTTTTGTATTTTTTCTAATGAGATGGTTGGATATACAATGTGATTAATTCCATTTTTTTTGTTTTTTTACTTTATTTGTCTTGTGGTACAGGAGAATTAGTGACTTCACAGAGGGAGTTTCTACTTTTCCGCCGACAATGAACATGACGATACTGCATCATTTCTAGGCCTTTGGTTTTTGTATGATGACTCTCTCTTTATAACAAGTGAAGATGATTGATATTAATTACATTCATATAGAACAATGCATTTTGAAGGGTACTTAGGAATTGTTTGATGTGTGGAGTATGGACCAATTCTGTTTTGGGGATATGATAAGGCTGCTATTTTGGGGATATGATAAGGCTACATACTTTGTTTTATGCAAACGCCATAGTATGTTGTTCTTTTTTCTTTTGTGATAGCTCAATATTAATAATACTTTTCCATCAATCGATTACTATAGCTTTACATTCCTTTTACCATCAAACAATTAATAAAATGCAGCTGGATATTAGTACTTTGACATGTGTTATTTAATTTTTTGGCATACCTTTGTACTCTGGTAAAAAAAATAGCATGTGGTATGATGTACATGGTCGTTGTTTCATCGGCCTTAATCTTACTTGAAAAATAGGATTATCATTATATTTTATTTTTTGTGTTTTCAGCTACGCTGAATGATGTGAAAATCTTACTATGATGGTATCATTCGTCTTGTGCTTGATTGGCTTCTACCGGATTGTTGCTGGTCGTGACATTATTATGCACCATGCTCTACCTACGCTTCTCCATTTATTCAGTCTATTTCCTCAATCCTCATATCCGACAACCCGGTTGAAAATTCAAAGTATAGACCTGTTCTTCGGATGACTGTAAGTTAAAATCCTCTATTTTCTTTTGTTAATTTATTAGATCTACTTCAGAGTTGTAGTTTTATGACTTTAGGCTAGCCAACACTTTCTTATAAATAAGATGAATTTGTTAAATCGGTATTTTCCGATCTTTTAGATGACAAAAATGCGAATTTCGTATTCAATGTTCATAAAAATATAAGGATTGTTCATAAATATGATAATATACACACATAACTTTATATTTTTAAAAGAAAATAATAATAATAAATGTTAAACAACTGGTTCGGTTTACACGACGACCAGTTTTAGGTTCTAATATCTGAACCGGACTGTGCAAATTTCAAATTGACCTACTTTCTTTGGCTTGGGTGGTTCGGACGGTTTTGGGTGGTTTATGAACACCCCTACATGTTTCATGAAATAGTGATCTATGTTTGATGATCATTATATTATAGGATTTTTTGTTGGCCAAACATAGATTGGAGTTAAATCCTTTTTTTTGGGGGGGCCATATCCTTCAATTTGTATTTTTAATTGTTTCATGCAATAGTACTGCTTGTGGTTTGTTTTAGTCTGATTCATTAATACATTTTGGACTACAGTAATTTATTTGTCCATGTGTCTCTATACTAATCTATGTTTCATGATCATTATATTATAGGATTTTTTGTTGGCCAAATATAGATTGGAGTTAAGTCCTTTTGACCATATCCTTCAATTTATATTTTTACTTTTGTCTCTTTGATAGACCTCTTTAGTCTTTAGACTGCAACATGGTTTCCTATAATATAATTCATGAAAAATGGTCAAACAAGAGAAAGTGCCTGCTGAAATGGTGTGCTCAGCCTCTGCACACACTGTAGGCTGCTACCCTCTCACTTTATCATGCTCTAAAGCTCTGCTCTGTAACACCCCAACCGATGGCGGAAACATCGGGATGTCACGTATTGATGATTGTTCAGTAGCTCATGGTAAATAATAAATTCCATTAAATAATTAAAATGAATTACATACAATTGTTCTAAAATTTGTACATCATTTTGAATAAAACTATACACATATCTTCAAGCATCAATTCAAATCTTCAAGCAAATAGAACCTGAAACATGTTAAGTTGAAAATGTTTTGGGTCAACAAAAGTTGGTGAGAATTACATAGGTTTTTGATTATTGAGTAGAAATGATGTGCAATTCATGTGTCATGTCAATCTAGTCCATATGTGAGAACATACTAGAAATAAATCGAGTGCATAATCAACCCTTGTGACTGTTATAAAATGATACATACCATACACTTATGGTCCAATTGAATATGTTATGCGATAACAAACACCCACGTAACCTTTGTAGGAGGCACGTATCCGGGTGGGATTGTCAGTCCAATAGATCTATCAATGTATACCGTCGGCTGATCAATGTTAATGATTATGCTAGAATGGTGCTTACTCTAATCATGCTCAAGACATAATGCAACATAGAAAACACATAGACACATTGATGATTGAATTGCAATGATAATGTTATAACATGTTTCACCCCAAAAATGGTGATAAATAAAAGGGGCTATGTAAAACTCACCTTAGCAAATGTTAACTTGTTGAAAAGATGTGATAATTGTGTTGCCCAAAAAGATTCCAAATATCACCCTATAATAAGGTAATATATAATAAGTCTAAGTCTAATTAACTTACAAGTGTATCCTAGGGTTTTGATTTGGGGATAATCAATTGTTGAATTTAAATTAAAATGTTAATTAATAACGGAAAATTTGATAATTAATAAAAGAAAGTCTTTTTATAAAATTTGAATTTTGAAAGTGCACATTAAAGTGTTTGAAGCATAAAAATAATTTTTATAAAATTATTTCATTTAAAATAGATTTTTAAATCTATTTATTTGTAAATAGCCAATATTTAACTTTAATATCCAAAAATACTAAAATTAAAGAATTTAAATTTTAAAAATCATATTTCTGTTCTAAATGGTTAAAAATAATTTGTATAAAATTTTGGTGCAAAAATGATGAAAATTGGATTTATTATGATTTAATTATGATTAAATCTAACAAAAATTGATTAAAAATATGAAATAAATGATTTTACTGAATTAAAAATTATTTCAGTAAAGTTTAACTTTATAAAAAGTCAGGATAAATTTTGGAGAATTTAATAAAATTGTTTTGATATATAAATGGATTTTTATAAATATATTAGTATAAAAATGATTTAATTATTATAAATATTAAATAAATGAATTTCTGAAAAATAAAAATTGTAAATAAAACTTTTATCTCAGATTAAACAAATATAATTTTTTTAGAATTTATAAAATAGTTTTGATATTTTAAAATGAATTTAAAAGATTAAAAGGTTTAATATATATATATATATATAATTGTTGTAAAAAAAGAAAAGAAAGGAACAAAAACGGGGTCAGTGCAGGGACTCGAACCCGGTTCCCCTCTGAATCAAACCCAGGTCACAACCACTTGGCCTAGGCCGGTGGTTGTGATATTTCTTGTTTAAAAATAAATAAATACACACGCGAATTCCAGATTTATCCCCAAATAATACGTATGAACCCTAGAAATTGCAATCAGATGATTTAGACAACATGAGTCCGATTAAAGATGGGGCTTTTGTTGTTTGATTGCCGATATATAAAACCCACAAAAGAATGAAGACTCACAGTGGTGATTTGATTATATTAGCCGGGTCAAAGCTAAAGTCAAACGATGGACAAGATTACAATATTCAGTGTGAATCAGAGAGAATTGGAGGTTGAGAGAGAGTTGTGAGCGAGTATACAAGGTTCGCAGAAGGTCTAATTATATAGAGGATCAAAGGGTTGTGTTAATTGGAAAGTTTGACCTCGTTAATTATCATACGCGTATTTGATTTAATTGATTGATGTTAATTGTGCAACATGGTTAAACAAGGCCGAAAATCATGAAAACATTCCATTTTGGAAGCAATTACGAGTTAATGTTGGTCAAATTATGAATTCCTTATTCATATTGTCTGCAGCGCGTACAGACATGGGAAGGAAGAAGAAACAAATGTGGAGTTAAATAGTTTATTTGCTGGACTTGAATCATAATAAGGGTGTGGAGCAGTGGGTGGTGCACGCGTGTTTGTTTGGAAGGTCACCGGTTCGAAACCCGGCTGGACCCTTTTATTCTTTTTTTTTTTATTAAAACAGGCTGAAGGGAGGTGGGGTTGGGCCAAGGTCTGGTGGGCTCTGGTCTTGGGCCTTTGGGTTGGGCTCCAGGAATTGTAAAGGGTTTAAGGAGATCTTGGGTTTGAGTTTAAACAATTTGCATCTAGAGTAATGTTATTATTGTTATTATTATTATTATTATTATTATTATAAATCTATATATATATATATATATATGTATGTATGAGTAATTATAGTAGGGGTTCAAAATATCACCAAAAATAATACACTAGTCGTTTTAATCCGTAACGTATAATTAAATGTGTAATGTTACAGTCTCCCCTCCTTTTAGGAACTTCGTCCCGAAGTTAAAGGAAGACACTAGGTTTACAATTAGTCGACTACCGAAAACCTTGATAAAATTTCACACTACCTTAATGTACCTGTAAATTCATGATTACGTTCCGGACCGTAATTACCAATTTACCTTACATTAGGGTTTTGTGTCCTTTTATGACTTTACCGATTGTTAAGCAGGTCTGATAGTCTCTGCCAGTCGTTCAGGTGGTAGGGCCTCTCCCGACTGTTGGAATGACATGATGACCTCTACCAATCGTTAAGCTGGTTGTTTGGTAGTTAACTAATTGTTGTACAAGCAAGTATGATTATAGTTATAGCAATTAGTTCACATTCAGACAAACATGCACACAGATGTTATGATAATACGTGAATTTTATTATTTGAATCAAAAGTACAATTCATGGAATTAAAGAGAAAGTAGACATTATTCAAATGGTAGGGTTTGCTGTTAAGTAGTTGGAGGGTCTCAAGCGGGGTTATTTGGAGCATCAAGAGCGTTTGTAGCAGGGATACGACAAGCATCTGCAAGATGCCCATATCTTTGACAATTGGTGCACTGTCGGCAGGGTACTTGGGTTGGATGGTGATACTGGCAGGTGACACACTTAGGTAGGTTCCCATTGTATTGTTTCTTGGTGAGTGGGGCAGCGGTGTCTATTGTAAAATTCCTGACCTTGTTCTTCCCGTTGGTTGAGGCCTCAGTTTTGATTTCAACGGCAGGTTGGGAAGTATCCTTTTTCTTTTCCCCTTTACGAGTCAGGGTTCCTGCCTTCACATGGTTATCTGTTAGGGTGGCAGCCAAACGCTTTGCTTCTTCCAAAGTAGCAGGGTTCCTTCCCCATACCGTGTCCTGGATCTGCATTGGTAATCCACCAATGTATTTTTCGATAGCAATGGGCAAAGGGGTGACTTTGTGGGGTAGCAGTAAACTAAGTTCGTGGAAACTAGTGTTGTAGGCAAGGTTTTCCCCACTGTCTTGAGCAAGATCATGAAATTCATCTTCCAGTTTCTTGATTTCATTACGAGGACAGAACTCTGCCTTCATAATGTCTTTAGCTTGATCCCAAGTTAAGGCTAGTGCAGCTTCAGCTCCGCGAGTGCGTTTTTCTTCATTCCACCAAGTGAGTGCTCGTTTGTGAAGAACACTCATGGCATAACGGACTTTAAAATTGTTGGGGCACTCACTGTTGATGAAGGTATTCTCAATACCCTCAAACCATTGTAGGAGTCCTGTAGCTCCTTCTTCTCCACTGAACTTTGGGGGATTGCAAGAGTTAAAGTGCTTAAGGGTACAGGCTGGAAGTCCATTCTCGTTGTGGTGTCCATTCCCGTTGCCGTTGCCGTTCCCGTTGCCGTTCAACTGGATGACTTGAGCTAGTAAGTTGGGAACCAGAGTTGCAATTTGCTGTGCCATTTGTTGAGAAATGATTGCAGCCAGTTGGGCATCAACACCATTATTATTGTTGTTGTTGTTGTTGTTGTGGTTAGTGTCGTGGTTGTGGTTGTGATTGCTACTTCCTTCATCATGATTTTCACCACTGTTAAGACGAGCACTGCGACGTGGAGGCATGATCTGTAAGAGACACAGTGAAATGAATGAGATTATATAAGGAATGTAATCATTTATTCATTAAAACGAATAAACGAAAACGTTGACTTATCAAAGATTCTAAATTCTAATAACATATGAAGACATGCTTTAGCCTATAAGTGAACACTCATCCCGAGAATTCCCAGGTAGGCATCCGGGTCCCTCGTCTGATTGGGATATATGCGCAATGCCAGCCTAGACAGAAGACTCAGAATATAGGCGTTCACCCTTCCAGATTGCACGTGTTCGTTATTAAAATCTAGAACTTCGACGAGATCTCAAGGTGGTTCAGGTTAAACCTGAGGATTTTGCCTTATCAGTCTAAGAGTGAATCCAGTGATGGTGAGCAACCTTCTTGTAGGAATGAAAGTAGGGATATGAAGTAGGAGGAAGATAGAAAATAGCAAGTAAAAGAAGCAAGTACTGGTTATATCCTATGGTTATAGACTAGATTATTTTTCTAATAACCTAATTCCCTATAACCATGGCTCTGATACCAATCTGTAACACCCCAACCGATGGCGGAAACATCGGGATGTCACGTATTGATGATTGTTCAGTAGCTCATGGTAAATAATAAATTCCATTAAATAATTTAAATGAATTACATACAATTGTTCTAAAATTTGTACATCATTTTGAATAAAACTATACACATATCTTCAAGCATCAATTCAAATCTTCAAGCAAATAGAACCTGAAACATGTTAAGTTGAAAATGTTTTGGGTCAACAAAAGTTGGTGAGAATTACATAGGTTTTTGATTATTGAGTAGAAATGATGTGCATTCATGTGTCATGTCAATCTAGTCCATATGTGAGAACATACTAGAAATAAATCGAGTGCATAATCAACCCTTGTGACTGTTATAAAATGATACATACCATACACTTATGGTCCAATTGAATATGTTATGCGATAACAAACACCCACGTAACCTTTGTAGGAGGCACGTATCCGGGTGGGATTGTCAGTCCAATAGATCTATCAATGTATACCGTTGGCTGATCAATGTTAATGATTATGCTAGAATGGTGCTTACTCTAATCATGCTCAAGACATAATGCAACATAGAAACACACATAGACACATTGATGATTGAATTGCAATGATAATGTTATAACATGTTTCACCCCAAAAATGGTGATAAATAAAAGGGGCTATGTAAAACTCACCTTAGCAAATGTTAACTTGTTGAAAAGATGTGATAATTGTGTTGCCCAAAAAGATTCCAAATATCACCCTATAATAAGGTAATATATAATAAGTCTAAGTCTAATTAACTTACAAGTGTATCCTAGGGTTTTGATTTGGGGATAATCAATTGTTGAATTTAAATTAAAATGTTAATTAATAACGGAAAATTTGATAATTAATAAAAGAAAGTCTTTTTATAAAATTTGAATTTTGAAAGTGCACATTAAAGTGTTTGAAGCATAAAAATAATTTTTATAAAATTATTTCATTTAAAATAGATTTTTAAATCTATTTATTTGTAAATAGCCAATATTTAACTTTAATATCCAAAAATACTAAAATTAAAGAATTTAAATTTTAAAAATCATATTTCTGTTCTAAATGGTTAAAAATAATTTGTATAAAATTTTGGTGCAAGAATGATGAAAATTGGATTTATTATGATTTAATTATGATTAAATCTAACAAAAATTGATTAAAAATATGAAATAAATGATTTTACTGAATTAAAAATTATTTCAGTAAAGTTTAACTTTATAAAAAGTCAGGATAAATTTTGGAGAATTTAATAAAATTGTTTTGATATATAAATGGATTTTTATAAATATAATAGTATAAAAATGATTTAATTATTATAAATATTAAATAAATGAATTTCTGAAAAATAAAAATTGTAAATAAAACTTTTATCTCAGATTAAACAAATATAATTTTTTTAGAATTTATAAAATAGTTTTGATATTTTAAAATGAATTTAAAAGATTAAAAGGTTTAATATATATATATATATATAATTGTTGTAAAAAAAGAAAAGAAAGGAACAAAAACGGGGTCAGTGCAGGGACTCAAACCCGGTTCCCCTCTGAATCAAACCCAGGTCACAACCACTTGGCCTAGGCCGGTGGTTGTGATATTTCTTGTTTAAAAATAAATAAATACACACGCGAATTCCAGATTTATCCCCAAATAATACGTATGAACCCTAGAAATTGCAATCAGATGATTTAGACAACATGAGTCCGATTAAAGATGGGGCTTTTGTTGCTTGATTGCCGATATATAAAACCCACAAAAGAATGAAGACTCACAGTGGTGATTTGATTATATTAGCCGGGTCAAAGCTAAAGTCAAACGATGGACAAGATTACAATATTCAGTGTGAATCAGAGAGAATTGGAGGTTGAGAGAGAGTTGTTAGCGAGTATACAAGGTTCGCAGAAGGTCTAATTATATAGAGGATCAAAGGGTTGTGTTAATTGGAAAGTTTGACCTCGTTAATTATCATACGCGTATTTGATTTAATTGATTGATGTTAATTGTGCAACATGGTTAAACAAGGCCGAAAATCATGAAAACATTCCATTTTGGAAGCAATTACGAGTTAATGTTGGTCAAATTATGAATTCCTTATTCATATTGTCTGCAGCACGTACAGACATGGGAAGGAAGAAGAAACAAATGTGGAGTTAAATAGTTTATTTGCTGGACTTGAATCATAATAAGGGTGTGGAGCAGTGGGTGGTGCACGCGTGTTTGTTTGGAAGGTCACCGGTTCGAAACCCGGCTGGACCCTTTTATTCTTTTTTTTTTATTAAAACAGGCTGAAGGGAGGTGGGGTTGGGCCAAGGTCTGGTGGGCTCTGGTCTTGGGCCTTTGGGTTGGGCTCCAGGAATTGTAAAGGGTTTAAGGAGATCTTGGGTTTGAGTTTAAACAATTTGCATCTAGAGTAATGTTATTATTGTTATTATTATTATTATTATTATTATTATTATAAATCTATATATATATATATATATATATGTATGAGTAATTATAGTAGGGGTTCAAAATATCACCAAAAATAATACACTAGTCGTTTTAATCCGTAACGTATAATTAAATGTGTAATGTTACATGCTCAATGGTACCTTTCTTTTTAATTTCAAGTTTTTAACCTAATTTTGTTTCCCTAGATTTTGTAATAACAATCTCTAATATGCATGACCTTGGAAGTTTGATAAAATAAATATCAAATTATTAGCGTATTTGTTAATTAGATTACACAAGGACAATTTGAAGTGTAAATGTTGATGTGCGCTTGATGTTTATTAATGTTTATGTTAGACTTTACGCGTACTTTTTTGAAAGTGTTGCACTATCGGGCTTCAAATTTTCTGCACTGTTTGGTCGATTTCTGCACTGTTTTGGGTTAATTTTCTGCACTGTTGCACTTAAAACATTGAACTGAACTGGGTTAAAATGCTGCATTGTTTTGGGTTAAAATGATTATTTTTTTTAACAAAACAGATTGAATGGGTTTAAAGTTGCCAAAATATATCATTATCGGCTAAACCTGACTTGTATTGTTTGGACAATCCAAGATGCCTCATCTTTTAATTTGATCTATTTAAGTTACTACAAACCAACATATTTATAATTAAATTTAGCACCCCTAGAAATGGAACCTGGTTTCAAAGCTTGTGGTAGTTTTTAGCTTTTATCAGTGTTTCAACTTCATTGTTTGTGAATTCTCTTTGATGCAGGTTACATGAGGCCTAGAAAGTCTTACATTTTCTGCAAAAATCAAACATAAATCAGGAGAGAAGGTCAAAAAGGTTCTTACATTTGGGTTACCTAGAAATCCAGTCAGTCAACTGTTTTGTTTGTTTTAAAATGGTGAAAATTTTGAAAGAGTGTTGAGGGTGCAAAATGGTGAAAGACTTCAGCTTCAGAATTGGTCTGCCCATAAGAATTTCCTAAAAGGGTGAAAGACTCCAGAATGGGAAATTGTCTGCTCACACTGCCAAATGGTCTGCTGCCCACTTAAATAGTGCTCTGTTACAACTCCTATAAAAGGCACACCTTTATAGTTGCAATAGGGTTAAACAATAGGGTCTCGTGAACTAGGGCTTGAACCGATGTACAACATATTTTATAAGTATAATGTTTCCATTAATTGTTTAAAAACAAAGATAAAGTTCAGTAATTTTGGTTTGTGATTTCTGAATTCCCTTCCCATATTGATTCAGAATTTCTCAACCTAGACATGTTGTCATTAATGTTCTACACTTCTGCACATCTTTTGTTAATGCAACTTATTTGCATATATTTTCCTACCTTTATTTGCAACAGGTTAAGTGATATTGGTTTGCCTCCGATTGATATACCTAATATTTTATCCAACAGTAAGTTACACACCACTTTAGTTGTCTCATATTTGGTTTGAAAGTCGCCTAGACAATATATCAAATAAAAATTGTCCTTTGGTTTTAGATTTATTACATAAAATATTAACGTAAATGTTATATTGAAATATTTATTAAAAGAGTTGCAATCATAGTAAGGTTTTGATCAGATTACATTTTTGGATTGCAAGTAACACTTGCTCTTTGGCAAAAAATGTTAATTAGAGCAAATGTGAAGTTAAAAAAACCTCAAACCACTTGTAAAACAATCTAAAGAAGAAATGGAAAAAAAATATGAACCTATGTAACAAAAGAAAAAAAGGGAAAAAAGGGGAAAAAACGACTAAACAAATAACAAAATCGTAACATGAAAAGGTTTGTGCAAGTAAAGAATAATTATTAAGCATAATATGATTGTATACTCCCATTTCTCTTTTTAAAAAATATATAAAAATTATTCTTCATAAATTAAAACCAATATTTTATACAAACTGATTATATTAAATAAATATCCAGAGTTTTAAAGAACCGTAGATTTAATACTCACCAAGATCACACCTAAACCAAAGCATAGTACACATAAATGTTTTACAAGGGAGATGTAAAAAAAAATATTTGTATTCGAACAACCAATTACACATTGTCATAGACAGTGTGTCTAATCCCAACCGCTTAGCTTATTCATACACAAATCAATACTAGGATTTCTGAAATGCATGTATACACACGTAGAATTTCACATATTTATTGCCAAACATCGTCACAAATAACTCGAATATAAACTTAAACATTTTTAACTAAATAATAAAATTGGATGATCTTAATGTTTATGTTGTGAATAATAATTTAATTTCCAGTACACTTGCGGTCTCAAAGGATTATTTAATGTTAATGTTATTATTGTGATCCTGTATGACTAAATTCAACTCTTGTAAAATATAAACTATTAGTTAGAAATAACATCTTCCTTTCTTGGGTTAGTGTGCGTTTTTTCAGTCAATCTATTTTTGTTAAATATGATAGATAAGTTGGCCTAACAAAAATGCTTACGGTCATGGGTGAGCGAAAACTGGGACGACACCATTATGTTTTGAATCTTCAAGACACGTCTTATATTTTCTTTCTTGTTATCTCTGTTATGGGTATATTTTGTTGAACCGATAATTGAAGGTCGTGACATTGATGAATATTTCTTGGGTCTCACATAGCATATATTTTGGTATATTGTGCTATATTGTTTGGGTAAATTTCATATGAGCGATCATCGGTGAAAGAAGACTAATCCTTGTATTATTTTATAAAGATGTATGTCTATTTTGTCTGTTTATTTCTGATTTACATAAGAACAAATACGCATGCTAGATGTAGCACGTGAATGTTGATAAGTTAACTTAATTGAGTTGCACCATATGACAAGAATAAGTACACTAACTAAAGTACTATACACTATATCTCGAGATAATTGAAAAACTAACATAAAACGAGTACCACGTTGTGAATGTTGCCGCTGCCGCATCGCGCGGGTTTCCTACTAGTATATATATATATATATAGGCTAAGTATCCACAAAAAACCCAAAATTTTGAAGAAACTCGGGAAACTCTAACTTCCCAAGCTTTTTATCATCTGAAAAAATTAGGGTATGTAATATACATGTTTTTAAGAGTTTTGAGCCAAAAAAATTAAAAAAGCGCCGAGTGGATATTTTAAAAAAAAAATAAATAAGTTTTTTTGTGTAACGTATGTTAGACACTTTAGATGATAAAAAGCTCGGGAAGTTAGAGTTTCCCGAGTTTCTTCAATTTGAGTGGGTTTTTATTTAATCCATCCCCTATATATATATATATATATATATATATATATATATATGTATATAAACATACTTGGAAGCACATATGAAAAGACGGATTGTAATCAATATCTAACAAAATACATATAATTAAATTTAAATTAGATCAGTCTTTTCAAATTCATAATTACAAACAGTTGGTATAGCCCTAAATGTCTTTTATGACAACTGTACAAATGAATGATCTAGATGGAAAGATAACATAAATTTAAATATCTAAAAATGTTGTTAGTATAAACAGTTGTTTATTCAAAACAGATGTTGTATTAAACAATTCTTACTAAGAATATAATAACATTTATGATTAACAATTGTTGGTGTAAATTTATTATATCAAAACAGATCAACCTCTGCCGACCTAAAATAACAAAATTGAAGAGTACAAAATAAAGAGTCATCAACATAACTAATTTAACCTAAGATATACAATTAAGCATCACCAAACATGAAATCATTGTATCAACATCAAAATATTTTCACACCTTACTATACTATCAATTTTTAGTTATAACCAATATTCCTAATGATTGAACAAACTTGAAATTACAACAGTCACCTATTTTCAATCATTTGGACTTTATAAAGCTTACCCATCTCCTAATTGCAAACCTATAAAATAATAATATAAAAATGTTAGTTATATTATTAAAATAAAATCCAAATTTAATTATTAAAATTTAAGTGTCACACCCTCAAAATCCACTTGCGGAGTTTTACCGCGAGGCGCATGACAAACCAGGATCCAAACCAACGATCACAATAAACAAGTCTAAAATGAACATAATGCAATTTCAAAACAACGTTTAAAATTCCCGTTTACAGCGGAAGCTTATTCAAAACAATATTCAATAGTAAACCAATGTTCAACATTTGTAAACCATGCAACCCTAACTAGACGCCGTGCAGACGCGTGCGCCCTAGTCCAGTCGTGCTACCTTAGCGACCTGAGAAAACATGTAAAAGTTTACGTCAGCACAAAAATGCTGGTGAGTTTACAGGTTTTGTAATCCAAGTACCAAGTCAACCTGTCCATACTATAACAAATCGAAAACCAGTGTACGCTAGCTAGGCGTATGTTTTGTTACTACCACGATTGGAAAACCATTACTAACTCGTAAACCAAAAGTGTGCCCGATGTAGTAAACCTGTTGTTCCTGTATGAGACAATATGCACCCGCCGACCCTCCAAGTCGACGAGCGGGGTTGGTCACTCCCAATAGCGCTATTCACATTTCCCCGTTGTGCAAACCCGCACATTCATGGTTCCTCCCGGGACTTCCAAAGATCGTGTAGTACACAATAGAAACCCATAGTATGACAGTAGTTACCAAATAATCGTTTTAACACATGTTTTCTCCCCCGAAAATGTGAAACCAGTTTAAAAGAGGGGCCGTAAACTCACCTTAAGTTGCGTTACTCCTTAACACGAATAAACTCAGCTGCTATGCTAGTCCCGTAAAGCGGCGACCTAACATATGACAGTTACAAGTACTTAGACTAATAACCCGCAGGTTAGTTAGTCCCTAGATGTCCAGACCATAACCAAGTTCGTTTGAAAACACCGTGACTGTTTAACTGACCCAAAGTACAAGACTCGACATCCCATTGGTGACCCGAGACTCCCCGTGTTATGTTTACGCTCTCAAACATACAATCATGCAATCACACTTAACATACGTTAACGCACAACAAGTTATAGCACATAGCTCACATATCACATAATTACATACAAACATATGTTACCAAGTTATTAGATATGTTACGGGGTTCCTAGCATGTTCCTACAGGTCAAATCGGGTCTCGGAATGCTAATTTACATTTACAGCAGCAGTACACGCGATTAGGAAAAGTCAACTAGCATTTAGGTTGGTCAACTGGCATTTAGGAAGGCTAATCGCCTCTATTATAGGCGATTAGGGCTATACCACATGTAATTACTAGCATTTAGGGCTATACCACATGTAACTACTAGCATTTAGGCTATACCACATGTAATTACTAGCATTTAGGGCTATACCACATGTAACTACTAGCATTTAGGCTATACCACATGTAATTACTAGCATTTAGGGCTATACCACATGTAACTACTAGCATTTAGGCTATACCACATGTAATTACTAGCATTTAGGCTATACCACATGTAATTCAGGCCTTAACTAGCATTTAGGATCGTAAATGCATGAAGTAAAGGGGAATAGGATCCTACTCGCCTATACTATAGGCGATTAGGGCTCCCCTTCAGGCGAATAGGCTCCTAATCGCCTATAGTATAGGGGATTAGGATTCCTATTCGCCTATAGCACGTCTGTTCCGGTTTTTCGCGCGTTTAACACTCCAAATCCAATCCAGAACGTGTGTAAACATCAAACATCAATCAAACAACTATATCAAACATATATTACTCAAAATCCTTCGTTTAACCTTGTTCTATCAGCCCTGCATGCAATCATGTATCCCAAAAACAACGCATATAGCATGAATCATCATATTAACACGCATAACCGCAACCCTAATTAACAATAACTCAGATTTATCATCATGATAACATTATTATTCTGAAACTAACTTAATAACATGCTAATCACTCATCTTGAATCATAAAAACCCTAGATATTAATCATAAACACACATAACACATGTATGATTGTTAGAATCCGATTAACAACACTTATTAACGATTTTCAGAAAGCTTTTTCGTTTTAGAACAGGTCTGGACCATTAGGGATTGAATAAAAACGTTTATAAAGATTGCATGGATGGAAACCAAACCTTAGATTTGTGAAAGAATGATGAATTAAGCTTGAAACCTTGTGTTTTGATCAAAAATCGCGTTCCAGAGGTTGTGTGTGTGTTGGGGCGGGTTATGGGACGACTAGGGTTAATAATATGATGTTTAGGAGGTCAAGTATTGTATTTATAGGCGTTTTTAGTCGTCCAACACGTTATAGGCGATTACGCAGCATTATCAGGCGAATAGGGATCCTATTCGCCCTTAGTATAGGCGAATAGGGCCTATTCGCCCCTTTGGTAGTCCTATTCGCCCCCTATAGGCGATTAGGACCCCCTATTCGCCTATAGGGGTTGATCCCGTGTGTTTTGCCCGTTAAATCCCGTTTTAACATATGTTAACACATTTTCACATACCGACAAGTCACATAATGATTGTAAACACATAATACTTGCAAATACACATATTCACACTCGTTCACCAATTCCCGGGACTCGAGACTTGTATGTTCCGTATGACCTGACGATCCTACAAATCGTCACCATTTGTACACTTGGTTAAGGACTGACATCTAACGAACCTCTAGACCAACATCCAATGATCTTCTAGACTAAACCGATAGTTCCCGAACCATAACCCGACTTAACTAACCAGTTAAGTATAATATACGCGTGACTCGCTAAGGTAGACTTTTATCTAGACAACGTTGCTAACCGGAATTTGCCGGGTGTCACATCATCCCCACGTTAAAAGAATTTTCGTCCCGAAAATTGCGCAAGTAACAAAAGAACAAAAGAAATAACGAAGGGAACAAAAGATAGAAACCAAGAGAGAGATTTACCCGAGTTGTCACATCATCCCCACGTTAAAAGGAATCTCGCCCCGAGATTCATTCAGCTGCAGAAGAGACATATCTCGACTCGAAGGCTTCCTTAGGAAAGAGATGAGGATACTTAGACTTCATCTGATCCTCCCGTTCCCACGTGTACTCTGGTCCCCGGTTCGAGTTCCAGCGAACCTTTACGATGCGAATCTTGCTATGACGTAGGCTACGAATCTTGTAATCCAGAATCTCCACAGGTTCTTCCACAATCCGAAGACGATCATCAACCTTGATCTCTTCCAGTGGAACAATGAGAGACTCGTCAGCCAGACACTTCTTCAAGTTGGACACATGGAAGACGTTATGTACGTTACCGAGCTCCGTCGGTAAATCAAGACGATATGCCACCGGTCCAATCCGTTCCAGGATCGTAAATGGGCCGACATACCGCGGATTGAGTTTGCCACGCTTCCCAAAGCGTATGACGCCCTTCCATGGTGAAACTTTTAGAAGTACTTTGTCATTGACTTGGAATTCCAATGGTTTGCGACGCTGATCGACATAACTCTTTTGCCGGTCCCGTGCCGCTGCCAACCGGTTACGAATCTGTACGATCTTTTCCGAAGTTTCGTACACTAGCTCAGGCCCAGTGAGTTGACTCTCACCTACTTCAGCCCAACAAAAAGGAGAACGGCATTTCCGTCCGTACAGTGCCTCGAACGGAGCCGCCTTGATGCTCGTGTGATAACTGTTGTTGTACGAGAATTCTACTAACGGTAGATGAGCTTCCCAACCCTTGCCAAAATCGATTACACACGCCCGCAGCATGTCTTCCAAAGTTTGAGTCGTGCGCTCACTCTGACCGTCAGTCTGTGGGTGATAAGCTGTACTCATGTCTAGTTGGGTACCCAAAGCCTTGTGCAAAGACTTCCAGAAGTGAGAAGTAAAATGGGAGTCACGATCCAAGATAATAGAAACTGGCACCCCGTGTTTAGAAACAACTTCCTTCAAATAAAGACGAGCCAAACGATCCATGGTGTCGGTCTCCTTAATAGCAAGAAAATGGGGTGATTTCGTCAACCGATCGACAATCACCCATATCTTGTCATTCCCGCTTGGTGATTTAGGAAGTTGCGTGACAAAATCCATTGTAATCCGTTCCCATTTCCACTCCGGAATTTCAGGTTGTTGCAAGAGACCCGACGGTTTCTGGTATTCCACTTTGACCTTAGCACAGGTCAAGCATTTACTCACGTATGAAGCTATATCCGACCTCATGTTTGGCCACCAGTACAGCACCTTGAGATCTTGGTACATCTTATCCGAACCAGGATGAATAGAATACCGGGACTTATGAGCCTCATCTAGGACAAGCTCCCGTAGTCCCCCAAATAAAGGAACCCATATGCGTTCTGCGAAGTAGTGCAGGCCATCAGGCCTTCCCTCGAGGTGCTTGTCGGCACCGTGCATAGTCTCAGCTTTAAGGTTTTCCTCCTTCAAAGCTTCTAACTGGGCAGAACGGAGTTGATCAGGTAGGGACGAATGAATGGTAAGTTGCAACGCCCGAACGCGACGAGGTTTAGTTGATTCCTTCCTGCTCAAGGCGTCTGCTACAACATTCGCCTTGCCAGGATGGTACTTAATGGCACAATCATAGTCGTTCAGAAGTTCAATCCAATGACGCTGTCGTATGTTCAAGTGTTGTTGGTCGAAAATATGTTGAAGACTCTTGTGATCGGTGTAGATGGTGCATTTGGTACCGTACAAGTAATGTCTACAAATTTTCAACGCGAAAACCACTGCACCCAACTCCAAGTCATGGGTGGTGTAGTTCTTCTCGTGCACCTTGAGTTGACGAGAAGCATATGCAATCACCTTCTCGCGTTGCATCAACACGCAACCGAGACCATGAATAGAAGCATCACAGTAAACAACGAAATCACCAGGGCCTTCAGGTAACGACAAAATAGGAGCAGAACACAGTTTGGATTTCAGTTCTTCAAACGCTGACTCTTGTGGTTCACCCCAGTCGAATTTTCTATCCTTCTGAGTAAGAGTGGTGAGGGGTTGAGCGATCTTCGAGAACCCCTGAATGAAACGACGATAGTAGCACGCAAGGCCTAGGAATTGCCGCACCTCAGTTGGCGTCTTTGGTGCTCCCCAGTCCTTGATCGCTTCGATCTTAGCTGGATCGACATGAATTCCTAGTTCATTAACCACATGTCCTAGGAATTGAACTTCGCGTAACCAAAAGTCACACTTTGAGAACTTGGCGTAAAGTTGTTCCCGTCGCAAGAGTTCCAAAACCAAACGCAGGTGTTCCTCGTGTTCAGTCTTGTTCTTGGAGTAAATTAGGATGTCATCAATAAACACAATGACGAACTTGTCAAGATATGGTTTGCAAACGCGGTTCATCAAATCCATGAAAACCGCCGGTGCGTTTGTAAGACCGAAAGGCATGACCAAGAATTCGAAATGGCCATAACGTGTACGGAAGGCAGTCTTTGCAACGTCAGCTTCCCTTACGCGCAACTGGTGATAACCGGACCTCAAATCAATCTTGGAATAGTAACTAGAACCCTGGAGTTGATCGAATAAATCATCAGTACGTGGAAGAGGATAACGGTTCTTGACGGTCAATTTGTTCAGTTCTCTGTAGTCCACACACAATCGGAAACTTCCATCCTTCTTCTTGACGAATAGAATCGGGGCTCCCCAAGGGGAAGAACTCGGCCTAATGAAACCCTTGTCCAAGAGTTCTTGTAACTGACTAGACAATTCCTGCATCTCAGGAGGTGCAAGACGGTAGGGGGCCCGAGCAATAGGAGCAGCCCCTGGTACCAGATCAATACCAAACTCGACCTGACGATGAGGAGGAAGACCAGATAAATCATTGGGAAAAACATCAGGAAACTCGCGTACAACTGGAATATCGTCGATCTTCTTCTCATCGCCAGAGGAAACAGATAAAAGTGCCAAAACGGCCGGATAACCCTTTCGAAGACACTTAAGGGCTTTCATGCTAGAGATGATATTCAGCGGAACACCACCCTTGATACCGTACACAGAAAGGAATTCTCCATCAGGGAGAGGAATCCGAATAACCTTATCGTAACAGACAATCTCTGCGCGATACAAAGACAACCAATCCATTCCTACCACAACGTCAAAACTACCCAAAGGTACCGGCATAAGGTCGATGGGAAACGATAAACCCGACAACTCTAATTGACACTCCCGAAGGACACTAGTAGCTTCAATCTTTTTACCGTCAGCCAACTCAATAATATACTTAGTCTCTAATGGTACGGGTACTACATCTAGCAGTCGACTAACCTCCATGGATACGAAACTCTTGTCGGCACCAGAATCAAATAATACACTAACAGAACGGTCATTGAGAAGGAACGTACCGGTAACTGTGTCAGGATCCTGTCTAGCCTCAGCGGCTCCAATGACGAAGGCGCGTGCATTCCTGCCACCGCCCCCGTTGTTCCCATTACCGTTGTTTCCACCATGCTTCAGTTTTGGGCAATCCTTCTTGTAATGCCCAGTCTCACCACAGTTGTAACATCCTTGTCTTCCCGTAGTCCCTTGAGTAGTAGGAGCTGAGTTAGTAGTCGGGGCCTGGGTCGATGGAAGTGTAGCCCGACAATCTTTAGCAAAATGCCCAATTCGCTGGCAGCGATGACAACGGTTACTGTTGCAGTTCCCTTGATGATGACGTCCACACTTGTTACATTTAGGCAGTTTCCCTGCATAACCACCCTGTTTGTTACCCGAAGAAGAAGAACCCCCATTATCGAACCTCTTACTCTGCTGTGCTGGCCCAGATCCTTTCCCTTCATTATCCCACTTGCGCTTGTTGTTCTCTGGGGCCTTGACAGTCGAACCCTTAGCAGGCAAAATACCCTCATTCACCTTCAAGTTGGTCATCCTATGAGCCGATCGGACCACCTCTGAGTATGTAGGATGATTTCCAGCAGCTACCAACCCTGCGATTTCTGGCACTAACCCCGAGACATAATGCTCAATCCTCCTGTATTCTGGCACATGCAGATCGGGACACAGCACTGCCAACTCATTACGCCTCACAGTATACTTCTCAATTTCAGACCCAGTCATCTTGAGATTCCACACTTCGTGCTCTAACTTCTGCACCTCTTCCCTCGGACAGTACTCTCGCTTCAACAGCTGAACAAAGTTTTCCCAAGGCATAGCATACGCCTCCCCAATACCCATATTCTGGGTGATGTTATTCCACCAGGTCAAAGCAACATCCTGGAATAACGCAGCAGCATACTTAACCCGATCTTCTGGGAGACAGTTACACATCAGAAACACTGACTCCACCTTCTCCAGCCACCTAAGCAAGCTCACCGCACCCTCAGTGCCAGAGAATTCCTGGGGCTTACAGTCCCGAAACATCTTGTAGGTACACATGGGTGGGGGTGGGTTAACAGGACCACCTGAAATGGAACGCATGAGAAACCGCGAAGAATGTAAACAAGGTTCACCAATGAGGCAAAGAAAATGGATAAATCAACTTACCACCACCGTTGTGCCCTAACTGGAAGGCAGCTTGGAGCAAGTTGTTCAGGTCCTCCTGTGATAGGTTAACACCTCCACGACCACCAGCACCACCGCGACCACCACCACGTCCACCATTGCGACCACCTCCACGTCCTCCTCGTACTCCAGACATGATTCTGGCAGAAAGAACGAGAAAACTTAGTTTCGCAGATACAGATAACCACTAATATTTACAAGATCAAAGCTAGATCCAATCCAGGACTATCCCTTCAAACCCAGAGCTCACTAGGGCTTCCATGCGTTTCGGTTTATGATTTTGTGTGCACCCAAAATGATAAACCGCTCTACATGGTCCTCCAAGTGTTCTCCTAGTTCAAGGTTCAAATCACCGAACATAGACTCTTAGCTATGCACCGTAATGCTACGGTAGTTTATAACAAGTGTTTCTATTGGAGTATAGAAGGGAGATATCCGAGCCTTGGACAAATCTCAAGAGTATACGAGTTACCCCAATATACTACACTGCCTAGAAAGCAAGTAACCCAACCTAAGATAGAACGGATGATGTAACATAGAAAGACCAAATGATTTAGAGACACCCCAACAAGACAATACGTAAACCACCATAATGTTTAGTACCATGTGATCGTCTAGTGTGTGCGACTAGGCTATAGACTAGACTCTACATGCAGTCCTAGTTCACTATAACCATTGTCTCTGATACCAATCTGTCACACCCTCAAAATCCACTTGCGGAGTTTTACCGCGAGGCGCATGACAAACGAGGATCCAAACCAACGATCACAATAAACAAGTCTAAAATGAACATAATCCAATTTCAAAACAACGTTTAAAATTACCGTTTACAGCGGAAGCTTATTCAAAACAATATTCAATAGTAAACCAATGTTCAACAATTGTAAACCATGCAACCCTAACTAGACGCCGTGCAGACGCGTGCGCCCTAGTCCAGTCGTGCTACCTTAGAGACCTGAGAAAACATGTAAAAGTTTACGTCAGCACAAAAATGCTGGTGAGTTTACAGGTTTTGTAATCCAAGTACCAAGTCAACCTGTCCATACTATAACAAATCGAAAACCAGTGTACGCTAGCTAGGCGTATGTTTTGTTACTACCACGATTGGAAAACCATTACTAACTCGTAAACCAAATGTGTGCCCGATGTAGTAAACCTGTTGTTCCTGTATGAGACAATATGCACCCGCCGACCCTCCAAGTCGACGAGCGGGGTTGGTCACTCCCAATAGCGCTATTCACATTTCCCCGTTGTGCAAACCCGCACATTCATGGTTCCCCCGGGACTTCCAAAGATCGTGTAGTACACAATAGAAACCCATAGTATGACAGTAGTTACCAAATAATCATTTTAACACATGTTTTCTCCCCCGAAAATGTGAAACCAGTTTAAAAGAGGGGCCGTAAACTCACCTTAAGTTGCGTTACTCCTTAACACGAATAAACTCAGCTGCTATGCTAGTCCCGTAAAGCGGCGACCTAACATATGACAGTTACAAGTACTTAGACTAATAACCCGCAGGTTAGTTAGTCCCTAGATGTCCAGACCATAACCAAGTTCGTTTGAAAACACCGTGACTGTTTAACTGACCTAAAGTACAAGACTCGACATCCCATTGGTGACCCGAGACTCCCCGTGTTATGTTTACGCTCTCAAACATACAATCATGCAATCACACTTAACATACGTTAACGCACAACAAGTTATAGCACATAGCTCACATATCACATAATTACATCCAAACATATGTTACCAAGTTATTAGATATGTTACGGGGTTCCTAGCATGTTCCTACAGGTCAAATCGGGTCTCGGAATGCTAATTTACACTTACAGCAGCAGTACACGCGATTAGGAAAAGTCAACTAGCATTTAGGTTGGTCAACTGGCATTTAGGAAGGCTAATCGCCTCTATTATAGGCGATTAGGGCTATACCACATGTAATTACTAGCATTTAGGGCTATACCACATGTAACTACTAGCATTTAGGCTATACCACATGTAAGTACTAGCATTTAGGGCTATACCACATGTAACTACTAGCATTTAGGCTATACCACATGTAATTACTAGCATTTAGGGCTATACCACATGTAACTACTAGCATTTAGGCTATACCACATGTAATTACTAGCATTTAGGGCTATACCACATGTAACTACTAGCATTTAGGCTATACCACATGTAATTACTAGCATTTAGGCTATACCACATGTAATTCAGGGCTTAACTAGCATTTAGGATCGTAAATGCATGAAGTAAAGGGGAATAGGATCCTACTCGCCTATACTATAGGCGATTAGGGCTCCCCTTCAGGCGAATAGGCTCCTAATCGCCTATAGTATAGGGGATTAGGATTCCTATTCGCCTATAGCACGTCTGTTCCGGTTTTTCGCGCGTTTAACACTCCAAATCCAATCCAGAACGTGTGTAAACATCAAACATCAATCAAACAACTATATCAAACATATATTACTCAAAATACTTCGTTTAACCTTGTTCTATCAGCCCTGCATGCAATCATGTATCCCAAAAACAACACATATAGCATGAATCATCATATTAACACGCATAACCGCAACCCTAATTAACAATAACTCAGATTCATCATCATGATAACATTATTATTCTGAAACTAACTTAATAACATGCTAATCACTCATCTTGAATCATAAAAACCCTAGATATTAATCATAAACACACATAACACATGCATGATTGTTAGAATCCGATTAACAACACTTATTAACGATTTTCAGAAAGCTTTTTCATTTTAGAACAGGTCTGGACCATTAGGGATTGAATAAAAACGTTTATAAAGATTGCATGGATGGAAACCAAACCTTAGATTTGTGAAAGAATGATGAATTAAGCTTGAAACCTTGTGTTTTGATCAAAAATCGCGTTCCAGAGGTTGTGTGTGTGTTGGGGCGGGTTATGGGACGACTAGGGTTAATAATATGATGTTTAGGAGGTCAAGCATTGTATTTATAGGCGTTTTTAGTCGTCCAGCACGTTATAGGCGATTACGCAGCATTATCAGGCGAATAGGGATCCTATTCGCCCTTAGTATAGGCGAATAGGGCCTATTCGCCCCTTTGGTAGTCCTATTCGCCCCCTATAGGCGATTAGGACCCCCTATTCGCCTATAGGGGTTGATCCCGTGTGTTTTGCGCGTTAAATCCCGTTTTAACATATGTTAACACATTTTCACATACCGACAAGTCACATAATGATTGTAAACACATAATACTTGCAAATACACATATTCACACTCGTTCACCAATTCCCGGGACTCGAGACTTGTATGTTCCGTATGACCTGACGATCCTACAAATCGTCACCATTTGTACACTTGGTTAAGGACTGACATCTAACGAACCTCTAGACCAACATCCAATGATCTTCTAGACTAAACCGATAGTTCCCGAACCATAACCCGACTTAACTAACCCAATTAAGTATAATATACGCGTGACTCGCTAAGGTAGACTTTTATCTAGACAACGTTGCTAACCGGAATTTGCCGGGTGTCACATTAAGTAATACCTTTGGCCGTTTCTATCTTTTTCAACATATAATTTACACTCATTCACTTCGCCATCATTGCCTTGAAAAAAAATCTTATGTGGCAAAGTACTCTTAGCTAAACTAACCATTGAAGCATTAAGCCGCTGAGAAGTTGATGTTTTTATAACATTATTAGTTAACTAAGCTGAGTGAGATAATGAATAATATAAAACATAATCTAATATATAACTTACATAACGTTTAGCAATCACTGCATCATGCTCATAAACTTGAAAACTGATATTCTGATCAAAATCATCTACCTGTACAACATTTTATACAAATGTATTACTACATGACATGTAGAACAACTTTAAACAAATATATAAATGATTTTTTAACCTGCATATGAAGCTGAGAATTATCAGACATTTTAATATCTTCAACTGATGGTTCAGATTGGTGAGTTTGCTTAAAAAGAATGGCAACATTGTTTAAAAAGACCTTAATTTCAAAACTAAAGAGGTCTCTCATCTCCAGAAAGACAAAATCGAAAACATCCAAGTTAAGATCTTTAACTACATTAAACCACCCATCATACAAAAAACAATGTTTCTAAATCGAAATTATCTTTTTCGCTCCGTGCATAATCACCAAATACAGTAGTTACAAAATCTTCAGTAATTTAGCATCACGATAGACACACGAAAAACTATTAGGTACTCTCTGTGAGTAAATCAAATAACAAAATTAGCTTATTTATTATATTTAATACTAGATATACGTATAACAATAGTAGGAAAATACGTACTAAAAAATTGCTTGAAGGGTCATATATAAACTGTATGAACGTATTCCCGCAAATCAAGTTCCGGAAACAGGACATTAACAAAGTATCTTTACAAACATACTCAAATAATAATATATCATCTACTTCAAGTGCCATATCCTTAACAACAGTTTGCCATCCTTTACTGAACTCAACTTCATTTAAAACATGCTTCCTTAAAACAACTTCCCATTTCCTTCTATGTGTTGTAGTAGTTATGATTACATGATAATCCATTGCTTCAGAAGGATGAAAGCTACCAGCAACATTTTCTGATAAATTCTATAAAGACACAAAATTTTAAAAAAAATGTAAAAACTAAAAAGAATTTATTACAGATTTTAAAGCTAATGTAACTTTTAATAACGTAGTAAATACCAAAGTTTTAGCTTCAAGATCAACAACACATCCAATGAATGAGACCATTTCAACTGCTTAAAACATTAGAAAAAATGTTAAATTTTTTTTAAGAAAAGTTGATTATTTCAGATGAATGTTAAAATATAACCACAATAAATATAAACATAAGATAACTTCATTCAGAAATGTTGTTACCTTATTCTATGTTTGGGAACTTAACTTAGTAATTGTAAATAATTGATATGTAGATTACAGATCCAGTTGGAAGTCTTTTAATTTGTTCACAACATTGATAGAAAACTTAAACACTGCTAACACACAGCTTATATATTCAATGGGGACACTAATGTATTTTACACTATAATTATTTGTATTTGATATATTGTATTATAATAATGCTCTTAAACATTCAATATTATATTAATTTTTACTTAAATACCTTCCGTAATAAACTTATTACTTAAACGAAATATTTATTTCATATATTTATAGTAATTTAAATCACAACCACAAAATTCAATTAACTACTATTATATCAATATAAAAGTTACGAAAACATTTATTAATTTTATCTTTTATGTATTTTATAATCATCTGTTACAATAAAAGGATTTTACAAACATCTGGTAAAATCCTAAATACTGTTGCCATGTCGTTAAATCATTCTACAGTAGATTAAATATCTGATGACGTTTATAATCTATTTTTCCTTAAATGTCTGATGACTCCAACAGTATTTAACATAACTTATTTTACAAAAATCATGTTGATCAAATTTAGTGTTTTCTGTCTTTCAGATGCATTAAAAATATGATATGGCCTCAAGTACCCATACACTACACAATTCTGTAGTTACTAAGTTCAAATGTTTACCAAGCTAGGGTATTTTAACTTCTAGAACCATGTTGAAATTATCGAACTAATGATAATGTGGATTGGTGATGTTAGTCTTATTTCTTCTACTTAATAGTTTCCACGTTAGTGTAATCATTGTCCATGTTAATCATTTCAGTCCAAAAAATATGTCAAAATTTTCTTAATCGTAACTTTTATATCTTTTCTAAGAATCTGTTGGTCAAATTTTACAAAACATTTGATAACATACTAAAGACTATTACTTATCATCAAATGATACGACAATAGTTTAAATATATGATAACTTTTATAATCAGTATTACTTGTCTTCAATGTATCTATTATTCAAATAAGATAAATAAAAAACTAATATTTTATTTAAATATTATGTTATTACATCAAGATCTACTAAATTACAAAATATATAAAAAAAACATAAATAAACATAACATTTAAAATGAATTTAAAAACTTAATCTTCAACTCCATAGAACACTTAAGTGACTTTACAATATCATAAATCATTTCTAACTGCTCCAAATCACTTTTCATCGCATCGATGTAAAACAATACACTAACGTTACGAATTGTTGATGGTGGCAAACCCTTCAATTTGTCGACTAACTTTGCTTTTGTCACACCCTCAAATTCCACTTGCGGGGTTTTACCGCGAGGCGCATGACATACCAGGATCCAAGTCAACGGTCACAATAAACGACATCTATATGCAATAAAAGTTACGTAGAAATACCAACCACGCAGTTTATAAGTAAAGTATAAAACGACAGCGGAAGCAAAATTTAATGTTTACAAAACCAATGTCAAAATGTGAATGCAAACACAACCCGGTTTGCTTATGTATGCAAGACTAGACGCGATGCGACTCCAGTGCGCCTAAGACTCCCTGCTACCTTAGCGACCTGAGAAAACATGCGAAGTTAGACAACACTTAAAGTGCCGGTGAGTCACAGAGATATAGTTTGCAAAAGTTATCATAAGTAAGCCAAACCCAACAACCCTTACATCTATACCTGATGCTAGCTAGACATCGTTACATGATACTATAGTGTCGTGAACCACTGCTGACAAGATAAGAATGCCTCAAACCCGTCACCGGTTCATCACCCGGTGCCGTAAGATATAGGACAAATATGCACCTGCCACCGACCTCCAGTCGGCCCGAGTGGGGCTAGTCAAGCCTAATAGATCTATTCACACCTTCCCCGCTATGTACCCACATATTGATGGTTCACTAAGATATGAGAGGACTTTAATTATGAAAGTATAAGTCACTAAGTATCCATGAGGTATCATGTAATATGTTGGTTTAAAAGTTTAGAAAGTTTTACCGCATGTCTCTCCCCCAGAATGTTCCAAAAACAGTAAAGAATGGGGCTGTGACACTCACCTTAGTTTGCGTTCCCAAAATAAGAATTTAGACAAGTCTTGATGATCCCATGTACCGGCGATCTATCAATAAAGGTTGTATGAGAGTTGTGACTAATAACCCCAAGGCTATTCAGTCCCCGATTGTCCAGATCATGATTAAGTAAGTTTGAAAACGTGTTTGACAGTGTAACCGACACGTGAAACTGACCCGACATCCCGTTGGTGACCCATTACACAAGTAAATCAAGTACACATAGATTACACACAAGTTCCGAGCATAAAACACTTAGTTTGTATTAAAAATCTCATTTTAGTTAACGTAGGGTCGAAGGTGACTGTAAATAGTCGAAGGAGACTTTAAACGGTCGAATGTGGCTACCTACGCCCCTTTTCTTCCTCCTTCGCCCATTTGTAATACGTTCGACCATTTAGTAACCAGGTTCGACCCTGGAGTCCCTCCTTCGCACCATCGACCGGTCGAAGGAGGCCAGGTTCGCCCCTGTTGTGCAATTTTCCCTAAAAACGCTTCAAACACATTCAAAACGACTCGAAACATCATCAAACACAGCAGTCAAGCATGGATAACTTATCCCTACAAAACCCTACCGATTTTACACCAAAATCTAGTCGTTTTACAAGTTTCCCAAAATAGTAAATTATGGAGATGTCACATCATCATGCATGCAATCTTTACCCAATTAGGAAACTTTATGAAATCACTCAATAATTAACTTAATATACTCAGATTACCATGAACAATAAACCCCCCAATCATATCCCTATCACTATCATCATGAACAAGCCCTAGATCTAACCCAAAATCCCCAAAATGGATAAAACATCATCAATAATCAATTGTAACCTATCTCAATCACAAAACATCATCAATAGCAGTCCTAGATCATTGTTATAACATCTATACAGCAGTCAATCATCAAACAATACATAACATCACATAGAACACCATTAACACATGTTAGTTTGTATGAAAACTCATTGTTTATGAATAGGTTTTGTTTAGAAAGATATTAGGAAGGTTTTTATCCATTAAAACATGTTTATATCAGATCTGGACTCTTGGGGTTTAATCAAAATTGTTTAAAAAGGATCTAGAATGAAGAACACACCTTAGATCTTCACTCGTAATGATTTAGAGAGTTGGATTATGAAAAATAAGCTCAAAAACTCCTTCCCCAATGATAATAGTCGAAAGAGAGTGTTTAGAGGCGTTTAGGGTTTGTGAAATGATGAAAAATGACTAAGGATGGTATTTATACTATGTCCAGGTTCGACCCCTTCGTATGGGCGAACGTGGAAGTTAAGTGGTCGAAGGTACCTTTTCAAATCAGTTAGCCAGGTTCGACCCTTCATATGGGTCGAAGGTGATTTTATATGGTCGAAGGAGACCTTTTAGAAAACTAAGGGCCAGGTTCGACCCTTCGAACGGTCGAACCAGAGAGGTTCATTTCCATATTTCCAGTTTGTCGTGTTTAGCACATTTTAACGCACCTTAACGCCTGAACATGTAACCCTAATCTATGTTTCACATAATTAAGCATGAACAATCATCTAAACATCATTTAAACACGTATTTGTATATAATCCACCATATAAGAATCATTCTACACATAACACTTAATTTAGCTTATGTAATTCACCAATAACGGGACTCAAGACGCGTGTATATGTAAAAGACACCAATGATCCTTCAGATCATTGAACTCTGGACAATACGTAAGAAAACCCCGACTCAACTAACCCAGTTAAGTACGTAATTAAACTGTTTCCCGCTAAGGTAGACTTATAAGTTTTAAATATGTTAAGTCAAATATGCCGGGTGTCACATCATCCCCTCGTTGAAAGAATTTTCATCCCGAAAATTGTACGAAGTCAAAAGGAAGAAGACGAAAAGAAAGAAACGGCGCACTGGAGTCGCACCGCGTCTAGTCTTGCATACCTAAGCAAACCGGGTTGTGTTTGCATTCACATTTTGACATTGGTTTTGTAAACATTAAATTTTGCTTCCGCTGTCGTTTTATACTTTACTTATAAACTGTGTGGTTGGTATTTCTACGTAACTTTTATTGCATATAGATGTCGTTTATTGTGACCGTTGACTTGGATCCTGGTATGTCATGCGCCTCGCGGTAAAACCCCGCAAGTGGAATTTGAGGGTGTTACAGATGGTATCAGAGCCACTCCTGTGCCGTTCGGGATGGTGGGTGCACACCTCATCAAGGACGATGAGACTCTAACAGGGGGTGAATGTGACACCCCAGGAACACACCTCATTAGGGACGATGAGACTCTAACAGGGGGTGAATGTGACACCCCAGGAAAATCCCACATCGGACGTGGCCAGGAGAGATCCTTGGTTCATAAGTAATATTCTGCCTCTTAAATCACCAACGCGTTTTGGGGCTTAATGTTAGTGGATGATAGGAGAACTTCACAGTTAAGCGTGCTCAGGTGGGAGAAATTTCAGGATGGGTGACCTCCTGGAAAGTCTCCACTTGGGCAACCAAAAACAAATCCGTGAGCTCTGGATGGGCAAAGCGGACAATATTGGTGATGAGAGGGGCGGGGTGTTACAGCTTTTTTATCAAAACAGTTTGAAATACGCGTAAAATTCTTCTTCAACACATCTTTATACAATGCATCCTTATCATGCTGCATAAGAACTTGTCTAATTAAATCCATCTTGAAATCCACTTCGAGTACTGCTGGTGAAGATGATGAGGCCAAAACTTGAAAAAAAACAATAAAAGAATCCTATATAGTATATATGAGTATAGAGAAGAATTTTAAGTAAAAGATCTACATATTTATAAGCCGATAGTTCAAATAATAACCAAAGTTACCCATTTCGTATTAATTACGGAAATTGAATGCTATAAATGCGGTAGATGAAAAAGTATCTTTACAAATGCAAAATGTAAAATCTAAAGAGTTGCAACTTAAACGTCACTGCATAAGGTGTAAAATACGTGTACCATAGCGTGCTTAAATTTATTTTGTATTCACACCATATATATATATATATATATACAAAACACTGTATTACAATGTACATCTCACCTTACAATAATCAAAAACTTATATTACATAACACAAAAACATGTCATCCTCCCCAAATTAACAAAGCAGTCTCCAACAAACAGTTGATGAACTTCTGATTAAGGCATTCAAAAAAGAAGTTTTTGAAGAAGAAACAATAAGAAACTCATGTGGAATTCTTACATCTCTAGCGGTTACGGATCTAAGGAAAAACGACAAAACCATGTATGATATGGTTGAAATTCCAGAATCAAGTGAACGAAACATGGCTTTACAGTACCTGGCAGATCAAAATGAAGTAAATGACGATATTTCGACGAAGATGAAAGCTCTTACTAAAAACATTATTTTCATCAGTAAGAAAAGGAAGCAACATCGTAAAGAAATTATAAATAATCAGCAGTAACGGTAATTTTGAAAAATATGTAATTTTGGATTAAAAATCCTTCATAAATTGAAGTATAAAAGGTAGTTACAACATTTGGTGTCTAAAGAAATTAGATTTTGGTGATCTTATATATTTGATTAGAAGTTGAATTGCTATGAATTATATATACACATTAAAAAGTTATGCGAACATTAAAAGAATTCAGATTAATTTTCTAAAAGTAAATAACTTTATTTGTTTAATTTAAAATAAAAATATTAATTTATGGTATCCTTTTTTAATTATTTTATAATAATTAAAATAATTACCACTATCATTAATTGCCGTTGTATTTTTCAATTTTCCATCTACATTGTTTAATTGTATATTGATAATCATAGAGTTTAGGTCTATTCTCTGGCAGCAATAATCATTACATTGATACTCGATTTTTTAAGTGAGTCCATATCTTTTGCGTATATTTATTTATCGAAAATTAATATATAAATGTTCTATTGATTAAAAAATAATAATAAATTAAGTTATATATGAGTATTTTAAAAGTTATCATTATTTGTTTATAAAATGTATTCTGTAAAATAAATGTTTTCATCATCTATTTAATTTCATTTTTATTTTGATCTATGTTTGTGTAAAATGTAATATAATTTAAAAACCATAATATTATAAATTTATACAATAAGGAGATAAAGAAAAGCAAAAGATACAAAATACAGCCAAAACACCACAAACGAAAACTGGTTACAAAAAAATACAACAAAAAAGTGCTCTTACAAAAAACTCCGATATCACTACAAAAGTGAACTAATACCAAATAACACATCTAATCTATAAAACAAAAAAGAAAATAAAATATACTGCCAAAACACCACAACAGGAACCGAAAGAAGGATCGGTCCAAAGAAGAAAAAAATATTGTTAGGATAAGTAAAATTATGCAATTCCAATGACGAGTTTTATTGCTATAGTTTTTTTCAGTATTGTAGTGTAGATTATATTTAAGATACGGTTGAACAATAACCTTTTTCATTGTATATTTATTGTATTCATTAACAGTTGTTTGATAACCGCTTTTTATGATTCAACAGATGTTGGAAAATAGACTATATACTATAAAATGAGTAAACTTTTATCTAGAAAAAGGTTAGAATTTGAAAGTTAATCAATTGAAAGAAGCATGAAACTAGTTAAAAATATTGTTTTCTATAGAAATTTGCTTTATTGTTATGAAATATATATATATATATATATATGTTTTTTTAAAGGTATACGAATAATAAAAGAGTTCAGATTAATTTTCTAAAGTTAAAAAAGTTTGTTTTTTATTTTAATTTCAAATCTTTTTCAATCTGAATTGTATATTTATTTTAATCTTCAATTGGAAAATTGGATTCATTGACAGTTGTTTGATAACCGCTGTTTATCAATAAACAGATGTTGTTAAACAGACTATATACTATAAAATGAGTATATACTTTCTGAGGTTGATTGTTTAAGTGGAGAAGTAATGAACGAAGTGAATTATAATTGGGAAGTGCAGCGGAATAATAAACTATTAATCAAAACAAGAGAATAAATGTTTTTCAATCGAAAGCTTTCATTTATCAAATGATTACAATCAATAGTACAAGTACTCCCCCTCAGCCTGATCACTCTGTGATTGTTTGTCTGAGAGAATGTTTCGAGTGATGAATAGAACAGTACAAGCACTGTTCTATTTATAGACAAATCTAAACCACTGATGATCGAAGCTGACGTCACCTAAGACAGTGACCTCTAACAGAATAACAAACATAAAACATCTGTTGTATACTGTTGATGCACTTTCTGTGGACGTCACTGTCGAATAGACTAGGGTTGAGTCTTTGTATGTTGTTACATGAGATTGTGGTGATCCATAAGGGCATTTTATGGATCTGATGCATTTGTAAAATATAGGACAATACCAAAGCTAGATTCGACCTATATACACTGGGCGAATGTGGAAGTTTTCCACATTCGACCATTACAAATGGGCGAATGTGGAAATGCTCCACATTCGACCATTCAAAAGGGGCGAAGGTGGCTTTTGGGTATTGAACTATAAATAGCAATCTCATGTGTTATTGTTCATTTGGTGATTTGAGTTTGTACTTTGAATGCTCTAAAGGGGGAGGTCATGCCCGACCTCCCCCGGCCCCGAGATAGATGTTTATCCTACTGATGACAGTGTCTGTAACCGTTTCTGAATTAATACGAATCTGTGATGACTTTGTTATCGTATGTTTCTGTCTCGTCTCGAATCTCCCGTCTGAAACCGAGTTGTTTTCGCTTAATCGATCCATGAATTCGGTTTTTAACCGGATTCTCAACTGGTATCAGAGCCGTGGTACCGATTTGAACGACCTAACAGTCGTTTGAATCAATCACAGCTCGTTTTTCATGTTTTCAGACGTTAAATTCAGATTTTGATTGAAAGGTTGAAACCCTAGAAACCCTAGATTCTTAATTGAACCCGAAATCATGTGATTTCTCTATGTATTTGTGAATTCGAGGGTTAGGTTTTCATTTCCGCACCTTTCTGAACAAGTTTCATCATCAAATTCAAAGGATTAGAGTGATTATGGACTGATTTGAAGAAAATATTGATCAAGAACACGTTCAGTCTGCACATTCGCCCCTTTTAGAAAGTCGGGTGGGTGAATGTGGAATGTTACTGGGCGAAGGTAGCATTTTTTGGTCGAATGTGGAGAGATTTTGGGCGAACCTGGAATTTTGTGATAATATTTTCCACATTCGGATGACTATGTTCACATTCGATTGATCGCGCGGGCGAAGGTGGAAATCGAGTGGGCGAAAGTAGCTGTTTTTGGGCGAACGTGGAAAGAGTCAAGTGTTATTTTACATTCTGGTTACTATTCTACCTTCGGGTCAACAAAAGTGGGCGAATGTAGAAGTACCAGGGGCGAATGTAGAATTTAAGGTCTAAAAATTTCGAAAATTATGGTATTTTTTAAAGATTTTCGGAAGAATGGTGATGAGGTTTACCCAAACTTGTTGAAGAATTGATGATGATGAAACAGTTTTAATGTGGGGTAGTCATGAGAATCAACAGTATGATAATCAGATTCAAATGACTATTATGGGCCAGAAAATAGACAGATTTTATTCCGCATGATGAGAACAGTCAACCCAGTTCCTGTGTGTTTGAAGGAACTTGTTCTAAAGAGTTGTTATGAAGAAGGAAATCAAGTTTGAGATTTCAATGTTCTGAAAGTAATGAGGTATCCTAGTAGGAGTCATGTGGCACGTAGGTTCAACGAAAGTTTCAAGATCACAGTCCTGAAGAATTTCAAGAGCTATTGGTAGATATTGTTGGCCCCGCCGAAAACTTCAGTTTCTGAAGCATTTCAAGTCCTTCAATTAGTACTGGTAGTTCCTGATGAAAGCTTCTGATTGCTTGTTCCACTCGTCTACGGCTTGTATTCTGTCGAACAGATGAAGTTACTCAAGAACATGATTGATTTATCATACGAGATCTCAGAGAAACTTGGTGAAGCATCAGTCAAGGAGGAAATTGTTGATGTAACAATGTGTCAAAGATTTGTGTTGATGTGCAAGAGATTTGTGGATTCGCCAGCAACGTCCAAGGGGGAGATTGTTGATGCACTTTCTGTGGACGTCACTGTCGAATAGACTAGGGTTGAGTCTTTGTATGTTGTTACATGAGATTGTGGTGATCCATAAGGGCATTTTATGGATCTGATGCATTTGTAAAATATAGGACAATACCAAAGCTAGATTCGACCTATATACACTGGGCGAATGTGGAAGTTTTCCACATTCGACCATTACAAATGGGCGAATGTGGAAATGCTCCACATTCGACCATTCAAAAGGGGCGAAGGTGGCTTTTGGGTATTGAACTATAAATAGCAATCTCATGTGTTATTGTTCATTTGGTGATTTGAGTTTGTACTTTGAATGCTCTAAAGGGGGAGGTCATGCCCGACCTCCCCCGGCCCCGAGATAGATGTTTATCCTACTGATGACAGTGTCTGTAACCGTTTCTGAATTAATACGAATCTGTGATGACTTTGTTATCGTATGTTTCTGTCTCGTCTCGAATCTCCCGTCTGAAACCGAGTTGTTTTCGCTTAATCGATCCATGAATTCGGTTTTTAACCGGATTCTCAACTGGTATCAGAGCCGTGGTACCGATTTGAACGACCTAACAGTCGTTTGAATCAATCACAGCTCGTTTTTCATGTTTTCAGACGTTAAATTCAGATTTTGATTGAAAGGTTGAAACCCTAGAAACCCTAGATTCTTAATTGAACCCGAAATCATGTGATTTCTCTATGTATTTGTGAATTCGAGGGTTAGGTTTTCATTTCCGCACCTTTCTGAACAAGTTTCATCATCAAATTCAAAGGATTAGAGTGATTATGGACTGATTTGAAGAAAATATTGATCAAGAACACGTTCAGTCTGCACATTCGCCCCTTTTAGAAAGTCGGGTGGGTGAATGTGGAATGTTACTGGGCGAAGGTAGCATTTTTTGGTCGAATGTGGAGAGATTTTGGGCGAACCTGGAATTTTGTGATAATATTTTCCACATTCGGATGACTATGTTCACATTCGATTGATCGCGCGGGCGAAGGTGGAAATCGAGTGGGCGAAAGTAGCTGTTTTTGGGCGAACGTGGAAAGAGTCAAGTGTTATTTTACATTCTGGTTACTATTCTACCTTCGGGTCAACAAAAGTGGGCGAATGTAGAAGTACCAGGGGCGAATGTAGAATTTAAGGTCTAAAAATTTCGAAAATTATGGTATTTTTTAAAGATTTTCGGAAGAATGGTGATGAGGTTTACCCAAACTTGTTGAAGAATTGATGATGATGAAACAGTTTTAATGTGGGGTAGTCATGAGAATCAACAGTATGATAATCAGATTCAAATGACTATTATGGGCCAGAAAATAGACAGATTTTATTCCGCATGATGAGAACAGTCAACCCAGTTCCTGTGTGTTTGAAGGAACTTGTTCTAAAGAGTTGTTATGAAGAAGGAAATCAAGTTTGAGATTTCAATGTTCTGAAAGTAATGAGGTATCCTAGTAGGAGTCATGTGGCACGTAGGTTCAACGAAAGTTTCAAGATCACAGTCCTGAAGAATTTCAAGAGCTATTGGTAGATATTGTTGGCCCCGCCGAAAACTTCAGTTTCTGAAGCATTTCAAGTCCTTCAATTAGTACTGGTAGTTCCTGATGAAAGCTTCTGATTGCTTGTTCCACTCGTCTACGGCTTGTATTCTGTCGAACAGATGAAGTTACTCAAGAACATGATTGATTTATCATACGAGATCTCAGAGAAACTTGGTGAAGCATCAGTCAAGGAGGAAATTGTTGATGTAACAATGTGTCAAAGATTTGTGTTGATGTGCAAGAGATTTGTGGATTCGCCAGCAACGTCCAAGGGGGAGATTGTTGATGCACTTTCTGTGGACGTCACTGTCGAATAGACTAGGGTTGAGTCTTTGTATGTTGTTACATGAGATTGTGGTGATCCATAAGGGCATTTTATGGATCTGATGCATTTGTAAAATATAGGACAATACCAAAGCTAGATTCGACCTATATACACTGGGCGAATGTGGAAGTTTTCCACATTCGACCATTACAAATGGGCGAATGTGGAAATGCTCCACATTCGACCATTCAAAAGGGGCGAAGGTGGCTTTTGGGTATTGAACTATAAATAGCAATCTCATGTGTTATTGTTTATTTGGTGATTTGAGTTTGTACTTTGAATGCTCTAAAGGGGGAGGTCATGCCCGACCTCCCCCGGCCCCGAGATAGATGTTTATCCTACTGATGACAGTGTCTGTAACCGTTTCTGAATTAATACGAATCTGTGATGACTTTGTTATCGTATGTTTCTGTCTCGTCTCGAATCTCCCGTCTGAAACCGAGTTGTTTTCGCTTAATCGATCCATGAATTCGGTTTTTAACCGGATTCTCATATACAAACTACTGTTACATTGTAAAACTCTAAAAGGTAAACTGCTGTTGGGAAAACTCTGATGGTCTTGTATCATCTGTTGGAGCCTAAGTGTTGTTGGTTACAAGAGACCTATAGTCTTCAGCACTTTGATCCGCAGTTGTTCTTCGTCAGACCTTTGGTCAGCAGTTGTTCTCTAGCAGTTGTTCCAACAGTTGTTAAGGTACAGCAGATGTTAGGGTCAACAGCCTTTTGGGGGAAGTATCTTGTAAATGCAGTTTATTGCTAAGGATCAATTGAGTAGTATGTTTTGGCTTTCCAATCATTAGTTCTTCTCCAGGTCAGCAGACCCAACAATCTCCCCTAGAACAGATGATGCCAAAACTAAGCTTTATTTTGATCTTTATTTCTCATCAGACTTTCTCTTATCTACCCTTTAAACTGTAGTTCAAAACCTAAAGAGAAAAAGTCTTCTGCATCCCTTTCAAGCTCGAAGTTCAAAAAGGTTTGGAGATCATCTACACACAGGCCATATGCATCATCTATACTTAACTTTTGAGCTTCTCCATCTGATCTGAGCAGAGTCAATTCATGGTTGTCTTTTTTGACTTTCCATTTTAGAATTTTTGAATCAGAGGATCTGATGGGTTGCAAGTTTATTGAAGATGAGTTTGGTGATAGAGGTCTCTTAATGAGTTTTCTGAACTCTTCAGTAGTGGGATCAGAGAAGTAGTGTACTTGATTGAAGAGGCCCACTTTTACATAAGTTTCAGCAAACTTCTTCTGGTCCTCTTCAGACATTTCCTTCTGTTTCTTGAACTGTCTTCTGGCAGCAACAGATAGGTCAGAAGTGTGAAGTAAGATGTCTAGTGTAAAGGCCTATTGAGGTCTTTTCATCATTGGTGCATCAGAGTAATCAGGTTTTCTGGGCAGTGTAGGGTCTTTCTTTCTATTTTCTTCCAACTTCTTGTAAGTCTCAACCAGCCTTAGCTCAGCCCACCTTGCAACTGACTTCATCTCCCCATACTTTGCAGCCACAATCTCTTCTCTCATTCTCTTGAACTTCAAAGCTCTGGCTGGATCTCTGCCTTTCCTAAAGTCAAGGGCATAGACCTTTGCTGGGGGATTATTGGCCATGTCTTCTATTCTCATTAGTTCTTCTCTAAGAGCATGAGTGGTCCAGCGTGCAAACTGTTTCTTGTTTGCTTTGTAGGGCATGGTTGACAAGATTTGGTCAAGAAGAGATTCCCTAACCACCCTTTCCAAATCACTGCTAAGAGGCATGGTGGACATGGAGTTGCTCAGGGTCTTAGCAAAATCTTCAATCCTTCTCAGTTTGCTAAGCTCTGCTGAATGGATGCCCTGAACAGTCCTGTCATCTTTCCCTTTACATTTCTCTTTGATGATTGCCTCTGCCTGTTCAGTCTTGTATTTAAGATATTTGTCTATGTTTAGGGGAACAGGAAAATTTGGAAGAGATGGGAAAGATCTTTCAGATGGTTGTTCAGCATTGTAGAAGGATTGCATTTCCCCCTTGAGTAGATCAAGTTCAAGAGGATACTGAACAGCCAATGGTGTGATGGATGGTGGTGGTCTGTGAGACGTGAATTGTGAAGTGTGTGGTGAATATGATGAAAGTGGGATGGCTGATATAGGTGTAGGCTGGATGGTTGAAGTAGGAGGTGGTGATGTTTGTATGTTTTCATCTTGTACCACAAAGGTTGATTTTCTCTTCCTTCTGTACAAGATTCTTGGTGATGGTGGTGTTGCAGCAATGGTTGTGTTAACATCTGTTGGCACTTTTGTAGAACCAGCAGATGTTTGGGATTTAGGTGGTAAAGTGCTTGTGTCACACCCTCAAATTTCCACGTGCGGGGTTTTACCGCGAGGCGCGTGACACACCAGGATCCAAGTCAACGGTCACAATAAACGACAACTAAATGATATGAAAACAACGTAAATTGCCCATTAAGTTTTCAAAAATCTAATCATTATTGCGGAAGCGTAAACTTTATTACAACCGAAAGTAAAACATAAAAAGTCTGAAAGTACTAAAAGACGTGCAAGTGATTCCTAGACGCCGTGAGACTCCGTGCGCCTACCGATAGGTGCTACCTTAGCGACTTGAGAAAAACATGCTAAAGAACTTCAGCAATTAATGCCGGTGAGTTCACGGGTTTTTAAGTAAAAACTTTTCGTGAGCTTTTGAAAGACCATCATGATACAACCGACCGATGAAAACACTTGTTAAACGTTTGAACTCCATAACGAACCTCCCGAATTAACTATCGCCCACCGCGATTAACGAACTACCATCCCATGCTATATCATAGCTAACGAACTACCACATAGGGGTTAACGAACTACCGCATTGCGGCCAACGAACCGCCACAACATAGGCCATATAATACTGAACATAAATGAATACTATGAACCCAAATGAACCCTCCCAAACGTAATGAACTTGCGAATACAATTGACACACGTTTAAAGAACACAACATGTTTTCTCCCCCGAAAATGTAAAACCAGTAAAAGAATGGGGCCGTGAAAATCACCTTAGAGTGCGTCCTCAGTAAAATAGAAATCCGATACGTGTGTAATAGTCCCTAGTAGTGGCGACCTATCAATGAGTTTACATAAGTGTGATGACTACTAACCCGAAGGCTAATCAGTCCCCAAATTGTCCAGACCGTGACCGTGTATGTTGAAAACATGTTTAAACGTTAAACCGACCAAACCAGACAAAACCCGACATCCCATCGGTGACCCGACATCCCACGTGTTAGCAACATACAAGATATCATGCAACAAATGCAATTAAACACTTAGCATGCGCAAGCATTCACCCTATCTAGCATAACGCCCAATTAATGCATAAACGAGTCCAAACACGTGTTACTAAGTCATTGGACGTATCCGGGGGTTCCTATCATGTTCCTAGGTGTCAAATCATGTTTCGAGATGTCAAAATACGCTTACAACAGCAGTACACACGATTAGGAAACTAACATGCAATTAGGAAAAGTCAACTAGTGATTAGAGGGAGTCAACAGGCGAGTAGAAGGCTAATCACCTGATACATCAGGCGATTAGGTGGCTAATCGCCCCTGCAGCAGGCGATTGCAGCTCCCAATCGCCTGTTGCAGGTTCATGATGTGTTTTCGCGCGTTAAACCCTCCAAATCAGATCAGAAACATGTAAAATTACCCAATATCAAACCTAAACTATTAACCATCCCATTTCAAGCAAAAACCCCCAATTTATCTCTGCTCTAACGGCCTCTGTGCGATTATTTCCAAAAATGGCAAAGTACTAGGTTACATTAACTATGAAATCTTTCCCTAAATGGCAATAATCAGATTTCACAACCTACAACCTTGCAAATCATCATCCCTATGTTATAACACCCTTCTAATATGAATCCTAACCACAAACAATCATTGAATCATATCATAACATCCTAATTCTTCAAGAATCACCCAAATGGGTCAAAATGCATACTTTCATCAAAACACTATAACAATAGCTCAAATCCTTAGATAATCATCCTAATAACTTCTACACATCATAAGTACGTCAATTACATGGAAATATTCATGTTCTAACCACTAAAAATCATCATATGCATAAATACTTCACATATAGCAAGTATTATGGTGTAGACTTGTTTTAGGAACTCATTTCAAAGGTTTTTAAAGACACAAACTTAGTAAAACAAGGTCTGGACTTTTGGGAATCAAACAATAACATTACAAAGGTTTGGGATGGAGAACACACCTATGGTTTTATCAAAGAAAGGTGTGTAAGCTTGGAAATGGTGTGTTTTGAAGCTAAACAAGTTCCAGAGGTGTTTTGAGGTGTGTGGGAGGTTTAGGATCTGTTAGGGTTGCACACATGGTGTTTGGGGACTCAAGGGTTGTATTTATAGGTGTTTTTACTTGTGCAACACTCATCAGGCGATTACAAGAACAGATCAGGCGACTAGAAGCCTAATCGCCTGTACTACTAGCGATTAGAGCTCTAATCGCCCATAATCTCTTCCTAATCGCCTATTTGTCTAGCGATTAGGCTAATCACCCCTATTTACATGCAATTCCGCGTAATCACCTATAATGTCATGCAATTACGAGTAATCACCTATAATGTTGGATCAGTTTGCTCTTTTGCTAAGTAAGAACTTGCTATCTTGACACTTAAGTGTTTAGCAAGCCCTTGTATATCAGATTATAAGCACAGCGGAATATATAAGTTAAAGCAACACTTTTTATACTAAGGAAGAGTTATTACTCCCCCTTGATGATTGAAACTAATAAATGACAAGTATTTATTATGAATCTAAGCAGTAAATGAGAATTAGATACTTAGACAGATTCACAACAAATACTGAAATGGAATAGAACAGTGAAAGTTTTTGAAGGATTTTTCTATTAAATCAATATATAAAATAGAAGGTTGAAGCCTCTTATTTATAGACGTTTACATACATGTATCTTGCCCAAAAAGCAAGTACAGAAACAACAGAAACAAGTTGCACAAGTTGCAACATTGAAACTATCAAATACAGCTAAAAGTAATAATAAACAATAAAACTACTGATGCAAAAGGCGGTGGAAAATATCTGATGCTAAGTGCTGATGAATGACAAACTACTGATGAGTAGTTTGTCTTCAGTACTTCTGAAGTGAACTTGTCTGGTTTGGACTTCAGAACTTCTGATGAAATTTCTTCTTCAGCACTTCTCATATCTTCTCTTCAGCAGTTCTTTGTTTTCTTTTCAGTACTTCTATACTTAGCCAAAATGACAGAAGTGAATTAGACTAAGGTTTCCAAAAGTGGTTTCACCAATCCTCTTTGTCCTAACAATCTCCCCCTGGATTGATGAAGCCAAAACCTTACTAATTCCTTATGTTTTTCTTCTGTCTTGAACAATCTTCCATATCTCTTTGTACATGGTGTTCTTGAGCTGGTTTAACTGTCCATCAGATAGAGATCCTCTCTGTGGTTCCAGATGTTGAATTGTGAGCAGGTCTTGTGTTGACAGTTTCTTCAGATCACTGATCTTCTTGTAAGCCCAGCTTGAGAGGTCTCTTCTTGTCAACAATACTGAGTTGTTATCAGTAAGTGACCATCTGATGATAGGTATCTTTGACTTGTTAAAGTCAGAAGAATAGGGAACCAGACTTGTCCCTTGGGTTGATGGTCCTGAGTGTTGAATGTTTTCTGTTTCAGTTAACCTCAGGTGGGAGTCTCTTCCTTGTTGTTGTTGCATATCAGGCATCTGAACAGTTGGGGATGGTGTTCAGTCACTACCTTGGTATGCATCTTTTCTTTGATGGTCTTTTGGATTTGGTAGGCAAAAGTGGAAGGATCCCTGAATTGTGTTAATAGAGGTTTCTCCTCAATGTCAAAATCTGAATGGACTATTGAACTTCCTTCAAGTAGTACCATTTTGAAATCAGTTTTGACATTGTCCTCTGCTTTCTTTCTTTGAGTAGCAGGCCTTCTTGTTGATACACCAGAAGTTCTAACTACTGATCTTGAAGGATCAGCAGTTTGAAACTTCTCTGGATTTGCAGCCTTGGCAGCCTTGTATTTTCTGTAAGTATCCATCAGTCTTTCTTCTTTCCATCTGGATACTGAGGCTTTTGAACCATAGCCCTCTGCTACTAATTCTTCTATCATTTGGGCTCTCTTGGCCTTTCCTTCTTTGCTTGTGGCCAGTTTGTCTGCAAGCAGTTGTGCTCTTCTTGTCAGCTCTTGTATAAAGAGTCCTTTGAGTGTGTAGGCTTTAGTCTTGCTGTTCTTTGTGATGTAAGACACCAGTTGTTGTCTTTTGTCTTGTTCAGCAATCTCATCAAGGCTAGCCTGCCTTTGTAGTTCAGCTTCATAGGCCTGAAGTTTTTCTTCATGGCTTAAGTCTAGATCATCCCTTTCTTCCAGAGTTTTCCAGATCAGATCTTCTCTGGCCTTCTTGTTGGCTGCAACTAAGCTCTTCTCTAGTAATTCAGCTGATTGAGAGATAGGAGAAGGGTTTAGTACAGTCATTGTTGTAACTGTAGTAGGCCTGATAGGATCAGATGTTGGTTGAATGGGAGCAGTTGTTCTGGAAGGGTCAGCAGTTTGAGGTTTGGAAGTGTTAACCTCTGATGGGTTGACAACTGTTGATGGTTTGTCAACTACTGAAGGATTGTCTTCAGTACTTTCTGATTCTTCATCATAACTTTTGCCATCAGAAGTTTCTTCATTATGCCTTAGGGATTCTTCAGAGGTTTGGGTCTCATCTTCTTTTTCTATGGCTTCAATCTCCTCCACTGAGACACCAAATTGTTTGGCCAGTTTTTCTTTCCTGGCTTGATCTTTCTGATCTCTTTCAAGGATGGCCACTCTTGCCCTTATCCTGGCTTGGAATGACTCCTTAGGTTCCTTGATTTTCTCCCCATTTTTGGATTCATCAAGTTTAAGTTTTGAGGTTGAGGGTTGGGAGAATTGTCCTTGAAGATGAGCAATCTGTTTGCTGTTGAAGTCTATCTTGTTGGACAGATCATTCATCTTTGTCTTGATCACTCCAAATTGATTCTTGATAGACAGCTCCAAGTTAGCTGTGTATGTTTGGAAGTGATTCCTGATGAGAGTGTTCATCATGTGGTACAGGGGACCCTCTGGGCTGCATAGCTGGTTCAGGTCTATGCTTATTTGCCCAGGGAATTGGGTAGGCATTTGTTGTGAAGGGTGTGTTTTTGGGAGATCCTCATGTTGTACAGAGGATGCCACTCTAGGGGTTTTAGGGATTGAGTGGGCTTTAACCTGTGCAGGGGTGACTGGCTTCTTGAGCCTGGATACCCCAGAAACAGGACCTTCATAAAGTGCCGTCAATTCAGTAGTTTTAGTTTTTGAAACATCATCCAAATTAATGGAATCATCTGAATCCCTGATTTTGCCCTCAATGAGGACTGTCTCAGTTAAATCATGAGCTGAGCCCAACTCAGTTCTCTCATGAACCTCTTGTTCTTGGTTCTGAGGATTTCCTACTTCAGGCATTAAGCCTTCATCAGTAGTTGCCACATCTGAGGTCTTAGCTATGTTACTTCTATCCTCAGATCCACCACTGGGTGGTAACTGAGTAGTAGCAGCCTCAGATGCCCCAAGAGTCTCTAAAATTGGGCTTAAAGACTCTGGTCCACCCTCATCTCTTGGGATAGGGCTAGAGATGTCCACATCCATGTCTGATGTTGTGGTTATGTCCCCTGGTTGTTGTGGTTGTAGGGGACTGACATAATCAGATGGGACCTTCTCTTTTAGCCCAGAGAGAAGTTTAGCAATTTCTATTGCCTCTGGTTCAGAAATTTGTGGGGTTGGTTCAGTAGTTTGGGCAATAGGTGAAATTTGTTGGTCAGCAGTTTCAAAAGAAGAGTGAGTTTCAATAGTTTTTCTAAGTCTTTTTCTGTTGAATAAAATGGTTATGGGTGCTCTAGGTGGGGTTTGAGATGGATGAGACTGAGAGGGTGTTTCAGTCTCACCAATTTGAAGAGCAGACTGCTCATGAGCATGTTCAGGCATCTCAACCTCCTGAACAGCTTTTCTTTTGGGTTGGTGGGTTTTTGTCTTTGTAGGCTTGGGCTTTTTGGCTTTTGGTGGTGTGAGTTTGGAAGATGTGGGCTTCAGGGGGACTTGTTGTTGTTCTCCCTGATCATCTTCTGGCCAGGCAGCCGGTTTGTTATGCCTAGAGTATGCTTGTGAGGTTAATGGATTTAAAGTTGAAACTTTTCCCACAAGCACCTCATTACCCAGTTCCCCTATTATGCATTGCATAATGAACCTTGGGTACAACAAAAACTTTTTCTTGGTATTATTATGATGTAACACCAACTCATTGAAAAATAGTTTTGATGCCCTGAATTTAGTTTCATTCACAATGGAATGAAATATTGGTTGAAAAGTGGAGGGGCATCTGGTCATAAGACCCTGTTTTTGGACTCAAACACATAATAATATAATGAAACAAAAGCTTGTATTTTGGTTCAAAATATTTTTTGAAGATAGTAGCATGGGAGAGAGTACCTTGATAACCACACTCTGTCATGGTTAGGTGAATATCAGAATTAGCAACATGGTCAGGGGCAGTTACATCATCCAGACCCAGTCTTGTTGCCAGTGTGGCCGGTGTGATGGTCAGTGGTTTCCCTTTTATTCTTGAGTTGAGGGAAATGACTTCATCATCCGTCGTCACCGTCTCAGCATTTGCCCAGAACTCATTCAGAGTTTCAGTGTGAATTGGTGGGTTTATTGTGAGAGCAGTAAAATATTGGGATTTGACGACAAGATCAATGATCTCATCGTATTGGGACCAGCCTTCTTGTTTTTCAAGAAAGGCCCTTTGATTGTGTCCTTGCTTTAGAACTAGAGCCATGTGGTTTGGGTTTTGATCGAACAGTTGATTTGCAGGTTTAGGTTATTGAGAGAGTTTTTGAGAGAGAAAGAGGGATATTTTGAATTTGAAAGGATAAGTGTTGAGAAAAGGTATTTATCAGAAGTTTTAACCGCTTGAATCTTCTTTATTAGAAGTTTTTAAACCGCCTTTGGTTAAAAATCTTTTTATCAGAAGTTTTAAACTGATTAGGTCAAACCTCTGATGATGGGAAAAGTCAGATTTGCCCTTTTGACTAAACTGCTGATGAAGGATTACTTCATCAGTAGTTCCCATTTCCTCTTCAGTAGTTTTAACAGCTGATGAGAAATGTTTTTATAAATACTTTTATTCATAACTTCTGAAGTTTATTTTATCAGAAGTTACACACTTTTCAGAAATTATCCCCATACTGATGTTTTGTTCATCAGTAGTTTCTCTCTTTTCAGAAGTTTTGTTTCAGACTTTTTGTCTGTTTGTAAGTGAAAAATGAAAAATTGCAGAATAATAAAATAAACACTTACAAATTTAGCATCCCAAGCATGGATACTAACTTCTGAAATGTTGATGTGTCAAGGGGTTTTGTGAAGATGTCAGCTATTTGATTAGCTGTTGCTACATGCTTCACTTCAATCTTGCCCTTTTCATAGCAATTTCTTATGAAATGGTACCTGATCTCAATATGTTTGGTTTTTGAGAACTGTACCGGATTTTGAATGATGCTAATGGCAGATTTGCTGTCTACAAACAAAGGTGTCCTGGTTTCTTTGATTCCATAATCAAGAAGTTGATATTGGAACCATTGTATCTGTGATGTACAACTTGCAGCTGCAATGTATTCAACTTCAGCAGTTGAAGTTGCAACAGATGTTTGCTTCTTTGATTGCCATGACACTAGACAGTTACCCAGGAATTGACAACCACCAGATGTTGACTTTCTTGTCATCTTACACCCTGCATAGTCACTATCTGAAATAGCTGATAACTTGGTATTGCTTGAAGCAGGATACCAAATTCCAAGTGTTGGAGTTCCTTTCAGATATCTAAAAATTCTTTTGACTGCTATAAGGTGTGATTCCCTTGGTGCTGATTGATATCTAGCACAGACACATGTTGAAAACATAATATCTGGTCTAGAAGCAGTTAGATATAAAAGGGAACCTATCATGCATCTGTACATGGTTTGATCAACCTGTTTTCCTTGATCATCAGGTTTAACTTGTGTGATTGGTGTCATGGGAGTGGAACATGATTTACAGTCTTTTAAAGAAAATTTGTTTAATAATTCTTTAATATATTTTGATTGATGTATAAAAGTTCCATTTGTTTGTTGCTTGATCTGCAGTCCCAGAAAGTACTGCAGTTCTCCCATGGTACTCATCTCAAATTTTGATTGCATGAGTTTCTTAAAATCATCACACAGTTTTGTGTTTGTTGAACCAAAAATGATATCATCAACATAAATTTGAACAAGTAAGACATGATTTCCAACATGTTTAATGAAAAGAGTTTTATCAATGGCACCTCTTGTAAAGTTATTTTTGAGTAAAAAGTTGGAGAGTGTATCATACTAGGCTCTTGGAGCCTGTTTGAGCCCATAAAGAGCTTTGTCCAGTCTGTACACCCACTCAGGATGAGAAGGATCCTCAAACCCAGGTGGCTGACAGACATACACCTCCTCTTTTATTTTCCCATACAAAAATGCACTTTTCACATCCATTTGATAAACTTTAATTTTGTTGGAAATGGCATAGGCCAGAAATAACCTGATGGCCTCAAGCCTTGCAACTGGAGCAAAGGTTTCATCATAGTCAATTCCCTCTTCTTGAGAGTACCCTTGAACTACCAATCTTGCCTTGTTCTTGATTATCATACCAGCTTCATCTTGTTTGTTCCTGAAAACCCATCTTGTGCCAATTGGTTGCTTGTTTGGAGGTAAGGGACAGATTTCCCAGACCTGTTGCTTGTTGAACTGAAGCAGTTCATCTTGCATAGCTTGCACCCAATTATTGTCTTTGAGGGCTTCCTGGTACTTCTTTGGTTCCAACTGTGAGATAAAGGCTGAAAATAGGCAAAAGTTGGAGAGCTGGTTTCTGGTAACAACACCTAAAGCTATATCACCCATGATTTGATCAAGTGGATGATCTCTGTGTTCAATCAGTTGTTGTAAACCACTGACAGGTGTAGGTGGCTCTTGTTCTTCAAACAAACTACTGAGGTCTATAATATCTGGTTCAGCAGTTTTAGTGTCTTCAGTAGTTGCAGGTGCTGAAGCAGATGTTTGAGTTTGGCCTTCAGTATTTGTTGGATCAGAAGTTTGTGAAACTTCTGATGGTGTTGAAGTTGACTTAATGACTGTTTGAGGAGTCCATGGTGTAGGATCCTCATCATCAAACCTTTGATCACCATAATAAGTAGGTTTGGAAGGAGTAACAGTCTTTTCAGGTCCAAAGTGGAAGTTGTCAAGGTCAAAGAGTTCAGCAGGATGTGCTGGAATAAGAGTGTGTTTTGACTCATTGAACTTGACATTCAATGTTTCTTCTACTATCCTGGTGTGAGAATTAAAAACCTTGTAGGCTTTTCTAGTTAAAGAGTAACCAAGAAAGTAACCTGAGTCAACTTTGCCAGCAAACTTTGAAATAGATTCTTTGATGTTCAAGATGAAACATTGACACCCAAAAGCCCTGAAAAAGGAGATAAGGGGCTTCATGCCATGAAGAACTTCATAGGCAGTCTTGGAATGTCTCTTGACCACAAGAACTCTATTCTGAACATAACATGATGTGTTAACTGCTTCTGCCCAAAAGTACAAGGGCAGTCCAGAATCAGCTAACATTGTTCTTGCTCCTTCTATTAATGTTCTGTTCTTCCTTTCTACTACACCATTTTGTTCAGGAGTTCTGGGAACACTATATTGTCTAATAATCCCTTTAGACAAACAGAATTCATCCAGAGTTTTGTTCCTGAACTCTGTCCCATTATCACTTCTAATGGTTTTGACAGATAGAGAATATTGTTTCTCTACTTGTAGAATGAAGAACTTGATGATTTCAGCAGCCTCATCCTTGGAGAATAAGAAGAATACCCATGTGAATCTTGAGTAGTCATCAATGATGACTAAGCAGTACTTCTTCTTACCAAGGCTCATAATCTTGACAGGTCCAAATAAGTCCATATGGAGTAGTTGAGGACATGCAGTTGTTTTTGATTCTTCAATAGACTTATAGGAGGACTTATGCTGTTTTCCCTTTAAACAGGACACACAGTGTTCTTGACACTGGTATACTTTCAAAGGTAGACCTCTGACCAAGCCCATTTTTGTGACTTTATTTATGGTTTTAAAGTTCACATGGCCAAGTCTCCTGTGCCAGAGATCTGTTTCTGAAGTTGATGCCTTTGAGAAGAAACAGGCAGTGTTGTTCAATACTTTGTCTTTCTCAATGTCCACTACATAGACATTGCCACATCTTTTGGCAATCAGCAAAGTATGATCTTCAATGATCTTCTCTATCAACTTCTGGCCTTCTGGTGAGATGATCTTGCATGCTGTCTTTGTGAAAAAGGAAGAATATCCTTTATCACACATTTGTGACACACTCAGCAAGTTGTATTCAAGGTTTTCCACCAGATTGACCTTGTCAAACTGTATTTTGCCAGAGGAGACATTGCCATGTCCTAGCACATATCCCTTAGCATTGTTCCCAAAGGATACAGATCCTTCTCTTTGGCTGATAAAGTTGTTTATCAGGTATCTGCATCCAGTCATGTGCATAGAGCCTCCACTATCAACATACCATATGCTGTTTAAGCCCCTGGAAACTCTCTGCACAAAATAGCAAATTAGTTAGATCTAGGAACCCAAGCCTGTTTGGCTTTGGGTTTGCTCTTGAGAACAATTACAGTTTGTTCTTGACCAGGTTGAGAAATCCATGTCTTTTTGGCAATGGATTTTTCATTAAGAACCATGGTGGTATCCTTTTCAGGACCACCATCAACCTTGGTCATCAGTAGTTGTACCATGTTCATTAGATTTTGTATCTCAGCAGTTTGTGAAACTGCTGATGATTCAGGTCTAACTACTGACAAAGAATTTTGAGAAAAAGATTTTAGTTGAGATCTTATCTTTTTCTGAGAAAAGGTGTTTTCAGGTTGTTGTTTCTTGGGTTTAAAGATTCTTTCATAATCATTTCTGATTTGATTTCCCACAACCTGTTGTTTAATTTTTTGATTGAACTGAATTCCTTTTCTGTATCTACAAAATTCAGTTTTGTGGTTGAACAGACCATAAATTTCACACTCTTTTGCCTTTTGTTTTTGATCTAAAGGCAAATTTCTGACATTAGTGTAAAGATTTTGCTCATCAGTAGTTTTCAGGATCTCAACTCCTGATGTAGATGAAACTACTGATGGCTCATTGTCAGATTTTGTTAATACTTCTGAAGTAATTTCTTTGAAAATACCAGGATTTCTATTTAGAAAGTTTTCATGGAAAGATGTGTAGTCTTTCCCTTCAGAAGTTTCATTTGAAACAATTCTTCTCCCATCTTCAGTAGTTTTGGGAGAGAAATCTATTGGTGTTTCAACATGATGGTACCCTATGCCAAACTTAACATTTGAAGCACTTTGTTTGTTTAGCAACAATTGATACCCCTTACAAGATTCCACCCATTTTTCACATGTGATCCTGGTGTCAGCAAGCTCTTGTCTGACATCTCCCAGGTCATTTAGCATGATTTTAATTTGTGCTTGGGTTTCAATAGCCAAGTCTGTTAATTTAGAAACTTCTTTTGTTTTAGCACACAGTTTTCTTTCTAAATCACATTTTATCTGTGTATATTTTCTTTCTAAATCATTGGCTTTACCTTGTAAGTGCACATTTGTCTCTCTTATGAGAGCAAAAGTTTCTTTGCAAGAATTTGAGCAAAGTTTTGTCAAAGATTCTTTTGATACCTGTGACAATGCAGATTTTGAAGTACAGCCTTCAAATGCCATTAAGGCAAAGTTCTTTCTGCCATTGTCTGGTACTCCCCAGTTGATGTCAAACACTTTGTTGTCTACATCAGGATTGCACTCTGTGGTGTCAAAAGGGAGACTGCTCCAGTCAACATCCCCTGAGGTGAAAAGACTTTGTTGAGAGGGTTGTTGAGGCTGTGGAGGATGTTGAGCAGCTGGAAAGGGAGGGATTGATTGTTGGCTCTGCATATGTTGAGCAGGCATTTGAACATATTGTACTTGTGGCATGTATTGCTGTTGAGGAGCTTGTGCCTGTACAAAATGAGCACTCCCTTGAGTTCCATTATTCCTATTATAATTGGGGTTATAGTTATTTCCAGATTGTGATTGGTTAAAGCTAGAGCTTCTACACTCTCTAGCAAAGTGTCCCAACTTCTGACACTTGTGACATCTCAGTTTAGATTTGTCAAAACCAATTTTTGTATTACTGGTCAATCCTGGAAATTTCCTTCCTGACCTTTTATAAAACTTGTTAGTTTTAATGCTTAGCATGGCCAGTTGTTGTAAAATGTCCACTTCTTCTAAGTCATCACTGCTAAAGTTTTTCAAATCATCCATGATAAAACATAGATTATCAGCAGTTTGACTTTGGTCATTATTGTCATAACCTGGGAAAGATCTTTCTGATGAGATCCCAGTTGTTATGTCAATGTTGTCATAAGATCCATAGGAACAAGTTGGTGAGTCTTGTCCCAAAAGTGTTGTACTACCTGGAAGGTAGTCATCAGCAGTTTTACCAGATGATTGTAATTTCTTCTTTTGATCAATTTCTCTCTCAAAAGTAAGTAATCTCCCATGGAGTTTTGTAAGAGTGAGGGAGCTAAAATCTGGTGAGGATCTTAAAACAATGGAGTATGTTTCCCATTTGTCTGGTAAAGACCTTAAAAATCTATGTAGCATAGATACTGTTGTATAGGTCTGACCATTTAACTTTAGCTCAGATATTAATGAGGAGAATCTTTCAAATTGTTGAGTTAAAGTTTCCCCATTAATATGAGCAAATGTCTCATATTGTTGAGCTAAAATCTCTCTGGTGTTGGCAATCACCTGTTCAGTTCCTCCAAACTGTTCTTTAAGACAATCCCAGAGTTCTTTGGCACTTTCACAATGTAAAAGGCCAGAGTATATCTCATTTGGGAGAGCCATTGCCAACATAGAGAATGCTTTTGCATCTAGCTCAAGTTTTAGGAAATCATCATCTGTATATTCTTTTGGGTCCTTAGGGACCTTAAAATTAGTTTCAAGATTGACATTTACTGGTTTGTGAGGACCATATATCACAGATCTCCAACAACCTGTGTTGGTCTGTGACAAGGTATGTGCCATTCTCTTTTGCCATATGTTGTATTCATTTCTTACAAGCATGGCAGGTTTAGTGGCAGAACCAGTATTATGTGGATCCATTTTAAAGAGTATAGATTTGTCAGATGACTCTTTTAAGTGATGGATGTTGATAAAAAGTGAACTTTTGATCTTTTTATTGAGTATCAATAAGAGCTTTGTGTCTGATTCTCAATTTGTTAGATTGATATGTGATCAGATAAACCAATGCTCTGATACCAATTGTTGGATCAGTTTGCTCTTTTGCTAAGTAAGAACTTGCTATCTTGACACTTAAGTGTTTAGCAAGCCCTTGTATATCAGATTATAAGCACAGCGGAATATATAAGTTAAAGCAACACTTTTTATACTAAGGAAGAGTTATTACTCCCCCTTGATGATTGAAACTAATAAATGACAAGTATTTATTATGAATCTAAGTAGTAAATGAGAATTAGATACTTAGACAGATTCACAATAAATACTGAAATGGAATAGAACAGTGAAAGTGTTTGAAGGATTTTTCTATTAAAATCAATATCTAAAATAGAAGGTTGAAGCCTCCTATTTATAGACGTTTACATACATGTATCTTGCCCAAAAAGCAAGTACAGAAACAACAGAAACAAGTTGCACAAGTTGCAACATTGAAACTATCAAATACAGCTAAAAGTAATAATAAACAATAAAACTACTGATGCAAAAGGCGGTGGAAAATATCTGATGCTAAGTGCTGATGAATGACAAACTACTGATGAGTAGTTTGTCTTCAGTACTTCTGAAGTGAACTTGTCTGGTTTGGACTTCAGAACTTCTGATGAAGTTTCTTCTTCAGCACTTCTCATATCTTCTCTTCAGCAGTTCTTTGTTTTCATTTCAGTACTTCTATACTTAGCCAAAATGACAGAAGTGAATTAGACTAAGGTTTCCAAAAGTGGTTTCACCAATCCTCTTTGTCCTAACAATAATGTCATGCAATTACGCGTAATCACCTATAATGTCATGCAATTACGCGTAATCACTATTTTAACACATATAAGCACGTATTCACATACCGATAAGTCACACAATGATTACAAACATATAATGCACGATAACTAACACGTTCCCATCCGTTCACCAATTCCCGGGACTCAAGATTTACGTGTGTGCGTTAAACCTGACGATTCCACGAATCACCAATCCTTGTACACATGGTTATGGACCGACTCCCGATGATCCTTGTAACGACTCCTAATGATTTCCAGAATCATCGTAACGACTCCCGATGATTCCCAGAATCATCGTAACGACTCCCGATGATTCCCAGAATCATCGTAACGACTCGACTGACCCAGTTATGTAAGTTTGAAAACATTTTTCGCTAAGGTAGGCTTATGTGTTTTATAAAATGTTAACCTAAACGTGTCGGGTGTCACATGTTGTAGGTGGTGTATTAGTGGTTGTGGTATTAGGTTCAGTGGTTGGTTTGGTGGCTGTAGTGGTAGGTTCGGATGTTGTGGTGGTATCAGTGGTTTTGGTGGCAGCAATGGTTTTGGTGGCAGTGGTTTTAGCAGCAGCAGTTTTGGCAGCAGTTTTAGATGGAGGTTGTCTGACATGTTTGGCAGGCATCTTCTTCCTTTTAGAGGAACCCACATCCTCAACTTCTTGCTGTTGCTCTTTCTTTCTTTGCACCAAGGCCTCTGCCTTGACTTCCAATGTGTCAAGCCTATTCTGCTTAGCTTCAACAATAACATTTGAGAGGTGTCAACTTCTTTTGCTTTGCTAGTTTTGACAATTTCAGCATCAGCAGAAGTTTGAACATTGGGTTGTTGTTGTGGTGGTGTTGTTTGGGTAGACCCTGGTTTGTAGGCAGCTTTTGATTAACCCTTTTGTGAGGGTGGGCAACCAAAGGGATCTAGCTTTGGCAATCTATCTCTGCCACTCTCCCCCTTTTTGGCATCATCAGCAGTGAATTCATCATCATCTTCATCTCTGAGAATTGTGGTAGGGGAAGAGCCAGTGGTCTTCAGCAGGTGGTCTTTAATTGTCACACCCTCAAATTTCCACTTGCGGAGTTTTACTGCGAGGCGCATGACAAACCAGGATCCAAGTCAACGGTAACAATAAACAACACTATATGAAACATAGTTCTCATATTATAAAAAGCATAGCGGAAGCATTTAACCAGATACAAAACCATGTACAAAAATGTTCCAACTGTTTAATTCAAAAACATGAAACTAAGCCTAGACGCCATGCAGACTTGTGCGCCTAGTCCACTGTTGCTACCTTAGCGACCTGAGAAAAACATGCCAAAAAGACGTCAACATATAATGCTGGTGAGTTCACAGGTTTGTTCAATATGTTACCAAAGTTGCCAAAACGTTACCATGTCCATACTATACCAATGTCACCAAGTACGCTAGCTAGGCGTATGTTTTATTACTACTACGATTGGAAAACCATTACTAGACACATTTAGCAATGTTTAGCAATGTTCAGCCCGAATGTTCAACACGATACCAATGTTACCAGTTCGAGACAATATGCACCCGCCCGGCCCTCCAAGCCGACGAGTGGGGCAGGTCACGCCCAATAGATCTATCCACACTTCCCCCGTTGTGCATCCCCGCACATTCATGGTTTTCCCCGGGACTTTAAAAGATCGTATAGCAATGCAAAGTTAAAATCATAATATGACATATGTTACCAAAATAGTTTAGCGCATGTTTTCTCTCCCAAAAGTTAAAGCTATAAAAGTGGGGTCGTGAACTCACCTTAGATAGCATTCTTCAGTTAATAGTAAAGCGCCAAGCCCTTGATAATCCCACTACCGGAGATCTATCACAATGTTCACATAAGTGTTCCGACTAATAACCATAAGGTTATCTAGTCCCCGATTGTCCAGATCGTAACCAAGTATGTTTTAAAACGTGTTTAAGTGTTCAACCGACACACTAGTCCGACCCGACATCCCGTTGGTGACTCATTACCCTAACTAATCAAGTAGACATAGATTACACACAAGGTTCAAGCATAAAAGACTTAGTTTGTATCAAAAATCTCATTTTTGAATCAGAAGGGTCGAACCAGCAGAATAAATCCTCCATCGCCCGTTTTAACCCTCCTTCGACCCTTTGGAAAGCCTCCTTCGACCGTTCTTAACAGGTTCGACCCTGGGATTCCACATTCGACCACTAGACCGGTCGAACGTGCCCAGGTTCGACCCTGACAGATTATTTTTCCCAAAACGCTTCAAAAACATCCGAAAACATCCTGAAACATCATCAAACACTGCAGTCAAGCATGTATAACTTATCCCTACAAAACCCCACCAATTTTGCCCCAAAACCTATCCGTTTCAGTCTTTTCCCAAAATGGCAAAGATTATGGAAGTTTCACATCGTGCATGTAATCTTTACCCAATTTGGAAACTTTTTAATATCAATCCATAATCACCTAAAAATGTTCAGCTTATCATGTAATCGAAAACCCCCAATCGCTTTATTGATAATACTAACATGCACAAGCCCTAGATTCAATAAAATCCCCAATTTAGACTTGATATCATCATCTATCTAATTATAACCTCTAATAATCCTAAACTGTCATCAATAGCAGCCCTAGATCATGTTTCAAGCATTAGCACAGCAGCAAATCATTAAACAACACATAACATCACATAACACATAATTAACATATGTTTATTGATACAAAAACCTATGTATAATGATAGGGTTTAGGTTTAGAAAGGTGTTTAAAAGGTTTTTATTGATAAAAACATCCTTAGAACAGATCTGGACATTTAGGGTTAGATAAAAACGAATCAAAATACTTGAAAAAGGTTTAGAATTAAGAACACACCTTGGATTCTTGATTAGATGTTGTTGATAGGTTAGATTATGAAAAAGAATAGCAAAAACTCCTTCCTTAGTGGTTAAAATCGTTTGAGAGTGTTTTGAGACGGTTAGGGTTTGTGAAATGGTGAAAAATGACAAAGTTTGGTATTTATACTAGTCCACATTCGCCCCTTCCACCTGGGCGAATGTACCCACATTCGCCCCTTCCACAGGGTCGAATGTACATGTTCTGGTCGAATGAAACTTCTTCATTTCCACATTCCAGGTTCGCCCCTTTACTAAGGGTCGAACCAGGACTTATATTTTTCCTAGTTTTCCAGTTTGTCGTGTTTAACGCATTTTAACGCACCTTAACATATGAGCATGCAACCTTAGTCTATGTTTAACATATTTAAGCATGGATGATTATCTACACATCGTTTAAACACATCTATGCATATAATCCACCACACGACAATTAATCTACACATACACTTGATTAGTTATGTAATTTCACCAACAACGGGACCCGATACCGGTGTATTCCCAAAACGACTCCCAATGATCCTCCAGATCATTGAACCCCGGACAATCCTAACTTGACCCGACTCAACTAACCTAGTAAAGTCCATTTATAAATGTTTCCCGCTAAGGTAGACTTAGATGTTACTAAAATGTTTAAGCCAAACATGCCGGGTGTCACATCATCTCCACGTTGAAAGAATTTTCGTCCCGAAAATTGCACGAAGCCCAAAAATGAAAAAGACGGAAAGAATGAAACGAAAAGAAAATTTACCGGATGTCACATCATCCCCACATTGAAAGGAATCTTGACCCGAGATTCATTCCGCTTCAGCAGTAACATGCCTCGATTCGAATGCGTGTTTCAAAAAAAGATGAGGATACTTAGCTTTCATCTGATCCTCCCGTTCCCACGTGAACTCCGGTCCACGGTTCGAGCTCCAACGAACTTCGACGATGCGGATTTTACTCCGACAAAGGCTACGAATCTTGTAATCGAGGATCTCGATAGGTTCCTCCACGATGCGAAGACGATCATCAACCTTGATCTCTTCCAGTGGTACAATGAGAGATTCCTCAGCCAAACATTTCTATAAGTTAGACACATGGAAGACGTTGTGAAAAAATACCGAGCTCCTCCAGTAAGTCAAGTCTGTATGCCACCGGTCCAATCCGTTCTAGGATTGCGAACGGTCCGACATAACGAGGGTTGAGCTTGCCACGCTTCCCAAGGCGTATGACGCCCTTCCACGGTGAAACTTTCAGAAGTACCTTGTCCCCAACCTGGAACTCCAAAGGTTTGCGACGACGATCGGCATAGCTCTTCTGACGATCCCGTGCAGTAGCCAAACGGTTACGAATTTGTACGGGTTTCTCCGAAGTTTCATACACAAGTTCCGGACCAGTGAGCTGGCTCTCGCCCACCTCGGCCCAACAAAGAGGTGATCGACATTTCCGTCCGTAGAGAGCCTCGAACGGGGCTGCCTTGATACTAGAGTGATAGCTGTTGTTGTTGGAGAACTCTACCAACGGTAGGTGGATCTCCCAGCTTCTGCCAAAATCGATAACACATGCCCGAAGCATGTCTTCCAAGGTTTGAATCGTCCGCTCGCTCTGTCCATCAGTTTGCGGATGATAAGCCTAATCATATCCAACTGAGTACCCAAAGCCTTGTGCAGAGCCTTCCAGAAATGCGAAGCAAAATGAGAATCACGATTAGAAATAATAGAAACAGGCACCCCGTGCCGAGCAACCACCTCCTTAAGGTAAAGTCGAGCCAACCGCTCGAGTCCATCAGTTTCTTTAATAGGTATGAAACGTGCCGATTTTGTCAACCTATCAACAATCACCCAAATCATATCGTAACCACTTGGTGACCTTGGTAACTTGGTGACAAAATCCATCGTGATTCGCTCCCACTTCCATTCTGGAACCTCTGCTTGTTGCAGGAGACCAGACGGCCTCTGATACTCCACCTTGACTTTAGCACAAGTCAAGCATTTGCTGACATAAGAAGCTATATCAGCCTTCATGTTTGGCCACCAATAAAGTATCCTCAAATCCTGATACATCTTATCGGAGCCAGGGTGAATAGAATACCGGGATTTGTGAGCTTCATCCAAGACAAGCTCGCGTAATCCCCCGAACAAAGGAACCCAAACACGTCCCGCAAAATAGTGTAAGCCATCGGTCCTGAGTTCAAGATGCTTGTCAGCACTGTGCATGGTTTCAGCTTTAAGGTTCTCCTCCTTCAAAGCTTCCAACTATGCAAAACGGATTCGGTCAGGCAATGAGGAATGAATGGTGAGCTGTAAGGCTCGAACACGACGAGGATTCACAGACTCCTTCCTACTCAAGGCGTCTGCCACAACGTTCGCCTTGCCAGGATGGTATTTGATAGCACAGTCATAGTCGTTCAGGAGTTCAACCCAGCGACGCTGCCGCATGTTTAACACCTTCTGGTCGAAAATATGCTGAAGACTCTTGTAATCGGTGTATACTTCACACTTGGTACCGTACAAGTAATGTCTCCAGATTTTCAACGCAAAGATCACTGCACCCAATTCCAAGTCATGAGTAGTGTAGTTCTTCTCATGAACCTTGAGTTGACGAGAAGCATAGGCAATAACTTTCCCTCGTTGCATTAACACACAACCGAGACCACGAATAGAAGCATCACAGTACACAACGAAGTCATCCGTACCCTCAGGTAAGGATAAGATAGGCGCAGAACTAAGTTTAAGCTTCAGCATCTAAAATGCTGATTCCTGTAGTTCACCCCAGTCAAACTTTCTGTCTTTCTGGGTAAGAGTGGTGAGGGGTTGAGCGATCTTCGAAAATCCCTCAATGAAACGACGATAGTAACCCGCAAGACCTAGGAATTGCCGCACCTCAGATGGTGTCTTTGGTGCTTCCCAGTCTTTAATAGCTTCGATCTTAGCTGGATCGACATGAATTCCTAGTTCATTACCCACATGCCCTAGGAATTGAACTTCACGTAACCAAAAATTGCACTTTGAGAACTTAGCATACAACTGCTCCTGTCTCAAAAGTTCCAAGACCAACCGTAGGTGTTCCTCATGATCCGTCTTATTCTTAGAATAAACCATAATATCGTCAATAAACACGATGACGAACTTATCAAGGTAAGGCTTACAAACGCGGTTCATCAAGTCCATGAACACCGTCGGTGCGTTAGTGAGACCAAAAGGCATGACCAAGAACTCAAAATGGCCATAACGAGTGCGAAAAGCAGTCTTCTGAATGTCAGCTTCCCAGATGCGCAACTGGTAATAACCGGACCGCAAATCAATCTTCGAGTAGTAACTAGAGCCATGGAGCTGGTCAAAGAGATCATCAATGCGAGGAAGAGGATAACGATTCTTGATGGTCACTTTGTTCAGCTCACGATAATCAATACACATGCGAAGACTTCCGTCCTTCTTCTTCACAAACAAAATAGGAGCTCCCCACGGGGAAGAACTCGGTCGGATGAAACCCTTTTCCAAGAGTTCTTGCAACTGGCTGGACAACCCTTGTATCTCGGGAGGTGGAAGACGATACGGAGCCCGGGCAATAGGAGTTGCACCCGGAGTAAGATCAATACCAAACTTAACCTGACGATGGGGAGGAAGACCAGGTAAATCATCAGGAAACACATCAGGAAAATCACGAACCACCGGAATATCCTCGATCTTCTTCTCATCATCAGTAGAAATGTTAACAAGTGCCAGAATGGCCAAACAACCCTTCTGAAGATACTTACGTGCTTTCAAGCTAGAAATGATACTCAGCGGAGCACCGCTTTTCTCGCCATGAACCAAAAGAGTCTCTCCATCAGGGAGAGGGATCCGAATAACCTTATCGAAACAAACGATCTCCGCACGATACAATGACAACCAATCCATGCCGACAACGACATCAAAACTACCCAGGGGTACGGCATAAGGTCAATGGGGAAAGACAAACCCGACAGTTCCAAGTGACATTCCCTAAGGGTGTGCGTCGCTTCGATTTTCTTACCATCAGCCAATTCTATTAAGTACTTACCCTCTAAAGGTGTGGGTACTATATCTAGTAATCGACTAATGTCCATAGATACGGAACTCTTATCGGCACCAGAATCAAACAAGACAGAAACATAGTGATCATTAAAAAGGAACGTACCGGTAACTGTGTCTGCATCCTGCCTAGCCTCTGCAGATCCAATGACGAAAGCACGTGCAGTCCTGCCTCCGCCCCCGTTGTTCCCGTTACCATTCCCGCCCCTTCCATTGTCACCCTGTTTCAGCTTAGGACATTTACGCTTGAAGTGTCCCGTGTCACCACAGTTACAGCACCCCTGCTTTCCTGGAGTCCCCTGAGCAGCAGGAGTAGGAGTAGCAGCAGGAGTCTGAGTTGTGGTAAGTGTCACCCTGCAATCCTTAGCATGATGCCCCAACTGATGGCACCGATGACAGCGAGCCCGATCACAATTCCCAGAATGGTGATAACCACACTTGTTGCACTTGGGATGCTTCCCAACATACCCTCCCGACTTCTGCCCTGAAGAAGACCCAGTCGAATCAAACTTCTATGCCGGCTGAGATGGCGCTGGCACGACACTCTTCCCCACATTATCCCACTTCCTCTTGTTCCCTTCAGAAACCTTCATAGTAGTACCCTTAGGAGGCAAAACACCCTCTGCCACCTTAAAGTTTGTCATCCGATGAGCTGATCGAACAACTTCAGCGAGAGTGGGAAGATTCCCAGCAGTCACCAATCCAGCAATCTCTGGCACTAACCCAGATACATAGTGCTCGATCCTCCTATACTCGGGTGTGTGTAAATCAGGGCACAACACCGCCAGCTCGTTCCTCCTCACAGTGTACTCTTCAATCTCGGACCCGACTATCTTGTAACTCCAGACTTCATGTTCCAACTTCTGTACCTCCTCCCTCGGACAGTACTCGCTCCTTAACAAATGCATAAAATCAGCCCAAGGCATAGCAATAGCCTCCCCCAATCCCATGTTCTGGGCAGTAGCATTCCACCACGACAATGCAGGCCCCTCAAATGTCGCAGTAGCATACTTAACCCGGTCCCCAGCGGGACAGTTACACATGACGAACACAGATTCTACGTTCTCCAGCCAGCAAAGCAGTCCCACCGCTCCCTCAGTCCCAGCGAAGTTATGGGGCTGACAGTCCCGAAACTTCTTATAAGAGCACTGAGGTGGAGGTGGATTGACAGCGATAGCTGAAACACGATACACGAATAAAATATAAACGAAAGAACATGACAGCCAAGAATGAGGTAAAGTTGATAGAAATCAACTCACCACCCATGGCATTAATACCAGCCTGGAAATTAGCCATAGCCATGGTCACTTGTTGCTATAACAAGTTATTCAGCTCAGCTTGGGTCATGTTGATGTTACCACGACCACCACCGCCAGCACGGCCACCGCCGCCACCACGACGTACACCACCACGAGCACCAGACATGATCTAACAAATCAAGAAATCGAGGGATTCAGATTCACCTCTAGTGTCAACCACTAGAAATTTACAAGAGTCAACTTAGAGACAAATTCAGGACTATACATCTAAACTCAAAGTCCATCGGGATTTTCATGCATTTCAGTTTATTATTTCGTGTGCACGCGAAATGATAAACTGCTCTACATGGTCCTCCAAATGTACTCCTAGTCCAGACTCCAGTCACCGAATATTGTCGCTTAGTAACGTGTTACGATAGGTGCAAGTGTAAGAAAGCATGTGTGTGCTAGAGTCAACAAATCAGCCTCTTCCTCCTCAACCCCAAAGAAGAAGACAAATGTAGGTAAGAACCCAAATAAAAGCAGATGATGTAATAAGGAACTATGATGATGATGTACGGACACCCCGACAAAGTTAGTACGTATCCCACTATTAGACTCAAAGTATGTGACCGTCTAGTGTGTGTGACTCGGCCATAGACCCGACTCTACATGCAGTCCTAGTTCGCTATAACCATTGGCTCTGATACCAATCTGTCACACCCTCAAATTTCCACTTGCAGAGTTTTACCGCGAGGCGCATGACAAACCAGGAACCAAGTCAACGGTCACAATAAACAACGCTATATGAAATACATAAACTCAAAACATAGATCTCATATTATAAAAACCATAGCGGAAGCATTTAACCAGATACAAAACCATGTACGACAATGTTCCAACTGTTTAATTCAAAAACATGAAACTAAGCCTAGACACCATGCAGACTCGTGCGCCTAGTCCACTGTTGCTACCTTAGCGACCTGAGAAAAACATGCCTAAAAGACGTCAACATATAATGCTGGTGAGTTCACAGGTTTGTTCAATATGTTACCAAAGTTACCAAAACGTTACCATGTCCATACTATACCAATGTCACCAAGTACGCTAGCTAGGCGTATGTTTTATTACTACTACGATTGGAAAACCATTACTAGACACGTTTAGCAATGTTTAGCAATGTTTAGACCGAATGTTCAGCATGATACCAATATTACCAGTTCGAGACAATATGCACCCGCCCGACCCTCCAAGCCGACGAGTGGGGCAGGTCACGCCCAATAGATCTATCCACACTTCCCCCGTTGTGCATCCCCGCACATTCATGGTTTTCCCCGGGACTTTAAAAGATCGTATAGCAATGCAAAGTTAAAATCATAGTATGACATATGTTATCAAAATAGTTTAGCGCATGTTTTCTTCCCCAAAAGTTAAAGCTATAAAAGTGGGGCCGTGAACTCACCTTAGATAACGTTCTTCAGTTAATAGTAAAGCGCCAAGCCCTTGATAATCCCACTACCGAGGATCTATCAAAATGTTCACATAAGTGTTCCGACTAATAACCATAAGGTTATCTAGTCCCCGATTGTCCAAATCATAACCAAGTATGTTTTAAAACGTGTTTAAGTGTTCAACGGACACACTAGTCCGACCCGACATCCCGTTGGTGACTCATTACCCTAACTAATCAAGTACACATAGATTACACACAAGATTCAAGCATAAAACACTTAGTTTGTATCAAAAATCTCATTTTTGAATCAGAAGGGTCGAACCAGCAGAATAAATCCCCCTTCGCCCGTTTTAACCCTCCTTCGACCCTTTCGAAAGCCTCCTTCGACCGTTCTTAACAGGTTCGCCCAAACTGTCCAGGTTCGACCCTGGGATTCCACATTCGACCACTCGACCGGTCGAACGTGCCCAGGTTCGACCCTGACAGATTATTTTTCCCATAACGCTTCAAAAACATCCGAAAACATCCCGAAACATCATCAAACACTGCAGTCAAGCATGTATAACTTATCCCTACAAAACGCCACCAATTTTGCCCCAAAACCTATCCATTTCAGTCCTTTCCCAAAATGGCAAAGATTATGGAAGTGTCACATCATGCATATAATCTTTACCCAATTTGGAAACTTTTTAATATCAATCCATAATCACTTAAAAATGTTCAGTTTATCATGTAATCGAAAACCCCCAATCGCTTTATTGATAATACTAACATGCACAAGCCCTAGATTCAATAAAATCCCCAATTTAGACTTGATATCATCATCTATCTAATTATAACCTCTAATAATCCTAAACTATTGCTCATCTAGACCCGACGTCAAAGATGCTGATTATGTGGATATCATTAACTTCTTCAAGTGTTCGAGAATCTTCTATGCCATCTCAACTCCATATACGTCGTACCTTAGCCACCAGAAGCAATTCTGGGAGTTAGCGGTGTTGGATTCCACTAAGGATCCAATAGCGCTTGTTGGAAGTATTACTGGAAAATAGGTGGCAGTCACCGAACAAAGCATTCGGGAAGCACTTCATTTGAATGATAGATCTGAAGATCCAATAAAATTTCCAAAGCGCTTAGTCGGAGGTCTCTTCAAGCGGATAAAGTAGGCTGAGCCAATCAAGAAAGAACCTTATCTAAAGTCTGGATTATGCCGATCCTACCGATATTTCCTTCATTTACTCATTCATTGCATAAGTACGAGACTCGCTAGCTTCGATGCTTCGAGAAGAACTATTAGCTTAGCCATGGTGGCTCTTATTCTCAACAAGCCCTTCAACTTCTCCGGTATGATATTCTTCCATATTAAAGAAAACATGAGCACCAAGTACAGGAAGGCAAACAAGAGATCTCTAGTTTATCTACGATTCTTGTAGGTGATTTTTGATGTTCAGATTCCTGATTTTCCAAAGGTTGAAGGTGATATTTTGAAGATTGGCCGTATGAATTATTTGGGGATGTCAAAGATGAAGTGTTACAAGAGTAGTACAGAACCTGCATTTAAAAGATTATTGGTCATATCCTCATAGAAGATTATGTTGAACGATCTCAAGACAATTGGAGACACGAGGAAAGTGATTCGGATGTTGAGGATGTTGATCATGTATCATATGACGGAGGAGATGATAATGATGAAGAAGGTAGTGGGGCACCTAAGGGGAATCTCCCTAGGCCCTTACCGACCCGTCGTGCTCGTATGTCCAAACCTATGTCTGCTACTACTGAACCTGATAAAAGAAGCACAGTTGTTGGTGAACCAGCCTTATCCACTACCACAAAAGCTGAAGCATCGGGATCCCGTCCTGACAAAGGCAACATGATAGTTTCTATTGGCAAACACCCTGCAACAAAGAAGGCTCCAACAACTGTGCAATCAGGCGAAGGATCTGATAGTGAAGAAATAGAAGATGAAGTTCTTAATACCGAAGTGTGTCAGATGAAGAAAGCAAGTAAAGAACGAAAAGAGCCTGAGCGCTAAAGGCAGGCACGCGAAACAACTGCTCTACAACAACGCATGGAGCCGCAACAAGAAGGAGAAGAACGTGATGATCCAAGTTTCTCGGTGGATTTGCAAGAGTTGGATGCTGAGTTAGAAGAAGACAGGCCCTCACGAAGCAACTACTCCACTGCCAAATCTGCTACATTTAATGAACCAACTCAGTCAACCACCCAATCTGAACAAACCAAAATCTCAAAACCCAAAAGAAAAACCAAATCTAGACTCACCCGAGAAACCGTTATCTCTACCGCAACAACCACACGGCAGAAACATCAACCACAACTACTTCAGTTGCCATCACAACTCCTATTCCCACACCAGTTATGGAACAATATGCAGTCTTCACTGAGCCGAGCTCAGCTGCAGTATCTGTTCAGACTATCACATCTACACCTTCTGTAGGGTTTAGGGTTTAGGGTGTAGAATACTCTCTGAAATCAGGGTGTAGGATCGACTTTCGGATCACCCAATAATCACGAGCTTAACTTATTTAGAGTGCGGAATCCTCTAAACAGGTTCGGAAAACAAAACAACAATGATACTATGATAAACGAAGCATCAACACACACAAAAGTAAGGTTAAAAGGTTGAATCGATTGATAAAACAGTGCACGAGTGTTTACGGACAATCTCAGACCTTTTGACCTAGGCTGGGGTGCTTGGGGAATGTGTGATGTGACAACTTGATGATTGGGGCAATGATTAATGGCTTTTATACCTGTTCTACTCGTTCATGGCCTTAGACATGAGTATCTTTCATACACACGAGTAGTTGCGGCTTGTAGCTAGCTACTCGCCTGAAACAGGCATGAGTAGCTAAGCTACTCGCCAGAAACCATCTATCAACCCAAAACGACTTCCAAACACATCCAAGCACCCGTAATACATACCAAACATCATCTATACTATGCTAGGGACATCGTGTACTAGCATACTCCCCCTTGGACCTAGCTAGTATGATAACAAAATACATAAACTTCAATTATAAGTAGAAAACAACTATACAGACATCAAAAACAAACTAACTAACAAAAACTAGCAGCAACAGCTTCAGTCTTCACTTCTTCGTGGTCCTGATCCTCGTAAGCTTTGACCAGTTGCATCCAGCATGAACCTTGTGTGCATGACAGAACCGAATCACCCTTTGAAACTTGATCGCTTGTTCAACTTCTAATTTAAGTTCCTGGATGGGATACAGGAGCATCTTCTCTATATCAGCTTTTGAGAAGTTTATCAGCCACATTGGATCCCATATCCTGATCTTCCTGCAAAGATTGGGAGCATACTCCAACACAATCACAGCCTTAGTAGTTATGTCATCATAATACCAGGACTAGAACTTAAGAGAGAAGTTCTGTTCTAGAGGTGCAATTGGGATCCTGGGCATACATTCTGGCGGCTTGATCTTGTGTTCCCAGATGGGCTTACCTGTTCTAGGATGAATCTTGGAGGTCTGATAGGAACGAGGATACTGGGAGTGAAAGATCTCCAACTTTCATTACTTTCACGTTCGATAATGTTGAAGAAGCTTTCAAAACCTGGACATTTATCATAATACAGAGGTTTCTTGAGACGTACCAGATCACGAACATACCAGAATAGAAGGCTTCTGATCTTGATATACTGATTGAAGTAGAGAATTCCAACCTTCCATTTGATGCTGAAAACCTTGGCATGCTCAATATACGCCAAAGCAATCACATTCCCAGACATCTTTGATATTCGATTCTTGAATGCTGACACTTGAACAGGAGATTTCTTCATAGTACGAGCTGCCACTAAAGGATACCATTGAGAGCAAAGTCTCATGATACGCTCAGTCTTAGACAAAACCTCTTCACGGATAGGTGGTTGCTATGTGTTCAGCTTTTCCTTTTCTTCCTTCATCATTTCTTCAGTAATATCAGGCATCCCCGTGGAAGAATTGTCAACAACATATTCAGGAGTTCCCACACGATATCCTGCTTCCATATCCACCTCATTATGATCAGAATCTAACTCAGGAGTGGCCTGTTAAGAGTCAAACCAACAATTGCAGATGCTAATGTATCCCTGATTTCATCAAAGGTCGCCTTTCTTGGACCTAGGCCCTTTAAGACAACATGTATCAGGTACTGAAACTGTGGCGACACGTTTCCCTTTTCTAGCATCTCATTCGTGGTAACTTTGGCATTATACTTCATTCTCATAAATCCCCCTTGAATCAGAATAGAGTCGAAAGTGATCGGATCATCAGATGAGTCTCTGAATTGGAGATGTTATTCAGTGACGAAGACTTCTTTGCCTTGAATTCAGATCTTGATAACGGGTGTGACCGTACAATCAACTTCGGCATTGTGGTAGAACTCACGAAAAATATCCTTGTATGGCACATGTTGCTTGGAGATAGCATAGATAATCTGCGACCTCTTCAAGTACTCGATCATTCCTTCAAATACTTTGTTCTTGTCTTTGTCACCGAGACCAAGGAAAGCACAAAGATTGTTCTCAGGTGACGTACCCCAATCCATGATCCTATACACACACACAAACAAAGCATTAGATCATAAAAACGCCAAAAAACGGACAAAAATGACCAATTTTCGAAGAACAGACTGCAACAGGCGAGTAGCAAAAATCTAATCGCCCATAGAACACACGAGTAGGAGCTACTCACCTGTAAGAAGGCACGAGTAGAATTGCTACTCGCCTGACATATCTGACGAGGGTTCAACTTGGTGCAATTTCTTTGTGGGTCGATTTGTGTTTCTAGTGCCTAAGGACATCGTTTAGAAAAACTCCTTTGAGATTTTTCATAATCAAACATGTTTATCAAGTCTATTGATTGGGTTCATTCGGCTAGGGTTTCAACATCAAGAACACAAGATTAATCATTTAAAACAGCTCGATATGATCTGAAATTTTGAGCGAACATTACCAAAATGATGCCAAACAAGATTAGAGGGTCAAAAATTCACGGGCAAAATGGATCCTTAAAGAGGCAATTTAGAGTAGAGGGACGTTACACAGTAATAATTTTAATATGTGATGAAAAATCTAACTGTTGGTTTTATATTATGTTCTACTCACTTGTACAGTAACCCGAGTAGACCGCTACTCGTCTCCAAAGACACACGAGTAGACAAGCTACTTGCCCGAGTTGAATAGCTATTTGTTTGTATCAAATACACGATTATAAGCTACTCATCCAATTCACCATACGAGTAGGGTAGCTACTAGTCCCTTCCCAATTTTACACTTAACCCCTTTAAGTTTCCTAATCGTGTCTACCACACGCGAATAGAATTAGATATACACGATTAGGGGCAAAATCGTCCCGAAAGTAGGCAATTTGAACTTCTAATCGTGTCTATCTATGCTGAATTACCAAATTGCCCCTGTATTTTCTAAAATTGACAGTTTTAACTCATGAACTCTTTAAAACATGTATTTTCACTCAATTTTTCACATTTGATTCAGATTCCGACACAGAAACTTTTCATTTTTTCATTCTTTCACCCAGATACTTGAGAGAAGATGGTTTTGACCCGACAAAAACACAAGTATCGATTAGTTGCATTTCCAGCTTTTATTTCTGAAAGGAGTAAGACTACAATGGATTAACGTTCCAACATCGGTAATCAAAATGAAATAAAGATAGAATCTTTTTGGATTTTTCAAGTTAATCAAACAGAAACTTAAAATGCAGGAAATGTAAAACTATTCACAAGCATCTTTTTGTGAGTTTCATCCGTTAGGGATTCATATCAGTGCACAGACTACGCTAGAACCCTTATATGTTCAATTTTAGTTCAAATTACCAATATACATCCTACAACAACTTCCAATATTGTTGTCCACCTAAACTAAAAATCAATTTTTATCGCTAGGAACTTAAGATACGTTAAGGTAATATTAAGACTGCGGTACATGGTGTTCTTCGCCACGCGACACATTCCCGTATCAAGGCATGCACAAAGCTTCCTCGTTACTGGTGAATAAGTTGTTGTCATCCGTATTTACAAGGAATGGACTCAGTGGTGATCAGGTCTGCATGAACGCCACAGCAAAGAGACCAGTGAGATCCAGACCAGGGTTCAAATCAAATAACGTTGATTGATTTATCGGTACGATGCTTTAGGTATATGATTTGATACCTTTGAGCAAATTCTCAATGAGAATTAGGGTTTTGGCATTTCGAATCTTTTTGCTCTTTAAGGATTCCCAAACATCTCTTGATCAGAATTTTTCTTTTGTTTTTTTGTTTTTCTTTTCTTTTTCTAGGAAGACATAGAGGTGCCTCAGTTGTAGGCTCCGAACTCAAAGTACGACACATGTGCAACTGCTTTTATTCTGAGAGACGTCCAGTTCACCCCGGATGTACCAACCTTTTAAAGACCATGAAACCTCGGATTTTGGCATTCTATCAAACGAGATTTTGGTACCAAGACAATATGCCAACGCACGTTGATCCACACATGTTTCAGTTGATTTAGGTTTATATCACCGTGCCGAACTTAGAAATGATTTTGAGCCTACTGACACATCATTGTAGAGGCTACTTATTAGTTCCAATTCTTTTATAATTTTAAAGGATTCAGATAGTCCACTGATGAGTGCACATCATTTTCCCTTTTTCGCCAAATGAAAACTCGATTTTTGGTTTTTCTCAAAAAAATAATTTGAATTTTGAAATTTTCTGAAGTTTTTGTATTATTCTAATTTTTCTCCCCCTAAAAATCTAAAAATTTATGAAAAGACAATATTTTTTGATTTTTTTTTTAAGTTTTTCTGAAGAAAAATGATCACCGAGTGGAAGTTAATCCTGCTTTTCTTTAATGTCGTTTAAAATTAACAGGTACTCAAAACGAGGTCTGTCAAAAGCTATGGTGAATAGGTCGGCACGTTGGTAATCAGTGTGGACTTTCACAACATCGATCAGTTTCTTTTCAAAGCAATTGCGTATTAAATGTTACCGAATGAGTATGTGTTTTGCCTTGGAATGATCAACTGGGTCTTTAGCAAGTGCTAGAGCGGACTCATTATCACAGTAGATGGGAGTATTAAGAAATTTCAAACCGTAGTCTCTCATTTGCTTTTGTATCCATATAACCTAGGAGCAGCAGCTAGACGCAGCTACATATTCTGACTCACAAGTCGATAAGGACACAGAGACTTGCTTCTTGCATTGCCACGAGACTAGTCTTGAACCCAAAAACTAGCATCTAGTCAATGTGGATTTGAGATCTTTCTTGCATCCGCCATAGTCAGCATCACTAAAAGAAATGAGGTTGAACTTATCTTCATTATGGTACCATAGACCTTTGGTCGGACAACCCTTTAGATAACGTAAGATTCTCTTCACAGCGATCAGGTGGGACTGTTTCGGCATTGATTGGTATTTGGAAAGTAGACACGTTGCGAACATTATATCAGGTCTTGATGCAGTGAGGTACATCAACGAGCCAATAATTGCTCGATAGATGAAAGGATTAACGGTTTGTCCCTTCTCGTCAATACCAATCCAGTGACTGGTTTGAATGGGGGCTGTCATAGGAGTAGAGTCTTTCATCTAGAACCAGCTCAAGATGTCAGCAACATATTTTGTTTGATGGATGAAGATCCCCGACTCTAGTTGTTATACTTGTAGACCAAGAATGAATTGAATCCCCCCCCCCCATCGAGCTCATCTTGAATGTAACATCACAAAATTTTCCCCAAATTCTAACACGTATGTTATATTTTTTTTTATATGTACCTAAGTCTTTATTTTACTACCACACAACTTATATACATATATGTATATATATTAATAATAATAATAATAATAATAAGAATAATAAATAATAATACTAATAAATACTAACAATAATATGGATTAATAATATGGATTAATAAAACTATGTAGTTGTAAACCCAACACCTTTGTATACAGCCCATGTTTGGCCATCACCACTAACCCAACCCAATAACAGGCCCAAACCCCAGAAATTTCGGCCCACTAGTCCACCAGCCCACTAGCCATTCTGTTTTAAAAAAAAAAAGGGAAATAAAAGGTTGATGCCGGGGCTCGAACTCGAGAATTGAACCGGCTCAACCTATAAAAATCACACATACACAAACCAGTTGAGCTATGCTCATTCTTGGTTTAAATCCCAAGTTGTATAATATATATAGCCTTTCAAGAAGTTAGCTGTTGTCCCCTCTGCTCCAATAAGCTGCTGAACGCAGCTAAAATTTTTAAAGAACCCTCGTTTGACTTTTGATTTGGAGCTAAAATTATGACAATTGTTAACTGATTGACTCGAGTATAGAATTAACAACATATTACGCGTATTAACACGGTCAAACATACCCAATTTAAGACCAATTACGCGTTTTAATTAAAAGCTTGGTCAAATTTCTATTTTTGCATTAGGAATCGTAATACTATAAATTAAAGCCTTCCTAACGATCTCTGTGTACCGATAAACATACCCTCACTCTAATTTTTCTTTTTCTTTTTCTCTATTTCGCAATTGAAGCTCAGTTTGACATTTTCGTTGACTAAACGTTCGTACATCACATAAGCTTCGTAAGTATCAATTAAATACATGTTTTGATTCCCGCTCACTCATCGATCAGTAACCCCAACGTTTCTGGGGTTATGGTTCGTGAATTGTACTTCTTAGAAAACTAGGGTTCATAAGGTGTTATTTGGGGAAGAAGATTAGAATTTCTGCTTGTTTAAAATTAATTTGAAATCAAATAAAACACCAACAGTTGTGCAGATCAGTTGGTGGTGTGTGTTGTCCGAGTCACCCGAACCGGCTGAGGTGCTGGGTTCGATCCCTAGCACATGTAAAACATTTATTTTTTTTTCTTTTCTCCCTTGTACTTATACATATATATATTCACCATTATTTTTAAAAATAGTTTTAAAAATACTAAAAATGCTTTATAAATTCTACAAAATTTATTTTATGTTATTCAAATGATAAACTTTGTTGTCCAATTTTTAGTTTTCCAAAAATTATTTATTTATTATATATAATAAATATTACAAGTTTATTCTATTATAATTATAAAATTCTATAAAAATATCAAAACGATTTTATTAATTTCCACAAAAATTATCCTAAACTTATAAAACTATGAACATCTCAGAAATGATTTTTATTTCTCGAAAATCATTTATTTAATATTTTAATCAATTTTTGTTAGTTTTAATCATAAATAAATCATAATAAATTCATTTTTCATTATTTTTACATCAAAATTTCACATAAATTATTACTAATCATTTAAATCAGAAATATAAATTTTTGATTCGAAATTTATAATTTTTCATATTTTTAAATATTAAGTCTATAATTTTGTCAAATAATTGTTAATATATAAATATTCATTTATTTAGAAAATAATTTTATAAAAATTATTTTTACATTTGTTATGATATAATTCAATCACTTTTGGGATAATTTTGGCCTGAAAACATTTTCATTAATTATTTACTTATTTATTCAAATTTAAGCATAATCCCCAAATTAGGAACCCTAGCACATTTTAGACTAGAAAACTTAGACTTATTAAGTTTTCCCAACGCTTATTTATTACCTTAATTATAGGGTAATACTTGGCATCGTTGGCAACACATATTCTATATCACGAGACTTAACATTTTAAGGTGAGTTTACATAGCCCCTTTTCTCTTTTACATTTTTGGGGTGAAACATGTTTAAACATTTTATACTATCATTTACTCATGCTTACTTGTGATTCAATTACACTATCATTCTATCATTTGACTGTAACAAAAAGACACAGTACAATCATTAACAATGATCAAGCCGCCTGTTTAGATTATAGCGCTATAGGTCTGACAAACCCATCCCCCCGCATAAATTCAGGGATGATCGAAAACAGTAACAACATTAGACTAACTTGCGAGTTAGGCCTCAGTCGACACAAGGTTGGGTTGTACAAAGACGCATTGTTACATGTCGGTATCATACTCTATCACCATACAACTTTGAATGTTGTACAAACTATTGTTATCAATTATTTTCAAAAACCTATGTATTCTCACCAACTTTTGTTGACCCAAAATATTTTCAAACTCAACATGTTTCAGGTTATAACATGCTCGAATATTAGAGTCAATACTTGAAGATGCGCAGTTAGTATTTCCCATTGATGTACAAATTCTGTTAGAACATTGTATGTAATTTATTTAAATCATTTATTGAAACTTATTATTTACCATGAGCTACTGAACAATCATCAATACGTGACATCCCGATGTTTCCGCCATCGGTTGGGGTGTTACATTGAACTTGTCCTACATAAGCTTTTCAAATTCCCACCACAAAACATCATTAGTAGACCCAAAAATAATATCATCAATGTAAACATGTACCAGAAGATGGTTGCCACCCTTTTCCTTGATAAATAAGGTGCAATCCACGAGTCCACGGTTGAACCCATTGTATATCAAATAGTTGCTAAGCATTTTGTACCATTCACACAGACCCTGGTGGAGTCCATACAAAGCCTTGTTAAGTTTGTAGGCTTTGTCACGATGAAACGGATCCTCAAAGCCCGACGGCTGTGCAACATACACGTCTTCATTCATTGTACCATATAGAAAAGCACTTTTCACGTCCATTTGATATACCTTAAATCGTTTGTACGAAGCATAAGCTAAGAACATCCGAATAGCTTCAAGGCGTGCAACTGGAGCGTATACTTTGTTATAATCTATTCCTTTGATCTGACGGAAGCCGAGAACAACCAATCGAGCCTTGTTTCCTACAAACACTTCGTGATCATCACATTTACATTTATAGACCCACTTTGTTCCAATTTTCTTCGAGCCTGGAGGTAAGTCAACTCAGTCCCACACTCCTAGCTTTTGGAAATTCTGAAGTTCGGCTTGCATGGCTTCAATCCATGGTTCTTCCCTTAATGCCTCTTGCACCGTTCTCTCCTCTTGTTGAGATACATATAAGGAAAAAGACCAATCGTTCTGTTGACCTGCTTTTCTGATGTCTGAATATAAGGCTAGGGTACCTGCATTGTCACTTGGGATAGCATTTCTTAGTTGACCATGCGTCATAACTCGGCTAGCTAGATCTCCAATCACATTCTGCAACGGATGAGTGTCGTGAATTTAAGATTCCGGATGTGTCAGCACTGGATCATCTGAATGCAGATTAAGATTTTCCATGTTTTCTAATAGATTTGTCTCTGTGGCGCTTGAACTAAAAGGAGCGGCAGGTTGCACCATTACGACGCTTGAACTATGAGATATCAACCCACAGATTAATCACTGGAGCTGTAAAAGTAGAAAGACTCGCTTGATTTTTCATGTACGAATAACTGGAGCTGTAATGGTGGATTCACCATTTCTAGCTTGTTCTTTAGTAAGTGTTTCACGAGAGTCTGCAAAATTGTCGTCTGAAAATGAAGATTCTTGAATCTCTGCTGACGCTTCCTGAAAGACTTCCTATTCCTCTACTGCTGCGGTTTTGGTAGGGGGCCCATAGATGTTGAAGCATCAGATGTTGTTGTTGCATTAACGACGATCGGACACACTAGTGGTGAGCTAGCCGCGTTTTCACACTCGTAATACATTTGAGCAACAACATTATCAACATTGAAAGAATCAAACAGACTTTAATAGTCGAACAACCAATCGGGTCCAACACCAGGAGCATCGGCAGTATAGCGTTGAATATCGATATTTAGCCATTCATCAACGTGTTAAGTTCTTTTGTTGTATACTCTGTTGTTAGGAGTGTTGTATCCAACAAAGAACCCTTCTTCTGCCTTGGCTCCAAATTTTTCATGTGGTTGGATCATAGTGCATGGAGCTCCAAATGGTTCCAGAAACTCTAAGTTTGGTTTCCTACGGTTTAGCAATTCGTAAGAAGTCTTACCATGCTTCTTTACCATGAGAACCCTATTTAGAGTGTAACATGCGCAGTGAACAACCTCATTCCAGAAGAATACAAGTAAGTTCGAATCTGCTAGCATTGTCTTGTACGACGCTATAAATTCATGATGAATACCCTTTTTTGCACATAACGCTATAAATTCATGCGCAGTGAACTCTGTCCCGTTATCGCTTCGAATCCTACGTATCTTCAGTTGATATAGATTTTCCAATTTGGTGAACGGATTCTTCAAGTATTCAATGGTCTCACTCTTGTGCTGCATACATATGACCCAAGAGAATATTGAATAGTCATCAGTGAAAACTAGACAGTATAAGTCTCTGTTCTTGATTTTTCGATTGACAGGGCCAAAGAGGTTCATGTGCAATCGCTCGAGAGGTAGAGTGACTGAATTGACCTTCTTGGTTTTGTGAGACTTCTTCTTTTGCTTCCCATTCTTGCATGAGACACGGACGTCACTTAGATGAAAATTTTTAACTGTGCCCCATACGCATGTGCCACATGATGGATTCCTTTTATGTCACCTTCGATAGATAACAAGTGACTTGCCCCCCAGATGTCATAGCTTGGCTCATATCCAGTACATACAGGTTGTTGACCCTTGGAGCAGAAATCATAACCCACTCCTTAGGCACTTTGAAGACAGGTTTCATAATGAAGCATGTGTTGCCATCAAAGCAGACACTGAACATTTTATCACATATCTGCGAGATACTCAACAAGTTCTGGTCTATTTGCTTCACAAAGCTGATCTTTTCGAAGCTGACGATTCCATTGCTCATATTACCTTCTTTTGTTATATAGCCCCCTTTATTACTAGCAAAGGCAACATATCCCCCATTGATATTCTTGATGTCAAATAGCAGGGATAAGTCACCCGTCATGTGACCTGAAGCTCCACTATCACCAATCCAGAGATTGCTGATAAGGCCCTGTGGAACTCCCTGCACAAACAGAGATTGCTGATAAGGCCCTGTGGAACTTCCTCGGTCTACCATCTTCATCTAAGGTTGAAAAATCAACCCAATTTCCATTGGGAGTTGGTGTTAATCCCGATGGTCCGGCAGTAGAACTTGAAACAGATGATTCTCCAGATTTGATTGGTGATTTGGGTCTCGAAACCAGCTACGATTTCTTTGACTTGGGCTTCTTCTTTGCCTTGGGGCTAGAAGGTCTAGTCTTAAATCCCTTGTATGGAACAGACTTTCGAACCATTTCAGACTTAACTGTACGTGGCTTAGATTTGGGATCACCCTTAGGTTTAGTTGCAGGCTTAATCTGTGGCTTAGGCGCTGCCCCAACCTTCGTAGGAACGGGGCTCCCCCTCATCTGATGAACCCTACCATTAACCGGTTTTTGGATCATAGCAATTTTGTTTTGGTTGTCATAAACTGGCTACTTTCCCTTTTGTTTTTCAGAAAGTTTAGGGGAAACCGGCTGTTTAGTCATGCTAGAACTTGGAGCATCATCCACTTCGATCCTTTTACGTCCAAATTCACGGCACGCAGTAACTAAATGCCCTCGCTCCCCGCATTTAAAACAGGATCTATACTCCTTAAATGGTGGAGCTTCAGATTGATTGTCCTTCTTACTCTTTCGTTTAGATTTACTGGCAAATGCGTTCTTATGCTTTAGATTTTCAAGACATTTGTTTTTCATATTGACATGAAGGTCATCATCGATCTCATTTCCAGTAGATCTAACGAATTCTGTTACATGCGTCTTCGGATTTTTCTTTTGAGCTTGATTTTGAGGCTCATCAGTGTTTTTCTTTTGATTTTTCTTATTATTTTCATTGGAATGAGCTCCATGGTCCTTTTTACCCTTACCTTTACCCTTATCCCATTTTTCTTTTTCAACTATAATGGTAGATTCTTGCCAGATTTTAGCAACAAGACCAGGAGCGATACATCTGAGAGGAACTTCCTCATCAGCATATACCTTGTCAGATCCCTTCGATTTATAAAACACTTTAATCCTCCAACCATCAGGAGTTTGCACTTTCAGCTCAAGTTCACTCAATGTTTCAGTAGTAATGATGTGATTTTGAAGAGAAATATAGTGATCCTTGACCGGCTTTAGCCGCTTCTGCAGCAATATCCACAACTTCCTTCTTTGGCAAAACGTCAAAGGTGTGATTTTCAAATCTCACTGGAGGTGGACATTGTGCATATGTAGGGCTAGTGGGGTCAGTATTGTGAAATATGTGATCAAGAATATACTTGCAGTTCAAATAACTTTCAAGCTTCTTCTTGATCTTTTCATAGTCACAGGTCACTATTGCCAACTGCTTCTTTGTGTCCTCTAACTCCTTAATGTAATTGTTTATAGCAATTTGTTTGTTATGAAGAATTTTGGACGGTTCAAAAACATCATTTTTATAATTTTCAATGGTAGTCTTAAAACCTCTTTCATTTGATTTTAGAGTATCATTAGCACGTTGGCATTGACCTAGATCAACTTTGAGGTTCAGATTCTCATCTATTAAGACATTGATTCTGTACCTCAGTTTGTCACATTCTAAGCAAACAAATTTGGAAGTGGAAGCAGAACTTACCTTAGTAGAGGAATCAGTAATGGCCATGAGTGCATAGTGAGCTGTTGTCTTCTTAGGTCCAAAGAATTCTCACAAATCAGCGTCTGCACAATCAGCATCTACCAGGAAAGATTGGTTGCTGATGTATTCATCTGCTTCAGCTAACAAGGCTTCCAAATCCAACTCTTCCACAGACTCATAGTCAGAATCATCATCAGTTGAGTCAATTTCAGAAACATTGACTTCTTGATCATTGTTGCAATCTTCAACTACAACTTTGGGTTCAGAAACATGCTGGACATAGTGTGCTGCACCACCCTGCAGAGCATCTTCTCCCGCCATGTGAAGGTTATGGTTTTGGTTTTGCACGGGCCTATCCTTGATTTTTGTTGACAAGAGCCCGCTAGTTCTGGTTTTGGTTTTGCACGGGGGCAATTGCTCGTTCAGCATTTTTTTAGGTTGTATCTGAGCTTGCTGTAATAAAGACATCTAATCACTCAAAACTTTTATGGAAAACTTGCCGGTGACCGGAGAATGACCGAAAAAGAAACCACTTGATATCGTAAGAGAGTCGTGACTAACCAGAACACGTGCATCCCTTACTTAAACAAATTAAGCTTTTTAAAAAGTGAATGGTCTATCACTAACTGTGCGGCAGCATAATGATGAGAGAAAATAAAGACCGTTTTCTTTCACCACAGGTTTAACAATCCTTAACTTGCGCCAAAGCTTTCACATAGACGATAAAGCTAAGTCGCATAATTAAGGCTTGACTTATCACCAAGACTGAGTATAAAGACCGTACCGGCCCTAAATGAGATCTTTGATAGTTGAGGATTAAGCCACTAAGTGTGTGTATTTCTACCCACAAATGGGCTAATTGCTACTCGTGGGATTAGGATAGCTAAATAATGCATGGGTTGTTACACACCATGGGTACACTCTAAAGTCCTCCCACTTCCTATCAAGACACCCACAAGACCAAGGACGAAGTAATTAGTTAGTTAATTAATCAAAGATTTAAATGAAAATAATTAAACAAGAACACAACACCACTTAATAAATAGAGACTATATAATCCATACCAAGATAAGTCTTCACCCAAGCAACACTCAACTAATCTAGCCAAACATTGGCTTTACAACTTGCACACTATATTGGGTGTTGAAGGAACACATAGTAGTGACTGTATTTAGGATTAAAGAGAGTTTTTAGGTGAGTTTTAGTGATATCTCTCTCAACTCTCAATCAACAAGTGTTTATGGAGTGATCCCAAGCTCCAAAGGTCACTTGCAAGGCCCTAAAGATGGCTGAAGTGTGAGAGAAACTCGAGTGAAAAGCGATTCCCAAAATGTGGAGTGGAGACCTCTAATTATAGGCAAAACAGCTCTGGCACGCCCATGCTTGAGTCTTCGCATGCCCCTGCTCGCCAGCATGTACTGTTGTAGGGTCCTTTCACGCAGAATTGTCTGTACCATGGTTGGCACGCCCGTGCTTGTTACTATCGCATGCCCGTGCTGATTGAAATGGGTAACCATCGGGTCAGTTTTGGTCGGTTTAAGCCTTGTAGAACACGTTGCAGTAATACATGCCCGTGCTACAAGGTGGGGCACACCCGTGCACATCAGAAAACCTCAATTTTGACTCCTGCTGACTTGGAAATGCTGACTGGTCGATCTGGGATAGGTGCACGGCCATGCATAGTCCTGACCACGGTCGTGCTTCATCTGGATCAGCTCTGAAAGTCTTCAAATCCTTATCTTTTATGCTGGTTTTCACTTCTTTTCATTTTCCACCTTCAATTATCATCAAAAGGAAACAAACCGTGACAATACCAAGATAAAAGCATGAATTTGGGTTATAATTAGGTGAAAACATGTATATAAAACCTGCTAATTTTGGGACTCATCACTCGGATTCTGAGGAATGAACGACTTGCTCGCCCTCCTGATCTCGTCAATCTCCTTGCTTTCTAGCTCGGCTACGAAGTCATTGATTGAGATCGTCTGATAAACATTATTAGCCTTCTGGATGTCAAGCCACTGATGCTAGTATGGAGGAAGAGCATCCGCAAACCATTCCACTAGTTCTGCTGATGTTTAAACTATCCCATACTGATACATCTCTGACATCAAATGATAGTATCGCACTATCAGATCCCGCAACAGCTCATTTCCTATAGAAGCAAAATTTTCGAACTCATTTCTGAGTTGATCCATCTTGATCTTCCTCGTGTTCTCATTTCCTTCATTCCGTTCACCATCGATGTGGTAAATTTCTTCAATGGGGTTTTGTGGGAATGGTGAATGGTTGTAAGGTGGTGGTTCAATTGGGTGTGGATAGTGGTTGTTGTACTCTGGAAGATACCAGGAAAAATAGTCCTCACAGTTGTGGTAGAACAAAGGTCCACCACAATATTCACAGAACTGCTGAACATAAAACCCTTCATAGTCGAAAAAGTTCTCTACCACTAACCGATCTTCCTCCATGTGATCCATCTGAAAAAGCTATCAAAATACAAACCTTCAAAACAAGTAGTAACGCGCAACTTAAAACTTTTCTCTAAAATATGTCGTATCCCCGGCAACGGCGCCAAAAAATTTGATGTCATGTGGATTAGGTCTTTTTTAAACGTCCTTTTTAAAACTAACAATTTCCGGAACGAAGTGTCAAGACTCGATGAAAAAGGTTAATTAAGTTGAAACCTTTAAATTAAGACACTTATCGAAGTTTTAAATTTATAAAAATAAAACGCTATTTGCTGATTATTCTAAACCCACACGATACGCAAGTGGACCTATCGAGCGTAGTATAGGTTATAGCAAGTACCGTGTATCAAACCCTAAGATACGACTTCCCCTACTCAATCCTAAGTTGCTTTTAATAAAAGAAGCGATAAAATAAAATAAAGAAAGAGAATGAGAGCGACCAGAGTAAAAATCAATACCAAACGAAGTGCTGCTTCGGGGTCCAACTTAATCTTGGGATGGATTAATAGTAGTTACTCAGTTAAGTGGGGTGAACAAGTGTGCACTTATGCTTAACATGGAGTTGCTACAGTATTCTCTAGAGGTGATTGTTTTCACAAGACGAGCTGTGTTCTTGTTATAATGTGAGGGTCTCCCGAACCGATAAGCTTACCTCTCAACAATAACAGACGAACTACTCAAGACTGTGTATACCTAACCCCGAATGATCCACCTCCCAGTATTGCAATAAAGACATCTAATCACTCAAAACGTTTGTGTACAACTTGTTGGCGGCCGGAGCATGAATGAATAAGAAACCACTTGATATCATAAGGGAGTCGTGACTAACCAAAACACGTGCATCCCTTACTTGAACCAATTAACCTTTTTAAAAAGTGAGTACTCTATCACTAACTGTGCGGCAGTATCATGATGAGAGAAAATAACGACCGTTTTCTCTCAACACGGGTTTATCAGTCCTTAACTTGCGCCAAAGCTTTCACATAGACAATGAAGCTATGTCGCATAATTAAGGCTTGACTTATCACCAGGACCGAGTATAAAGACCGTACCGACCCTAAATGAGATCTTTGATAATACAGGATTAAGCCACTAAGTGTGTGTATTTCTAGCAACAAATGGGCTAATCGCTACTCGCGGGATTAGGTTAGCTTAAGAGTGCATGGGTTGTTACACACCATGGGTACACTCTTAAATCCTCCCACTTCCTATCAAGACACCCACAAGACCAAAGGCTAAGTAATTAGTTAGTTAATTCATCAAACAAAGTTTTAAGTGAAAAGAATTAAACTAGAACACAAAATCACTTAACAAATAAAAACTATATAATCCATACCAAGATAACTCTTCACCCTAACAACACTAAACTAATCTAGCCAAACATTGGCTTTGCAACTTGCACACTATATTGGGTGTTGAAGGAACACATAGTAGTGACTGTATTTAGGATTAAAGAGAGTTTTTAGGTGAGTTTTGTTAGGACAAAAAGGATTGTTGAAACCATTTGTGTAAACCTTAGTCTAATTAACTTCTACAAAATATCCTAAGTATAGAACTACTGAAGAGAGAAGACTAAAGTACTGAAGAAGGATTCAACAAGTACTGAAGAAGAAGTATCAGAAGTTCTGAAGTCTAACCAGATAGTTCACTGAAGAACTACTGAAGACAAACTATTCATCAGTAGTTTGTCATTCATCAGCTCTTGTAAAGAATCTTTTTCACCGACTTATATTTCAGTAGTTTATTAGTTTAGTATTACTTTAACTTTTTGTACAAGTTCCAAGAATGCAACTTGTTGCAACTTGTTTATGACTTGCTTTTTGGCAAGGTTCATGTATATGTAAAGTCTATAAATAGATGGGTTCATCCCTCTATTTTAAACAGTGATTTTTATTGAAACAAGAATCCTTCAAAGATTATTATTGTTCTGTCCATTTTATTTATTGAGAATTTGTTTGAGTATTTATTATCATTCACATTCAATACTTAGATTCTCATTAAACTTGTCTTTAGATTTCAAACATCCAGGGGGAGTAATAACTCCTATTGATAGTGTAGCTTTACTTAATCATTCCGCTGTGCAAATCTGATTGAACTTGCTAAACACATAAGTGTTCACTAGCAAGCAATACATAAAGAGCATTACTGATCCAACAATTGATATCAAACCTCTGGTTTATCTGATCACATATCAATCTAACACATTGAGAATCAGACACAGGCTCGTATTGATATTCAATAAAGGATTAAAAGTTCACTTTTATCAACATCCATCACTTTAAGAGATATTTGACAAATCAATACTCTTCAAAATGGATCCTCATAATACTGGTTCTGCCAATAAACCTGCTATGCTAGTAAGAAATGAATACAATATCTGGCAAAGGAGAATGGCACATACATTATCACAGACCAACACTGGTTGCTGGAAATCTGTGATATATGGTCCTCACAAACCAGTAAATATCAATCTTGAAACTAAAGAAGAAATAACAAAAGACCCAAAAGACTATACAGATGATGATTTCCTAAAACTTGAGCTTGATGCTAAAGCTTTCTCTATGTGGGAAATGGCACTCCCAAATGAAATCTACTCTGGCCTATTACATTGTGATAGTGCCAAAGAGCTTTGGGACTGCCTCAAAGAACAGTTTGGAGGAACTGAAGAGGTGATAGCCAACACCAGAGAAATCCTGGCTCAACAATATGAAACTTATGCTCACATAAATGGGGAAACTTTAACTCAACAATTTGAAAGATACTCCTCATTAATATCTGAGCTAAAATTAAATGGTCAGACCTACACAACTGTATCTATGCTTCATAGATTTTTAAGGTCTTTACCTGAGAAATGGGAAACATACTCTATAGTCCTAAGATCCTCACCAGACTTTAGCTCCCTCACTCTTACAAAATTACATGGGAGATTACTATCTTTTGAAAGAGAAATTGATCAAAAGAAAACGTTGCAAAGTTCTAGTAAAACTGCTGATGACTATCTACCAGGTAGTACAACACTATTGGGACAAGATTCACCTACTTGTTCAAATAGTTTTGGATCTTTTGACCACATTGACATAACTGCTGGGATCTCATCCGAAAGATCATTCCCAGTCTATGACAATGATGAATATAGTCAAACTGCTGATAACATGTGTTTTATCATGGATGATTTAAAAAATTTCAGCAATGATGACTTAGAAGAAATGGACATTTTACACCAACTGGCCATGTTAAGTATTAAAACAAACAAATTTTACAAAAGGTCAGGAAGGAAATTTCCAGGACTAAACAGTTCAATAAAAATTGGTTTTGACAAATCTAAACTTAGATGTCACAAGTGTCAAAAGTTGGGACACTTTGCTAGAGAGTGTAGAAGCTATAGCTACAACCAATCTCAGTCTGGAAATCAGTTTAGCCCTCTTTTTAATAGGAATAATGGAACACAAGGGAGTGCACATTTTGTATAGGCACAAGCTCCACAAATCCAATATGTGCCACAAGTACAATATGTACAGATGCCTGCTCAACAGATGGAGAGCCAACAATCAATCCCTCCCATTCCAGCTGCTCAACATCCTCCACAGACTCAGCAACCCTCACAACAAAGCTTTTTCACCTCAGGGTATGTTGACTGGAGCAGTCTTCCTTTTGACACTACAGAGTGTAATCCTGATGCAGACAACAAAATGTTTGACATCTACTGTGGAGAACCTGACAATGGCAGAAAGAATTTTGCCTTAATGGCATTTCAGGGTTGCACCTCAAAATCTGCCCTGTCTCAGGTATCAAAAGAATCTTTAATAAAACTTTGTTCAACTTCATGTAAAGAATCTTTTGCTCTCATAAGAGAGACTTATGTGCACTTACAAGGAAAAGCAAATGACTCTGAGAGAAAATTCACTCAGATGAAATGTGATTTAGAAAGAAAACTTGCTGCAAAGGCAAAAGAAAATTCTAAATTAACTAACAATGCTATTGAAACCCAAGCACAACTTAAAATCATGGTAGATGACCTAGGAAATGTCAGAAAAGAGCTTGCTAACACCAAGGTCACTTGTGAAAAATGGGTAGAATCTTGTAAGGGGTACCAACTGCTGCTAAACAAACAAAGTGCTTCAAATGTTAGGTTTGGCATAGGGTACAATCACACTGAAACACCAACAGATTTTTCCCCCAAAACTACTGAAGATGGGAGAAAAATAGTTTTAGGTGAAACTTCTGAAGAAAAAGAATGCAAATCTTTCCATGAAAACTTTCTAAAAACTCACAAAGAAAGTTCTTCAGAAGTACTGATAAAATCTGACTTTAAGCCATCAGTAGTTTCATCTACATCAGGAGTTGAGAACCTGAAAACTACTGATGACCTAAAACCAATCAAAACAGTCAGAAATTTGCCTTTAAATGAAAAAGAAAAGGCAAAAGAATGTGAAATTTGTGGTCTATTTAACCACAAGACAAAATTTTGCAGATATAGAAAAGGAATTCAATACAACAAGAAAATTTCACAACTGGTTGTGGGAAAACAAATCAAAAATGATTTTAAAGAAACTTTTTTCTCCCAGGAAACAATAACCAGCAAACACCTTTTCTCAGAAAAAGATGAAATCTCAACAAAAATCTTTTTCTCAAAATTCTCTTTCAGTAGTTAGACCTACATCATCAGCAGTTTCACAAACTGCTGAGATAAAAGATCTCATGAACATGGTACAACTATTGATGACCAGGGTTGATGGTGGTCCTTAAAAGGATTCCACCATTGCTCTAAATGAAAAATCCATTGCTAAAAAGACATGGATTCCTCAACCTGGTCAAGAACAAACTGTTAATGTTCTCAAGAGCAAACCCAAAGCCAAATTGGCTTGGGTTCCTAAATCTAACTAAATTGCTACCTTGTGCAGAGGGTCTCCAGAGGCTTAAATAGCATTTGGTATGTGGACAGTGGAGGCTTAATGCACATGACAGGATGCAGATACCTGATAAACAATTTTATCAGTCAAAGAGAAGGATATGTATCCTTTGGGAACAATGCCAAGGGATATGTGACGGGACATGGCAATGCCTCCTCTGGCAAAATACAGTTTGACAAGGTCAATCTAGTTGAAAACCTTAAGTACAACTTGCTAAGTGTGTCTCAAATGTGTGATAAAGGATATTCTTCCTTTTTCACAAAGACAGCATGCAAGATCATATCACCAGAAGGCCAGAAGTTGATAGAGAAGATCATTGAAGATCATACTTTGTTGATAGCCAAAAGATGTGGCAATGTCTATGCAGTGGACATTGAAAAGGATAAAGTACTGAACAACACTGCCTGTTTCTTCTCAAAGGCATCAACTTCAGAGACTTATCTCTGGCACAGGAGACTTGGCCATGTGAACTTTAAAACCATAAATAAAGTCACAAAAATGGGCTTGGTCAGAGGTCTACCTTTGAAAGTATACCAGTGTCAAGGACACTGTGTATCCTGTTTAAAGGGAAAGCAGCATAAGTCCTCCTATAAGTCTATTGAAGAATACAAAACAACTGCATGTCTTCAACTACTCCATATGGACTTATTTGGGCCTGTAAAAATCATGAGCCTTGGTAAGAAGAAGTATTGCTTGGTCATCATTGATGACTATTCAAGATTCACATGGGTATTCTTCTTATTCTCCAAGGATGAGGCAGCTGAAATCATCAAGTTCTTCATTCTACAAGTAGAGAAACAATATTCTCTATCTGTCAAAGCCATTAGAAGTGATAATGGGACAGAGTTCAGGAACAAAACTCTAGATGAATTCTGTTTGTCTAAAGGGATTATTAAACAATTCAGTGTTCCCATAACTCCTTAACAAAATGGTGTGGTAGAAAGGAAGAACAGAACATTAATTGAAGTAGCAAGAACTATGTTAGCTGATTCAGGCCTACCATTGTATTTCTGGGCTGAAGCAGTTAACACTGCATGTTATGTTCAAAATAGAGTCCTTGTCAACAAGAGACACTCCAAAACTGCCTATGAAGTTCTTCATGGCATGAAGCCCCTTATCTACTTTTTTCAAGGCTTTTGGATGTCAATGTTTCATTCTAAACATTCAAGACTCTATTTCAAAGTTTGCTGCTAAAGTTGATTCAGGTTACTTTCTTGGTTATTCTTCCACTAGAAAAGCCCACAAAGTTTTTAATTCAAGAACCAAGAAAGTAGAAGAAACACCGAATGTCAAGTTCAATGAGTCAAAACACACTCTTATTCCAGCACATCCTGCTGAACTCTTTGACCTTGACAACTTCCACTTTGGACCTGAAAAGACTGTTACTTCATCTAAACCTACTTATTTTGGTGATCAAAGGTTTGATGATAAGGATTCAGCACCATGGACTCCTAATACAGTCATTAAATCAACTTTCAAACCTTTAGAAGTTTCACAAACTTCTGATTCAACAACTGCTGATGTACAAACTCAGACATCTGCTTCAGCACCTACAACTACTGAAGACACTCAAACAGCTGAACCAGACATTATAAACCTCAGTGGTTTGTTTGATGAAGTACAAGAGCCACCTACACCTGTCAGTGGTTTACAACAACTGATTGAACACAAAGATCATCCATTGGAACAAATCATGGGTGATATTGCTTCAGTTGTTCTCACAAGAAACCAGCTTTCCAACTTTTGCTTCTTCTCAGCATTCATTTCTCAGTTGGAACCTAAGAACTACCAAGAAGCCCTCAAAGACAACAATTGGGTGGAAGCTATGCAAGATGAGTTGCTTCAGTTCAAGAAGCAACAGGTTTGGGAAATCTGTCCCTTACCACCAAACAAGCTACCAATTGGCACAAGATGAGTTTTTAGGAACAAACAGGATGAAGCTGGTATGATCATTAAGAACAAGGCAAGACTGGTGGTACAAGGTTACTCTCAAGAAGAGGGAATTGATTATGATGAGACACTTGCTCCAGTTGCAAGGCTTGAGGCCATCAGGTTATTTCTGGCCTATGCCATTTCCAACAAAATAAAAGTTTTTCAAATGGATGTTAAGAGTGCATTTTTGTATGGAAAGATCAAAGAGGAAGTGTATGTTTGTCAGCCACCTGGGTTTGAGGATCCTTCTCATCTTGAGTGGGTGTACAAACTTGACAAAGCTCTTTATGGGCTCAAACAGGCTCCAAGAGCCTGGTATGAAACACTTTCCAACTTTTTACTCAAAAATAACTTTACAAGAGGCTCCATTGATAAAACTCTTTTCATTAAAAATGTTGGAAATCATGTCTTACTTGTTCAAATTTACGTTGATGATATTATATTTGGTTCAACAAACACAAATTTGTGTGATGAATATAAGAAACTCATGCAATCAAAATAGGAGATGAGTACAATGGGAGAGCTACGGTACTTTTTAGGACTGCAAATTAAACAAAAAACTAATGGAACTTTTATACATCAATCAAAATATGTTAAAGAATTATTGAACAAATTTTCTTTACAAGACTGTAAATCATGTTCCACTCCCATGACCCCTACCACACAAGTTGAAGTAGATGATCAAGGAAAATAGGTTGATCAAACCATGTATAGATGTATGATAGGTTTCCTTTTGTATCTAACTGCTTCTAGAGCAGATATTATGTTTTCAACATGTGTCTGTGCTAGATATCAATCAGCTCCTAGGGAATCACACCTCATTGCAGTCAAAAGAATCTTCAGATATCTGAAAGGAACTCCTACACTTGGAATTTGGTATCCTGCTTCTAGCAATACCAAGTTATCAGCTTTTTCAGATAGTGACTATGCAGGGTGTAAAATTTCAAGAAAATCAACATCTGGTTGTTGTCAATTCTTGGGAAACTGTCTAGTGTCCTGGCAATCAAAGAAGCAAACATCTGTTGCAACTTCAACTGCTGAAGCTGAATACATTGCAGCTGCAAGTTGTACATCACAGATACAATGGCTCCAATATCAACTTCTTGATTATGGAATCAAAGAGACCAAGACACCATTACTTATAGACAACAAATATGCCATTAGCATCATTCAAAATCCTGTTCAGTTCTCAAAAACTAAACATATTGAAATCAGATATCATTTCATCAGGGATTGCTATGAAAAAGGCAAGATTGAAGTGCAGCATGTCACAACAGCTAATCAGATAGCTGACATATTCACAAAACCCCTTGACACATCAACATTTCAGAAGTTAGTATACATGCTTGGGATGCTAAATTTGTAAGTGTTTCTTTTACTTCTCTGCACATATTTTATTTTTCACTTACATCTGTTTTTTAGACCAAAAACTTCTGAAAAACAAAAAGAGAGAAACTACTGATGAACAAAAACATCAGTATGGGAATATTTTCTGAAAAATGATTAACTTCTGATAAAATAATCTTTAGAAGTTATGAATAAAGTGTTTATAAACATTCTCATCAGTTGTTAACAAACTACTGAAGAGAAAATGGGAACTACTGATGACAATTGTTTTTCATCAGTAGTTTTGTCATTAAGGGCAAATCAGACATTTCCCACTTCAGAAGTTTGACCTAGGACAGTTACAAACTTCTGATAAACACCTTTTCCAATACTTATCCATTCAAAAAGCAAAAATTCCCTCCTTCTCTCTCAAAAAGCTCTCAAACCTTGAACCTGCAAAAACACTGTTCGATTCACACACACACAAACCACATGGCTCTAACACTGAAACAGGGACACAATCGAAGAGGCTACTTCGAGAAACGTGAAGCCTCGTCCCAATACGACGAAATCATTGATTTAGTCATTAAATCCCAATACTTTACTGCCCTCACCATTGATCCTCCAATCCACACTGAGACTCTTAATGAGTTCTGGGCAAATGCGGAGACGGAGACAGTAAATGATAAGGTGATCTCCCTCAATTCAACCATCCAATGGAGAAGAATGGCAATCACACCTGAAACTTTGGGAATTAGACTGGGTCTAGATGATGTTGGTGTCCCAGATCAATTTCCAAACACTGAAATTCATCTAACCATAACAGAGTGTGGTTACCAAGGCACTCTCTCACATGCTAGTATTTTTAAGAAATATTTTGAACCTAGGTACAAACTTTTGTTTCACTATATAATAATGTGTTTGAGTCCAAAAACTGGATCATATGATCAGATGCCCTCCACTTTTCAACCTATTTTTCATTCCACTGTGAATGAAACAAAATTCAGGGCATCAGCACTTTTCTTTAATGAGTTGGTGTTACATCATCTCAATTCTAAAAAGAAGTTTTTGTTGTATCCAAGATTTATTATGCAATGCATAATAAAGGAACTTGGAGAAGAGGTGCTTGTGGGTCAAACAACTGTTTTAAACCCTTTAACCTCACAAGCATACTCTAGGCACAATAAACCGGCCACCTGGCCAGAAGATGACCAAGGGGAACACACAACAGTCCCCAAGGAACCCTCATCTTCCAAACCTTCACCCAAAAAGGCCAAGAAACCAATACAGCAAAAACAAAAACCCACCAGCCTGAAAAGAAAGGCAGATCAGGAGGTTGAGATGCCTGAACTTGCTAATGTGCAATCTGCACTTGATAAAGATGTGACTGAAACATCCTCTCAGTCTCATCCATCTCAAACCCCCACTAGAGCACCAATCACCATTTTATTCAATAGAAAGAAATTTAAGAAAACAATTCCCATAGACTCTTCTTTTGAAACTACTGAACCCATAGACCAAACTACTGAACCAGCACCACCAATTTCTGAACCTGAAGCCCTTGAAATTGCCAAACTTCTCTCTAGGCTAAAAGAGACCATCCCATCAGAACATGTCAGTCCCCAACAACCACATCAAACACGGGACATACCTTCAGCACTTGACATGGATGTGGATAACCCTAGCCCTAACCCAAGAGATGAGGATGAACCAGGGTCTCTAAGCCCAAACTTAGAAACTCTAGGTACATTTGAGGCTGCTACTACTCATATACCACCCAGTGGTGGATCTGAGGATAGAAGTAACATTGCTAAGACCTCACTTGTGGCAACTACTGATGAAGGCTTAATGCCTGAGGTAGGAAATCCTCTGAACCAAGAAAAAGAGGTACATGAGACAACTTGGTTGGGCCCAACTCATGATGTAACTAATATTGTCCTCATTGAGGAAGTAAGTAGGGATTCAGATGATTCCATTGATTTGGATGATGATTCACACTTCACCAAAATTGAATTGATGGCTGCTAGTGAAGGTCCTGCACCTGGTGTCTCTAAGCTCAAAGAGCTAGTCACACCAGATCAGGTTAAAGTCCACTTGATCCCTGATTCCCCTAAAGTGGCATCTTCTGTACAACATGAATATCAGCCAAAAACACACCCTTCACTGAAAATGCCTACCCAATTCCCTGGGTCATCCAGCATAGACTTGAACCAACTATGCGGCCCAGATGGTCCCCTATACCAGTTGATGAACACCCTCACTCCCAATCACCTCAAAACTTTCACAACTACTTTGGAGTTGTCAACCAAAGCTCAGTTTGAGGTGATCAACAAGAAACTTGGTGAGTTGTCCAACAAAATAGACAACAACTCAAGACAGCTTGCTGAACTCACTGGTAGAACTTCCAAACCCAGCAGGCTTCCAGAAGTGGATGAAGCCAAAAAGGGGGTGAAGATTAAGGAACCTAATGAGTCACTGGAAGCCAGGATAAAGGCAAGAGTGGCTCTACAACAACAACAACTTCTAGAGAAAGCCCAAAAACAAAAAAGAAGATCAACAAAGGCTTGTCTTTGGAACTGAAGTTGAAGCTGAACCTTCCCAAGGCCATAATGAAGAAACTGCTGAAGAAACATCTGATGATTCAGAAAGTACTGAAGACAATCCTTCAGTAGTTGACACATCTGTCAACACTTCAGTAGTTAACACTTCCAACATACAAACAGCTGAAGAGCCTTCCAAGACAACTGAACAACAACCACCAACTCCTATTCCAAGGCCTACAACAACTACAACAATGACTGTGTTGAACCCTTCTCCACTATCAATGTCCAAAGAACTACTTGAGAAGAGTTGGATTGCAACCCAAAGAAAGGCTAAGGAAGAAGAGATCTGGAATAACTTGGAGGCAAGGGAAGATCTAAGCTTAAATGAAAAGCTTCAAGCTTATGAAGCAGAGCTGAATAGGCAAGCTGAAACAGAGAGAGTTGCCGAAGAAGACAAAAGAAAGCAATGGGTGTCTTTTATAACAAAGAACAGCAAAACAAAAGCCTATTCACTCAAAGGGCTCTCAATGGATGAGCTGACTAGAAGAGCTCAACTTGTTGCTGACAAACTTGCAACAAACAAAGATGGAAAAGCCAAGAGAGCTGAGATGATTGAAGAACTGGTGGCAAATGAATATGGTTCAAAAGCCTATATGTCAAGATGGAAAGAAGATAGACTACTGGACACATACAAGAAGTACAAGGCTGCCAAGGCTGCAAATCCAGAGAAGTTCAAAACTTCTGAAGTATCAACTTCAGTAGTTAGAACTTCTGGTGTTAAAAGACCAGCTACCAAGAAGAAACCAGAGGACAATACAAAGACTGACTTCAAGATGGTGTTGCTGGACGGCAACACAGTTGTTCAAGGAGACTTTGATATTGAAGAGAACCTCTGATAACTCAATTTAGGGATCCTTCAACATTTGCTTACCAAATTCAGAAGACTATTACTGACAGACTGCACACAAAGGTACTTACTGAACATCATTTACCAACCTTTAAATTACCTGAAGTAGTGCAAGAAGAAGACAGAAGTGAATCCCACCTAAGAGTCACAGAAATAGAAAATATCCAACACTCAGGAACATCCCAGGGATCCAGCATGGTTCCCTATACTTTAGACTTTGACAAGTCTAAAGTACTGATCATCAGATGGTCCTTTACTGATGACCACTCAGTATTGGTGACAAGAAGAGATCTTACAAGCAAGGCCTACAAGTCCATGAATGAACTGAAGAAACTATCAGCTCAGGACTTGCTTACAATTCAACATCTGGAACCTCAAAGGGGATCTCTCACTGATGAACAGCTTAATCAATTGAAGAATTTCATGTTCAAGGAGATATGGAAGATTGTGAATGACCGAAGAAGACAATAAAGAATTAGAAAAGGTTTTGGCTTCATCAATCAAGGGGAGATTGTTAGGACAAAAAGGATTGTTGAAACCATTTTTGTAAACCTTAGTCTAATTCACTTCTGCAAAATATCCTAAGTATAGAACTACTGAAGAAAGAAGACTAAAGTACTGAAGAAACATTCAACAAGTACTGAAGAAGAAGTATCAGAAGTTCTGAAGTCTAACCAGACAGTTCACTGAAGAACTACTGAAGACAAACTACTCATCAGTAGTTTGTCATTCATCAGCTCTTGTAAAGAATCTTTTTCACCGACTTATGTTTCAGTAGTTTATTAGTTTAGTATTACTTTATCTTTTTGTACAAGTTCCAAGAATGCAACTTGTTGCAACTTGTTTCTGATTTGCTTTTTGGCAAGGTTCATGTATATGTAAAGTCTATAAATAGATGGGTTCATCCCTCTGTTTTAGACATTGATTTTTATTAAAACAAGAATCCTTCAAAGCTTATTATTGTTCTGTCCATTTCATTTATTGAGAATCTGTTTGAGTATTTATTATCATTCACATTCAATACTTAGATTCTCATTAAACTTGTCTTTAGATTTCAAACATCCAGGGTGAGTAATAACTCCTGTTGATAGTGTAGCTTTACTTAATCATTCCGCTTTGCAAATCTGATTGAACTTGCTAAACACATAAGTGTTCACTAGCAAGCAATACATCAAGAGCATTACTGATCCAACAAGTTTTAGTGATATCTCTCTCAACTCTCAATCAACAAGTGTTTATGGAGTGATCCCAAGCTCCAAAGGTCACTTGCAAGGCCCTAAAGATGGCTGAAGTGTGAGAGAAACTCGAGTGAAAAGCGATGCCCAAAATGTGGAGTGGAGGCCTCTAATTATAGGCAAAACAGCTTTGGCACCCCAATGCTTGAGTCTTCGCATGCCCCTGCTCGCTAGCACGTACTGTTGCAGAGTCCTTTCACGCAGAATTGTCTGTACCAGGGCTGGCATGTAACATCGTGTGAATTTTACTTTTCATGTATTTTAAATTCTATACTCAACAAATTCCTAGTTCGCCTTTTCTCGCTTCTTTTATGTTACTCCTACCAATTTTTTACGAGTCGTCAATATAACTTATCCTAATCAATTTAGAAACTCATTTAGTTAAGATCTTAATATATATTTGTTTTTAAAACAAAACATATATATCTATATATATTTTATCCTAATACTTTCAATAAAACAAAAGAAAAAAAAACGTGAAGTGATTTTAGTTTCATTTGACATTGTCTCAAAACAACAACATAAAATATATCTACAATACCGTACGTTTTTTCTTTAGTTATCTATTTTTTTTTCTTTCTTTTGAGATATAATTTCCCACCAAATTTTCTCCTAACCACCCTAATTACTCCATTTAATACCCAACCACCTTAACCCACTTATAAATACACCTCTTCCCTACACTCTTTAATCCTTTACTCATCCAAATCACTCCCAAATCTCTCTAATATTCAAGCTTTTCAAGCAAAAAAAAAAAAAAAATCTGCACAAAATTTGTAAGATGAAAAGCCTTAATCTTCAGTTTTCTTCCACTTTCTCCACCTCTCCTCTTCTTCTAACCCCTTGGGGAAAACTCTAGGACCTTACTCTTGTTTGCCATGGCAAATAAATATGAGTAGGACACCAAAATGAGGCCTCAGAGGTGGTTCATCTTCTATTGTTTTTATGCACTAGAAGGTTAGTTATAGTGATACCAACCAATTTCACCAATAACTTAATATTGGATGGACTTGTGTTATGGTTAATGGTTGATAAAGGAAAGCCAAGGCTCTTCGAAACTAAGTCACCATACGCTACTTTAATATTTTAGTTATACTATGTAAATGCTAAAATAGATAATTTCAAAACTCTATTAAGCTACTAACTTGGAAGGTTTGTGGTTACACCCTACCTTACCAACTTTCTTGACCCTTCTTGTGCTACGGATTTATCCACACTAGAAAGGGGAAATCCCGTGTCCAAAACCCACACTTACTTCATAAGCGAAGCAGTTATGACATGAACTTATCAATCGGATTCACATTCCTAACCTTATACCATCCGAATCATCTATGATGATTTTGTGCTTGGTCTAACTTATTCTCATGACCATCCGGATTGCCTTAAAGGCGATTTGTGTTTTGGTTTGCCTAAAAGGCTTGCATGACTCTCGTGAATCTATAACCTAAAACTCTAATTCTTAATTCTAGTTAATCGGAGGTAAAACTTAATCTTCCAAGACCTATCTTTGGAACTATATCAAGACGCACCCAAAGGTGAGTTCATACTTGTCCCCCTTTTATTCTTTATTCTTTGGGGCTCAACATGTATCACTATCAAAACTTAAACGATTTCATACTCTTAAAAACTATTATGCTCAATCTAAATGCTATTATGCTATGCCATGCTAGAATTCAAAGTCTTACATACAAATGTACGATTAGTTAACAACCCACCTTACATGTTTAGCGCTATAGGTTGACACGCCGCTCCCTTTATGGGTCATGATAAGATGAAGTCTTTTGTGTTATCGAGTGTTGTTGCCGTTTGTATGGTTCTACGTGCATATGCCTATAACATGATGATTCGAGTAGATTTTCTTATACTATGTACTTAGACTCAAAACTAGTATGCTCACCAATGCTTTATGTGTTGACGGATATTTTTATACATGTTGCAGGAATTATTTGATGCGATGATTCAAGAAACTCATTAAGATTGGACTTAGAAACGCACCACTTAAATTGTTTAAGTCTTTGTCTGGACAAAGGCGGTCTGGTCATGGGTGTGCTGGCATTTTATCTATCTCCTCGTCGACCAAGAACTCGAAGTACTGTTTAAGCCGATGGCCATTGACTTTGAATAGAACTCCCAATTCTGTCTCCATTTATACTGCCCCCATAAGGATAGATCTTCTTCACAATGTATGGCCCAGACCATCTTGACTTCAGTTTCCCATGAAACAATCTGGGCCTCGAACTATAGAGTAATACTTTCTGACCTTCTTGAAACGGCTCCTTTCTTCTGAGTCTTTGATCATGGAATTTCTTGGTATTTTCTTTGTAAATGAGGGAGTTATCATAAGCTTGCTGGCGGAGGTCTTCAAGTTCATGAAGCTCAAAGAGTTGGTGTTGCTTGACATCTTGAGGATCATAGTTTGCTGCTTTTAATGCCCAGTAAGCTCTATGCTCCACTTCGAACGGTAAGTGACACGCCTATCCGTACACGAGTCTGTACGGTATGATACCAATCGGGGTGTTGTATGCTTTACGTAGTGCCTAAATTGCATCATCGAGACGATCGGCCCAATCCTTTCTGTCTATCCCCACAGTTCTTTCAAAAATTCTCTTTATGACCCGATTTGTAACTTCTACCTGGCCATTGGCTTGGGGATGATAAGGAGTGGAGAACCTCTGGTAACAACCATATCTCTGTAGTGCTTTCTCTAACTGCTTGTTGCAAAAGTGGGATCCTCTGTCACTGACGAGGGCTTTTGTACACCAAACCAAGCAAAAAGAGCCTTCAAAAACTTGACAACAGCCCTAGCATCATTTGTTGGTAGTGCCTGTGCTTCGACCCAATTAGAAACATAGTCAACGGCAACAAGAATGTAGAGATTTCCCTTGGGCGGTGGGAATGATCCCACAAAGTCTATACCCCAAACATCAAAGATTTCACACATAACGAACCCATTCCGCAGCAATTCATCGCGGGCATTGATATTATTGGCGGCTCTCTGGCATACATCACAACCTTGGACGAGAACGGTAGCGTCAATAAAAATTGTGGGCCAATAAAATCCTGCTTCATAGACTTTTCGAGCCGTATTTCCCATGGTGTGGTGCCCTCCTATAGGACCTTCATGGCACTGTCATAGGATCTCTTGGGCTTCCTTCCCATGAACACACGGCGAATTACACGGTCGGGGCAAATACGGAAAAGGTAGAGATCTTCCAAAAGATAATACTTCAAGTCGGAAAAAAATGTGTCCTCTCATAATATGACTTTACTTTAACGAGCATTCCACTGGCCAAATAATTTGCATAATCAACGTACCAGGGGTATGAGTCGGGGTCTTCGATCCGGAGGATTTGTTCATGCGGGAAGTCATCATGGATTTTGCCTCCCTTTTTGTCGGGTGGTACTTCTTCGAGACGGGACAAATGATCGGCTGCAACATTTTTGGCCCCCTTTTTATCTTTTATTTCTATATCAAATTCTTGCAGGAGAAGAATCCATCGTATGAGCCTCGGCTTTGCGTCTGACTTGTTGAAGAGATGGTGCAAGGCGGCATGACCAGTGTTGACAATGGTCTTTGACAAGATAAGGTACGAACGGAACTTGTCAAAAGCGAATACCACAGCAAGGAGCTCTTTCTCGGTTGTCGTATAATTTTCTTGGGCATCATTGAGGGTCTTGTTTGCATAATAGATCGGGTGAAAACATTTGTCTTTCCTTTGCTCCAAAACTGCTCCTACCGCCATATTGCTTGCATCACGCATTAATTCAGATGGTAGGTCTCAATCTGAAGAAATGACAACCGGTGCTTCAACCAAATTTATTTTTAGGAAATTGAACGCCTCAAGACAATCTTCAGTAAACACGAACTTGCAATCTTTTCAAGAAGCTGAGTGAGTGGACGAGCGATCTTCGAGAAATCCTTGATGAATCTTCTATGGAAACCGACATGACCAACAAAACTAAGAATTCCCGTAACCGTGGTAGGAGGGGAAAGCAATGAGATTGCTTCAACTTTGGCCTTGTCAACCTCAATCCCTTTGTCTAAAATCTTGTGCCCCAATACATATCCTTCCTTTACCATAAAGTGGAACTTTTCCCAATTGAGTGCCAAATTCACTTCTTTACATCTTGCCAACATTTTCTTGAGATTGCCGAGACAATGATCGAACGAACTTCCAAAAACCGAGAATTAATCCATAAAAACCTCCATAAATTCTTCGATCATGTCAGGAAAGATAGCTACCATGCAGCGTTGGAAAGTGGCGGGGGCATTGCATAGCCCAAATGGCATTCTTCTGTTAGCGAACGTGCCATATGGACAAATGAAAGTGATTTTCTCGTGGTCGTCGCGGTCAATTGGGATCTGAAAGTACCCGGAAAAACCATCGAGAAAACAATAATATTGGTGCCCGGCTAATCTTTCCAACATCTTATTAATGAATGGTAGGGGAAAATGGTCCTTCCTTATAGAATCGTTGAGCTTCCGATAATCAATACAAACCCCCCAACCCGAGACTTTTCTTGTGGGAATAAGCTTATTTTGTGCATTGGTCACGACTGTCATATCACCTTTCTTTGGGACCACTTGGACAGAGCTCACCCAAGGTGAGTCAGAAATGGGATAAATCAAGTCGGCGTTAAGTAGCTTAATCACTTTTTCGTTCACGACCTTTTGCATCTTGGGGTTAACTCTTCGCTGTCTTTACACACAAGGGTGGTAATCGTCTTCCATAAGGATCTTATGTGTGCGAAGTGAAGGGATAATACCTTTTATATCCATCAGCTTCTAGGCGATTGCTTTCTTGTGCTGCTTCAAAATTTTCATCAACTTTTCTATTTCTTCTTCTGATAACCCGACTGCAATGATAACAGGAAGCCTACAATATTCTTCAAGATAAGCATACTCCAGGTGGGATGGTAATTCTTTGAGTTCCAAGGACGGTGGTTCTTTAATGGAGGGCTTGGCTTTTTCTTCAGGACTTCGTTCTTGGAGTTGAGTTTCCTTGGGCTCTTCTTCAGGAAAAACATGCTCAATACGATAACTTTCAAGAATCATGGGATCATTTTCACCAATTGAGGAAGCGGGTTCTTCAAAATCATCTCCCTCCCCCAGAACATCACAGAGATAATACCCTGCGATATGATCGAAGTCGGTGATTGGGGTAGACAAATCGTCTTAGATACTTGGACTCCGCATAACTTTCTTCAAGTCAAAACCCAATTTTTCACCATTAATCATACTTTAAGTCTTCCTCCCCACGCATCAAGTAGAGCCAATGCGGTGTTGAGGAAAGGTCGTCCCAACATAATAGGACTCTCCTCCTCAAGAATATCAATCACCGCAAAATCCATCGGGAAGATAGTATCACTGAGGCCAATCAAAACATCTTCAGCAACTCCTTGGGGGTACTGCACCAAATGGTTGGTGAGGTAAAGCTCCATTCTTGTGGGTCTCAGATTTTGCTGCTGGAACTTTTGGAATATAGAGGCAGGAAGAATGTTGACGTTCGTTTGCAAGTCGGCAATAGCTCTGTTGTAGATACTTTCTCCGACGGTGCAAGGGATCAAAACTCTGTCAAGGGGTGTTTTTCCTTGGACAATGGCTGAACAAACTTTTTTGATGGTTATAATGACTCCTTCTTCAAGGGTATCCTTATTGGAGAGGATATCTTTTAGAAATTTAAAGTGAGCGGGTAGTCTGAGCTGACAATTGGCATAGGGGATGTTGAGTTGCACTTCCGACATCAAGGAAATGAACGTGTGAAGTCTTTCCTCCATGGTGGGAACAAGAGCATCTCCGATTTCTTCTTCTTTTTCTACTGTTTCCAATGATGGATCACGAAGTTCTTCCTTTGGCTCGGCCTTCATTTCTTCCTTATCAGCTACATCCTCCATAGCATAAATATACCTGAGGTAGTTTTTGACCACCTCAAAATTTTCCGCGAACTTCTTCAAGTCAATCAGTAGAGGGACTGGTTCAGGTATGGATTCGGGTTCAGGTTCCAGTTCACATTGACTTGGTGGTGGTGAGGAAAATAAGTGGGCTAATGGAGATGGCATGTAAGGTAATGGGCTAGGGACAGGTGCAGGTATAGGGGAAGTGAATTAGTAGGTTTGTGGTGAAATAAATGGTGGTGATTCATCCAAATGATACATTTTGTCGATTGCATCAGGTGATGGTGGGATAGGATCAAATGGTGGTGGTGGAGATCTAGGTTGTGAGGGTGGTTGAGAGCTTAATCGTCAACCATCGATGTGGTAAAATTCTTCAATGGGGTTTTGAGGGAATGGTGAATGGTTGTAAGGTGGTGGTTCAATTGGGTGTGAATAGTGGTTGGTGTACTCTGGAAGATACCAGGACAAATAGTCCTCACAGTTGTGGTAGAACGAAGGTCTACCACAATATTCACAGAACTGCTGAACATAAAACCCCTCATAGTCGAAAAAGTTCTCTGCCACGAACCGATCTTCCTCCATGTGATTTATCTGAAAAAGCTATAAAAAGAAGCTTGCAAAACAAATAGTAACAAGCAACTTAAAACTTTTCTCTGAAATATGTCGTATCCCCGGCAACGGCGCCAAAAACTATTATGTCGTGTGGATTAGGTCTTTTTTTAAGCGTCCTTTTTAAAAGTAACACTTTCCCGAAGAAAGTGTCAAGACTCGATGAAAAAGGTTAATTAAGTTGAGACCTTTAAATTAAGACACTTATCGAAGTTCTAAATTTATAAAAATAAAACAATATCTGTTGATTATTCTAAATCCACACGATAGGCAAGTGGACCTATCGAGCGTAGTATAGGTTATAGCAAGTACCGAGTATCAAACCCTAAGATACGACTTCCCCTACTCAGTCCTAAGTTGCTTTTAATAAAAGAAGCGATAAAATAAAATAAAGAAAGAGAATGAGAGCGACCAGAGTAAAAATCAATACCAAACGAAGTGCCTCTTCGGGATCCAACTTAATCTTGGGACGGATTAATAGTAGTTACTCAGTTAAGTGGGGTGAACAAGTGTGCACTTATGCTTAACATGGAGTTGCTACAGCATTCTCCAGAGGTGATTGTTTTCGCAAGACGAGTTGTGTTCTTGGTATAATGTGAGGGTCTCCCGAACCGATAAGCTTACCTCTCAACAATAACAGACGAACTACTCAAGACAGTGTATACCCAACCCCGAATGATCCACCTCCCAGTGTTGCAATAAAGACATCTAATCAATTAAAACACTTGTGTACAACTTGCTGGTGGTCGGAGCATGACCGAACAAGAAACCACTTGATATCATAAGAGAGTCGTGACTAACCAGAACACGTGCATCCCTTACTTGAACCAATTAACCTTTCTAAAAATTGAGTGGTCTATCACTAACTATGCGGAAGTATAATGATGAGAGAAAATAAAGACCATTTTCTGTCAACACGGGCTTAGTAGTCCTTAACTTGCACCAAAGCTTTCATATAGACAATGAAGCTAAGTCACATAATTAAGGCTTGCTTGTCACCAGGACCGAGTATAAAGACCGTACCGACCCTAAATGAGATATTTGATAATACGGGATTAAGCCACTAAGTGTGTGTATTTCTAGCAACAAATGGGCTAATCGCTACTCGCGGGATTAGGCTAGCTTAAGAGTGCATGGGTTGTTACAAACCATGGGTACACTCTTAAATCCTCCCATTTCCTATCAAGACACCCACAAGACCAAAGGCTAAGTAATTAGTTAGTTAATTCATCAAACAAAGTTTTAAGTGAAAAGAATTAAACAAGAACACAAAACCACTTAACAAATAAAAACTATATAATCCATACCAAGATAAGTCTTCACCCCAGCAACACTCAACTAATCTAGCCAAACATTGGCTTTACAACTTGCAAACTATATTGGGTGTTAAAGGAACACATAGTAGTGAGTGTATTTGGGATTAAAGAGGGTTTTTGGGTGAGTTTTAGTGATCTCTCTCTCAACTCTGAATCAACAAGTGGTTATGGAGTGATCCCAAGCTCCAAAAGTTACTTCCAAGACCCTAAAGATGGCTGAAATGTGAGGGAAACTCGAGTGAAAAGCGATGCCCAAAATGTGGAGTGGAGGCCTCTATTTATAGGCAAAACAGCTCTTGCACGCCAATGCTTGAGTCTTGGCACGCCCCTGCTCGATAGTAAAAATCAATACCAAACGAAGTGATGCTTCGGGATCCAACTTAATCTTGGGACGGATTAATAGTAGTTACTCAGTTAAGTGGGGGTGAACAAGTGTGCACTTATGCTTAACATGGAGGTGCTACAGCATTCTCCAAAGGTGATTATTTTCGCAAGACGAGCTGTGTTCTTGTTATAATGTGAGGGTCTCCCGAACCGATAATCTTACCTCTCAACAATAACAGACGAACTACTCAAGACTGTGTATACCCAACCCCGAATGATCCACCTCCCAGTGTTGCAATAAAGACATCTAATCACTTAAAACTGTATGCGTATAGGATCGGCTATTCAAACAAAGAATATGATCAAACAACTTCAATTCAGGTGCGGAATCCCTGAATTGATCACAAAATGATAATAAAACTAGCAAAACACACAAATCATCTTAAACATGTTCATTTCATTCATAATCATAATCATTAACACTTTGAAAGCTTGTTTAAAATAATATAAATCTGTTACAAACTTGACAAAAACCCTAGGGAGAAACACACTCTGAGAGGGAAACAAAATGACCAAAAGTTAACATTCAAAAAATGATTCAACCTTATATAGACCTTCACATTCGCCCAATTGACTTGGTCGAATGTGCAGGTTCGACCATTCATAGTGGGCGAATCTGGACATATATACAAACAGATCTTCATTCGACCTCCCAGAGCTGCCTTCGACCAATCAAATCTACCTTCGACCATCTGATATCCACCTTCCACCAACCGTAATCAGCAATACATTTTAGAACTCGCAATTCAATAGCACTAGTCGCACTTTCGTGTATCTACAAAAACGCTTGTGTACAACTTGCTGGTGGTCGGAGCATTACCGAACAAGAAACCACTTGATATCATAAGAGAGTCGTGACTAACCAGAACACGGGCATCCCTTACTTGAACCAATTAACCTTTTTAAAAAGTGAGTGGTCTATCACTAACTGTGCGGCAGTATTATGATGAGAGAAAATAAAGACCATTTTCTGTCAACACGGGTTTAGTAGTCCTTAACTTGCACCAAAGCTTTCACATAGACAATGAAGCTAAGTCGCAAAATTAAGGCTTGACTTATCACCAGGACCGAGTATAAAGATCGTACCGACCCTAAATGAGATATTTGATAATACGGGATTAAGCCACTAAGTGTGTGTATTTCTAGAAACAAATGGGCTAATCGCTACTCGCGGGATCAGGTTAGCTTGAGAGTGCATGGGTTGTTACACACCATGGGTACACTCTTAAATCCTCCCACTTCCTATCAAGATACCCACAAGACCAAAGGCTAAGTAATTAGTTAGTTAATTCATCAAACAAAGTTTTAAGTGAAAAGAATTAAACAAGAACACAAAACCACTTAACAAATAAAAACTATATAATCCATACCAAGATAAGTCTTCACGCTAGCAACACTCAACTAATCTAGCCAAACATTGGCTTTACAACTTGCACACTATATTGGGTGTTGAAGGAACACATAGTAGTGAGTGTATTTGAGATTAAAGAGGGTTTTTTGGGTGAGTTATAGTGATCTCTCTCTCAACTCTGAATCAACAAGTGGTTATGGAGTGATCCCAAGCTCCAAAGGTTACTTGCAAGACCCTAAAGATGGCTGAATTATGAGAGAAACTCGAGTGAAAGGCGATGCCAAAAATGTGGAGTGGAGGCCTCTATTTTTAGGCAAAACAGCTCTTGCACGCCAATGCTTGAGTCTTGGCACGCCCCTGCTCGACAATACATTCTGGATCAGCTCCAAAAGTCTTCAAATCCTTGTCTTTTATGCCGATTTTCACTTCTTTTCACTTTCCACCTTCAATACCTACAATTATCGTCAAAAGGAAACAAACCGTGACAATACCAAGATAAAAGCATGAATTTGGGTGATAATTAGGTGAAAACATGTATATAAAACCTGCTAATTTTGGGACTCATCACTCGGATTCTAAGTAATGAACGACTTGCTCGCCCTCCTCATCTCATCAATCTCCTTGCTTTCTAGCATGGCTACGAAGTCATTGATTGAGATCGTCTGATAAACATTATTAGCCTTCTGGATATCAAGCCACTGATGCCCGTGTGGAGGAAGAGCATCCGCAAACTGATCCACTAGTTCTGCTGATGTGTAAACTATCCCATACTGATACATCTCTGACATCAAATGATAGTATCGCGTTGTCAGATCCCGCAACGGCTCATTTCCTATAAAAGCAAAATTTTCGAACTCATTTCTGAGTTGATCCATCTTGATCTTCCTCGTGTTCTCATTTCCTTCATCTCTTTCAGCTGACGCAAGTCACAGCATCTGTGAAGTCGTGCACTAAGCGATCTAGTTCAAGATATCTTCTGGAAGGGCCTGTGTTAAAGCTGCCATCGCCTTCTTCTCATAATTGTACTTTCTGCGCTAATTTTCAGTCATCGCTTCCAAGGAGATGGGAATGTTGGAGTTCTCAATCATTGGCCTGGTATACACATTTTCTATCACTGCCCATACTAACCCATCAATACCCTCTACGTGTGTCTTGAACCTTTCCTTCCAAGAGTGGTAGTCGGACATAAACTGAAGTTTGGGTGCCCTATTTGAATTTCCGGTTTCTAAGTCACTGAGGAGTACCGAAGATAGATGTTGTGTTTGCTGAGTTGCAGCGGCTGCGAGCGCCCATGGATTATCGTTCATCATCTGATGTTGTTAGGCACACTGTTGAGCCGCAAGCATGCACGGATTTGTTCCGGCAACATTAGCCTGTTGTTGATGTTGTTGCATCCGTTGCGCATTGCGCTCAGTCAAAAACTTCCAAGGATTCGTGGGAACATTCATTTGGTTGTTAATTGGTTAGTTATACTGTTGTTTAGGTTGATTTAGATGTTCCCATGGGTTTGCCATATGATATAGTTCGATAAAAGTCCGATACTTAGGCACAATTTGGTTTCAGCACTGTTAGACACGAGTATGAAATTACACACGAGTAGCTCACACGAGTAGGAAGCTAAGGGTGTGTATTTTTAGACGAGTAGGAGCTATCAAGTGTGAACAGTAGCACGAGTAGCAATTTCAGGCAATTAGGGTTTCAGCAGGCGATTAGGAAGCTATCGGGTGTGTAAAGGACATAAGTAGCTTCCTAATCGTGTCTAATAGAGGCGAGTACAAAAGCTAATGGTGTGTAATGGAGCTACTCATCTGTTGCAGATCTGAGATGACTTTTTGCATGAAAACTATCATTTTTGCTTCAAAATCTAACAAAAACACTTTGTTTAATTCCCAAATGATTAAGAAAGTTGTAAAAACACTTTTGGAACAAACCCTAATAAAAAAACACATGTTTTTAACCATTAAAACACACTTAGATTTTGAAAAATGTTGTGTTTATCTAACCCACAAAGTTTCAAACTTTCAAAACAGGTTTTTGAATAGAATGATAACTTTCAATCTAAAAACCCAATGTTTTGAATTCGTTTTGCTATCAAAACACTCATGATAAGAGCCAAAGCACTGATACCACTTGTAGTATCGACTTACAGGTCACCCGACAATCACGAGCTTTACTTATTTAGAGTGCGGAATCCTCTAAACAGGTTCGGACAACAAAACGACAATGAAACTATGATAAACGAAGCATCAACACACACAAAAGTAAGGTTAAAAGGTTGAATCGATTGATAAAACAGAGCACGAGTGTTTACAAACAATCTTAGACCTTTAGACTTGAGATGGGGTGCTTGGGAATGTGTGATGTGACAACTTGATGATTAGGGTAATGATTGATGGCTTTTATACCTATCTACTCATTCAGGGCCTTATACACGACTAGCTTTCATACACACGAGTAGTTGGGGCGAGTAGCTAGCTACTCACCTGAAACAGGCACGAGTAGCTAAGCTACTCGCCTGTAACCCAGGCTACTCGCCTGAAACCACCAATCATCCCAAAACGACTTCCAAACACACCCAAGCACCCGTAATACATACCAAACATCATCTATACTAGGCTAGGGACATCGTATACTAACACAGGGTTCCTCAGTTCCAATCATCCCAACCAGCTAAACCCCACATCCTTCATGCTATCCATTTCACCTGTACTAACCACATCAGCTGCTCCATCTCTCCAATCTCAGATTAACAGTCTTCTGAGTATGCTACACTTACAGGTTACACAGAACTTGGAGAACCAGGGGAGGATAGAAGAGATAGAAAACCGAGATCACCATTTCCTGACTATTATTAATGAAACAAGATCAGAGAACAAAAGAATTTCAACAAAACTTTAAGCGGTGATGAAGAAGCTATCCAATAACGAACAAGAGAACAACGAAACACGGAATCGTGTTGTCATTGTCGAGTCAGAGAATAAGAAACTTAAGAAGAAAATTGATAAGTACATGAACAAACATAAGCGACTCACCTCTGGGGACGGTGATGATGGTGATGAAAGTGATGATGAGGAAGATGAAGAGGATGATGAGGATGACGATCATGAGTCTGGTAAAGATCGTTCTGCGAATGATAATGAGAACTAGGAGGATGATGATACTTGTCCTAGTGATGCAGCGGCTTGTAAAATGAAAACAGCTAATGCTAAATTCAGGGAAAGACAGGCTAAGAGAGATGAAGAGCAAAGTGGTAGTGACCCGGGTGTAGGAGAATCTTCCTCGCAACCTGGTCTAACTGTAGAAGAGCTCAGAATTTTTAGGGAGGTAGTACAAAATGTTCTTTACTAATGATGATGATGATGAGAATCTAGTTACTAAACCTTATATGGATCTAGAAGAAGGTGAGATACCTCAAGAGCCATCCAAGGAAGAAATGGCCCAGATCTTCGACATGGAGTATAAACAGTTCACTTAATCGATACTTTCTGAGCCATTCAATGAAGATATTCCCTTTGATGACATTGAGGTTGAAGATGTCACAGCTGAAGAATACCATGAATACGTTCAAAACTAAGAAAAGCAAAGTGAAGGTAAATATTCCCACTAGTGATGTGTATGAGATGGTTAATAGATGGTTGAAAAACCAGCCGATTGTAAAAGAACCGAGTCTAGTGCCGAAAGAACAAGAAGGGTTCAAGCAGCATATGAAGCATGGTTCCCCAAAAAGAAGCACCTGCCAGTTCAAGCCCGAAAAGTTAACCAGAGATGGAATCTCATGTATGTTAATATTGTGAGCTGGATGTACGTGTCTCAGCTTCATGCAATCGGTATAAAGATCGAGACCGGCATTCTCTATTTCTCTGGTGTTTTTAAGATCAAGACCTTACGATACTGGTATGTTTGTGATCTTGCAAGATTAAAGCCGATCAAGACAGATGGTGAGCTGGAGATATATAGATGAGTATTAGAAAAGGAAAGCAACATAGAGTGGAATTTTATATTGCCACAGTATCTAATAAGTCAACAGACTGATGAGTTGCATCACGTCATTGGTAAACCTATTTGGAAACAAAAGATCATTCCACCAGAGATTATGACCCAGGTTCCTCTCATGCCTATGGAGCAAGACTTCACTGATAAATTCATTTTTTGGTATTACGACTATCTAACCTCATAAACAGTTATAGTCTTGGAAAATGATCCCAAGATTTGCAGGAACATTAGAGTGTGGGATCCCATGTGACTAATGAACTTTTCTGAACAAGACATACAAACTTTGAACAAGAATCAGATCCACTTTAAAGACGAGGATGCTGATCAAGCAGTCAGATTTCAGAAGATGGTCAGATACTGTGCTGCAAAGAAGATTCATGATGGTTGCGATTGGTCAAAGTTGCGTGTGATAGATACATGAAGACGGTTTCCAGTTGAAGAAGACAAGCTTTGGTTTCTTTCTGTTTTGTGTTTGTTTCAGATGTTTTGTATATATCTAGCTAGGTCCAATGGGGAGTCTGTAAATGCACTCTACAGCTATGTCCTTAGCTTGGATATACTTATCAGATCATGTTTAGACACGTTCTATGCTTGTATGGGTGTTTTATAGGCTTGGGGGTATTTTAGGGATTTTATATGTTACATACACCTCCTTGGTTATCTCATACATGTGCTCCCACATGTATGAGTGATAAGTGTGCAAGAAAGAGAGGTGTATGACTTCTACTATAAATACCCCATGCCTTAGTCATTTTGTAACTTTTGCCCATTCCAATACAAGTGCAATCCTTTGTGTGTGTTTTTCTGTGTGTCCTCTCATGTTATTTTTATTATCTTATCCTTAAACACCCACCTAAAATAGCTAACCAAATTGTTGATTCCGCCCTCGATCCAATACATGCGCGATATTCAATTCTTGTGTCGATCTTACAGTTACAAGTAACTCCAATGTACAGACACAAAAATGTTGGTGGCTATCATATGTTGTTAGTGTGTGCCCTAAATGAGAGGTAAAGACCTCTTAAATAGGGCTCTTTTGGGTCACTATCATGGACCCCTAACTATATGGGCACATAGCCCATTGGCACCAAGCGTAGTTAAGGGGTACCTCCACACCCCCAATATTAGTAAATAATCTAGTAAGTAATAAAATAATAAACACAGTATGTCGGGTCAAGCACCATACCTCTACACCCAGGATATCAGGTTAACCAAGTACATCCCATGTAACCCAGCTAATCAAATTCTAATAAGTTTCCAAAATGGGTGACTAGGCTTTCAGTAAAAAAGCGTTCTACCAAACCCTTTAAACTTTTTCCTAAACTTATCCATGCAAAACCCTTCACCTAGACCGGAGAACTTCAAATAAAAAATCGGTACATTCATTAAAACCATATGTCTTGACTTTTTTCAAGATGCAGAAATTGATTTGTCTGTTTAGCCAATAATAGTCACATCAATTAGGAACAACGTTGACAAACTAATCTTCATCATTTCCTTTCATCATTATCACAAACTAATCATAAGAAAGCCAAAAATATCACAAGACCCAGTAATCAAGTGAAACAACCATCTTCAAGTAACTCCTGCCAATAGTAAAGAAGTATCCCTGATACTAGTAACCAATAGAAAGGTCATAGACACTTGAAAAGCTCGAATCATCATGAAGTTTCTGTCCAATACACACTAGTATGTTTATAAAGAAGTAAACTAGGTATGCTCGTATCCAAGATCAAGTATTTCACATTTTAACACATGAAACCTTATAAATAAGCATCTCTGATCATTCGTATCCTAGATGAAGGGCATGTGTGTAATTTTCTAAAAAAATCGTGTAATCAACATTTTTTCACATGAAGCATCCTCTTTATCATTATTTCCTGGAAAAAAAAATATTCAAGAATACTTTTCTGAAAATACTCTTATATTTAAATTGGATGATTGTGCCTTGATCTCCTCATGATGAAAATTTAGAATTGGATCAGCTTGATCGATAGATAAATTCATGATTAGCACCGGATTATGGAATCATTCACCATATAAGTATAATTACGGGATGGGGGTTATTCATGTAGCTTCATAAGTCAAGCAAAGTCCAAGTGAATGTCATCCACGGACAAATCTCATTTTCAGGTGAATGTCTCTCTTGGACGAATGCCTCTTGTACTATCATGCGAATGGGTCCCATTCTACTAATACCACAAGCGAATGGGTTCGAGGCAAATAGTGTATAGGCAAATGGCTCTACCATTCAAATGGGGCTATCACATGGACCCAAGAGGCGAATGGGACTTATTTGCCTGATCTCTAGGAAAATGGCATGCATCAGATGTGCAAGGGACGAATGGCACTCATTTCAACCCAAAAACCCAAAATCATTCAAGGTTTTTCAAATCTTTGAATTAGATGATGAAACAACAACCATTAGGTGCAAAAATGTAACCCTACCACTCGTTCAAGTCAAAGTCCAACTTAAAAACATGTTTTGAGCTCTAATTTTAAGATTCGGCTTTCATACGTAACTTTCTTTAACATCTATAACATGAGATTGATCATAGATCTAGAGCTAAGAAAATGAACCACAAATATTGTTTTAACCATTTCTAACCTATTGGATTATAATGATTATTTTTGAGCAAACCATATGGACGAAAAAATAAATGTGTCATACACGTATCAAACGAGTATGAGAATTTCGATATTAGTAAAACAAATTTAGTTATGTGTATGAGTAATTTTAACAATATTTTTAGAGAGGAGAGATGTCGAATGTTTTGTTTTTGTTTTTTTTGTTTTTTTTTTTTTGATGATATATGTACGATAAAGTTGGATGTATAAGATAACTTTCAACATTATGCATAATTATTAATTGTTTTTAAGTGTTTTATCATAATTATATTTCATTATAATTAATAATTTTGGAACCATACACCCCTTAATTAGGAATGATACACCCTGACTCACATCAAGCACCAATAAAAAGCTATCACATACCCTAATATGTGATGTCACACCCTTAAAATGTGATATCATGGGGTGTATTAAACCCATAACCCTTTAAATTATTGCAACCAACACGTCATTACTTTTGTCATATTACCGTCACTGTCATATGATCATATTTGAATACATTATTAAATTCTAACAATCCTAGGTCCATTTCCCTTAAAGATGTAGTACTGTACAAATTCTTTCTTGTCATATCAATATTTTCTTTCAGGGATATTCAAAAAGAAAAAAATCTTCTTACAGCTGGGAACACACTAGAAGCACTAAACATGTAAGTCGGTGTGTCATTTTCCTAATTTCATATAGGGATATTTAAAATCTTCTTTGGGCTCACCTCATATTTTTTTCTTATTATTATTTTGTTTTGAAACGGCACAGGCTCACAGCATATATCCCATGTTTTAGGTGAGAAAAAGGAGAAACTGAAAACGTTACTATTTAATTTCCGGCATGACAAATTCCCCTTTTTTTTAATATGCTTAAGGTCTCAGTTATAACCTATAAATATGAATTTTCTTTTCTTTTAGACCACCCGTAGTGGGGCGTTATTTGCCCAAAAAATCAAAAAATAGCGCTCCAACACCAAAACCCCCAGCGCTATGGGGCGCTATACACCCTCATTTTGACTCAATTTTGCTTTCAGCGTTATATTTATAACGCCTTAATGATTTTTGGATTTTGAGCCAATTGTTCCGGCCAATAAAATTGAAGGCAGGGACGCTACCCCATTTTGCCAGTACACAGAGTCTTACCTAAAAAAGTAATAATTGACTATGATGTATTATCTAGTTGTTGATAAGATTTACCAACACCAATTTGTTTATTTCTTTAACTTAATTTCTGTTAATTGCTTAGATAACATGACACCATCACGACAATACACAATCACCATAATGGTTGAATGAGTGACGTGTTATCTAGTAAAAGGGGAGTTTTGCGCCTAATTCACGCTTCGCACCACCTCCCTAATTGGCGTGAACGAGCGTTAATTGGCAAGAGCATGAAATATTTCACGCTCGCTTCTCCATTCTTCAACCAATGAGATGATGGCGCGTGGGGACTCAACGGTGATATTACCGTTCGTAAAATATAGTCGTTTGTAAAAAAATATAATAATAATTTTTTAATCCAAATTTATCAACTATTTAAACCTCACCTCACTCATTTTTTATACATTAACTTTATATATTCTTCCACTATTTAAACTTTATATATTCTTTCACTTTTTTTTAAGCCCTGCTTACGGCTCTGCGCATATAATGTATATATGTGTGGCCCTGTGGGGCAAAAGTAAAGTTGCATTAATTTTAACGTTATTTTACTAATTTCGTGAAAATAACGTTAAAAACGATGGATGGTTAATCATGCATCATGTGGTAGTGTTGATAGCCAAAAGACAAGGGGTTACATGCACCAATCGGGCTGTCCCGATTGCTAAGTTATGTGCCTTATGTCTAAGGCTTGATACAAAACCACTATCGAGCCGAGGGTCTCACTGGAAGCAGCCTCTCTATTCCCACGGGGTAGAGGTAAGGCTGTCTACATCTTACCCTCCTCAGACCCTATCTTAGCTTTGCTATTGGTGGGATTAACTGAGTATGATGATGATGATGATGATTCCACTTTTTATAAAAATTATCATTTCTTTTAAAAAAAATATTATCATGAATCTATTCCGCCCCCCTTTCGGTGTTCCATCTCGCCTAAGTAACCCAACGTATATCGCCCAAACACTACCCAATCGCAGCCAACCTTTAACCTTCAAGATTTCGACACGAACACTATGACGTTTTCACAACTACTAAACATGCCCCCCAACAATATTTTCAAGGTCCAATGGGATATGCTAATATGAATATTAAAATAGCGGGTATGTCGGGGTCTCAAGAAGAACCCGACCACGAGCACGTGCCGGAGACGCAACCCGAGAGCCCACCCGAGAGCCCACCCGAGAGCTCTCAACCCAAAAGACGCTCGCATAACAAAAAGGGAAACGCAACCCAATCGCCTACACGTTCACAAAAGTCGTATCAACAATGGACCAAAGACGAGGAGTACGCGCTAACACGAGCGTGTCTAGACATTTCGGAGGATCTCAAAGTTGGTAAGTGTTTTTTAAAGTATAATAATATATTTGTTATATTGTTTTTTTTTAAAGTATACTAACATATATGTTTTAAGTTTTGTAGCCAACTATCAAACTTCTTCTCTATTTGGGCAAAGGATTCGAGACACGTTTTTAAGGCAATGGGTAGAGGAGAATATCGGGAACCCGACTTGATTTCAGGAAAATGGACCGACATAAACGGAGATTCCATGCGTATCAAGAAGTTTTCCAACGTATAAAGGACAATTGGGGTAGCGGTTGTAGCATTGCGGATATTTTGAAGAAAACGTTGGTGGATTACAACGCAGAACGTGAGACGTTTGCCTACAAGAGGTATTGGGAGCTTCTAAAAGAAAGCCCTAAATGGGATAACGTACCAGGCATGATGTCGGCTAGTAAGCGTAGAGCCAAACGATCCAAAACCTCTTCTTCAATTGATCCTGACACGCCCACTTCCGATGCTAGAAACGTGGATTTAAATGAGGATGTTCAAGAAAAAGAAGAGGAATTGCGTCAACCGCCCGGTAGAAAACGCACGCAAAAGGGTGGAGGGCGGAGTCGTCTTCGACGGGTATCTGGTTGAAAGAAGACTGCGAAGAGATAAATCGACGTCTTCAAGATATACGAGGCCTTAGAGCTAGGCGGTTGGAGACTATGCAAGAGAGAGCCGCCGAAACAAAATGTTCGTCGAGATCCAAGAGACGCGTCAAATGGAGAAAGACATTGAGTTTTTGTCGAAGTCGCCGGAGAGATTCACAGAAGATGTGTTAATATTATTTCAAATGCGTACGCAACAAATTTGTGCAAAATACAATCTTTAGATTGTTCGTATTTTTTTTAGTATGTTCGACGTTTTTTTAGTATTTTCGTGGTTTATTTATGTTATTGTAATTTTTTTATTTTTGTTTAATGAAATATTTTTATGAAATATTATTTGTTTTAAATTTCAGAAAAATATAATAATTGGACAATGATTGGAAGGGGCTTGAAACCATTACATCCCTTTTTAATTTCAACCCTTTCAAGCACTTAGTGTGACCCACATGACACTTGTCAAAAACAACCCCAAATGAAGAGCTCCAAATTTCACCCCCACACATAGTCTAACCATTTTTACTCAAATAGGGAGAAATGTCCTCCCTAGTAACACACCAAGAGGGTATCGGATGGGTTGGTTATCGGGTATCGATTCAATTACATAACGTATGTACGTGAATAATATTATTATTTCCTTCGTCAAAATAATTATCTAACTCTTCGGCTCGGCTTCGTATTCGCTTATACATAATTTTTTTTTGTTTATTTATTTTCTATAATACTCTAGACGTGAAAAAAAAAAAAATCGGGTCTCAAACCGGGGTGTTACACGTCTTAAAAATATTCTACATCATATGCCCTAGTGATGAACAAAAGGACTTTGACCATGTAGCACCCGCCGCAGTGTGGGAAGACAATCTAATTAAAAATAAATTGAATAAATGTGGATATATAGAATGTCATAATTATATAAAACAGAAAACAATTTTCTGAAAACCGGTGGCTAGAAAACCATTTACTATCCTGATCATGTGGCCTAGTGGTAAAAGGGTTGGTTCTCTCTTTGGGGGAGCCGGGTTCAATTCCCACGGGAGGCATGTGATGGATACCCCCACCCTTGTGGTGGGGTAGGTGGTTGGGAAGTGATGGAGAGACCCTTGACCTTTGTGGTCATGGGTTCGACTCCTGAACCCTCCAGGTTTTACCGGTTCACTACCGTCGTGCCTTCGGGCGGGTTTGTGGGCCGGGTTTTCCCTGGAACAGGAGACGGGTGGGCCGAAGGGCTCTGTCCGTACGGACTAGAGGCCGTCTGGGGCCCCTTTCGGCCATTGGGGGCCGCGTACAGAGTACCCGGCAATACTTTAGTTGATCGTTCAAAAAAAAAAGAAAACCATTTACTAAAAAAACCATGACTTTAGAGTTCCTTTTGACTATAACCGTTTTAGTTATAAGTTCCCACTTTTTTTCTTTTTTTTTTAACGGCCAATCAATTAAAATCACTCACGAAACATTGGAGTAAAACCCATGTTCAAGTTCCTTACTCTATAACTTATTAACTTTATTCGTTTTTCGTTTCTCTACTCTTTCTATTCGGTTTCGCTTTTCAGTTTCACTTTCTTCATATGGCCTGCTTTGTTTCATCCACAAGTGCAAGCTAAATCTCTAGTTTTATTTAAATACATATATCTATCTATTCTATACATCTAATAAAATAAATCTCCCTATGTACACTTGGCACTCCTAGATTCAACCTTCAATCTAGACACCTTCATATTGTACCACATGACACATCCATAAAATTTATAAGATTTTTAGTTTTTTTTTTAAATAAACAATCATTAAATATTTTAATCTCAAAATCGGTCAATGTGTTTTAATAACTTTCCTAAATGTTATTTTGGTAATTGAATGATTATTTTGGTAAAATTTAGTCAACCATATTATCATTCCTAAAAACCGATCATCCTCATAACCGATCATTCCCCATCCTCTTCTAAACCTTAAAACAATCAAACGAAACAACCGACCATTCTCCATCCTCGGCGATCCTTCTTCAAGGTATTATCATTCCATTCTCCTGTAACACAATCATTGTTCGTCTATCGCCTCTCCTATGTTTCTTTCTGATTTCGTCTATGTTTCTTTCTGATATCGTTATATCTTCATTTGTTTTTGGCGATTAATGTTTTTGTGTCTTTTTTTGTTTTACTGATTCTAATGATTTAGGTTTCAATCTGTATGTATTGTGTGTTATTGTGTATGTGGATCCAAGGTGTAAAGACGACAATTTAAGGGAAAATAATCAATGGTTTGTTTAGTGCAGGTGTTAACTGGTTCACATTCGTTTATATTTGATCATGTGTATGGAGGAGGTGGGTCTCCATCAAAGAATATGTTTCAATAGTGTGTTGTTCCTCTCATGGATGCTTTGTTTCAAGGGTACAATGGAACAGTTATCGCGTATGGGCAGGTAGTTTTGTACATGTAAACTTGGATTTTTTTTTTTTTTTTTGATTTCTTGAAGTTGGCGTAACAGTTGCTTCATTTCGTTTGTAGACGGGTTCAGGCAAGACTTACATCATGGGTACCTCCCCAAAAGAGAGTTCCCACACATAACTTATGTTTCAAGTTATGAATACAATATTTGACAAGATTCACAAACTGCAACATCTATCTGAATTCCATACATAATTTTATTAAATTCGTGATAACAACAAAATTCCGGAGCAGTTGCAGACGAGTACATTGAATGTGAAATCATGGTAAAGAAGCCTACTTTTTTTTTGTATGTGAAGGGATAGGGAGCCTAATCCATGCGGACGAGGCATCCCTATCCCCGTCACACGAAGATCCGCGGAAAGATCCCCGTGGAATTAACTCCGTGGAGAAGAGATAAGCCACAAGATAGCCTCACAGACTCCACTAGGTAAAGGCAGGCGTGCGTCTACAAACGCGCGGACTAGTCCACTTCATAACATTCCCAGGTACAAGGTACGGAAGATCAAGGGTCAGGGGGATCCATCTGCAGGAGATCAATGACACCACAAACCAGGTAGCGACGCATGTCCGCAGTAGCCCAACAATCACTGACATTCAACAGTGACGTGACTGGTTCCATGCTTCCACCATGCTGCCCCTACTGTGCTGACCAGGCATGCTTACCTGTTGTCAGGGGTCACGTCAGACACCAGCAGGTAAGTCAACCATGCTGGTTCAGAACAACATACCGCCGGCGGCCACTCACAAGCCTCCACGTGTCCGCCTGGTGAGTCATCATCAGCCACCGCTGACGTCAGCTACAGTAAACATCCTCTCTGTGGGCTTCTTATCAAGCCCACGACCTCCACTATAAATAGAAGACATCAACTCCTTTCTTGTGATCCGAAAATACTCATTTGTAACATAAAGCTAGGTCTACTTGTAATACTTTGTACTCTCCAAAGTAATAACATCACCGGCTCTTCACAGTGGACGTAGGTCGTGCTTGACCAAACCACTTACATCTTCGTGTTCTTACTTTTACCACACACTCACTCATATTCACACTCTCGGGTTGAACCAAAGGTTTGGGTAAAGGAACGTACTTGTAGTAACGTAAGTATACACCACTCGGTGAGTAGTGATAATATCCGAGATACTTATTGTTTCTTCATTGGTGCCATCCGTCGGTTAGAACAATCTTTTCTCTTCATCTTTTAACCCACCCATGGCTTAACCTAACCTCAACACAACTCTCACCAACCAGACTGGGGACGTCGATATCCAGCCCACTGGAAACGACGGTACCCCGGCCACTGTCGTAAAAAAATCCACCTCAAGCATCCAGAAGCCAGCTTTCGAGGTGCGTGACGTGGAAACTGATGAAGATAGTGGTGACAACTCCAAGGAGGACCCAAACCAGTGGCTCCTCTGCCAAAGCTCAAAGAGCGCCGCTATCTACCAGCGGATGCTCATAAAACAGGCAAAAAAGAAGGGCAAGACCATGACTTATGGTTCCTCACCAAAAAGGAGCCATAAGAACAAAGAAACTACTAGCCGTCGTGGTGGTCGTAGCGGGGAGCTCGGCGGAAACGCTGGAGCTCGGGGCTACACCAACCTACACGATGAGTCGGACAGCCACGAGTCATCTAGCAGGGACTCCAACCGCAACGGGAAGGCACACACTCGCCGTCCACACCGCAAGAATGTGGACGACGACTTGGTCAAGCCTTTCCGGCCAAAGTCTTTTGCTAAAAAATCAAAGTTTGTCGCTCGCATAGCGACGACGGAAATCCCCAGAAAAGCCAAACTTCCCAGCAGCATCGGCAAGTACGATGGCCTGCGCGACCCAGATGACCACATTCATGACTTTGAATGTGCGGGAAGTTCGGTTAACTGGCCAGTCCAGGTTGGGTGCTATCTCTTCGCCCAAACGTTGACTAGCGCGGCAAGAGTCTGGTTCGAAAATCTCCCCACGGGGAGCATTGCGGACTTTGACGACCTTACCGACAAGTTCGGTAACCATTTCTCGCATCTCAGAAAGCACAAGCGAGATAAGGCCATGAACGAACAAGTCACCGAACTGCTTAACGCGGGCATCCTACGACCCATCCGGTATCAATCTTGGCTCGCAAACCCAGTCATGGTCGCGAAGGCTAATGGAAGTTGGCGCATGTGCATTGATTACATGGATCTCAACCAGGCGTGCCCCAAGGATTATTATCTGTTGCCAAAAATTGATCTAAAGGTGGACTCCCTGGCCTCTTATCGCTTCAAATGTTTCCTTGATGCGTATAAGGGGTACCACCAAATACAGATGGCAAAGGAGGACGAGGATAAAACCGCGTTCCGCACTGATATGGGTAAATTCTGCTATACAAAAATGCCATTTGGATTAAAGAATGTTGGCGCCACTGTTAGGATCTGAGTTTGTTTGTTTTGATTATGTTTAACTAAAATGATAAGAGTGAAATGAATATAGAATGAAAGTGCAGCGGAATAACAAACTATTAATCAAAACATGAGAGTAATTGTTTTCTGATCGAATGCTTTCATTTATCTAAAAGATTACAATCATACAAGTACTCCCCCTCAGCCTGATCACACAGTGATTGTTTGTCTGAGAGAATGTTTGTGTGTGATGCAATAGAACAGTACAAGCACTGTTCTATTTATAGACAAACCTGAACCACTGATGACCTAGGCTAACGTCACCTAAGACAGTGACCTCTAACAGAATAACAAACATAAAACATCTGCCTATTACAAAATACTGTTACATTGAAAACACTGAAGGTAAACTACTGTTGTAGGAAAACTCTGTTGGTCTTGTATCCTCTGCTGGAGCCTAAGTGCTGTTGGCTCCAGCAGTGCTTTAGTCTTCAGTACTTGGATCAGCAGTTGTTCTTCATCAGACCTTTGATCAGCAGTTGTTCTGCATCAGTGTTTATTCAGCAGTCCTTTGTATCAGCAGTTGACATAACAGTTGTTTGGATAGAACAGTTGTTAGAGTCAGCAGTCTTTTGGGAGAAGTATGTTGTAAGGACTGTTTATTGTGTGGATCAACTGTTAGCATGTTTTGGCTTTCCAATCATCTGTTCTTCTCCAGGTCAGCAGACCCAACAATCTCCCCCTAGAACAGATGATGCCAAAACTCAGCTTTATTTACTGATCTTTATTCATCATCAGATTTTCTCTGATTTGACCTTTGAATTGTAGTTCAAAGTCCAGAGCAAATAAGTCTTCTTCATCTCTTTCAAGCTCTAGATTTAGCAATGTTTGAAGATCATCTGCACATAGGCTGTATGCATCTTCCATGCTAATCTTCTGAACTCTTCCATCTGACCTGAGCAGAGTCAATTCATGGTTGTCTTTGTTGACTTTCCATTTTAGAATTTTTGAGTCAGTGGATTTGCTGAGATGAACTTTTATTTGGGATGAGTTAGGTGATGGAGGTCTTCCAATGAGTTCCCTGAGTTTCTCTGTTGTAGGATCAGAGAAGAAATGTATCTGATTGAAGAGCCCTTCCTTGATAAATGGATCAGCAAACTTCTTCTGATCTTCTTCTGACATTTCCTTCTGTTTCTTGAACTGTCTTCTTGCAGCAGCTGATAGATCAGAAGTTTCAAGTAAGCTGTCCAAGGTAAAAGTCTGCTGGGGTCTCTTCATCAGTGGCTCATCAGTATAGACAGGTTTTCTAGGTAGGCTGGGATCCTTCTTTCTGTTTTCTTCAAGACTCTTGTATGTCTCAACCAGCCTCAGCTCAGACCATCTAGAGACAGACCTCATTTCCCCATAGTTAGCAGCTATTATCTCTTGTCTCATTCTTTTAAACTTTAAGGCTCTGACTGGGTCTCTGCCTCTGCCAAAATTAGGAGTAGAGACTTTAGCTTTGGGGTCTTTGGCCAATTCTTCTATTCTGAGAAGTTCTTCTCTTAGTGCATGAGTGGTCCAACCATTAAACTGCTTTTTAGTTGCTTTATATGGCTTGGTTGCCAAGATCTGTTCCAGAAGAGAATCCCTAACCTCCTTTTCCAAGTCAACACTGAGAGGCATGGAGGACATGGAGTTGCTCAGGGTCTTAGCAAAGTCCTCAATCCTTCTGAGTTTGCTAAGCTCTGCTGAATGGATGCCCTGAGCAGTCCTGTCATCCTTCCCTTTGCATTTCTCCTTAATGATGGCATCTACCTGTTCACCCTTGTATTTAAGGTATGTATCAATGTTTAGGGGAACAGGGAAATTTGGGAGAGATGGGAAAGATCTGTCAGATGGTTGTTCAGTATTGTAGAAGGATTGTAATTCCCCCTTGAGTAGATCAAGTTCAAGGGGATACTGAACAACCAATGGTGTAATGGTTGGTGGTGGTCTATGGGAACTGAATTTAGATGTGTGTGGTGAGAATGATGAAATTGGAATAGCTGTGATAGGAGTGGATTGTGCAGTTGATGTGGTGTTTGGTGATGTGTGTATGTTTTCATCATGTACAACAAAGGTTGATTTTCTCTTCCTTGTGTACAAGATTTTAGGGGATGGTGATTTGGTAGCAATGGTTGGATTAACATCTGTTGGCCTTTTAGTAGGTCCAGCAGATGTTTGGGATTTGGTTGGTGATGTAGGTTTGGGTGTAGGTTTGGTGGTTGTTTGTTCAGATGTGCTTGTAGGTTTAGGTACAGTGGTTTGGGAAGCAGTGTTTTGGGTGGTTTCAGTGTTTTGGGTGGCAGTGGTTTCAGTAGCAGTGGTTTTGTCAACAGAGGTGTTTAGCTTGGATGGTGGTTTTCTGACATGTCTAGCAGGCCTTTTCATCCTTTTTGAGGATCCCACATCTTCAATCTCCTGCTGTTGTTCTTTCTTGAGGTTTACCAGCAACTCTGCTTTGGCTTCCAAGGTGTCAGCCCTTTTTTGTTTGGCCTGAGCAGCCTTTTCAGCTTCTATGTTTGCAGAGTTGTCTACTGCTTTGCTTTTGTCAGTGGTTTGTTGTGGTGCTGTTGGTGTTGCTTGTTGTTGTTGTTGTTGTTGTGGTGCAGTTTGACTAGCCTCTGGTTTGTTGGCAGACTTAGCTTTGCCCTTTTTAGAAGGTGGACAACCAAAGGGATCTAGCTTTGGTAGCCTATCTCTGCACTCTCCCCCTTTTTGGCATCATCAGCCGTGAAGACATCATCATCTTTATCCCTGAGAATGGTGGTAGGGGCAGAGCCAGTGGTCTTCAGCAGGTGATCTTTGATGGCTTGAATGTCTGCATGTGTATCTTTGTACCTTGCATCCACCATGTTTCTAATCTCAGCCATATATGTTTCATGTGTCTGATCAGCTAGTTTTCTGTGGGCTATGATGATGGGGGAAACGGATTTCCATAGCTCACTAGCTATATCAGCTGTTGATGGTTGACTTTTGGAAAGGTCTGCTATGGAACCCAGTATAAGCTTGACATCAGATTTGATGTCTGCTACAGAGGTTTCAATTGCATAAACTCTGTCCGTCAATTCTTGGTATTTTGACCCATCTCCTAAGTTAATAGGATCATCTGAGTCCCTACCAGTGGTAGTTTTACCTGATTCAGTCCTAATAGGTGAATCAGATGCCCCTTTTTCTTGGTACTGGGGACTTCCAACTGATTTTGGGGACACTATAGTGGCCTCATCAGTTGTTGCCTTCAAGGGAGTCTTAGCAATGTAATCACTGACCTGGTGTGAGACAATGGTCTCTACATCAGTAGTGACTGCTCCACTTGAAAACTCACCTAGAGTTGCATTGAACTCAGGTGGTGTAACCTCCTCTTCTGTTTGTTGGATAGCAGATTGAATGTTCCCAGGACCAGTCACTTGTGGGGGTATGCTCTCAGTGATAGGTGGAAGAGAGGAACTGGGATCTTCCTGAGATTTCTCAATTGCCTCAAACAGAGGTTGCATGGTTTGTGGAACATGATGTGATGGTGAGGGTGGAGGAGTAACAAGAGAATTAGCCCTGGGAGAGGGGCTTGTGAACATTTGGCCAAGTGACTCAAATGTATCATGATGTGTTTCCCCTTGGCTTACAACATGATCCTTTTGGGAGGATTCATGAGGAGTTTGGTCAGGTTGAGGTATGTCCAACTATTGTGAGGAAGTAACAACAGTGGTTTCAGGTTGCTTTGGTGGTGCAACAGAGTTTTCTTCTGGTACCTCATCATCCAGAAGTCTCATTTGTGGTTGAGTGGTGGTTTTTATGGATGGATGTTTTCTTTTGGAAGTGGCTGGTGTGGGTTTCACAGCACTGGATGTAGTGCCATGATCACCAGGAGCAGTGGGCTCAACAACAGAGGTTTTGACAACAGTTGTTGTCTTTGTCCTCTTTGTTTGTGTTTTAGAAACTTTGGACACTTTTGACACCTTTTCTTGGGTGCTTCCACCCAGCATTCTAGTGAAAGTTTCATCAGTTAAGCTTTTCATTTGCATTGCCTCACCCTTTTTGAAAACTTTTTCTGGTAAGACCTTTTGTAGGATTACACTAAGAATTCTTGGGTAAATTAGAAAAGCATTGTTTGACCCAGACTTAATTGCTTTCACATTTGACACTAAGTCCATGAATAATCCCTGGGAAAGATTGAAGTCAGAGTTTGACAACATGGCATAACCCAGATATTGCATCCTTAATGGGATTTCATTGAAGGTTGTGGACTTAGCGGAGACACAAAGAAGAAGGGTATGGAAGAAAAATTTCATGACTGGTGGGAAAAACTTTTGGAAAAGAGTTGATCCAGTCATCTGACCATCATACCCTCTTTCTTGAAACTCAGTGTGAAGCTCTGTTTTTGTGAAGGAGTCCTTACCTGCCAGGTCATTTAGTGAGAAGGTTGTGGAAATGATTTCGGGGGTAATGACAATACTTGTTTCTCCAATTTTGGAAATAATGGAAGTAGGCTTTTTGTCTTGCAATAGAAACTCAACATTCAACCAGAACTCTTGGAGAGTATCGATATAGATGGGGGCGTCAGCGGTTAAGATGGGTAGGTATTTGGAGTTTAGAAGAATGTCGATGGTGGAATGGAATGATATGTTATCATCTGTTTTAACCAGATATGGGAGACAATTGTGGGTGGCTTTGGCTTGAAGATCCATTTTAATGGATTTCGAGAGTGAAGATGAATGAAATTTGATCGAGGGTTTGAGAATGGAGAAGGCGGTTTCAGTATTTTGAATACAATGAGACAGTGTAACATCTGTTGTGGTATAACAGGGTTTTTATAGGCTCAAAAGAAACCGCTGATGTGGCCAAACCTCGGCTTGTATGAGCAGACGTGGAAATCATCTAATGGATGAAACATCTGGTGGAGAACAGCTGTTTTGGCAAACAACTGATACAAACAGCTGATGGAATCAACCTTTTTTTTATAGTAATTGTTTTCTGATCGAATGCTTTCATTTATCTAAAAGATTACAATCATACAAGTACTCCCCCTCAGCCTGATCACACAGTGATTGTTTGTCTGAGAGAATGTTTGTGTGTGTGATGCAATAGAATAGTACAAGCACTGTTCTATTTATAGACAAACCTGAACCACTGATGACCTAGGCTGACGTCACCTACGTCGATGGTCTTGTCATCAAAAGCAACGAAGAAGGGGACATGATGAGGGACATCCAACAGACCTTCAACCAATTGCGCAAGGTGCGCATGAAGCTAAACCCCAGCAAGTGTTCCTTCGGAATGGACGAGGGTAAATTCTTGGGCGTTGTTGTTACTCGGGACGGATTTCGCGCAAACCCCAAGAAAGTCCAGGCAATCGAGAGAATGCCCTCCCCCACCTTAATCAAAGAATTCCAAACATTGATGTGCCGCCTGGTAGCCCTCAACCGATTCTTATACAATTACGCTTCAAAGTCATTCCCATTCGTGGATACTTTGATGAATTGTTTAAAAAAGAGCAACTTCCGTTGGACAGCGGACGCAGAAACAACTTTTCAAGCAATGAAGCAATGCCTCATGAATCTACCAACCCTGACCGCGCCCACACCGAAGGAACCGCTCACACTCTACCTCTCCGTCACGGAGTGAGCGATAGGAGCAGTCCTCATGGTAGATCGTAAAGGGGTGCAAACGCCAATTTACTACATTAGCCGCACCCTACTCGATGCGGAGACGAGGTATACCATCATGGAAAAGCTGGTCCTTGCTCTTGTACACACATCTCGAAGACTACACAGATATTTCCAGGGGCACCCGATCAACGTCCTCATGGACTACAAAATTAGCAATGTCTTGCGCAAGCCAAAACTTTCGGGTCATTTGGCGAACTGGGCCATTGAACTTGGAGAACACACCATTTACTATAAGCCCCAACCCGAAATCAGGGGACAAGTGCTCGCTGATTTCGCCACAAAAATACCAGCCGACAAGGTCGAAATGTGCAAAGCTGAGCAATCTCCCGTGCCAATTCAAAACCCATCGCAGAAATGATCCCTCTTCACGGACGGGGCCTCCAACATGAGTTCACATACGCCATCCGCCTCAACTTTAAAAGCACGAACAACGAGGCAGAGTACGAAGCATTGCTGGTAGGCCTCCGTATTGAAGAAAAAATGGGGGCCAGGCACGTGGAGGAACACGTGGACTCATTACTCGCCGCACGACAGATAAATGGGATATACGACGCAAAGGACGAAACCATGGCCCTTTACTTGGAACAGGCCAAACAACTCATGTGCAAATTTGACTCCTGCATCGTAGAACACATCAGGCGCAGTGAAAACAAACCAGCTGATGCATTAAGCAAAATGGCCTTCACTGTTTTCGAACACGCGACAAGTCAATGTCATCCAAACAGGAAACGCGTCCTCAATGACTACCATCAAAGCATATCTCTCCTCCGGTACCCTACCTGACGACAAGTCAGGGGCCCGGAAAATACAACACAAGGACCTACACTACCAGCTCATGGATGGCATCCTTCCTTATCAGAGACATTCATGAAGAAACATGCGGACTACACGCGGGCCCAAGAATGGTAGTCGCCAAGCTCATGAGCGCAGGGTACTGTTGTTCGGGCATGCACACTGACGCAGTCAAGGAGCTGCGCAAATGCGAAAGCTGTTAACGGCACGCGCCAAACACCCTACGCCCAAAAAAATTACCTGGTGCCGGTCACAGCAGCGTGGCCTTTCTAGAAATCGGCGATTGATCTAGTCGGCCCGTTCCCCGCAGTGCCAGGCAATGTCAAGTTCCTCATTGTGGCCATCGATTACTTCACCAAATGGATTGAAGCGAAGCCCCTAGTCAAAATCGATGGGGCCCACGTAAAAAAATTCATTTGGGAGTTCATTATTTACAGATTCGGTTTACCAATGCAACTTGTTAGTGACAACGGCACGTAGTTCGCGGATCAAATGTTGCAATCATGGTTAGCGCAACTGGGCATTCAACAAATATTTACATCAGTTGCGCACCCGCAAGGAAATGGTCAAGTCGAAAGAGCTAACCGAAGTATAGTGGAGGGCATCAAAGCGCGACTAGGAACCAGGCGCACAGGGTAGGTAGACAAACTTCCCCATGTACTATGGGCTTACCGCACCCTGACCAAGACAAGCAATGGTGAAACACCATTTAGCCTAACTTATGGTTCCGAGGCAGTAATCCCAGCAGAAATTGGCTGCCCCTCCGCAAGAGTCCTAATGGCCGATTAGAGGAATAACAACATGGAGCTCCGCCTGAACCTTGACATGCTTGATGAGCGGCGAGACCTAGCTTCCATCAAAGAAGCCAAGTATAAAACACAGCTAGAGCGCTATTACAACAAGCGCGTCAAAAAATGCGCATTCAAGATCAGTGACTACGCCTTCCGCAACAATGAGGCTTCCAATGCCGAAAAGCCAGGGAAACTAGCACCAACTTGGGAAGGGCTATACAAGATCCAAGAAATTTTGGGCAAGGGCGCATACGACCTAGAAAAATTAGACGGTACGCCCGTTCCGCGATCTTGGAATGCGGCCCAATTACGCCCATGCTATTTGTTACTTTACTCCTACACCCAGCTACACATGCCTCGGTACTTATCAATAATAAGAAAAGTTGTTTCCTATATCTGTCATTCTACTTGTTTTTTCTGCGCCCAAGTAATCAAGGCAACGCTGCAAACTACGTCGGACTAAAGCAGCCTCGTGTTACGGTTGGGACGTGAACGAGTCTTCAAGGTATGCCTAGCGCTCCAGACTCGCATACATACCCAACCAAATGCGCTGTGGTCTTCAAGACGTAGTTTACTTTTCGGACTTTAACATCGCGCCGCGAAGCCATGCTAGGCCTAAGTCTTCTAGACTTGTTCAAAAGGCAAGTCAGACTTAACGAACTGCATACTATCCCGCGGCGCGAATACAAGTCTTCAAGACAAGGCCTCATTGGTATTCTTGTCGGACCCAAGGCACAAGTTGTGTCACGCTATAGTCTTCAAGGCAAAAGTACTAACACTTGAACGCCGGACTACCTAGCTAAACACACGCGCTAATTCCTACTTATACACCGGGTGACGACTTGGTTAAATAAGTACAACATGAGTTAACGCGAGACAACACAAGATATAACAAACAAAACTTTCCATTAACATTGGGGATTAAAAACCCAAGAGATGTATACAAGAAAAAAAAGTTACAAAAGCCTAACTATCTGAGCCGCTGAAGTCTACCAGCTGCTCCTCAATCTCTGGCAATGATCCAGAGAATCCTTCGCCGGAGGCCTTCCGCCTTGTAACACCCCAACCGATGGCGGAAACATCGGGATGTCACGTATTAATGATTGTTCAGTAGCTCATGGTAAATAATAAATTTCATTATATGATTTAAATAAATTACACACAATTGTTCTACAAGATTTCGTACATCAAATTGAATAAAACTATGCACACATCTTCAAGCATTAATTCAAATCTTCAAGCAAGTAGAACCTGAAACATGTAAAGTTGAAAATATTTTGGGTCAACAAAAGTTGGTGAGAATTACATAGGTTTTGATAATAGAATAAAATTGTTGTGCAATTCATGTGTCATGGCAAATCTAGTCCATATGTGAAAACATACTAGAAGTAAATCGAGTGCATAATCAACCCTTGTGACTGTTGTATTGTGGTACATCCCATACGCTCATGGTTCACTCGTTTATATTGCAGTAACAAACACCCACGTTACCTTTGTAGGAGGCACGTATCCGGGTGGGATTGTCAGTCCAATAGATCTATCAATGTATACCGTCGGCTGATCAATGTTAATGATTATGCTAGAATTGTGCTTACCCTATTCATGTTCAAGACATAATGCAACATAGATAAACACATAGACACATTGATGATTGAATTGCATAAATGACGTTGTAACATGTTTCACCCCAAGAACGGTGATAAATAGAAAAGGGGCTATGTAAAACTCACCTTAGCAAAAGTGTTATGTCTCGTGAAAATAGAATATGTGTTGCCCAACGATGCCAAGTATTACCCTATAATTAAGGTAATAAATATGTCTAAGTCTTTCTAGTCTACAAATATTTTCTAGGGTTTCGAATTTGGGGATAGGTATTCGTTTGATTGATAATTAAACGTTTAATAAATACGAGAAATTTGATAAATAAATAAATAAACAAAAGTCTTTTTTTTTTTGTAAATTTCAAATTTAAGATGGTCACAATATAAAGTTTTAAGTGTGAAAATAATTTTTATAAAATTATTTTCTTGAAAAAAGAATATTTAATCTATTTATTTCAAATTGTCAAAATATAACTTTAATATTTAAAAATATTAAAATTTAAAGAATTTTTAAATTAAAAATTGTATTTCTGTTCCAAATGAATAGAAATAATTTATGTAAAGTTTTGGTGCAAAAATGTTGAAAAATGAATTTATTATGATTTATTTATGATTAAAACAAACAAAAATTGATTAAAAATATTAAATAAACGATTTTTCTAAAATAAAATTATTTCAGAGATGTTTATTGATTTATAAACTTAGAATAATTTTTGTGGAATTTTACAAAGTCGTTTTGATATTTTTATAGAATTTTTCAATTATAAATGAATAAACTTGTAATATTTATAATATATATTAAATAAATGATTTTTGAAAATCTAAAAATTGGATAATAATCATTACCGTTTGAATTGCATAAAATAAATTTTATAGGATTTATAAAGTTGTTTTGGTATTTAAAATGTATAATAAAAGTTTAGAATAAAAGAATATATGTTTAACTTTATAAAAAAAATGTGGTGGTTATGGGGTTCGAACCCGGGTCTATGACCGGGTTGGACTCTAATCACAAGTGTGGCCACCACCAAGCCACACCCTGAGAACGAGTTTATAGTGTACAGAAAATCTTTTATACTTTAAAAGATTTGAATTTTAAACCCTAAATAATACACCCGCTTAATTGAACCTGTTACAGATCTTGTTGATTGAATTAACGAGAGGGCTTTTGTTCTACAGATCATTTCGAGCAGGAACGTGTAAAGACTTACTGATTTGGTGGCCGAATCGAAGGGATTTAGATGTTTGGCCGGAGCTCGGATTCCGGCGGGCTTGAAAGGCACGAGTAGAATGATTTTTTTTTAACGAAAAAGCGAGTGGGGTTTGGTTTGGTGTGAGGTTTCCGAGCTGGAGAGTGCCATATTTATACCCAATATGAACGCGTTTAAGGCTTTTGGTATTTTTGGTGCCGCCGGATTTTACGGGAATCACCATTAAACACTGTTTGACGAATTAAAAATGTGTTGGAAGATGTTGGTCAAAGGCAGGGAAACACGCGGGGTCTTTATTGTGATTGGTGGGCATCTTTGGTAACCGCCGGAAACTTCTCCGGTCCGGTCGTGATTTGCAGGCGTGCAAGGAGTGGAGAAGAAGGCATGTGGGCCGGGTTTTGTTCTTGGGCTGGGCATCTGTTTGGGCTTCCGAAAATTTTAAAAGCAAAGGAAAAGGGGTGGGCTTGGTCATAATTATCTTGTGTTTGATTCAAAATGAGCATGTTATGTTTTTTTTAATAACTCTATATAAGGTAATAAAATCTGATTTTTTTTATATTATTATATATACATTTACATATATATATATATATATATATATATATATATATATATATAAGTTGTGTGTTAGGCATGTTGTATAAAAAGATGTGTAAAACGAGGGCTTTGTGTATAAAAATTTGGGGAAAAATTTTGTGATGTTACAGTCTCCCCTACTTTTGGAAACTTCGTCCCGAAGTTTATTGAAAGCACAGGGTTGAAGGGGATTGGATAGAAATTAGGACATGTGTGTTAAGGTTTGTCATGAATGGAATAATCTTGTTTCAAATAATTTGGATATGGGGGTAGGATTAAGTGTGTCTTGAAATTGCAATAAGAATCTTAAGTGTTAGGAGTCCTATAAGAAATGAGTCGATGTACTATTGAAAGAATAAATGAACCACCAGGCAACTAGGGTTTATAGTTGGTCGACTACCAAAAACCTTGATAGAATTTCACACTACCTTAACGTACCTGTAAATTCATGATTACGTTCCGGACCGTAATTACCAATTTACCTTACATTAGGGTTTTGCGTCCTTTTATGACTCTACCGATTGTTGAGCAGGTTCGATAGTCTCCACCAGTCGTTGAGCAGGTTGTAGGGCCTCTCCCGACTGTTGGAAAGACATGATGACCTCTACCAATCGTTGAGTAGGTTGTTTGGTAGTCAACTAATTGTTGTACAAGTAAGCAAGTATGATTATAGATATAGCAATTAGTTCACATTCAAACAAGCATGCACTCAGATGCTTATGATAATACTTGATTTTATTACTTGAATCAAAAAGTGTCAATACATAGAATTAAAGAGAAAGTAGACATCATTCAAATGGCGGGGTTTGCTGTTAAGTAGCTGGGGGGTCTCTAGCGGGGTTATTTGGAGCATCAAGAGCGTTTGTAGCAGGAATTCGACAAGCATCCGCAAGATGCCCATACCTTTGACAATTGGTGCACTGTCGGCAGGGTACTTGGGTTGGATGGTGATACTGGCAGGTGTCACACTTAGGTAGCTTCCCGTTGTATTGTTTCTTGTTGGGTGGGACAGTGGTGTCTATTGCAAAGTTCCTGACCTTGCACTTTTCGTTGGTTGAGGCCTCAGTTTTGATATCAACGGCAGGTTGGGGAGTGTCCTTTGCAACAGTTTTCTTTTCCCCTTTCCGAGTTAGGGTTCCTGCCTTCACATGGTTATCTGTTAGGGTGGCAGCCAAACGCTTTGCTTCTTCCAGAGTAGCAGGGTTCCTTCCCCACATCGTATCCTGAATCTTCATGGGTAAACCACCAATGTATTTTTCGATTGCAATAGGCAAGGGAGTGACTTTGTGTGGTAGCAGTAAGCTAAGTTCGTGAAAACGAGTGTTGTAAGCAAGGTTTTCTCGACTATCTTGAGCAAGATCATGAAACTCATCTTCCAGCTTCTTGATTTCATTACGAGGGCAGAACTCTGCCTTCATAATGTCTTTAGCTTGATCCCAAGTTAAGGCCAGTGCAGCTTCAACTCCACGGGTGCGCTTTTCCTCATTCCACCAGGTGAGTGCTCGTTTGTGAAGAACACTCATAGCATAACGAACTTTAAAGTTGTCGGGGCATTCACTGTTGATGAAGGTATTCTCAATACCCTCAAACCATTGTAGGAGTCTTGTAGCTCCTTCTTCACCACTAAACTTTGGGGGATTACAAGAATTAAAGTGCTTAAGGGTACAGGCTGGAAGACCATTCCCATTCCCGTTGTGGTTTCCATTTCCATTCCCGTTGCCGTTGTCGTTACCGTTCCCGTTGCCGTTCAACTGGATGACTTGAGCTAGTAAGTTGGGAACCAGAGTTGCGATTTGTTGCGCCATTTGTTGAGAAATGATTGCAGCCAGTTGGGCATAACACCATTGTTGTTGTTGTTGTTGTTGTTGTGGTTAGTATCGTGGCTGTGGTTGTGATTGCTACTCCCTTCATCATGATTGTCACAACTGTTAAGGCGAGCACTGCGACGTGGAGGCATGATCTGTAAGAGACACAGTGAAATGAATGAGATTATATAAGGAATGTAATCATTTATTCATTAATTAAAATGAATAAACGAAAACGTTGACTTATCAAAGATTCTAAATTCTAATAACATATGAAGACATGCTTTAGCCTATAAGTGAACACTCATCCCGAGAATTCCCAGGTAGGCATCCAGGTCCCTCGTCTGATTGGGATATATGCGCAATGCCAGCCTAGACAGAAGACTCAGAATACAGGCGTTCACCCTTCCAGATTGCACGTGTTCGTTATTAAAATTTAGAACTTCGACGAGATCTCAAGGGGGTTCAGGTTAAACCTGAGTATTTTGTCCTATTAATCTAATGGTGGATCAGGATTGCAGCAGACGAATAAGAGTAGGTCATATGTAGGTTTAGGGTTGTATAGGATAGGGATAAGGAAGCAATTAGGATTTCAAGTAAGAGGAGCAAGTACTGTTTATGTCCCTAAGGTTATAGTCTAGATTATTTTCTAATAACCTAATTCTCTATAACCAAGGCTCTGATACCAATCTGTAACACCCCAACCGATGGCGGAAACATCGGGATGTCACGTATTAATGATTGTTCAGTAGCTCATGGTAAATAATAAATTTCATTATATGATTTAAATAAATTACATACAATTGTTCTACAAGATTTCGTACATCAAATTGAATAAAACTATGCACACGTCTTCAAGCATTAATTCAAATCTTCAAGCAAGTAGAACCTGAAACATGTTAAGTTGAAAATATTTTGGGTCAACAAAAGTTGGTAAGAATTACATAGGTTTTGATAATCGAATAAAATTGTTGTGCAATTCATGTGTCATGGCAAATCTAGTCCATATGTGAAAACATACTAGAAGTAAATCGAGTGCATAATCAACCCTTGTGACTGTTGTATTGTGGTACATCCCATACGCTCATGGTTCACTCGTTTATATTGCAGTAACAAACACCCACGTTACCTTTGTAGGAGGCACGTATCCGGGTGAGATTGTCAGTCCAATAGATCTATCAATGTATACCGTCGGCTGATCAATGTTAATGATTATGCTAGAATTGTGCTTACCCTAGTCATGTTCAAGACATAATGCAACATAGATAAACACATAGACACATTGATGATTGAATTGCATAAATGATGTTGTAACATGTTTCACCCCAAAAACGGTGATAAATAGAAAAGGGGCTATGTAAAACTCACCTTAGCAAAAGTGTTATGTCTCGTGAAAATAGAATATGTGTTGCCCAACGATGCCAAGTATTACCCTATAATTAAGGTAATGAATATGTCTAAGTCTTTCTAGTCTACAAATATTTTCTAGGGTTTCGAATTTGGGGATATGTATTCGTTTGATTAATAATTAAACGTTTAATAAATACGAGAAATTTGATAAATAAATAAACAAAAGTCTTTTTTTTTTTTTTGTAAATTTCAAATTTAAGATGGTCACAATATAAAGTTTTAAGTGTGAAAATAATTTTTATAAAATTATTTTCTTGAAAAAATAATATTTAATCTATTTATTTCAAATTGTCAAAATATAACTTTAATATTTAAAAATATTAAAATTTAAAGAATTTTTAAATTAAAAATTGTATTTCTGTTCCAAATGAATAGAAATAATTTATATAAAGTTTTGGTGCAAAAATGTTGAAAAATGAATTTATTATGATTTATTTATGATTAAAACTAACAAAAATTGATTAAAAATATTAAATAAACGATTTTTCTGAAATAAAAATTATTTCAGAGATGTTTATTGATTTATAAACTTAGAATAATTTTTGTGGAATTTTACAAAGTCGTTTTGATATTTTTATAGAATTTTTCAATTATAAATGAATAAACTTGTAATATTTATAATATATATTAAATAAATGATTTTTGAAAATCTAAAAATTGGATAATAATCATTACCATTTGAATTGCATAAAATAAATTTTATAGGATTTATAAAGTTGTTTTGGTATTTAAAATTTAGAATAAAATTTAGAATAAAAGAATATATGTTTAACTTTATAAAAAAAATGTGGTGGTTATGGGGTTCGAACCCGGGTCTATGACCGGGTTGGACTCTAATCACAAGTGTGGCCACCACCAAGCCACACCCTGAGAACGAGTTTATAGTGTACAGAAAATCTTTTATACTTTAAAAGATTTGAATTTTAAACCCTAAATAATACACCCGCTTAATTGAACCTGTTACAGATCTTGTTGATTCAATTAACGAGAGGGCTTTTGTTCTACAGATCATTTCAAGCAGGAACGTGTAAAGACTTACTGATTTGGTGGCCGAATCGAAGGGATTTAGATGTTTGGCCGGAGCTCGGATTCCGGCGGGCTTGAAAGGCACGAGTAGAATGATTTTTTTTTAACAAAAAAACGAGTGGGGTTTGGTTTGGTGTGAGGTTTCCGAGCTGGAGAGTGCCATATTTATACCCAATATGAACGCGTTTAAGGCTTTTGGTATTTTTGGTGCCGCCGGATTTTACGGGAATCACCATTAAACACTGTTTGACGAACTAAAAATGTGTTGGATGATGTTGGTCAAAGGCAGGGAAACACGCGGGGTCTTTATTGTGATTGGTGGGCATCTTTGGTAACCGCCGGAAACTTCTCCGGTCCGGTCGTGATTTGCAGGCGTGCAAGAAGTGGAGAAGAAGGCATGTGGGCCGGGTTTTGTTCTTGGGCTGGGCATCTGTTTGGGCTTCCGAAAATTTTAAAAGCAAAGGAAAAGGGGTGGGCTTGGTCATAATTATCTTGTGTTTGATCCAAAATGAGCATGTTATGTTTTTTTTAATAACTCTATATAAGGTAATAAAATCTGATTTTTTTATATTATTATATATACATTTATATATATATATATATATATATTAGTTGTGTGTTAGGCATGTTGTATAAAAAGATGTGTAAAACGAGGGCTTTGTGTATAAAAATTTGGGGAAAAATTTTGTGATGTTACACGCCTCTCTTCCTCCAACCGCGCTCGCTCGGCCTCCGCAGCCCGCTCCTTCGCTTCTTCTCCAAGTTTGTCTGATTTCTCTATAAAGTAGCGAAGAGCGGCAGCAGGGTCAACGTGGCGATTACCGTCTGCCACAACCTGAAGGACGGGGAACTCAAGTTTATCAAACTTGGCAAGTTCCACCAAATACTCGTCCTTCAAGGGTTTCCCATAACGCGTCGCGTCTATTATGCGATCTTCGTTCTGGGCATGGAGGAAGCAATCTTCAAAACCTTCTCCATACCCATAGGCGTTGGCGGTGGCGGCTATGTTGGCAACTTGGTCGCCAAGCTTAGGCACCTTCCAGAACCGCTTGAAAATCTACAAAAACAAGGAAAAGAGTTGGTAATATTTTCAAAGAGAAAGGAGAAGGAACGCATAAAAGGATAAGACTTACCCCCTCGATCCCGCTGGTCATCAACGAGCGGAGGGATTCTCGCATCCGTTCCTGCTCCACCACCGAGGCATCCAACAAAGCCTTAGCCGCCTCGGCTTCCTTCACAGCAGCTTTGCGGTCCCTGAGCGCCGCATCCCTTTCCTGCTGAAGCATCTCCCAAGCTTCCAGCATGCTAAACCGCTCTTCTTCAAGAGCGTTAAGGCGAGAGTTGGCCTTGTCGAGATCAGCACTCTTGGACTCCAGCTGCTTGCGCATGTCCAAAAATTTGACAGTACGCTCAGCAAGGTGTCACACCCCGGATTTCGACACCCCGGACGTGCGACCATTCGGTTGGTACCTGTTTTGAGTAAATACGCAGCGGAAAAACATTTGTATTTCTTGAGAGATTTAAACAACTCATTATTTATATAAATAAATAAAACATATATTTATAAGCGGGGAATTAAACACCCCTTTATTCATACAAAACGTTTCACATATATATGGTAATCAAAACTTCTGTCTAACGACAGTTTTACAAAATTTCCTCAGCCACGAGGTTCCTTAGTGCCTAGGGAATCGTTCTCCTTTCAGCACTATCACTATCGTCATAATTATTCAAGATTACCTGAAAACGTTTTGAAAATAATACGTCAGCGAAAAGCTGGTGAATAACATCTAACAGACACAAAATAATTTTTAAGCATAAGTAGTATTAAAGCTATTTAAAACATACTAGTAATCTAAACATCCAGCGAGCTCCCAACCCGTATTACTACCAAACTCCCAGCACGGTTTTACGTATATTTCCTACCAAACTCCCAGCCCGGTTTTACGGTTTTGTAACACGTCTACAATTTGATCAAACTATATGTGCACTTCTGTTCTGAATGCTATCCATAGAATACCATATGCAAAAACATATTTAATACAAGCTCATGCCAATTTCATAAAGTAAAACACTTTAAAAATTTATAAAAGAGTTAAAACGTATTCACCTAATTAGTTGGTACTGATTGCTAAATTAGAACTTCTTATACGAGACCCTTGTTTCACCACTCGACTATCTATGCGACCAAAGTTTGTTAACAACTGAACATACTCTATTGTAAGAGTCACTATTTATTTCTTTATCTTTACTTTCCAATTATACTCTTATATCTCTCGATATGTTTCTGTACGTAGACATCGATCTTTCAATACACTGTATATATATACGGCTATAGACATCTTAAATGCACACTCCTATACATAAGATAATATTTGCTCATTGGCACACATGTCATACTTAGAAATATGTCAAAAGAATGATACACTCTTTTCTCTTATGAGTCACCATACTTTGATGCCACGTACACTCAAAGTTGCTATATCTATCCATATATTCTTCAGGACTAAGTTTTTACACCCTTATTAATAATCTAAATGTCTACATATGAATAATAAAGAAAAGGAATCACAATTCTAGAATTTGAATGCAAACAAATTCTTGCACCTTAATGATTTACGCCACATTTTGATCATATATCAAATTTATCTTTCAATATATAAATGTAGTAACTAATTATATATATGTATTATTGAAGAGTGGGTGAATAGTATCATTACCTCTCTCATTGGTTGAGAGGGGTGGTGGCCTATATTTTTTTTACAACTTTATTAAGCAATAAATAAATATGGTTTTAAACATAAAACATCAAGTGTGTTGTTGGTGGAGTGGTTTGTGGTGAGTTTTGGTTGTGAGAGGTCCCAAGGTCAAACCTTGGGGAGGTCTTTATTATTTTATTTTTTTACAACTTTATTAAACATTAAATACATATGGTTTCAAAGATAAAACAGTAAGTGTGTTGGTGGTGGAGCGGTTTGTGGGTGAGATTTGGTTGTAATAGGTCCCAAGGTCGAACCTTGGGGAGGCCTTTATTATTATTTTTTTACAACTTTATTAAACATTAAATACATATGGTTTCAAAGTTAAAATAGAATGTCTGTTTGTGGTGAGCTTTGGTTGTGAGAGGTCCCATGGTCAAACCTTAGGGGAGGCCTTTATTTTTTTTTTATTTTTTTTTATAACTTTGTTAAACAATAAACACTTATGGTTTCATTTGAAAACATAGGTGTGTTATTGGTAGAGTACTAGAGTGGTTTGTGGTGAGCTTTGGCTGTTTAAGGTCCCAAGGTCGAACCTTGGGGGAGACCCTTTTTTTACAACTTTGTTAAACAATAAACACTTATGGTTTCATTTCAAAGCATAATTTTGTTGGTGGTTTGTGGTGAGCTTTGGTTGTTTAATGTCCCAAGGTTGAACCTTGGGGTAGGCCTTTATTTTTATTTTTTTACAACTTTGTTAAACAATAAAAACTTATGGTTTCAACTTTGTTTATTTTTTCATTTTAACAAGTGTTTTTTGTTTTTTAAATATTAAATCAAAATCAGTGACAAAAAAAAACGTAATTATTTTTTTAAATGAGTATAGGTAGGCCCGGGGCTATAACGAACGAGCAAAGAAAGTGGTCAAAATTATGTTTTGCGATGCTATGTTGTACCTAAACAATACGGTGACCATCAATGCCTGGAAATGCGCAGCGAAGCGCGCGCAGGGATTTATCTAGTTATATGTATTAAAACTATCATTACTTATATAAAATTGTATACAAATATTTTATTTATATCTATAATATATACGTACACACATATATTGAAGTCAATTATTCATTTGTCTCAGTAATATTTGTTTGTTTTGGTTATTCGTCTCAATATCTCGCAATTCAAACGATCATTTCCCCTATTGTATGTTTAATTATTTATCTCGACACTATAACCTTATAGCAGCTAGTCATTTTATTCGTTATGTATTTGTTTAACAATATTCGGTATCTAAATCCAAATATTTTATCTATAAATAAAAAATTTTCAGGTTGTTACATCCTCCCCACCTTTATTTAAATCTCGTCCTCGAGATTTAGTTGAACAAGTGTGGATACTTCTTCTTCATCTCCGACTCCTGTTCCCATGTATATTCTGGACCTCGTCTTGAATTCCATTTAACCTTAACCAACTTAAATCTTTTCCTCTTTAAAAACTTTATCTGTCGATCCTCGATTTGTATTGGTTGTTCCACAAATTTTAACTTTTCATTCACCTTCACATCCTTTAGTGGCATTACCAAAGATTCGTCAGCCAAACACTTGCGTAGGTTTGACACGTGAAATACGTCATGTACTCCATTCATTTCTTCTGGAAGTTTTAACTGATAAGCTACTGGTCCAACTCTCTTGAGAATTTCAAATGGTCCACAAAACGTGGACTTAGTTTTCCTTTCTTACCAAATCGGACTACACCTTTCCAAGGTGAAACTTTTAATAATACTTTATCTCCGACCTTAAATTCTAGCGGCTTCCTTCTTTTGTCAGCGTAGCTTTTCTGTCTGTCTCTGGCCGCCTTTAGACGTTCACGAATTTGTAGCACTTTGTCAGTCGTTTCCTGAACTAACTCCGGTCCTGACAATTGGCTCTCTCCAACTTCTGACCAACATACAGGTGTTCTGCACTTTCTACCATACAAAGCTTCAAACGGTGCTGCCTGAATACTCGTGTGATAACTATTATTATATGAGAATTCCATTAAGGGTAGATGATCATCCCAACTACCTCCAAAGTCTATCACACATGCTCTAAGCATATCTTCAAGTGTTTGGATGGTCCTTTCACTTTGCCCATCTGTTTGAGGGTGATAAGTGGTGCTAAGATTTAAACGTGTACCCATAGCTTTTTGGAATCCTTTCCAGAATCGAGATGTAAAATGACTGTCTCTATCAGACACAATAGATAGTGGCACACCGTGTAAAGATACGATTTCATCAACATATAATCGTGCCATTCTATCCATGCTATAAGTTTCCTTCATGGGTAAGAAATGGACGGACTTAGTCAATCTGTCTATGATTACCCAAATCATATCATTCCCACGACTAGTTCGGGGAAGTTTAGTAATAAAGTCCATGGTTATCATTTCCCATTTCCAAACTGGTAATTCTAACTGTTGTAGTAAACCAGAGGGTTTCTGGTGTTCTGCCTTCACTTGTGAACAAGTGAGACATTTTGCAACGTAGAAAGCAATATCCTTCTTCATACCCACCACCAGTAGTTTCCTTTCAGATTCTTATACATCTTGTCGCTTCCAGTATGCATCATGTATTTTGATTTGTGAGCTTCTTCTAATATTCTTTCTCGTAGACTCCCAGCGACAGGCACCCAGATTCTCTTATTCATTCTTAAGATTTCATCTTCTCCTTTAACCAACTGGTCCATCATACCTTTCATTCCTTCTATCCCAATGTTATTTTCTTCCTGAGCTAACCTCTGAGCCTCTTTCAGCTGACCTATTAAATCAACTTGGAGATTGAGCGGTAAAGCACGAACTCTTTTTGGCTTTTCTCTTTCTTTCCTACTCAGCGCGTCAGCTACTACATTAGCTTTTCCTTCATGATAGCAGATTTCACAATCATAGTTACTTAAGACTTCCATCCACCTTCTCTGCCTCATGTTAAGTTCTTTCTGACCAAAGATATATTTCAAACTTTTATGGTCAGTGTAAATAGTAAACTTAACTCCATAAAGATAATGTCTCCATAACTTTAGCGCGAATATTATGGCACCTAACTCCAAATCATGAGTAGTATAGTTCTTCTCATGAGTTTTTAGTTGACGCGATGCATAAGCAATGACTTTGTTTCGTTGCATTAACACACATCCCATGCCGGTGTGTGAAGCATCACAGTAGACTACAAAATCTTCAATTCCATCTGGTAAGGCTAAGATTGGAGCATTAGTCAACTTTTGTTTTAGCGTTTCAAATGCCTCGTTCTGCTTTGGTCCCCAATCAAACTTGACAGACTTGCGTGTTAAAGATGTCAAGGGAACTGCAATTCGGGAGAAGTCTTGAATAAATCGACGGTAATATCCTGCCAAACCTAAGAAATTGCGAACTTCGGTTGGCGACTTTGGAATTTCCCACTTACTAATGGACTCAATCTTTGCAGGGTCTACTTGAATACCACGTGCGTTAATAACATGTCCAAGAAATTGTACTTCAGGAAGCCAAAACTCACACTTAGAGAATTTAGCATACAACTTCTCATTTCTTAATAATTCAAGAATCACCCTGAGATGATTTTCATGTTCTTCTTGATTTTTAGAATAAATAAGTATATCGTCAATAAAAACGATAACAAATTTATCTAAATACGGTTTGCAAATACGGTTCATCATATCCATGAACGCGGCTGGAGCATTAGTGAGTCCAAATGGCATAACTGTGAACTCATAATGTCCATACCTTGTTCTAAATGCGGTCTTTGGAATATCTTCTTCTTGGACTTTCAATTGATGATAACCAGAACGAAGGTCTATCTTCGAAAAGTAACATGCCCCTTGTAGCTGATCAAATAGATCATCGATTCTGGGAAGCGGATATCGATTCTTAATAGTTACTTTGTTTAGTTCACGATAATCTATGCACATACGCATCGAGCCATCCTTTTTCTTGACAAACAGAATTGGAGCTCCCCACGGCGAAGAACTTGGTCTAATGAAACCTTTCTCTAACAACTCATCTAATTGTTTCTTTAATTCTTGCATCTCAGTTGGTGCTAGACGATAGGGAGATTTAGCAATCGGTGATGTACCCGGTACCAGATTTATCTTAAATTCCACCTCGCGATCTGGTAGTAGACCTGGTAATTCATCAGGAAACACGTCTGCATATTCTGCTACTACTGGCACATTTTCGATCTTTTTCTCTTTATTATCAGCTGATAAAGAAACTAGGTATGCTAAGCATCCTTTCCTTAGACACTTTGTCACTTTCATTATCGAGATAATCCTTATCGGATTGGTTAATTTATCACCATAGATGGTTATCACTTGTCCCGAAGGCGTATGAAGTCCGACGGCTTTCTTGTCACAAAGGATTCGGGCTTGGTTAATCGCTAACCAGTCCATGCCCAGAACAATGTCAAATCCTACCAATGTCATTGGCAGTAACCGCACAGGAATAGTGTGTCCTAGAAGTGTTATTCTACAATTTTCTAGGATTTCAGAAATCTTAGTCGGGTTTCCTTCAGCAGTTTCAACTATGCATGTTTGTGCTAGTTTAACTAAGGGCTCGTTTAATAGACTACAAAATTTATAATCTATAAAACTTTGGTTCGCACTAGAATCAAATAATACCCTAGCATAAACATTATTTACGAGAAACGTACCGGTAATCACATCCGGTATATGGGCAGCCTCATGAGTGTTTAGCGCAAAAGCTCGTGCATTTCCTTTCTTTGCTCCACCGTTTCCACCGGCTCCACTTTCTCCAGCTTGATTCTTACCAGCTTCATTTCCACTTGGTTGTTTCAGTTTCGGACAATCAAACTTGAAGTGCCCTTGACCACCACAATTGAAGCAAACCATATTTTTCTTGAAACAGTTCTCGACTGTATGCCCTGAGATCTTGCAATGGTTACAAAAATTTGGTTTCTCAAATCTGCATTTCCCCAAATGCTTTTTCTTACAAGTCTTGCACTCTTGAGGATAAGAACCTATTCTCCCCGATTTCTTGTCTGTCCTTCTCATTTCTTGGTCAACTTTTCGAGTCATCTCTTTCTTTTTATTTTCTTCTTGCGTTCTCACCATCCCATCAGTTAATACTCCAGCTAATTCAACAGCCGAGTCAATGGTCTGAGGCATTGCGGCTTTTACTATATCTCTGATCTCACTAACGAGACCCCAAATGTAACGCCTGATTAGATTCGATTCAGGTTGTGCCAAGTGTGGAACTAATAGAGAGTATTCGAAAAATTTTGATGTATATTCACAAATGTTGGCACCCACCATTCGGTGATTTAAAAACTTCACTTCCATCTGCTCTCTTTCATTCATGGGACAAAATTTTTGTTTCATCAACTCACAAAAATCCCCCCATTCCATTGCAATCACATTCCTTCTCCCTTTCGCTTGAATAATGGTATTCCACCATTCCAGTGCCTCATCTTTAAATGAGTTAGAAGCGTATAACACCATGTCTTCATTAGCACATTTACTGATGGCAAGTACCTCCTCCATCTTTTCTAACCATCGTAGAGCTACTACAGCTCCCTTATTTCCTGCAAACTCTGTTGGCTTACAAGCTTGGAACGCACGATAGGTACATCCCTCTTGTTTTATCTTCTTTTTCTCTGGTTCATACATATCAGATTTATCTCCATTGGAACTCTGGCGATCTTCTTCTGTTCGCTTCAATTTAGAATCTTGTTTATTGTGGCTAGGAGATTCATTCTTTTTCAACGCATCTATAATGGTAGGAATAGCTTCAGCGATCCCCTTTGCAATCATCTGTTGAATTTCAACTTTCTGAACCAGTGGTTCAACTTCACCGTCAACTTCAACAGTTTTGTTCTTGCGTCCCCTAGTGTTTCGAGAGGGTCCACTGTTCTCCACTGGCTTTGACATTCTAAGGACGAGAATTTTACAAAGAAATGTCTTAATTCTATGACCAGTGTTTCGATAAAACACAACCATATATTAATTTTCTTAAATGATTATCTCATAATATAATATCATACGATATATCATTATACAGATAACATCATTGTCTTTATAGGTTAATCTCTTATATCCAGATTGTTTCCCTGCCTATCATTTGCTGATTTCAGTACAATATGATATTTGTGAGATCAAGGCGGTGTCATACATTAACCTTCATACTGGCCAGGTATGAAAGCAATATATGCTACACACCATGATACCCTCAACTACCATATGGTGCTTCAATCATACAAAATTTGGCACCTATTTCACATTCCATTTTTTTATATATATCTTTATTTTACCTTGGGTGTGGCATATATCTCATGATATAATTATTAAAAATATAACCATACTAGAACACTAAATTAAGACATGAACCTGTATACTATATCTAGTAAGTGTGATCATTGTTATATTCATGATTTATCATTATATGCATACTATACTCATTTCAACGTACACATATATACTATAATTTATAATATACATCCACTATTTTGTTAACATGAACATAACTGTAAAATATAACAACTTTTATAAAATTCATTTTTTTCCCTATCTTATCTAAAGGCATCATAACTTAATCCGGTTAAAGCCTAGATACTAACAAAGTATCTAATTCGCTAAAACCCGTGGCTCTGATACCAACCTGTCACACCCCGGATTTCGACACCCCGGACGTGCGACCATTCGGTTGGTACCTGTTTTGAGTAAATACGCAGCGGAAAAACATTTGTATTTCTTTAGAGATTTAAACAACTCATTAATTATATAAATAAAAAAACATATATTTATAAGCGGGGAATTAAACACCCCTTTATTCATACAAAACGTTTCACATATATATGGTAATCAAAACTTCTGTCTAACGACAGTTTTACAAAATTTCCTCAACCACAAGGTTCCTTAGTGCCTAGGGAATCGTCCTCCTTTCAGCACTATCACTATCGTCATAATTATTCAAGATTACCTGAAAACGTTTTGAAAATAATACGTCAGCGAAAAGCTGGTGAATAACATCTAACATACACAAAATAATTTTTAAGCATAAGTAGTATTAAAGCTATTTAAAACATACTAGTAATCCACACATCCAGCGAGCTCCCAGCCCGTATTACTACCAAACTCCCAACCCGGTTTTACGTATATTTCCTACCGAACTCCCAGCCCGGTTTTACGGTTTTGTAACACGTCTACAATTTGATCAAACTATATGTGCACTTCTGTTCTGAATGCTATCCATAGAATACCATATGCAAAAACATATTTAATACAAGCTCATGCCAATTTCATAAAGTAAAACACCTTAAAAATTTGTAAAAGAGTTAAACGTATTCACCTGATTAGTTGGTACTGATTGCTAAATTAGAACTTCTTATACCAGGCCCTTGTTTCACCACTCGACTATCTATGCGACCAAAGTTTGTTAACAACTGAACATACTCTCTAGGGAAAATGGCCAAAATAGCCCCTTGACCGGGCGTTTTGCGTAAATAGCCCCCTCCACCGTCTTTGGAGAGACGGGACACGGTTTCCAAAAGGGCTGAACCGTCTTCCGAGATCCTTTGGTTTCCAACCAGTAGCAACCCAACACGTGGCGGTAACGATCCCGATGTCTGCCACCCGGCTCCTGTGGCGGCTTGAGACGTGTCAGCGCCGCAAAGCCGTCTCCGGTGGGGTCCCTGAGACGGTTCACCAACGGCTCAAGTTAAGCCGTCTTCGGCTCGGCTTATAATAAAATAATATATCCGATCCCACCGGAGACGGCTCCTGAGCCGGTTCGGGTACGAAAAAGCCGTCTCCGGTGACGTCTTGTAAAAGTTATCAACCGTCTCCTGAGACGTCAGCGGGAACGAAAAAGACAGCTTCCCGTACCGTCTTTTTACTGTTTCTGCACCGACTCGGTGCCGGACGTCGTACATCGCCGGAGACGTTTTCGGTGATGTGACGTCCATGACGAACCGTTTGTTATAAAATTAGTAAATTTTGTAACAATTTTGTTTGAATTTTTTCTTGTATTCCTTATTTTTCTTTCAAAGTGTTAAAAAAAGTTGTGTTTTTAAAAATGGTTAGTTTTATAATCTATAGTGGAGGCAGGTGGGAAGTTGTCAACGGTCGAATGGAATACGTTGTTGATAGTAGCTGTAAAAGACGTGGTTTTGAAATTGATGCAAATATCTCGTATCTTAGTTTTTTAAATGTAGTTTCCGATGTGTGTGAGATTCCAAACATTTCAAGGTTATCTTATAAAATGTCAGCTTTCGATGATGCAATCGACATTTTTAATGATCGTGATGTATCTTTTCTTTTTAAAGTTGCTTTGCAAAACCCCCATGAAGTATTGAAGTTGTATGTTGTAGATGAACCAGGTGTGGGTTCGTCTAGTAATCCTCATTTAAATGACGTACCTTCAAATGATTCAAAAGTCCCTGATCTAAATGTGTCTATAGAAAATTTTGATCATTACACACCATATGGGTGTTTTGGAAATTTCGATGATGAGAAAGCTGAAAAAGAAGAATTTTATGGAAAGCCAAGTCCTGAATTGTTTTCAGATATAACCAAAAGCTCTTTAGTTTTTTCTGAAGGTTCCGTATTTCGTAACAAAGATGAATTGAAATTGCAGTTAGGAAATTTTTGTTTGTCTGAACGTTTTTCCTATAAAGTCGATTGGTCATCTAAAACGAGGTACGAAATTTCATGTGTAGTTGATGATTGTGATTGGCAATTTAGGTCACGTTCTGTCCCAACTTCAGACACGTTTTTTGTTACATTTTTTAACAACAACCACACATGTTCTAAAACTCAAACACATCCCCATCTTCGTCAAGCTAACCCGCAAGTAATTGGTAGCATACTGAAGCACCAATTGCGAGATACTAGACGTGTTTATCGTGGAAACGAAATAGTACAAGATTTTCGAGAAAGATTTAAGGTTGATATATCATATACTCAAGCTTGGCGGGGGAAGTGTCATGCACTTGAGCTTTTGCAAGGAAGTAGGAAACAATCGTTTTCTGAGCTTCTGTTCTACTGCTATAATTTGCGAAATGCAAATCCAGGGACTGTTACTGAGATTAAAACTGATGAAGACAATCGTTTTGAAATGCTTTTTATTGCCATTGGTGCAACGGTCAGTAAAATATTTTTACCTATTTTCATACCAACTTAAATAAATTATTGATGTTTTGGTTTACTGAAGTCTAAAATTTATCTGTTTTTCATTTTATTAAATAGATTCGGAGTTTTCTTCTGTCTTTAAGACCGGTCATTATTATAGACGCGGCACACTTAAAAGGTGAGTTTAAGGGAACGTTATTCCTTGCTGTTGGCAAGGATGGTAACAACCAAATTTTACCCGTTGGATATGGTATCGGCAAATCCGAGGACGGTGAGAGTTGGACGTGGTTCTTATCGAAACTTAAAGAGTGTATCGGTGAGCACCCGGATTTGGCGATCATATCTGACAGAGCCAACTCAATAGATTTGGCAGTTCGGACGGTTTTTCCTAATGCCTTTCACGGGTTGTGCTGTCGACATTTGATGGTGAACTTAAAGATACCAAAAAGCAAAAAGAAGGATTTAGAGACACTGTGGTGGAACACTTGTAAAGCTTACCGGGTGTCTGATTTTGAAGAAAGTTTTAACGCACTGTGTGCAGCCCTACCACGGGTTAGGAATACTCTATTGAGTATCGGTTTACATAAGTGGTCAAGAGCACACTGTTCGGGGAAACGATATCATTATATGACATCTAACAGTGCAGAGTCAATGAACGCCTTATCTAAGGACGAACGAAAAGTTCCAATCACCCATTTGGTTGAAATTTTTAGACAAAAACTTCAACAATGGTATTACGAACGCCGAAATGAGGCTATTCAAAATAAACACGTACTGACTCCTTTCGCGGTAAAAAAAATTATTAAAAAGATTGAATATTCTAGAACGTGGAAGGCTTATGGCGTTGGGGTTAACACTTTTCAAGTTCTAGACGGTGGGAAAAATGGTTTTGTTGATCTGTCTAATGAAACATGCAGTTGTTGTGTTCCCCAGATATCTGGTTTCCCATGTGGCCACATGATTGCAGTATCAAAATTACTGAAGGAAAAGGACTGCAGTCATTATACGTCACCTTGGTATAGCAACCAGTTATACAAAACAACATATGAAGAGGCCATTTATCCTTTACCCCACAGGTCTGAATGGGAGACGCCAGAGTATTTGATTCCTCTACAACCACCACATATCACAAAACGACAGTCGGGACGTCCTCGTGAAAATAAACGAATTTTATCGAGAGGCGAGGAACCTACGCCTGTATATTGCAGTCGTTGTAAAACTCACGGTCATCATCGTGACCGATGTTCAGCTCCTGTTGCCTCACGATCAAAATCTGCCAGGCGTGGTTCAAAGAAAGAAAATCATCATCAAACACCGTCCCCCACTTTCGTTGAAGCAGATGACTTTGCAGAATATGTAATTCATAATACTTGTTCGACTGTTAACCTTGCTGATTTTTAGTGGTGCTATTTACTTTAATTTATTTACTTAACAATGTTTATAACATAAAATTACAAATAACTTCGATATATCAAGTTTTACATCAATACATAAACTAGGTAGATAAATATTTAAATATTTGACGGTGCAAAACGACCAGCATAAATTTCATCTGCCATGAAACGTCTGAATCTCATGCAAGCATCATGTAGGCTGCTTTCTCTCCAAGTCAATGACATGTTTTGAACAAGATTTCTCAGCAACATACAAACGATTACCCCTGAATGTCGACCAATGCGACTATTGGTGACAGGCCAGACAACATCCCCCCAAAATTGTAATGATTCAACTTCGTTTCTACCAGACTTTTGCCAGTACGTTATAGCCCCCAGAAACCATATGAAAGCAGATTCAAATTCTATAAGAATTTGATGAATTTTTCTATGAATGCAAAAAGTATCACCGCAATCTATGGGACTACAGTTATTTGGGAAATACACTGTTACTTGTAGTAATTTCATGTCAACTTGTAGAACAAACCAGTTTTCATCGTCTATCGAGGCTGGTATATATACCTGAAAATTACAGTCCAAAACGAAATGTAGATTTTATACAGCACGATAAAAAGGTATAAATATACAAAAAAAAACAGTATTTTACCATATCAACTTCCCAAAGAGGTGGATATATTCTTCTCGAGCCGTTTGCGTAGGAATAAGCATGGTGATCTTGTTCAATAATTAGGCTATAGAAATTAGGGGGAAGAACACTCCAAAGACCATAACTACATGTTGTTGGTCTTCTTTGTCGTTCAATGTCCCTTAACGACATCAATTTGTTGCACCATGCACGAACATGCTGTAAATAAATGTTAATAAAATCACAAAAATATTATCATTTCATATAACGTATAACGTAACAGTCATAGTATTTACCGTTTTTTGAAGATATCCGCTTCCACAGTATCCTAAAATACCACCCCACCACTCTTTGTTTAATGGTGTACGCCCCATATAGGTTGTATAGCAACATGTGCTATCACCATCGTAGTAAAACTCAAGAACATTTGGAGCCCAAAAACTTGATTGGTTATGTGGATTTACCCAAATTGTGTTCTCTACGGGAGCAGGAATGTTAGTCATTATGCTATTAAAAAGCATGTGAAATGAGGTTCTATATAAGGACCTAGGTTGATAGGTGTACCAATATCGGGTGGAATTTGCAATTTTTGACAAACGTCAGGGACTAAATTGGCAAATAACTCTTTCGTTTTTTATAAATATACCTACCACCAACCGTTCATCATCAATTGTGTAGAGGTTTATATACCATCACCATGTCTCAGTCATCATCTTCATCTTCAAGGTCTTCATCTAGACGATTTAGCAGGTCAAGAGAAATATGTTCATGCGGTGCAACTACACGTATACTTATCTCGAGAACTGATGCAAACCCGGATAGAGACTTCGTGTGTTGCGTAAGTATTAAATTTTAATATTTATCGTGTGCTTTTAATGATCATGAAATAACTGTTTATTTTTTTTAAACCACAGACTGCTGGTTGTGGATTTATTAGGTGGGTAGAAGCGTCAGAATGTTTCAGGTGCAAAAAAATCGTTCCGGGGTTGAGGCAATCGTTAGACGAGCAACAAGCTTTGGCTAGAAAATACCGTTTGCTGGCGAGATTGTTGAAGTTACTTTTGGTAGTTAGTTGGGTTTTGTTTGCATATCTACTAATGTAACACAAGAGGAGTAGTAATAATAATGACATTAGTAATATTAAGGTAACAATTTCAGTTCGTCTTCATCGGAAGTCTGTCTATTATCTATCGAATCAGCTTCCGGCAAAACGTTCTTATAAATATGCACACCCAAACCCCACAATCACCAACATGTCCGGACTGTTGGGGTACATCTGCAGGCTCTACGACTTCGAAAGGAGGGGCGTACATGTACGGGTTTACGGATTCGTAGTAATTATTGGATCTTAGCCAAAGGTCAAATGCATAATTAACATTGCATATGACCTCTCTTTTGGCCTCCCGCAAGCCTTTCAAAGACAGTAAACTGCAAAATATAGAAAAAACATTATCAAAATTAACACTATTACTTAATGAAAACCGGCATTAAAAAAATAGGTTCAACATTTACCTGTCATAGATGGTAAACGTTCGCTGGCACAGGTTAAAAACTCCGAGGATCCAATGTTGTTTGCTTATATTCAACACAACATATACCTATTAAATCGCGAATAGTTTGAAACAAAATGTTAAAAGCAAATCATAATATGTTCAACAAACAAAACCATGATTTAAATTTGAAAAACAACCTCGTCAACATCAGCGATGTTTGGAAACGGTTCGAACGACCCATCAAACAAATCTTTAAAAGCCTGCTTATTATCACGGTTAAGTACACCCCCCACAAAATATGGAGGAAGGATGCTCCAACGGGAGGTTGAGCTCCAAAGAGTCTCGTAGAGATAGTGTGTCCATCCATATATGTGCTATAATAAATAAAAATTAATATTCAATATTAAACTGCGGTAAATATATTAATTAAATTAAATATAGTTAATAAAAGTAACAAATATTTAAAAATTATTACCTCGGTGCCGAGCCAACCAGACGATTCATCGCCGAAAAGATCTTCCCAAAGCCATCCGGGAATATACTTCCCCCAATTAGTGCACAAGTTCTATGTTTATCCTTTTGTTTTGGATACCATTTTTTTATTTGTTTTATGTTTTCGTTTTCATCGTTTGATTTGAACTTCTTCTTTTTTGCACCTTTTATTGTTGTGAATGGGGAAAGCATACACGAGGCTGGCTTTGTTGACCTTTGAGACCGTCTCAACTGTTAAAGTGACAAAAGTAAACCAATTATTTTGAATTTATATGCTAAACTATGAAGGAAAAAAATAAAATAAAACATAACTACCTCAGGCTTTTTTACGTCGTCGGTGTTTGGTCTATATACATCACCCGAGCTAAAAAATCATCAACATTTTCATTGTGATGCGAGCTCGTCGGGCCTTCTACACCAGTCGGTTGGGATTTACGTACCTAAGATTTAAAAATGTAAATTATTTTAAACTTTTCAACAAATTAATACGGATTAATAATAATCATACGACAACTTTACCTCAGGTAGTAAACCTTTCAACTTGTTATTATAAAAGTTTTCCAACCTATCATCCATCAACGCTTTAAATTGCTCTATTAAATCATCGTTGATAGTGTAGGTTGTCGGAACAGTTTCCGACTTTCTTTTTTTGGCCGTCGGATCAACAGCCTGATCACCGTAAACCGTATGCAGATCATCGAAACCACCATCCACACCATCCGCTGTCGTATTATCAGAATTTACATAGGCAGACGGATGAAACTCGGCCGGCTTATTAAAGCACCCTTGAGACGAGGATTTTTGTGCTCGTAAAAAATGGGCGCTATCAGTGTACCAGGCACAGCGCAGCTTAGAGTCATTCGGAAGTAGAAACCTAAACGGCTTAAGCCCTTCAGCCTGAAGCGCAACATTTTTTTTTTCAAATTTTATCACTTATATTTAGTTTTTCAAAAAAAATTGTTGAAAATGATTTCAAAAGATTACCATAGAATTTTCGGTGATCTTACGATCAATGGTGCTCCTCTTCATTTTTCTTCCCGGACCCCAGGAAAGAACTCTGGGGATTGCATCACCAAGAAAAAAATCTCCATCGTCTCTAAATTCTGGAAATATCTCATATATCCAGATCTGCAAGTTTTTAAACAAAATTTAGAAATATCTCAAATATTTGTTAAAATTAATAAATAAAAGTAAATAATTCATAAAAACTAATACCTTGAAAACCCAATTACAAGATTTTAAACTGAAGCCCTTTGTACCCCGCTTTTGAATCAGGTGCATGTTATTGATGTTTTTAACCAAATCTTCCCAAAAATAACTTCCCCATGGAAACCTATTCAACACTACAAAGTCATCAACAAGATCGAGCACAAGATCATCCACGATCGCGGTATTTTGGGTACCCTTAAACACCGATTCAATCATTACCAGGATACAAATACGGACAAGATCATCCTCCTCATAATCGCTCCAGTCACCGTTGAAAATAGCAAGCACACTTTCATAAGATACCTTACTCACCTCACCAAATATTCGTCTTTTAAACGATGTTGGGGATTGTACGAGTTCCCAACCATCGTGACGGCCAAATCTTAGGCCCGTTATCAGACAAAATTGTTGTGGAGTGAATAGAAGACTATTAGGACCGATTTGATAAAAAAGGCCGTCGATACTAGGCAGTCCCGTCTCAATCTGATGTTGGGCCACTGAGAGTAACAAATTACTTTCGCAAAGATGGCTCATAACATCCAGAAAGTGACCGAACACGGTCTCCCTAAAACGCCTTTGGATTGCCTCGGACATTCTAGTATTCATTTGTGTTACTTTGTTCCAGGCACTTCGGACTTTTATTTCGGTATCAGACTAAAAAAAAGGTTATAAAAAAATATTTAGTAACGAACAAGGTAAATGAAAAATGATAAAAATACTTGAATGAAAAATGGTAGTAAACGCTTACCGGAGGAGGTAAGCTCCGAGGAGGATTCGGCTGTTGTGGGTGCCGAAAAAACTCTTCGTACTGTTCCTCTTGTAGGATTTGATTTGCGTTCATCGGGTCGACAAAGTCATTCGGATCAAACATGGTCAAACGGGTTTGGTCAACCTCGATTAATGGACAACAAAAAAACAAACAAAATTAAAAATTAATCAACGGTCGACGGTGTGCACGTTCGTGGTGGACCACTTGACCAAAAATATGTCGTGTGGGTCCCGTTTGTGTTGTGTCGTTTTCAATGAAAAAAAAAATTTTAAAACTTTAAAAAGGAACGTTAATATTACCTTTTTAATTATAAATGATCGTCGTCTGATACTTTGACCGGAGTCCTAGCAAACCGTTCGCCGGAAAATAGATGATAAACAAGAAAACCGGTAAAAGAGCGTTCCCGTCAGCGTAGCGTCTTTCGGTGGAGAGAATTTCACCGAAAGTTTACTTTTACCCCCAAAAGGTAAACCCTAGTGGGACCGGGCTGCATGGGCCGGGTCCGGTTCCCAAAGCGTCTCAGGAGACGGTCTGACCAAGACGGGTTCGGTTCCCAAAGCCTCTCAGTCAACCCTCTGACAAAGCCGGGTCCCGGTTCCCAACCCGTCTTTTGAGCCGGTACCCGGAACGATCTGGTGAGCCGGTTCCGGTTCCCAACCCGTCTTTTGAGCCGGTACCCGGAACGATCTGGTGAGCCGGTTTCGGTTCCCAACCCGTCTGACGAGACGGTTCCCAAAGCCTCTCAGTCGGCTCCCAAGGAGACGGTTCCCAATACCAACCCGTCTGACGAGACGGTTCCCAAAGCCTCTTAGTCGGCTCCCAAGGAGACGGTTCCCATTGCTGTCAGACGGTTCCCGAGAGTGCATTTTGTGGGCCCCTAATTAATTAAAAATTTAAAAAACAAAAAATTAAAAATTTAAATAAATAATTTATATTTAAAATCATCTTTATATAAGTAGTTGTAACGTAAAATACTTTGTCGTTAAAAAACGTTGTTGGAGAAGTTTCGCTCAAGAAAAATGTCTGACGGCCGTGATAAAAATATAGCTCCAGAAGAATACTTTTCTCAACCAGAGAAACATTCCTCGAGTTGGATACTAAAAAAATGGAGGCGTCCAAAGGAACCTGAAATTACCAAAGAAAGAGAATTTATCAGTAATCGACAAAGCTTACACGGAAACGTTATCGGCAAATGGGCTATACCGGACGATGAGAATGATAATTGGGCAACTAATGTTGTTGACTTCTACAATAAAGGCGACGCACCGTTTTGTTATTCTGCTGTTTTTTCAAGAAGTATTGAGCTTGACAAAAATTTTTGGGGAATTTTGTTGGGCTATCGTTCTAACGGCTACCTCACACCAACAGTAATAACTTAAATTTTAATGTTTTTTTTATTTTTTTTACTTAAATTGTGATTCAATTATTTTTCAGCATGTTGAAGGATGGGTTGGAAGACTGATGAACTGGAGGAGTAGAAAGCTACAAAAAAATGCTTCGCTAAATATGCGGTGGACAATTCTTCCACCAGAATTTTATAATTCGTTATTAGAATCTGTACCAAAAAACATGGCCAACTATTGCAATGGCAAATTCAAACTGTTTCCTTCATTTTTCGACGTTGATTTTGTTTTTTTCCCCGTTCAGCTTGAAAATAGGGAATGGTTACTGGTGCGACTAGAGTTGGTGACACAAGAACTTGTTATGTATGCTTGCGAAGACCTTCGTATCAGAGACAAATACAGAACCATTGTTCACCCAAAGCTGACGAAGATACAAGTTTATTTAGGAGCTTTACTAGTGAACATAAGATTCTGGAAGAAAACAGGTAATCCAGAAAAATGTATAACTTTCAATCTTAACGAAGACTATGTTGCACCACATAACTCCCTGTTTGGTAATGAAGCGGTATATCTTTGTATGCTGATGGAGCATTTGGTTACTGATAAACCAATTACTACGAACGGTGATCTAAAACAAACATGTTCGTCTTACAGACGATTCATGGCTGAAAAAATGTATTTCTGGAGGTGCTTACCACGTCCAAACAATTCTTAATAAAATGTTCTTATTTTGGAAGTTTATTTATTGTCCTTATTTATTTTTACCTACCATATTAATTACATTTATTTATTTACCATATTAACTATTTAATTAAATTAAATTATTTCACACTATAAATACCCACCAAATTAACAAATTCTTCACTACATCACACATTTTTCTTACAAAACATCAATCAAACCAAGTAAAATGTCTTCATGGACCAACGAGGAGATCCTTGGGGTTACATTGGCATGGCGAAATGTTGCCGAAAACACCCGAGTTTCGGACACTAGTCAAGAAATTCGTGCAACTCCATTTTGAAGTAGAGTATTTTTCGAGTTTCGAACACTTGTCGGCGGTCAGACAAACCGTACGACCCAAGATGTTATAGAAAAGTTTCACAACGTCAAGGCGGAGTGCACCGTATTCGAAGGGTTCTTCAACTCCAACAAAGAGGAGTCGCCAAACGAGTCCGAGGAAGGGCTCATTGAATTGGCGAAAATCGACTACTTTTTGGACTACGACGAAGAATTCGAATATCTTTCCGCGTGGCATTTGTTACGTGATTATATTTAAATTTAGGTTTTATTAAAAATAATGTTATGTAATGTTAATAAAGTGTTTTAATTTATTTAGTGTTTTAAAAAATGTTCTAATTTTTACTATGAAATCTATTGATATTCCCTATTGAATGCTTAACCCACCCACATATGTCCTTCCTATATAAAGCCAGTAGACGGTTTGCCATTACAGACCGTCAGTACACCGTCACAGATAAGAAACCCAAACCCAAAATCACAATGGCACCAAAACCGTGGACAGAAGAAGAAGAAGAAGAAATTGCCCTGTGCACTGCTTGGATAACTGTTAAAGAAAACCCACCACGTCGAGGGTCCATTTGGCCACTTGTTCTCAACGAGTTCAAAGTTTTGGTTGGAGGTTCAAGCAGGTCAACGGAGTCTCTCAACCGGAAGTGGACGGACTTGCAAAACAAGTGCCGTCTCTTCGAGGGGTTTTATCAAACCGCTGTCCGTGAACTCCCACAAGAGACTGCGGACCATGAAAAACTTGAACATGCCAAGATTGAGCACGAGTTTTCGGGCCGACCACCCTTTACTCATTTGTCGGCGTGGCAGATGATTCGTGATGTCCCCGGGGCTTTGGATTAGTTTTTTTTTCTTACTTTTAATGTTCCTTTTATTTTACGTTTTAATAAAAAAATGTTTATTTTAAGTTTATATTGTTTAAAGGGATTGTTTTGTTTAACCCCAAAAAGTAGAGAACACATGACCTTAAACAAACTTAACATAAACAAATAATAATAGGGATCCAATAAAAATACAACTAAAGTATTATAACAATTACAATATACAAACAATAATAATTCACGAAGCCGTTCAACACGTCAAACACCGAGACATTTCCGTTGCTTGGAACGCCAAGATATATTTTCGCAGTGTACTTTATACCCACTGTCCAGTTTCATCTTCATCACCCTAAATACATAAATATATGTACGGACAGATCCTTACCAACGGTCCGGACAAGTCAAAGAACAAACTCTCCTAAATATCACATCCGACCGTCTTGTACATGTAAAAGACGGATGATCCAGAAGATCATGATAGAGATTTAGGAAAAGGATGAACTTGCCAACAAAGTAGACTACCAAATCGTAGATGCAAATTACACGGGTTAACCCACGTGTAGATGCAACAACAATCCAAGTAGTATTATGTAGATGTAACAACAATCCAACCGAAGCCTTTTTCGCTTTACTTCTCACTAACTCCGACCGAAACCTATCCATCACTTCAACCTTTCGCTCCAAATGTCTTCCCAAGTGGTTGGAGGTCAACTTAAGGCTAAAGAAAATTGGTGAAAGGCTTTTAAGGCCAAAGAAAATGGGTGAAAAACTTCGGAGCAGAAACTTTCAATTGAATGGGATTAGATAAATCCCAAAGGCTTAGGTTTAAAAAGTGCCATAATTTTTACCGAAAAAATATTCGGCTATTCTGAAGCTCAAAAACACGTCGAATAATCAAACTAAATTTGAAAAAAACATTTGAGAAGATTTTGTTTGATTTGGTAAAATATTTTGGCTTGAAACAAACATTTGAGAAGATTTGGTTTGATTTAAATGTGTTTTTTTTTTCAACCAAACTCACATATTTATACCCAAACAAAATTTAAAAAAAAAACTAATAAATTAATTAATGGCTGGAGACGGTTCAGCCAAAACGGATTCGGCTAAGCCGAGCCGAAGACGGCTTAACTTGAGCCGTTGGTGAACCGTCTCAGGGACCCCACCGGAGACGGCTTTGCGGCGCTGACACGTCTCAAGCCGCCAGGGGAGCCGGGTGGCAGACATCGGGATCGTTACCACCACGTGTTGGGTTGCTACTGGTTGGAAACCAAAGGATCTCAGAAGACGGTTCAGCCCTTTTGGAAACCGTGTCCCGTCTCTCCAAAGACGGTGGAGGGGGCTATTTATGCAAAACGCCCGGTCAAGGGGCTATTTTGGCCATTTTCCCTCCCTACTCTCTATTGTAAGAATCACTATTTATTTCTTTATCTTTACTTTCCAATTATACCCTTATATCTCTCGACATGTTTCTGTACGTAGACATCTTTCAATACAGTGTATATATATACGGCTATAGACATCTTAAATGCACACTCCTATACATAAGATAATATTTGCTCATTGGCACACATGTCATACTTAGAAATATGTCAAAAGAATGACACACTCTTTTCTCTTATGAGTCACCATACTTTGATGCCACGTACACTCAAAGTTGCTATATCTGTCCATAAAGTTGCTATATCTGTCCATATATTCTTTAGGACTAAGTTTTTACACCCTTATTAATCTAAATGTCTACATATGAATAATAGTAATAATAAATAATAATATAAAGAAAAGGAATCACAATTATAGAATTTGAATGCAAACAAATTCTTGCACCTTAATGATTTACGCCACATTTTGATCATATATCAAATTTATCTTTCAATATATAAATGTAGTAACTAATTATATGTATTAAAACTATCATTACTTATATAAAATTGTATAGAAATGTTTTATTTGTATCTATAATATATACGTACACACATATATTGAAGTCAATTATTCATTTGTCTCAGTAATATTTGTTTGTTTTGGTTATTCGTCTCAATATCTCGCAATTCAAACGATCATTTCCCCTATTGTATGTTTAATTATTTATCTCGACACTATAACCTTATAGCAGCTAGTCATTTTATTCGTTATGTATTTGTTTATCAATATTCGGTATCTAAATCCAAATATTTTATCTATAAATAAAAAAATTCAGGTTGTTACACAAGGGCCTTACACTTCTTTTCGAGCTCCGTCAAGTCAACTCGGCTGGTATCCTTCAACTGCTGGATACGACCTTTCAGCTGCTGCTTCTCCTCATTGGTGCGGTTGCAGGCCTCGGTCCATTACTTCTTGTCCGCCACCGATTCACTCTGAAGTTTCTTCACTTGGTCTTTGGCTTTGTGAGCACGGCAGCGGTACTCATCAATCTTGGACTTCACGGCCGCCTCTTTCTCAGCAAGGGCGGCCTTTTCAGCCTTGAGGTGGGCCAGATCCTGCTGCATCGCAGCGTCGCGCCGCCTCAACGAATCCATCATGGCCAGCTGACTCTCCTGATGGACGCACATGCTCGCAATCAAATCAGGACGCCTCAAGTTGTCTTGGTAAGCCTGTTCAGGAGGGGGCACCGCCCCACCAACAAATTCCTCGGCGGCCAAAGAGTTGGAAAACAAAGTATTCTCCCTAACCACCCAATGGGGGTGCCAAATCGTGTCACCCCCAACCTAGCTGGAGCCGTCATAATCTCCAGCTGGTTTGCCACCCCCCGCACTGGGCGGCACACTCCCCGCCCGACGCACATCCCAGTCACCACCACCGGCGCCTCCCGCCGAGGTGGTCATTTTCAGACTCGAAGCATCATCGGCCCGCCTTTTGGCCTCAGCTTCCTGCTCCTGCTCTGCCTGTTCCTTCGCCAGACGAGCCTTCTCAGCAAGGAACTTTTGTTACTCGAGGAGAAGCCGCTCCACTTTAGCCTTCTTTACGGCATCCTCAGCAGCCGCCTTCTTCGTCGCCTCAGCCTGGGCGGCCTCTACGGTCTTGGCCTTTAAAAGGGCCTCAGCCTTAGCGGCTTCATCGGCCTTAGACTTCTCAGTGGCCAAGTCCGTCTCCCGGCAGAGATGTTCTTCCTCTCCCTTCCTCTTAGCCTCCGGCATTTCTTTAGGAGTGCGAATAGGCGGAGGAGGAGGGCTCGGCGTCACCTTTGGCGCCACAACTGAAAGGTGAACGGTAGTTAGAAAAATAAAAGATTGGAAATAAAAAGCAAAGGAAGAGTTAAGCTACATACCAGAAATCTTCTTCAGCATCTTCGGAAGAAGAGGCTGGTGCTTAGGCGGAGCACCAATATCAAAAGAAAACGCAGGAGCGCTAGGCTCCTGCGGCTGAGTAACTTTGGCAGGGGACTTGCCCTTGCCCCACCACTCCCAGCATCCTTGGAGCCTCCTGCGATCCCACTAGCTCCACAACTTAGAAGAGTCATCCTCCTCGTCATCTTCGGATGGCGGCCCGTCCTTCCGCTTTTGACGACTCTTCACATACTCCCCGCTTGCATTCGAAGATCCTGCGTCAGAGGGGGAAGTCACTTGTCTGGCCAGATAACCATGCCTACGCAGGGCATGCTTCTTGCGCCCCTGGGAATGCCGCGACAGGCGCGTCACTTTCCCAGAGGAGCCAGTGGACTCAGAGTCACTTAACTCAGTATAAGAGGCGGAAGCAGGGTTAGAAGACTCAAGGATAATATAATGGTGGTTGGGCGGGTTGTCCAGGTTGGGGTAGTAGAATCTCCCCACGAACCCCTCCAAGAACGAGGTCTCCCCCTTAGGGACGCGCCTCCACTTCAACTTAATAGTCCCGCGGGACTCTAATACATCAAACTTCGAAGCACCTGCGAAAGCGCAAAAAAGTTAAAATAAACCAGGCAACCATAAGAGGTTCAAGAAAAGGCAGAAGGAAAATACCTTCATGGGCGATGTAGGGGTCCTTCCCAGCGCGAATTCCAGTGTGGCTGGTGCCCAAAAGATTGTAGGTGCCCTCGAACAACCCCTTCAACTCCAGCTTGGTTTTGTGAGTTGTAAGGGAAATGAACCTGGCCTCCTCTTTATACCCCCGCATCACTTCATGGTCCTTCACCCTCTCCTTGCACGCCACCACCTTCCAAGGCATCGCCACAGGGATCACCCCCTTCTTTAAGAAAAACTACTTATCCTTCCATCCATGGAGGGATTTGGGTACTTCAGTAACTATCACCGGAACCTTGGGCCGCAGCCTGAAAGTGAACCACGACTCATCGCGGGCCATGTAGTAGAACACATTGAACCGATCAATGGTCGGCTCAATGTCCAACACCCGTCATTGGTTTTCAAAATGCCCCAGCCGGAGCATCCCAAACCCACTCACCTGTGACACCGCCACCCCATACTCTATTAGAGTATCCAACTTGAAGCGGGTACAGGGAATCCGGAAGCCACATTTGGAGAAATGGGCCTCATAAAAAGAGATCTTGCCCTCCGGCGGGGTCAAGACCGTCTGACTGGGACCAGGCAACTCCGGCTCCCACTCCGGCAGTATGCCATGGTCATCACAAAATAAAGCAAAAGCAGTGGAATTCCATTTACAAGGAGTGTTGGTCATCAACTTCCTCTCCTTCACCTTCGTCTCCGGCACAGACGACTCTATATCTTGACTGCTGGCCTCGGACTCATCATGGTGAATCTCATCGGTCGGAGATACACCAGTGGAAAGATCAGACATGATTAGGGAAAGAAGAAGACGTTAAAATAAGGAAAATACGAACAAGACTTTGTTTGAAGTTTCAAGGAAATCTCCAGTCGTCACCAAAAAAACTCGCCCGGAAACTTGAACATTGCTCGGAAACTTCAAAGGAGGGGATGAATATTGATCGGAGACTTGAGATAATTTGTGAGAAAAATTTGAAAGCATAACTAATCTTTAATCCCTAGGAGGAATATATAACCATTGCATTAATGGCAATGGGACCCAAAAGGAAAAGGTAACCGTCATGCCTTTTCGTCTGGAGGCTGGAGATGAAGACACGTGGCACATGCATCATCGGACGGCTCACAACAGCGCGTGTGCAGGCTCCACAGCTGGCAACCGCTCAATCTCCCGACACGTGTAAACAGATCTCACCATCTCATCCATTCAGACGTGTGCTTCTCCACGCGCCTGACACAAGTCACGTGGCACACGACACGTGGCAGCACCCTGGTCACTCGTTTAACCAACGGACGCGCGTGGCGCTCACGCGCCTGACACCAGACGAAAAGCCTCCTACAAACGTCTGAGGAGACATAAAGCAGACAACGTGTCACACCCTCAAAATCCACTTGCGGAGTTTTACCGCGAGGCGCATGACAAACCAGGATCCAAACCAACGATCACAATAAACAAGTCTAAATGAATATAAATGCAAATTCAAAAACATAGTTTAAAATCCCGTTTACAGCGGAAACTTATTCAAAAACAGTATCTCAACCATAAAACAATAGTTCAACGTTCAAATGACCATGCAACCCTAGTTAGACGCCGTGCAGACGCGTGCGCCCTAGTCCAGTCGTGCTACCTTAGCGACCTGAGAAAACATGTAAAAGTTTACGTCAGCACAAAAATGCTGGTGAGTTTACAGGTTTTGTATCCAAGTACCAAGTCCACCTGTCCATACTATAATAATCGAAAACCAGTATACGCTAGCTAGGCGTACGTTTTGTTACTAACACGATTGGAAAACCATTACTAACGCGAATACCAAAAGTATGCCCGATGTAGTTCCTGTTGTTCCTGTTTGAGACAATATGCACCCGCCGACCCTCCAAGTCGACGAGCGGGGTTGGTCACTCCCAATAGCGCTATTCACATTTCCCCGTTGTGCAAACCCGCACATTCATGGTTCCCCCCGGGACTTCCAAAGATCGTGTAGTACACAATAGAAACCCATAGTATGACAGTAGTTACCAAATAATCGTTTTAACACATGTTTTCTCCCCCGAAAGTATAAAACCAGTTTAAAAGAGGGGCCGTAAACTCACCTTAAGTTGCGTTACTCCTTAACCCGAGTAAACCCAGCTGCTATGCTAGTCCCGTAAGCGGCGACCTAACATATGACAGTTACAAGTACTTAGACTAATAACCCGCAGGTCAATTAGTCCCTAGATGTCCAGACCATAACCAAGTTCGTTTGAAAACACCGTGACTGTTTAACCGACCCAAAGTACAAGACTCGACATCCCATTGGTGACCCGAGACTCCCCGTGTTATGTTTACGCTCCAAAACGTACAATAACGCAAGTACACTTAACATACGTTAACGCACAACAAGTTATAGCACATAGTTCACGTATCACCGAAATACATCCAAATATATGTTACCAAGTTATTAGACATGTTACGGGGTTCCTAGCATGTTACTACATGTTAAATCGGGTCTCGAAATGCTAATTTACACTTACAGCAGCAGTACACGCGATTAGGAAAAGTCAACTAGCATTTAGGTTGGTCAACTAGCAATTAGGAGTCCTATTCGCCCCTATTATAAGCGATTAGGGGCTACTCCCCTCTATTATAGGCGATTAGGGGCTACTCCCCTGAACTTTCTAGTGATTAGGGCTAATCACCTGAACTTACTAGTGATTAGGGCTAATCACCTGAACTGTCACACAATTAGACCTCTACTCGCCTGTGTTATAGGCGATTAGCACCCTACTCGCCTATAACATAGGCGATTAGGAATGCTACTCGCCTGTAACCTTGCTGTTCCAGTTTTTCGCGCGTTTAACGCTCCAAATCAGATCCAGAACGTGTGTAACCACCCAATATCATCCCAAACACTATCCTAAACATGTTTAACCCAAAATCCTTCGTTTAACCTCGTATAATCAGTCCTGCATGCAACCAAGTAATCCAAACACCAATTCACATAGCATGCAACATCATACTAACACGCGTAATCATAACCCTAATATCCAATTACTGAGATTCCTATCATCATAATATCAATATCAATACTGATCTATCATAATAACATATCAAATCATCATCATGAATCATAAAAATCCTATCTTTCTAATCATACACACCCATAACGCACGTATATTAGTTATAATCCGATTAACAACCCTTATTGACGATTTTCAGAAAGCTTTTTCGTTTATGAACAGGTCTGGACCATTAGGGATTGATTAAAAACGTTTACAAAGTGTTATGGATGAGAATCAAACCTTAGGATTATGAAAGAATGATGGTTAGACCTTGAAACCTTGTGTTTTTTATCAAAATCGCCTTCCAGAGGTTGTTTATGTGTTTGGGGCGGTTATGGGACGACTAGGGTTGATATTAGGAAGTTTAGGAGGTTAAGCATTGTATTTATAGGCGTTTCTAGTCGTCCAGCACGTTATAGGCGAGTATGCAGCAGTTTCATGCGATTAGGGCTGCTAATCGCATGATTGTGCAGGTGATTGGGCCTAATCGCCCCTACATACACACGAGTAGGGCTCTAATCGCCCCTAAGGTCCTCTACTCGCCTCCCCTACAGGTGATTAGGCTTCCTAATCGCCTGTAGGGGTTGGTTTGGTGCGTTTTGCGCGTTAAACCCCGTTTTAACATATGTTAATGCATATTCACGTACCGACAAGTCATATAATGATCGTAAACACATAACACAAGTAAATACACATATTTACACTCGTTCACCAATTCCCGGGACTCGAGACTCGTACGTTCCGTATGCCCTGACGATCCTACCGATCGTCACCGTTTGTACACTTGGTTAAGGACCGACATCTAATGAACCTCTAGACCAACATCCAATGATCCTCTAGACTAAACCAATAGTTCCCGAACTATAACCCGACTTAACTAACCCAGTTAAGTACAATATACGCGTGACTCGCTAAGGTAGACTTTCATCTAGACAACGTTGTTAACCAGAATTTGCCGGGTGTCACATCATCCCCACGTTAAAAGAATTTTCGTCCCGAAAATTGCACAAGTACCAAAAGAACAAAAGAAATAACGAAGGAAGCAAACAAAAAGATAGAAACCAAGAGAGAGATTTACCCGAGTTGTCACATCATCCCCACGTTAAAAGGAATCTCGACCCGAGATTCATTCAGCTGCCGAAGAGACATGTCTCGACTCGAACGCTTCCTTAGGAAAAAGATGAGGATACTTAGACTTCATCTGATCCTCCCGTTCCCACGTATACTCCGGTCCCCGGTTCGAGTTCCACCGAACCTTAACGATACGAATCTTGCTGTGACGTAGGCTACGAATCTTGTAATCAAGGATCTCCACAGGTTCTTCCACAATCCGAAGACGATCATCAACCTTGATCTCTTCTAGTGGAACGATGAGAGACTCGTCAGCCAGACACTTCTTCAAGTTTGACACGTGAAAGACGTTATGTACGTTACCGAGCTCCGTCGGTAGATCAAGTCGATATGCCACCGGCCCAATCCGTTCCAGGATCGTAAATGGGCCGACATACCGCGGATTGAGTTTGCCACGCTTCCCAAAGCGTATGACGCCCTTCCACGGCGAGACTTTTAGAAGTACCTTGTCATTGACTTGGAATTCCAGTGGTTTGCGACGCTGATCAGCATAACTCTTTTGCCGGTCCCGTGCCGCCGCCAACCGATTACGAATCTGTACGATCTTTTCCGAAGTTTCGTACACTAGTTCAGGCCCAGTGAGTTGACTCTCACCCACTTCAACCCAACAAAGAGGAGAACGGCATTTCCGTCCGTACAGTGCTTCGAACGGAGCAGCCTTGATGCTCGTGTGATAACTGTTATTATACGAGAATTCTACTAACGGCAGATGAGCTTCCCAACCCTTTCCGAAATCGATCACACATGCCCGCAGCATGTCTTCTAAAGTTTGAATCGTGCGCTCACTCTGACCGTCAGTCTATGGATGATAAGCCGTACTCATGTCTAGTTGGGTACCCAAAGCCTTGTGCAAAGACTTCCAGAAGTGAGAAGTAAAATGGGAGTCACGATCCGAGATAATAGAAACTGGTACCCCGTGCTTAGAAACGACCTCCTTCAAATAAAGACGAGCCAAACGATCCATGGTGTCGGTCTCCTTAATAGCAAGAAAATGAGCTGATTTCGTCAACCGATCGACAATCACCCATATCTTGTCGTTCCCGCTTGGTGATTTAGGAAGTTGTGTGACAAAATCCATAGTAATCCGTTCCCATTTCCATTCCGGAATTTCAGGTTGTTGCAAGAGACCCGACGGTTTCTGGTATTCCACCTTGACCTTAGCACAGGTCAAGCACTTGCTCACGTATGAGGCTATGTCCGACCTCATGTTTGGCCACCAGTAAAGCACCTTCAGATCTTGGTACATCTTATCCGAACCAGGATGAATAGAATACCGGGACTTATGAGCCTCATCAAGGACAAGCTCCCGTAGTCCCCCGAATAAAGGAACCCATATGCGTTCTGCGAAGTAGTGCAGGCCATCAGGCCTTTGCTCGAGGTGCTTATCGGCACCGTGCATGGTTTCAGCTTTAAGGTTTTCCTCCTTCAAAGCTTCCAACTGGGCAGAACGGAGTTGATCAGGTAGTGACGAATGAATGGTGAGCTGCAACGCCCGAACGCGACGAGGTTAAGTAGATTCCTTCCTGCTCAAGGCGTCTGCTACAACATTCGCCTTGCCAGGATGGTACTTAATAGCACAATCATAGTCGTTCAAAAGTTCGATCCAGCGACGCTGTCGTATGTTCAAGTGTTGTTGGTCGAAAATGTGTTGGAGACTCTTGTGATCGGTGTAGATGGTGCATTTGGTACCGTACAAGTAATGTCTCCAAATTTTCAACGCGAATACCACGGCACCCAACTCCAAGTCATGAGTTGTGTAGTTCTTCTCGTGCACTTTGAGTTGACGAGAAGCATACGCAATCACTTTCTCGCGTTGCATCAACACGCAACCGAGTCCATGAATGGAAGCGTCACAGTAAACAACAAAATCATCAGGACCCTCAGGTAAAGACAAAATAGGAGCAGAACACAGTTTAGACTTCAGTTCTTCAAACGCTGACTCTTGTGATTCACCCCAGTCGAACTTCCTATCCTTCTGAGTGAGAGTGGTGAGGGGTTGAGCAATCTTCGAGAACCCCTGAATGAAACGACGATAATAGCCCGCAAGGCCTAGGAATTGCCGCACCTCAGTTGGCGTCTTTGGTGCTCCCCAGTCCTTGATCGCTTCGATTTTAGCTGGATCGACATGAATCCCTAGTTCATTAACCACATGTCCTAGGAATTGAACTTCGCGTAACCAAAAGTCACACTTTGAGAACTTGGCGTAAAGTTGTTCCCGTCGCAAGAGTTCCAAAACTAACCGCAGATGTTCCCCGTGTTCGGTCTCGTTCTTGGAGTAGATCAGAATGTCATCAATAAACACAATGACGAACTTGTCCAGATATGGTTTACAGACGCGGTTCATCAAGTCCATGAAAACCGCTGGTGCGTTCGTGAGACCGAAAGGCATGACCAAGAATTCGAAATGGCCATAACGTGTTCGAAAAGCAGTCTTCGCAACGTCAGCCTCCCTGACGCGCAGCTGGTGATAACCGGACCTCAAATCGATCTTGGAATAATAACTAGAACCCTGAAGCTGGTCGAATAGATCGTCAATACGTGGAAGAGGATAACGGTTCTTGACGGTCAATTTGTTCAGTTCTCTGTAGTCCACACACAATCGGAAACTTCCATCCTTCTTCTTAACAAATAGAATCGGGGCTCCCCAAGGGGAAGAACTTGGCCGGATGAAACCCTTGTCCAAGAGTTCCTGTAACTGACTAGACAATTCCTGCATCTCGGGAGGTGCAAGACGGTAGGGGGCCCGAGCAATAGGAGCAGCCCCTGGTACAAGATCAATACCGAACTCGACTTGACGATGAGGAGGAAGACCAGATAAATCATCGGGAAAAACATCAGGAAACTCTCGTACCACCGGAATGTCGTCGATCTTCTTCTCATCACTAGAGGAAACAGATAAAAGCGCCAAAACAGCTGGATAACCCTTTCGAAGACACTTAAGGGCTTTCATGCTAGAGATGATGTTTAACGGAACACCACCCTTAATACCGTACACAGAAAGGAATTCTCCATCAGGGAGAGGAATCCGAATAACCTTATCGTAACAGACGATCTCCGCGCGATACAAAGATAACCAATCCATTCCTACTACAACGTCAAAACTACCCAAAGGTACCGGCATAAGGTCGATGGGGAACGATAAACCCGACAACTCTAATTGACACTCCCGAAGAACACTAGTAGCTTCAATCGTTTTACCGTCAGCCAACTCAATAATATACTTGGTCTCTAATGGTACGGGTACTACATCTAGCAGTCGACTAACATCCATGGATACAAAACTCTTGTCGGCACCAGAATCAAATAACACGCTAACAGAACGATTATTGAGAAGAAACGTACCGGTGACTGTGTCAGGGTCCTGCCTAGCCTCAGCAGCTCCAATGACGAAGGCACGTGCATTTCTGCCGCCGCCCCCGTTGTTCCCATTCCCGTTGTTCCCACCCTGCTTCAGTTTTGGGCAATCCTTCTTGTAATGCCCAGTGTCACCACAGTTGTAGCATCCTTGTTTCCCTGTAGTCCCCTGAGTAGTCGGAGCTGAACTGTTAGTCGGAGCCTGAGTCGATGGAAGTGTAGCCCGACAATCCTTAGCATAATGCCCTGTTCGCTGACAGCGGTGACAACGGTTACTGTCGCAGTTCCCTTGGTGATGGCGTCCACACTTGTTGCATTTGGGCAGTTTTCCCGCATAACCACCCTGCTTGTTACCCGAAGAAGATGAACCCCCATTATCAAACCTTTTACCCTGCTGTGCAGACCCAGATCCTTTCCCGTCATTTTCCCACTTGCGCTTGTTGTTCTCTGGAGCCTTAACAGTCGAACCCTTCGCAGGCAAAATCCCCTCATTCACTTTTAAGTTGGTCATCCTATGGGCCGATCGAACTACCTCTGCATACGTAGGATGATTTCCAGCAGCCACCAACCCTGCAATTTCCGGCACTAACCCTGAGACATAATGTTCAATCCTACGATATTCCGGCACGTGCAAATCGGGACACAGCACTGCCAACTCATTCCGTCTCACAGTATACTTCTCGATTTCCGATCCAGTCATCTTGAGGTTCCACACCTCATGCTCCAGCTTCTGTACCTCTTCCCTCGGACAATACTCACGCTTCAGCAACTGCACAAAATTCTCTCATGGCATAGCATATGCCTCCCCAATACCCATGTTCTGGGTGATACCATTCCACCAAGTCAATGCCACGTCCTGAAATAACGCAGCCGAATACTTTACCCGGTCTTCTGGAAGACAGTTACACATCAGAAATACCGACTCCACTTTCTCCAACCACCTAAGCAAGCTAACCGCACCCTCCGTGCCAGAGAATTCCTGGGGCTTACAGTCCCGGAACATCTTGTAGGTGCACATGGGTGGGGGTGGGTCAACAGGACCACCTGAAATGAAACGTATGAGAAACCACGAATAACGTAAACAAGGTTCACCAATGAGGCAAAGAAAACGGATAAAACAACTTACCACCACCGTTGTGCCCTAACTGAAAGGCAGCTTGGAGCAAGTTGTTCAGATCAGCCTGTGATAGGTTAATACCTCCACCACGACCACCAGCACCACCGCGACCACCACCACGTCCACCATTGCGACCACCTCCACGTCCTCCACGCACTCCAGACATGATTCTGGCAGAAAAACGAGAAAATTTAGTTTCGCAGTTAAAGATAACCACTAATGTTCACAAGGTCAAAGCTAGATCCAATCCAGGACTATCCCCTCAAACCCAGAGCTCACTAGGGCTTCCATGCATTTCGTTTTATGATTTTTTGTGCACCCAAAATGATAAAACGCTCTACATGGTCCTCCAAGTGTTCTCCTAGTTCAAAGTTCAAATCACCGAACATAGACTCTTAGCTATACACCGTAATACTACGGTAGTTCATGACAAGTGTTTCTATTGGAGTGCGAAAGGGAGATGTCCGAGCCTTGGACAAATCTCAAGAGTACACGAGTTACTCCAATAGACTACACTGCCTAGATAATAAGTAACCCAACCTAAGATAGAACGGATGATGTAACGTAGAAAGACCAACGATTTAGAGACACCCCGACAAGACCATACGTAAACCACTATAACGTTTAGTACCATGTGATCGTCTAGTGTGTGCGACTCGGCTATAGACTAGACTCTACATGCAGTCCTAGTTCACTATAACCATTGGCTCTGATACCAATCTGTCACACCCTCAAAATCCACTTGCGGAGTTTTACCGCGAGGCGCATGACAAACCAGGATCCAAACCAACGATCACAATAAACAAGTCTAAATGAATATAAATGCAAATTCAAAAACATAGTTTAAAATCCCGTTTACAGCGGAAACTTATTCAAAAACAGTATCTCAACCATAAAACAATAGTTCAACGTTCAAATGACCATGCAACCCTAGTTAGATGCCGTGCAGACGCGTGCGCCCTAGTCCAGTCGTGCTACCTTAGCGACCTGAGAAAACATGTAAAAGTTTACGTCAGCACAAAAACGCTGGTGAGTTTACAGGTTTTGTATCCAAGTACCAAGTCCACCTGTCCATACTATAATAATCGAAAACCAGTATACGCTAGCTAGGCGTACGTTTTGTTACTAACACGATTGGAAAACCATTACTAACGCGAATACCAAAAGTATGCCCGATGTAGTTCCTGTTGTTCCTGTTTGAGACAATATGCACCCGTCGACCCTCCAAGTCGACGAGCGGGGTTGGTCACTCCCAATAGCGCTATTCACATTTCCCCGTTGTGCAAACCCGCACATTCATGGTTCCCCCCGGGACTTCCAAAGATCGTGTAGTACACAATAGAAACCCATAGTATGACAGTAGTTACCAAATAATCGTTTTAACACATGTTTTCTCCCCCGAAAGTATAAAACCAGTTTAAAAGAGGGGCCGTAAACTCACCTTAAGTTGCGTTACTCCTTAACCCGAGTAAACCCAGCTGCTATGCTAGTCCCGTAAGCGGCGACCTAACATATGACAGTTACAAGTACTTAGACTAATAACCCGCAGGTCAATTAGTCCCTAGATGTCCAGACCATAACCAAGTTCGTTTGAAAACACCGTGACTGTTTAACCGACCCAAAGTACAAGACTCGACATCCCATTGGTGACCCGAGACTCCCCGTGTTATGTTTACGCTCCAAAACGTACAATAACGCAAGTACACTTAACATACGTTAACGCACAACAAGTTATAGCACATAGTTCACGTATCACCGAAATACATCCAAATATATGTTACCAAGTTATTAGACATGTTACGGGGTTCCTAGCATGTTACTACATGTTAAATCGGGTCTCGAAATGCTAATTTACACTTACAGCAGCAGTACACGCGATTAGGAAAAGTCAACTAGCATTTAGGTTGGTCAACTAGCAATTAGGAGTCCTATTCGCCCCTATTATAAGCGATTAGGGGCTACTCCCCTCTATTATAGGCGATTAGGGGCTACTCCCCTGAACTTTCTAGTGATTAGGGCTAATCACCTGAACTTACTAGTGATTAGGGCTAATCACCTGAACTGTCACACAATTAGACCTCTACTCGCCTGTGTTATAGGCGATTAGCACCCTACTCGCCTATAACATAGGCGATTAGGAATGCTACTCGCCTGTAACCTTGCTGTTCCGGTTTTTCGCGCGTTTAACGCTCCAAATCAGATCCAGAACGTGTGTAACCACCCAATATCATCCCAAACACTATCCTAAACATGTTTAACCCAAAATCCTTCGTTTAACCTCGTATAATCAGTCCTGCATGCAACCAAGTAATCCAAACACCAATTCACATAGCATGCAACATCATACTAACACGCGTAATCATAACCCTAATATCCAATTACTGAGATTCCTATCATCATAATATCAATATCAATACTGATCTATCATAATAACATATCAAATCATCATCATGAATCATAAAAATCCTATCTTTCTAATCATACACACCCATAACGCACGTATATTAGTTATAATCCGATTAACAACCCTTATTGACGATTTTCAGAAAGCTTTTTCGTTTATGAACAGGTCTGGACCATTAGGGATTGATTAAAAACGTTTACAAAGTGTTATGGATGAGAATCAAACCTTAGGATTATGAAAGAATGATGGTTAGACCTTGAAACCTTGTGTTTTTGATCAAAATCGCCTTCCAGAGGTTGTTTATGTGTTTGGGGCGGTTATGGGACGACTAGGGTTGATATTAGGAAGTTTAGGAGGTTAAGCATTGTATTTATAGGCGTTTCTAGTCGTCCAGCACGTTATAGGCGAGTATGCAGCAGTTTCATGCGATTAGGGCTGCTAATCGCATGATTGTGCAGGTGATTGGGCCTAATCGCCCCTACATACACACGAGTAGGGCTCTAATCGCCCCTAAGGTCCTCTACTCGCCTCCCCTACAGGTGATTAGGCTTCCTAATCGCCTGTAGGGGTTGGTTTGGTGCGTTTTGCGCGTTAAACCCCGTTTTAACATATGTTAATGCATATTCACGTACCGACAAGTCATATAATGATCGTAAACACATAACACAAGTAAATACACATATTTACACTCGTTCACCAATTCCCGGGACTCGAGACTCGTACGTTCCGTATGCCCTGACGATCCTACCGATCGTCACCGTTTGTACACTTGGTTAAGGACCGACATCTAATGAACCTCTAGACCAACATCCAATGATCCTCTAGACTAAACCAATAGTTCCCGAACTATAACCCGACTTAACTAACCCAGTTAAGTACAATATACGCGTGACTCGCTAAGGTAGACTTTCATCTAGACAACGTTGTTAACCAGAATTTGCCGGGTGTCACACAACGTGTCAGACAACTGTCTGACACGTCTGCTAAGCTTCTCCCTGACGTTACCTACATTCGAATTCTAGGCGCTATAAATTCAAATGATTGGTGACAAAATTAAATACGTTACCTCGCATTTACTACAAGTATGGGAACGCATTTATCACGAAGACAGAGCATGACACGTCATGGTTCGCGTAACTTTGACGTAAAAGCGGAAAAAGACGTTCTCCGCCTTTTCTTCACCAAGACAAGGCATGACACGTCATGGTTCGCTGAACTTTGATGCAAAAGCGGAAAAAGACGTTCTCCGCCTTCTCTTCGTCAAGACAAGGCATGACACGTCATGGTTTGCGGAACTTTGACGTAAAAGCGGAAAAAGACGTTCTCTGCCTTCTCTTCGTCAAGACAAGGCATGACACGTCATGGTTTGTGGAACTTTGACGTAAAAGCGGACAAAGACGTTCCCCGCTTTCTCTTTCTCAGGATAAGGCATGACACGCCTTCGTTCGCGGAACTTTGATGTAAAAACGGAAAAACACGTTCTCCGCCTTATCCTCCTCAACCCATCCAGGAGACTCAAAATGAGCAGACGAGCCATCATCCGCGAGACACTTCTTATTCAGTCTAGCACTCCACCTACTCTTGAATCAAGAACAGGAGAAGCCCTAGACTAGGGGGACTTGAAGGGATAGGGAGCCTAATCCACACAGACGCGGCATCCCTATCCCCGCCACACGAAGATCTATGGAAAGATCCCCGCGGAATTAAATCCATGGAGAAGAGATAAGCCACAAGATAGCCTCACAAACTCCACTTGGTAAAGGCAGGCGCGTGTCTACCAATGCGCGGACTAGTCCACTTCATAACATTCCCAGGTACGAGGTACGGAAGATCAAGTGTCAGGGGGATCCATCTGCAGGAGATCAATGACACCACAACCCAAGTAGTGACGCGTGTCCGCAGTAGCCCAACAACCACTGACGTTCAACAGTAATGTGACTGGTTCCATGCTTTCACCGTGCTTCCCCTACTGTGCTGACCTGGCATGCTTACCTGCTGTTAGGAGTTACGTCAGACAGCAGCAGGTAAGTCAACCATGCTGGTTCAGAACAACATACCGCCGACGGCCACTCATAAGCCTCCATGTGACCGCCTGGTGAGTCATCATCAGCCACCGCTGACGTCAGCTACAGTAAAAATCCTTTTTCCCGCCATTTCCTGGGGCCGAAGACAGTTGGGCCGAGGCTAGGCCCAAAGAATACAAGACTCTTCGTGGGCTTCATATCAAGCCCACTAGCTCCACTATAAATAGAAGACATCAACTCCTTTCTTGTGATCCGAAAATACTCATTTGTCACATAGAGCTAGTTGTACTTGTAATACTTTGTACTCTCCAAAGTAATAACATCACCGGCTCTTCACAGTGGACGTAGGTCGTGCTTGACCGAACCACTTACATCTTCGTGTTCTTACTTTTACCACACACACACTCACTCATATTCACACTCTCGGGTTGAACCAAAGGTTTGGGAAAATGGACATACTTATAGTAACATAAGTATACACCACTCGGGGATTAGTGATAATCTCCGAGATACTTATTGTTTCTTCAGTATGTATCGTATATCCATTTGTTTCAGATTTGTACCCGAGCGACTGTTGCTTACATGCTTCTGATATCAAGGTTTGATTTTTGATTTTGAAATATTTAGTTAGTTTTTATAATCAAACAGTTTGTTTGAAATTTTGTTCTTGGGCATGATTTTTCTTTTGTTTGATGTTTGATGTTTGCTTATTTATATGAATTAATTATTTGAATAATGTCATTTTATTTAGATTTTCAGGTAAGCATGTATGGAAATGTATGGACAATATGTATTTTCTGGTTCACAATGTTTGAAAACCTAAAAAAGAATAAATATTATGATCTTTCTTGATTTTGATACAGTTACCTATTATGTTATATTCATGCTTTCATCATGAATCGTTTATTGATGGATAAATCGTTTAATACACGAGTTTTTTCATCTCAATATACAGGACGGGCGATTATTAGCTTCAATCCCAGAGACGGTAAAACCTCACAGTAAGAGTTTCTAATCTTTTTTATTTAGTTGCTCATCAATATTTCTCATGCTCATGTTATTAATTACATTCAATATACCTCTAAAACGATTATTAGGTTCAGTTATATAGAACTAATTTCAATTTATGTCCCCTAAAGTGATTTTTATATTATCAATTCAAGTTTTGCTATGCTTGATTTTAAGTGTAATTTTTGAATCAATAATAATGTATTTTTTTGGATTTATGCGTAAATTTATAAAGAAAAAAATGGTTTGGGAAAACAAAGTCTTCAATTAGAAACTCATTAAATTTCCTTATTACATTCAAATTATTCACTTCAATTAGAAATGTTTAAATTCTAATTTGACAAAATTTAAAATTTTGAATTTTGGTTAATAATTGTAAGAAATTACACTAACTAATTCTCCTTTTATTTACACAGTTAATATGATTCAAATTCCTTCAATTAAATAACGAATTATCAATTTCAAATTTCAAATTTTGTTTAATAATGGTAAGAAATTACACATACTAATTATGCTTTTAATTACACATTTTGAATGACTTATTCTTTTAAAAAATTAAAATTTTGAATTAAAGTTAATAATGGTAACCATTACAACTATTTATTATCTTTAAATTATGATTTCCTAATATATTTGAAATATAACAATTAATAATAATAATTTTGGTTGTAATTTTCTAAAATAAATTACATGTAAAAATTAAAATTTGAAGTACTAGAATTAAAATTATAGATTTCTTTTAAACTTTAAAAATATTTTGATACTTTATGTTTTATTTAAGTATTTAATCTCAAAATTTTGAATTTAAGATTTATGGTAACATTTAGATTTGGATTTAATTAACACATTTAAAATATTTAATTCAAATTTTTGAATAATTTGAATCATTCAAATTTTGATTACTAGAATTTGAATTTATTGATTTCAATTAAACTTTATAAATATTCAAATATTAAATGTTCTATTTAAGTGTATAATTTCATATTTCGATATCTATAATTTTAATTTTTAAATTTTTTTTAACATTATAAAAATTCTAAATTTTGGATAATAATGGTGTTAGGACAAAGAGGATTGGTGAAACCACTTTTGTAAACCTTAGTCTAATTCACTTCTGTCATTTTGGCTAAGTATAGAAGTACTGAAGAGAAGACAAGAAACTGCTGATTAGAAGATATGAGAAGTGCTGAAGTTGCAGAAGTTCTGAAGTCCAAACCAGACAAGTTCACTTCAGAATTACTGAAGACAAAACTACTCTTCAGTAGTTGTCCATCATCAGCACTTAGCAATAGATATTTCCCACCGCCTTTTGCATCAGTAGTTTGTTGTTTAATATTACTTTTAGCTCTATTTGTTTCTTTCAATGTTGCAACTTGTGCAACTTGTCACTGGAGTTTCTGTGCTTGCTTTTCAGGCAAGATACATGCATGTAATCGTCTATAAATAGAAGGCTTCAACCTTCTATTTTAGACATTGATTTTTAACAGAAAAATCCTTCAAACACTCTCATTGTTATATTCCATTTCTGTATTTATTGTGAATCTCTCTAAGTATCTAATTCTCATTTACAACTTAGATTCATAATAAATACTTTGTCATTTATTAGTTTCAAACATCTAGGGGGAGTTATAACTCTGCCTTAGTGTAAAAAGTGTTGCTTTAACTTATAACATTCCGCTGTGCTTATAATCTGATTTACAAGGACTTGCTAAACACTTAAGTGTCAAGATAGCAAGTTCTTACTTAGCAAAAAGAGCAAACTGATCCAACAATTGGTATCAGAGCATTGGTTTATCTGATCACATATCAATCTAACAAATTGAGAATCAGACACAAAGCTCTTATTGATATTCAATAAAAAGATCAAAAGTTCACTTTTTATCAATATCCATCACTTAAAAGAGTCATCTGACAAATCTATACTCTTTAAAAATGGATCCACATAATACTGGTTCTGCCACCAAACCTGCCATGCTTGTGAGAAATGAGTACAATATATGGCAAAAGAGAATGGCACATACCTTGTCACAAACCAACACAGGTTGTTGGAGATCTGTGATATATGGTCCACACAAACCAGTAAATATAAATCTTGAAACTAAAGAAGGGATTCCTAAGGATCCTAAAGACTATACAGATGAGGATTTCCTAAAACTTGAGCTAGATGCTAAGGCATTCTCTATGTTGGCAATGGCTCTCCCAAATGAAATATACTCTGGCCTTTTACATTGTGAAAGTGCCAAAGAACTTTGGGACTGTCTTAAAGAACAGTTTGGAGGAACTGAAGAGGTGATTGCCAACACCAGAGAAATTTTGGCTCAACAATATGAAACATTTGCTTATATTAATGGGGAAACTTTGACACAACAATTTGAAAGATTCTCCTCATTAATCTCTGAGCTAAAGTTAAATGGTCAGACCTATACAACAGTATCTATGTTACATAGATTTTTAAGGTCTCTACCTGACAAATGGGAAACTTACTCCATTGTCTTAAGATCCTCACCAGATTTTAGCTCCCTCACTCTTACAAAACTCCATGGGAGATTACTTACTTTTGAGAGAGAAATCGATCAAAAGAAGAAATTACAAACTTCTGGTAAAACTGCTGATGACTACCTACCAGGTAGTACAGCACTTTTGGGACAAGATTCACCAACTTGTTCCTATGGATCTTATGACAATATTGACATAACCACTGGGATCTCATCAGAAAGATCTTTCCCAGGTTATGACAATGATGACCAAAGTCAAACTGCTGATAATCTATGTTTTATCATGGATGATTTGAAAAATTTTAGCAGTGATGACTTAGAGGAAATGGACATATTACACCAACTGGCCATGCTAAGCATTAAAACTAACAAGTTTTATAAAAGGTCAGGAAGGAAATTTCCAGGATTGACCAGTAATACAAAAATTGGTTTTGACAAATCTAAACTGAGATGTCACAAGTGTCAGAAGTTGGGACACTTTGCTAGAGAGTGTAGAAGCTCTAGCTTTAACCAATCACAATCTGGAAATAACTATAACCCCAATTATAATAGGAACAATGGAACTCAAGGGAGTGCTCATTTTGTACAGGCACAAGCTCCTCAACAGCAATATATGCCTCAAGTACAATATGTTCAAGTGCCTGCTCAACAGATGCAGAGCCAACAATCAATCCCTCCCTTTCCAGCTGCTCAACTTCCTCCACAGCCTCAACAACCCCCTCAACAAAGTCTCTTTACCTCAGGGTATGTTGACTGGAGCAGTCTCCCTTATGACACCACAGAGTGTAATCCTGATGCAGACAACAAAGTGTTTGACATCAACTGGGGAGAACCAGACAATGGCAGAAAGAACTTTGCCTTAATGGCATTTGAAGGCTGTACCTCAAAATCTGCATTGTCTCAGGTATCAAAAGAATCTTTGACAAAACTATGCTCAAACTCTTGCAAAGAAACTTTTGCTCTCATAAGAGAGACAAACGTGCACCTACAAGGCAAAGCCAATGATTTAGAAAGAAAATACACACAGATAAAATGTGATTTAGAAAGAAAACTGTGTGCTAAAACAAAAGAGGTTTCTAAATTAACTGACTCTGCTATTGAAACCCAAGCACAAATCAAAATGATGCTAAATGACCTGGGAGATGTCAGACAAGAGCTTGCTGACACCAGGATCACTTGTGAAAAATGGGTGGAATCTTGTAGGGGGTATCAACTACTGCTAAACAAACAAAGTGCTTCAAATGTTAAGTTTGGCATAGGATACCATCATGTTGAAACACCAACAGATTTTTCTCCCAAAACTACTGAAGATGGGAGAAGAATTGTTTCAAATGAAACTTCTGAAGGGAAAGAATGCACATCTTTCCATGAAAACTTTCTAAACAGAAATCCTGGCATTTTTAAAGAAAGTACTTCAGAAGTATTTACAAAAACTGACAACAAGCCATCAGTAGTTTCATCTACTTCAGGAGTTGAGACCCTGAAAACTACTGATGAGCAAAATCTTTTACAACTGTCAGAAATTTGCCTTTAGATCAAAAACAAAAGGCAAAAGAATGTGAAATTTGTGGCCTGTTCAACCACAAAACTGAATTTTGTAGATACAGAAAAGGAATTCAGTTCAATCAAAAATTTAAACAACAGGTTGTGGGAAATCAAATCAGAAATGATTATGAAAAAGTCTTTAAACCCAAGAAACAACAACCTGAAAACACCTTTTCTCAGAAAAAGATAAAATCTCAACCAAAATCTTTTTCTCAAAATTCCTTGTCAGTAGTTAGACCAGAATCATTAGCAGTTTCACAAACTGCTGAGATTCAAAATCTAAAGAACATGGTAGAACTACTGATGACCAAGGTTGATGGTGGTCCTAAAAAGGATACCACCATGGTTCTTAATGAAAAATCCATTGCCAAAAAGACATGGATTTCTCAACCTGGTCAAGAACAAACTGTAACTGTTCTCAAGAGCAAACCCAAAGCCAAACAGGCTTGGGTTTCCAAATCTAACTAATTTGCTTTTATGTGCAGAGAGTTTCCAGGGGCTTAAACAGCATTTGGTATGTTGATAGTGGAGGCTCTATGCACATGACTGGATGCAGATACCTGATAAACAACTTTATCAGCCAAAGAGAAGGATCTGTATCCTTTGGGAACAATGCTAAGGGATATGTGCTAGGACATGGCAATGTCTCCTCTGGCAAAATACAGTTTGACAAGGTCAATCTGGTGGAAAACCTTGAATACAACTTGCTGAGTGTGTCACAAATGTGTGATAAAGGATATTCTTCCTTTTTCACAAAGACAGCTTGCAAGATCATCTCACCAGAAGGCCAGAAGTTGATTGAGAAGATTATAGAAGATCATACTTTGCTGATTGCCAAAAGATGTGGCAATGTCTATGCAGTGGACATTGAGAAAGACAAAGTATTGAACAACACTGCCTGTTTCTTCTCAAGGGCATCAACTTCAGAAACAGATCTCTGGCACAGGAGACTTGGCCATGTGAACTTTAAAACCATAAATAAAGTCACAAAAATGGGCTTGGTCAGAGGTCTACCTTTGAAAGTATACCAGTGTCAAGAACACTGTGTATCCTGTTTAAAGGGAAAACAGCATAAGTCCTCCTATAAGTCTATTGAAGAATCAAAAACAACTGCATGTCTTCAACTACTCCATATGGACTTATTTGGACCTGTCAAGATTATGAGCCTTGGTAAAAAGAAGTACTGCTTAGTCATCATTGATGACTACTCAAGATTCACATGGGTATTCTTCTTATTTTCCAAGGATGAGGCTGCTGAAATCATCAAGTTCTTCATTCTACAAGTAGAGAAACAATATTCTCTATCTGTCAAAACCATTAGAAGTGACAATGGGACAGAGTTCAGGAACAAAACTCTGGATGAATTCTGTTTGTCTAAAGGGATTATTAGACAATACAGTGTTCCCAGAACTCCTGAACAAAATGGTGTAGTAGAAAGGAAGAACAGAACATTGATAGAAGGAGCAAGAACAATGTTAGCTGATTCTGGACTGCCATTGTACTTTTGGGCAGAAGCAGTTAACACAGCATGTTATGTTCAGAATAGAGTTCTTGTGGTCAAGAGACATTCCAAGACTGCCTATGAAGTTCTTCATGGCATGAAGCCCCTTATCTCCTTTTTCAGGGCTTTTGGGTGTCAATGTTTCATCTTGAACATCAAGGAATCTATTTCAAAGTTTGCTGCCAAAGTTGACTCAGGTTACTTTCTTGGTTACTCTTCAACTAGAAAAGCCTACAAGGTTTTTAATTCCCACACCAGGATAGTAGAAGAAACATTGAATGTCAAGTTCAATCAGTCAAAACACACTCTTATTCCAGCACATCCTGCTGAACTCTTTGACCTTGACAACTTTCACTTTGGACCTGAAAAGGCTGTTACTTCTTCCAAACCTACTTATTATGGTGCTCAAAGGTTTGAAGATGAGGATCCTACACCATGGACTCCTCAAACAGTCATTAAGTCAACTACAACACCATCAGAAGTTTTTCAAACTTCTGATCAAACAAATACTGAAGGCCAAACTCAAACATCTGCTTCAGCACCTGCAACTACTGAAGAAGCTGCAACTGCTGAACCAGATATCATAGACCTCAGTAGTTTGTTTGAAGAACAAGAGCCACCTACACCTGTCAGTGGTTTACAACAACTGATTGAACACAGAGATCATCCACTTGATCAAATCATGGGTGATATAGCTACAGGTGTTCTGACCAGAAACCAGCTCTCCAACTTTTGCCTATTTTCAGCCTTTATTTCACAGTTGGAACCAAAGAAATACCAGGAAGCCCTCAAAGACAATAATTGGGTGCAAGCTATGCAAGATGAACTACTTCAGTTCAACAAGCAACAGGTCTGGGAAATCTGTCCCTTACCTCAAAACAAGCAACCAATTGGTACAAGATGGGTTTTCAGGAACAAACAAGATGAAGCTGGTATGATAATCAAGAACAAGGCAAGAATGGTAGTTCAAGGGTACTCTCAAGAAGAGGGAATTGACTATGATGAAACCTTTGCTCCAGTTGCAAGGCTTGAAGCCATCAGGTTATTTCTGGCCTATGCCATTTCCAACAAAATTAAAGTTTATCAAATGGATATGAAAAGTGCATTTTTGTATGGAAAAATCAAAGAGGAGGTGTATGTCTGTCAGCCACCTGGGTTTGAGGATCCTTCTCATCCTGAGTGGGTGTACAGACTGGATAAAGCTCTTTATGGGCTCAAACAGGCTCCAAGAGCCTGGTATGATACACTCTCCACCTTTTTACTCAAAAATAACTTTACAAGAGGTGCCATTGATAAAACACTTTTCATTAAACATGTTGGAAATCATGTCTTACTTGTTCAAATTTATGTTGATGATATCATCTTTGGTTCAACAAACACAAAATTGTGTGATGATTTTAAGAAACTCATGCAATCAAAATTTGAGATGAGTACCATGGGGGAACTGCAGTACTTTCTAGGACTGCAGATCAAACAACAAACAAATGGAACTTTTATACATCAATCAAAATATGTTAAAGAATTATTGAACAAATTTTCTTTAAATGACTGTAAATCATGTTCCACTCCCATGACACCAATCACACAAGTTGAACCTGATGATCAAGGAAAACAGGTTGATCAAACCATGTACAGATGCATGATAGGTTCCCTTTTATACTTAACTGCTTCTAGACCAGATATTATGTTTTCAACATGTGTCTGTGCTAGATATCAATCAGCACCAAGGGAATCACACCTTATAGCAGTCAAAAGAATTTTTAGATATCTGAAAGGAACACCAACACTGGGAATTTGGTATCCTGCTTCAAGCAATACCAAGTTATCAGCTTTTTCAGATAGTGACTATGCAGGGTGTAAGATGACAAGGAAGTCAACATCTGGTGGTTGTCAATTCCTGGGTAACTGTCTAGTGTCATGGCAATCAAAGAAGCAAACATCTGTTGCAACTTCAACTGCTGAAGCTGAATACATTGCAGCTGCAAGTTGTACATCACAGATACAATGGCTCCAATATCAACTTCTTGATTATGGAATCAAAGAGACCAAGACACCTTTGTTTGTAGACAGCAAATCCGCCATTAGCATCATTCAAAATCCGGTACAGTTCTCAAAAACCAAACATATTGAGATCAGGTACCATTTCATAAGAGATTGCTATGAAAAAGGCAAGATTGAGGTGAAGCATGTAGCAACAGCTAATCAAATAGCTGACATCTTCACTAAGCCCCTTGACACATCAACATTTCAGAAGTTAGTATCCATGCTTGGAATGCTAAATTTGTAAGTGTTTACTTTATTTTTATTTTTATTTTTATTTTTATGCATATCAGTTAGAATCCAAGTTAACACTTGATTCTACCCAACTCTACATCAAACTTCTACATCAATCACTACTGTTATGCATAAAACATCAAAATTTTCTTTTTCCTTTTTCCATCCTTGATTCCATCCTGTTTACCTTGGTGGATTTCAAGTTAACCTTTTCCATCTTTTTTCTGGTTTCCACTTACAAATGACAAAAGTCTGCAACAAAACTTCTGAAAAACAAACTACTGATTAAACAAAAATCAGTATGAGAGAAACTACTGATGAACAAAAATCATCAGTATGGGATAACTTTCTGAAAAAGTGTGTAACTTCTGATAAAATAACCTTCAGAAATTATGAATATAGTATTTATAAAAACATTTCTCATCAGATGTTAAAACTGCTGAAGAGAAAAATGGGAACTACTGATGAAGTAATCCTTCATCAGCAGTTTTAGTCAAAAGGGCAAATCTGACTTTTCCCATCATCAGAGGTTTGACCTAATCAGTTTAAAACCTCTGATAAAGAGATTTTTAACCAAAGGCGGTTTTAAAACTTCTAATAAAGAAGATTCAAGCGGTTAAAACTTCTAATAAATACCTTTTCTACACACTTATCCTTTTAAACTCAAAAAATATCCCTCCTTCTCTCTCAAAACTCTCTCAACCTATACCTGCAAAATCCACTGTTCGATCAAAAACCCAAACCACATGGCTCTAGTTCTAAAACAGGGACACAATCAAAGAGCCTTTCTTGAAAAACAAGAAGGCTGGTCCCAATACGATGAGATCATTGATCTTGTCGTCAAATCCCAATACTTTACTGCTCTCACAATAAACCCACCAATTCACACTGAAACTCTGAATGAGTTCTGGGCAAATGCTGAGACGGTTACAATGGGTGGTGAGGTCATTTCCCTCAACTCAAAGATAAAAGGGAAACAACTGACCATCACACCGGCCACACTAGCAACAAGACTGGGTCTGGATGATGTAACTGCCCCTGACCATGTTGCTAACACTGATATTCATCTAACCATGACTGAGTGTGGTTATCAAGGTACTCTCTCCCATGCTACAATATTCAAAAAATATTTTGAACCAAAATACAAACTTTTGTTTCATTATATTATTATGTGTTTGAGTCCAAAAACAGGGTCTTATGACCAGATGCCCTCCACTTTTCAACCAATATTTCATTCCATTGTGAATGAAACTAAATTCAGGGCATCAAAACTATTTTTCAATGAGTTGGTGTTACATCACAATAATACCAAGAAAAAGTTTTTGTTGTACCCAAGGTTCATTATGCAATGCATAATAGGGGAACTGGGTAATGAGGTGCTTGTGGGAAAAATTTCAACTTTAAACCCTTTAACATCACAAGCATACTCAAGACTTAACAAACCGGCTGCCTGGCCAGAAGATGATCAGGGAGAACAACAACAAGTCCCCCTGAAGCCCACATCTTCCAAACTCACACCACCAAAAGCCAAAAAGCCCAAGCCAACAAAAACTGCACCCCACCAACCCAAAAGAAAAGCTGTTCAGGAGGTTGAGATGCCTGAACATGCTCATGAGCATTCTGCTCTTCAAATAGATGAGACTGAAACACCCTCTCAGTCTCATCCATCTCAAACCCCACCAAGAGCACCCATATCTGTTCAATTCAAAAGAAAAAGACTTAGAAAAACATATCAAACACACTCTTCTTTTGAAACTGCTGAACAACAACCTATTGCCCAAACTACTGAACCAACCCCACAAATTTCTGAACAAGAGGCAATAGAAATTGCCAAACTTCTCTCTGGGCTAAAAGAGAATGTCCCATCTGATCATGTCAGTCCCCATCAACCACAACAAACAGGGGACATAACTACTACATCAGACATGGATGTGGACATCACTAGCCCTATCCCAAGAGATGAGGGTGGACCAGAGTCTTTAAGCCCAATTTTAGAGACTCTTGGGGCATCTGAGGCTGCTACTACTCAGTTACCACCCAGTGGTGGATCTGAGGACAGAAGTAACATAGCTAAGACCTCAGATGTGGCAACTACTGATGAAGGCTTAATGCCTGAAGTAGGAAATCCTCAGTACCAAGAAACAGAGGTTCATGAGAGAACTGAGTTGGGCTCAGCTCATCAGGGATTCAGATGATTCCATTAGTTTGGATGATGTTTCACAAACTCCAACTACTGAATTGACGGCACTTTCTGAAGGTCCTGTTGCAAAGGTATCCAGGCTCAAGAAGCCAGTCACCTCTGCACAGGTTAAAGCCCACTCAATCCCTAAAACCCCTAGAGTGGCATCCTCTGTACAACATGAGGATCTCCCAAAAACACCCCCTTCACAGCAAATGCCTACCCAATTCCCTGGGCAAACAAGCATAGACCTGAACCAGCTATGCAGCCCAGAGGGTCCCCTGTACCACATGATGAATACACTCATCAGAAATCACTTCCAAACATATACAGCTGACTTGGAGCTGTCCATCAAGAACCAATTTGGAGTGATCAAGACCAAGATGAACGATCTGTCCAACAAAATAGACTTCAATAGCCAGCAGATTGCTCATCTTCAAGGACAATTCTCCCAACCCTCTGCTTCAAGGGTTAAAATTGATGAATCCAAAAAGGGGGAGAAGATCAGGGAACCTAAGGAGTCATTCCAAGCCAGGATAAAGGCAAGAGTGGCACTCCTTGAAAGAGATCAGAAAGATCAGGCCAGGAAAGAAAAATTGGCCAAACAGTTTGGTGTCTCAATTGAAGAAATTGAAGCTGCTGAGAAAGAAGATGAGACCCAAAGTTCTGAAGATTCCCTAAGGCATAATGAAGAAACTTCTGATGACCAAACTTCTGATGAAGAATCAGAAAGTACTGAAGACAATCCTTCAGTAGCTGACAAACCATCAGCAGTTGTCAGCACATCAGAAGTTAACACTTCCCAACCTCAAACAACTGAACCTTCCAGAACCACTGCTCCCATTCAACCAACATCTGATCCCATCAGGCCTACATCTGTTACAACAATGACTGTATTAAACCCTTCTCCTATCTCTCAATCAGCTGAACTATTAGAGAAGAGCTTAATTGCAGCCAACAAGAAGGCCAGAGAAGATCAGATTTGGAAATCTCTGGAAGAAAGGGATGATTTGGACTTAAGCCATGAAGAAAAACTTCAGGCTTATGCAGCTGAACTACAAAGGCAGGCTAGCCTTGATGAGATTGCTGAACAGGATAAAAGACAACAACTGGTGTCTTATATTACCAAGAACAGCAAGACTAAAGCCTTTACACTCAAAGGACTCTCTATGCAAGAGCTGACAAGAATAGCACAACTGCTTGCAGACAAAGTGGCCACAAGCAAAGATGGAAAGGCCAAGAGAGCCCAGATAATAGAAGAGCTAGTAGCAGAAGGATATGGTTCAAAAGCCTCTGTATCCAGATGGAAAGAAGAAAGACTAATGGATACATATAGAAAATACTTGGCTGCCAAGGCTGCAAATCCTGAGAAGTTTCAAACTGCTGATCCTTCAAGATCAGTAGTTAGAACTTCTGGTGCATCTAGAAGATCTGCTACTCAGAAGAAGAAGGCAGAGGACAATGTCAAAACTGATTTCAAAATGGTACTACTTGAAGGAAGTTCAATAGTCCATTCAGATTTTGACATTGAGGAGAAACCTCTGTTAACACAGTTCAGGGATCCTTCCACTTTTGCTTATCAAATACAAAAGACAATCAAAGAAAAGCTGCATACCAAAGTAGTGACTGAACACCATCTCCCAACTGTTCAGATGCCTGGTATGCAACAACAACAACAAGGAAGAGAATCCCACCTGAGGCTATCTGAAACTGAAGACATCCAGCACTCAGGACCATCAACCCAAGGGACAAGTCTGGTTCCCTATTCTTCTGACTTTAACAAGTCAAAGATCCCTATCATCAGATGGTCACTTACTGATAACAACTCAGTACTGTTGACAAGAAAAGACTTCTCAAGCAGGGCTTACAAGAAGATCAGTGATCTGAAGAAACTATCAACACAAGACCTGCTCACAATTCAACATCTAGAACCACAGAGAGGATCTCTATCTGATGATCAGTACAACCAGCTCAAGAACACCATGTACAAAGAGATATGGAAGATTGTTCAAGACAGAAGAAACACATAAGGAATTAGTAAGGTTTTGGCTTCATCAATCCAGGGGGAGATTGTTAGGACAAAGAGGATTGGTGAAACCACTTTTGTAAACCTTAGTCTAATTCACTTCTGTCATTTTGGCTAAGTATAGAAGTACTGAAGAGAAGACAAGAAACTGCTGATTAGAAGATATGAGAAGTGCTGAAGTTGCAGAAGTTCTGAAGTCCAAACCAGACAAGTTCACTTCAGAAGTACTGAAGACAAAACTACTCTTCAGTAGTTGTCCTTCATCAGCACTTAGCAATAGATATTTCCCACCGCCTTTTGCATCAGTAGTTTGTTGTTTAATATTACTTTTAGCTGTATTTGTTTCTTTCAATGTTGCAACTTGTGCAACTTGTCACTGGAGTTTCTGTGCTTGCTTTTCAGGCAAGATACATGCATGTAATCGTCTATAAATAGAAGGCTTCAACCTTCTATTTTAGACATTGATTTTTAACAGAAAAATCCTTCAAACACTCTCATTGTTATATTCCATTTCTGTATTTATTGTGAATCTCTCTAAGTATCTAATTCTCATTTACAACTTAGATTCATAATAAATACTTTGTCATTTATTAGTTTCAAACATCTAGGGGGAGTTATAACTCTGCCTTAGTGTAAAAAGTGTTGCTTTAACTTATAACATTCCGCTGTGCTTATAATCTGATTTACAAGGACTTGCTAAACACTTAAGTGTCAAGATAGCAAGTTCTTACTTAGCAAAAAGAGCAAACTGATCCAACAAATGGTAACAATAAGACTTACTTATAACATTTAATTGAAATTTTAGATTATCTGAATATTTTAAAAAATTTCAAACTTTGAATTTAAACTCATAATTGTAACAATTAATCCTACTATGATCATTAAAATAGAGATATTATAATTAGAGATTTCCTAATATATTTAATATTTAACAAATAATAGTTTTAGTTATAAATTTCTCAAATTAGTTACAAGTTAAAATTCAAATTTTGAATATAATAAAAGAATATGAATTGATAGATTTCAATTAAACTTTATAAAAAAATCAAATATTAAATGTTCTATTTAACTATATAATTTCATATTTTAATATCTATAATGGTAAGAATTAGACTTAATTATAACATTAAATTCGAATTTTGAATGATCTGACTCAAACTATGTCTTACTTTTAACATTTTATCAGAAATATTTTTCACTACTATTTATTTTTTACTAGATAATACTCCTCAAATGCCATCTGATAACAAGATTCTAGTGAAGTTCCAAAGGCGTCAATTCCCAATATCCTTATGTTTCACAATGACCATCAATAAAAGCCAAGGATAGTCTTTATCGAAGGTTGGATTGTATTTAACAGACCCTATATTCTCACATGGCCAACTTTATGTCACATTGTCAAGAGTTAAAAGCAGGGCAGTGGTGAAATTACTTATACTAGATAGTGTTTGGAATGTCAAGACTAAAACAAAAAATGTGGTGTATAAGGAAATATTTAGTGATATTTGAATAAAATATGTATTCCTTGCTTTTAAATTTTAATAAAATATTTCTACTATATTTTGTTTATAGGTTTTACCGCTCCAAATAATTGTTAGTTATTGAACCGCGTGTCCACGCGGACAATTGTCTAGTTTTGTATATTTGTATTAACGTGAGCGGAAAATCGCTAAGTAAGTCTAGGTGTATATGCAAGCCTAGAGTTGCTTCTATGGTCTCGTATTTTTGGTCCCATCAAAATGTTTTGGGGATACCACATGGGAATGCCCCTTTGAAGATGTAATTTATTGTTTATGATATACCATTTGTCGGGCTCCTTTAAACCCCCCCCCCCCCCCCCGCCCGCCTAACCCCCCCTAATAATAAATAAAACAAAATAAAAACCCTTTAGTTTTCGAACAAATGTTGGGTTTCAATGACTTTGACTTTTTTTTAGGAAGAAAAGTCCCTATTAAAATTTATGGTTAGTCATATTGTGAATATGAATCATAGAATGATAATGTTTTTGATATTGATTGATTGTATTTTACAATAAAAGGATGGTACAATTTATAGAGAAAAGCTATGACTAAAAAAGGAAATAAAAAGATAGTCTAACGGCTAGTTTCTTTATTGGCTCAATATCTTGAAACAAGGAAATGATGAATCAGCTGATCTTGATTTGAAACATTTTCTAACACTCCCCCTCAAGTTGAGTAATGGGGTCTCCAATGCTCAACTTGTATAGGAAATTATTGTAGAGTCTTCTGTTGACGGATTTTGTTAAGATGTCTGCTAGTTGGTCTTCTGACCGAACAAACTGAAGCTCTATAGTCCCATTTTCTAGTTTCTCTTTGATGAAGTGTCTGTCAACTTCCACATGTTTTGTACGGTCGTGCTGAACAGGATTTTCAAAAATTTGTATTGCAGCTTTGTTGTCGTACATTAGGGGTGTTCAGAATTCGATTCGAATTCGAAAAATTCGAAATTCGATTTAGTTCGATTCGATTACCAAGAATTCGATTCGATTATTAAGAATTCGAATTCGATTCGATTCGAATTCGAGTCCAGTAAATCGAATACGAATCGAATACGAATTTATGATTTTAAATTCGATTCGATTCGAAATTCGAATAAAAATTGTACATGTATATTTTTTTAAATATATACACACATATACACATTATTATATACACAAGTATACACATTGAAAAAAAAAACTTCTAAATTTTGGTCAAACTCTAAGAACCCATAGTGTCTATAACTTTTAGCATAACCATGTTTTATATATTTATCTTATATATCACAAAACTCTATAAAACTATACTCTCTACTATTTTTACTATTCTCGTATTTGACATATTGTTGTTTATCAATTTGTAGATTTGTATTTTATATGTTAAAAATAATGAGTTTTTATTAGTTTTAAAACTAAAAGTAAAACAATTTGTTATTTAAGGTGAATTTGAACTAAATCGAATTTATTCGAATTCGATTCGAATTCGAGTTTCTTATTCGAATCGAATACGAATCGAATAAATTGAATTTTAAACGAATACGAATCGAATACGAATTCAGGTAAAAATATTAAAAATTCGAATAATTCGATTCGAATAATCGAATACGACGTACATTATTTTACTTATCTCAGTCTGATGGAACCCAATCTCGGATAGAAGTTTATGTATCCATAGGACCTCTGCTAGACCTTTTGCAATGCCCCGAAACTCAGCTTCAGTGCTTGATAGGGCAACAACCTTTTGTTTTTTGCTTCTCCAAGTGACTAAGTTCCCGCCAACTAAGGTAAAGTATCCTGATGTAGATCTTCGGTCTTGTTTTAATCCTGCCCAGTCAGCATCCGTTTAAGCCTGGATTCTTAGATGTTTATTTTGTTGAAACAGAATCCCATGACTCGCAATCCCTTTAAGATATCTTATGATTCTCCATACAGTATCCATGTGACAAACTTGAGGCTGGTGCATATACTGACTTACCACTCTGACTGCATATGCAATGTCAGGACGAGTGTGTGAGAGGTATATGAGTTTACCCACCAGTCCCTAATATTGTTCTTTATCTGCCAACTTTGCTCCGTCTTCCATATATAGTTTTTGATTAGTCGTCATTGGTGTGTCCGCTGGCTTGCAGTCGACCATTCCTGTTTCAGCAAGGAGATCAAGGATGTACTTCTTTTGACATATGAAAATTCCTTGCTTAGATCTCAGAACCTCAATCCCAAGGAAATACTTCAATCTTCCTAAGTCTTTCATCTCGAATTCACGGAACAGGTCTGGCTTCAGCTTTTTCATTTCTTCTTCATCGTTCCCTATAATAATCATATCATCAACATATATAATTAAACAAGTCACAAGTTTACCTCTTTGCTTAAGGAACAAAGTATGATCGGAGTTGCTTTGTCTGAAACCATATCCTTTCATTGCAAGAGTAAATATGCCAAACCAGGCTCGAGGTGATTGCTTAAGACCGTAAAGAGTCTTCTTTAATCGACATACTTCTTGATTGTTAAAGTCATCTGTGAACCCGGGTGGGGCTTCCATATACACCTTTTCTTTTAACTCTCCAGAAGGAAAGCATTCTTGACATCAAACTGATGAAGTGGCCATCCTTTAATTGCAGCAATAGAGAAGAGGACTCGGATTGTATCAATCTTAGCTACTGGAGAGAATGTTTCTGAATAGTCAATCCCATATGTTTGGGTGTACCCATTAGCAACTAGTCGGGCTTTATATCTCTCTATGGTTCCATCATGTTTGTGTTTGATAGTAAAGACCCACCGACAGCCTACTGGTTTCTTTCCTGTGGGAAGGGTACATTTCTCCCAAGTTTTATTTTTTATGAGTGCCTCCATTTCGGCTTCCATGGCATCTCTCCATTCCTTGGACTTCAAGGCTTGTTCCACAGAGTTTGGAAGTTGTTCATTGAAGAGGGCAGTAGCGAACGCTTTAGCCTCCTTAGAGAAGTTCGTGCTGACCATGTTTTCCATGGGATATCTGGCGGATCTTGTTTGTTTTTCTGGGGAATATCGTTTCGGTGGTACCACTCTATTAGCTCTTGGAGGTAACACATATCTTTCAGTTATCTTAGTTTGTTCTTCTTGTATAGGTTCCTCCTGTTCCTCCTGCATAACCTGTTCACTTGCTATTTCATCATTATCTGATATATCTGATATATTAATAGGGTCCTCATTAGATATATTAATTGGTCTATGAGGCTCTTGAGTTTCATTATTTTGAGTATCCCTGTGTGTATCTAGGTGACTTACCTTGGGACTTGGGGAATCTTGGGTGGTGGTACCGACAGTAGGTTCGGATTGTGTGGAAGTAAGTGGGTCAACTTGGGTATTGTGATTCACTCTGTTTTGGGTACTAGCTTCTTCAGATTAAGACACGCATTTTAGCCAATTCAGTGGGTCAAAATGCTTCTTCTCCCCCTGACCACTGTGTTGGGAGGGATAGAAATATTTGGTTTCAAGGAAGTCACAATCAAGGGTGGTGTACAAATATCGGCGTTTTGGGTTATAGCATCGATACCCCTTCTGGTCAATCCTACAGCCAACGAAGACACATTTTTCCGCACATGGACCAAGTTTGCCTCCATCATGTTTAGGAATATGGGCATAGACAGTACACCAAAAGACTCGTGGTTGTAGTGTAAGAGGAGGAGGAATTTCGGTAAACTCGGATAGTGCTTGAATGGGAGTTTTTAAATTAAGGGCTTTGGTTGGCAACCGGTTGATTAAATATGTGGCAGTAGCCACTGCTTCTGGCCAGAAGGATGTGGGGACCTGAGACTCTATTAAGAAGGCTCGAGTTATCTCTAAGAGAATACGGTTTTTTCGTTCAACAGTGCCATTTTGTTCAGGAGTATATGGGCACGTTTTTTGATGAATTATCCATTTGTTTTGACAGAATTGTTTCATTGACTCATTTACAAATTCTCCACCATTATCAGATCTAAGGATTTGGATGTTTGTTTTAAATTGAGTTTGTATCATGTTATAAAAGATAGTAAACTTTTCAAAAACTTCAGATTTTTGTTTCAAAAAATAGATCCACGTCATACGAGTGCAGTCATCAATAAATGGCACAAAAAATCTAAAATTTTGTCCTCCATTAACTTCTGAGGACCCCACACGTCAGAATGAATAAGGGAAAAAGGTGACTCAACACGTGTATTATTTAAACTATAAGTATGTCTATGACTTTTAGCTAGGGCGCAAGTTTTGCAATTTAAAGTTTTATTAGAAGGAAAAAGTTTTGGAAATAAAAGATTTAGATAACCAATGGATGGGTGTCCTAGTCTCCTATGCCAAAGCCAAGCCTCTCTATTTGTAGTTCCGTGAGCAAGCATCACGCTACCCTGTTGAGTCACGTCTTCCACTTAATATAATTCTGACCGTTCAGTGCCACGTCCAATAATCATTCCCGTCTGGATATCTTGAAGAATACAAAAGGTTGGATGCATCAATACGATGCAATTTAACTCTTTTGTCACGTGGCTAATGGATAACAGTTTATGGGATAAGGACGGGACATATAGACAATTTGAGAGCTTTAAAGTTGGGGATATTTCAACACTGCCCCCTCCTTTAACAGGAACAACCCCCCCCCCCCCTAGCAGTTTTGATGTAGTCAATCCTAGGTTTAGTTTTTGAAATGATATCAGATAAATCGTAGGTCATGGTGTCAGTTGCACCACAATCAAATATCCAGGATTCCTCTGTTTTTATACCATTTCGTGCCATATTAACTTGTGGTCCAACAAATCCTTTTTTCTTAAAAACTTTCTTCTTTTTTCTTTTTTCTTTTTTCTTTTTGTTTCCTTTTTGAAAAAATGGTTTTTTCCTTTTTAGAAAAAAAATTTGTGTCTACGAAGTGTTGACCATTATTATTACAATTATTTATAAATAGACCGTTTTCTTTTTTGTTTGAAACAAGACTTTTATCACTTTGGGGTTTATACTGGTCCTTCTTTTGAGGAGGGTCACTATTTTGAGGAGTTTTATTTAATTGATTCATGATATGTTGTAAGGAATTATCTGTATGTTTCATCATCATATCTATAACACTAGAATTAAAAAACAAAGGGTCAAGAATTGAGTTTGAGGTTTTTATTCCCCCAAACTCGGTACCTCCATCCTTATCCCCTGCTCCGCGTCCGCCTCGTAATCCGATAGTCTGGTTGCTACTGCCGCCGCCGCTGGTGGTATCTCCAGTGTTGCTAGTGTTAGGATCTGAGTTTGATTGTTTTGATTTGTTTAAGTAAAGATGTGATGAACGAAGTGAATTATAAATGGAAAGTGCAGCGGAATAATAAACTTTAAATCAAAACAAGAGAATAAATGTTTTCAATCGAAAGCTTTCATAATATTGAATGATTACAGTCAATTGTACAAGTACTCCCCCTCAGCCTGATCACTTTGTGAATGTTTGTCTAAGAGAATGTTTTGAGTGATAAATAGACCAGTACAAGCACTGTTCTAAACCATAGATGATCTAAGCTGACGTCACCTAAGACAGCGACCTCTAACAGAATAACAAACATAAAACATCTGCTATATACAAACTACTGTTACATTGTAAAACTCTGAAAGGTAAACTGCTGTTGAGAAAACTCTGATGGTCTTGTATCATCTGTTGGAGCCTAAGTGTTGTTGGCTCCAACAGACCTTTAGTCTTCAACACGTTGATCAGCAGTTGTTCTTCAATTCATTAGACCTTTGATCAGCAGTTGTTCTCTATCAGTTGTTATCCAACAATCTTTTGCAGCAACAGCAATTGTTACAGCAGTTGTTTGGGTAGAACAGATGTTAGGGTCAACAGTCTTTTGGGAGAAGTATCTTGTAAATGTTGTTTATTTCTAAGGATCAACTTAATAGTATATTTTGGCTTTCCAATCATCTGTTCTTCTCCAGGTTCAGCAATGTTAGGAGGTCATCTGCACACAGGCCATATGCATTATCCATGCTTAGCTTTTGAGCTTCTCCATCTGATCTGAGCAGAGTAAATTCATGGGTGTCTTTATTGACCTTCCTTAGAATTTTTGAATCAGAGGATTTGCTGAGATGCATTTTTATTCTGGATGAGTTTGGTGATGGAGGTCTCCCAATGAGTCTTCTGAGTTCTTCAGTGGTGGGATCAGAGAAATAGTGTATTTGATTGTAGAGGCCCTCCTTTATAAAAGTATCAGCAAACTTCTTCTGATCTTCTTCAGACATTTCTTTCTTCTTTTTGAATTGTCTTCTTGCAGCAACAGATTGATCAGAAGTGTTAAGTAGGCTGTCTAATGTGAAAGCCTGTTGAGGTCTCTTCATCATGGGTTCATCAGAGTAGATAGGTTTTCTGGGCAATGTAGGGTCTTTCTTCCTATTTTCTTCCAACTTCTTGTAAGTTTCAACCAGCCTCAGCTCTGACCATCTTGCAACAGATTTCATCTCCCCATACTTTGCAGCCACAATCTCTTGTCTCATTCTCTTGAATTTTAAGGCTCTGGCTGGATCTCTGCCTTTACTGAAATCTGGGGCAGAGACCTTAGTTGGGGGATTCTTGGTCATGTCCTCAATTCTTATGAGTTCTTCTCTAAGAGCATGAGTGGTCCAGCCTGCAAACTGTTTCATGTTTGCTTTGTAGGGTATGGTTGCCAAGATTTGTTCAAGAAGTGATTCCCTAACCTCCCTTTCCATGTCACTGCTGAGAGGCATGGTAGACATGGAGTTGCTCAGGGTCTTAGAAAAGTCTTCAATCCTTCTCAATTTGCTAAGTTATGCTGAATGAATACCCTGAACAGTCCTGTCATCTTTCCCTTTACATTTCTCTTTGATGATTGCATCTGCCTGTTCAGTCTTGTATTTAAGATATTTGTCTATGTTTAGGAGAACAGAAAAATTTGGAAGAGATGGGAAAGATATTTCAGATGGTTGTTCAGTATTGTAGAAGGATTGCATTTCCCCCTTGAGTAGATCAAGTTCAAGGGGATACTGAACAGCCAATGGTGTAATGGTTGGTGGTGGTCTATGGGATGTAAATTGTGAGGTGTGTGGTGAGAATGATGAAAGTGGAATGGCAGATATGGGTGTAGGTTGTGTGGTTGAAGTGAGAGGTGGTGATGTTTGTATGTTTTCATCCTGTACCACAAAGGTAGATTTTCTCTTCCTTTTGTATAAGATTTTTGGTGATGGTGGTGTTGGAGCAGTGGTTGTGTCAACATCTGTTGGCACTTTTGTAGAGTCAGCAGATGTTTGGGATTTAGGTGGTAAAGTGGTTGTAGGAGGTATATAGGTAGTTGTGGTAGTAGGTTTAGTTGTTGGTTTGGTGGTTGTATTGATAGGTTCAGATGTTGTGGTGGTATCAGTGGTTTTGGTGGCAGTGGTTTTAGCAGCAAGTTTGGATGGTGGTTGTCTGACATGTTTGGCAGGCATTTTCTTCCTTTTAGAGGAACCCACATCCTCAACTTCTTGCTATTGTTCTTTCTTTAATTGCACCAAAAACTCTGCCTTGACTTCCAAAGTGTCAGCCCTCTTTTGCTTCTCCTCAGCAGCCTTTTCAGCTTTTTCATTAGCAGAGGTATCAACTTCCTTTGCTGTGCTGGTTTTAGCAGTTTCAGTATCAGCAGAGGTTTGAACATTTGGTTGTTGTTGTTGTTGTGGTGTTGTGTGGGTAGACCCTAGTTTGTTGGCAGCTTTTGATTTTCCCTTTTGTGAGGGTGGACAACCAAAGGGATCTAACTTTGGCAATCTATCCCTGTCACTCTCCCCCTTTTTGGCATCATCAGCAATGAATTCATCATCATCTTCATCTTTGAGAATTGTGGTAGGGGTAGAGCCAGTGATCTTCAGCAAATGATCTTTAATGGCTTTAATGTCAGCTTGGGTATCTTTGTACCTAGCATCCACCATAGTTCTGATTTGAGCCATGTATGTTTCATGTGTCTGATCTGCTAGTTTTCTGTGAGCTATGATGATGGGGGAAACAGATTTCCATAGCTCACTAGCAATATCTTCTGTGGAGGGTTGACTCTTGGTGAGAGTAGCCAATGAGCCCAATATTGTCTTGATATCTGATTTGATATCAGCAACAGAGGTTTCTATGGATTGTACTCTGGCCGTCAATTCATGGTATTTTAACCCATCACCTAAGTTAATAGGATCATCTGGGTTCCTACTAGTGGTAGTTGTATCTGGTGTAGTCCTAGGAGGTGAGTCCAAATGATGAGAACCGGATGCCCCTTTTTCTTGGTTCTGGGGACTTCCAACTGATTTTGGGGACACTATAGTGGCCTCATCAGTTGTTGCCTTCAAGGAAGTCTTAGCTATGTAACCACTGTCCTGTTGTGAGACAATGGTCTCTACATCAGTAGTGGCTGCTTCACTTCAAATCTCACCTAGAGTTTAATTCAACTCTAGGGGTGTAACCTCCTCTTCTGCTTGTGGGATAGCGGATTGATTTTCCTCAGCCCCAGTCACTTGTGGAAGTATACTCTCATTGATGGGTGAAGGAGAGGAACTAGGATTGTCCTGAGTTTTATCAATAGCTTCAAACAGAGGTTGCATTGTTGGAGGGACATGTTTTGGTGAGGGTGGAGGAGTGAAATGAGAAGAAGCCCTGGGAGAAGGGCTGATGAGCATATGATCAAGTGACTCAAATGCTTCATGATGTGGTTCCCTTTGGCTTACAACATGATCCTTTTGTGAGGATTCATGAGGAGTTTGCTCAGGTTGAGATATATCCATCTGTTGTAAGGAAGTAACAACAATGGTTTCTTGTTGCCTTTGTGTTGCAACAGGGTTTTCCTCTGGTATCTCATCTTCCAGAGGCCCCCTTTTGGGTTTAGTGGTGGTTTTTGTGGATGGACGTTTTCTTTTGGAGGTGGCTGGTGTGGGTTTCACAACACTGGATGTAGTGCCATGATCACCAGGAGCAGTGGGCTCAAAAACAGAGGTTTGGACAACAGTTGTTGTTTTAGTCCTCTTTATTTGTGTTTTAGAAACTTTTGACACTTTTGATACTTTATCTTGGGTGGTTTAACCAAGCATTCTTGTGAAAGTTTCATCAGTTAGACTTTTCATATTAACAGATTCACCCTTTTTAAAATCTTTTTCTGGTAAAACCTTTTGAAGGATTACACTCAAAATTCTTGGGTAAAGTAGAAAAACATTATTTGACCCAGACTTTATGGCCTTCACATTTGATACTAAGTCCAGAAACAGGCCCTAGGATAAATTGAAGTCAGAGTCTGACAACATAGCATATCCCATGTACTGAATCCTCAATGGGATTTCATTAAAGGAAGTGGACATAGCAGAGACACAGAGAAGGAGGGTATGAAAGAAAAATTTCATGACTGGTGGGAAAAACTTTTTGAACAGAGTTGACCCAGTCATTTGTGTATCATAGCCTCTTTCCTGAAACTCTGTGTGAAGTTCAGCCTTAGGGAAAGAGTCGTTACCTGACAAGTCATTGAGTGAGAAGGTTGTAGATATCAGTTCAGGGGTAATGGCGGTATTTGCCTCTCCAATTTTTGAAATTATGGTTGTAGGCTTTTTTTCTTGAAGAAGAAACTCAGCGTTTAACCAGAATTCTTGGAGGATATTGAGATAGATGGGAGCATCAGCGGTTAGGATTGTCAGGTATTTGGAATTTAGGATGATGTCAATGGTGGAATGGAATGGAATGTTTTCATCTATTTTCACCAGATATGGGAGATAATTGTGGGTGGCTTTTGCTTGAATATCCATTGTAATGGATTTCGAATGTGAGAATGAGAGGAATTTGAGTAAGGGTTTGAGGTTGAAGAAGGCGGTTTTAGTATTTTGAATACAATGAGACAGTGTAACAACTGTTGTGGTAAAACAGGGTTTTTATAGGCTCTGGGGAAACCGCTGATGTGGCGAAACCTCTGCTTTTGAGAGCAGACTTGGCAAACATCTGGTGGCATATAGATGTTGCCAAAGATCTGATGCAAACAGCTGTTGTCTTACCAAAGTGTTGATGCTAACAACACTTGGTTTATATATATATATAGTGTAAGTATCCATGAGAAACCTTTCTAAACTAGAAAACCTTGGAAACCTAACATGTGGTTGTTATTGTGCCACATCACTCAAAGAAAAAATGATTTTATATTGCATCTAAGGGCATTGAAGTAATTTCCTCCCCCTTGTCAATGTCAAGTACACTACCTTCTTCTCTCTCTCCATATATATATGTTCCCTCTTCTCTCTCTTTATTTTTTTTCATATTCAGATTTAAACTCTCAACTCTCTCTCTCTCTACCTTCCTCTCTCTCTAGGATGATGAACCACCTCTCACCAAATACACCACCATCGACCACCCTAACCACCACCGTCTACCACCACCATCATCGCCTAACCAATAAACACAACCACCATCATTATCATCTAGAAAACAGAGCAGATCTAAAACAGAGTAGATTCAAATTGGAAAAGGGGTAAGATAATTTTTTCGAAGTTTTTTTTTCTTCCTTTGTTGTTCCAGAAGGTGGATAAACATGTGCTCAACTTTTACTTAAAATTATTTGATTTTGTTTTGTGCATACAGATTGTTACGTGTATTTTACAGATTTGTATGTGTATGTATGTTGGAGCATTGTGAAATCCAATTTCAGATCTGGAGATAGTTTTGTTTGCACTCCAAGTGTTTGATCTAATGCTTGAAAAAAAAAAAAAACTTATGTTAACCTTTTTGATTTTTTTATTATTATTTTTGTTTATGTTAGATTGTGAATTTATGGAAGGTAATAAGTTTTCACTGGTGTTATTTTTCAGTTTATAGTTTATGCTATGTATAGTCACTGTGTAATGAGTAAATAAATCATTGTAACAAGTTTAACTGATTGTTTTATAGATCCATTTCATGAAGTTAAGAAGAAGGGACACAGTGAAAAGGAGGTAAAGTTTCTACTTTTTGGGTAATTTTTGAAATGTTTTGGCCTTATTTTGATATTAACATTCAGCTAGACATGCTTTTATGTTGATATGTATGTTTTACAAGTGATTTGGTATAATTACTAGATTTTCAAATTAACAAGTGTTACCACAGTTTTTTTAAGTCAGTATGTTAGATGATGGTTTGTTAACACATGTTAACATCTCGCCTATTTTCTGTCATTGCTAGATATTTTAGGGGTAACTCGTTGTGTTTTGGGTCATTGCTAAACATTGGTTCTAGTTTTAGATTTTTAAAACTTCCAACAGTTCACACAATATTCATTCACTGATGTAACACATGTTAATCAAATGCAGAAGTGTATGATTGCTCTACTTTTAGATTTTTAAAACTTCTAACAGTTCACCAAAGACCGATCACCTTTCCTGGTTAGAGAGAAACTTGCGGGGTTGGTTCTTTGTCGTTGGTCCTGTTTTTTTTTTTTAAAAGTCACCCTATGTGTTTTTGTAACTGAATATTTCACTCATTAAAGTGTTTGCGGTGTGTTTCCGTTATTCGCGGCTGACACATGATACAACTGAGGGTAAAAAGTAACTTATGTTAACAAGTTTCTGCATAGGGGGCGTTTTTTGGTTAGGGGTAACTCATGTTCTTTTTGGGCCCCGACTAACATGTGTTACTTCTGTTAGTATGTTTAGATGATGAGTTGGTCACACCGATTAACACCTTATCTATTGTTTTGCAGTTGATAATGAAGACCCCCCCCCCCCCCACCGGTTATGTTAACATATGAAGTCCAAGGAAGCCGAGAAAATATGTAGAAAAACTTTTGAATAACGTTTTTCTTTTTGGCACTCAATGTATAGCATTGCTAGATTTTTTTTGTTAAAGTGGTCAATAGTTTTGTAATGATACTTTGTAATGACATGAGTTAATAGTTTGTATGCTTTATTTCAAAGTAAACTTATGAAGTGAAAACTTTGTAATAACGTGTGTTACCAAATAACATGTGTTAACCTCTCATGCAACATTAACACACGTTACCCTTCCACGTAGTTCATTTTAATGTCCTAGGTAGGTTTTTCTCTTATTCAATCTTATTATAGTTAGATAAACAATCTATTAATGCATGTGCCAACATTTAACACATGTTAGTTTATTTTTGTCCCTTTTGTCTGTCTGATCTTACCCTTTGTATGTCTTTGATCGATTGCGTGACCGCTTTCAAACCTTTATGGATTTCATTATAATGGTAAGTCAAAATCCTAGTATAGATAAGGTAACATATGTTAACATCAGGCAACTTATTAATACCTTTGATGCAATCTTTTTTTCATAATTTTTTGATTCACCAGCAAGATAAGAGGGCATGTGAGATGGGACAACACATGGTACAAAAACTTCACTTGTGCCTATAGATATGGGGGGGGGGTAAATTTTATGTATAAGTTAAAAACTAAGTCATTCTTGAGCTTAACACGTGTTAGAAATAACACATGTTAACACATGATGAAACCACATAACACATGTTACCTTACCATTCATTTAGAAACACTCACGAATATGCACAATAGTCATCAACGTTGTTACTTGTTGCCCAATCAATCTTCTCCCTTTGTATCCTTAACCCATTGATCCCCGACGTTGTTACTTGTTGCCCAACATTAACACATGTTACCCCTTCCATGTGTTAAATGTTGTCACATGATAAGATACGGTTCAAGCCATTAATATGTACCAACCAGTAACCTGGCTCATGCATTACTAATAGGGAGTTACTAATAGGAACTTAAATCAAAAGGGGACACCAAAGTCGGGCCACATAGTTTTTATCCCATCATGTGTTAACATGTGTTATTCCTAACATGTGTTATCCTATCTCATATGACCTCCCATGTTTTTTGGGAATCAAAATAAACTGTACCAGGAGTTTGACTTACCAGTACAATAGAACATCTATAAAAATAAACTAACATGTGTTAAATGTTGTCACATGATTACAAAAGGTTCAGACCAAATAATATATACCTAACATGTGTTAATAGGTGTTATCCCATCTCATATGACATCCCATGCTTTTTGGGAATCAAAATAAAATGTAATAAGAGTTTGACTTACCATTACAATAGAAGATCCATAAAAATAAACTAACTTGTGTTAGTTTGAAAACAACCCAATAACAACTATAAAACATAACACATGTTACATGTTTTGACAAATAACATACACATTAAGGACACAACTACAAAGAACTCTTTTAAGGACACAGCCACATTAAGGACAACCACAAAGAACACCTTCAACCCCTTCTTCTCTGTACACACTAGCCATCCTCTCTGACTGTCTCCGGTCACCTTTTGCCTATAACACATGTTATTGTAGTTAAACAAAGAGTCTATCAAAATGGTCAATCTTAAGAAAATGATAACACATGTTAAAGCTAAGTAGTGGTCAATCAATGATACCTTTCTTGCTAGATGGTCCAGCCATATCTGCACATGACAAACTTTTGCAACCCTTCTTCTATGTTAACACCGGCTATATCTGCACATGACAAACTTTTGCAACCCTTCTTCTCCATATCAAAATGGTCAATCTTAAGAAATGGATAACACATGTTAAATCTAAGTATTGGTCAATCAGGGACACATGTTATTGTAGTTAAACAAAGAGTCTATCAAAATGGTCAATCTTAAGAAAATGATAACACATGTTATTATAGTTAGACAAACAGTTTATAAAAATGGTGAATCTTAACAAAATGATAACACATATTATGTTAAATCTAATTAATGGTGATGCGGGAGATAGTTAAGCTTACCCTTATTCCCAGATCTTCCAGGCATCTGCGCTGAATGTTTGTCTGTAACACAAGTTATTATAGGTAGTCAAAAAGAGTAAACAAAAGGCTGCAAGCTGATATCCAAAAAACATAAAAACATAGCGCGTTTACCTGTGTCCTTGCTTGAGGATTTTGAGTCTGGTTTTTTCCAATGCACTTGGCTTCTTAACTGTTAGCATACACATTTCGAGTCACGACAATTTATTAATCTGTTAACACATGTTAACATAAGTTTTTTTTTTTCATTCAAGCATTTGATCAAACACTTGGTATGCAAGAAAAACTATCCCCAAAACAGTTTAACATGACAAACAAACATACACAATCCATTTCTTATTCAGCAAACAAACCCACACAAAGCTGAATAAATGAAACAAAAAACCCATATGAACTTACAATAGGTGAGAGAAACGCAAAGAAAGAAAAAGACTTTAGAGAGAGAGAGAGTTGGGTCAATTTATGAACAATAACCAATTCTACCATCACAATAACAACACAGGTAATAAACCCAGATAACAAAAGGTTCGACTCATACATAATCAACAACAACAACAACAACAACAACAACAACAATAATAATAATAATAATAATAATAATAATAATGAAAGAAAAGAAAGGAGTGTAAACATGACATACGAGAGTTAGCCATGGAGATCTCATTACCTTCATTGGGATCGAGCCAAACCTTGCCTCACCTCTTTAACAGGATGAGGGTTATGAGGTTGTTGAGAGTCAGAACTATTTGAAGAAGAAGAAGAAGAAAGAAGAAAGAAGAAAGAATAGAAAAAAGAGGAGATGTCTTTGAAGATGAAGAAGAAGAAAAAAAGAAAGAAAGAAAAAATTGGTGTTGCAGGTGTCTTTGAAGAAGAAGAAGAAGAAAGAAGAAAGAAGATAAAAGAGGAGATAGGAGAGAGGAGAGAGGTACAGCCGTGATTGATAGAGAGAGAGAGAGGGGGGGTGTCATATTCAATTTACCCAAAATGCCCTTATTAGTACTCTTCTATAATATTATAATGTTTCTCTCTCCATAAAGTCACCAAAGTTGATCTAAGCCATTGATCTAATCAAATGAAGGGTTAAGATTGGGTTTCCAAGGTTTTCTAGTTTAGGAGGGTTTTTCATAGAACCACACCCTATATATATATATATATATATATATATATATATATATATATATATATATAATTAACCAGTTGTTTTATCTGATCAGAGGTTTGAAACAGATTTTTCAACCAAACAGCGGTTGTTTTATCTGATAAGATGTTTGAAACAGATTTTTCAACTAACAGTGGATAGAATGGATGAAACAGTGGTTGTTTTATCCTTAATAGATTTTTCAACCAAAATGCTATTTTTAAGAATGAATTTTGATTTTCTGAAACATTTTAATGTTTTTATTTAAAACATTTTTGTTGTTTAATCCATGTTTAGCATACCAATTCTAGAAATCAGATTTGTGAAGGTAGATGTGTCTAAAGCTTTTGTCAACACATCTGCCAACTGATCCTCTGTTGGCACATGGTGCAGAGAAATCAAACCTTTTTCATAGCTATCTCTGACAAAGTGATGTCCGATGTCTATGTGCTTTGTGGTTGAGTGAGATACTGGATTTTTGATGATATTTTCAGTAGCTTGACTGTCCAACATGAGTGTTGTCTTTAGTGCAGTTATCCCAAAATTCAGCAGTTGATTTTGAATCCACATGAGTTGGGCTGTACAGCTTACAGCAGCAAATGTATTCAGCCTCAGCTGTTGAAGTTGAAACAGCTGCCTGCTTTTTGCTTTGCCATGAGACTAAGGCATTCCCTAAAAATTGGCAGCCTCCTGATGTAGACTTCCTTGTGGTGTGGCAGCCAGCAAAATCACTATCTGAATAACCTGAAAGCTCAATGTTTCCATTAGCAGGATACCAGATACCAAGTGTAGGAGCACCTTTTAGGTATCTGAATATCCTTTTCACAGCAATAAGGTTTGACTTTCTGGGTGAAGCCTGAGATCTTGCACAAACACAAGTGGCAAGCATAATGTCTGGCCTAGATGCAGTTAAGTACAATAAAGACCCAATCATGCATCTGTAATGTGTCTGGTCAACCAGTTCATCCTTGTCATCAATAGTGAGTAGCTTGACTGTACTCATGGGTGTACTACATGGCTTACAGTCATTCATCTCAAATCTAGTTAACAAATTTTTCACATATTTGTTTTGATGAATGAAAGTGTCATTTTGCAGCTGCTTCACTTGGAGACCAAGGAAGCACTGAAGTTCACCCAAAACACTCATTTCAAACTCAGCTGTCATGAGTTCCCTAAACTCCTCACACATTTTGTTACATGTGGATCCAAAAATGATGTCAACCACATATATTTGAACAATCATTAAGTCTTTCCCTCTCAATTTCAAAAATAAGGTTTTATCAATTTTGCCTCTTGTGAAACCAATGGATAAGAGAAAGGTGGAAAGAGTTTCATACCAGGCCCTGGGTGCTTGTTTTAATCCATACAAAGCTTTGTTAAGCTTGTACACATAATCAGGATGGAATGTGTCTTCAAAACCAGGAGGTTGACATACATAGACCTCCTCCTGAATTTTGCCATATAGGAATACACATTTGATGTCCATCTGATACACCTTGATATTGTGGTTGACAGTAAAGGCTAGGAAGAGTCTGATAGCTTCTAGCCTAGCTACAGGAGCAAAGGTTTCATCATAGTCTATCCCCTCTTCTTGTCTGAAGCCTTGAACCACAAGCCTGGATTTGTTCTTGACAACTATACCCCTTTCATCAGTTTTGTTCTTGAAGACCCACTTTGTGCCAATTGGACAGACATCCTTTGGCAGTGGTACAAGTTCCCATACTTGTTGTCTTTTAAACTGAAGGAGCTCTTCCTGCATGGCTTCTACTCAACTATTGTCTTTTAGTGCCTCTTGGTACTTGACAGGTTGTGTGAGAGATAGAAAGCCTGCAAAAAGACAGATATTTAAGGATTGGCTTCTTGTGAGCACACCCTCTATGATGTTGCAATGATTTGATCTGGTGGATGAGCTCTTAGGTAGATTATATCTCCCTGATATGGTATGATGGCATTTTGAGGTGAAGGACAGAGGTTTGGTGACTCTGTTGATGTAACATCTGTTTGCACTTCTGTAGTGCCAACAGATATTTGAAATGGAGGTGGGGGAATGGGTCAAAGTGGTGTGAAACTGGACTGACTTTTATCAACAGAGGTTTGACTTTTGTCAACAGGTGATTGAGTAGTGGATGTAATTGGTGAAGTAGTGGTTTGAAGGTAAGACTGGCCAACATTGGCTGACTCAGCTGTGGCAGAGTTTTGACAGGTGTTTTGAACAACTGCTTCCCCTGATGTAGAAAAAACTTTATAGTGACTTGGAATCACAACATCTGTTCTGTAGTCTTGCTGTGGAGATTGTGGAATACCTGCACTGTTAGTTTTGACAGTAATATCTTCAAATTTGAATTTATCTAGATCAAACAACTCAGCAGGATTTGCTGGGATTTTTAGGGATGAAAGTTCATTGAACTTTACATTCAGAGTTTCTTCTATTGTCTTGGTCCTTGTGTTAAACACTTTGTAGGCCTTGGCAGTAGAAGAATATCCCAGAAAATATCCACAATCTACTTTGGCTGTAAATTTTGAGATGGAATCTTTAAGATTTAAAATGAAACATGGGCAGCCAAAGATTTTGAAAAATGAGATTAATGGTTTGATTTTGAACAAAATTTCATAAGCAGTCTTTTGATGTCTTGGGTTGATTAAAACTCTGTTTTGAACATAGCAAGCGGTGTTTACAGCTTCTGCCCAGAAGGACAGTGGCAAACCAGAATCTGCTAGCATGGTTCTTGCAGCTTCAATGAGAGTTCTAATTTTCCTCTCAACCACACCATTTTGCTCTGGTGTTCTTGGGATGCTATACTGCCTCACAATCCCTTTTGACACACAGAAATCATCCAACTCCTTATTTTTAAACTTTGTCCTATTGTCGCTTCTAAAGACTTTTACTGGCAAGTCATATTGTTTTTCAACTTTGGTGACAAAGTCCATCAAGATACCTGCAGTCTCATCTTTAGAGTGTAAAAAGTAAGTCCATGTAAACCTAGAAAAATCATCAACAATGACAAGACAAAATCTTTTTGTTCTTAGACTCATGATTTTAACTGGGCCAAACAAGTCCATGTGCAACAATTGTAGACATTGACTTGTTTTGGACTCATCAATGGATTTGTAAGAGCCTTTATGTTGTTTTCCTTTTAAGCAGGAAACACAATGCTCATCACATTCGAATTCTTTTGATGGTAAACCTCTGACAAGGCTTGGTTTGGAGAGTGAGTTGATAGTTTGAAGGTTGGTATGACCCAGTCTCCTATGCCATAATTCTGTCTCTTTTGTGGAGGCAGCAGAAAATAGACAGACATTTGCCATAGGATTGTCCTTCAACATATCAACCACATACACATTGCCACTCCTGTGAGCAACAAGTTGTGCTTTGCTCTCAGCAATGATGGTGTCAATCTTTTTCACCACTTCTGGCCCAATAATCTTACAAGTTTTCTTAGTGAAGAATGAGCCATACCCTTTGTCACTCATTTGTGATACACTAAGAAGATTAAATTTAAGATTATCAATAAGATTGACATTTTCAAACTTGAGTTTCCCAACCTGAACAGTCCTTGAACCCAACACCTTACCTTTTGAATCATTACCAAAGGATATATCACCCCTCCATGAGCTAAGAAGTCCAGAAGAAGGGCTCTACATCCTGTCATGTGCCTGGAGCCTCCACTATCTACATACCAAAGACTATCTAAACAAGCAGAAGCTCCCTGCACATCAGTAATGAATTAGTTTTGGTGAGTGTCCAAAGCCAAGTTGGCTTTGGATGGGTTCACAGATTTTTCAGCCTCAAGCTTAGGAAGGTGATCATTGGTTTGAACTAGTTTTTGAATCAAGTTCAACAACTGTTGCTGACCATTTGCCAATGCTTGGATGCCAACACTTGGTGCAACAGTTGTTTGATCACTTCCTGACAGATGATAGTATCCATAAGGATTTCTGTTCACTCTTGGTTTAGAAGGCCTTTTGGGTTCTTCATAAACATGTGACAGATTATGACAAGGTGGTTGTCCATATCCCCTTGGGTACTTGTTGGTGGGTGGAGCATCTGTTACTTGAACATCCCTGGAAGCAGATGTTTCCAAATTTTTGGTAACAGATGTTTGAACTGGAGCAAAAGTCTGTTTGGGCTTTCCTTTTGAAGTACTCACCACTTGATTTGCAATAGTTTTAGCCTTGTATTCTTGTATTTTGACATCAAAATTTTGGAGATACAGGCACTCTTTAGTTTTGTGATTCTTCTTACCACATATTGAGCATGTGGTCTTAGAATCACACACACTTGTTCCTTTGTTGATATCATATGCTTTTAGAAGGAAACAGTTTTTAGTAACATGATTCTTCTTTTCACAGAAATTACATAACAGGTGAACAGACTTTTCTTTCTTTTTCCCTTTTTCAGTCTTCTTTTCAACAGATGTTTGATCATCTGCTGGAAGATCTAACAAGGGAATGACCTTTTCCTGTGGTGCTTTCTTACCATCAGGGGTTTTGAATTCAACTAGTTTAAAGTTCTCAAGAGTACCACACTCATCAGACCAAGTAGGTTTAAATTCATATTTTTCAAGTTTAGTGAATGATGAGGAACCTTCTGGTTTTTCAAGAACAATTTTCTTGCCATTAGGTTCAGTGATTTTAATCTCTTGACCCTTCAAATTAGTTGGTACTAGCTCAACCAACTTTTGATCCATTTTGTCAGTGTTTTCAAAAGCTGGAGCAGTGGTTTCAAAACCAAAACCAAACTTCACATGACTTTTGGTTTGTTTGTTGAGGAGCATCTCAAAACCTTTACATGGTTCCACCCATTTCTGACATTCAACTTCGGTGGTCTCAAATTCACTTTTGCAACAATGATATTTATTTATCATAGTTTGGAGCTGATCTTTGGTTATAGTTGTTTCATGTTTTAAGCTGCTTATTTTAGATTCTTTTTCAGTCAATTTTGATTTTAACTCTTTTGAAAGTTTCTCAAATTGAACTTCATCATCTAAAATTTTCTTCCCAAGGTTTTCATTTACCTCTTTGATGTTAGCAAATGCTATTGCACATTTGTCAGAACACAAATCTTTAAGGATTTGAGGAGATACCTTAGCAGCAGCCATCAATGCACAATCACACTTGCACTCACAATCATCAGATGCACCCCAGGGATCTGAGAGACTCACAACCTCTTCTTCAGATTTTTCACCTGCAACTACCTCATCAACAATATCATCAGTCATAACTATAGATTCAGTTACCACCTCCTCAAATTCAACCTCTTCTACCATAGCCATGAAACAAAAATTTTCTGGTTCATTTTCAGCTTTGGCAACTATTGCAAAATTTTCATCTGTCAACTCATCTGGTAGACTGCTCCAATCAACAAAGCCTTGTGTGAAGAAACTCTGTTGACTGGTCTCTGCAGGAGCAGAGGGTGGAGCAACAGTCATTGGCACAGGTGCATGAGCAACAGGGGTTTGCACATAGTGGATCTGAGGAACAGTGGTTTGGACATACTGGACAGGAACAGTGTTTGAGGACTGTGCAGAATGAGCAGTGTTTTGCACATTTGGTCCAGGGGTATTATGGGAAACTTGATAAGTGTTGGTCTGTGGCCTTTGATTTGGATAGGTAATCATAGGTGTACCATGTTGACTCCTACATTCCCTAGAAAAATGACCAAGTCTATGACATTTATAACACTTAATTTTAGATTTATCCAACCCCACTTTTGACCTGCCAATTAACCCTAGAAACCTTCTCCCGGTTTTCTTGTAAAAATTGTTAGTTCTTACACTGAGAAGGGCCAATTGGTGCATGATGTCCATTTCTTCCAAATCATCAGGGTTAAAGTATTTTAAGTCATCATACTCAAAGGATATGTTATCAGATGCCTGGATATCACCACCACTTGCTGTAAAAGCATAGTTTGGTGAATAAGAATCAGAGTTAAAACCTGAGTTAAAACCTGAAGTTATGTCAATGAAATGATCATAACTCTGATCCTTATTATTACCAGGCACCTCATCATGACCCAAAAGTGTTGTATTACCAAACACATAGTCATCAGACACTTTTCCAGAGTCCTGGAGTTTCTTTTTCTGGTTGAGCTCTCTCTCATAGGTCAAGAGCTTACCATGAAGTTGGGTCAATGATAGGTCCTTGAATCCAATTGAGTTTCTCATAACTATAGCAATAGTGTCCCATTTATTTGGTAGTGATCTTAAAAACCTATGGTTCAAAGTTGAATATGGTTAAGTTAGACCAACTAGTTTTAGTTCACTAATGAGACAGTTAAACCTCTCAAATTGTTGAGTTAATGACTCCCCTTTAACATGACTAAATGTTTCATATTGTTGGTTAAGTATTTCACGGTTGTTTTTAATAACCTCTTCAGTCCCACCAAATTATTCTTTCAGTGCATCCCACAACTCCTTTGTACTGTTATAGTGTAACAGCCCAACATAGATATCATTTGGTAGAGCCATGGCCACAATACTGAAGGCCTTGGCATCTAACTCAATCTTTTGAAAATCCTGGTCGGAATAGTTTTCAAGTTTCTTAGGCTCTTGAACCTTGGGATCTTCAGTACTCGGCACCATCGGAACATGTGGTCCGAAGATAACCAACTTCCAACACCCAGTGTTCTGTTGAGCTAGAACATGGCTCATCCGACATTGCCAGATATTGTATTCAGATCTGACAAGCATCGGTGGCTTGTTGTTCATGCCAGTGTTGTGTGGATCGTGATTGATTGAAGACATTCTCTGATTTTTCAAAAACAAAGTCTGTTTACAAACGGTTGAATAAAAAATTAAACTATTACTCTGTTTTCAATCCGACAAACAAACGATATCAATAATTGTGACCTGATCTGTTTATATTAAATTAATTTGTTAGATCGAATTTAATTGACCAAGCTCTGATACCAATTGTTAGGATCTGAGTTTGATTGTTTTGATTTGTTTAAGTAAAGATGGGATGAACGAAGTGAATTATAAATGGAAAGTGCTGCGGAATAATAAACTTTAAATCTAAACAAGAGAATAAATATTTTCAATCGAAAGCTTTCATAATATTGAATGATTACAGTCAATTGTACAAGTACTCCCATCAGCCTGATCACTCTGTGAATGTTTGTCTGAGAGAATGTTTTGAGTGATAAATAGAACAGTACAAGCATTGTTCTAAGATGACGTCACTAAGACAGCGACCTCTAACAGAATAACAAACATAAAACATTTTCTATATACAAACTACTGTTACATTGTAAAACTCTGAAAGGTAAACTGCTGTTGAGAAAACTCTGATGGTCTTGTCTCATCTGTTGGAGCCTAAGTGTTGTTGGCTCCAACAGACCTTTAGTCTTCAGCACTTTGATCAGCAGTTGTTCTTCAATTCATCAGACCTTTGATCAGCAGTTATTCTCTATCAGTTGTTATCCAACAGTCTTTTGCAGCAGTAGTAGTTGTTACAGCAGTTGTTTGGGTAGAACAGATGTTAGGGTCAACAGTCTTTTGGGAGAAGTGTCTTGTAAATGCTGTTTATTTCTAAGGATCAACTGAGTAGTATATTTTGGCTTTCCAATCATCTGTTCTTCTCCAGGTCAGTAGACCCAACAGCTGGTGGTGGTCGTAGCTTTCCCACCGCTGATATACGTTGTTGCGAGCGCATCCCATAAAGATTTAACAGTCGGAAATTCGGTAAGATTGCTTGCTATGGCCGGTTCAATATTCTGTATAAGCCACGAGAACACTACAAGATCGTCATGTTCCCATTACTCATACCCATTTTCGGTCGGTTTGGGTGATGTTGGATTCCCTGACAGATGACCAAGGAGTGTTTTCGATTTTCTGCCTATGGCTACTCGGATCATCCGAGCCCATAGAGTATAATTTTGGTTGTTAAGTTTGTGGCTAATCTTGAGGCTGTCGGATAGGTTGTGCTGGGTACTTTGGTTTTGGGTTTGGATCCCATTAAGGAGGGTGGCTAACTGAGTTGAAAGATCTGTGTAGTTTTTATTTGTTAAGCCGCAGTTGAAAGACATGGTGGCTCAATAAATCAAGGTAGATGATGAGCAGGTCAAGAACATTCACTGCGCTCTGATACCATATTGTGAATATGAATCATCAAATGATAATGTTTTTGATATTGATTGATTGTATTTTACAATAAAAAGATGGTACAATTTATAGAGAAAAACTATGACTAAAAAAGGAAATAAGAAGATAGTCTAATGCCTAGTTTCTTTATTGGCTCAATATCTTGAAACAAGAAAATGATGAATCAGCTGATATTGATTTGAAACATTTTCTAACAAGTCAAGGTTTCGTTCCAGTATTTTTTTAACTACTCGACTGGCTATAAATGACTTAATCGTAAGTTGCTAAAAACTAGACATCCATGACCAATGCGGTTCACTCCCGCCAAACCGTACTATGTGTCTGGTTCCCAGATGCAGTAATAAAAAACTACCAAAAATAAATCCTCATCATACACACCTAGATCGACAACCCTCTAAAAGCTCCAAAAGAAAGCTAATGTCACAAAACAAGTCCGCAAAGCCACATGCAAAAAAGTTAACATTGACCATGTGTACCTTTAGTAGTGGTCGCACCTAACCATTTTCTTTTTTTTAACGTCCAACAAACATTTTATTCATCATTGGAGTTAACATGTTAAGCCCCGCCAATACACCAATTGTTTATACACCAAAACACATTACATCGAAATTACACCATGGTTCCCAAGAGAAATCACATAACATGCCCCTATTCTTGATCCACACATAACCAAGTCTTCTTATCTCCTCCTTCGTGCCGATTAAGTTAGGTTGCTTCCGATCAAAAAAGACGTTGTTCCTTGACTTCCATATACACCAAAGCGAAATTTGGATAATAGAATATATCAGCCTCTTCCATCCTTTTGAGCCAGTTCTTGATCTCCACACATTGATCATGTCTTTTGCTTTGAACCCAAACAAGTGGAAAGGAAATCCCACACATTTTGAGCATATATCAGCCTCTTCCATCCTTTTGAGCCTCTTCCATCCTGGAACTCTACACCAAGTGGAGAGGAAATCCCACACATTTTGAGCATAATGACACGCCACGAATAAATGGTCAATAGATTCTTCGGCTTCACCACAGATCGGAAACTCCATTGAAGCTACATTGACACCTCTTCTAACCAACACCGCCTTTCTCGGTAATCTGCCAAGGTATAGCCTCCACGCCATAAAGTTAACTTTTATAGGCACCTACTTGTTCCACGAGTAATCAGCAACCTGCTATGAAAACCTATGCGCTAGAAGGGCACCCCGAAGCGAGCTAACCGAGAATCGACCAGAAGTATCAATCGCCCACTTCCATGAATCTTGCCCTTGACCAATTTCAGCCCAGACAATCAATTCAGTGAGATCTTCCAACTGAGTTACCTCTTCCAATGAAGCGATCTTCCTACGCCAATGAAACTTCACTTTTATAATCAACCCCTCCCACATTATCCTGTCCGCAACAGCAGCGTCTTTACAGACTTCCAATTCATACATCCGCGGGAATTTTTTGCACAAAGGAGTGTCCGTAATCCAACACTCCTTCCAAAATGAAATCGTTCTCCCATCCCCCGGGACGCCCACGAACAGCTCCTGCAGCCTAATTTGATACCTGCACAATTCGTTAGAGAGTTTAACAACTTGTTTCCACGGCCCGGTACAAGACACTCCACCCGGAATCTGGTTCCACGCTCTTGAATTATGATGTATGCTCCATATAATCTGCCACCAGAACCTTCCACGGTCCACTTTAAAGTGCCACCACCACTTTGCTAACATGGCTAGGTTTACCTCGTTTAGCGACCCGATACCAACTCCACCCTTATCCATAGGAGCCATGACATTCTCCCAAGCGACCCACTTGATCTTGTCTTGTTCTGGAAGGCAGCCCCACAAAAAATCCCTCCGTATTCTCTCTAGACAATCAATTACCTGCTGCGGGGCCCGAAAAATTGAAAAGTAATAAGTAGGTAGCGCATTTATAACAGACTTGATCAACGTGAGTCTGCCACCAAACGATAATGTCTTCCTTTTCTACATCGACAACCTATCTCTGAACACATCAACGACCGGCTTCCAGTTCTTGACTAAGTTCATGTTCGCACCGACTTGAAGACCCAAGTGTACGAACAGAAATGACCCCTCCTTACATCTAAGTACGGCTACTAGGCCCAACACCTGATCCGTGGTTACACCCACCCCAAAAAGCCTACTTTTTGATAGGTTGACCCGTAGTCCGGACGCCAAATAGAAGCATCGTAACAGCCTTTGTAAGTTCTTCGCATTCTCCACGTTCCATTCACCAACGAAAACTACATCATTCGCATACATGAGATGAGTGACCGGGGTATTACACGAGCCGCATTTTACACCTTTATATAACTCTATTTCAGACGCCTTCTTAATGACCTCGGATAGAGCCTCCATCGCCATGATGAATAGAAAAGGAGACAACGGATCTCCTTGCCTCAAGCCCCGATGACAATCGAATTCTTGAGTCGGAGAGCCGTTGACAAGCACTGAGGCCCTCGCCGATGTAACCGTTGCCATAACCCATTTTACCCAAACTACCGGGAAGTTCATTTGTACCAATACAGACCGTAGGAAATCCCAATTAAGGGAATCATACGCCTTGTCCATATCCACTTTGAATAGCATCCCCGTTTTTCTATTCTTTTTTAACCACGGTGTCAATTCATTAAGTATTAACGGCCCATCCATAATACTTCTCCCGGATAGAAAGGTCGTTTGCTCGTCGCCAATTAACTTGTGAACAGCCGACTTCAATCTGTTCGCCAAGACTTTGGATATTACTTTATTAACACAACCGATGAGGCTAATCGGCCGATAGTCGCCCAAACTCGACGGATCCCGACACATAGGTATGAGAGCCAAAAAAAGATGAGGAGCACCCCTGGTTAATAGAGGTCGAACCATAGAATTCACTCCATCCGGACTCGGCGCCTTATCTCCCCCGCAATCCCATACCACTATCTTGATTTCTGCACTTGTAAACGGCTGGACCAGGTTATCCCCATCCATAGTAGACAGTGTGGACAGATTCGGACATATCAAAGCTGGCCTAACCTCCAAAGGTTCCTTAAACTTTTCTTCATAAAACGAAAAAACCGCGTCTTTAATCGCTGGAGGAGAAGTCACCCATACCCCATCGATCCATAACCCATTAAGCCGATTGTTACTGATGTTAGCGTTAACAATACCGTGGAAATAAGCCGAGTTCTCATCACCTTCGATCGCCCATTTTACCCTTGACTTTTGTTTTAAATTCGCCAACCTTTGTCCATCGACCTCCATAATGAAAGCCCGACAACCGGCTCTTTCCTCCAATTCTTGTGGCAGCAAAGGTCTATCTTCAGCCTCTAATTCCAAGGCTTCAAGCCTATCCAATTTTGTTTTGTACACCACATCCCTGCTAGCCCTATAATTATAAGCCCAGTCCCTCATCTTAAACTTAATCCATTTGAGCTTAGTTGCAATACCCAAGTAGGCCGCCCCTTCAAATCGAAACCTCATGCACATATTCTTCACATAATCTATGAGGCCCGACATATCCAACCAAGAATTAAAAATTCTAGTCGGAATAGGCCCAAAATCCATGGGAATGACTGACAGTAATAGAGGACAGTGATCAGAAACGACGTTTGACAAACTGTCGCTGCAGGCCACCTATTCATAAAATTGCCACATACAAAATTTCTATCGATTTTGCTCATATTCTTTCCAGAGTCCGAATGATACGTGAATTTCCTACCACATAAATGATATTCCAAGAGTCTGGCGCCATCGATAAAGCGATTAAAAAATTCAGCATTCACTGCTACGAATTCAGAATTAAATCTTTCGGACGAATCTCTGATATCGTTAAAATCCCCGAGAAAAACCCAAAACCCATCCAAGGAGTTCTTTACCGCTACAAGTTCACCCCATAATGCCCTTCTTTCCACGAGGTCATTATAAGCGTAAACATTCACCATATTAACATTGATCCCAGTTTGCAAGATCTCACCCGATAAAACCATGTACCTCTGACCCTTCAACACATTCAAACAATTAAATACAGCCGGATTCCACATACATATCAACCCACCAGACCTTCCTACAGCGTCCACCTTTTCGAACCCGAACGTCGATCTACCCCACAACCCACTTGCCATAAAGTCAGTCACCCCACCTAATTTCGTTTCATGTACTGCCAAGAACTGCACCCCATGAGACGTTTTTAAGCCCCTAATCCAATCGACTTTCCTCTGGTCTCTGACCCCCCTTAAATTCACCGATAGACAATTCATTAAGGAACCCTCTGAGCACCTTCGCCGATAATTTATTCCCTAACCTGGCCATGAAATTCATCTAATTGAAAGCCAAGAGACTGACCTACTCTGACGGTTGCATCTTTTTCCGCTCGAATCTCATCCTCCCCTGGTTGAGTGGTCTGAGCATCTCCAACACTGTAACATCGCGTATATTTTTATAAAATCCCCATTTTACTTATATTAAACTTCTTTTATACAAAAATAACCATCTCTAAATCTCATGTATTTCAAAACATTTTAACAATAATAAAAATAATAATAACAAATAATTAAATAGATTTTTATGTTGTTTAATTATATACATACTTGATAAAAAAAAATAAACAAAACAAATCAAGTTTTGTTTCCTCACATCATTCGTAGCCCAGGAACCCAAACCAGTAGGCCCACAGAACCGGCCCAAATCACATTGTTTGTTGCACAACCTATCTTGGCCCAAAATGAATTTTTTTTGTCCCTGCTGATTTGCGGCACCAAGGTTGACCATGACAAACCTTTAATGTGTTGACCACGTTTTCATGCTAATTATGGAAACAAAAGTCATAATTGACTTGATATTGTAATCTAAACCTTGTTTACGCGTCAAATCCAGTCAATGATTGCGTAAAAACAGCTAATGCCGAGCCTGGTTACTCGGTTTTCACCAAGCTTTGGTCAAGATTTAAAACATTCCATTTTAACAATTAGAGACCAAACGAATTAGAATTGGCCGAAAATCAAACCCACACTATCATAATTCGCTCTGAAACTCTAAATCTTGCACAAATCACTTCGGTTTGACTATCCTGTTGACCAACGGTTCACCACGATTTGAGATCTGTAAGTTATAATCAAACCTATTTCCATACTTGTTATTGTGTGGCGTATAATAGCCCCGTATGGTTTTTGATCCAGAAAGCGTTTTTAGTTCGATTAGGAGTCTAGGGTTCTTAGGGTTTAATTTGGGGAAGATGACACTGTGCAGACATCATATTCATATTAAACGATCTGAATATAAGCACCAACTGATCTTTAGATCAGCTGGTGATACACCTTGTGTTAAAACAAACGTGAACCGGCTCATGTCTGGGTTCGAATCCAGGCACAAGCTTTTTGTTTCTTTAACAATTAATGAATTAACTTGAGAAGTGTTTATAATTAATTGAAACCAAACCTAAACGTTCTCAGGGTCTAGCCCAGTTGGTGGCTAGGCTTGTGGTTAAACCACGAACCGGTCTCAGACCCGGGTTCGATTCTTGCAAGCCTCAAACTTTTTTTTTTAAAATCTTTTCCTTTGTAATTTTTAGTTATTATCTTTAAAAATGATTTAAAAATACCAAACCAAATTTATAATTTCTACAAAAATTATTTTATGATATTCAAATGGTTAAGTTTATCATACAATTTTTAGATTTTCAAAAATCATTTATTTATTATATATAATAAATGTTACAAGTTTATTCAATTATAATTATAAAATTTTATAAAAATATCAAAACGACTTTATAAAATTCCACAAAAATTATTCTAAGTTTATAAATCAATAAACATTTCTGAACTAAATTTTAATTCCGAAAAGTAATTTATTTAGTATTTTTAATCGATTTTTGTTATTTTAATGATAAATAAATCATAATAAAATCATTTTTCATTATTTCTGCATCAAAATTTCACATAAATTATTATTAATCATTTAGATCAGAAATATAAATTTTTGATTTGAAATATATAAATTTTAATATTTTTAAATATTAAGACTATATTTTGACAAATAGGAATAAATATACTAAATATTCAGTTTTTGAGAAAATAATTTTATAAAAATTATTTTCATACTTAAAACCTATTAATGTGATCATCCTTAATCAAAAGCCTACAAAAAGACTTTTGGTTATTTATTTTTTTTGAATTTCTTTTATTTATTAAACAATTTATTTAATAATTAAACGAATACTTATCTCCAAATTAGGAACCCTAGAAATACACGTAGACTAGAAAACTTAGACTTATTTTATTGCTTTGAACTTAGGGTAACACTTGGAATCCTTGTGCCACATGTGACACCCAGCATATTTGGCTTAAACCTTATAGTAACATCTAAGTCTACCTTAGCGGGAAACGTTTATAAACGGATTTAACTAGGTCAGTTGAGTCGGGTCAAGTTAGGATTGTCCAGGGTTCAATGATCTGGAGGATCATTGGGAGTCATTTTAAGAATACACTAGTACCGGGTCCCATTGTTGGTGAAATTACATAAACTAATTAAGTGTATGTGTAGATTATTGGTCGTGTGGTAGATTATATATATAGATGTGTTTAAATGATGTGTAGATGATTATCAATACTTAAATATGTTAAACATAGACTAAGGTTGCATGCTCATATGCTAAGGTGCGTTAAAATGCGTTAAACACGACAAACTGGAAAACTAGATAAACATAGGTTCTTGTTCGACCACTTCGAGTGGTCGAAGGTGGAATTGTGTCTTGGTTCAACCCTTTGAAAAGGGGCGAACCTGGGATATGGGATTGGAAGAATTCCCTTCGACCAGAACAGGGTACATTCGACCCTGTGAAAGGGTCGAAGGAGACCACATTTGACCATTGACAGGGGTCGAAGGTGGAATAGTATAAATACCAAACTTTGTCATTTTTCACCATTTCACAAACCCTAACCGTCTCAAAACACTCTCAAACGATTTTAATCACTAAGGAAGGAGTTTTTGCTCTTCTTGTTCATAATCTAACCTATCAACAACATCTAGACAAGAATCCAAGGTGTGTTCTTAATCCTAAACCTTTTTAAGGCATTTTAATCCGTTTTTATCTAACCCTAAATGTCCAGATCTGTCCTAAGGAAGTTTTTATCAATAAAAACCTTTTAAACACCTTTCTAAATCTAAACCCTATCATTAAACATAGGTTTTGTATCAATAAACATATGTTAATTATGTATTATGTGATGTTATGTGTTGTTTAATGATTTGCTGCTGTTCTAATGTTAGAAACATGATCTAGGGCTGCTATGAATGATAGTTTAGGATTGTAAAGGTTATTATTAGATAGATGATGATATTATGGGTATTTTGGGGATTTTATGAAATCTAGGGCTTGTGCATGTTAAGTATTATTAATAAAATGAATGGGGGTTTTCGATTACAAGATAAACTGAGCATTTGTAGATGATTATGGGTTGGTATTAAAAAGTTTCCTAATTGGGTAAAGATTTCATGCATGATGTGACATTTCCATAATTTTGCCATTTGTGGAAAGTATTAAAACAAGCTGGTTTTGGGGCAAAATTGGTGGGGTTATGTAGGGATATGTTAATCACACTTGACTGCTGTGTTTGATGATGTTTCGAGATGTTTCGAATGTGTTTGAAGCGTTTTTAGGAGAATTTATAAAACAGGGGCGAACCTGGACTCATTCGACCATTCGAATGGTCGAAGGAGAGATTCCAGGGTCGAACCTGGGAAATGTAGGGCGAACCTGATCAAACGGTCAAACGTGGAAAAAACAGGCGAAGGAAAACTAAAAAACGAGTGAAGGAGACTTAAAATGGGCGAAGGAGATTTTATCTGACTGGTTCGACCGTTCTGATGCAGAAATGAGATTTTTGATACAAACTAAGTGTTTTATGCTTGAACCTTGTGTGTAATCTATGTGTACTTGATTAGTTAGGGTAATGAGTCACCAACGGGATGTCGGGTCGGTCTAGTGTGTCGGTTGAACATTTAAACACGTTTTAAAACATACTTGGTTACGATCTGGACAATCGGGGACTAGATAACCTTATGGTTATTAGTCGGAACACTTATGTGAACATTTTGATAGATCTCCCGTAGAGGGATTATTAAGGGCTTAGCATTTTACTAGTAACCGAAGAACGCTATCTAAGGTGAGTTCACGGCCCCACTTTTACAGCTTTAACTTTTGGGGGAGAAAACATGCGCTAAACTATTTTGGTAACATATGTCATACTATGGTTTTAAGTTGTATTGTTATACGATCTTTGGAAGTCTTGGGGAAACCATGAATGTGTGGGGATGCACAACGGGGGAAATGTGGATAGATCTATTGGGCGTGACCTGCCCCACTCGACGGCTTGGAGGGCCGGGCGGGTGCATGTTGTCTCGAACTTTGCTAAACATGCTGAACATTATTCAGGTTGCTTAAACATATGCTAAACATTGCTAAACGTGTCCAGTAATGGTTTCCAATCGTAGTAGTAATAAAACATACGCCTAGCTAGCGTACTTGGTGACATTGGTATAGTATGGACATGGTAACGTTTTGGTAACTTTGGTAACTTATTGAACAAACCTGTGAACTCACCAGCATTATATGTTGACGTCTTTTTGGCATGTTTTTCTCAGGTCGCTAAGATAGCAACAATGGACTAGGCGCACGAGTCTGCATGGCGTCTAGGCATAGCTTCATGTTTTTGAATAAAACTGTTTGAACATTATCGTACATGGTTTTGTAATTGGTCTAATGCTTCCGCTACGATTTTCGTAATATGCATCACTACTAGAAAAATGACATTTCTTGACGCGCATTTTATGACACGCGCTCATTTATGACACTCAAAAGTGCGTGTCATAAAAAAGTTGTCATGATTTGAAAATTTTGATTAATTAATGACATGTTTTGTTGTGTGTCAAGAATTTAGTATCATGAAATTAAAAACATGACAGTGTGTCATGGTTTTCTGTCATAACATAACATAATTTTAAAATTTTTATTTCCCTCCCAATCCTGACCTAACCCTCACCTCTATAACAACACCACACCAAACAATAATAATATCAAAAGAACCTTCTTGAACTAACCCACAAACACACCACCACCGATACAAACTTTGGCAAACCTCCACAACCAGCAACCAACCAACCACACTTAAACAAACTATAATGTGTGTCGATTACTACAAAAATTCTACAGGTCTATCAAAACGCTAAAGACGAGGACTTGAAGAAAGCTTACCGCAAACTCGCCATGAAGTGGCACCCTGACACGAGCCCCAACAACAAAAAGGATGCAGAAGCCAAATTTAAAACGATTTCTGAAGCCTATCATGTATGTTTATTGATAAAGTTGGTTGTTTATAGTTTTATTTTTGTGGGTTTTTATTGAATTGTGTTTTTGTGATTGTGATTGTGATTGCTTGAATTGGGGTTTGATTATTTTATTAGATTTGTTAAATTATTCAGAATGTTGGTTTATTAAAGTTTGATTTTTATGTTAGTTGTTGATTGATCTGTTGGTTTAAAATTAGGTATGTATTTATGGTTGATTTTTGGGATGTTTGACTTTGGGTTTGATCAATTTATGAGATTTGTTAAGGATTGAAAATGTTAATTTAGTCAGAATGTTGAGTTTTTGCACTTCAAGTTTATGTTAGTTGTTGAATTTGATCTATTTGTTGCAAGTTAGGTACACGGGTATTGTCGAATTAGTCTGAATGTTGAGTTCTTACGCTTTAAGTTTGTGTTTGAGTGTCTGAATTCATTCGGTTAGTTGTTGAATATGATCTGTTGGTTTAAAATTGGGTATGTATTTCAGTTCAACTTTTGGAATGTTGCGGTCGAATTCTGTTAATGTGATTGTGATTTTGATATGTTAAGGTTTTCACTTCATTTGATTTATGAAGCATTGAAATTGTTAAAGTAGTCCGAATGTTGAGTTATTAGACTTTACTAAAAAACTCAGATTGGTGTTTCAATAAGAAGTTGACCGATTTTCGAAAAAATCTTTTTGCATTATACTTCTAAGTTGTAGCCCATGTTCAACATCGGAAGGTAACCTATTTACAAAGGAAATTGGTTACATGTGCAATGCCACTGTGGCACTACATTTCGTGGCTGATAGCTGATGAATGCTGCTGTATGTTAGTGTTTTGACAATAAAGATATAATAAGCCAATTGTTATATCCTCATTGACTTTTAGTGACTTTTTCTGGGTGTATGATGCAATATATTTAATGCTCTTTGTTATATCTTCATTGACTATGTATTGTTAGTTGAACAATAGTTTTGGGTTTTTAGTCATTTTTGCTGTATTTCAACACAGACTCAGGAGTTCTAAATATCGCAAGGTCTAGTATCGGCAAGAGGGTTGAGCTCATGTGGGTCAACACCAAGGTGATCACTTAATTTTTCTATTTAATGTTAATTTCGGCAGCATGGAACTAAAACCATCACGAACCTTAACGTTTCATCTTTTTAAATTAATTGTTCTCTCATATTAGGGGAGGAGTAGATGCTTACACGGATGCGGATATTGATGTCATTCTTGAAGAATAATCAAGCTAGGCTGCAACGTTCATTTTCAAGTGATTTGTATTTTTAGGTCTAGACTAACATAATGTATTGATACAATATTTTTGTAACCGTTTAATACATGTGGTAGAATTCGACAAATGCTTATATTGTAATGGGATTTTTTGGTGGTATATATAATATATGCAGTTTTATTATCAAATTTATTGAATTTGTTATTTTAAATATAAATTTAATCTAGGGTTATTAGTTATTTAGTACATTTTTTTTTGTAAAAAAAGCATGACACGCAAAATGAGTGTCATAAAGATGTGTCGTAATTGCTTGTAAAAAAAAGTGTCATAAATGCGTGTCAAAAATGTGTCATGAAAGAGTGTCATTAACGCGTGTCATTAAAAGATGACACGCGCTTGCATGTCATAAAAATTTTATGACATGTCCTTCCTTGGCACTTTTTTGTGTGTCATAAACACCCTATTATGACGCGCAATGCGCGTCAAGAAAGGTGTTTTTTTCTAGTAGTGATGAGAACTATATGTTTTGGGTTTTACGTATTCATATAGTGTTGTTTATTGTGACCGTTGACTTGGATCCTGGTTTGTCATTGGCCTCGCGGTAAAACTCCGCAAGTGGAAATTTGAAGGTGTGACGATGGTCGAATGTGGTCTCTTATCCTATATCAAGGGATTCAAACACTATCATTAAGGTGAGTTTACATAGCCCCTTTTTCTGTTTTACATTTTGGGGTGAAACATGTTTAAACATTTTATACACTATCATTTACTCATTCTTACATTGTTGAAACTTGTGATTCAATTACACTATCATTTACTCATTCTATCATTTAACTGTAACAAAAAGACACAGTACAATCATTAACATTGATCAAGCCTCCTGTTTAGATTATAGCGCTATAGGTCTGACAAACCCATCCCCCCGCATAAATTCAGGGATGATCGATAACAGTTACACTTTTACTAACTTGCGAGTTAGGTCTCAGTCGACACAAGGTTTGATTGTACAAAAGACGCATTGTTACATGTCGGACTCATATTCTATCATTACTCATTATTATACTTCAACTATGATTGCTATACAACATATTGTTTTCAACTATATGCAAAACCTATGTATTCTCACCAACTATTTATAGTTGACCCCCCCCCCCCCCCATATTTCCAACTTAACATGTTTCAGGTTTACTTGCTATTGGAAGTTGTACAAGTCTTGGATCACATAGGAGCTTTGGACCTAGTTTATGTAAATCAAATTTATGTAATTGTATGACAAATTGTAATTTATTTATTAATATACAACTTCCATTTAGTACCATGAGCTATTGAACAATCATCACTACGTGACACCTCAATGTTTCCGCCATCGGTTGGGGTGTTACAGATTGGTATCAGAGCCAGGTTATAGGGAATTAGGTTATTAGAAAAATAATCTAGTCTATAACCATAGATTATAATCAGTACTTGCTCCTTTTACTTGCAACCCTACTTTTTTCTAATCTCTATCTCCCTCCTACTTCTTATCCCTACTTTAGTCCCTACAAGAAGATTGTTCTCCATCACAAGATCTACTCTTAGACTAATAGGACAAATCCTCAGGTTTAGCCTGAACCACCTTGAAGATCTCGTCGAAGTTCTAGATTTTAATAACGAACACGTACAATCTGGAAGGGTGAACGCCTGTATTCTGAGTTTTCTGTCTAGGACTGGCATTGCGCATAAATCCCAATCAGACGAGGGACCCGGATGCCTACCTGGGAAATCTCGGGAATAGTGTTCATTTATAGGCTAAAGCATGTCTTCACTATGTTATTAGAATCTAGAAGTTTTGATAAGTCAATGTTTTCGTTTATTCGTTTTAATTAATGAATAAATGATTACACTCACTTTCTTTAAACTAAGCTCTAAAATCTCAAAATTTTACAGCTTAAATCAATCTCATTTCATAACCATCTATGGATTTCACAATCACACTTCACCTTACCATCTTAGCCACTTTTTAAATATTCAACACCCTAGTCAAATCATATTATTTCATTTCTCCACATGTTACTTATTTTTTTTAAAAACTATAACCTCATACCTTAAGCACAAACTAAAGAGTTCTAAATCTTGTGCATTTTCATTACCTAGTAACTTTACAAAGTACATATTTTTTTGTCAAAAGATGTCCTCGAACTTAAATTCAATTGTTTATTTATTGACGTAACAAACAATTTTCTATATAATGCTTTAAACTATTAAAAATCACTTAATAGAACCTTGATCTTCAGAACCTAATGTCATGTTTGAAATCTCCAACTAACGGGAATATTTTAATCAAAGCCCACTTAGCTTGTACTATTTAACAACTTTTGCTTTATGTACAAAACCAATTTTGAAAATAAATTTTTTTTTTATCCATAGGAATAATATCTAGTCTCTAAATTCTCCATCGACACTCACTCAATTTCAACTTGTTCAAATTTTTACAATATTTGGCATATACCACAATCATGTTTTCTTATACACTTGATTATAACCTTTGATCCAAACCCCAAATTTACACTGCTACATAATCTCCTTACTATAAAATAAATTCTTTATCAACTATCTTCACATTCACTATCTCTCACAACCTTGATTCTGCTTCAAGATTTTTCATCATCCTCTCAAGAACTAAATTCATGTCCTTCACCTTTTCAAACATGAGCTAGATACCCATGATAACCAAACTATTGAAACCTGATTGTGTGTTCCATCAAACTTAATCCTTAGTTATACATGAGGATTCGATTATTTACCATATTTGAACATTTGATACTAGAACTAATTGCTATAGACACACCTAGAGTCATTAACCTTGTCTAGGGCAACTCTATTACAACTTGCATGCTATACTTGATACTTGATTGCTTACATGTACATATTATCAATTTGCAATTTTTGTGTGTAATAATTGGTACGCTTAATCAAACAACTGATAGAGGATAAAGTACTTGCTCAACAGTTGGTTGAGTACCAAATAACCTACTCAACGATTGGTAGAGGTCATCATGCCTTTTCAACAGTCGGGAGAGGCCCTACAACCTACTCAACGACTGGTGGAGGCTATCGAACCTGCTCAACAATCGGTAGAGGTTCCTACTCACTAACTGGTAGGAGTCTTTTTCCTGCTCAACAGTTGGACTCATTAAATACAAAGGTTCAACCACATGATTATTTCTGCATTACTTACATATGTGTTAGAGTAATAGAAGGACACAAAACCCTAATGTAAGGTAAATTGGTGATTGCGGTCCGAAACGTAATCATGAATTTACAGGTACGTTAAGGTAGTGTGAAATTCTATCAAGGTTTTGATAGATAACCAAATGTAAACTCTAGTTATCTGGTAGTTCACTAAGTCAATCAACTCACATATAACACACCTCTTATCCAAATTATTCAAAACAGATTATTCTATTCATGTCGTGCTTAAACACAAAATTTTCCAGACCACACTTGTCCTAATTGCTACCCAATCACCTTCAACCCTGTGTTTTTGTTAATAACTTCGGGACGAAGTTTCCAAAAGTAGGGGAGACTGTAACATCGCGTATATTTTTAGTAAAATCCCCATTTTACTTATATTAAACTTCTTTTATACAAAAATAACCATCTCTAAATCTCATGTATTTCAAAACATTTTAACAATAATAAAAATAATAATAACAAATAATTAAATAGATTTTTATGTTGTTTAATTATATACATACTTGATAAAAAAAAATAAACAAAACAAATCAAGTTTTGTTTCCTCACATTATTTCGGAGCCCAGGAACCCAAACCAGTAGGCCCACAGAACCGGCCCAAATCACATTGTTTGCTGCACAACCTATCTTGGCCCAAAATGAATTTTTTTTGTCCCTGCTGATTTGCGGCACCAAGGTTGACCACGACAAACCTTTAATGTGTTGACCACGTTTTCATGCTGATTATGGAAACAAAAGTCATAATTGACTTGATATAGTAATCTAAACCTTGTTTACGCGTCAAATCCAATCAATGATTGCGCAAAATCAGCTAATGCCGAGCCTGATTACTCGGTTTTCACCAAGCTTTGGTCAAGATTTAAAACATTCCATTTTAACAATTATAGCATAAATTAAACCCACCAAACGAATCAGAATTGGCCGAAAATCAAACCCACACTATCATAATTCGCTGTGAAACTCTAAATCTTGCACAAATCACTTCGGTTTGACTATTCTGTTGACCAACGGTTCACCACGATTTGAGATCTGTAAGTTATAATCAAACATATTTCCATACTTGTTATTGTGTGGCGTATAATAGCCCCATATGGTTTTTGATCCAGAAAGCGTTTTTAGTTCGATTAGGAGTCTAGGGTTCTTAGGGTTTAATTTGGGGAAGATGACACTGTGCAGACATCATATTCATATTAAACGATCTGAACATAAGCACCAACTGATCTTTAGATCAGCTAGTGATACACCTTGTGTTAAAACAAACGTGAACCGGCTCGTGTCTGGGTTCGAATCCAGGCACAAGCTTTTTGTTTCTTTAACAATTAATGAATTAACTTGAGAAGCGTTTATAATTAATTGAAACCAAACCTAAACGTTCTCAGGGTCTAGCCCAGTTGGTGGTTAGGCTTGTGATTAAACCACGAACCGGTCTCAGACCCGGGTTCGATTCTTGCAAGCCTCAAACTTTTTTTTTTTAAATCTTTTCCTTTGTAATTTTTAGTTATTATCTTTAAAAACGATTTAAAAATACCAAACCAAATTTATAATTTCTACAAAAATTATTTTATGATATTCAAATGGTCAAGTTTATCATACAATTTTTAGATTTTCAAAAATCATTTATTTATTATATATAATAAATGTTACAAGTTTATTCATTTATAATTATAAAATTTTATAAAAATATCAAAACGACTTTATAAAATTCCACAAAAATTATTCTAAGTTTATAAATCAATAAACATTTCTGAAATAAATTTTAATTCAGAAAAATAATTTATTTATTATTTTTAATCGATTTTTGTTATTTTAATAATAAATAAATCATAATAAATTCATTTTGCATTATTTCTGCATCAAAACTTCACATAAATTATTATTAATCATTTAGATCAGAAATATAAATTTTTGATTTGAAATATATAAATTTTAATATTTTTAAATATTAAGTCTATATTTTGACAAATAGGAATAAATATACTAAATATTCAATTTTTGAGAAAATAATTTTATAAAAATTATTTTCATACTTAAAACCTATTAATGTGATCATCCTTAATCAAAAGCCTACAAAAAGACTTTTGGTTATTTATTTTTTCGAATTTCTTTTATTTATTAAACAATTTATTTAATAATGAAACGAATACTTATCCCCAAATTAGGAACCCTAGAAATACATGTAGACTAGAAAACTTAGACTTATTTTTATTGCTTTGAACTTAGGGTAACACTTGGAATCATTGTGCCACATTTATTCTATATCAAGGGATTCAGACAATATCATTAAGGTGAGTTTACATAGCCCCTTTTTCTGTTTTACATTTTGGGGTGAAACATGTTTAAACATTTTATACACTATCATTTACTCATTGTTACATTGTTGAAACTTGTGATTCAATTACACTATTATTTACTCATTCTATCATTTGACTGTAACAAAAAGACACAGTACAATCATTAACATTGATCAAGCCGCCTGTTTAGATTATAGCGCTATAGGTCTGACAAACCCATCCCCCCGCATAAATTTAGGGATGATCGATAACAGTTACACTTTTACTAACTTGCGAGTTAGGTCTCAGTCGACACAAGGTTTGATTGTACAAAAGACGCATTGTTACATGTCGGACTCATATTCTATCATTACTCATTATTATACTTCAACTATGATTGCTATACAACATATTGTTTTCAACTATATGCAAAACCTATGTATTCTCACCAACTATTTATAGTTGACCCCCCCCCCATATTTCCAACTTAACATGTTTCAGGTTTACTTGCTATTGGAAGTTGTACAAGTCTTGGATCACATAGGAGCTTTGGACCTAGTTTATGTAAATCAAATTTATGTAATTGTATGACAAATTGCAATTTATTTATTAATATACAACTTCCATTTAGTACCATGAGCTATTGAACAATCATCACTACGTGACACCTCGATGTTTCCGCCATCGGTTGGGGTGTTACAAACACCATCATCCAGATTCCCATTCAGACACCCAGGATGTGCCGACGATACCTGGACCGTGCTCTGGACCGACATATCACGCTGATTGATGCCGTCCTCCACTTCTTATTGATTGTTACCATTTGCTCCATTACTATCAACGGTTGCCTCGCCACCAACAGTAGTATTAAGGTCAAAAGACCTTTCTTTTTCTACCTCCATATTTTCTACAGGATTCTCCATAGGCCCAACTTTATTAGGTTGCACCATTGGGCTAATACATCTCCTGGGCCTTTTCCTTGGGTTTAAGTTACTACTTGAACCTCCACTTTCATTGGCTTTGAAATAAAAAATTACCTGTGACCTGGGAATATTATTTGAACCCAAAAAATTGGCCTGGTCCACATTCTCACTCCTCTGAACCTCGGTCCCTTTTACCCCAGCCGCTAATTCAGTATTCCTAGGAGGATGTTCCCATGCATAATAATTGCTTGAGACTGTCTCTCTTCCCCACTCGCCGTTTCACCTTCTTCGTCATTCCCATCCGGAATCTCCTCCGGTACCGGACCAATATCTGGCGCCCAATTGTTCACCTCCAAGAATTCACCTTCTTCAAGCTCATCATCTAACCCATTGTCCGAGCCTACCGACGGTGCCGGTGACGCCTGGAATTGTGAAGATAGCTCCTTCACAATCGAATTAATACGTGCATCAAACATCTCCGAGACCCACACCTTGTATTCATTATCTTCCCATTTCACCACCAATTCCTCATCAATCCTTTTCCCTAGCTCAGTAAGGATCCAACACCTCCCATCCAAATTGTCCGGCCCTTCCCAAGAGAATTCTGACTTTTCCACGAGTTTGCTGAACATTCCACCAATTTTATCCACTAATGGACCATCTCTCAGGTGAATAGGTATGCCTTCCACCTTAATCCTGACAAGGCGATCATATGACAATTCTTGACCTTTCCACACAACTGCCGATGATATAACACTTTTCCATTCCTTAACCTCTTTCTCAATAAACTCGATGGCCAATCTTTTCTCTTTGAAGACTATGAGACACTTAAGACCCCCTAGGTATGATAATGGATTATCATTCTAGCCACCAACGTCTAGTAAGGTCTTCATTTCTTCCAACGCTACCACATTCTTCACTTCGACAACAACCGACCTCATCATACAATGAGCGGGGTACAAAGGTACCTTGTCGTCTGCCACCACCTCCTTCCTGAGCATATCTCTAGACCCCGACGCACCCAAAAACGCATCCTTAAAGGACACCCCTTCAGTTACCGGCCTATGCACCACAACCGGTTGCTCCTGATTTTGCTGATTTTTCTCCTGGCCTCCCGTCATGTTATCCTGTTGCTGAAATCTTCTATGATTCCTATTGAATTTTGCCACCGAAACACCAAGCTTTGCCTCATAAATTTTGACCGTATTCATATCTCTCAACGTTAAATTGATATCCTTCACCCCTTCATATCTGACAAACCCAAAGAAGTTTCCGCGTGCATCACGTTTCCTTGCAACATAAGAATCCTTCACCCAGCCATGTGGTTGGAAGGCTTTCCACAACATTGAATCTGAAACCCCTCCCGGTAGATTTGTAACAAAGAACGTGATGACAGGTTTTCCATTGCTAGTTGAACCACCATTGTATTGACGTTAGAAATCGCCACTTGACCTTCTGCCTCCCCTCATTTTTTTAGTTAAAATTTTTAAAGGCGTTTTGCACCCAACCATTTTCAACTTTTACACTTGGTAAGTCGTTAAGGGTGGATGGGGTGGTCATCACCCCCATCACACTATTACACCCAATTAGATTGTGTCACCTCATTTCATCACATTCTATCACATTCCATCACTAAACACATGTGGTGGTGTTTACTTTTCATCACATTTCATCACTAAATTTTTTTTAAAAAAATAATCTAAAAACATTACATTAAATAAAAAAATTACATTAACTAAAAAAACATTACATTAAATAAAAAAAACAGAAAAAACAGAAAAAAAAAAAACTAAAAGTTACTTGTGGCAAATTTGACGTTTTCGTTCGATGAGAATCGACTTGTATGGTTCTTCGACGTCTTCGTGCGATTCCTTCAACACCTTCAAATCTTTATTTTTTTTTCAATTTCGGATAAATGTTTCATGTAGGTGTTCTCTCTTTGTAATTTTCAAGCCCGTCAAATATTTACGCCTTTCCCGATTCTCATCAATTTCCACCATTTTTGCCGACTTGTATTCAGTCATCGCCTCCACCCAAGGTTCTTTCGCTTTGCCACTTGACGACTCGAAACTTTTCCTTCGAGTTGTGCCTCTTGTCGGGGTTGTGTCGTCGGCGGGGTCAGGAAATTCATCATTCAAATTAAGTTCGAGCATGTTGGTAGACAGCTCGTTCGTTGATGGTGTATAATATCCCGAGTCGGGTGTTTTAGATCGTTTTTTAGAATGACCACCCCTTCCCCTTCCTCCACGAGGCCTAGTTGGCCCATGTTCGGTTACCTCGGGAATGTCAATGGGACCCCACTTGGAATGAACTCTTGCAACTTCCCAAGAATCCAACGAATGAAAACCAGTCTTTACGTACAGTCGCTGATAATCGTTGAGGGCCGCACGTATGATTTCAACATCATTCGCTCCACTTGGTCAAAGACGTTTCTATTTAAAAAATATTAAGTTAACAATTTATAAAAAAAATATAAAAAGTAAACAAATTGTAAAAAAATAACATAACGATAATAATATACCTGTGTAACATAGAGGCCGTTGAATTTACTCATTTTTTTTTATTTAAATCGCTCCACTTCCCAGTTATTTGATCCATGCGCCTTGCGGTTATACCGGTAAGTTGTTCAAAGTGGGCCTTGACTCGCAGCCAAAAGGTGTCACTTGGTTGTTGATTTCTGACGTGTTTGTCCTCGAAAATATGTAGAAACGACTTTACCAAGGCCACTTCTTCTTCTTGCATCCAAGGAGTTTTGTCTTTCGGCATCGTGTTTGTATCTCCTCTTCTCCCTCTTCCTCTTCCTCTTGGTGGGGCATGCAGTTGTATCTCCTCTTCTTCCTCTTCCTCTTGTTCATATTCATATTCATCTTCCTCAGAATCTTCGACCGTATACTGCTCCGGATCGCGAACCCCATAATGGTCGAACATATGTAGATCAATCGGATCAGGAGGTGCTTGGAAACACCCCGGATGCGACTTGGGTTGGCATGTTGGGTTGAGGGTAGGGTACTGGATGTTGGTTTGGAAGCGAAAGTTGTTGGGTTTGAAACATAAGATTTTGAAAACTTTGATTTAGAAAGGGTGGGGTGGGCATCTGTTGGGTTTGAGACGTTTGGTGTGTAGGATGTGGGGTTTGTGGTACGTCTTGACGAAACCTAGCCGGTTCGCCTAAATTAGACCGAACCTTTGGTCTAAACTTTCGCTTCTAAGCCGATTGTTTCTTCCTCGACCCTTCCTTTTTTTTTTTTTTTTGAACTTGGTATTTTGAAGTTGGGTGTATTGTTTGATTGTGTGTGGTTTTGATTTTGGTTGAATGAGATTATATACAGTTACAATTAAATAAAAAATCTTTTTTTATTTTTATATCAAACGGTCAACAGACCGTTGGTGGCCAGCCAACGGTCATAAAACGGCTAGTTTGTATCGTGATATATGTCACGAAAATCTTCAATCGTGGTCGTGATTAATAACTTGGGGTGGTGTTCATGATGGTCACGGGCAGCCCATCACAGACCGCCCCGTCCGCCCTTAAAATTTTTATCTTTTTTTGAACTTTACACCCACAAATATCTCACACACGCTTAGATCTTTTATCTTGCTCACCAAGTTCAAAAATATTTTGATGTGTTGCACACTCCTTTTTATATTATGGCCTTGATAATTTAATAACAATAAATATTTTCTTCAAGGTTTTTGTTCGCACATTTCAAACCTCAAAGATGTACACTTTGAAAAGTGTTTTTTTTTTATTTTTTTTTTTCAACTTGCACTTATAAAAATAATATAGTTTGGACTTGCTGTGAGAAAAATTGTATCTCGCACACTTAATTCATTAAAGTGCCGCACACACAGATTAAAAAAGGAAGATTTTATGTCGCACACCAATTATCACTTTGCACACACCCTCAACACACACATCCATATCATTGAAACTGCACACTTGGAGAACAAGTTGTAAAACTCCTAAAATGTTGCAAGAAGTTTTGTTTTGAATTTAAGAAAGATTTTTGATATCTTTTACCAAACCAAAATTTAAAAAAAAAATTGCAAAACACATTGGAATCACCAAAATAATAGATCAAACAACTATTTTTTTCAATTTTTTCTTGATGTTCTTCATGTTCTTTAAGGTTTCGACAAAAACAAATCGGCCAAAAAGTCAGAATCTTCAACCAAGCCAGAAGCTTGAATTGTTGATATCCTAACCGAGCCTTCAAAAAGCTTCTTAGGCTCTGATACCACTTGTAAGTCCCTAAAACAATCTCCAAACAAAGATATCAAATAAAGTACGTTAAGTAGGTGGAATTTAAACAACGTGGTGATTCAAGAAACAAGATGAACACTCAAGTATTGCATACGATTATCAAAAGACTAATGAAATTGTCTAATACAATATGAGAGAAAATTATGAATAGCGCCCCTTATGTTCTCGCTGTGATAGCTCTCTAATATTTTACTTAAAGGGATTCAACCTGATAATGAAGGCTAACCCTAATAATGACCTAAACAAAACATTATAGAGGATCCCCAAACATAATGGCCCACATGGCCTAATCCAAACCCACTAGATAAACTAAGCCCCATAAACTTTAAATACGCTTGATAAATACAAGCGAAAATCTACTCAACGTTACGGCCTTATAGTAAACCACCTGAATGGTCTAGCTCCATAGTTAGAATCCACGACTGAAAGAATCAACGGGCCATGATCTGATAAGCCTCTCAGAAGCGCCCTTAAGCACGCTCCCGCCACCTGTTAAAACAATCCAAGTTCACCAAGAATCTATCTATCTTACTTGGTACCTTCCTTCCCTTTACCAGCCAAAAAAGTACACCTCTTCCCCCTCATAACGTACTCCCTTAAGCCTACGTCCGCAACGAAAGAATTAAAGTTAAGAGCCTCAGGTGGACTAAATATGGTATTCCTCCTTTCTTCTGGGTACTTCACCGCATTAAAGTCCCCGGAAGAACCCATTAACCTTGAAATTCCGAGACAACCTCTTCCAATTTACAACAAAGAGCCCTTTTCATAACCGCTTGTTGAGGCGAATAAACATTTAAGATATTAAGAACTGTCATCTTGTTTTAAAACCCCGGATGTCAGCAAGAAATTCTGATCACCCACCAAACCGGTCTTCACAGATATTAAGAACAACCCGTGGTTCCCACAAAATCAAAATCCACATCCATACCCCCATATAAAAACTACTAACATCAAACAAAGAGACGTCCGCACAAAGAGTTTTCTAAAAACCCACGTAAGACACACCTTGCTCCTCTTTTAACCTTCTTACCCATCCTGCTTTACCCTCCACCCTACCCCACAAATATTAAGAGAAAGGAAATTTATTAGTTACCTTGTTATAACCCCTCTACCTGATGTAAAACCCCAACCGATGGTAGAAACATCGAGGTGCCACGTAGTGATGATTGTTCGATAGCGCATGGTACTAAAATTTCAATGCACTTTATTCATTTCAAAATTGATACATACAATTACAAAATAAGCGAGCTACAACAATCTCTAATTGTTTTCTAAGGCTTCATGCATCCTATGTTCCCAGTAGCTTGTAAATTCTCCATGCGACAATAAACCCTGAAACATGTTAATTTGAAAAGATGGGGGGGAACTATAAATAATTGGTGAGAATACATAGGTTTTTGACTTGACACAAAAGTATAGTTTGTGTCACAATTAACAAGTTAATGTAGTATCTAAGGCAGTTTGTGAGAACATTACCTACTAGGAACTAAGTTTTCATACCAACAAACCATGTGACTGAATTTGTGTATCAAATGAATCTTTGTACTGATGAATCTCAGGAATCTTTGTATCAACGAATCTCATGAATCTTTGAATCAATGAATCAAATAGCATGTTCACCAGAGTCAAGTTCAAGACAAGTGCACAAAGATAACAAGCAGAGACTTCATGTAATTGCTATTGAATCAAGAAAATATTTGAACATGTTTCACCTTAAAAATGTAAAACAGTAAAAATGGGCTATGTAAACTCACCTTGAATATTTATTGACTGTGTTAAAGCTTGAAGGTAATGATAATAAATTCCGAGATGCTAAACCTAATTTAAATAAAAGGACAATTACGTTTGGGACTTAATTGTGTCTATGATGTTTAAGTCTAAGGCATTATAGAGTTCTAGTGGGGAATGATATTTGTTTGAAAATAATTGTAATAAATAGTTGATAATTGATTTTAAATAGTTTATAAATATTTGATGCAGAAAAGCAACATGAATATTTGAACAAATCTAATAGCAAAGATTGGTTACTAATAGATATATCATAAAATATTTTTTTCAAAAATATTTTTTTATAATATTTAATAATAAAATAATTTATTTATAAGGTATATAGTTAATTTAATTAAGTTTAAAATATCAATTGTTCTAAAAATGAAATTTATATTTCTATTTTAAAATGTTAAAAATATTTTTTTGTGAAATTTTGGTATAAAGATGATTAAAAATGAATTTATAATGAATTATCTAGGAATAAAACAAGGATTAATTATTAATATAAATAATAAAAGATTTATGGAAATAAAAATTATTTTTATAACTCTCTGAATTATATACACTTAAAAAATTAAAACTTTATAAGGTCATTTGGTCATTTATTTTGAATTTATAATATACATATATGAATATATTTTCAAAAATAATTAATAAATATATATATATATATATTAATTAAATAATTTTTTGGAAGTAAAAGTTTGAAATATAAAATTTATGAGTTTATAAAGTTTTAAGAATTTTTGTAGCATTTATAGGTAATATCTGGATATATAAAATGATTTATATAAGTTTATATATCAAATATAAAAGAAAAGATGAAAAAAAATGATGTGAGGGGGACTCGAACCCGGGCCTCTTGCTGATCGATGTCGTTGGGTCGGTCAAAAATAATGAAAATGGTAGTATATGGAAGTTGAGTCGTCTCCACAGGGAATTGGTGGAAAGAGTAGTTTTGTAAATTTAACTATTAAACTAAAACCTAATTACTTTGCTTTTGATTTGAATTAAGAAAACGGATTTAAGAAGTTGTAACAATAATGAGAAAGAAGTAACCCCCTCCAGGTTTCCGGTTCAATGATTCACCCAACCCTTGTTTAGATGATTGGATACCACATAGACATAGTTTTGTTGAACGGTTTAAGTTAAGTGATAATCAAACACAAGTTTTTAATAATAACTCGTACAATTTAATTACCAACCCATGAATAACAACTACCTTCCCATTAATCAAACTACTCACGATGCAAGAAAACCGAATGCGAATGACTACAAGATAGGCAATTGCACAAACATGACTTGTTTAAATAACTCAAACCACAAATATCTTTCAAATAATTAAAAGACAATCCATAAACCAAACCAAACAAAAGTTAGAGTTTCACAAATAAACCTTACACCCGGAGGTGGTTACAAAGATGTTTAGCCACTCATGATAGCAAGAAATAACTCAAAAGTATGAATAATAATACCGAACATGTTGATGGAAACCGAAGGAATGGATGAATGATGATGAACAATGGTGTTTGTAGCTTCAAAAGTCTCCCAAGGATCTTGAATTTTCGTGAGAATGGAGTTAGATGGCTGCTAGGTTTGATAAAAATCATTTTATTCATTAAAAACAACCTCTCCTAATTTTGCTCTTCAGCCAGCCGTAAGGTACAGATCAGCCCTAGCTTACAGTTCAGTCAATCTATCAGCATTGCTTTATTCAGCAGTACCTTACAGATCAGCCATGTACCTTACTATTCAGACCCACGTGAAAATGCTCCATTTGCCTTGTAATTCATCAGTAAGCTACAGATAGAAGGCATAGCTTACACCTTGTTTCTTCAACTTCTTTCCAAAGCATTTTTTCTTCAAATCCTTGCATCCAAACACACTCTAATCTTCAATTCTTCATCTTAAACATCCTTCAAACATCCAAATCTCTTCCACAAGCTCTCGAACACCTTCCAATTCTTCAATTCTTTAACTTGGACACCACGCTTCACACTTTTCGGCTCTAATTCCATCCGTTTAGCCATTTATCCTGAAACGATCAAATCTCACGTAGTTATCCCATTCATCATATATTACCAACACAAACATAGCAAAAACACACAAAATGGGCTTATTATTAACCATTCATTTACCCTCTCATCACATTCCCACACTTACCTTTGATTGTCCCCAATCAAACCATCACAAAACACTACTCGCTTTGTTAACAAGCCACCTTCAATTCCCTTACCGAAACTACTCTTCAAGGCCCCGAATCATACCCAATCCCATAGACTTACACAATCGAGATTGACAAACTGACAAGCAATATTGCATATTTTAAAAAAAAACAAGACTTGCCTAACTAAACCTAACATGCTTATCATCATACACATATACTACACACCCCTCACAATGGTCGCTCCTCTCGGTTTATATCTGGACTAGCTTGTAATGTGCTAGTATAAATCACTCAAAAACCAAGAATGTAACCTTGCTATCATAGGTTTGTATGACAATCACACAGAAGCTGTAAACTATGCACACATCGAAAGGTCTTACGGGTTTTGGGCTTAGGGTAAAGGTAGGAATGATTTGGCTAACAATTGGTTTAACAAGGGTTTCAACACGCTTGAATGACTATCCTTATTCATGCTACACAATAATACACTAAACAAGCAACTTTGGGTATATTTAACCCATAATACATACTTCTTCTTTTTTTTCTTTCTTTTTTTTCTCTTTTTCTTTCTTTCTCTTTTTTTTTTCTTTTTTTTTTCACAACTTAAACATACTCAATCACTTAAACGAAACACAAACACAATGGATGTCATCAATTTATTACACAGAGGTAAACGGGTCAATTTGGGTGATGTTGTAGGTTTAATCAAATGAAAGGGTATAGGCTCAACATGGGCTACTAAGGGTAATTTTGAATAAACGGGTCAACAAAACACGAAGTGGCTTCAAACACAACAAAGGGGTCTTCCTAAATTGCCTTTCTCATCTATGCGCATATTTTGCCTACAGCTCTAGCACGTATCAAATCACACAAATTCTGCAGCAAGGAAAAATTTGGCCTACTCTCAACAAATGAACATATATATCAATTTCTATCAATCTAGTAGGCTCAAAGTCTCACAAAGTAGGGATATAGGTTGCCGACATGTAGCATATGCAATTCCTATAAGCATGTTACCCCTAGTTAGGCATCTCTTTTCAGTTCTTATAAAAACGCTTGTCAGAAAAACTCTCATGAAACTTAAAGGGATGACCATGATAAAGGGTCTCATTTTTCATACTCAGCAAAAGACTCGTTAGCAACTGAAAACGCGGCTTTTGTGCCTGCTCAAGTGAAAAAGGTGACATTTTTGCAAGAAAATTTTTTTCTTAATTCATATTTTTCTTTTAAAATTTCAAAAATTTCTCAATTTTTCTCACAAATATGTAAGTGTTCCCCCCAACTATCCTAGGGCTACCCATCCCCACACTTGGGATACATTGTCCCCAATGTATGGTGTTTTTGCTCGTTTTCAATCCTTCCTCACTCAACATGTTCAACTTTCAATACTATCCGTCCAAACGACTAACATCCCAAAACAATAAACAAAACACACTAAAAAGAAAACAACGAAATAAATGCAAAGTACAAACTATACAAGATGAGGGAACAGCACATGACCTGATAAGGAGGAGGGCGCGCCTCAGTAAGATGGACCAGGTGGTCCACCATAGAATCCCCCCAAGTGCTCATAGAATTCAGTCATATCGAAAACGCTGCCCAAGCCTTGGTCCTGACTCTGCTATGATGCTGATGATTGAGGCGGCTACTGCTGCTGCTGGGACGGGTACTGATAAGGTGGTGGCTGGTATGGATGCGAGCTCTGAAAATGGGGAGCAGTATACTCCCGTGGCAGCCACATCGACCCGTGAACTAAAGGTGAAGGGGGCCTCGGCACACCTGGTCCGAGTGATGACATGGTGCTGTAATCCACATAAGGTGGGTTCTCAACATAAGGAACCCCAGCACACAGATCCAGATGCCTCCGATACTGATTTTCATCGAAAGCTCGCATGTTCAACTCCATCTGCGACTCTAAGTGTCTAACCCGCTCACACCTCATCAATTGCGCATGCTCCCTCTTCCGGTTTTCGTCTATCCGCGTATTTTGATCATAAATGCTCTGCTGATAGAGGTCCCACCCATCATATTGTGGTGGTCGCATGCTCATTACCCTTGCCTGCATCTCATCATCCTCGACTCCCCAAGAATACCCCGGTGTACCCATCTGAGGCTGGCTAGGCCCCTCGTCCATTTCAATACCTGCTTCTCTTTGCTGTCTCACAAACTCTTCATCACTCGAGTCAAGATCATCCATCTCGCCTTCCTGTGGCGCTTCCTTTCCCCATTGTAAAACTTTCACTTTACTTCCATCACCCATATTCAGCTTGTGCCAAACCTTCGTCTTTTTGTACTTCCATGGATCTTTGGCCAAAGCTTGAATTGAGAATATGGTGTGTGTTTTACAAAACTCTGGCTCCGGGATGGCTATTGCATCATATTTTTCCATTAATGTGCTCAAGAGTCTAGCATGCGGGATTAGTTTCTTCCCTCTTTGATTCCTTGCTTGCCAAACGTGCATAAGTACCAATTGACGAAAGGAAAGCCTCAGTTGAGCGGTCATGATAGCATACATTAATGGAACTTCCCACTTTCGAAGATGCACCTTATCACCGGTTCCAGGGGCTACATTATGGATCATAAATTGCAACAAAACCCTCACAATCGGCTTCAAGTTGGCTCTTTTTAACTCTACACCCTTCCTTAGATCGAAGATTTCAGAAAACATGGCGGTTTGATTTGCTAACTTGTAAGCGTTGTTCCAATAGTCCTTTTCGTCGACGTATTGATACCATGAATCGTCCCTTGAATCGAACGGTGCGATCCGTCGCATCGTAGCAAAGGACAAAACCACTTCTTTTCCTTCAACAATCCCAGTGAGTTTAGTGGTTTGTGGAGGGTTCCTACCGTCATCCCTTTTCAATGTGCTCAACCATTGCATAATGCTATTCACTTGTACTCTCCCATCCTTAGCACCTTTGAAATCCACAACCGGTTCCCAACCCAATTCTTGGAATTTCTCCATGAGTCCCAAGGATCTGAAATCATCCTTCAGCACCTGTTTTTCAAAACGCATGTTTTTTATGATTGAATGCCTGTCGCCCATCTTTTTATAAAACAATTCAGCTTGGTGTTCCTCTGGTCGCGCTGACAACGGTCCTCCTGGCCAACCAGGGATATATGGGACATCGGTATGGGGGTTGGGTGGTTGTTGAAATCCATGATCCTCTAGTTCTTCTTCTTGGACCGGTGCGTCCCGAATCACAATTTCTCCTGCCGTCTTCCGCTTTTTAGAGGCCCTTGTTGCGGCTGATGATGCCGCTGCCTTCCCCTTGCCCTTTCCAAAAGTCTTTGACTTCGTCATCTACACACATAAACAATCAAACACCTCAAATTAGTGTCTAGAATTCGAGTCATAAACAAGTGTGTTCACAACTTCCTTCCCATACTTGTTTATTGCCATGTTTTGCCTATGCATCACCAATTGTTGTATAAAGTCCATGAAAAAGAATTTAAATCAATAGTTGATACCAATTTCATGTTCTTATTATTCACAATATGCTACTAAAAGTTCAATGTTTTACACATTTATGAACAAAAACTCATCTTTGGTGATGATTCATAGCAAAACCATAACAATGTATACAATCAATCACAATCAAAATCAACAACTAAGGCTTTCAACACAACCACTTGTTCCTTTACCCTCCTAATTCATCATGTACCGAGCAACATCAACATTATAAGCAATGAACATAGTAAAAGAGAGTAGAACATACCTTAGTTTGATGATAATAAACAATGGAAAGACAAGATTGCAACTTTAAAGAACAACCCTCACAAAACCCACAAAGTCGGTCAAAAAAACCCCAAAAATCTCGAAAACCGTGGCAAATTAGCACAAAATAAGTTAGGGGTTTTGTAGATCTCGAAAAATTAGTCAAGTTAGACTCAAGAATCGTTCGATTTGGTTAAGGATTGAGTGAGTTATGGATGCTTGAAGATTAGGGTTCTTAAGGATTTTTGGAGAAGAAGATTATGAAAGAGGATAATGATCGATATGTATGTGGTTGAGTTGTTGTATAGATAGGTTAAATTTGAATTTGAACCAGTTCAAATGTGTTTAAAAGTTTAAAAACCCGGTTCAAAAGGTCAAGATGTGGACCCGGTTCATTTTATCACTCACCCGTAAGGAGCAGATGGGATCTGTAGCTTACAGATGAGACCCTCGCACCTTTTTGCTTTTCTTTGGCTGATGAATCCGTAAGTTGTTAGGATCTGAGTTTGTTTGTTTTGATTGTTTAACTAAAAGATGATAATAATGGAATGAAAATAGAATGAAAGTGCAGCGGAATAATAAACTGTAAATCAAAACAAGAGAGTAAATGTTTTTCGATCGAATGCTTTCATTAATTCAAAGATTACAATCGTACAAGTTACTCCCCCTCAGCCTGATCACACAGTTGTTTGTCAGAGAGAATGTTTTGTGTGTGATGCAATAGAACAGTACATGCACTGTTCTATTTATAGACTGACTCAAACCACTGATGACCTAGGCTGACGTCACCTAAGACAGTGACCTCTAACAGAATAACAAACTTAAACATCTGCTATACAAACTACTGTTACATTGAAAGCACTGATAATAAACAGCTGTTAAAGATAAACTCTGATGGTCTTGTATCCACTGCTGGAGCCTAAGTGCTGTTGGTTCCAGCAGTGCTTTGGTCTTCAGTACTTGTATCAGCTGTTGCTCTTCATCAGACCTTTGGTCAGCAGTTGTTCTTCATCAGTTGTTTCCTTAGCAGTTCTTTGTATCAGCAGTTGTTGAGCAGTTGTTTGGATAGAACAGTAGTTAGGGTCAGCAGTCTTTTGGGAGAAGCAAGTTGTAAGGACTGTTTATTCAAGGATCAAATAGATAGCATATTTTGGCTTTCCAATCATCTGTTCTTCTCCAGGTCAGCAGACCCAACAATCTCCCCCTAGAACAGATGATGCCAAAACTCAGCTTTATTCATTGATCTTTATTTCTCATCAGACTTTCTCTGATTTGACCTTTGAATTGTAATTCAAAGTTCAAAGCAAATAGGTCTTCTTCATCTCTTTCCAGATCCAGATTTAGCAGTGCTTGGTGATCTTCTGCACAAAGGCTGTAAGCATCATCCATACTGATCTTCTGAACCTTTCCATCTGACCTGAGCAGTGTCAATTCGTGGTTGTCTTTGTTGACCTTCCACTTTAGAATTTTTGAGTCAGTGGATTTGCTGAGATGAACCTTTATTCTTGATGAGTTGGGTGAAGGTGGTCTTCCTATGAGTTCTCTGAGTTTCTCTGTTGTGGGATCAGAGAAATAATGGATTTGATTGAAGAGCCCTTCCTTTATAAATGTGTCAGCAAACTTTCTTTGGTCTTCCTCTGACATCTCCTTCTGCCTTTTGAACTGTCTACTTGCAGCAGCTGTGAGATCAGAGGTTTCAAGTAAGCTGTCTAGATTAAAAGTCTGTTGGGGTCTCTTCATCATTGGCTCATCATTGTAGATTGGCTTTCTTGGAAGGCTGGGATCCTTCTTTCTATTCTCTTCCAGACTTTTATAGGTTTCAACCAATCTAAGCTCTGACCATCTGGAAACAGACCTCATCTCCCCATAATTGGCAGCTACAATCTCCTGCCTCATTCTTTTGAACTTCAAGGCTCTGACTGGGTCTCTGCCTTTGCCAAAATTGGGAATGGAGACTTTAGCTTTGGGATTTTTGGCCATTTCTTCAATTCTGATCAGTTCTTCCCTCAAAGCATGAGTAGTCCAGCCATTGAACTGCTTTTTGTTAGCTTTGTAAGGCTTGGTTGCCATTATCTGTTCAAGAAGGGATTCCCTTACCTCCTTCTCCAAATCTACACTGAGAGGCATGGTGGACATGGAATTGCTCAGGGTCTTAGCAAAGTCTTCAATCCTTCTGAGTTTGCTAAGCTCTGCTGAATGGATGCCCTGAGCAGTCCTGTCATCCTTCCCTTTGCATTTCTCCCTGATGATGGCATCCACCTGTTCACCCTTGTATTTTAGATAGGTATCAATGTTGAGGGGAACAGGGAAATTTGGGAGAGATGGGAAGGATCTTTCAGATGGCTGTTCAGTATTGTAGAAGGATTGTAATTCCCCCTTGAGTAGATCAAGTTCAAGGGGATACTGAACAACCAATGGTGTAATGGTTGGTGGTGGTCTATGGGTTGTGAATTTGGATGTATGTGGTGAGAATGATGTGAGTGGAATGGCTGTGATGGGAGGAGTGGATTGGGCAGTTGAAATGGTGGTTGGTGATGTGTGTATGTTTTCATCATGCACAACAAAGGTTGATTTTCTCTTCCTTGTGTACATGATTTTTGGTGAAGGTGATTTGGTAGCAGTGGTTGGATTAACATCTGTTGGCCTTTTAGAAGAACCAGCAGATGTTGGAGTTTTGGTTGGTGATGTAGGTTTGGTGGTTGTTTGTTCAGGAGTGTGTGTTGGTTTGGGTATAGTGGTTTCAGTGGTTTGGGTGGCAGTGGTTTCAGTGTTTTGGGTGGCAGTGGTTTCAGCAGCAGTGGTTTTATCAACAGAGGTTTGTAACTTAGATGGTGGTTTTCTAACATGCTTGGCAGGTCTTTTCATCCTTTTAGAGGATCCCACATCTTCAGTTTCCCTTTGTTGTTTCTTCTTGAGTTCAATCAATGACTCTGCTTTTACTTCTAAGGTGTCAGCCCTTTGTTGTTTGGACTGAGCAGCCTTTTCAGCTTCTATGTTTGCAGAGTCATCTACTGCCTTATTCTTCTCAGTGGTTTGTGGTGGTGGTGCTTGATGTTGTTGTTGTGGAGCTGATTTGGTAGACTCTGGTTTCTTGGCAGACTTGGCTTGACCTTTTTGAGAAGGTGGGCAACCAAAAGGATCTAATTTTGGTAGCCTATCTCTGCCACTCTCCCCCTTTTTGGCATCATCAGCCGTGAAATCATCATCAGTTTCATCCCTGAGGATGGTGGTAGGGGCAGAGCCAGTAGTCTTCAGCAGATGGTCCTTGATGGCTTTGATGTCAGCATGGGTATCTTTGTACCTTGCATCAACCATATTTCTGATCTCAGCCATGTAGGTTTCATGTGTCTGATCAGCCAATTTTCTGTGAGCTATGATGATGGGGGAAACTGATTTCCATAACTCATTGGCTATATCAGTGGTGGATGGTTGACTCTTGGAGAGATCTGCAATTGAGCTTAGGAGAAGCTTGACATCAGATTTGATGTCAGCAACAGATGTTTCAATAACAGAAACTCTGGCCGTCAATTCTTGGTATTTTGACTCATCTCCTAAATTAATAGGATCATCTGAGTCCCTACCAGTGGTAGTTTTATCTGATTCAGGCCTTATAGGTGAATCAGATGCCCCTTTGTCTTGGTACTGGGGACTTCCAACTGTTTTTGGAGACACTATAGTGGCTTCAACAGTTGTTGCCTTCAAGGGAGTCTTAGTTATGAAATCACTGTCCTGATGTGAGACAGTGGTCTCTACATCAGTAGTGGCTGCTCCACTTGAAAACTCACCTAGAGTTTCATTGAACCCAGGTGGTGTAACCTCCTCTTCTGTTTGGGGGATAGCAGATTGAATATTCTCAGGCTCAGTCACTTGTTGGAGTATACTCTCAGTGACAGGTGGAAGAGAGGAACTGGGATCTTCCTGAGATTTTTCAATTGCTTCAAACAGAGGTTGCATTGTTTGTGGGACATGTGATGGTGTGAGTGGTGGAGTAAGAAGAGAGTTAGCCCTAGGAGAGGGGCTTGTGAACATATGGTCAAGTGACTCATATGCATCATGATGTGTGTCCCCTTGGCTTACAACATGATCCTTTTGAGAGGATTCATGAGGAGGTTGGTCAGGTGGAGGTATGTCCAACTGTTGTGAGGAAGTAACAACAGTGGTTTCAGGTTGCTTTTGTTATGCAACAGAGGTTTCTTCTGGTACCTCAACATCCAGAAGCCTCATTTGTGGTTGAGTGGTGGTTTTTGTGGATGAATGTTTCTTTTTGGAAGTGGCTGGTGTGGGTTTCACAGCACTGGATGTAGTGCCATGATCACCAGGAGCAGTGGGCTCAACAACAGAGGTTTTGACAACAGTTGTTGCCTTTGTCCTCTTTGTTTGTGTTTTAGAAACTTTTGACACTTTTGACACTTTTTCTTGGGTGCTTCCACCCAGCATTCTTGTGAAAGTTTCATCAGTTAAGCTTTTCATTTGCATAGCAGCACCCTTTTTGAAAACTTTTTCAGGTAATAATTTTTGTAAAATTACACTAAGAATTCGTGGTTAAATAAGAAAAGCATTGTTTGACCCAGACTTGACTGCTTTCACATTTGATACCAAGTCCATGAACAATCCCTGGGAAAGATTGAAGTCAGAGTTTGACAACATAGCATATCCCAGATATTGCATCCTTAATGGAATTTCATTGAAGGATGTGGACTTAGCAGAGACACAAAGAAGAAGAGTATGGAAGAAAAATTTCATGACTGGAGGGAAAAACTTTTTGAAAAGAGTTGATCCAGTCATCTGGCCATCATACCCTCTTTCTTGGAACTCAGTATGAAGCTCTGTTTTAGTGAAGGAATCCATACCTGCCAGGTCATTCAGTGTGAAGGTTGTGGATATGATGTCAGGGGTAATGACGATACTGGTTTCTCCAATTTTGGAAATAATGGATGTAGGCTTTTTGTCTTGTAAGAGAAACTCAGCATTCAACCAAAATTCTTGGAGTGTATCCAGATAAATGGGGGCGTTGGCGGTTAGGATGGGTAAGTATTTGGAATTAAGGAAAATGTCGATGGTGGAATGAAATGGAGTGTTGTCATCTGTTTTAATCAGATAGGGGAGACAATTGTGTGTAGCTTTGGCTTGAAGATCCATTGTAATGGATTTCAAAGGTGAAAATGACTGAAGATTGATGAAGGGTTTGAGAGTGAAGAAGGCGGTTTACAGTATTTTGAATACAATGAGACAGTGTAACATCTGTTGTGGTAAAACAGGGTTTTTATAGGCTCAATGAAACCGCTGATGTGGCCAAACATCTGCTTATATGAGCAGACGTGGCAATCATCTGATGGAAGTAACATCTGGTGGAGAACAGCTGTTTTGGTAAACAACTGATACAAACAGCTGATGGATCCAACCGTTGGGTTTTTTTTTTTTTTTTTTTTTAAATATAGTATATATATATATATATATATATATATATATATGTGGACAGTTGTTTTATCTGAACAGATGTTCTGAAACAGATTTTTCAACTAACAGTTGTTTTATCTGATCAGATGTTTGGAAACAGACTTTTCAACCAACAGTGGAAATGGATGAAACAGTGGTTGTTTTATCTGATCAGATGTTATAAACAGATTTTTCAACCAAACAGCTATTTTAAGAAAATATTTAATTTCTGAACAATTTTATTTTTATTTTTTTTTAAATTTATTTGGTTAATCCATGTTTAACATGCCAATTCTGGAAATCAGATTTGTAAAGGTAGATGTGTCTAAAGCTTTTGTTAACACATCTGCCAACTGATCCTCTGTTGGAACATGGTGTAAAGAAATCAAACCTTTTTCATAGCTGTCCCTGACAAAATGATGTCTTATATCAATGTGCTTGGTAGTGGAATGAGAGACTGGATTCTTGATGATATTTTCAGCAGCTTGGCTGTCCAACATGAGTGGAGTCCTAAGTGCAGTTATCCCAAAATCCAGTAGTTGATTTTGAAGCCACATGAGTTGGGCTGTACAGCTTGCAGCAGCAATGTATTCAGCTTCAGCTGTTGAAGTTGAAACAGCTGCCTGCTTTTTGCTTTGCCATGAAACTAAGGCATTCCCTAGAAATTGGCACCCTCCTGAAGTGGATTTTCTTGTGGTGTGACAGCCAGCAAAGTCACTATCTGAAAAACCTGAAAGCTCAATGTTTCCATTAGCAGGATACCAGATACCAAGTGTGGGAGCACCTTTGAGGTATCTGAATATCCTTTTCACAGCAATAAGGTTTGACTTTCTGGGTGAAGCCTGGGATCTGGCACAGACACAGGTAGCAAACATAATGTCTGGCCTAGATGCAGTTAGGTACAATAAAGACCCAATCATACATCTATAATGTGTTTGATCAACCAGTTCATCCTTGTCATCAATAGTGAGCAGCTTGACTGTACTCATGGGTGTGCTACATGGCTTACAATCATTCATCTCAAATCTGGTTAATAAGTTTTTGACATATTTGTTTTGGTGAATGAATGTGCCATTTTGCAGTTGTTTCACTTGAAGACCAAGGAAACACTGAAGCTCACCCATGGCACTCATCTCAAACTCTGCTGTCATGAGTTTTCTGAACTCTTCACACATTTGGTTACATGTGGATCCAAAGATGATGTCATCCACATATATTTGAACAATCATTAAGTGTTTCCCTTTCCATTTAAGAAATAAAGTTTTGTCAATTTTACCTCTTGTGAAGCCAATGGATAAGAGAAATGTGGAAAGAGTTTCATACCAGGCCCTTGGTGCTTGTTTGAGTCCATACAAAGCTTTGTTGAGCTTGTAGACATAGTCAGGATGGAATGTGTCTTCAAAACCAGGTGGCTGACATACATAGACCTCCTCCTGAATTTTGCCATAAAGGAAAGCACATTTGATGTCCATCTGATACACCTTTATATTGTGGTTGACAGCGAAGGCTAGAAAGAGTCTGATGGCCTCTAGTCTAGCTACAGGAGCAAAGGTCTCATCATAATCTATTCCTTCTTCTTGTCTGAAGCCTTGAACCACAAGCCTGGCTTTATTCTTGACAACATTACCCCTTTCATCAGTCTTGTTTTTGAAGACCCACTTTGTTCCTATAGGACAAACATCCTTAGGAAGTGGTACAAGCTCCCATACTTGTTGTCTTTTGAACTGAAGGAGTTCTTCTTGCATGGCTTCTACCCAACTGTTGTCTTTCAGTGCCTCTTGGTACTTGACAGGTTGTGTGAGGGATAAGAAACCTGCAAAAAGACAGATATTTGAAGATTGGCTTCTTGTGAGCACACCCTCTCTGATGTTGCCAATGATCTGGTCTGGTGGATGAGCTCTTAAGTAAATAAGATCTCCTTGATATGGAACTATGGCATTTTGAGGTGATGGACAGAGGTTTGGTGACTCTGTTGGTGTAACATCTGTTGGTACTTCTGTAGTGCCATCAGATGTTTGAAATGGTAATGGAGGAATGGGTCCAAGTGGTGTGAAACTTGACTGACTTTTGTCAACAGATGATTGACTTTTGTCAACAGATGATAGGTCAGTGGTAGTGAGAGGTGAAGCAGAGGTTTGAGGATAGGACTGGCCAACAGTGGTTGACACAGCTGTGGCAGAGTTTTGACAATTGTTTTGAACAGCTGCTTCCTCTGATGCAGAATAGACTTTGAAGTGACTGGGAATCACAACATCTGTTCTGTAATCTTGCTGTGGAGACTGTGGAATACCTGCATTGTTAGTTTTAACAGTGATATCTTCAAATTTGAATTTATCTAAATCAAATAATTCAGCAGGGTTTGCAGGGATTTTCAGAGATGAAAATTCATTGAACTTAACATTCAAGGTTTCTTCTATTGTTTTGGTCCTTGTGTTAAACACTTTGTAGGCCTTAGCAGTAGAAGAATATCCCAGAAAATAACCACAGTCTACTTTGGCTGCAAATTTTGAAATGGAATCTTTAAGATTTAAAATGAAACATGGGCAGCCAAAGATTTTGAAGAATGAGATTAATGGTTTGATTTTGAACAAAATTTCATAGGCAGTTTTTTGATGTCTGGGGTTGATCAAAACTCTGTTTTGAACATAGCAAGCAGTGTTTACAGCTTCTGCCCAAAAGGACAGTGGCAAACCAGAATCTGCTAGCATGGTTCTTGCAGCTTCTATAAGAGTTCTATTTTTCCTCTCAACTACCCCATTTTGTTCTGGTGTTCTTGGGATGCTGAACTGCCTCACAATCCCTTTTGACACACAGAAGTCATCTAACTCCTTATTTTTAAACTCTGTTCCATTGTCACTCCTGAAGACTTTTACTGGCAAGTCATACTGCTTTTCAACCTTGGTGACAAAGTCCTTCAATATACCTGCAGTCTCATCTTTAGAGTGTAAAAAGTAAGTCCATGTAAACCTAGAAAAATCATCAACTATGACAAGACAAAATCTTTTTCTTCTTAGACTCATGATTTTAACAGGGCCAAACAAGTCCATATGCAACAGTTGTAAGCACTGACTAGTTTTGGACTCATCAATGGATTTGTAAGAGCTTTTATGTTGTTTCCCTTTTAAGCAAGAAACACAATGCTCATCACATTTAAATTCTTTTGATGGTAGACCTCTGACAAGGCTTTGTTTTGAGAGTGTGTTGATAGTATTAAGGTTGGTATGACCCAGTCTCCTATGCCACAATTCTGTCTCCTTAGTGGAGGCAGCAGAAAACAGACAGACATTTGCCATAGGATTGTCCTTTAACATATCAACAACATACACATTGCCACTTCTATGAGCAACAAGCTGTGCTTTGCTCTCAGCAATAATGGTATCAATCTTTTTCACCACTTCTGGCCCAATAATCTTACAAGTTTTCTTTGTGAAAAATGAGCCATAACCTTTGTCACTCATTTGTGAAACACTCAGAAGATTAAACTTGAGATTATCAATAAGATTGACATTTTCAAACTTGAGTTTTCCTGCCTGTACAGTCCCTGAACCCAACACCTTACCTTTAGAATCATTACCAAAAGATATATCACCCCCTCCATGAGCCAAGAAGTCCAGAAGTAGGGCTCTACATCCTGTCATGTGCCTGGAACCTCCACTATCTACATACCAAAGACTATCTAAACAAGCAGAAGCTCCCTGCACATCAGTAAATGATTAGTTTTGGTGAGTGTCCAAAGCCAAATTGGCTTTGGATGGATCCTCAGACCTTTCAGACTCAAGTTTTGGAAGGTGATCAGTGGTTTGGACCAATTTTTGAATTAAGGTCAACAACTGCTGCTGACCATTTGCCAGTGCTTGTATGTCAGCACTTGGGGCAGCAGTTGTTTGATCACTTCCTGACAGATGATAATACCCATATGGATTTCTGTTCACTCTTGGTTTAGAGGGTCTTTTTGGCTCCTCATAAACATGTGGCAGACTGTGACATGGAGGTTGACCATAACCTCTTGGGTATTTGCTTGTGGGTGGAGCATCTGTTACTTGGACATCTCTAGAAGCAGATGTTTCAAGCCTTTTTGTAACAGATGTTTGGGCAGGTGTGAAGGTCTGTTTGGGCTTTCCTTTTGGAGTACTAACCACAGGGTTTGCAAGAGTTTTTGCTTTGTATTCTTGTATTTTTACATCAAAATTTTTGAGATACAAGCACTCTTTAGTCTTATGATTCTTTTTCCCACATATTGAGCTTGTGGCTTTTGAATCACATTCACTTGTTCCTTTGTTGATGTCATATGCTTTTAGAAGAAAACAGTTTTTGGTGACATGATTCTTCTTTTCACAGAAATCACAAAACAAGTTAACAGTCTTTTCTTTCTTCTTCCCCTTTTCAGACTTCTTTTCAGCAGATGTTTGAGCATCTGCTGGAGAATCTTTCAGGGGAATGACTTTTGCCAAGGGAATGACCCTTGCCTGAGGAGCTGTTTTTCCCTCAGGAGTTTTAAAATCAACAGGTTTATAATTCTCAAGAGTATCACACTCATCAGACCAAGTAGGTTTAAATTCATACTTTTCAAGTTCAGCAAAAGATGAGGAACCTTCTGGTTTTTCAAGAACAATTTTCTTACCATTTGGTTCAGTGATTTTAATCTCTTGACCCTGCAGGTTTGTTGGTACTATCTCAACAGACTTTTGATCCTTTGTGTCAGTGTTTTCAAAAGCTGGAGCAGTGGTTGCAAAACCAAAGCCAAACTTCACATGACTTTTGGTTTGTTTGTTGAGTAGCATCTCAAAACCTCTACATGATTCCACCCATTTTTTACATTCAACTTGGGTGGACTCAAGCTCACTTTTACAACTTTGATATTTTGTTATCATAGTTTGGAGCTGGTCTTTGGTAATAGTTGCTTCATGTTTTAGACTGCTAATTTCAGATTCTTTTGCAGTTAAACTTGTTTTCAAATCTTTTGTGAGTTTTTCAAATTTAACTTCATCATCCAAAATTTTCTTTCTAAGGTTTTCATTCACCTCTTTGATGTTAGCAAATGCTATTACACATTTGTCAGAACACAATTCTTTAAGAATTTGAGGAGATACCTTAGCAGCAGCCATCAATGCACAATCACACTTGCACTCACATTCATCAGATGCACCCCAGGGATCTGAGAGATTCACAACCTCTTCTTCAGGTTTTTCACCTGCAACATCTTCACTAACAATATCATCAGTCACAACATCAGATTCAGTTACCACTTCCTCAGATTCAATTTCATTAACCACAGCCATGAAACAAAAATTTTCTGGTTCATTATCAGCTTTGGCAACCAGTGCAAAATTCTCATCTGTTAGCTCATCAGGTAGACTGCTCCAATCAACAAAGCCTTGTGTAAAGAAACTCTGTTGACTGGTCTCTGCAGGAGCAGAGGATGGAGCAGCAGTCGTTTGTGCAGGTGGTTGAGCAACAGGTGTTTGCACATAATGGATCTGAGGAACAGTGGTTTGGACATACTGGACAGGAACAGTGTTTGAGGACTGTGCAAAATGAGCAGTGTTTTGCACATTTGGTCCAGGGGTATTATAGGAATTCTGATAAGTGTTGGTTTGTGGTCTTTGATTTGGATAGGTTATCATAGGTGTACCATGTTGACCCCTACATTCCCTAGCAAAATGACCAAACCTATGACATTTATAACACTTGATCTTTGATTTATCCAACCCCACCTTAGATCTGCCAGTCAACCCTGGAAACCTTCTCCCAGTTTTCTTGTAAAAATTATTAGTTCTTACACTGAGAAGGGCCAATTGGTGCATAATGTCCATTTCTTCCAAATCATCAGGGTCAAAGTATTTCAGGTCATCATACTCAAAGGATATGTTATCAGATGCCTGTATATCACCACCACTTGCTGTGAAAGCATAGTTAGGTGAATAAGAATCAGAGTTAAAACCTGAGTTAAAACCTGAAGTTATGTCAATGAAATGATCATAACTCTGATCCTTTGTGTTTCCAGGCACCTCATCATGACCCAAAAGTGCTGTATTCCCAAACACATAGTCATCAGACACTTTTCCAGAGTCCTGGAGCTTCTTTTTCTGGTTAAGCTCTCTTTCATAGGTCAAGAGCTTACCATGAAGCTGGGTCAGTGATAGGTCTTTAAATCCTATTGAGTTTCTCATAACAATAGCAATAGTGTCCCATTTGTCTGGTAATGATCTTAAAAACCTATGGTTCAAAGTTGAATGAGGGTAAGTAAGACCAACCAATTTTAGTTCACTAATTAAGCAGTTAAATCTCTCAAACTGTTGAGTTAATGACTCTCCTTTGACATGACTGAATGTTTCATATTGTTGGTTAAGTATTTCACGGTTGTTTTCAATAACCTCCTCTGTCCCACCAAACTGCTCTTTCAGTGCATCCCACAACTCCTTTGCACTGTTACAGTGTAACAACCCAGCATATATATCATTGGGTAGAGCCATGGCCACAATACTGAAGGCCTTAGCATCTAGCTCAATTTTCTGAAAATCCTGGTCGGAGTAGTTTTCAAGTTTCTTTGGCTCAAACACTTTGGGATCTTCAGTACTCGGCACAGTCGGAACATGTGGTCCGAAGATAACCGACTTCCAACACCCAGTGTTTTGTTGAGCAAGAACATGGCTCATCCGACGTTGCCAGATATTGTATTCAGATCTGACAAGCATCGGTGGCTTGTTGTTCGTGCCAGTGTTATGTGGATCGTGATTGATAGAAGCCATTCTCTGATTTTTCAAAAAAAACAAAGTCTGTTTAACAACGGTTGAATCGAAATTAAACTATTACTCTGTTTTCAATCAAACTGACAAACGATATCAATAATTGTGAGCTGATTATTAAATTGATTTGTTAGATCGAATTTAATTGACCAAGCTCTGATACCAATTGTTAGGATCTGAGTTTGTTTGTTTTGATTGTTTAACTAAAAGATGATAATAATGGAATGAAAATAGAATGAAAGTGCAGCGGAATAATAAACTGTAAATCAAAACAAGAGAGTAAATGTTTTTCGATCGAATGCTTTCATTAATTCAAAGATTACAATCGTACAAGTTACTCCCCCTCAGCCTGATCACACAGTTGTTTGTCAGAGAGAATGTTTTGTGTGTGATGCAATAGAACAGTACATGCACTGTTCTATTTATAGACTGACTCAAACCACTGATGACCTAGGCTGACGTCACCTAAGACAGTGACCTCTAACAGAATAACAAACTTAAACATCTGCTATACAAACTACTGTTACATTGAAAGCACTGATAATAAACAGCTGTTAAAGATAAACTCTGATGGTCTTGTATCCACTGCTGGAGCCTAAGTGCTGTTGGTTCCAGCAGTGCTTTGGTCTTCAGTACTTGTATCAGCTGTTGCTCTTCATCAGACCTTTGGTCAGCAGTTGTTCTTCATCAGTTGTTTCCTTAGCAGTTCTTTGTATCAGCAGTTGTTGAGCAGTTGTTTGGATAGAACAGTAGTTAGGGTCAGCAGTCTTTTGGGAGAAGCAAGTTGTAAGGACTGTTTATTCAAGGATCAAATAGATAGCATATTTTGGCTTTCCAATCATCTGTTCTTCTCCAGGTCAGCAGACCCAACAATTGTTAGGATCTGAGTTTGTTTGTTTTGATTGTTTAACTAAAAGATGATAATAATGGAATGAAAATAGAATGAAAGTGCAGCGGAATAATAAACTGTAAATCAAAACAAGAGAGTAAATGTTTTTCGATCGAATGCTTTCATTAATTCAAAGATTACAATCGTACAAGTTACTCCCCCTCAGCCTGATCACACAGTTGTTTGTCAGAGAGAATGTTTTGTGTGTGATGCAATAGAACAGTACATGCACTGTTCTATTTATAGACTGACTCAAACCACTGATGACCTAGGCTGACGTCACCTAAGACAGTGACCTCTAACAGAATAACAAACTTAAACATCTGCTATACAAACTACTGTTACATTGAAAGCACTGATAATAAACAGCTGTTAAAGATAAACTCTGATGGTCTTGTATCCACTGCTGGAGCCTAAGTGCTGTTGGTTCCAGCAGTGCTTTGGTCTTCAGTACTTGTATCAGCTGTTGCTCTTCATCAGACCTTTGGTCAGCAGTTGTTCTTCATCAGTTGTTTCCTTAGCAGTTCTTTGTATCAGCAGTTGTTGAGCAGTTGTTTGGATAGAACAGTAGTTAGGGTCAGCAGTCTTTTGGGAGAAGCAAGTTGTAAGGACTGTTTATTCAAGGATCAAATAGATAGCATATTTTGGCTTTCCAATCATCTGTTCTTCTCCAGGTCAGCAGACCCAACAATCTCCCCCTAGAACAGATGATGCCAAAACTCAGCTTTATTCATTGATCTTTATTTCTCATCAGACTTTCTCTGATTTGACCTTTGAATTGTAATTCAAAGTTCAAAGCAAATAGGTCTTCTTCATCTCTTTCCAGATCCAGATTTAGCAGTGCTTGGTGATCTTCTGCACAAAGGCTGTAAGCATCATCCATACTGATCTTCTGAACCTTTCCATCTGACCTGAGCAGTGTCAATTCGTGGTTGTCTTTGTTGACCTTCCACTTTAGAATTTTTGAGTCAGTGGATTTGCTGAGATGAACCTTTATTCTTGATGAGTTGGGTGAAGGTGGTCTTCCTATGAGTTCTCTGAGTTTCTCTGTTGTGGGATCAGAGAAATAATGGATTTGATTGAAGAGCCCTTCCTTTATAAATGTGTCAGCAAACTTTCTTTGGTCTTCCTCTGACATCTCCTTCTGCCTTTTGAACTGTCTACTTGCAGCAGCTGTGAGATCAGAGGTTTCAAGTAAGCTGTCTAGATTAAAAGTCTGTTGGGGTCTCTTCATCATTGGCTCATCATTGTAGACTGGTTTTCTTGGAAGGCTGGGATCCTTCTTTCTATTCTCTTCCAGACTTTTATAGGTTTCAACCAATCTAAGCTCTGACCATCTGGAAACAGACCTCATCTCCCCATAATTGGCAGCTACAATCTCCTGCCTCATTCTTTTGAACTTCAAGGCTCTGACAGGGTCTCTGCCTTTGCCAAAATTGGGAATGGAGACTTTAGCTTTGGGATTTTTGGCCATTTCTTCAATTCTGATCAGTTCTTCCCTCAAAGCATGAGTAGTCCAGCCATTGAACTGCTTTTTGTTAGCTTTGTAAGGCTTGGTTGCCATTATCTGTTCAAGAAGGGATTCCCTTACCTCCTTCTCCAAATCTACACTGAGAGGCATGGTGGACATGGAATTGCTCAGGGTCTTAGCAAAGTCTTCAATCCTTCTGAGTTTGCTAAGCTCTGCTGAATGGATGCCCTGAGCAGTCCTGTCATCCTTCCCTTTGCATTTCTCCCTGATGATGGCATCCACCTGTTCACCCTTGTATTTTAGATAGGTATCAATGTTGAGGGGAACAGGGAAATTTGGGAGAGATGGGAAGGATCTTTCAGATGGCTGTTCAGTATTGTAGAAGGATTGTAATTCCCCCTTGAGTAGATCAAGTTCAAGGGGATACTGAACAACCAATGGTGTAATGGTTGGTGGTGGTCTATGGGTTGTGAATTTGGATGTATGTGGTGAGAATGATGTGAGTGGAATGGCTGTGATGGGAGGAGTGGATTGGGCAGTTGAAATGGTGGTTGGTGATGTGTGTATGTTTTCATCATGCACAACAAAGGTTGATTTTCTCTTCCTTGTGTACATGATTTTTGGTGAAGGTGATTTGGTAGCAGTGGTTGGATTAACATCTGTTGGCCTTTTAGAAGAACCAGCAGATGTTGGAGTTTTGGTTAGTGATGTAGGTTTGGTGGTTGTTTGTTCAGGAGTGTGTGTTGGTTTGGGTATAGTGGTTTCAGTGGTTTGGGTGGCAGTGGTTTCAGTGTTTTGGGTGGCAGTGGTTTCAGCAGCAGTGGTTTTATCAACAGAGGTTTGTAACTTAGATGGTGGTTTTCTAACATGCTTGGCAGGTCTTTTCATCCTTTTAGAGGATCCCACATCTTCAGTTTCCCTTTGTTGTTTCTTCTTGAGTTCAATCAATGACTCTGCTTTTTCCACATTTTGGTTTCCCTTTGTAAGTTACAGGTGCAACCCGTACCTTACAGATAAGAGGGTCGCCATTTTTGGTGTCGTTGATGAATCCCCGGCAGCGGCGCCATTTTGATCGATGTCGTTGGGTTGGTCAAAAATAATGAAAATGGTAGTAGATGGAAGTTGAGTCGTCTCCACAGGGAATTGGTGGAAAGAGTAGTTTTGTAAATTTAACTATTAAACTAAAACCTAATTACTTTGCTTTTGATTTGAATTAAGAAAACGGATTTAAGAAGTTGTAACAATAATGAGAAAGAAGTAACCCCCTCCAGGTTTCCGGTTCAATGATTCACCCAACCCTTGTTTAGATGATTGGATACCACATAGACATAGTTTTGTTGAACGGTTTAAGTTAAGTGATAATCAAACACAAGTTTTTAATAATAACTCGTACAATTTAATTACCAACCCATGAATAACAACTACCTTCCCATTAATCAAACTACTCACGATGCAAGAAAACCGAATGCGAATGACTACAAGATAGGCAATTGCACAAACATGACTTGTTTAAATAACTCAAACCACAAATATCTTTCAAATAATTAAAAGACAATCCATAAACCAAACCAAACAAAAGTTAGAGTTTCACAAATAAACCTTACACCCGGAGGTGGTTACAAAGATGTTTAGCCACTCATGATAGCAAGAAATAACTCAAAAGTATGAATAATAATACCGAACATGTTGATGGAAACCGAAGGAATGGATGAATGATGATGAACAATGGTGTTTGTAGCTTCAAAAGTCTCCCAAGGATCTTGAATTTTCGTGAGAATGGAGTTAGATGGCTGCTAGGTTTGATAAAAATCATTTTATTCATTAAAAACAACCTCTCCTAATTTTGCTCTTCAGTCAGCCGTAAGGTACTGATCAGCCCGTAGCTTACAGTTCAGTCAATCTATCAGCATTGCTTTATTCAGCAGTACCTTGCAGATCAGTCATGCACCTTACTATTCAGACCCACGTGAAAATGCTCCATTTGCCTTGTAATTCATCAGTAAGCTACAGATAGAAGGCATAGCTTACACCTTGTTTCTTAAACTTCTTTCCAAAGCATTTTTTCTTCAAATCCTTGCATCCAAACACACTCTAATCTTCAATTCTTCATCTTAAACATCCTTCAAACATCCAAATCTCTTCCACAAGCTCTCGAACACCTTCCAATTCTTCAATTCTTTAACTTGGACACCACGCTTCACACTTTTCGGCTCTAATTCCATCCGTTTAGCCATTTATCCTGAAACGATCAAATCTCACGTAGTTATCCCATTCATCATATATTACCAACACAAACATAGCAAAAACACACAAAATGGGCTTATTATTAACCATTCATTTACCCTCTCATCACTTGCCGGTTCGGGATTTTATATCACAAGTCCAAACCATCTAGTCTGGACCCTGAGAACGTTAAGAATTCATTATGAAAATAGAGGGTGATTGTTAAGACCCCAAATAAAACCCCTATAACCCTACTTTTCTAATCAATCCAATTATGGCCCGATAATTCAAAAAAACAGAGGGCGATTGTTAAGAGCATGATAACAAACATATTTCTCAAATTGATTGAAACTTACGGGTTGTAAAAGAGTTCCAGAATCCAAGTCAAACAAAAAGTCAACAGCTTTATTGCACGCGACTGGAGAGATTTTGAGGGAAAAGTGAGAGTGGTTTGGTGATTTTCGGCCCTCTCTAATCACAACAGAACGTTCAATTTATAGCGTGGTGCTTTTTTTGGAAGGTCTTGAATGTTTGACTTAAATTGTTCAAGGACGCGTATGAATGGGTTCGAAAATGGAATGATTGCACGAATTGGATGAGTTAGATCGACGAGGTGATTGTGTCTGTCACATTATGGTCGGAATTGGTTGCAAAAACAGGTGTTTGGCGCGTCAATTCGAATGGAGTTCATCGATGGGTCATGGGATCGGGCCAGGTCAGGTCTGGTCGGGGTTTTGGGTTGGTTATGGTTTTGGGTTACTACAAGTTTGGTTATAGTTTGTTATGTTAAGGTTTATAGTAGAATATATGTTTTATAGTTTATATAAATTTTTCATAACTTCAAAAGTCTGAAACAAAAAAACATATTTTTATTATTATTATTATTATTATTATTATTATTATTATTATTATAATAGAAAAATTAAGGTTATAAGAGATATAGATTATTGGAATTTTATAAGATGTTTAAAGTTTAAAATGTATTTAAAAAAATGAAAAAATTTAGATATAAATATAACTAGTAGATTGAACCCATGCTACGCACGGGTGCGCGGAGGTTGTTTGCTATTATTAAAGGCTTATACGCGGCGACAAACGGTGAATGAAACTGTATGTTACACAATCGTCATTGTCAATCGCAAAAACGTTCATTTACAGTCGTCGGAAACCAAGCATCAATAAAACGATCTATGTCACAGGCAACGGGGTAGAAAAAAAAACTTATAAAAAAATAGTAAAAGGTTTTAGGATTCATACACCCCATGACATCACATTCTGGGGTGAGTGACGTCACATTCTGGGTATTTGGCAGCCTCCTATTGGTGTATGATGTGAGTCAGAGCGTATAAATCCTAATTAGAGAGTGTATGATTCCTAAATACCAATAGTAAAACAAATCAAGTTATATAATATTGTTGCAAAAAGTGGAAAAGTAAAATGTTTTAGTGGTATTTGTTAAAAAAAGTAGAAAAGTAGAATGGTTTCAGTGGTATTCTCCAACAGCAAAACCATGTGCTCATTAGCACAAAGTGACAAATGTCCCTGATATTATACGTGTAGTTGGTATCTCAACCTTTTCTTTGCTTTAGTATAATGCATACTCTCTCTGTCTCTCTGTCGCTCTCTCTCCTTAAGAAACCACACCACTGAATACTCATTACAACAAAATTAACCACCAACATCTGACCCGAAGACCAACCACCACCGTCTGACCTCCAACACTGAAGATACACCACCACGTCTCATCCTAACCACCGAACACCAACAATGACCAAAACATCAAGTCGGAAAGACACCATCACTGACGAAGACGGGCATGGGTGCGGGAGATAGGCCGACAGCGTCGAAGACGACGGTGGTGGTGAAGACACATGCCGGTCATGTATAGGCTGAGGAGAAGAGGTACGAATCTGAGCTTTTGAGACTGAAGGCAGCGTACGAACGAAGTTTCGAAGTTGAGTAACCTGGAAAAACGACCGAGATACGTCTGGCCAAATGTGGAGAGGCCTGCATCTTCACCGCTTGGGGAAGAATATGAAGACGGCTAGCAGTCCGTAGGAGAAGATGAAGACGGCGCACGATAGACGTTGTCGGCCGCAGGAGGGGCGCTCACGTTAGATACGGTGGCCAAAACAGAAAGAAGAAAACTTTGTTGCGAAAAATCGAAAGACAAACAGTCGGCTATTGCGCCGGCTGTTGTCGTTGACCTGGTCGACCGTTGCCTGTTGCATATGGCTTTCTCATCATGATCTGTGGCTTTCAAGAATCAAGATGCTAGAGTCATCGGTAGAGAGGAAAGAGAGACTGACGAATCTGGCCAACAATTGCAGGCTGTATATAAAAGAGAGTTGAAATTACCAAAATAGCCTCAGTAGCGGAGCCAAGATGTTTTTTCAAAAGGGTCACTTTGTTCAATGCCTGGATTTCTAATCTCGCTCTTGGGTCAAGCCCAAGAAAACCTGATTAAAGAATACCGGCCCGGTTTTAAAAACCAATGATAACCGGCCCATTAGAAATGTAAATGATCAATGCAATGATGAACCTCAAATTTAATTTGAAAAGTGTAGTTACAATACAATGATTAACTGACTGATGGATTTGGTTTGCTTATGTTAACATTTACCCACATGGCCACATAAACTGAAACAAAGTCTGTAACCTTTGACATGGTGCACTCTTGTGACTTGTCATATGGATGGTGCACGTTTATTTAAGACATAAAAACATTAAACAGATGATAATTGATTGACAACATCTTTGTGAACACCCTTATTTTGCCTACTAAAACTTATCAAACATCAACATCATACTCAGTTAATCCCACCAATAGCAAAGCTAAGGTAGGGTCTGAGGAGGGTAAGATGTAGACAGTCTTACATCTACCCCGTGGGAATAGAGAAGCTGCTTTCAGTGAGACCCTCGGCTCGATAGTGGTTTTGTATCAAGCCTTGGACATAAGCCACATAACACTTAGCAATCGGGACAGCCCGATTGGTGCATGTAACCCCTTGTCTTTTGGCTACCAACACTACCACATGATGCATGATTAACCATCCATCATTTTTAATGTTATTTTCACGAAATTAGTAAAATAACGTTAAAATTAGTGCAACTTTACTTTTGCCCCACAGGGCCACACATATATACATTATATGCGTAGAGCCGTAAGCAGGGCTACTAAAACTTATCAAACAATTTTGTTAAATCTTATACCGATACTATATAATCGGAACTTTTGAGCGAGAATTTCGGGGGGTCGGGCGAAAACTGAACCAAACCGCCTCGTACACAACTAGACCTATATGTTGTTAGCTCTATTCCCCTAACTATAAGATATTTAATAATAAGATGGGCTTATGATAAGAGCTTAAATGATTATATCATCATCACAAGTACAGGACATACAACTATACAATTGATACAAGGTGCTTCATAAAAGAATGCTAGAATATAGCCTTAAAAGAATCTGATAAAGCAATCTTTAAGTAAACCAACTGGAAATGAAGTTATCTTTGAAGATGCTAATTTACAACAACAAAAAGGAAAATTAAGTTACACAAACGGGCTTGAGCCCTAGTCCGGCCCAAAATCATTTGCTCACACTAAAGTCCAAAGGTTACTTTATGAGTCCCTTCTATTCAAACTAGTGGGACTTCCCGCCGCATTACAACTGAAAATCGATTTTCGTAGGTAAGGGTCTATTCGTTACCGTATCGTTGTGGTATCGTGGTAGGGGTAAAACGATATCGACACTTTATGGTGTCCATTCCAACGACAGCTGATTTCTTACTACCACCAACTTGGTGAAAGCTGACAAAAAAATGAAACATCAAGTCCGCATGATGATAGATTGATAGGTGATTTCAGCATTTCTCATTTGATATGTTAATCTCTAACGCAACATTAACAGTTAAGGCCTCTTTATTAATTCAAAAAATATAATCCCTTACATCATGCCTGCCGTTCAGTAGGAAAATAAATAATCATCCTAAATAAATGGCAATAATAGACAAAGTATTATAATGTCAACAACAGATCCAAACCACAAATAGTTATTTATGCAAAATGTCAAGAGCACCTTTGTTTGGTGAAAAACTCCATTACCTACACACCCTTCATTTAGCATCGACACACCAAGCATCACCGTCATCTTCATCTCCGACGTTCAACCAAGGTACGTTGACAGAGAAGAATTCCGGCGACGAAGATTTAGGATTCCGATGGCGACGGTTGGAGCTTTGACGGCCTCGGGGTGCGATAATGACCGACCGATGGTTACATTCGTATACCTCAACCAAATCTGTAGCAAGGTTAGGCAGATGACAACCTTCATCGTTTTCACCCAACTGAACGTTTTTTGAAACAGCCGCCTATATCTTCTCTCTCTACATCAGCGATAGATTCGGTTGTTGTAGAGAAACATGGTTACAAATTTCATCAGCGACATGTCATACGCTTTAGGGTGGTGCTTTACGGTGGTGTGTTACGGGGAGCAGGTCGGGAAGAAGAAGTTGTTGACAAATGGTGGATAGCAGGGTGGTGGTTTGTCGGTAGGAGAAGGAAGGCGGTGAAGGAGAAGATGGAAGGAGCAGAAGAAATGAGTTTTAATAAGATGGGGTGGGAAGGTTTGTAGGTAGGAGAAGAAAGAGGGTGAACGATAAGGTAGAATGAGAAGGGGAAAGGAGTTGCAAAAAAAGTGGTGGAAAATGGTGTTTGGGGGAAAACGAAAGAAGCTAGAAGTATACTATTGCACCGACCGTTAAGAATTAATATATATAGTAATTGTAACTTTCACCACCCACAATTTGGTGAAGTGGTATGAGAAAATGAAGATAAAAGCTTGAGAATATTTGGTCTCAAGTTCAAATCCAATCCAGAGGGCTTTACTGCAGTGGGCCTTCTGGCAGCGGGTTTTTCCCCAAATTGGTGGCTTGGTGGACTTAGGCTGTCCACTGGGCAGCCATTTGTCCCGTGCTAACCCACTAACAGTTTAGGTGATATTTAGTTGGCTGTTAAAAAAACTTAAAATTGTAACTTTCATTTCCATGAAACTTGCATTCTCTACACGTTGATTTGGTTCTAGTAGACTTTATGAGTCCCTTCTATTAAAAAGCGACTACATAACTTTCCAGATAGTATGAGGGTTATGTTCTTATCTTGAATTATATCTACTTTCCAAACAACATGAGATTTTAACTCTTTCATACCAAAAGTGTAGTATACAAACCAAAAAAGTTTTAAATTAATAAATATGTATATTATTTGTAAATATAAGAGTTTTAGAGAGTAACATTTAGTCGTTTAAAAAGAAAATATGTTTGAACCTGACCTGAATAAATTATACCGGGTCAACACCACCGGATCAACACCCCTTAGGCCCTTATCCCTAAAGTCAGGTGAACAGTGGAGATTAAACATGTGGTTTCAGGAAAATAAAAAGATCAAAATCGAATCTAAACATATCATGATATGAAATTAAACATTGTAATTTGTATTCAATCGTGGTGTGATATAGTACAATTGTCACAATCAAATGCTAAAAACCTTCCATTGTAGCTTTACAATATATGTATCGTTGACTCGTTTCTTATTGGACCGATAAACACGGGGTAGCAACTGTTGGAAATCTTACAGTAAAATGGAGCCTTTAACGATTCTGCGAACAAAAACAAACAGAAAGAAATAACCGATTAACATAACCGGGCTTGTGTTTGACACAATTCCCTTAAACAGATTCGTCGTCTGTTCCCAGGGTACACTAGTTCAACAGTGACGGTGCACTGCGGACTATCCCACTTGCCTGAAAAGAAACCGGAACTGGACTGGTAGTGAAAGTTATTGCTGCACCAAAACAGATGTGAATGAGAGTATATGTTTCTGTTGTGAGTTGTGTTCTGCACATAGGTCTGTCTTATATACTTGAACAACCAAGACTGTTGGAAGCTGTTCAGACTTGAATTAATCACGCGAATTAATCACCATCATTATGATGTTAATTGCTGATGATAATCAAGAGTTGCAACTGTTGGAAGCTGAAGGCAAAGAGTTTTTTTTCTAGAATAATCAGCTACATTATGCAAAAATTAAAACAGACATCAAAAACCAGTCTCGCACGGACCCGGGTTTTTCAAGCTGCATTCGTGTCCGCAGGTCGTGCGGACATCGCATTGGTTCAAGGATTTTTCCGAGCCAGAACCCATTTTTGCACCCCCCCTGCGCGCGGGTAGGAGCCATAGGATAATGTAACTTTAACATTTTAATTCTTCCATTCAAACTTTACCTTATAAAGTCTTCCAAATTCCATTTTCCCACCAATGTGGGACACAACCAACTCACATAACCAACTCACATTCACTTCTATAATATCCAACAATCCCCCACATGAATGGGAGTTATTCTCAGAAACAATCTCGTTCCGATTAAATTTCAACAGTTGAGTTTTGCATACGATAGGTAGGTGTGACCCTTTGAACCTTCGCTTATGAAACGCACTTAGCCTACTGGCTCTGAGTAGAATGCGATGTCTTTGAACTCGTCTGCCGTTTGTGTAGACGACAATACGCTTCACACAAAACTCTCCCTGACAACGTCAAGTCCTCATAGTTGTGTCCGTTATGGTCATGGACACATGCCTGGTTCTGCGAGAGCTATTAAGTATTGTGCCCCAACAATACCCTTCGAAGCGACCCCACTTCTCTCTCACATAGGTGATCTACTGGGATTGGTTACCTCAGTCAAATCATTAAAAGCTATAAGCTTAACCTCAACCTTGTCACTTTTAGGAATGGACTAGGAAGCTTATTAAATTTATAGTAGGCTCCCTTTTTCAAAACATGGGTTTCCAACGACTCTTCCCTCATAGTGACCTTCGCCAGTTCATACAATTAGGTTGTCCTATTGAACTCAGATATTGGGATCTCCAGTCAGCTGAGTTAGGTTTCCCTCTGTGACAACCGTCACCCTTATCTTTTAGCAAGTTGTCAAATCCAGTCCGTGTACTTCCTATGTTTTTTTTAATCTAATAAAAGTTGAGTTCTTTCGATTATTACTCGGAAATGTTTACATTTAAACCGAACACGCATATGAATACATTATTTAATCATGATATATTTTGGCATTTATAAAAAAAATATTATTTATTATGTCGAAACTTAAGCACGTTTAAAAATTTTGTGAAACCGATTGAATGATTATCTCCAAATACCGATCATCGTGTTTATATATATTTAAAAAAAAACCTTGTGGTTTAAAAGAAAATTAAATACATAAACATTCAAATTTTCGTTTCGTTCTTCGTGAAAGTCAATTTCTCAATCGTGACTTTTGCTTCCTAAAATTTCAACTTCCTCATTTAATATGCCCGTTCGAAACAGTTACCCATCCAGTTCCGAAACAGTCGCCTTGATTGGCTAGTGATAGAGTAATTAACTTCGTCTTTTAAGTTAATGACTATAATTAACCTCGCTCCATGTCCCTTGCGTTTATTCTCCTTCCTTCCTTTGTTTTTTTTTTCTTTTTGTTTGTTTTGTGGTAGTATACAAGACAACACAACAATCATTATATTAAACCAAATTGCATCACCAAATCAAACCATTTGAATAGCACAAACAATTGTGTTTAAGACCCATACCACCTGCTCGTTCTTTGCATTATCACAAAACCCCATTTTGGAAATTCAAATTCCTTCAACAAACCAGCCAATGAACAGAGGATTCGATTTCCTCTTCTTCACCGATCTCCCTCCTCTCTTGGCTTCGTCTCTACGTATTCCAGAAACACTCCGGCGGTTCGAAACCGACATGGAACATCATTGAAACAACAACCGCACCATCTTGTCTCCACTAACCAGATTAGTCATGGCACATCACCTAGACGGCCACCTTGAATCGCCGCTACCATCAATCCAAATCAGACGTGTCGCCTTAGTTGCAATCGGATGAGTGTGATTGTTTGATTCTTTTTCGCTTCTGTATGAGTATGACCACTCGAGACTTTTTTCAGTGACTGAAATACGGTTGAACTTCGACAAGGTACCTTAATATAACCGTCATTTAAATTGGAAATACTTATATGTATATGGGTTTCGTTCCGATTGTTCCGGCGATTATGAACAACACTAACTCTTAGTTGTCGAACCTACCATAGATTGAACTATATAACTATATGTCTACGTTTAAAACCACGCACAAATTAATGGATACCACCGTTTAGTTTGTCAAAGTTCTTTTTGTTTACTTGGCTAGATATACACCCTCATGGATAATTAAGTTTACATAAACCAAGATGAAGGTTTATTTACATGGATATGTTATAATGATTTTCTTTTAAATTTACTTTTGAGTCTCTACACTTCTGCTTTCTAGTGGAATGAGTTATTTATATCTCTTTTAATTTGGACTTTATATATATTAAATAACTTTGTAGTCTCAAATAATCTAGAATCAAAATTTTAATAAACGAATCATATATTTGGTTGTTATGTAAGTTTTGAATTTGATTATTATTATTATTATTATTATTATTATTATTATTATTATTATTATTATTTTCGGCTTTAAACGTTTAAATAAACTTATGAGGATTAAGGGGCTATTTACTAGGATTTGAATCTTGTCGCCAGATAATCAATGAGCCAACAATTCATATAGCGAGTTTATGTTTATAAAACTCAATTCTAAAAATATAGGTTCAAGCAAAATTCTTTGGTTCTTGTTGAATTCTTACAAGCTCATCATCATAATCAACGTGAGTATATCTTTCCCCTTTTTACTGTTTTACTATTTTGGGGTGACTCATGTACCTATTACTAAGTTTCTATTTCTTTTTACTAAAATAGCAATTCTTATGTGTGTTTGCTTGTGTCATTTCGTGTATCTATGACTTGTCAAATCATTAACCGTTGCGGCCTGACATTTCAATGAATAGATCTATGGTATATGCCCTTGTGACTCTGTTGAGAGTCCTCGTCATTGCTATGTATTGCATTACTACTAGCGCATACTATATATATCTGCTTTCCTTTCATAGGGTTGATTTGACCCGGATACCAATTATTACATTTTGCAAAATAACACATGAATTGCTAAATTTTCCTTACTATATATATCAAACGGGTATGCTCACCAATACATTTTTGTATTGACCAAATTATTTTCGTACATGTTTCAGGTTCTTATGAGATCACTTCCAGGCTTTTGGAACTTAAGCTTAGATTGAGATTTACTATATTTTAGTTTAGATTGCTAGGTGGATACATGGATAGGTTTGGAGTTTGGTTTGTTCTTTGGGAGCTAGACCTGGAAGACTTCTATTCCTGTGTGCTTAGAGATTACTGAGTATTAGATGATTGGGTTGTTATTTACTTGTTGGCAGGCTGGAGTTCCTCGCAAGGCCTTTAAGTGGGAGATTGTTGGGTTGGTGATGTCCTTGGTTTATTAGGCTTTAGGGTTGACATTAGAAGATATGGGCCAGACCCGGTTTAGTTTTCTTGGTCCCTAAGTTGTTTAACCTAATTGTTCTCTATATATACCCTAGTCATGTATTGTAATCTTGTGTGACTTGAGCTTAATGCAATAACCTAGTTGCGGCCTGTGGACGTAGGTCCCCCACTGGGACCGAACCACGTAAAAATTCTTGTGTCGTGTTTATTATATTCTGTTCATCGTGTGATATTGTGTGTGCCGTTTGTGTGTTTGATTCCGCTGCGCCGACTGATACCTAACAGGAGCATCAGAGAAAACCTTAAGCAGCGATCGAGAAATAAGACTACGAAGTGCCTAAACAACAAACACTATTATGAGGGTTCTTGAAATGTCAGCGGACAACACCTTAGTAGTGGTCTAGTGGTATGCTGCTTGACTCATAAAAGTGGTGTGGCTTCAAATCCTTGCAACTGCAACTTTAGGTGTAAAAAATTGTTGTGCAAAAATAAAGTAGTAGCTATTATTTTCTTGTATTTTAGAAAATGCCTATGTTCGTTTAGGCACTTCATATTCTTAATTATTAATCGTGTCAGATTGACGGGTTTTGACTTGGCATGTTGGTGGGTTGACGGGTTGAATTCAGTGGCGGAGCCAAGATTTTTTTTATCAACAGGGTCACTTTGTTTAGTGCCTGGATTTCTAATCTCGCTCTTGAGTCAAGCCCAAGAAAACCTGATTAAAGAATACCAGCCCGGTTTTAAAAAGCAATAATAACTGGCCCATTAGAAATGTAAATGATCAATGCAATGATGTACCTCAAATTTAAATTGAAAAGTGTAGTTACAATCCAATAATTAACTGATGGATTTGGTTTGCTTATGTTAACATTTACCCACATGGCCACATAAACTGAAACAAAGTCTGTAACCTTTGACACGGTGCACTCTTGTGACTTGTCATATGGATGGTCTAAGTTTATTTAAGTTATAAAAACATTAAACAGATGATAATTGATTGACAACATCTTTGTGAATACCCTTATTTTGCCTACTAAAACTTATCAAACAGTTTTGTTAACATTCTAAAACGATTTAGTACCGAAAATATTAAATAGTCAACATAATTATGACACGTGACACGAGTTAGTTTTTTTTTTACGTAAAGATTGTAACAGTCTATTTGAACCCACAATTGAATAATACTAAACTAACCAACAATCAAATTTAGAATAAAGAATATTTGAATGTGCGTGAAACTATACCTTAAGCCAAGCCAGTGGCGAAGCTTGAGAATTCCGACTGGGGAGTCGGAAGTCACCGGTCACGGGGGTCGGAACCGTATATACAAAAAAATAAATAAATAAATAAATCCTATATGGATACTATATAATTGGAACTTCTGAGCGAAAATTTCGGGGGGTCGGGCGAAAACTGAACCAAACCGCCTGGCACACAACTAGACCTATATGTTGCTAGCTCTATTCCCCTAACTATAAGACATTTAATAATGCGATGGGCTTATGATAAGAGCTTTAATGATTATATCATCATCATCATCACAAGTACAGGACATACAAACTATACAATTGATACAAAGGTACTTCATTAAGAATGCAAGAATATAGCCTTAAAAGAATTGATAAAGCAACCTTTAAGTAATCCAAGTATCCAACTGGAAATGAAGTTGTCTTTGAAGATGCTAATTTACTCTATACTATCTTATAATACATTTCACAAGAACCTCTTAAAATTTAAGTTTTACAAACATAATTCCTTAGAGTAAAACATACAATGTATATGTTAACTACTTTTTCAGGGCAAATATGTCTTTTATACAATACTTACACATTTTTCCTTAACTTTACTCAACATTTTTTATTTAAATAACAATTACACTTTTCACCCTTATTTTAACCAACTACCCCCACGATTTTTAAACGTCCATAATTTTTTTATACTTTAATATTTTCCTAATATTATTACACCGTATAAACGAACATTTTTTCTCTTTAATTTGAATATAGTATTGCTATAGTTTTTTTAATTTAAAAATGATATGTTATGGTTAAATAATAACCGAAATGAAAACAAACGAAAATGAATCGAAATCATCTATACTATATTATAATACATTTCTTATTAACCTCTTAAATTTAAGTTTTGCAGTATAATTGCTTAAAATACAAAACACAATGCATATGTTAATTAAATGTTGTTTCCCGCCGCAACGCGCGGGCACCTGACTAGTTTACAACAACAAAAAGGAAGATTAAGTTACACAAACGGGCTAGAGCCCAGTCCAGCCCAAAATCATTTGCTCACAATAAGTCCAAAGGTTGCTTTATGAGTCCCTTCTATTCAAATTGTAAGTTGTAACTTTCATTTCCATGAAACTTGCAATCAATCTCTACACGTTGATTTGGTTCTAGTAGACTTTATGAGGGTTATGTTTTTATCTTGAATTATATCAACTTTCCAAACAACCAGTGGCGAAGCTTGGTTCTCGAATCGGTGGGGGGCTGGACTCAATTTTTTTCGATCGGTAGTGGCCGACAGATCAAATCGGTGAAGGTTGGATTCAACCCGGACTCAATTTACCTACAAAAATCGTAAAATTCCACCACTGCGCCAAAAATCGGTTGGTGCCGGGGCCCCTAAAGAAGTTGCTCCCCTGTAAACAACATGAGAGTTTAACTCTTTCAGACCAAAAGTGTAGTATACAAACCAAAAAAAGTTTTCAAATTAATAAATACTTAGAAAAATGCCAATCACTTGGTGGAAGTGGAAGGGGTGTATTTTTTTTTTTTTTTTTTTTTTTTTTTGCATATACAAGAGTTTGAGAGAGTAAAATTTCACTGTTTTAAAAGAAAATATGTTTGTACCTGACATGAATAAAATATACCGGGTCAACACTGATTGTAATCGGACCAATTCAAAAAACACACACACAAATAAACGACCCGAACTACCTCAAACCTGAATAAAATATACCGGATCAACACCCCTTAAGCCCTTATCCCTAAAGTCGGGTGAGATTAAACATGTAGTTTCCGGAAAATAAAATAAAAGAGATCAAAATCGAATCTAAAACATATCATGATATGAAATTAAATATTATAATTTGTATTCAATCGTGGCGCGATATAGTACAATTGTCACAATCAAATGCTAAAAACCTTCCATTATACCTTTACAATATTTGTATCGTTGACTCATTTCTTAATGGACCGATAAACACGGGGTAGCAACAATATCTTCTTCAACACCTTAACCACCACCACCATGCTAGGCCTCTTTCCACCACCACTAGCCACCGCAACGCCACCATAACCCGTCTCCTTCCTCCCCCACTCCTGCATCTCACGACCAAAGTCACACGACATAAAACTCTCACTCCTTCTTCTAACACAACCAATCTCTTCCTCATAATTCAAATCCTCCCAAATAACATCCATGTTTTCGCTTTCTCCTTCGCCGCCTTTTTTCCTTATGTACGACAACAGGTTTGTCGTGTTTTGATCATCATTTGATGTCTTGTCACATTCTTCTTCATGTCCTTGTTTTGTTAGTTTATTTTGGTGGAGATCATAAAGAGAGTATGAAGATGATCGCCATAACCGGGGCGACCCAATGAACCGCGGCGGAGAGGATGTGGTTGTGGGGAAGCTGAAGTCGTCGGATCCATCTTCTTCTTCTCTAGCCATGAGTGTCACTTGTTGTATGTGGCTATTTTGTTTGGTGAGAAAGTATACTTGTAGTTATTTATAACATGTTTTTGTGATACATTTAGTTCAACTGCTATGACCATATGTTATCTTTTAGTCTATTAAGTTGTAGTGGGCCCATGAAAGTTACATAATCTATATTTTTTATAGGTTTAACTAATCAAATCAAGTAACGTTACAAATGTTCAAAAGTATTGGTGTGATTAAGCCTTAGTTTATTATTATAAAAGATGATATGTATTTTGTATTCAACGCGGTTAAATATGAATGTAAACGAATTGAACAAACATGAACAGAAGTGGGTTCGTGTTCGTTTATTTATTTTTAACTGAACGTGAATATAAACAATTAAACGATTGGAAAAAAAATAGAAAATTCATGTAAAAACTATTTAATTTTTTTTGAAAAAAATACACAAGGTAGCATACATGTTTTTAAGCGTATTGGGACAAAAATAAAAATAAAAATAAACGCCGATGGGATATTTAAAAAAAAAAGTTAACATACATGTTAACATATATTTTCAGCCTTTTAACATATGTAATAGCACAAACTTTGTTTATTATTATTATTTTTTTTTTTTTGAAAATATCCCATCGGTGCTTTTTTTATTTTTTGGCCCAAAACGCTTAAACACATGCATGTTACCTTGTGTATTTTTTTCAAAAAAAAAAAAAAAATAGATGGTTTTTACTTGGGTTTTCTAAGTTTTCTCAACTCAAGGAGGTTTTCAATTTATACTTTCCATATATATATATATATATATATATATATATATAGGCATTGTGTTTTAAATTTTAGGCATGATGTTTTTTTGTTCCTTTGGCATAATATTGTATAGAAAAACACAAAAATTAACAATTTAAAACACTAATTAATGTATTTTCGACATGCAATCTAAAATACCCTATGAAAAAAGTAATCAATGTGTTTTAAATTTAATGTCTAGAATACATTTGATTGTGTTTTAAATAGTAACGTTTGGTGCTTTTCTATATAAATCAATGCAAAAGGAATCAAAATCATTATAGCCAAACTATAAAACACAATGACTATATAGACTTCTCACACTTTGTACGAAAAATGCACTTTGTATAGGAACCTATACAAACGAACATAAACGGATGTTTATGAATGTAAATGGACAAACGAAACATATGTTCATCATGTTTGTTCGTTTATTAATTAAAGCGAATATAAATGAACTTATAGTCGAATGATTCAAAACGTTTAGTTTATTTACAGACGTGTGGTTAAAGTTAATGAATTGGTATTCGACGTCAAAGAAAGTGTTTATATGTTATATATATCTTCAGGGCCGAAGGATATGTTGGGCTAGGGGTGGTCCTGCCCCCCCTGTTTTTTGACGCAGTGGTATCAATTTGTGATTTTCGTAGGTAAATTGAGTCCTGGTTGAATCCGGCCCCTGTCGATTGAAAAAAATTAAGTTCGGCCCCTTCCGATTTAAAAACTAAGCTTCACCCCTTTATATCTCAACAAAAGTTGTCCCTATATGTCTTGAGAAAACATTTACGAGAGTAAGAAACTTATTAATACAAATCCCTTGATTAAGGTTTAGGTAACTACACTATATGTTTTCTAAAGGTCAGTGTATATTTCTTGATTTTCCTCATTAAGTGTGGACATGCAATTAATTTTGCAATTATTGATATTGGGACACCTCAATTCTCACAATATACTTCATATTAGTTAATATGAAACATTTTTTTACGATGTTAAAAGACACGATGTTAAAAGACAACTGTAGGTAGAGTTGACTTATAGGACTATAAATACGTTGTATATTGGCCAATATAAACCATATATAGGGCATGGTTGTATGCTTCATATTGTGCAATATAAAATATATAGATGCAACTGATGTTTAAAAAGATTTGATCATGTCTCAAGCCTTTGTATATTCTCTATTCAAATCTAGTCAATATCCATCTTGTAAGTGACAAGTTCTTATAGTATTTTAATGTTTTAGAAATTTTTGCTAAAATTTTCAAACATGTTAATTGCATGCATGTTCACTCTCACCTATAAAACTTCGTTTCATTTGCTAGCTTGTAAAGACTTTCTTTATTCAATTTTTTATTTGGATTAAAGTGCTTTCACATTTAGATGGTTAACGAGTGAAGTTGATTGTTGCGTTATACACAAGACATTGTTTTGAGAGATTTGTCAACATATGCAAGCTATTAATCCATACACGGTGAAAGGAGTACCCTTAGCCCTTAGGTAAGTTGTTTGCATCTAGGGATGACAACGGGTCGGGCATGGCTAATACTATACCCATACCCGGTTATAAAATCTCATACCATATCCGTCCCATTACCCGTCGGGTATTTATCGGGTCTTACCCGTGAGGTATAGAGCATACCCGCGAGTATCCGGTAGACCCGTTGGTATTTGCCTGTATATATATTTTTTCATTTTCTTTTATAGTTTTACGCTTTAAAAAGTCTACAATATATGAAAGTCTAATAAATAACATTTATATCATCATCAATCTTTGAAACATTTAAAATGTAAATGTATATTATTGTAGGAATTTTGAAAACTATTTTCATATTTCAAAGTATATAAATATAAATGATAATGTTATTAGAATATAAATTTTAGAAGAAAAATTTATTTTTCAAATAATGAATCTATTAGAGTGAAACATTACTAAAAAAAGTTAAGAAAAGATATATATAAACTTAAAAGTTTTCGGGTATATGTTTCGAGTATACGGGTATTTAGTTTCGGGTAATCGGGTCGGGTATCACCTAATACCATACCCGTCCCATACCCACGAAATATATTTTTTTCAATATCAAACTTGTCCCATACCCGTCGGGTATCGGGTATACCCGTCCCAAATACTTCAAGTTTCGAGTATAACCGTCGGACTCAGGTTTTTTTTTGCCATCCCTATTTGCATCATCTCACTAACATCCACTAAAAGTAGCCTATTTACTAAGTAGCAATCTAGAAAGATTAGATGATTTAATTCTATTATTCGATTTGACTAAAAAAAATTCTATACTGCGAGCAAAATAATTACTTGGTCAACAATTTGTAGTATTGATTAACATGTAGTTGTTGGTAAAACTTGAAATTAAACTTCCTAAGCATTTGTTGAATTTGTTCTGATGATTGTTCTAAAGTGTTCTAAAATGGTCCTTTTTTTTTAATCATAAATCTTTTTTTCAATTTTATATCAACTAAGCAAATTACATAAGGATAACAGGTAAGCAGGCAGCAAGCTGCGCCGCCACCCCTTTTTGAATATAGAACGCTAATCTACTGAATACAAATCCCCGCCCCTGGGGAGTCGAAAAGTTTGAGTGGACCACCCGTTGAACTATATTCAGGAAACAGACCGCCTCTGGTGCCAGGGAGCCGAAAGTGTCAAAGGCCAAAGGAACGAAAGCATGTTGATTGTCCTCACATGCTTTAACGTATTTTGCCACCTTATTTGACTCTGCTCTTAGGACCGCTTGCCCAGCCACGAACCCACTTTCCCAGAACCCAGCTAACGGAGACACACCCGTAAGGCCACGCATGCGTGTTTCCCACCCTCCTAACCAAACAATAGCAGGTCAGCCGGGCGTAACGTGGACCTCCCTTCCTCCGGGCCTGTGAGAAAATTAATTGGTGCCTCTTTCTTTGCTGAGATCCCCACACGCCTGAGAATATCCATTAAAGCGTCTCGGACAAAATCGTGCCGATACTTAAACCCTGACAACTCTCTGCAATGGAGCACATGCTCCCCATATTTATCTAGGCATGCTTTATGGTAGACCGGGTACGTTTCGTCATCCGGGAAGATGGGGATCATCAGGCGATATTTGAGGATTGCTATGTACTCCACTGCTGACATATGTTGCCCCAAACCTTCAATATGGATAACAGTTAAGAAATCTTGGGCGTGGAGCCTTTGTAAGCATTCAATAATAGCTTTTTGGCGCGGGGTCAAACATAATTCTTCTCCAAGGCCTTGTGCAATTCGACAATAAAGGGCAATCGCCAGGGTTTTCTGTGGTTTCTTTCAGGTGGTGTCCTTATTAGCGAAACCATCAAGATCAAAGTCAGGAAGCTATTCACGCAGGCGTTCCAAAGCGCAGGCATAATCTGGATCCATGTTAGAAACCCCACTATTACGCAGGATGTGGTCTTGCAGCTCCCAAGATTGATATCTGGACGCCACAAAAGCATAGGCGGCTATATCCCGGGCTGAGAGAAGGCCTAGCCCGCCAATCCGCATTGGTAAGGTCGCGACCTGCCACTAGAGGTCCCCATAAAAAGGGCCCCCGCAAACTACAGTGTCTTCAATTGCACCCTGAAGTCCTTTATCAAAGCATGAGACAACATCAACTATGAAGGGAGGCTGACATGTTCGTAATCCAAAAAGCAGCTTAGCGACGCCCATACAAGACCGTAGCAAGAGGAGCTCACTTTGAGGATCACGCAGACGAGGGAGGTGCCCCATAAGGTCAACAGCCCGCAATACCCACTTGGCAAACAAATCACAGATGAAACTAGCATCGTGGCTGACTGCCCCTCCCAACAATTTGACACCTCTATCCAGCCTCCCAATATCGATGGGGAACAACCCTGGCCTAACCTTCATCCTATTACAGGTTGGCCAAAAAATCTTCGTTTTCCTGATGTTAAGTTTGAGCCTCACGGACGGTCCTTCTAAACTGATGATGTCAAGTGCTTTAGCGACTTGAACAGCGTCCCAGATAATTGTCCCATCATCTAAGTACCATGCTTGAAAGTATAAATTGAAAACCCCGTTAAGTTGAGAAAACTTAGAAAACCCAAGTAAAAACCATCTATTTTTTTTTTTTTTGAAAAACATACACAAGGTAACATACATGTATTTAAGCGTTTTGGGCCAAAAAATCAAAAAAGCGCCGATGGGATATCTAAAAAAAAAAAGTAAACAAAGTTTGTGTTGTTAGATATTTTAAAAAGCTGAAAACATATGTTAACAACACAAACTTTGTTTATTTTTTTAAAAAATAGATGGAGGTAGCCGAGATGAGGACGTTGAGATGGATGCGTGGGCACACACGATTAGACATGATTAGAAATGAGGTCTTTAGGGATAGGTTGGGGGTAGCTAGTATCTCAGATAAGATAAAAGAGGCGAGATTAAGATGGTTTGGGCATGTGAAGAGGAGACAGTTGACTGAGCCTGTTAGAGTGGTATAAAATCTCACTATGGAAGGTAGGAGGAGTAGAGGCAGACCAAAATTGATTTGGGACGAGCAGATTAGACACGATTTACTAGGGCTGCATCTCTCTGAGGACGTGGTTCATGATAGAAATTTATGGGGATATAGAACTAAGGTCAATGATTGTTAGGTGTTGGGACAAACTCTTTGTTAGGTGTGTAGTAGGGTGCTAGTTTTGCCTTCACGTTACGTAGAGTTTACATATTTTGTCTTCTTGTACGTTTGTTTATTTATAGCTTGTTTATGATGGTATACCTGTCTTTTGTTGCTATACTCATTTTTTTCACCATTTATATTGTTATAGGTAGTTGTGTGTGAGTGGGAGCATGTGTGTGTATACCTCTTTTTGGCGATTGAGTGTGTGTGTGTGTGAGCCGAGGGTCTCAATGGAAGTAGCCTCTCTGTCGCCTATGATAGAGGTAAGGTTTGCTTACATCCCACCCTCCCCAGACCCTACCAATAGTTGTGCTATTCTGTGGGATTTACTAGGCTTGGTTGTTGTTGTTGTTGTATCCCATCGGTGTTTTTTTTTTATTTTTTTTTGGCCCAAAACGCTTAAAAGCATGTATGTTACATTGTGTATTTTTTTTCAAAAAAAATAAAAAAAAATAGATGGTTTTTATATGGGTTTTCTAAGTTTTTTCAACTTAAGGGGGTTTGCAATTTATTCTTCCCATATATATATATATATAGTTTAAATGAGAATGAAAAAAATAAGTTTAAACCAATACGAATACTCTATTTAATACTTGTATCTAAAGTTAAACAAATAATTTATTTATTGTAAGAGTGGGGCTTGGGTTTGAGTATGGAAAGCTCACCCACGTCCCAAAATGTGTTTAGTAAATGAATCTCATAATTCATTTTTAAAATATATTCTTTCAAAACAAACCTAAGTTACGGTGAATGATAGATTTCGATATTTGATATATGTAGAATAAAATATTTATAAGTAATTAATTAGAAACTAAATAATTAATGCAAGAAGAGTTAAAGTATTTAATGTTTTATTATTAAGTAATTTCTTTAATTTTTTCACTTCTCAAATGATCCTCCACACACACGCATGTATAGTTAAAGGATCAAATACAAATGAGCTTAACCTGCTAAGCATGAGAAGTGAAAAGTGATTTTTTTTAAAATTGTTTTCCCATTTGCTTAAACATGATTTCTAGATGAATAGAGTTAATTACACCGTTAGTCCCTATAGTTTACATGAAATTTCAATTTCAGGTATTAAGAGTTTAAAGTAACAGGTTGAGGTATTAACTTTCTAATTTGTTACAATCTCAGGTATTAACCACTAACACCGTTAAAAACTAACGACCATGTCCCTCATGTGCCCCAAACATGAGGGTATTTTCATCCATTCACATATTAAAATTTTTAACCCTTAAATTAATAAAACCCCCAACCTTTCTTCTCTCCCATCTCCCAAGGTTGGCCGGTTCCGTCAACGGAGAAAAAGGAAGAGATAACGGTGATGGTAGCAATGATGGTGAGTTTAACGGTGATTGTGGATGTCGGTGGTTGACGTGACAAAATCAAACATTGGCGGTGGTCTCATTGTCGGCTTAACAACGTATGGGTGTTGAGGCAACGTAGATAGATGATAGTTGTCATCAGTGGATGCTCAAGAATGACAGAGACAATGGTGAAGGTGGTTTTGGGCGGAATGCAGATAATGATAGTGGTATGATGATGGGTTGTGGTAAGCAATGGTGGTGAGTGGTACTTATTGACGAAGACAACAGTGGTCATGTCAAATGTTGTTGGTGTTTTACGAAGGAGACAGTGGTGAAGGAAGACAGATTTGGCGACAGTTTTACAACCCCACTCCGGCGAGTACTTGATGAAGAGGTAACTTTGTTTTTTTTTTCTTAATTTCTATTTTACCTCGAATATAGATGGTTATGGGGATTACAGTAGATTGTGATGGTGATAGTAAGATTACCTGGGGTTTCCGACGAACTAATCTGACTGCAACTACAGTGAATGGTGGGTTTTATTTAGGGGAAATCACCAAAATGGCTTCTTGACCAAATGACTTCCCAAAATGGCCCCTTGACCAAATGACTTACCAAAATGGCCCTCTCCCATCTCTTTGGAGAGACGGGTCACCAATTTCGAGGCACCCAAGGCCTCTCCAAAGAGGCTTCCCGTAAGGACCAATACAAAACCGACACCTCATCACACACACTCTCTCTCCTCACTTTCTGCAAGACAACATTATTGCATAACAGTCTGCTGTCTTCTGATCCATGAGAGAGAAGAAAAGTCAATCATCAAAGATATATACATACATAGATTCAGCAGCATATACATACACATACACATACAAATACGATATGCACCAACAACAATGACTTGATGAAGATCAAAATCGCAGCTCGCCATATCTCTTAAGAAACTATGATGAGGAGAGCAGGGATATCTCGGTGACGTCTCCGGTGTGAGGTTTGACGTCTCCGGTAACAAATCTGGTGACGTCTCCGGTGTGAGGTTTGAGACGTCTCCGGTAACAAATCTTGTGACGTCTCTAGTGAACTTGTACGTTTCATTCTCAAGCCTTCACAACATTATACGCTTCATCTTCTATGGTGTTTTGTTTGTATTAAATTGTAGTGAACGTCAACTGAGGATCGTTATTTTGGCATAAGGTACAGGATTTTTTTTGGACTGTAGATCTTTGACTTTGTGGGTAAAAGATAAAGTGAAGAGAGAGGAGAGAGAGAGAGAGACTGAGGAAGATAAAGTGAGGACAGAGGAGAGAGAGACTGAGGAGAGAGAAAGTGAGGAGAGAGAGTGTGTGTGATGAGGTGTTGGTTTTGTATTGGTCCTTACGGGAAGCCTCTTTGGAGAGGCCTTGGGTGCCTCGAAATTGGTGACCCGTCTCTCCAAAGAGACGGGAGAGCGCCATTTTGGTAAGTCACTTGGTCAAGGGCCCATTTTGGTGATTTTCCCTTTTATTTAAGAGTTTAAAGTTTTAATGTGTGAATGGACGAAAATACCCTCACACTTGGGGCATGTGAGGGTCATGATCGTTAGTTTTTAACGATGTTAATGCTTAATACCTCATATTGTAACAAATCAAAACGTTAATACCTCAACTTGTTACTTTAAACTCTTAGTACCTGACATTGAAATTTCATGGAAACCACAAGGACTAACAGTGTAATTAACTCAGATGAATAACATAAAAAATTAGCGTAGTTACGTTATTAGAATAATTACAGTGGTTTACACAAGAGTAATTATGTAATTATTCTACTAGAGAAATTACACTATTCTTTTATTTCAATACTAGAATACATATTTTACATGATGAGAAAAAATTAAAAAAATAAAATAAAAAAATTGTTTCATTCACTTCTCATATTAATATTAAGGTACTATTCGTAGGATAAAATCATTTGTAAAAACCATCCTATATGTGTGTATGCATTTATTTGAAAAAGAGAATTGAGTGGACGGAAAATATGTTGAAATTATTGATTAAATCAAATATATTTGATAGCCGCTATATATCATTATCTAGATTTTGACAACCTTTACGTATAGAATTTAAAGGGGTGAGATGTTGTGCAAAGAAAAAAAAGACGGCGACATCTTTTTAAAGTCAAGAAACATGATATCAAAGTATAAAAGATTTTATTCAAGAAACCCAACCCAGTATAAATGTTTAGTCCCTGGAAATCAACAAAACAACAAGATCATTCTAATCTCTCAACCACTCTTTATGACTAAACACTAGATCATAACTGGGAACAATACAATGATCTTATTCGAGATGAATAAGACCAAGCCCTTACAAACCCTAGCACAAGAGAAGACTCGAGAACAAATATAGAGTCTGACAAAATAAGACTGCTAAACTTTGATCAAAGAGATGAGGAGTCTTTATATAGAGCCCATTCTTGGTTCGGGAGAAAACACACCCGAACCAAGGACATCCGTTGGATTTAATAGAAGAAACACACTCAGGAATGATCTGAGCCTTCGATTGCATATACGCGGATTGCCACATCAGCTTCTGACTAAGCTTCAGGAACTCTTTAAACTGGGCCTCTGGGCCAGCCTTCCACACGTACACTCTGATGGGCCACATCTACCTTTAATATCTACTGAGCACATGTTCCATCTTCAAGTCCAGCCCATCAACTCTAAAGTCCACTCCAAAGCAACCTGTACTTATGCAACATGTTCAAATTCTTTGTACAATAATTTTCTTATTATTTTGAATATAAAGATTAGTGTTGATATATATTTAACAAATAGTTTAATTATGTTAAAACAAAATTAAACTCCTGTGCCGTTCGGGATAGTGGGTGCATACCTCATCAGGGACGATGAGACTCTAACCTCATCAGGGACGATGAGACTCTAACGGGGGGTGAATGTGACACCCCAGGAAAATCCCACATCGGCCGTGGCTAGGAGAGATCCTTGGTTCATAAGTAATGTCTTGCCTCTTAAATCACCAACGCGTTTTGGGGCTTAATGTTAGTGGATGAGAGGAGAACTCCACAGTTAAGCGTGCTCAGGTGGGAGAAATTTCAGGATGTGTGACCTCCTGGGATGTCTCCACTTGGGCAACCAAAAACAAATCCGTGAGCTCTGGATGGGCAAAGCGGACAATATTGGTGATGAGAGGGGCGGGGTGTTACATCTTTCACTAGGTGTCACATGCTCAGCCCTGTCTTCCTTACTGACCTCATCATATGTCTGTGAACTGGATGGTTCACTCAGACTCTGATGATCAGCAAGGGACTGCTGAGACCCATGTGTCTCTATCTCATCCTTACCTAAACCCCTTCCCTCATCATTGGGCACTTCATGTATGGATGTTTCTGTTTCATACTTATCAAAAAAGTTTAATGAATTTAAGTTTTGAAAATCATTATCATTAAATTTATCAAACACTATTTTATCTTTAAAAGGAAAGATAGTTTCATAAAACCTTACATCTTTTGAATAAGAGATGCTTTTTGTTTCTAAACTATAAATTTTATATCCTATTTTTTCATTTGAATAACCAATGAAAACACATTTTTCAGCCTTTTGACTCATTTTATCTGACTCATTTAAAACAGTTGCAAACACAAACATACAAACAATTTTAAATGACCTAGGAAGGGCTTAAAACCATAAATGAGTTCATAGGGTGTTCTTCCATTCAGCACAGATGAGGAAGTCCTATTTATAAGATAAGATGCAGTTAAGACACATTCACTCCAAAATCTAAAAGGAAGACCACTTTGAAACAGTAAAGTCCTAGTAACATTCAACAAATGCCTATGTTTCCTCTCAACTATCCCATTTTGCTGTGGGGTGTATGCACATGTAGTTTGATGAGCTATACCTAATGATTTACAAAAACTAATCATTTGGTTGTTTACAAACTCTAACCCATTATCACTCCTAAAACACTTTACTATTTTAGAAAACTGAGTTTTTAAAATAAGAACAAAGTCTTGAATATGAAAAAACACTTCACTTTTATTCTTCATTAAACATACCCACACAGCTCTAAAATAATCATCAACAATTGTGAGGAAATATCTAAACCCCTCCTTACTAGCAACCCTATAAGGCCCCCATACATCAAGGTGAATCAGTTCACCTAGACTGGTGGTCTTATGGTCACTTAAGGGAAAGGGTTCCCTATGTTTCTTAGCCTTGTGACATACCTCACACGGTAAGTCTTCCTGTTTCCTAATTTTATAACCTATGACATCCTCCACTTTTTCTAACACAATATTAGAAGGATGTCCAAGTCTACCATGCCACAATTCATATTGTTTATTAGTAACACCAACCTTATTACACACAAAAGATCCACCACAGAAATATAGACCTTCTAGTTGGTTACCAGTCACCAGGACTTTCTTGGTTGATAAGTCCTGAATGTAACAATTATTTTCATCAAATCCAACATATAGATGATTATCCTTGACTAACTTGTGTACAGATATAAGATTTACACAATAGTCAGGTACCACAAACACATCATGTAAAGTAACCTTATCATTTAATTTTATGGTTCCAATTTTAGTAACTAATGCATTTGTACCATTAGGATGCTTAACTTGAATATTCAAATCAGATACATCAATGTAATCAGTTAAACTGTGTTCACTAGTGACCATATGCTGATTAGCCCCTAAGTATATTATCCACCCAATTCTTATCTTATTATTTCCAAGATTAAAACAAAAGATAGGTTTTGCACACACATTAGCATAGAAAGGGGAATGTAAACTACCTGAAACATTATGACTCTGAGGAGGATCAATTGTCTTATCTGAAATCAAACTAAGAAGTTTAGACAATTGATCACTAGTCAAAGAAGTTATAGGAACATCAGTTTTATCAGAACAGACATTATTAGCTACAATCTTTTTCCCTTGAACTCCTCTAGGTTTGGCCCAAGGAGGATACCCAATTAACTCAAAGCATTTGTCAATTGAGTGTCCTACCTTATTGCAATGTGTACACTTAAGACTAGGATTATAGTTTTTAGTTACTCTTTTTGTAAAATCAACAGTTTGATTTGACTTTGACACAAAACCAATAGTTTGTCCCTTTTAAGAAATATTGCTAGAGTTTCTATGGGATTCCTCCCTAGACACAATAGCAAATGCTTCTTTGACACTTGGTAAAGTTTCTTTAATCAACAAACTGGTCCTAACACTTTGGTATACATTGTCCAAACCCATAAGAAATTGCATGAGTTTACTCATACTACTGAAATTATTAAATTCCCTAGCAGCATTACATGTACATGCAGGCAACTGTAATATCTGATCTAATTGCTTCCACATAATGTTTAGTTTATGATAATACTCAGACACAGTCATACCATTTTGATTAAATTGATTTATTTTCTGATATAGATCAAAAACCACAGACCCATCTACTTTATCATAGGTTTCTTTTAACTCACTCCATACATCACAAGCAAGTTTAGAAAAAACATGACCCATGTATAAGTCCTCACTAATTGAGTTTAGAATCCATGTTAACACGATTGAATTACACCTGTCCCATTGTCTAGCAAGAACAGGATCTATTTCAGATTTTATGCAAGTTTTATCTATAAAACCCCATTTGTTTTTAACTTGTAGTGCAAGAGTTAAACTATTTGCCCAAACACTATAGTTTTCAGACCCTCTTAATTTTATTGAAGTAATAGTAAGATTACTAGAATCAGAAGCATGCAAGTATAGAGGATTACTAATATCTAATTTGCTAATCAGTGTTTCATTAGTACCAGGGTCACCATTTCCTAACAGATTAGAACCATCAGAATTTGGTCCTTGATCTTGTGGTGGATCCTGGTTACTCATATTTTTTTAATCATAGTAAACAGTTAACACTCAAAGCAATCAAGTAGTAACAACCGCTAAGTACACACAGAAAAACACAACAAACAAATTAATCACAGAGTCACAAAGAAAACCACACTTCAAGTAAACACACACGACTGACAAAGCCTCGCTGGTGATCCAGATAGCCGGTTCCTCAAGGGTACCGACCCAGGTCCTCACGAGGGAGCCCCTAGACCTAAAACAGACCCTAAAGCTAAAACAGGAACTCAAGTCTTGGCAATTGACCTCCTATACTTTAACCACTATAATAAAAATAAAATATAGAAAGGAACGATCTCACCAAGAGTCGAACCCAAGTTAGAGTTTTAACAAACTCGTAGTGTCAACCTTCAAGGGTTGATCACCAGAGAGCAAAGAAAATAAGCAGTCCTCACGAACCAAGATCCAAGCTATACACAGCTCCAACAGATCCAAGTATCAAGCCACAGCGGAATATAAAACCCAGAATATCAACAATCGATCAAGAATCAACTCGATCTACCAGTATCAGGACTCGATCTATACCTAGAGCTCTGATACCATGTCAAGAAACACGATATCAAAGTATAAAAGATTTTATTCAAGAAACCCAACCCAGTATAAATGTTTACACCCTGGAAATCAACAAAACAACAAGATCACTCTAATCTCTCAACCACTCTTTATGACTAAACACTAGATCGTAACTGGGAACAATACAATGATCTTATTCTAGATGAATAAGACCAAGCCCTTACAAACCCTAGCACAAGAGAAGACTCGAGAAGAAATATAGAGACTGACAAAATAAGACTGCTAAACTTTGATCAAAGAGATGAGGAGTCTTTATATAGAGCCCATTCTTGGTTCGGGAGAAAACACACCCGAACCAAGGACATCCGTTGGATTTAATAAAAGAAACACACTCAGGAATGATCTGAGCCTTCGATTGCATATACGCGGATTGCCACATCAGCTTCTGACTAAGCTTCAGGAACTCTTTAAACCGGGCCTCTGGGCCAGCCTTCCACACGTACACTCTGATGGGCCACCTCTACCTTTAATATCTACTGAGCACATGATCCATTTTCAAGTCCATCCCATCAACTCTAAAGTCCACTCCAAAGCAACCCGTACTTATGCAACATGTTCAAATTCTTTGTACAATAATTTTCTTATTATTTTGAATATAAAGATTAGTGTTGATATATATTTAACAAATAGTTTAATTATGTTAAAACAAAATTAAACTAGCGTGCTCGGGGCTTCTTCGTGCTATGCAGCAGAAATTTGATCAGTATTAGTTTGTTTCGTGACGGTCAATCTCTCGTAATAGCAATCGAAAGAGCAGAGAACAAATAAAAAATTAATTTCAAAACGTATAATAAAATTGGCCAACGGCATATCCATAATTTCATAAAAATAGTATATTAAGAGAAACAAAATATACTCAAATTTAGGGTATCTTTGGCAAAACTAGCTGGTGGCTGTTTGTTGGAAGCTGGTAGTTGTATTTGGAAACTGTAGGTTTTTAAATATATTTGGTGTTTGGCAGAGTAGCTGAAGCTTTTAATAAAATGTATAAAATGACCAAAATGGGCATTAACCATCAACTCTAAAGTCCACATTCCAACTCCCATCTCTTCATATCCTATTCATTAATGTAAGAGCCTTATAAATAGAGGCTTCATGTAATAGTTATGATACAATCAATGATAAGACATCTTTATTTTATCTATATCTTCCTCTAATCTTTCACTACTAGAAAATAGGCCTTCCTTGACCCTTTTTTTTATGACATGCCACATTTTATGACATGTAAAAGTGCATGTCATAAAAAAAATGTCATCTTTGGAAAAAAGTAATAATTTCTTGATGTTTTTTTACGAGTGTTAATAATTTACCGTAATAAAATAAAAAACATGACAGTTTTGAAATCGCGTGTCATGATTTTTGTCACCCAAAATCTCAAAAGTTTTCAATCCCGCGCGTTTTTCCATAAACCTTCCCCTTCTCTCTCTCAAATTAATCAAACCGGCCCTCACCTAAAACCATTCCCTTCTCTCTCTCAAATTAATCAAACGCTGTAGATTTTGGTGGATAATTAATCAAACGCGACCGGGTTCATCCCTTCTCCGCTAATTGATTTCATCCCTTCCAGCAGAACAGGTTAGGTTACATTCTCGGCTCGTTGATTTCATCCCTAACCTGCAGAAAGCTTTCTGAAAGGGTAGCCCTTGAATGTAACCCTAACCTGCAGATTTTAGCACATTTCATCCAGCATCGTGTATCAGAAAGCGTGAATGTAACCCTAACCTGCAGATTTCATCCGTATGACAGATTGTTGCTCGTGAATGTAACCTAACTCAGGGTATCTATCCTCTCTCCTGTTTTTGTTGTTTATTTTTAGTTTTAATTCGTTATTTAGGGTTTTAATTGGGATAATACTCCATATTATGATGTTAGTTAGTGTTTCTTATTGATGAAAGATATTGATAAATCAACATTACAGCTCGTTCTGCTCCTGCTCGTTCCTGCTCGTCAGCTCGTTACAATTCTGACCTATTTGTGCTCGGTAAGTTCCAATTCTGACCTGTTTGGATATCTCCTTGCTAGATTCAATTTGTTGTTATATTGTGGTTAGCATCAGTTTGTGACCTATTTTAGGTATTTTAGGCTCAATTAGTTTGTTCTTACATGTTGATATTAATATGGTGGTTGAAAGGCATGTTACTGTTTGTGTAAGAATTTTAGGCTCATTTAGTTTGTCTATACATTATGGATGTTTCGGTTTCGGTCATGTTTTATATGGAATTTTTTTCTTCAGAAGGTAATAATCTTTGCATAAGTCATGGATAAATCGTGGATTTCATCAGATAGATTATCAAATGCATATGAAGAGGGTGTTGAGGCTTTTTTAAAGTTTGCACAATCTACTTATCCAAATGCAGATGCTATTCCATGTCCTTGTGTAGATTGTATTAATTTTTCTTACCAGTCAGTTGATAATGTGCGTTATCATCTGTTTGCCCGTGGTTTCTCTTAAAATTATAATGTTTGGTCTTTCCATGGAGAAACACATCCCAGCCTCGATTCTAACTTCCCTAATACATCAAGACCTCCCGACTTTGATTGTACAAAAGAGATGATACATGATGCCTTTACATATGTAAAGAAAGAACCCGAATCATTACAAGCACTACTTGAAGAGTGTGATAAGCCACTTTACGTAGGGTCAAAGTATAATGCACTTAGTGGATTATTGAAATTCCAACATTTAAAGGGTCAATTTGGGTGGTCTGATGCTAGTTTTGGTTCATTGTTGGGTGTCCTAAAAGATATCTTACCATTAAACAATGCAATTCCTAGCTCGATATATGAGGCCAAGAAGTTGCTAAAAGGAGTAGGTCTACAATATGAAAAGATTCATGCATGTGAAAACGATTGTGCTCTATTTCGGAAAGAACATAAGGATGCTTCTCGTTGTCCAACTTGTGGCGCATCTCGTTGGAAGAAGAATACAAAAAACGTGCCTATAAAAGTTTTGTGGTACTTTCCCCCGATCCATAGATTTAGAAGAATGTTTTCATCACCCGAAACTGCACATGACTTAACGTGGCATACACAAGGTAGGGCTAATAATGGCAAGCTAACTCATCCCCGCGATTCCCCCTCTTGGAAGCTTGTTGACAACACGTGGAAATGATTCGGGAAGGAGAATCGGAATCTTAGATTAGCGTTGTCCGCTGATGGAATCAATCCTCACAAGTCATTAAGTTCCAAGCATAGCTGTTGGCCGGTTATCCTAATAACTTATAATCTACCTTCTCATTTGTGCATGTCAAGAAAATTCATGATGTTGACTCTATTGATATCGTTTGTTGAAGAGAAAGAATAGGGACATCATCCTTTTGCCATATAACCCTGGGTTTGATTTCCCTTTTAGATAATTGTTCGTTTTTTGACTGAATTTCACTGAATTACATTTTTGTTTTTGTAGAAATCATTGGGTGTTAGCAGTACTTGACATGAGAAAAGCTACATGTTATTACCTTGACTCGTTAAGGCCTATCAGTTTTCTTGAGCAGTTAAAACAAATTATTGATATGTAAGTAATTTGCTCGAATAGTAACCAAATATGTGTTGTTTTGGAAAAAAATAGTTTGCTGGAAGTTGCGTTAATGCTTTGCTATTTTTCTTGTTTTTAATAGGGCAATGGCCGTTTATGCTGCACAAAGTGGTACCGGCATATCTTTATGATATAATTAGTTTGTACAGATATCTGTTTATGCAATTTGAGATTGTTTTTGAGGGGTAAAATTGTCATTTGGCTTACAAATATAAGTGTGTTCTTGTCATTGCTGATTGATCATACGTGTGTCCAGCAACAATCTGTCATACGTGTCCTGTTCAGTCTGTTAATCTGTTCCAAACGCGCATCAGTAGCTTGTTTCAGTGTCATACGCCAATTGATATGAAAAATGTTTTGGCTCTGTTAATCTGTTCCAAACGCGCATAAGTGTGTTCTTTAGACATATCCATACATCAAAATGCTTTATGTAAAATAATATTTTTCTTATTTTTTTAATGTGTAGTGTCCATGCCAGCCGGGAAGCACAGAATGTGGATTTTACGTCATGAAATTCATGAAAGAGATAGTGCAAGGAGGAGTCGAAATATTGGGCAATGTAAGTTACGGCAAAATAAACGTAGCGATGTGTTATGATTTATGTAAAATGATTAGCCGGCCTCAATTAATGTATTAATTTTATTGTTGTCTCAGGTCGGGGGAGGAGCGGATCATTACGGGGATGAAGACATGGATGCCGTTCGCGAAGAATGGTTAGGCTACGCCGCAACATTTATTTTCAAATGATCCAAACTTTTTTGTTTGAAGGCAAAGTAACGTCGATACAATATTTTTGTAAACGTTAAACGTCTCGGATTATATAATGAAATGATGTTTTTGTTATTAGTTTGCTAATTATTTTGCATATAATAAAATAGCTATAAATCCAGGAGGGTATATATGTAATTTTACAAGAATTTTTTTTTAAATTAATAAATTTATGACACGCAAAAGAACGTCATAAAATTCTGTCATAATATGTGTTCAAAAGATGTCAACAAAAACTGTCATAAAAAAAGTGTCATTAAAAAGTGTCATAACATATGTCACTAAATGTTGTCATAAATGTGTGTCATAAACAGATGACACGCAAAAATATGTCATATTAAATTTATGACACTGCCATCCTTGACGTTTTTTTTTCTTGTCATCAGACCCCTTTCTTAAAACGCATTGCGTGTCAAGAAAGGCCTTTTTTCTAGTAGTGTTTGTTCATAGTTCTTATATTTTGTATGCTAGTAGGTCGTTGTTTTACAACACGTTTTCAGCACGAACTGCTTGCACCATCATCAGGTATACCACATAATCTAACTTATCATTATTCTTTATTCTCACATACATGATCCATATTGTAATTTATACAATTATGGGTTGTGTTAGAGATTTGTTTTGTTATTCTCTTTAATCTCCCTAAATAATCCATATTATAACAAATACAATTTTTTGTTAGATGGAGATTTATATTTATTATTTCATCAAAGTATGTTCAATCATGTTTTATATTTCAACATGTATAGTGAATTATATTATAACTGGTCATAATTTCTTTTATCCCCAAATATAGATATATATTAATTTAATGGTTTAATCAATAGTATTAGATTTGTTTTTAGTTTTTGATTTCACTTGTGTTAATTATTTGTTTTTTTTTATTAAAGTGCATGTTAACATGTTTTGAATTTTAACATGAAATGATTGTACAATAAGAGTTAAGAATCTATTATATGTAATTGATTTGACCCTAAAATAAGTATAAAAGTTATGTTGGACTCGCGTGACCTTTCACATTTAGTTATTTACATTGACATGGTTAGTATCATATAATATTATAAATTCATTGATTGTGGCATAAAAAAAACTAAATGTATACATTTTTTAATCTATAAAGTAGTAATCTTAAATCAACTGATGGCATCATCCTTTTAATTACCATGATAATTGTAGACATTATTGTATCCATGTTTAGATTTGAAATATTTTTGTGGTAAAAGAGATATGTATATTTGTAGAACGAACATATCATACAAAAAGAGTTATTGATCATACTTTTATCATGGAGACTTTACGGAGATATGTTTAAAATGAGTGCAAACATTAATTTGTATGTATCATATTCATATGATTAGTTATACCGTTATAAGTTATTACATAAATTATCTATGTTTGTTTATTGGTGATGAAAAGTTTCTTATTTCATAAAGGCATGAAGGCTTATTCTAACTCGTCTTTATATGGTGATATGCTATAATATCATGTATTATATACATGCTATTATTTCTTTATATTCATAATATCAAATAGAACAATTAAACCAAAGTTGTGGTTTATTGTCACCCAACGTAGAGGTAGAAATTTGCTTTGATTTGACATCAAAGTGTCATGCTCACTGTATCTCTTTATCATGTTACAAAAGGTCGTAAGATGTTAGAAAGGTAACATTATATGACTCGGACGTATATATACTTCTTAGTTGATGTTACATGAAGAGAAGTTTATTTATAAAGGAAAATCAGATATTACAAATTTTGTTTGTCAAACCTCAAATATGCTCTTGAAGTGGCAAGATTATTAAAAAAAATATATAAGGTTTGAAATGACCACCATGAAAGTGGTGTAGTTCTCATCCATTCCCTAAAGTGAATGTGATGAAAAATGATCGGTATAAAGGTTAAAGATCATGTACATAACTAAGGAAGTTGTAATGATTCCACCATGAAAGTTTTGTGGTTATAATCCATTCCCTGAAGTGAATGCGATGCTATAATAAAATCACGATTATGGTAATTGTGAAAATTGTTATGTTGCTCATGTTAATGAGATCAGTTTGTTAATGATATGATGATTACAAAATGATCGTTATAGAGGTTATGATCATAGTAAATGAGGAAGTTGTAATGATCACCATGTTCATAACAAGATCAGCCATGTTAATCCTGAATGAGGAAATTGTAATGATCATCATGTTGATAATAAGATTAACGATGTTAATATTGAAATCGACCACAAGAAGTGGCACACTAATGAAGTAATTATATGAGAATGAGATATATTATTCTCTAATATTTCTTGTCGTGTATTAGACAAGCAAAAGTGCAACATGTCTAATAATTTGTCACATATGAGATGTGCTCATGAAGTAACCATATCATTAAGAGAGTATGACAAGTTTGAAATCATCTCATATTCTTGTGATTGAGTAAATAATGAAAAGTTATGAAGCTTGTTTCGTTTATACTCCATTCCCTGAAGTGAATGTGACATATTGATCATTGTAAAGGTAATGATCATGGAGATAATTGATAAATTTGTAATGATGAGATCGACCATTTGGAATTGTAATAATGGTCATGTTAATAATGAGATGATGGTTTGAGAATTCCATACATACTCTCATATCTTATGTTTTGTATTACATACGTGCAAGTAATACATTCGATCATAAACTAGAAGTTTAGTTTATGGATCATAATTATTTAATTAGTTGGCATGACCGGTAAGACCACACCGAGTCGATAATGATGTGAACATAAAGAAGAACTTAAAGATTCTTCAATCTGATGCATATCATGTAATGTTTGCTCTTAAGCAAAATTAATTCTTTGCTATATAAAGTAGGGTGAGTATCACTATATATTTTGGAATTGATTAAAGGATACGCATATCCTAACATGATACCATTTAGTATTTAAAATCGATGCATCGTCTAAATGGTTATCAAGTTTGCAACCTGAAGTTTGCTTGATTTATGGCTTAGCTAATAAGATAGCAAGCATATTATTCTAGATTGGCATATTTAATCAATTCAGAAGATAATAATGATCATTGGAATAAGTGTTGAACTTCATATAGCTTATGTTCATAAAAATATTGCTTTCATTGAGATGATCGCTAAAACGTCTACTATTGATTGCAATGTCAATGATCATGAAAGCAAAAGTTCATGTTTACATTTGATTTTACATGCAATAACATTTATTCACATCAAGCCAATACATGGTAATAGTTTCTCCCCATTATAGTTGGTTTTTGGTCAGGAACCAAATATTGCACATCTAAGATTTTTGTTGTGCGACATATATTGAAATTGATCCACCATGACGCACGGAGATGGGACCTTAAAAGGTGATTGGGAATATATGATGATGATTGGGAATATATGGTGGTTTATAGAGCCTCCAACAAGAGATTGATTTACATCTTAGTTAATTGATATCCATCTCAATGGATTAACATTCCCAACATCAGGGGGAGATTAAATGCAGTTGGAAATAGAAATGAGTTAGAATGAAATATCATTGATCCTCGTACTAAACAATGTGAACCAAAAGTTTAAAGAATAATTCATTCATAAAGATTAGCGAATTAATTACTAGACGCATTAACTGACCTAAATATGATGAATAGCAAATCAAGTCACATATACCAACTGCTAATGCTCCATTTAAGATGAGTGTCCGGGAAGGACAATTATATGTTGGCAATAAGCCTATTACACTCCTGAAGCGTGGTAGACTAGTCGATTACAAAGAATATAAATCCTCGAGAAATTGGAGCAAGTAAGAAAGATGGTCAAGTCGAGGTTATAGTAGAAAGGTCTCCTGAAGAGACATTAGACATGATGGTTCCAGAAGAACCTCAGGTACCTGAAAATAAAGAGATCTCGTTATATAGTATCATGTCTACGAAATGTAAGGAATCGAAAATAAAATCGACGTCGTTATAAATTTTATGTAATGTAGCGCTTGAAATGAGGATCAAGATTTAAGATCTGCCTATGAATGAGTACAGGGAAATGATTGGCCAAAATGGAAAGATGCAAATATGGCAGAGTTGAATTCTCTATTGAAAAGAAAAGTTTTGGACCACTAGTCCATACAACAAAAGTTGTAAAACATAGAGATACGAAAAGGTCTTTTGTGCGAATCAACATTTGAAAAGAAAATGATATAAGGTAAAATTGGTGGCATAAGAATTTCGCAAAGACCCATAATTAATTATGAGGAGACGCATTCTCCAGTGGTGGATATAATGATTTTTCATTATGTTATTAGTTTGGTAATGCAAAGAGAGAATTGAAATGCGTCTAATAAATATCATGATTTACTTGACACTAAAAGTTTACATGATGAAGGATTTAATGTGTCAAAATCTGGTTCTCGAGAACGTTATGATTGGAATAAATAGATTCAATTCTGAATATGTTATGTTTGTTATATGATTGAATTGAATATAAGTGGAACTCTTCATGAGTATCCTAAAGCAATTGAGTGCTTAAAATGTACTATGAAACATCGTATGATGTAATTATTGTGCACCAATACACCACAAGTGATAAACTGAACCTGGTGATTATGATACTTTAATGTATAAGAATGGTACAATATATATTGGAGAAATAGATGTTATTGTTCTTCCAATTGAAGAGTGAATGCACTTGCGTAATTGGTCAAGATGGAAAAGTAAGAAGTATTATGTAAAGGTAATATAATATGTATGGACTAAAATAAGGGGGTTGAGTGTTTTAAAATTCATGAGATATCCCGATAAAGAGCAACATAAGTTTGATTGTATTACCCAGCTTTTATCAAAAGTTTTCTTTTAAAAGTTCATTCGCAGTTTACAGAGATAATGTCTGAGCATTATCGAGAGACTCTGTAGAACTTTTAAAAGGGGGATTTTTGAAAGTCCTTGACATGGTGCACTTGTTGCTTGACCTACAATTCAAGTATATATGTAATGATATGTTTACCAATCCATCAAAGTATATCTTGAAAAGATGGTGGGACATTTTACAATGGACATAGCTCATATTTAAAGTGCATTAAAGGTTGTCCAATTACTTGATATGGAAAATTATTCATTTCATCTCCTACCGAAGTAGAGATTTTCACTCTAGAAGTACCATAGTTCCTTATTTATGTACATTAGTATATGTCTTGCTAATTATGCATGATTATTATATCTTCCACATGAACTCATTATCATAATATAGTCTATGTCAAGCGAGGAGACATGACCGGAATGAGTTAAAACAAATACTTCAGGTATGAGCGATATTTGATTATATTTCACTAACCCATGCAAACAAGTTTGGTTAGTCTTGTAGATGCAGGGAATATAACACATCACATTTGTTGATCTTGTGACATTTATTTACGAGAGGAGACAACATTAGTTCAACTTAAAGAATTGCACCTACGAGAGCTGGGACTAAAATTATGGAATGAAGATCATACATCAATTATTCAACTTAAAGATTTTCACGTCAAGTGATCAAGAATGCAAATTATTAACTACAAAACTCTGAGCAACTTTCTTAGAAGATCGACACCATCATTCAAATGATACATATTCAAATGAGGGGGAGTATCAAACAAGTTGCACTCTTTTTCCCTTAACTAAGTTTTATCCCATTGGGTTTTCTTAGTAAGGTTTTTAATGAGGCAACATACGTGATCTAGAAGTATCAGGAAGTATAATACGCCCTGCACTCTTTTTCCCTTAGCCTAGGTTTTGTCCCACTGGGTTTTCCTGGCAAGGTTTTTAACGAGGCAACATCACTAAGCGTATTCTACATTATTTTCTTTTATCATGTGGATAGTCAAGGGGGAGTGTTATAAATAAGTTATTATGGTGACTATCCACATTCCAACTCCCATCTCTTCATATCCTATTCATTAATGTAAGAGCCTTATAAATAGAGGCTTCATGTAATAGTTATGATACAATCAATGATAAGACATCTTTATTCTATCTATATCTTCCTCTAATCTTTGTTCATAGTTCTTATATTTTGTATGCTAGTAGGTCGGTGTTTTACAACAGTATGCATATATATATATATATTTTATGGTAGAATGGGTGTTTGTATCATTTACTCATTAAAAGCTTAAAGCTAGTAGGAGCTTTTTCTTAAACGCTAGTAATAGTAGCTTTTCAATATAGAGAGTTTTCTCATAACCTAAAAGCTTCAAACTCCTTCAACCAAACAAGGCTTTTTATTAAGTATAAGTTTTTTCTTAAAAGCTTAAAGTTTGAAGCTAATAAAAGCTCATTCCCAAACATACTAATCATAATAACAAAAGAATAAATGATGTAATCTTTAAGTTAACTTACAATATAATTTAGCAAAGTTTGTACACAAACAACATAAAATAAATAATAAATAAATAAATTACTGTGACACCCCAGGAAAAATCCCACATCGGCCGTGGCCAGGAGAGATCCTTGGTTCATAAGTAATGTCTTGCCTCTTAAATCACCAACGCGTTTTGGGGCTTAATGTTAGTGGATGAGAGGAGAACTCCACAGTTAAGCTTGCCCAGGTGGGAGAAATTTCAGGATGGGTGACCTCCTGGGAAGTCTCCACTTGGGCAACCAAAAACAAATCCGTGAGCTCTGGATGGGCAAAGCGGACAATATTGGTGGTGAGAGGGGCCGGATGTTACAATTACTTTGGTAAAGTTTATATTTTTATTTTATTATACACAAACATAATAAAATAAATGAGTAAATTACTAAAACTGTCCTTATGGTTTAGCCAAACTTGTCACTCGAGCCCAATCTTTTAAAAATTGCTTAAACAGTCCCAGACTTTTGAAAAAATAGGCCAAAACAGTCCAACGACTTAACTCAGTTAAGTTTTTGACGTTAAGTCAAGGGCAATTTGGTCAACTCATATATAAATTCATCTTCTTCCTAATTAGACCCACCACCCACCACCATCTTTACCTTACACCACCACCACCACCACCACTACCCACCATCTCCTCCACCTTTCACCACCACTACCCACTATTCTTCCATCTTCCCAAGCATATTAACCCCATCCCCACCCAAACCTATGTACTCGAACTCCTCCATGCATAAAACAACAATCCATCTATGATGAATCATTGAAGTCGGATATGTTTGTTGAAGAATCAAAATATGATCTGGAACTAAAAAAGTATGAAGATCCTGAAGTTGGATCAGAAGTGCTTGAGGAGATCAATGGTCATAAACAATTGAAAGCTTATGAAACTAAACTTTTTGAGCTCCCTGTTCCCCCACCATTACCAAAATCACCATCAGACTCGTGGCTAGGTCGTACGTTGCCCTTTGTGCTTTCAAAAAATGCACATGTGTGGTGGAATAATGTCAAATTCATGGTATAAACTGATTTGACTTCTTATTGATAACAAGAAAACCAAACCGTGAATGTTTTACACCCAAAGAAACAAAACTCTTACAACTCAAAATATTATAGACCTTGAAACTCCTCACCAGATTATCAACACGATAATCTAAACACTATAGGACTTAAAGACTAAAGAGATCTTACCAGAGGATGATCAGATCTTTATAAAGCTACAAACCCTAATGAGAAAGAGAATACCAAAGATCTGAACAAAACACAAATTAAGCAAAGATTGAAATTGTGAAGAATAACAATCCTTATATAGAAGCTATGGAAGCTTCTATAGAGGAAACACAAAGTAACCATCTCTAAGCCTCACGATCAAACGTTCCACACGGATCGACCATCCAACGGCTGAGATTAGATGAGCACTTTAAAACACATTGACTTTCTGGACCAGGCCAGCTGGACTCTTTCTGACTTATATCTTTATCTTCAAAATGGGCCACACTTTAACCTACTACAACAGCTACAAGTCCACAACTACAAGCCTATACATCCATACACGAACACCGCTACTTGCACAACCCATCTTCTATAAACACTATAATTATAATAGTGTATTAATCATAACATGTATAAAAGTATTAAATTGATATTATGATGTTATTAACTTTAACACCCCTCTTAATTTAATACTCCAAAAGGATCAAACATGTTGATTCTTTTCACCATCTAATCATGTTGACCCACCAATAATCCCTTGGTCATAATATCAGCAAGCTGATCCTTAGTGTTGATTTCACAAGTTTTGATAACACCTTTCTGAATTTGTTCCCTTAGGAAAAACAAATCCAATTCAAAGTGTTTAGTTTTGTCATAGAAAACTGGGTTAGCAGCAATTGACAATGCTGCATTATTGTCACAATATACCTTTACAGGTAACTTGACAATTTGACCCAATTCTGTTAACAAATTAACCAACCACATTACTTCACAGGTTGCTGCACACATGGATCTATATTCAGCTTCTGCTGATGATCTTGACACAGTTGATTGTTTCTTGCTTTTCCATGACACAAGATATTTACCCAAAAAAAAAATATGCAAAAGCCAGTTATTGACTTTCTTGAGTCAACACATTTTGCCCAATCACTATCAACATATGCTGTAATGTGAAAGTTCAACCCTTTTGAAAATAAGATGCCCTTACCAGGAGATTTCTTGAGATATCTTAATAATCTCAAGGCAATCTTTAAGTGAGCATTCAAGTTTTTGATATGAAATGTCTGGTCTAGTATGGGCAAGATATATCAACTTGCAAACAAGTTTTTGATAACCAGTCACATTGCTAACTTTATTACTATATTGTTTACACATAGAAGTTAGAATGTGATTCTGTTCTATAGGGTTATTAACTGGTTTGCAACCTGACATTCCAAATTCAGATAACAATTCCATACAACATTTTCTTTGGCACAAACACAAACCATTAGACCCCTTAATGACTTCTATTCCCGAAAAATACCTTAATTCACCCAAGTCCTTAATCAAGAATTTGGACTTCAAACAATTCTTCACAATATTTATTTCAGACAAACTGTTTCTTGTTACAACTATGTCATCAACATATACCAATAGAAATATTGTTACGATTTCAGTGTGTTTGAAAAATAATGAGTAGTCACATTTACTTTGACAAAATCCTAATTCTACCAAAACAGAAACCAGTTTCTCATTCCACATCCTTGGGGCTTACTTCAAGCCATACAAGGATTTTGTAAGTCCAAGATCCTTCCCGAGTATCAAACACACACACACAACCAAAGGCGGAAACAATGATTGTATGTAAAGAACAAAGAAGAAACTTGAAATAGAATGATTTGATTATCAAGGTGCACACGGTTTCTATGTACCGTCTGGTACACGAGAGTTAAACAAAACAAAAGACTAGCAAACTCAAAATAGCTAATGAAACCCCTATTTATAGTTAACATAGGCGGTCACAATACATGGCAAATAAGGCCGAAACCCACTACCACATAACCCAAAATCCAAGACAAACGCAAACCTCTAAACATAGCCCAATAGATTTGTTAAGCTTACAAACCCTAGTTTCATTTTGAGAATAATAGCCATCAGTTAATGACATGTATACATCCTTATGTAAGTTTCTATACAAAAATGCATTGTTCACATCAAGTTGGTACATGTTCCAATCACATTCAATAGCTATAGAAATAATACACATAACTGTGACTAAGTTAACTACAGGAGAAAAGGTCTCCTCAAAATCTAAACCCTGTTTCTGGCTATAGCCTTTGGCTACAAGTCTTGCCTTGTATCTTTCAATGTCACCATTGGATTTATACTTGATTTTATAAATCCATTTACATCCAACAAGACTCCTACAAATAGGTAACTTACCTAAGTCCCATGTTTTATTCCTATGAAGAGCTTCTATCTCTTCATTCATGGCATTTATCCAATATGGATCATTTATATCCTCAGAAAAGTTTTTTGGCTCATAGGTTTTATTTATAGCAGATGCATAACACTTAAACTCACAAGCCAAATTAGAGTAGTTAACTACCCTTTCAAACCTATATTTTACTTTCCCTTCTAGGACATAGTCACTCAGTTTCTTAGGAAAGGATGTACTCCTAGTTGAGCTTCTTGTAACTAAATCAGTTTGTTGTACATCAGTTCCCTCAGAAGTAGAAAGTTCTTCATTTTCAGACCCTACATGCTCAGCCCTATCTACTCCTAAACTACTACTACTGGGCTGCTCTGATTGAGCCTTGCCATCAACCATATTAGGTTCAGCATTAGATTGCTGAGACCCATGAGGTTTTGAATCAGTGTTACCTAGACCCTTTCTTTCATCATTGGGACCTTCATTATGTTCAGGGTTTATGTTATCATACAGATCAAAGAAGTTTAAATTGTTGACATGAACCTGACTGTTCTCATTAAACTTTGAAAATATTATTTTATCTTTAAAAGGAAAAATATGTTAAAAAAACTTGACATCTCTAGAAAAGAATGTTGTTTTAGTGTCTAAACTAAACAATTTATAACCATTCTTTTACGTTGAATAACCTATAAGTACACATTTTTCAGATCTACTTAACAATTTGTCAGGTTCATCTAAGACTGTATAAAAACATAAGCACCCAAACATTTTTAGTTGTTCAAGAAAGGGTTCAAAACCAAAAACAAGCTCATATGAAGTCCTGCCACCTAAGACTGAGGAGGGTGTCCTATTAATAAGGTAAGCAGCAGTTAGAACACAATCTGACCAAAACCTAACAGGTAAACAACTTTGGAATAAGAGAGCACTAGCCACATTTAGGAGGTGTCTATGCTTTCTTTCCACTATTCCATTTTGTTGGGGTGTGTAGGTACATGAAGTTTGTTGTAATATTCCTTTTGATTTCAAAAGACTACTAATTTTACTGTTTATAAACTCACTTCCATTATCACTCCTAAAACATTTTACATTCTTTTTTAAACTGAGTTTTAACCAGTTTAATGAAATCTTTTATATTTTCACAAACTTTTGTTTTACTTTTCATTAAACATACCCACACAGATCTAGAATAGTCATCAACTATAGTAAGAAAATACTTATACCCTTCCCTACTTGGAACCTTATAAGGTCCCCACACATCTAAATGAACTAACTAACCTAGTTCATTAGATTTGTGTGTACTCAAAGGGAATGGTTTTGTAAGCACAAAAACGATTGAAGAAACCACTTTTGCAAGCCTTAGTCTAATTCCTATTTCTGCAAGAAATGCTAAGTATGGAAACTGCTGAAAAACAAGATTCAAAGTACTGAAGAAGAAAACATCAAGTGCTAAAGAGTAATGATCAGAAGTTCTGAAGTCAAACCAGACAAGTCAACTGAAGAACTGCTGAAGACAAACTACTCATCAGTAGTTTGTCACTCATCAGATGATTTTGATAGAAGCTTCCCACCGCCTTTGAACTTCAGTAGTTTAGTTTAATATTAGTATTCTTAGATCTTTTGTACAAGTACCAATGCTACAGCCTGTTGTAGTATTTCTACTTATTATATTGCTGCAATACTTCTCTTGTACGTTTACTTTTAGTCTATAAATAGATGGGTTCATCCCACTATTTTAGACATTCCTTTTGTAGTTATTATTTCCATTAAATCTGAGAATCATTGAAGCATTTACAGTTATATTCATTAACTATTTTTAGATTCTCACTTACTACTTTAGTTTCATAACTAAGGGGGAGTATTTATTACTGTTTAGAAAGTACATCTTTAACTTGAACACTTAACTTATAATCCGCTGTGCAACTTACTTTGATAGTTTAAATATAAAAGTGTTCATGATAAGAACCTGTTAAAACAATAAACTGATCCAACAATTGGTATCAGAGCACTGGTTCATCTGATCAAATATCAATCTAACAAATTGAGAATCAGACATAGGCTCTTATTGATATTCAATATAGGATTACATTTCATTTTTTAAACAATCCATCACTTCAAGAAATCATTGATCAATCTTATTTCTTAAATATGGACCCTCATAACACTGGATCTGTCAATAAACCTCCTATGCTAGTCAGAAATGAATATAATATCTGGCAAAGGAGATTGGAACACACTTTATCTCATACAAATACTGGATGTTGGAAGTCTGTTATGTTTGGACCTCATAAACCAGTATTAACAGATCCAGAAACTAAAGTAGAAAGACCTAAAGATCCAAAAGACTACACTGAAAAAGATTTCCTAAAACTTGAGCTAGATGCTAAGGAATTCTCTATGTTGGCTATGGCTCTCCCAAATGAAATTTATGCTGGGATTTTACATTGTGAAAGTGCCAAAGAGCTATGGGATTGCCTTAAAGAACAATTTGGAGGAATTGCTAAGGTGATAGACAACACCAGAGAAATCCTGGCTCAACAATATGAAACTTTTACTCATGTTAATGGAGAGACTTTAACAAAACAATTTGAAAGATTCTCTTCATTAATATCCGAGTTAAAATTAAATGGTCAGACCTATACTAACTCATCTATGCTTCATAGTCTTTACCAGAAAAATGGGAAATTTATTCTATAGTTCTCAGGTCAGGATTAGATTTTGATTCTCTCTCACTCACAAAGCTACATGGGAGATTACTTACTTTTGAAAGAGAAATCAATCAAAAGAAAAAGTTACAAAACTCTGGAACAACTGCCGATGACTATATTCCAGGTAGCACAACACTCTTAGGACAAGACTCACCTTCTTATTCTAATGATTTTGGGTCTTGTGAATACATTGACATAACTGTTGGGATCTCATTAGAAAGGTCATATCCAGCTTATGACAATGATGAAAACTGTCAAACTACTGATAACATGTGTTTTATAATGGATGATTTAAAAAATTTCAGTAGTGATGACCTAGTGGAAATGGATATACTACACCAACTGGCCATGTTAAGCATAAAAACTAACAAATTTTATAAAAGGTTAGGAAGGAAATATCCAGGACTGAACAGTTCTACAAAAATTGGTTTTGACAAATCTAAATTAAGTTGTCATAAGTGTCAGAAGTTGGGACACTTTGCTAGAGAGTGTAGAAGCTCTAGCTTTAACCAATCACAGTCTGGAAACCAATCAAACCCTAGTTACAATAGAAACTTTGGAACACAGGGAAGTCCACATTTTATACAGGCACAAGCTCCACAAATCCAATATGTGCCACAAGTACAATATGTTCAGATGCCTGCTCATCTACAGCAGAGCCAACAACAGATGACTTCCATTCCTGCTGCTCAACAACCTCCATCAGCTCAATAACCCACTCAACAAAGTCTTTTCAGAAATGGGTATGTTGACTGGAGTAGTCTTCCTTTTGATACAACTGAATGTAGTCCAGATACAGACAACAAAATGTTTGAAATCAACTGGGGTGAACCTGATAACGGCAGAAAGAATTTTGCCTTAATGGCTTTTGAGGGATGCTCCTCTAATGCTACCTTATCTCAGGTATCTAAAGAGTCTCTTTTAAAGCTTTTCACAAAATCATGCAAAAAATCATTTGCTTTAATAAGAGAGACCAATGTGCATCTACAAGGCAAAGCCAATGACTCTGAAAGAAAAATCACTCAAATGAAATGTGATTTAGAAAGAAAAGTTGCCTCAAAGACAAAAGAAATTTCTAAATTGACTAAAAATGCTATTGAAACCCAAGCACAAATAAAAAGCATGATAGAAAACCTAGGAAAAGTCAGAAAAGAGCTTGCTGACACCACGATTGATTGTGAAAATTGGGTAGAGTCATGTAGAGGTTACCAAATGCTGCTTAGCAAACAAACTGCATCAAATGTTAAGTTTGGCACAGGGTACAATCATACAGAATCACCAACTGATTTTACTCCCAAAACTGTTGATGATGGGAGTAGAATAGTTCAAAAACAAACTTCTGATATGAAAGAATGCACATCTTTTTATCAGAACTTTCTTCCAAATGAAAAAGAAAGTCCTGCAGAAGTTGAAATAACTAACATTGGCTAATCAGTAGTTTCATCTACATCAGGAGTTGAGACCCTGAAAACAACTGATGACCAAATTCCAGATTTAACAACTATCAGTACATTGCCTTCCTAAACTCTTGAAAATCTAAAAGGAAAGGCAAAATCTTGTGAAATTTGTGGTCTGTTTAACCACAAAACAGAATTCTGCAGATATAGAAAAGGAAATCAGTACAACAAGAAAATTTTACAAATGGTTGTGGGAAAACAAATCAAACAAGATTATGAAAATACTTTCTTTCCCATCAAACAACAACCAATCAACACCTTTTCTCAGAGAAAGATTAAATCTCAACCATAGTCTTCCTCTCAAAATTCATTTTCAGAAGTTAGACCTAAGCCATCAGTAGTTTCACAAACTGCTAAGGTTAAAGATTTGATAAATTTGGTTAAGCTTCTGATGACCAAAGTTGATGGTGAACCTCAAAAAGGTCCCACCATTGTTCTCAACAATAAATCCATTGCTAAAAAGACATGGATTTCTAAAACTGGTTAAAAACAAACAACTACTATTCCTAAGAGTACACCCAAAGCCAAATTGGCTTGGGTTCCTAAAACTAACTAATCTACTCTTTGTGTAGAGGATCTCCAGAGGTCTAAATAGCATTTGGTATGTTGATAGTGGAGGCTTAATGCACATGACTGGATGCATGTACCTCAGGAAAAATGCAAAGGGATATGTGCTAGGATATGGCAATGTATCCTGTGTCCTTTGGGAATAATACAAAGGGATATGTGCTAGGATATGGCAATGTATCCTGTGTCCTTTGGGAAGCCATCAGGTTATTTTTGGCTTATGTTATTTCCAACAAAATTAAAGTTTTTCAAATGGATGTAAAAAGTGCATTTTTATATGAAAAAATAAAAGAAGTGTATGTTTGTCAGCCACCTGGGTTTGAGGATTCTTCTCATCCTGATTGGGTGTACAAACTTGACAAGGCTCTTTATGAGCTAAAACAGGCTCCTAGAGCTTGGTATGAAACACTTTCAAACTTTTTACTCAAAAATCACTTCACAAAGAGGGTCCATTGATAAAACTCTTTTCATAAAGCATGTTGGAAATCACATCCTACTTGTTCAAATTTATGTTGATGATATTATTTTTGGTTCAACAAATTCAAAACCGTATGATGAATTTAAGAAACTCATGCAATCAAGATTTGAGATGAGTACCATGGGAGAACTGCAGTACTTTTTGGGACTGTAGATCAAACAAACAACAAATGGAACCTTTATACATCAATCAAGATATGTTAAAGAATTATTGAGCAAATTTTCTCTAAAAGACTGTAAATCAGCTTCCACTCCCATGACACCAATCACACAAGTTGAACTAGATGATAAAGGAAAACAAATTGATCAAACCATGTATAGATGTATGATAGGTTCCCTACTTTATTTAACCGCATCTAGACCAAATATTATGTTTTCAACATGTGTTTGTGCTAGATATCAATCAGCTCCTAGGGAATCACACCTAATTGCAGTTAAAAGAATTTTCAGATATCTGAAAGGAACTCCTACACTGGGAATTTGGTATCCTGCTTCTAGCAATACCAAGTTAACAGCTTTTTCAGATAGTGACTATGCTGGGTGCAAAATGTCAAGAAAATCAACATCTGGTGGTTGTCAATTCCTGGGAAACTGTCTGGTGTCCTGGTAATAAAAGAAGCAAACATCTGTGGCAACTTCAACTGCTGAAGCAGAATACATTGCAGCTGCAAGTTATACATCACAGATTCAATGGCTTCAATATCAATTACTTGATTATGGAATCAAAGAGACCAAGACCCCATTGCTTGTAGACAGTAAATCAACCATTAGCATAATTCAAAATCCTGTTCAGTTTTCAAAGACTAAACATATTGAAATCAGGTATAATTTCATAAGGGATTGCTATGAAAAAGGCAAGATTGAGGTGAAACATGTGACAACAGCTAATCAAATAGCTGACATATTCACCAAACCCCTTGATACATCAACATTTCAGAAGCTAGTATCCATGCTTGAGATGCTAAATTTGGAATAAGAACTATAAGTGTTTTTCATTTTCCTGCACATATTTTGCTTTCACTTACATTGTTACTAATCTGTTATAAAACTTCTGAAAAACAAAAAGAGAGAAACTTCTGATGTACAAAAACATCAGAATGGGGATATTTTCAGAAAAACGATCAACCTCTGATAAAATAAACTTCAAAAGTTATGAATAAAGTGTTTATAAATGTTCCCAATAAAACATTGCTTTCACCATTGATCCTCCAATTCACATTCAAACTCTTAATAAGTTCTGGGCAAACGCCGAGGCGGTGACATTAACAATAGAGTGATTTCCCTAAAATCAACTATCTAAGGGAAAGTTATGGCAATCACACCGGATACTTTTGGAATAAGACTTGGTCTTGATGATGCTGATGCACTAGAGAATTTTCCCAATTCTGAAATTCAACCAACCATGACAGAGTGTGGTTACCAAGGTACTCTTTCACATGCTACAATCTATAAGAAATATTTTGAACCAAAATACAAACTTTTGTTTCATTACATAATCAAGTGTTTAAGTCTCAAAACTGGATCTTATGATTAGATGCCCTGTACTTTTCAACCTATTTTTCATTCCATTATGAATGAAACAAAATTCAGGGCATCAGCACTTTTCTTTAATGAGTTGGTGTTGCATCACCAAAATTCTAAAAAGAAATTTTTGTTATATCCAAGATTCATCATGCAATGTATAATTAAAGAACTTGGAAATGAGGTGCTTATGGGTAAAATATTAGTTTTAAACCCATTAACCTCACAAGCATACTCAAGGCATAACAAACCGGCAACTTTGCCAGAAGATGACCAAGGGGAACAAGAACCAGTCCCCATGGAACCTACATCTTCCAAACCTACACCTAAAAAGGCCAATAAACCAAAGCCACAAAAATCAAAAACCACCAACCCTAAAAAAAGGTAGTTCAGGAAGTTGAGATGCCTGAAACTGCTGATGTGCAATCTGCACTTGTTAAAGATGTGACTGAAACATCCTCTCAGTCTCATCCATCTCAAACCCCCAAAAGAGCACCCATTACAATTTTATTTCATAGGAAGAAACTTAAAAAGGCCATAACTACTGATCCATCCTTTGAAACTACTGACCCTTTACCAAAAACTACTGAACCAAAAACATCTCACACCACAATTGAAATTGCCAAACTTCTCTCTGGGCTAAAAGAAACAATCCCATCTAAACATGTCAATCCCCAACAAACACATCAAACAGGGCATAAACATCAGAAGTTGACATGGATGTGGATGTTAATAGCCCTATCCCAAGAGATGAGGATGAACCAAGATGTCTAAGCCCTAACGTAGATACTTTAGGTGCATTTGAGGCTGCTACTACTCATTTACCATCCAGTGGTGGATCTGAGGAGAGAAGTAACATAGCTAAGACCTCAAATGTGGTAACTACTAATGAAGGCTTTATGCCTGAAGTAGGAAATCCTCAGTACCAAGGCAAAGAGGTTCATGAGAAAACTACATTGGGCATAGCTCATGAAACAACTGATGATGTCCTCATTGAGGATGTCACCAGGGATTCAGATGATTCCATTGATTTGGATGATGATTCAAACTCTCCACGACATGAATTGACGGCTACTTGTGAAGGTCCTAAATCTGATGTCTCTAAGCTCAAAGAGTTGGTCACAAAAGATCAGGTTAAAGACCACTTGAACCCTGATTTCCCTAAAGTGGGATCTTCAGTCACTCCAAAACACCCCCTCCACATCAAAAGCCTACCCAATTCACTGGATCTTCAAGCATAGACTTAAACCACCTATGCAGCCCAGCTGGTCCCCTATACCAGATGATGAACACCCTAATCTCTCAATATCTCAAGTCATTTACAACTGGTTTGGAGTTGAAGACCAACACTCAACTTGAGATGATGAACAACAAAATTAGTGAGCTGTCAAAGAAGATAGATAACAACACAAGACAACTTGCTAAATTATCTGATGTAACTTCCTTATGTGTTTGGTTTCTAGAAGTGGATGAAGCCAAAAAGGGGGAGAATATTAAGGAACCAACAATGTCACTTGAAGCCAATAAAAAGGAAAAAGAGGCACAACAACAAAAGGATGCCCAAAACCAAAAAGAACATCAAGAAAGGCTCCTTAAAGAAGCTAAAGAAGCAGCTGAGAAATCCCAAGCCAAATTGAAGAAACTGCTGAAGTCCAAGAAAGTACTAAAGACAATCCTTCAGTAGTTGATAGCCTAATCAACACTTCAGTAGTTAACACTTCCTAAATTCAAACAGAACAGCTTTCTAAGGCAACTGAACCCATTCCAGCTGAAATTCCATGACCTGCACCCACTTAAACAACTGTCTTAAACCCTGCTCCTATATCCATGTCAAAAGAACTTTTGGAGAAGAGTTTAAAAGCAACACAGAAGAAGGCAAAGGAATATAAGATTTGGAATACGCTAGAAGCAAGGGTGAGTTAGAAGAGTTAGAAAGAGTTGCTAAAGAGGATAAAAGACAACAACTGATGACATACATCTCTAAGAACAACAAAACAAAGAAGTACTCACTCAAAGGGATCTCTGTGGATGAATTGACAAGAAGAGCTCAGATTGTATCTGACAAGCTAGCCACAGAAAAAGACAGAAAGGCAAAGAGAGCTGAGGTCATAGAAGAGTTGGTAGCCAATGGATTTGGTTCAAAAGCTTTAGTGTCAAAATGGAGAGAAGACACTTTGTATGACACTTATAAAAGATTCAAGGCTGATAAAGCTACAAATCCAGAGAAGTTCAAAACTTCTGAAGTATCACAAACTTCAATAGTTAGAACTTCCGGTGCAAGACAATCAAGATCAAAGCCTGCTACAAAAAAGAAGCCTGAGGAGACCATAAAGACTGATTTCAAAATGGTATTGCTAGAAGGCAATACAATAGTACAATGAGACTTTGTGGTTGAAGAAAAGCCTCTGCCTACACAATTCAGGGATCCGTCTACATTTGCTTACCAATTACAACAGACCATAACAGACACAAAGCACACTATGGTAATCACTAAACATCATCTCCCTACCTTTAATATACATGATGTTGTGCATACTAAAGAAGGAAGAGAATCCCACCTGAGGGTCACTGAAGTAGAAAACATTCCACAATCAGGATCAACCCAGGAGACCAGCTTGGTCCCCTACACTTTAGACTTTGACCAATCTAAAGTGAATATAGTGAAATGGTCATTTACAGATTCCAACTCGGTACTGATCACAACAAGAGATCGTTCAAGCGAGGTCTTCAAGTCTATAACTGAACTGGAGAAACTATCTACAAAAGACCTGCTCACAATTCAACATCTTGAACCAGAACAAGGATCTCTCACTGAAGAACAATTGCAACAACTCAAGACTTCCATGTTCAGAGAAATTTTGAAGATGCTTGATGGCAAAAAAAGAGAATAAAGGATTAGATAAGGCTTTGGCTTCATCAATCCTGGGGAAGATTGTAAGGACAAAAAAGATTGAAGAAACCACTTTTGCAAGCCTTAGTCTAATTCCAATTTCTGCAAGAAATGCTAAGTATGGAAACTGCTGAAGAACAAGATTCAAAGTACTGAAGAAGAAAACATCAAGTGCTGAAGAGTAATGATCAGAAGTTCTGAAGTCAAACCAGACAAGTCAACTGAAGAACTGCTGAAGACAAACTGCTCATCAGTAGTTTGTCACTCATCAGATGTTTTTGATAGAAGCTTCCCACCGCCTTTGAACTTCAGTAGTTTAGTTTAATATTAGTAATCTTATATCTTTTGTACAAGTACCAATGCTACAGCCTGTTGTAGTATTTCTACTTATTATATTGCTTCAATACTTCTCTTGTACGTTTACTTTTAGTCTATAAATAGATGAGTTCATCCCACTATTTTAGACATTCCTTTTGTAGTTATTATTTCCATTAAATCTGAGAATCATTGAAGCATTTACTGTTTTATTCATTAACTGTTTTTAGATTCTCACTTACTACTTTAGTTTCATAACTCAAGGGGGAGTATTTATTACTGTTTAGAAAGTACATCTTTAACTTGAACACTTAACTTATAATCCGTTGTCCAACTTACTTTGATAGTTTAAATGTACAAGTGTTCATGATAAGAACCTGTTAAAACAAGAAACTGATCCAACAGGTTCCCTATGTTGTTTAGCTCTAAGACACACTTCACAAGGTTCAGTGTTATCCTGATCATTTAATCCTAGTCTGTTTTTTAAACACTTAATAGCTTGGTCAGATGGATGACCCATCCTCCCATGCCACAAGTTATTAAGACTACTATGATTACAACACACCTTATTAATCATCAAAGAGTTTCCACAGTAATACAGACCATCTACTTGATTACCAGTCACCAGGACATTCTTGGTTACCAAGTCCTGTACATAGCATTTATGTTCATCAACCACCACATTAACCTTGTGATCCTTTGCAAGTTTATGAATGGAAATTAAGTTGATGGAGTAATCTGGAACAACTAACACATCTAATAACACTAAATTGTCTCCAAGTTTAACATTCCCAATTTTAGTGACAATGGCATCACTACCATTTGGATGTTTTACTTTAATGTTAAATTTTAAAACATTTATGTAGTTTATCAAATATTTTTCATTTTGAATCATGTGTTGGTTGGCTCCTGAATCAAATACCCATCCTCATATTTTTCCATTCTTTAACTCACTAGCAAAATAGAATATAGGTTTGCAACACACACACTAGCACAAAAAGGACTCAACCCACCTGACACATTGCAGCTCTTAGGAGCATCACTAGACTTATCACCTAATAAACTCAACAACCTGCTAAGTTGTTCACTTGACAAAGTATTTAGTGAACTAGTATTAAGAGACCCATCAGTATTATCACATACTGCAGCATTACTGTTTGCACTTGTTTTCTTTCCTTGTGTCCCTCTTGGTCTCATCAAAGAGGGATGGCCAATTATTTCAAAACACTTTTCAGCAACATGACCTACTTTGTTACAGTGAGAGCATTTTAAATTCTGATTTGAAACTCTATTGGGTTTCTTAAACTTAAAGGTTGATTAGTTTTAGAAAATGAGGCCATATTTTGCCCCTTTTTATTACCAATGCTAGCATTTCTATGGGATTCCTCCCTTGAAATGATAGCAAAGGCTTCTTTCACAGAAGGCAAGGTTTCTTTAATCAATAAACTAGTTCTCACAGCCTGATAACAACTATCTAAGCCCATTAGGAATTGCATTAACATTATCATACTGCTAAAGTTATTGATATCCTTGGCTACATCACAAGTGCAGGCAGGCAATTGGAGTATTTGATCCAATTGTTTCCCCATAATGTTTAGTTTGTGATAATATTCTGACACTGACAAACCACCTTGATTAAAAGAGTTTATTTTTTGGCAAAGATAAAAAATAACAGAACCATCTATTTTATCATATGTTTCCTTCAATTCAGCCCAAACATCACAGGCTAATCTGTCCCATTGTCTACAAAGAATATCATTATCAACAGACCTATGACATGACTTATTAATAAAACCCCATTTGTTTTTAACCTGTAAAGCCAATTGCATAGCATTTGCCCATACAGTGTAGTTTTCTTATCCTTTTAACTTTATTGATACTATTGTTAAATTGCTAGAATCAGAAGCATGAAGATACAATGGGTTACTAGCATCTAGCTTACTAACCAAGGTCTCACTAGGTCCAACTATAGGACCCCTGTGGGAGGTCCTTGATCACCATCAACCATGTTAATTCACACAAAACACAGAAGAAATCAAAGAAACACAGATGGACCAAAAACAAACACAAGAAATAAAACAAATCAAAGAAATAGATCACAAACGCAAGGCGAAGCCACAACAGAGGCCGTATCGTTGGTTCATCACTCAAGGGTGACAACGCAAGCGTGTTGAGGGAGCCTCCTAATATTCTAGACAACACAGACAACTCAACAAACCAAGAATCAACATAGACACAATCAATCAATGCCGGTCCCCTAACCCGGCCAAGAACAGTTCTAATCAACATATATAGAAAACAAAGAACAAAAGTATTGGAACAATCTCACCGGGATGCACAGCTACAATGCGTAAGCTCCAGAGATTAACCCTAGGTTAGGGTTTCTTCCACACCAGATATGTTTCTTGACTAGTGAACTCCAGAGTTTTACAGCAAGAATATACCAAGAACAAAACAGACCTCAACCCACATAGCGAAAACTAATCGAACCCTAGATGAACAATAATCCACCAAAAGCTAATCAGAGCTCTGATACCATGTCAAATTCATGGTATAAACTGAAATAACTTCTTATTGATAACAAGAAAACCCAACCCTGAATGTTTTACACCCGAAAGAAACAAAACTCTTACAACTCAAAATATTATAGACCTTGAAACTCCTCACCAGATTATCAACACGATAATCTAAACACTCTAGGACTTAAGACTAAAGAGATCTGACCAGAGGATGATCAGATCTTTATAAAGCTACGAACACTAATGAGAAAGAGAATACCAAAGATCTGAACAAAACACAAATTGATTAAAGATTGAAATTGTGAAGAATAATAATCCTTATATAGAAGCTATGGAAGCTTCTACAGAGGAAACACAAAGTAACCATCTCTAAGCCACACAACCAAATGTTCCACATGGATCGACCATCCAACGGCTGGGATTAGATGAGCACTTTAAAACACATTAACTTTGTGGACCAGGCCAGTTGGACTCTTTCTGACTTATATCTTTATCTTCAAAATGGGCCACACTTTAACCTGCTACAACAGCTACAAGCCCACAGCTACAAGCCCACGGCTACAAGCCCATACATCCATACATGAACACTGCTACTTGCACAACCCATCTTCTATAAACACTATAATTATAAAAGTGTATTAATCATAACATGTATAAAAGTATTAAATTGATATTATGATGTTATTAATTTTAACAAATAACAGGTACCCGCCTTCCAAAATGATGGCAAATGACCCAAAAAATATGCAGGTCAGTAGATCCGCCTTTCGAGTACATAGGTTTGGGTGGGGTTGGGGGTGGGGTTAATAGGCTTGGGAAGATGGAGGAATGATGGATAGTGGTGAAAGGTGGAGGAGATGGTGGGTAGTAGTGGTGGTGGTGAAAGGTGAAGATGGTGGTGGGTGGTGGGTTTGATTAGGGGCGAAGAAAATGGGGAAGAAGATGAATTTATACGTGAGTTGACCAAATTGCCCCTGACTTAACGTCAAAAACTTAACTGGGTTAAGTCGTTGGACTGTTTTGGCCTATTTTTTCAAAAGTTAGGGACTGTTCAAGCAATTTTTAAAAGATTGAACTGGCGTGACAAATTTGACCAAATCACAAGAACGAATTTCATAATTTCCCCTAAAATAAATTAAATCCCTGGAGAAAGTAAGTTTACCTCGCTGGATTGACCACAAATTCAGAGTTGCTTTTCTCTTCTCATATCATCATCACCACCAGCACACACCCACCTCCTACAACAATTAAAATAGACACAAAAACAAAATTAAAATTGTGTAATAACTATTAGTCTATTACTCTACAAAAATACCGGAGGTGAATAATAAGTACGCTAGTTCAATTTTGTTGTAAACATGTTTTTTTCTTTTTTTCATTTTGTATGCTTCATTAAAAAAAACTATCTATATTTAGGGGGTGTTTGGGATTGATTATTCAAAACAGATTATTCGTTTTGAAAAAGCAGGGGTGGAGCTGCTTATAGATTATTGCGTTTTGATAGCCTAAAAAACTGATTATATGCGTTTTCAAAACGCAATCCATACACTAAAAACTGATTATCTGCGTTTTCAAAATGCAATAATCTAAAAATCAGATTCAAAACGCAATCCCAAACACCCTCTTAATCCCAACATTTGAAAACACGTCATATTTTATTTTTCATATCTTCTCCTTATTGTATATATATATATAATAGGCTCACACCTTTGGTTGTGGTGTGGTGATAAAAGTGTTGGGGTTTTAAAATAGAGGTTAGGAATTCAAGCCTCATAACATAAAAAGGTTGTAGTTAAAAGGGGTGTAATAAAAGGGTGTAAGAAACGGGGAGGAAATTAGCCATTCAAAAAAAAGTCAAATTTATATCAGATTCCCGTACCTTGTATATCATTTTTTTTAAGTGCCTTAGTGTATGTGTAGTGGAAGGTTCCATAGAAAATAAAATATTATAAAGTATTAGGAGGGGCTACATGGGGCTTTATGAGAAAATAAGTTTGTAGTGGGAAAGGGCTTTATGGGCTATATAAATGATTAGGTAATTATTGTTTTTTTTATTTAAATAACAATTTTAAATACTAAATAATATTTGATTAAATAAAAAAAATACAAATACTACTCGTCGTCGTCTTCTTCTTTTTGTTCTTCTTCGTTTTCTTCTTCTTCTTTTTCTTCCACTTATTCGTTGTTTTCAATCGGGCGAATCGTCCATGCAATCCGCCTTCAACGCGTTATGTATATCCTTGGAACGCAACATGGTTCTGTTTTATATTCTCTGCTTCATTGTCGCTTGCGTCCCTTGAACAACATCTTTCGGAAAATAGTTTTGGCATATTGTTTTTCCTTCGTCTTCAAGTATCATATTATGTATTATGATACAATCCTACATCACCATTCAAATTATTTCTTTTTCCAACACATGACAAGGATTTCTAACAAAATGTCATCGTTGTTGAATCCCAAAACACCTCTCGATGTCCTTTCTTGCGGACTCATGAAGTCTCGTAAAATATTGTCTTTTTTGATCGAGTGTTTGAGAAACGTTTTTATGAGCATTGAATACTCCGAATATATACCATGTGCCAAGTAGTATCCATGGTCGTAGTAATTATTATTTGTATAGAACCCAGCTTTCTGCATTGTTCCGCCAATGTAAGACTCTAGCAATGGCGAAAACTGAAAAGTATTTATGCCGGTCATACACCCGGCGAGACCAAAGAAGGTCGACCAAACCCAAATGTCTTGTGAGGCAACGGCTTGTAAAACCAACGTTGGTCCCTTTTGGTCACCGCGTGTATGTTGACCTTGCCATGCAGATTGACAACTATACCACCGCCATTGACGACAGTCTATACTACCAATCATGTCGGGTATGCCATGTTTTTGTAAATGCACTTCGTATAGTTGTTGAAGGTCATTCAATGTCGGGTTTCTCAAGTATCGTTTTCCATATAATTTGCATACACCTAAGAAAATAATATATATATATATATATATATATAATGTAACTACTAATTATAATTATATATACAATTGTAAATATACCGTGGGTGAAATATTCCAAGGTATCGTGTGTGGTTTTCTTTGCCATCTTCAAATACTCGTCATTGATATCGTATGTGTTCCCGTAGGCGAGTACACGTATCGCGGAAGTGACATTTTGAATTAGGGTGAATCCTAAACACCCTCTACCATCGGGTTTTTGCTTAAAGTAGTCATAGGTTGACTCTAAATCTTTGGTAATGCGCAAAAATAACACTTTACTCATCCAAAATCGTCGCATAAACATATCAGGGTCGTAAACCGCATCAGTATTGAAAAAATATTTCATTAAACGCTCATTGGCGGATACACGGTCTCACTGTATATATTCCTTAGTCAATCTCTCCCGTGGGGGAGGATTATTTACATGTTGCATGGCGTTTACCGCTAGCGTAACCGCACTCGCAACCACTTATTCCTCTTTCGCGTCGTCGTCGTGAAAAAACCTTTGATAAAGATCGGTAAACGAGTCTTCGGAGGGAGGAGATGACATTGTGGTGATTTGTTTGTGTAGAATTTAAATGGTTTTTGTTTGTGTAGAAGTTAAATGGTGAGTTGTTTGTGTATAGTTAAATGATTTGTGATAAAACTGTGCATATATATATAATAGATCTTTTGTTTTATAAATATGACCGTTTTCAAATGGTCTTCCAACTGCACAATCATGCCAACGGTCACGAAACGCCCCATAACAAGAGAAAGTAACGCCCACTACCAATGCCCTTAATTCTAGGTAGAACTGGTAGAAATAAGTAGCAGCATGTTGCCAATAATGTCATCTAAACATGGTTGAGGTATCCTCGTTTTATCAATGAGATCCGGGTTTGACTTTCACAAGGAGTAACTCGCATGCCCTCTCTTTGCGTGGGGTTAGTCTATGTGGGGTTTTCCTAATATACGTCAGGCCAAACTCTAATGCTAGCGTGGGCCCGGTTAATTGTTTTACTAGCATGCAGAACCCATATCACAAACCTCTTAATTGTATTACTAGTCAAATGTTTGGTTGTAAATTTCACCGAAACTGTTATAAACATGACCTAACCATTGTAAATTCTCTCTGTACGGCCTAGTAAGGTACTTCTTGTATAGGTCTGTACGAGGTGTATTACTTTCACAATTTCCCACGTCTGCACAAAATTACATGGATTTGTACCCTATATTTCCCATATAGGTGAATACGAGGTGTATAGGGTCTTCACATTATCACACACCAGACAACCTTTGAGACAAAGTACACGGATTGGTCTTGATACGCACCATGCATAGATCAATACGAGGTGTATCGGTACAATGTGAGTATGGTGAAACATAAAGCATCTGCCACCTTGTACCCTATACGCCTCCTATAGACCAATACAAGGTGCATTGAAATGAAGTTGAATTTTTGGTCCCCCTTTTTCTTCTTCCTTTTGCTATGCTTTGAAAGATTGTGTCTTTCTCCTCTTCTTAGAAGTTTTCTTCCTCTCGTGTGTGTGTGTGTTTTTTTTTTGTAAAACGGACATTGTGTATTCTCAATAATGTCGTGGTGGGATAATTTTTTGGGGAAATCAAACGAGTACGTTCCCGATTCTTACGAGAGAACTATTTTTTTGTTAGGATCTGAGTTTGTTTGTTTTGATTATGTTTAACTAAATATGGTAATAATGAAAAGAGAATAGAATGAAAGTGCAGCGGAATAATAAACTGTTAATCAAAACAAGAGAGTAAATGTTTTCAGATCGAAAGCTTTCATTAATCCAAAAGATTACAATCGTACAAATACTCCCCCTCAGCCTGATCACACAGTGTTTGTCTGAGAGAATGTTTGTGTGTGTGATGCAATAGAATAGTACAAGCACTGTTCTATTTATAGACAGACTCAAAGCACTGATGATCTAGGCTGACGTCACCTAAGACAGTGACCTCTAACAGAATAACAAACGTAAACATCTGCCTATTACAAACTACTGTTACATTGAAAGCACTGATATTAAACATCTGTTGAAGATAAACTCTGATGGTCTTGTATCCACTGCTGGAGCCTAAGTGCTGTTGGTTCCAGCAGTGCTTTGATCTTCAGTACTTGTATCAGCAGTTGTTCTTCATCAGACCTTTGGTCAGCAGTTGTTCTTCATCAGTTGTTTCCTCAGCAGTTCTTTGTATCAGCAGTTGTTGAGCAGTTGTTTGGATAGAACAGTAGTTAGGGTCAGCAGTCTTTTGGGAGAAGTAAATTGTAAAGACTGTTTATTCAAGGATCAAACTGATAGCATGTTTTGGCTTTCTAATCATCTGTTCTTCTCCAGGTCAGCAGACCCAACAATCTCCCCCTAGAACAGATGATGCCAAAACTCAGCTTTATTTATAGATCTTTATTCCTCATCAGACTTTCTCTGATTTGACCTTTGAATTGTAATTCAAAGTTCAGAGCAAATAAGTCTTCTTCATCTCTTTCTAGATCCAGATTTAGCAGTGTTTGGTGATCTTCTGCACATAGGCTGTAAGCATCATCCATGCTGATCTTCTGAACCCTTCCATCTGACCTGAGCAATGTCAATTCGTGGTTGTCTTTGTTGACTTTCCACTTTAGAATTTTTGAGTCAGTGGATTTGCTGAGATGAACTTTTATTCTTGATGAGTTGGGTGAAGGAGGTCTTCCAATGAGTTCTCTGAGCTTCTCTGTTGTAGGATCAGAGAAATAATGTATTTGATTGAAGAGCCCTTCCTTGATGAATGTATCAGCAAACTTTCTTTGATCTTCCTCTGACATCTCCTTCTGCTTTTTGAACTGTCTTCTTGCAGCAGTTGTGAGATCAGAGGTTTCAAGTAGGCTGTCTAGGTTAAAAGTCTGTTGGGGTCTCTTCATCATTGGTTCATCAGTGTAAATTGGTTTTCTTGGAAGGCTGGGATCTTTCTTCCTATTTTCTTCCAGACTTTTGTAAGTTTCAACCAGCCTTAACTCAGACCATCTGGAAACAGACCTCATCTCCCCATAGTTGGCAGCTACAATCTCCTGCCTCATCCTTTTGAATTTCAAGGCTCTGACTGGGTCTCTGCCTTTGCCAAAATTAGGAGTGGAGACTTTAGCTTTGGGGTCTTTGGCCATTTCTTCAATCCTGAGTAGTTCTTCTCTCAAAGCATGAGTAGTCCAACCATTGAACTGCTTTTTGTTTGCTTTGTAAGGCTTGGTTGCCATTATCTGTTCAAGAAGAGATTCCCTTACCTCCTTTTCCAAATCTACACTGAGAGGCATGGAGGACATGGAATTGCTCAGGGTCTTAGCAAAATCTTCAATCCTTCTGAGTTTGCTAAGCTCTGCTGAATGGATGCCCTGAGCAGTCCTGTCATCCTTCCCTTTGCATTTCTCCTTAATGATGGCATCCACCTGTTCACCCTTGTATTTTAGATATTTATCAAGGTTGAGGGGAACAGGGAAGTTTGGGAGAGATGGGAAGGATCTTTCTGATGGCTGTTCAGTATTGTAGAAGGATTGTATTTCCCCCTTGAGTAGATCAAGTTCAAGGGGATACTGAACAACCAATGGTGTAATGGTTGGTGGTGGTCTATGGGATCTGAACTTGGATGTATGTGGTGAGAATGATGTGATTGGAATAGCTGTGATGGGAGGAGTGGATTGGGCAGTTGAAGTGGTGGTTGGTGATGTGTGTATGTTTTCATCATGTACAACAAAGGTTGATTTTCTCTTCCTTGTGTACATGATTTTTGGTGATGGTGATTTGGTAGCAGTGGTTGGATTAACATCTGTTGGCCTTTTAGTAGGTCCAGCAGATGTTTGGGATTTGGTTGGTGATGTATGTTTGGTGGTTGTATGTTCATGTGTGTTTGTTGTTTTAGGTGCAGTGGTTTGGGTAGCAGTGTTTTGGGTAGTTTCAGTGTTTTGGGTAGTTTTAGTGTTTTGGGTGGCAGTGGTTTCAGTAGCAGTGGTTTTATCAACAGAGGTGTTCAACTTAGATGGTGGTTTTCTAACATGCTTGGCAGGTCATTTCATCCTTTTAGAGGATCCCACATCTTCAGTTTCCCTTTGTTGTTTCTTTTTGAGTTCAATTAATGACTCTGCTTTAACTTCCAAGGTGTCAGCTCTTTTCTGTTTCTCTTGAGCAACCTTTTCAGCTTCAATGTTTGCAGAGTCATCTACTGCTTTATTCTTCTCAGTGGTTTGTTGTGGTGCTGTTGTTGCTTGTTGTTGTTGTGGAACTTGTTGTGGTGGAGCTGATTTGGTAGACTCTGGTTTCTTGGCAGACTTGGCTTGGCCTTTTTGAGAAGGAGGACAACCAAAAGGATCTAGTTTTGGTAGCCTATCTCTGCCACTCTCCCCCTTTTTGGCATCATCAGCCGTGAAATCATCATCATTTCCATCCCTGAGGATGGTGGTAGGGGCAGAGCCAGTAGTCTTCAGCAGGTGGTCCTTGATGGCTTTGATATCAGCATGGGTATCTTTGTACCTTGCATCTACCATATTCCTGATCTCAGCCATGTAAGTTTCATGTGTCTGATCAGCCAGTTTTCTGTGAGCTATGATGATGGGGGAAACTGATTTCCATAACTCACTGGCTATATCAGCTGTGGATGGTTGACTCTTGGAAAGATCTGCAATTGAGCTCAGTATAAGCTTGACATCAGATTTGATGTCAGCAACAGAGGTTTCAATGACAGAAACTCTGTCCGTCAATTCTTGGTATTTTGACTCATCTCCTAAGTGAATAGGATCATCTGAGTCCCTACCAGTGGTAGTTCTACCTGATTCAGTCCTAATAGGTGAATCAGATGCCCCTTTGTCTTGGTACTGGGGACTTCCAACTGTTTTTGGAGACACTATAGTGGCTTCAACAGTTGTTGCCTTCAAGGGAGTCTTAGCTATGTAATCACTGTCCTGATGTGAGACAGTGGTCTCTACATCAGTAGTGGCTGCTCCACTTGAAAACTCACCTAGAGTTGCATTGAACTCAGGTGGTGTAACCTCCTCTTCTGTTTGTGGGATAGCAGATTGTATATTCTCAGGACCAGTCACTTGTTGGAGTATACTCTCAGTGATAGGTGGAAGAGAGGAACTGGGATCTTCCTGAGATTTGTCAATTGCTTCAAACAGAGGTTGCATTGTTTGTGGGACATGTGATGGTGAGGGTGGAGGAGTAACAAGAGAATTAGCCCTGGGAGAGGGGCTTGTGAACATTTGGTCAAGTGACTCAAATGTATCATGATGTGTGTCCCCTTGGCTTACAACATGATCCTTTTGAGAGGAGTCATGAGGAGTTTGGTCAGGTGGAGGTATGTCCAACTGTTGTGAGGAAGTAACAACAGTGGTTTCAGGTTGGTTTTGTTGTGCAACAGAGGTTTCTTCTGGTACCTCAACATCCAGAAGCCTCATTTGTGGTTGAGTGGTGGTTTTTGTGGATGGATGTCTCTTTTTGGAAGTGGCTGGTGTGTGTTTCACAGCACTGGATGTAGTGCCATGATCACTAGGAGCAGTGGGCTCAACAACAGAGGTTTTGACAACAGTTGTTGCCTTTGTCCTCTTTGTTTGTGTTTTAGAAACTTTTGACACTTTAGACACTTTTTCCTAGGTGCTTCCACCCAGCATTCTTGTGAAAGTTTCATCAGTTAAGCTTTTCATTTGCATAGCCTCACCCTTTTTGAAAACTTTTTCTGGTAAGACTTTTTGTAAGATTACACTAAGAATTCTTGGGTAAATAAGAAAAGCATTGTTTGACCCAGACTTGACAGCTTTCACATTTGATACCAAGTCCATGAACAATCCCTGGGAAAGATTGAAGTCAGAGTTTGACAACATGGCATAACCCAGATATTGCATCCTCAATGGGATTTCATTAAAGGATGTGGACTTAGCAGAGACACAAAGAAGAAGAGTATGGAAGAAAAATTTCATGACTGGAGGGAAAAACTTTTTGAAAAGAGTTGATCCAGTCATCTGACCATCATACCCTCTTTCTTGGAACTCAGTATGAAGCTCTGTTTTAGTAAAGGAATCCTTACCTGCCAGGTCGTTCAGTGTGAAGGTTGTGGATATGGTTTCAGGGGTAATGACGATACTGGTTTTTCCAATTTTGGAAATAATGGAAGTAGGCTTTTTGTCTTGTAGTAGAAACTTAGCATTCAACCAAAATTCTTGGAGTGTATCAAGGTAAATGGGGGCGTTAGCGGTTAGGATGGGTAAGTATTTGGAGTTGAGAAAAATGTCGATGGTGGAATGAAATGGAGAGTTGTCATCTGTTTTGATCAGATAGGGGAGACAATTGTGTGTAGCTTTGGCTTGAAGATCCATTGTAATGGATTTCGAAGGTGAGGATGATAGAAGATTGATGGAGGGTTTGAGAATGAAGAAGGCGGTTATCAGTATTTTGAATACAATGAGACAGTATAACGTCTGTTGTGGAAAACAGGGTTTTTATAGGCTCAATGAAACCGCTGATGTGGCCAAACCTCTGCTTATATGAGCAGACGTGGCAATCATCTGATGGATGAAACATCTGGTGGATAACAGCTGTTTTTGGCAAACAACTGATACAAACAGCTGATGGGTCCAACTGTTTTTTTTTTGATATATAATATATATATATATATATATATATATGTGGACAGTTGTTTTATCTGAACAGATGTTCTGATACAGATTTTTCAACTAACAGTTGTTTTATCTGATCAGATGTTTTGAAACAGACTTTCAACCAACAGTGGATATGAATGAAACAGTGGTTGTTTTATCTGATCAGATGTTATAAACAGATTTTTCAACCAAACAGCTATTTTAAAATTTGATTTGCTGAAACATTTTATTAAGATTTATTGAAACTTTATTTGATTAATCCATGTTTAACATGCCAATTCTGGAAATCAGATTTGTAAAGGTAGATGTGTCTAAAGCTTTTGTTAACACATCTGCCAACTGATCCTCTGTTGGAACATGGTGTAAAGAAATCAAACCTTTTTCATAGCTGTCTCTGACAAAATGATGTCTTATGTCAATGTGTTTGGTAGTGGAATGAGAGACTAGATTCTTGATGATATTTTCAGCAGCTTGACTGTCCAACATGAGTGGAGTCCTAAGTGCAGTTATCCCAAAATCCAGTAGTTGATTTTGAAGCCACATGAGTTGGGCTGTACAGCTTGCAGCAGCAATGTATTCAGCTTCAGCTGTTGAAGTTGAAACAGCTGCCTGCTTTTTGCTTTGCCATGAAACTAAGGCATTCCCTAGAAATTGGCACCCTCCTGAAGTAGATTTTCTTGTGGTGTGACAGCCAGCAAAATCACTATCTGAATAACCTGAAAGCTCAATGTTTCCATTAGCAGGATACCAAATACCAAGTGTGGGAGCACCTTTGAGGTATCTGAATATCCTTTTCACAGCAATAAGGTTTGACTTTCTGGGTGAAGCCTGGGATCTGGCACAGACACATGTAGCAAACATAATGTCTGGCCTAGATGCAGTTAGGTACAATAAAGACCCAATCATACATCTATAATGTGTTTGATCAACCAGTTCATCCTTGTCATCAATAGTGAGCAGCTTGACTGTACTCATGGGTGTGCTACATGGCTTACAATCATTCATCTCAAATCTGGTTAATAAGTTCTTTACATATTTGTTTTGGTGAATGAATGTGCCATTTTGCAGTTGTTTCACTTGAAGACCAAGGAAACACTGAAGCTCACCCATGGCACTCATCTCAAACTCTGCTGTCATGAGTTTTCTGAACTCTTCACACATTTGGTTACACGTGGATCCAAAAATGATGTCATCCACATATATTTGAACAATCATTAAGTGTTTGTTGGATCAGTTTGCTCTTTTTGCTAAGTAAGAACTTGCTATCTTGACACTTAAGTGTTTTAGCAAGTCCTTGTAAATCAGATTATAAGCACAGCGGAATGTTATAAGTTAAAGCAACACTTTTTACACTAAGGAAGAGTTATAACTCCCCCTTGATGTTTGAAACTAATAAATGACAAAGTATTTATTATGAATCTAAGTTGTAAATGAGAATTAGATACTTAGAGAGATTCACAATAAATACAGAAATGGAATATAACAATGAGAGTGTTTGAAGGATTTTTCTGTTGAAAATCAATGTCTAAAATAGAAGGTTGAAGCCTCCTATTTATAGACGATTACATGCATGTATCTTGCCTAAAAAGCAAGCACAGAAACTACAGTGACAAGTTGCACAAGTTGCAACATTGAAAGAAACAAATACAGCTAAAAGTAATATTAAACAACAAACTACTGATGCAAAAAGGCGGTGGGAAATATCTATTGCTAAGTGCTGATGAAGGACAACTACTGAAGAGTAGTTTTGTCTTCAGTACTTCTGAAGTGAACTTGTCTGGTTTGGACTTCAGAACTTCTGCAACTTCAGCACTTCTCATATCTTCTAATCAGCAGTTTCTTGTCTTCTCTTCAGTACTTCTATACTTAGCCAAAATGACAGAAGTGAATTAGACTAAGGTTTACAAAAGTGGTTTCACCAATCCTCTTTGTCCTAACAATCTCTCCCTGGATTGATGAAGCCAAAACCTTACTAATTCCTTATGTGTTTCTTCTGTCTTGAACAATCTTCCATATCTCTTTGTACATGGTGTTCTTGAGCTGGTTGTACTGACCATCAGATAGAGATCCTCTCTGTGGTTCTAGATGTTGAATTGTGAGCAGGTCTTGTGTTGACAGTTTCTTCAGATCACTGATCTTCTTGTAAGCCCTGCTTGAGAGGTCTCTTCTTGTCAACAGTACTGAGTTGTTATCAGTAAGTGACCATCTGATGATAGGGATCTTTGACTTGTTAAAGTCAGAAGAATAGGGAACCAGACTTGTCCCTTGGGTTGATGGTCCTGAGTGCTGGATGTCTTCAGTTTCAGATAGCCTCAGGTGGGATTCTCTTCCTTGTTGTTGTTGCATATCAGGCATCTGAACAGTTGGGAGATGGTGTTCAGTCACTACTCTGGTATGCATCTTTTCTTTGATGGTCTTTTGTATTTGATAAGCAAAAGTGGAAGGATCCCTGAATTGTGTCAACAGAGGTTTCTCCTCAATGTCAAAATCTGAATGGACTATTGAACTTCCTTCAAGTAGTACCATTTTGAAATTAGTTTTGACATTGTCCTCTGCCTTCTTCTTCTGAGTAGCAGATCTTTTAGATTCACCAGAAGTTCTAACTACTGATCTTGAAGGATCAGCAGTTTGAAACTTCTCAGGATTTGCAGCCTTGGCAGCCAAGTATTTTCTATAAGTATCCATCAGTCTTTCTTCTTTCCATCTGGATACTGAGGCTTTTGAACCATATCCTTCTGCTACTAGCTCTTCTATTATCTGGGCTCTCTTGGCCTTTCCATCTTTGCTTGTGGCCATTTTGTCTGCAAGCAGTTGTGCTCTTCTTGTCAGCTCTTGCATAGAGAGTCCTTTGAGTGTAAAGGCTTTAGTCTTGCTGTTCTTGGTAATATAAGACACCAGTTGTTGTCTTTTATCCTGTTCAGCAATCTCATCAAGGCTAGCCTGCCTTTGTAGTTCAGCTGCATAAGCCTGAAGTTTTTCTTCATGGCTTAAATCCAAATCATCCCTTTCTTCCAGAGATTTCCAAATCTGATCTTCTCTGGCCTTTTTGTTGGCTGCAATTAAGCTCTTCTCTAATAGTTCAGCTGATTGAGAGATAGGAGAAGGGTTTAATACAGTCATTGTTGTAACAGATGTAGGCCTGATGGGATCAGATGTTGGTTGAATGGGAGCAGTGGTTCTGGAAGGTTCAGTTGTTTGAGGTTGGGAAGTGTTAACTTCTGATGTGCTGACAACTGCTGATGGTTTGTCAGCTACTGAAGGATTGTCTTCAGTACTTTCTGATTCTTCATCAGAAGTTTGGTCATCAGAAGTTTCTTCATTATGCCTTAGGGAATCTTCAGATGTTTGGGTCTCATCTTCTTTTTCAGCAGCTTCAATTTCTTCAATTGAGACACCAAACTGTTTGGCCAATTTTTCTTTCCTGGCCTGATCTTTCTGATCTCTTTCAAGGAGTGCCACTCTTGCCTTTATCCTGGCTTGGAATGACTCCTTAGGTTCCCTGATCTTCTCCCCCTTTTTGGATTCATCAATTTTAACCCTTGAAGCAGAGGGTTGGGAGAATTGTCCTTGAAGATGAGCAATCTGCTGGCTGTTGAAGTCTATTTTGTTGGACAGATCGTTCATCTTGGTCTTGATCACTCCAAATTGGTTCTTGATGGACAGCTCCAAGTCAGCTGTATATGTTTGGAAGTGATTTCTGATGAGTGTATTCATCATGTGGTACAGGGGACCCTCTGGGCTGCATAGCTGGTTCAGGTCTATGCTTGTTTGCCCAGGGAATTGGGAAGGCATTTGCTGTGAAGGGGGTGTTTTTGGGAGATCCTCATGTTGTACAGAGGATGCCACTCTAGGGGTTTTAGGGATTGAGTGGGCTTTAACCTGTGCAGAGGTGACTGGCTTCTTGAGCCTGGATACCTTTGCAACAGGACCTTCAGAAAGTGCCGTCAATTCAGTAGTTTGAGTGTGTGAAACATCATCCAAACTAATGGAATCATCTGAATCCCTGATGTTGCCCTCAGTGAGGACTGTCTCAGTTAAATCATGAGCTGAGCCCAACTCAGTTCTCTCATGAACCTCTGTTTCTTGGTACTGAGGATTTCCTACTTCAGGCATTAAGCCTTCATCAGTAGTTGCCACATCTGAGGTCTTAGCTATGTTACTTCTGTCCTCAGATCCACCACTGGGTGGTAACTGAGTAGTAGCAGCCTCAGATGTAACACCCCAACCGATGGCGGAAACATCGGGGTGCCACGTATTGATGATTGTTTTCAGTAGCACATGGTATAATATAAATTTTAAATAATTTATTCAAACATAATATCCAAAATGTGAAATAATGTCTAAGAATTCAAATACAAACATCAAATAATAACTTCAAAAACTTCAAATAAACTTCAAGATAAATCGTCATGCTAACTCAAGCCTCAGCTTCATTGTTACCCGAAACATGTTAATTTTGAAAGTATTTTGGGTCAACATAAGTTGGTGAGAATTACATAGGTTTTTGATGATAAATGAATAAAATGTTATGCAATTCATGTGTCATGTTAATCTAGCCCATATGTGAGAACATATTAGAAATAAATCGAGTGCATAATCAACCCTGCTGATTGTTATAAAATGATACATACCATACACTTATGGTCCCAATGAATATGTTATGCGATAACAAACACCCACGTAACCTTTGTAGGAGGCACGTATCCAGGTGGGATTGTCAGTCCAATAGATCTATCAATGTATACCGTCGGCTGATCAATGTTAATGATTATGCTAGAATGGTGCTTACTCTAATCATGCTCAAGACAATATGCAACATAGAAAACACATAGACACATTGATGATTGAATTGCAATGAAAATGTTATAACATGTTTCACCCCAAAAATGGTGATAAAAGGGGCTATGTAAACTCACCTTAGCAAATGTTAACTTGTTGAAAATGTGAAATAATTGTGTTGCCCAAAGTGATTCCAAATATTACCCTATAATGAGGTAATATATAATAAGTCTAAGTCTATATAACTAATATGTGTATCCTAGGGTTTCGATTTGGGGATAACCAATTGTTGAAATTTAAATTAATATGCTTAATTAATAAAGGAAAATTGGATAATTAAATGAAAGATAGTCTTTTTATAAAATTTGGATTTTGAGTGTGCACATTAAGGTGTTTGAAGCAATAAAATAATTTTTATAAAATTATTTCATTTAAAATAGATTTTTAAATCTATTTATTTATAAATAGCCAATTATTAACTTTAATATTCAAAAATACTAAAATTAAGGAATTCTTATTTTAAAAATCATAATTCTGTTCTAAAAGATTAAAAATAATTTGTATAAAATTTTGGTGCAAAAATGATGAAAATTGGATTTATTATGAATTAATTATGATTAAATCTAACAAAAATTGATTAAAAATATAAAATAAATGATTTTACTGAATTAAAAATTATTTCAGTAAAGGTTGACTTTATAAAAAGTCAGGATAAATTTTGGAGAATTTAAATAAATTGTTTTGATATATAAATGGATTTTTATAATTATAATAGTATAAAAATGATTTAATTATTATAATTATTACATAAATGAATTTCTGAAAAATAAAAATTACAAATAAATCTTTTATATCAGATTAAACAATGATAATTTTTTTAGAATTTATAAAATAGTTTAGGTATTTTAAAAAGAATTTAAATGATTAAAAGGATTAATATATATATATAATTAATTGTTTGCTAAAAAAAAGAAAAGAAAAGAATACCAAAAACCCGGTCAGAGCCGGGACTCGAACCCGGGTGACCTCAGTGTCTAACAAGGGTCACAACCACTTGGCCTAGGCCGGTGGTTGTGTTATCCTCTGATTTAAAATAAATAAATATAATACACTAATCCAGTTTTATCCCCAAATTAAATCGCGATGAACCCTAGATTTACAATTGGATGATTCAGGCAACTATAGCCCGATTAATGTTAGGGCTATTGTTGCCTGTACGCCGATGAACAAACCCCACAAATAAAAGAGGACTCACAGTGTATGATTGATGTTAGAAGTCGGGTCAAGGAGAAAGTCAAACCACGAGCAAATTAATCAATTACAGAGTGAATTAGAGAGATATAGAGATAGAGAGAGAGTTGTGAGCGATTTGACAAGGCTCGCAGACCATCTATATATACTAGAGGATTAGGGTTAGGGTTAATTAGAAGGTTGACTTTCAATTTAATAATACGCGTCTAATTGAATAGAAAGTCAACAATTGACGTGTAATCGTTGTGTATTCGCGTTGGATTGGGCCGGTTATAGCACGAATTAGCCAAAAATAGATCAATCACTCGTTAATTAGACGGATTGCTCATCAAGCTATCCCACAGTTGACTTTCCTTGTCAACTGTGGGAGTTTTAAATGTGTGTATAAAATAATAATGTGCCCGGGTTTATCACAAGATGATAGTCCAGCCCGGTTGGTTAAGTATGAGAGCATGTGTGGCTCTGGCGCGGGTTCGAACCCCGGCCAGAGCAGGTTTTTATTTTTTTTTTGATTTAATACAATCCAACACACATTTAGTATATTATAATATATATATATCATATTAGGGTTCATAAACGCGACAAAATAAATAAATGCGAGTATTAAATGGAAACTTGACGTTTTTATTAATGTCGGTGCGTAACGTACAAGTATTTAATGCGTAATGTTACAGTCTCCCCTACTTTTAGGAACTTCGTCCCGAAGTTGGAGTTGGAGAGTCTGGTGGAAAAAGATGTGGATATTTCGACTTCATCTGGTCTTTACGCTCCCAAGTGAACTCTGGGCCTCGTTTAGATTCCCAACGAACCTTAACGATCGGAATACGACTGCGCTTGAGTTTCTTGACTCCAGTGTCAACAATCTCGACGGGTTTCTCGATAATGTGCATGCTTTCATCGATTTGCACATCCTCAAGAGGAACATGAAGGTTCTCATCTGCTAAGCATTTCTTGAGGTTCGAAACATGGAAGGTCGGGTGAACATTGCTTAGCTCAGGTGGAAGATCGAGCTTGTAAGCCACTTTTCCAACTCTGTCAAGAATTTTGAAGGGGCCTACGTAACGAGGAGCTAGCTTTCCCTTTCTACCGAAACGAATAACTCCTTTCCAAGGGGATACCTTAAGTAGCACAAGGTCCCCAACTTGAAATTCTAAGGGTTTACGACGTTTATCAGCATAACTCTTTTGGCGACTTCTAGCCTTGAGAAGATTATCCTGAATAAGCTGGATTTTGTCTGTGGTTTCCTGGATTAGTTCAGGTCCAGTAATACGAGCTTCACCAACCTCGGTCCAACAGACAGGTGAACGACATTTCCGACCATAGAGTGCCTCAAAAGGAGCCATGTTAATGCTGGCGTGATAACTGTTGTTGTATGAAAACTCCACCAAAGGAAGATGAGAATCCCATGCGCCACCAAAATCGATGACACATGCCCTGAGCATGTCCTCAAGTGTCTGGATGGTTCGTTCAGTCTGACCATCCGTTTGAGGGTGATAAGCAGTGCTCAGGTTCAACTTGGTACCCAAAGCATCTTGTAGAGATCCCCAAAAGTGAGAGGTGAAACGACCATCGCGATCAGAAATAATATCCAAAGGTATCCCGTGACGACATACGATTTCACTTACGTACATCTTTGCCAACCTTTCCACAGAATACTTCTCACGAATAGGTAGAAAGTGAGCTGACTTGGTCAAACGATCGACGATTACCCAAATACTGTCAAAACCTTTGGGTGTGCGAGGGAGTTTGGTGATGAAATCCATAGCTATGCTCTCCCATTTCCAGACAGGAATCTCTGGTTGTTCAAGCATACCAGATGGTCGTTGATGTTCAGCCTTAACCTTGGAACAAGTGAGGCATTTTGCAACGAAAAGAGCAATGTCTTTCTTCATACCAGGCCACCAATAAGAATAACGAAGATCTTGATACATCTTATCAGCTCCAGGATGAATAGAATAACGAGACTTATGAGCCTCGTTCATGAGAAAAGTACGAAGATCATCACGGTCGGGAATCCACAGTCGGTTAAGGAAATAAAGGAGACCATCTGGTTTGGTTTCAAGTTGAGTCTCAGCACCACAAGACATTTCATCGTACATGTTACCTTGGGTGACTGAGGTGTGTTGAGCCTGGAGAATGCAATCTTGAAGATCGGTACGAACTCTAGCACATTGGAGTTTGACACGCTCTTTACGACTAAGTGCGTCAGCCACAACATTCGCTTTGCCAGGATGGTAGCGAATTTCGCAATCATAGTCGTTAAGTAATTCAACCCAACGTCGTTGCCTCATGTTAAGATTCTTTTGGTCGAAAACATGTTGGAGACTTTTGTGGTCCGTGAACACCACACATTTGGTCCCATAGAGATAATGTCTCCAAATCTTGAGTGCAAAGACAACAGCGCCCAATTCAAGATCATGGGTGGTATAATTTTTCTCGCGAGTCTTGAGTTGTCGAGACGCATAAGCAATAACCTTTCCTCGTTGCATGAGAACACAACCAAGACCTTGGTTTGATGCATCACAGTAGACCACGAAATCATCATTACCATCAGGTAGAGATAAGACCGGAGCTTCACAAAGTTTCAGCTTAAGAGTTTCAAATGCTTCCTCTTGCTTAGGTCCCCACTCATAGGGTTTACCCTTGTGAGTTAAGGTAGTGAGAGGAACAGCGATCTTGGAGAAATTGGCGATGAATCGACGATAATAACCAGCCAACCCAAGAAAAGAACGGACTTCTGTGGGAGTGGTAGGAACACTCCAATTCTTCACAGCTTCGATTTTTGCAGGATCAACATGAATTCCGTTCATATCAATGACATGTCCCAAAAATTGAACTTCCTTAAGCCAAAATTCACATTTTGAGAACTTGGCGTACAGTTGTTCTTTCTTTAGGAGACTCAAGATAGAGTGAAGATGTTGCTCGTGATCGGATTTTGATTTAGAGTAAATCAAAATATCATCAATGAAAACGATCACGAATTTGTCGAGATAGGGTCTACAAACCCGATTCATCAGATCCATAAATACCGCGGGAGCATTGGTCAAACCGAAAGGCATAACCATGAATTCATAGTGACCGTAGCGAGTGCGAAAAGCTGTCTTGGGAATATCTTCATCGTGGACTCTAAGCTGATGATAACCAGAACGGAGATCAATCTTCGAGAAGTGGGTTGCTCCTTGAAGTTGATCGAAGAGATCGTCAATCCTAGGAAGTGGATAACGATTCTTGATAGTGAGTTTGTTGAGTTCACGGTAGTCAATACACATCCGAAGAGAACCATCCTTCTTTTTAACGAACAAGACAGGGGTTCCCCATGGAGAAGAACTAGGGCGAATGAACCCTTTATCAGAAAGTTCCTGTAATTGACTAGCAAGTTCTTGCATCTCAGAGGGTGCAAGACGATAAGGAGCTTTAGCAATAGGATTAGAACCAGGAGCAAGATCAATACGAAACTCCACTTGTCGAGCAGGAGGCAAACCAGGTAAATCCTCTGGAAAGACTTCAGGATAGTCTCGAATAATAGGAATGTCTTGGATACTTTTGCCTTTGTCCTTCTTCTCTATCACGTTAGCTAAGAAGGCTGTATACCCTTTTCGTAAGTACTTTTGGGCAGTAGTACAAGACATAAGCTTAAGCTCACCACAGGGTTTCTCACCATAGATCTTCAAAATCTCACCAGATTCGAGAGGAATGCGTATGACTTTCTCGAAGCACAGAATTTCGGCACGATGAGTTGACAACCAGTCCATGCCTACTATAACATCAAAACTACCAAGATGCATGGGAATAAGATCGATAGGGAAGGTATGATCATCGAGATTCAACAAGCAGTTACGAATAATAGAACCGATCGAAATAGACTTCCCGTTAGCTACCTCTACCACGAAAGGGTCTTCTAGATTAGTGTGGGGTAAGTTAAGTAAAGGTTCAAACTTCAGTGACACGAATGACTTATCAGCTCCTGAATCAAATAATATGGATGCATAGTGATTATTAATGAGAAACGTACCATTCACCACTTCATTGTTGTCACGGGCCTGATTAGCGTTGAGATTGTAGGCGCGACCTCGAGCACCTTGGTTCTGGTTGCGGTTCTGGTTTTGGTTTTGGTTCAGATTTTGGTTTTGATTACGGTTACGGTTAGGGCAGTTGTTGATGTAGTGATTAGGGTTACCACACTCGTAGCATTGACCACGAGTAGGCCTGTTGTTTTGTTGGTTGGGAGCTGGGTTGTTGTTGTCTTGGGCAGCAGGAGATCGGCAGACGTTCACCAGGTGACCATATCTTTGACACTTAGTACAAAATCGACATGGCACCTGTGTGGGATGGTGGTACTTGCAAGTGTTGCACAAGGGGTGAGGCCCGGTGTATGGTTTCTTGGCTGGGTTTTGGGCAGCAGGTGGAGTAGCAGCAACCATATAGTTTCTAGCCTTGCGCTTCTTGTTGCTGGAGGTCTCAGGTTTGACTTCAATTGCAGGCTGTGGAGTATCCTTGGCAGTAGTCTTCTTGGTGCCCTTGCGAATGAGAGTACCGTTCTTCACATGATTATCAGTAAGAGTGGCCGCTAGACGTTTGGCCTCTTCCAGAGTTGCAGGATTTCTACCCCAAACAGTGTCCTGGATTTGCATGGGCAGACCACCGATGTACTTCTCGATGGCTACCGGCAGAGGAGTAACCTTGTGTGGCAACAATAAGCTAAGCTCATGAAAGCGGGTGTTGTAGGCGAGGTTTTCCCCACTATCTTGAGCCAAGGTGTGGAACTCATCCTCAAGCTTTTTAACTTCATTGCGAGGACAGAACTCCTCCTTCATGATCTCTTTGACCTGGTCCCAAGTCATAGCAAGAGCAACCTCGGCCCCACGAGTACGCTTTTCTTCATTCCACCATGTGAGTGCTCGTTTATGGAGAACACTCATGGCGTAACGAACCTTGAAATTGTTGGGGCACTCACTGTTGATGAAGGTATTTTCAATACCCTCAAACCATTGGAGAAGTCCAGTAGCTCCTTCTTCACCGCTGAACTTTGGAGGGTTACAAGAGTTGAAATGTTTAAGGGTGCAAGCTTGGGGTCCATTGCCATTGCCATTGCCATTGCCATTCCCGTTCCCGTTGTTGTGACCATTCCCATTCAATTGGATGACCTGAGCAAGTAAATTGGGAACCAGAGTTGCGATTTGCTGCGCCATTTGTTGAGAAATGATCGCAGCCAGTTGAGCATCGACCCCATTGTTGTTGTGGTTAGGAGCTTGGTCATTGTTGTGGTTATGGTTATCACCACCTTCTTCGTGGTTCTCACCATTGTTGTTGCGAGTGCTGCGACGAGGAGGCATGATCTGTAATAGACACAATGAAATGAATGAGAGTTTATATAAGGAATGTAATCATTTATTCATTAATTAAAACGAATAAACGAAAACGTTGACTTATCAAAGATTCTAAATTCTAATAACATATGAAGACATGCTTTAGCCTATAAGTGAACACTCATCCCGAGAATTCCCAGGTAGGCATCCGGGTCCCTCGTCTGATTGGGATATATGCGCAATGCCAGCCTAGACAGAAGACTCAGAATACAGGCGTTCACCCTTCCAGATTGCACGTGTTCGTTATTAAAATCTAGAGCTTCGACGAGATCTCAAGGGGGTTCAGGTTAAACCTGAGGATTTTGTCCTATTAATCTAATGATGGATCAGGATTGCAGCAGACAATTAAGAGTAGTCACATGTAGGTTTAAGGCATAGGATAAGGATAGGATTAGGGAAGCAATTAGGGTTACAAGTAGGAGAAGCAAGTACTGTTTTAGTCCCTAAGGTTATAGTCTAGATTATTTCTAATAACCTAATTCCCTATAACCAAGGCTCTGATACCAATCTGTAACACCCCAACCGATGGCGGAAACATCGGGGTGCCACGTATTGATGATTGTTTTCAGTAGCACATGGTATAATATAAATTTTAAATAATTTATTCAAACATAATATCCAAAATGTGAAATAATGTCTAAGAATTCAAATACATAACATCAAATAATAACTTCAAAAACTTCAAATAAACTTCAAGATAAATCCTCATGCTAACTCAAGCCTCAGCTTCATTGTTACCTGAAACATGTTAATTTTGAAAGTATTTTGGGTCAACATAAGTTGGTGAGAATTACATAGGTTTTTGATGATAAATGAATAAAATGTTATGCAATTCATGTGTCATGTTAATCTAGCCCATATGTGAGAACATATTAGAAATAAATCGAGTGCATAATCAACCCTGCTGACTGTTATAAAATGATACATACCATACACTTATGGTCCCAATGAATATGTTATGCGATAACAAACACCCACGTAACCTTTGTAGGAGGCACGTATCCGGGTGGGATTGTCAGTCCAATAGATCTATCAATGTATACCGTCGGCTGATCAATGTTAATGATTATGCTAGAATGGTGCTTACTCTAATCATGCTCAAGACAATATGCAACATAGAAAACACATAGACACATTGATGATTGAATTGCAATGAAAATGTTATAACATGTTTCACCCCAAAAATGGTGATAAAAGGGGCTATGTAAACTCACCTTAGCAAATGTTAACTTGTTGAAAATGTGAAATAATTGTGTTGCCCAAAGTGATTCCAAATATTACCCTATAATGAGGTAATATATAATAAGTCTAAGTCTATATAACTAATATGTGTATCCTAGGGTTTCGATTTGGGGATAACCAATTGTTGAAATTTAAATTAATATGCTTAATTAATAAAGGAAAATTGGATAATTAAATGAAAGATAGTCTTTTTATAAAATTTGGATTTTGAGTGTGCACATTAAGGTGTTTGAAGCAATAAAATAATTTTTATAAAATTATTTCATTTAAAATAGATTTTTAAATCTATTTATTTATAAATAGCCAATTATTAACTTTAATATTCAAAAATACTAAAATTAAGGAATTCTTATTTTAAAAATCATAATTCTGTTCTAAAAGATTAAAAATAATTTGTATAAAATTTTGGTGCAAAAATGATGAAAATTGGATTTATTATGAATTAATTATGATTAAATCTAACAAAAATTGATTAAAAATATAAAATAAATGATTTTACTGAATTAAAAATTATTTCAGTAAAGGTTGACTTTATAAAAAGTCAGGATAAATTTTGGAGAATTTAAATAAATTGTTTTGATATATAAATGGATTTTTATAATTATAATAGTATAAAAATGATTTAATTATTATAATTATTACATAAATGAATTTCTGAAAAATAAAAATTACAAATAAATCTTTTATATCAGATTAAACAATGATAATTTTTTTAGAATTTATAAAATAGTTTAGGTATTTTAAAAAGAATTTAAATGATTAAAAGGATTAATATATATATATAATTAATTGTTTGCTAAAAAAAAGAAAAGAAAAGAAAAGAATACCAAAAACCCGGTCAGAGCCGGGACTCGAACCCGGGTGACCTCAGTGTCTAACAAGGGTCACAACCACTTGGCCTAGGCCGGTGGTTGTGTTATCCTCTGATTTAAAATAAATAAATATAATACACTAATCCAGTTTTATCCCCAAATTAAATCGCGATGAACCCTAGATTTACAATTGGATGATTCAGGCAACTATAGCCCGATTAATGTTAGGGCTATTGTTGCCTGTACGCCGATGAACAAACCCCACAAATAAAAGAGGACTCACAGTGTATGATTGATGTTAGAAGTCGGGTCAAGGAGAAAGTCAAACCACGAGCAAATTAATCAATTACAGAGTGAATTAGAGAGATATAGAGATAGAGAGAGAGTTGTGAGCGATTTGACAAGGCTCGCAGACCATCTATATATACTAGAGGATTAGGGTTAGGGTTAATTAGAAGGTTGACTTTCAATTTAATAATACGCGTCTAATTGAATAGAAAGTCAACAATTGACGTGTAATCGTTGTGTATTCGCGTTGGATTGGGCCGGTTATAGCACGAATTAGCCAAAAATAGATCAATCACTCGTTAATTAGACGGATTGCTCATCAAGCTATCCCACAGTTGACTTTCCTTGTCAACTGTGGGAGTTTTAAATGTGTGTATAAAATAATAATGTGCCCGGGTTTATCACAAGATGATAGTCCAGCCCGGTTGGTTAAGTATGAGAGCATGTGTGGCTCTGGCGCGGGTTCGAACCCCGGCCAGAGCAGGTTTTTATTTTTTTTTTGATTTAATACAATCCAACACACATTTAGTATATTATAATATATATATATCATATTAGGGTTCATAAACGCGACAAAATAAATAAATGCGAGTATTAAATGGAAACTTGACGTTTTTATTAATGTCGGTGCGTAACGTACAAGTATTTAATGCGTAATGTTACATCAGATGCCCCAAGAGTCTCTAAAATTGGGCTTAAAGACTCTGGTCCACCCTCATCTCTTGGGATAGGGCTAGTGATGTCCACATCCATGTCTGATGTAGTAGTTATGTCCCCTGTTTGTTGTGGTTGATGGGGACTGACATGATCAGATGGGACATTCTCTTTTAGCCCAGAGAGAAGTTTGGCAATTTCTATTGCCTCTTGTTCAGAAATTTGTGGGGTTGGTTCAGTAGTTTGGGCAATAGGTTGTTGTTCAGCAGTTTCAAAAGAAGAGTGTGTTTGATATGTTTTTCTAAGTCTTTTTCTTTTGAATTGAACAGATATGGGTGCTCTTGGTGGGGTTTGAGATGGATGAGACTGAGAGGGTGTTTCAGTCTCATCTATTTGAAGAGCAGAATGCTCATGAGCATGTTCAGGCATCTCAACCTCCTGAACAGCTTTTCTTTTGGGTTGGTGGGGTGCAGTTTTTGTTGGCTTGGGCTTTTTGGCTTTTGGTGGTGTGAGTTTGGAAGATGTGGGCTTCAGGGGGACTTGTTGTTGTTCTCCCTGATCATCTTCTGGCCAGGCAGCCGGTTTGTTAAGTCTTGAGTATGCTTGTGATGTTAAAGGGTTTAAAGTTGAAATTTTTCCCACAAGCACCTCATTACCCAGTTCCCCTATTATGCTTTGCATAATGAACCTTGGGTACAACAAAAACTTTTTCTTGGTATTATTGTGATGTAACACCAACTCATTGAAAAATAGTTTTGATGCCCTGAATTTAGTTTCATTCACAATGGAATGAAATATTGGTTGAAAAGTGGAGGGCATCTGGTCATAAGACCCTGTTTTTGGACTCAAACACATAATAATATAATGAAACAAAAGTTTGTATTTTGGTTCAAAATATTTTTTAAATATTGTAGCATGGGAGAGAGTACCTTGATAACCACACTCAGTCATGGTTAGATGAATATCAGTGTTAGCAACATGGTCAGGGGCAGCTACATCATCCAGACCCAGTCTTGTTGCTAGTGTGGCCGGTGTGATGGTCAGTTGTTTCCCTTTTATCTTTGAGTTGAGGGAAATGACCTCACCACCCATTGTAACCGTCTCAGCATTTGCCCAGAACTCATTCAGAGTTTCAGTGTGAATTGGTGGGTTTATTGTGAGAGCAGTAAAGTATTGGGATTTGACGACAAGATCAATGATCTCATCGTATTGGGACCAGCCTTCTTGTTTTTCAAGGAAGGCCCTTTGATTGTGTCCCTGTTTTAGAACTAGAGCCATTGTGGTTTGGGTGTTTGATCGAACAGTGGATTTGCAGGTATAGGTTTTGAGAGAGTTTTGAGAGAGAAGGAGGGATATTTTTGAGTTTGAAAGGATAAGTGTGTAGAAAAGGTATTTATTAGAAGTTTTAACCGCTTGAATCTTCTTTATTAGAAGTTTTAAAACCGCCTTTGGTTAAAAATCTCTTTATCAGAGGTTTTAAACTGATTAGGTCAAACCTCTGATGATGGGAAAAGTCAGATTTGCCCTTTTGACTTAAACTGCTGATGAAGGATTTCTTCATCAGTAGTTCCCATTTTCTCTTCAGCAGTTTTAACATCTGATGAGAAATGTTTTTATAAATACTTTATTCATAACTTCTGAAGTTTATTTTATCAGAAGTTACACACTTTTTCAGAAAATTATCCCTATACTGATGATTTTTGTTCATCAGTAGTTTCTCTCAAACTGATTTTGTTTTTCAGAAGTTTTGTTTCAGACTTTTGTCTTTTGTAAGTGAAAACCAGGAAAAAGATGGAAAAGGTTTACTTGTATTCCACCAAGGTAAACAGGATGGAATCAAGGATGGAAAAAGGAAAAAGAAAATTTTGATGCATAACAGTAGTGATTGATGTAGAAGTTTGATGTAGAGTTGGGTAGAATCAAGTGTTAACTTGGATTCTAACTGATATGCAGAAAAAAAAAAATAAAGTAAACACTTACAAATTTAGCATTCCAAGCATGGATACTAACTTCTGAAATGTTGATGTGTCAAGGGGCTTAGTGAAGATGTCAGCTATCTGATTAGCTGTTGCTACATGCTTCACCTCAATCTTGCCTTTTTCATAGCAATCTCTTATGAAATGGTACCTGATTTCAATATGTTTAGTTTTTGAGAACTGTACCGGATTTTGAATGATGCTAATGGCAGATTTGCTGTCTACAAACAAAGGTGTCTTGGTCTCTTTGATTCCATAATCAAGAAGTTGATATTGGAGCCATTGTATCTGTGATGTACAACTTGCAGCTGCAATGTATTCAGCTTCAGCAGTTGAAGTTGCAACAGATGTTTGCTTCTTTGATTGCCATGACACTAGACAGTTACCCAGGAATTGACAACCACCAGATGTTGACTTTCTTGTCATCTTACACCCTGCATAGTCACTATCTGAAAAAGCTGATAACTTGGTATTGCTTGAAGCAGGATACCAAATTCCCAGTGTTGGAGTTCCTTTCAGATATCTAAAAATTCTTTTGACTGCTATAAGGTGTGATTCCCTTGGTGCTGATTGATATCTAGCACAGACACATGTTGAGAACATAATATCTGGTCTAGAAGCAGTTAAGTATAAAAGGGAACCTATCATGCATCTGTACATGGTTTGATCAACCTGTTTTCCTTGATCATCAGGTTCAACTTGTGTGATTGGTGTCATGGGAGTGGAACATGATTTACAGTCATTTAAAGAAAATTTGTTCAATAATTCTTTAACATATTTTGATTGATGTATAAAAGTTCCATTTGTTTGTTGTTTGATCTGCAGTCCTAGAAAGTACTGCAGTTCTCCCATGGTACTCATCTCAAATTTTGATTGCATGAGTTTCTTAAAATCATCACACAATTTTGTGTTTGTTGAACCAAAGATGATATCATCAACATAAATTTGAACAAGTAAGACATGATTTCCAACATGTTTAATGAAAAGTGTTTTATCAATGGCACCTCTTGTAAAGTTATTTTTGAGTAAAAAGGTGGAGAGTGTATCATACCAGGCTCTTGGAGCCTGTTTGAGCCCATAAAGAGCTTTGTCCAGTCTGTACACCCACTCAGGATGAGAAGGATCCTCAAACCCAGGTGGCTGACAGACATACACCTCCTCTTTGATTTTTCCATACAAAAATGCACTTTTCACATCCATTTGATAAACTTTAATTTTGTTGGAAATGGCATAGGCCAGAAATAACCTGATGGCCTCAAGCCTTGCAACTGGAGCAAAGGTTTCATCATAGTCAATTCCCTCTTCTTGAGAGTACCCTTGAACTATCAGTCTTGCCTTGTTCTTGATTATCATACCAGCTTCATCTTGTTTGTTCCTGAAAACCCATCTTGTACCAATTGGTTGCTTGTTTTGAAGTAAGGGACAGATTTCCCAGACCTGTTGCTTGTTGAACTGAAGTAGTTCATCTTGCATAGCTTGCACCTAATTATTGTCTTTGAGGGCTTCCTGGTACTTCTTTGGTTCCAACTGTGAAATAAAGGCTGAGAATAGGCAAAAGTTGGAGAGCTAGTTTCTGGTCAGAACACCTGTAGCTATATCACCCATGATCTGATCAAGTGGATGATCTCTGTGTTCAATCAGTTGTTGTAAACCACTGACAGGTGTAGGTGGCTCTTGTTCTTCAAACAAACTACTGAGGTCTATAATATCTGGTTCAGCAGTTTCAGTTTCATCAGTAGTTGCAGGTGCTGAAGCAGATGTTTGAGTTTGGCCTTCAGTATTTGTTTGATCAGAAGTTTGAAAAACTTCTGATGGTGTTGTAGTTGACTTAATGACTATTTGAGGAGTCCATGGTGTAGGATCCTCGTCTTCAAACCTTTGATCACCATAATAAGTAGGTTTGGAAGAAGTAACAGCCTTTTCAGGTCCAAAGTGAAAGTTGTCAAGGTCAAAGAGTTCAGCAGGATGTGCTGGAATAAGAGTGTGTTTTGACTCATTGAACTTGACATTCAATGTTTCTTCTACTATCCTGGTGTGAGAATTAAAAACCTTGTAGGCTTTTCTAGTTGAAGAGTAACCAAGAAAGTAACCTGAGTCAACTTTGGCAGCAAACTTTGAAATAGATTCCTTGATGTTCAAGATGAAACATTGACACCCAAAAGCCCTGAAAAAGGAGATAAGGGGCTTCATGCCATGAAGAACTTCATAGGCAGTCTTGGAATGTCTCTTGACCACAAGAACTCTATTCTGAACATAACATGCTGTGTTAACTGCTTCTGCCCAAAAGTACAATGGCAGTCCAGAATCAGCTAACATTGTTCTTGCTCCTTCTATCAATGTTCTGTTCTTCCTTTCTACTACACCATTTTGTTCAGGAGTTCTGGGAACACTGTATTGTCTAATAATCCCTTTAGACAAACAGAATTCATCCAGAGTTTTGTTCCTGAACTCTGTCCCATTGTCACTTCTAATGGTTTTGACAGATAGAGAATATTGTTTCTCTACTTGTAGAATGAAGAACTTGATGATTTCAGCAGCCTCATCCTTGGAAAATAAGAAGAATACCCATGTGAATCTTGAGTAGTCATCAATGATGACTAAGCAGTACTTCTTTTTACCAAGGCTCATAATCTTGACAGGTCCAAATAAGTCCATATGGAGTAGTTGAAGACATGCAGTTGTTTTTGATTCTTCAATAGACTTATAGGAGGACTTATGCTGTTTTCCCTTTAAACAGGATACACAGTGTTCTTGACACTGGTATACTTTCAAAGGTAGACCTCTGACCAAGTCCATTTTTGTGACTTTATTTATGGTTTTAAAGTTCACATGGCCAAGTCTCCTGTGCCAGAGATCTGTTTCTGAAGTTGATGCCCTTGAGAAGAAACAGGCAGTGTTGTTTAGTACTTTGTCTTTCTCAATGTCTACTGCATAGACATTGCCACATCTTTTGGCAATCAGCAAAGTATGATCTTCTATAATCTTCTCAATCAACTTCTGGCCTTCTGGTGAAATGATCTTGCAAGCTGTCTTTGTGAAAAAGGAAGAATATCCTTTATCACACATTTGTGACACGCTCAGCAAGTTGTATTCAAGGTTTTCCACCAGATTGACCTTGTCAAACTGTATTTTGCCAGAGGAGACATTGCCATGTCCTAGCACATATCCCTTGGCATTGTTCCCAAAGGATACAGATCCTTCTCTTTGGCTGATAAAGTTGTTTATCAGGTATCTGCATCCAGTCATGTGCATAGAGCCTCCACTATCAACATACCAAATGCTGTTTAAGCCCCTGGAAACTCTCTGCACATAAAAGCAAATTAGTTAGATTTGGAAACCCAAGCCTGTTTGGCTTTGGGTTTGCTCTTGAGAACAGTTACAGTTTGTTCTTGACCAGGTTGAGAAATCCATGTCTTTTTGGCAATGGATTTTTCATTAAGAACCATGGTGGTATCCTTTTTAGGACCACCATCAACCTTGGTCATCAGTAGTTCTACCATGTTCTTTAGATTTTGAATCTCAGCAGTTTGTGAAACTGCTGATGATTCTGGTCTAACTACTGACAAGGAATTTTGAGAAAAAGATTTTGGTTGAGATTTTATCTTTTTCTGAGAAAAGGTGTTTTCAGGTTGTTGTTTCTTGGGTTTAAAGACTTTTTCATAATCATTTCTGATTTGATTTCCCACAACCTGTTGTTTAAATTTTTGATTGAACTGAATTCCTTTTCTGTATCTACAAAATTCAGTTTTGTGGTTGAACAGGCCACAAATTTCACATTCTTTTGCCTTTTGTTTTTGATCTGAAGGCAAATTTCTGACAGTTGTGAAAAGATTTTGCTCATCAGTAGTTTTCAGGGTCTCAACTCCTGAATTAGATGAAACTACTGATGGCTTGTTGTCAGTTTTTGTAAATACTTCTGAAGTACTTTCTTTAAAAATGCCAGGATTTCTGTTTAGAAAGTTTTCATGGAAAGATGTGCATTCTTTCCCTTCAGAAGTTTCATTTGAAACAATTCTTCTCCCATCTTCAGTAGTTTTGGGAGAAAAATCTGTTGGTGTTTCAACATGATGGTATCCTATGCCAAACTTAACATTTGAAGCACTTTGTTTGTTTAGCAATAGTTGATACCCCCTACAAGATTCCACCCATTTTTCACAAGTGATCCTGGTGTCAGCAAGCTCTTGTCTGACATCTCCCAGGTCATTTAGCATCATTTTGATTTGTGCTTGGGTTTCAATAGCAGAGTCAGTTAATTTAGAAACTTCTTTTGTTTTAGCACACAGTTTTCTTTCTAAATCACATTTTATCTGTGTGTATTTTCTTTCTAAATCATTGGCTTTGCCTTGTAGGTGCAGGTTTGTCTCTCTTATGAGAGCAAAAGTTTCTTTGCAAGAGTTTGAGCAAAGTTTTGTCAAAGATTCTTTTGATACCTGAGACAATGCAGATTTTGAGGTACAGCCTTCAAATGCCATTAAGGCAAAGTTCTTTCTGCCATTGTCTGGTTCTCCCCAGTTGATGTCAAACACTTTGTTGTCTGCATCAGGATTGCACTCTGTGGTGTCATAAGGGAGACTGCTCCAGTCAACATACCCCGAGGTAAAGAGACTTTGTTGAGGGGGTTGTTGAGGCTGTGGAGGAAGTTGAGCAGCTGGAAAGGGAGGGATTGATTGTTCGCTCTGCATCTGTTGAGCAGGCACTTGAACATATTGTACTTGAGGCATATATTGCTGTTGAGGAGCTTGTGCCTGTACAAAATGAGCACTCCCTTGAGTTCCATTGTTCCTATTATAATTGGGGTTATAGTTATTTCCAGATTGTGATTGGTTAAAGCTAGAGCTTCTACACTCTCTAGCAAAGTGTCCCAACTTCTGACACTTGTGACATCTCAGTTTTGATTTGTCAAAACCAATTTTTGTATTACTGGTCAATCCTGGAAATTTCCTTCCTGACCTTTTATAAAACTTGTTAGTTTTAATGCTTAGCATGGCCAGTTGGTGTAATATGTCCATTTCTTCTAAGTCATCACTGCTAAAATTTTTCAAATCATCCATGATAAAACATAGATTATCAGCAGTTTGACTTTGGTCATCATTGTCATAACCTGGGAAAGATCTTTCTGATGAGATCCCAGTGGTTATGTCAATATTGTCATAAGATCCATAGGAACAAGTTGGTGAATCTTGTCCCAAAAGTGCTGTACTACCTGGTAGGTAGTCATCAGCAGTTTTACCAGAAGTTTGTAATTTCTTCTTTTGATCGATTTCTCTCTCAAAAGTAAGTAATCTCCCATGGAGTTTTGTAAGAGTGAGGGAGCTAAAATCTGGTGAGGATCTTAAGACAATGGAGTAAGTTTCCCATTTGTCAGGTAGAGACCTTAAAAATCTATGTAACATAGATACTGTTGTATAGGTCTGACCATTTAACTTTAGCTCAGAGATTAATGAGGAGAATCTTTCAAATTGTTGTGTCAAAGTTTCCCCATTAATATAAGCAAATGTTTCATATTGTTGAGCCAAAATTTCTCTGGTGTTGGCAATCACCTCTTCAGTTCCTCCAAACTGTTCTTTAAGACAGTCCCAAAGTTCTTTGGCACTTTCACAATGTAAAAGGCCAGAGTATATTTCATTTGGGAGAGCCATTGCCAACATAGAGAATGCCTTAGCATCTAGCTCAAGTTTAAGGAAATCCTCATCTGTATAGTCTTTGGGATCCTTTGGAATCCCTTCTTTAGTTTCAAGATTTATGTTTACTGGTTTGTGAGGACCATATATCACAGATCTCCAACAACCTGTGTTGGTTTGTGACAAGGTATGTGCCATTCTCTTTTGCCATATATTGTACTCATTTCTCACAAGCATGGCAGGTTTGGTGGCAGAACCAGTATTATGTGGATCCATTTTTAAAGAGTATAGATTTGTCAGATGACTCTTTTAAGTGATGGATATTGATAAAAAGTGAACTTTTGATCTTTTTATTGAATATCAATAAGAGCTTTGTGTTTGATTCTCAATTTGTTAGATTGATATGTGATCAGATAAACCAATGCTCTGATACCAATTGTTGGATCAGTTTGCTCTTTTTGCTAAGTAAGAACTTGCTATCTTGACACTTAAGTGTTTTAGCAAGTCCTTGTAAATCAGATTATAAGCACAGCGGAATGTTATAAGTTAAAGCAACACTTTTTACACTAAGGCAGAGTTATAACTCCCCCTTGATGTTTGAAACTAATAAATGACAAAGTATTTATTATGAATCTAAGTTGTAAATGAGAATTAGATACTTAGAGAGATTCACAATAAATACAGAAATGGAATATAACAATGAGAGTGTTTGAAGGATTTTTCTGTTGAAAATCAATGTCTAAAATAGAAGGTTGAAGCCTCCTATTTATAGACGATTACATGCATGTATCTTGCCTAAAAAGCAAGCACAGAAACTACAGTGACAAGTTGCACAAGTTGCAACATTGAAAGAAACAAATACAGCTAAAAGTAAAATTAAACAACAAACTACTGATGCAAAAAGGCGGTGGGAAATATCTATTGCTAAGTGCTGATGAAGGACAACTACTGAAGAGTAGTTTTGTCTTTAGTACTTCTGAAGTGAACTTGTCTGGTTTGGACTTCGGAACTTCTGCAACTTCAGCACTTCTCATATCTTCTAATCAGCAGTTTCTTGTCTTCTCTTCAGTACTTCTATACTTAGCCAAAATGACAGAAGTGAATTAGACTAAGGTTTACAAAAGTGGTTTCACCAATCCTCTTTGTCCTAACAGTGTTTCCCTTTCCATTTAAGAAATAAAGTTTTGTCAATTTTACCTCTTGTGAAGCCAATGGATAAGAGAAATGTGGAGAGAGTTTCATACCAGGCCCTTGGTGCTTGTTTAAGTCCATACAAAGCTTTGTTGAGCTTGTAGACATAGTCAGGATGGAATGTGTCTTCAAAACCAGGTGGCTGACATACATAGACCTCCTCCTGAATTTTGCCATAAAGGAAAGCACATTTGATGTCCATCTGATACACCTTTATGTTGTGGTTGACAGCAAAGGCTAAAAAGAGTCTGATGGCTTCTAGTCTTGCTACAGGAGCAAAAGTCTCATCATAATCTATTCCTTCTTCTTGTCTGAAGCCTTGAACCACAAGCCTGGCTTTATTCTTGACAACAATACCCCTTTCATCAGTCTTGTTTTTGAAGACCCACTTTGTTCCTATAGGACAAACATCCTTAGGAAGTGGTACAAGCTCCCATACTTGTTGTCTTTTGAACTGAAGGAGTTCTTCCTGCATGGCCTCGACCCAACTGTTGTCTTTCAGTGCCTCTTGGTACTTGACAGGTTGTGTGAGGGATAAGAAACCTGCAAAAAGACAGATATTGGAGGATTGGCTTTTTGTGAGCACACCCTCTCTGATGTTGCCAATGATCTGGTCTGGTGGATGAGCTCTTAAGTAAATAAGATCTCCTTGATATGGAACTATGGCATTTTGAGGTGATGGACAGAGGTTTGGTGACTCTGTTGGTGTAACATCTGTTGGTACTTCTGTAGTGCCATCAGATGTTTGGAATTGTAATGGAGGAATGGGTCCAAGTGGTGTGAAACTTGACTGACTTTTGTCAACAGATGATTGACTTTTGTCAACAGATGATAGGTCAGTGGTTGTGAGGGGTGAGGCAGTGGTTTGAGGATAAGACTGGCCAACAGTGGTTGACACAGCTGTGGCAGAGTTTTGACAATTGTTTTGAACAGCTGCTTCCTCTGAGGCAGAATAGACTTTGTAGTGACTGGGGATCACAACATCTGTTCTGTAATCTTGCTGTGGAGACTGTGGAATACCTGCATTGTTAGTTTTAATAGTGATATCTTCAAATTTGAATTTATCTAAATCAAATAATTCAGCAGGGTTTGCAGGGATTTTTAGAGATGAAAGTTCATTGAACTTTACATTCAGAGTTTCTTCTATTGTCTTAGTCCTTGTGTTAAACACTTTGTAGGCCTTAGCAGTAGAAGAATATCCCAGAAAATAACCACAGTCTACTTTGGCTGCAAATTTTGAAATGGAATCTTTGAGATTTAAAATGAAACATGGGCAGCCAAAGATTTTGAAAAATGAGATTAATGGTTTGATTTTGAACAAAATTTCATAAGCAGTTTTTTGATGTCTGGGGTTGATCAAAACTCTGTTTTGAACATAGCAAGCAGTGTTTACAGCTTCTGCCCAAAAGGACAGTGGCAAACCAGAATCTGCTAGCATGGTTCTTGCAGCTTCTATAAGAGTTCTATTTTTCCTCTCAACCACCCCATTTTGTTCTGGTGTTCTTGGGATGCTGAACTGCCTCACAATCCCTTTTGACACACAGAAGTCATCCAACTCCTTATTTTTAAACTCTGTTCCATTGTCACTCCTGAAGACTTTTACTGGCAAGTCATATTGCTTTTCAACTTTGGTGACAAAGTCCTTTAATATACCTGCAGTCTCATCCTTAGAATGCAAAAAGTAAGTCCATGTAAACCTAGAAAAATCATCAACTATTACAAGACAAAATCTCTTTCTTCTTAGACTCATGATTTTAACAGGGCCAAACAAGTCCATGTGCAACAGTTGTAGACACTGACTAGTTTTGGACTCATCAATGGATTTGTAAGAGCTTTTATGTTGTTTCCCTTTTAAGCAAGAAACACAATGCTCTTCACATTTAAATTCTTTTGATGGTAAACCTCTGACAAGGCTTTGTTTAGAGAGTGTGTTGATAGTATTAAGGTTGGTGTGACCCAATCTCCTTTGCCACAATTCTGTCTCCTTAGTGGAGGCAGCAGAAAACAGACAAACATTTGCCATAGGATTGTCCTTTAACATATCAACAACATACACATTGCCACTTCTATGAGCAACAAGTTGTGCTTTGCTCTCAGCAATAATGGTATCAATCTTTTTCACCACTTCTGGCCCAATAATCTTACAAGTTTTCTTTGTGAAAAATGAGCCATAACCTTTGTCACTCATTTGTGAAACACTCAGAAGATTAAACTTGAGATTATCAATAAGATTGACATTTTCAAACTTGAGTTTTCCAGCTTGTACAGTCCCTGAACCCAACACCTTACCTTTAGAATCATTACCAAAGGATATATCACCCCCTCCATGAGCCAAGAAGTCCAGAAGCAGGGCTCTACATCCTGTCATGTGCTTGGAACCTCCACTATCTACATACCAAAGACTATCTAAACAAGCAGAAGCTCCCTGCACATCAGTAAATGATTAGTTTTGGTGAGTGTCCAAAGCCAAGTTGGCTTTGGATGGGTCCTCAGACCTTTCAGACTCAAGCTTTGGAAGGTGATCAGTGGTTTGGACCAATTTCTGAATTAAGGTCAACAACTGCTGCTGACCATTTGCCAGTGCTTGAATGTCAACACTTGGGGCAGCAGTTGTTTGATCACTTCCTGACAGATGATAATACCCATATGGATTTCTGTTCACTCTTGGTTTAGAGGGTCTCTTTGGCTCCTCATAAACATGTGGCAGATTGTGACATGGAGGTTGACCATAACCTCTTGGGTATTTGCTTGTGGGTGGAGCATCTGTTACTTGGACATCTCTAGAAGCAGATGTTTCAAGCCTTTTTGTAACAGATGTTTGGACAGGGGTGAAGGTCTGTTTGAGCTTTCCTTTTGGAGTACTAACCACAGGGTTTGCAAGAGTTTTAGCTTTGTATTCTTGTATTTTAGCATCAAAATTTTTGAGATACAAGCACTCTTTGGTCTTGTGATTCTTTTTCCCACATATTGAGCATGTGGCTTTGGAATCACATTCACTTGTTCCTTTGTTAATATCATATGCTTTTAGAAGAAAACAGTTTTTGGTGACATGATTCTTCTTTTCACAGAAATCACAGAACAAGTTAACAGTCTTTTCTTTCTTCTTCCCCTTTTCAGTCTTCTTTTCAGCAGATGTTTGAGCATCTGCTGGAAGATCTTTCAGGGGAATGACTTTTGCCAAGGGAATGACCCTTGCCTGAGGAGCTGTCTTTCCCTCAGGAGTTTTGAAATCAACAGGTTTATAATTCTCAAGAGTATCACACTCATCAGACCAAGTAGGTTTAAATTCATACTTTTCTAGTTCAGCAAAAGATGAGGAACCTTCTGGTTTTTCAAGAACAATTTTCTTACCATTTGGTTCAGTGATTTTAATCTCTTGACCCTGCAGGTTTGTTGGTACTATCTCAACAGACTTTTGACTCTTTGTGTCAGTGTTTTCAAAAGCTGGAGCAGTGGTTGCAAAACCAAAGCCAAACTTCACATGACTTTTGGTTTGTTTGTTGAGTAGCATCTCAAATCCTCTACATGATTCCACCCATTTCTTACATTCAACTTGGGTGGACTCAAGCTCACTTTTACAACTTTGATATTTTGTTATCATAGTTTGGAGCTGGTCTTTGGTTATAGTTGCTTCATGTTTTAAGCTGCTTATTTCAGACTCTTTTGCAGTTAACTTGTTTTCAAATCTTTTGTGAGTTTTTTCAAATTTAACTTCATCATCCAAAATTTTCTTTCTAAGGTTTTCATTCACCTCTTTGATGTTAGCAAATGCTATTACACATTTGTCAGAACACAACTCCTTAAGAATTTGAGGAGATACCTTAGCAGCAGCCATCAACGCACAATCACACTTGCACTCACAGTCATCAGATGCACCCCAGGGATCTGAGAGATTCACAACCTCTTCTTCAGGTTTTTCACCTGTAACAGCTTCACTAACATCATCATCAGTCACAACATCAGATTCAGTTACCACTTCCTCAGATTCAATCTCATCTACCATAGCCATGAAACAAAAAATTTCTGGTTCATTTTCAGCTTTGGCAACTAGTGCAAAATTCTCATCTGTTAGCTCATCAGGTAGACTGCTCCAATCAACAAAGCCTTGAGTAAAGAAGCTCTGTTGACTGGTCTCTGCAGGAGCAGAGGATGGAGCAACAGTCGTTTGCACAGGTGCTTGAGCAACAGGTGTTTGCACATAGTGGATCTGAGGAACAGTGGTTTGGACATACTGGACAGGAACAGTGTTTGAGGACTGTGCAAAATGAGCAGTGTTTTGCACATTTGGTCCAGGGGCATTATAGGAATTCTGATAAGTGTTGGTCTGTGGTCTTTGATTTGGATAGGTTATCATAGGTGTACCATGTTGACCCCTACATTCCCTAGCAAAATGACCAAACCTATGACATTTATAACACTTGATCTTTGATTTATCCAACCCAACCTTAGATCTGCCAGTCAACCCTGGAAACCTTCTACCAGTTTTCTTGTAAAAATTATTAGTTCTTACACTGAGAAGGGCCAATTGGTGCATAATGTCCATTTCTTCCAAATCATCAGGGTCAAAGTATTTCAGGTCATCATACTCAAAGGATATATTGTCAGATGCCTGTATATCACCACCACTTGCTGTGAAAGCATAGTTTGGTGAATAAGAATCAGAGTTAAAACCTGAGTTAAAACCTGAAGTTATGTCAATAAAATGATCATAACTCTGATCCTTTGTGTTTCCAGGCACCTCATCATGACCCAAAAGTGCTGTATTCCCAAACACATAGTCATCAGACACTTTTCCAGAGTCCTGGAGCTTCTTTTTCTGGTTACGCTCTCTCTCATAGGTCAAGAGCTTACCATGAAGCTGGGTCAGTGATAGGTCTTTAAATCCTATTGAGTTTCTCATCACAATAGCAATAGTGTCCCATTTGTCTGGTAATGATCTTAAAAACCTATGGTTCAAGGTTGAATGAGGGTAAGTAAGACCAACCAATTTTAGTTCACTAATTAAGCAATTAAATCTCTCAAACTGTTGAGTTAATGACTCTCCTTTGACATGACTGAATGTTTCATATTGTTGGTTAAGTATTTCACGATTGTTTTCAATAACCTCCTCAGTCCCACCAAACTGTTCTTTCAGTGCATCCCACAACTCCTTTGCACTGTTACAGTGTAACAACCCAGCATATATATCATTGGGTAGAGCCATGGCCACAATACTGAAGGCCTTAGCATCTAGCTCAATTTTCTGAAAATCCTGGTCGGAGTAGTTTTCAAGTTTCTTTGGCTCAAACACTTTGGGATCTTCAGTACTCGGCACAGTCGGAACATGTGGTCCGAAGATAACCGACTTCCAACACCCAGTGTTTTGTTGAGCTAGAACATGGCTCATCCGACGTTGCCACATATTGTATTCAGATCTGACAAGCATCGGTGGCTTGTTGTTCGTGCCAGTGTTATGTGGATCGTGATTGATAGAAGCCATTCTCTGATTTTTCAAAAAACAAAGTCTGTTTAAAACGGTTGAAACGAAATTAAACTATTACTCTGTTTTCAATCTAACAGACAAACGATATCAATAATTGTGAGCTGATTATTAAATTGATTTGTTAGATCAAATTTAATTGACCAAGCTCTGATACCAATTGTTAGGATCTGAGTTTGTTTGTTTTGATTATGTTTAACTAAATATGGTAATAATGAAAAGAGAATAGAATGAAAGTGCAGCGGAATAATAAACTGTTAATCAAAACAAGAGAGTAAATGTTTTCAGATCGAAAGCTTTCATTAATCCAAAAGATTACAATCGTACAAATACTCCCCCTCAGCCTGATCACACAATGTTTGCCTGAGAGAATGTTTGTGTGTGTGATGCAATAGAACAGTACAAGCACTGTTCTATTTATAGACAGACTCAAAGCACTGATGACCTAGGCTGACGTCACCTAAGACAGTGACCTCTAACAGACTAACAAACGTAAACATCTGCCTATTACAAACTACTGTTACATTGAAAGCACTGATATTAAACATCTGTTGAAGATAAACTCTGATGGTCTTGTATCCACTGCTGGAGCCTAAGTGCTGTTGGTTCCAGCAGTGCTTTGATCTTCAGTACTTGTATCAGCAGTTGTTCTTCATCAGACCTTTGGTCAGCAGTTGTTCTTCATCAGTTGTTTCCTCAGCAGTTCTTTGTATCAGCAGTTGTTGAGCAGTTGTTTGGATAGAACAGTAGTTAGGGTCAGCAGTCTTTTGGGAGAAGTAAGTTGTAAAGACTGTTTATTCAAGGATCAAACTGATAGCATGTTTTGGCTTTCTAATCATCTGTTCTTCTCCAGGTCAGCAGACCCAACATTTTTATTCTTACTTAAGAATACGGAATGATCCTCAAAAGGAAGAGGTTGTGTCTAGTTACAAAAAACCATTGTTGCTAGACCTGAACGAGCTGTGCTACTAACCCGATGTTAAACCTTCGTACATACTAGAAAACAATCGGTACTATGAACACAAAGATGAACATACGTTCATACCATAATACAATCCGTTCTACGAGCACGGTGATGAACATGCATACGTTGCAATACTTTTGGTACCTTGAACACGATTTTGAACCTTTTTACATGCACCAAAATTATTCAGATGGCAACCACACAACTCGCAAGTTTCGGAAGAGATAACGGTTCCATGATTGTGACCCGACGATCCAAAAACATAATGATGTGGACGTTAAGGTTTGGCTTAAATGCAACCGTAGTGGAGAGTACAAGAGTATAGTTACGCAGAGGAGATTTGGTAGCTAAAATATCGGTTGTCCTTTTCAAGTGCTTGTTCTTTGAAAGGATGTGTGTCGCTTGAGGGATAAATATGAGAAACGCAGAACATAACCACGGTCGTGCTACATATCCGGAAAGCTACGCGTATGCAAGGATCGTACTGATGATGTGGGTTGTTGAGTCGGAGGTAAAAATGAGCGCCTTGCATGTATGGAGCCCCGACCACCACCGCCGCGACGACATTATTCGATTGATGAGGATGATGCTTTAGTTGTATTATCTATCTGTTTTACTTTATAGTCAATTTTATTTTGGCTTTGATTTGTAAGAACAACTTATTACTATCTATATTCAATTTTAGTTATCTATGTTTGGAATGTTTATTTACATTGTTGAGTAATGCTCGATTGGTTATTCAATTACAATGTTATAAATATACAAAATGTGTAAGTGCATTATTCATGTATGTCCCCAGCTAGTGATCCAGTACTGAATGTCAAAGGTTCAGATAATCAGAAAAACGACCAAGGTTTTAGCTTAAAGTTACATTCGACCAATAGTATGGTCGAATGTAGTTTGTTTGGTTGAATGTAAATTGAATGAGGAAGAAGGTTTCATTTGAACCCTTAAAGGGTCGAATGAACACCACCTTCGACCATACAAAAGGGGTGAAGGTGGAATCCTATATAAAGGGAAAAGTTTGTAATTTTTAGAGGGAGTTATCATTTGAGCCTTTTCACTAGAGTGTGTATGTGTGTTTTTCTCTGTATTAGGTCTAAGATTTCATTTGTAAACATCTTGATTTGATCTAATACAAAGATTAAAGTTATGGAAATTGCTCGGTGATTTGTTATCTGTTTTCATCACGTTCGATTACGTTTATTTCTGAATCATTTTGCACGATCGTTGGGGATTCCGCACCCTACGGTTGGTATTCGTGAGATCACGTTTCTTGATTACGATCCTAAAACGGATTCACAAGTGGTATCAGAGCATAGGCTCGATTTCACGATTGCAAATTGATCTGAATTGATGAAAACTGATTAGAATTCTGGTTTAAAAGTTAAAAACCCAAGAAATTTTGAAGTTTTTCATAAAAACATGGTTTTTGATTGAATTGGAGTTGAATTTGATGTTATTTTCACAAATTCTTTCACAAATGTTTGTCTAAATTCAATTCCGAACAAAACCTATCAAATTTCATTACATTTGGTGAAAATTTTATCAAAAACCGATCAGATTCGGGTTCTTGAGGTTGAAGATGATGAACAGATCTGAAACGGTCGAAGGTGAGATTTGAGGGTCGAACGTAGCATTTTTTGGTCGAACGTGGAGTTTTAACAGGTCGAATCTAGAGTTTATCAGTGTTATTTTGTTCATTCGACCATTTTGTCTCATTCGACCATTCGAACGGTCGAAGGAGAAAATTCGAACGGTCGAAGGAGAAAATTCAAACGGTCGAAAGAGAGTTAAAGGGTCGAAAGAGATTAGTGTTTGTTATACTTCTCTTTCGTATCTTTTCAAACGGTCGAAGGAGATCATTTTGGCTCATTCGACCACTCGAAAATTGAAAAGGGTCGAAAGAGATTAGTGTTTGTTATACTTCTCTTTCGTATCTTTTCAAACGGTCGAAGGAGATCATTTTGGCTCATTCGACCACTCGAAAATTGAAAAGGTTCGAACGTAGAATCTGATTTTCATTTTAAAAGGTCGAATAAGATTGGTTATTTCCACATTCGAACCTACGAATATTCGGATAATATTTTTCAAATTTTAAGGTGTAAAAAATTTTTGAAATAATTTTTGTTGAAAAATGATGAATTACTTGGCTATGTCAAGAACTGATGATCAGATAAAAGCTGCAATGCAACAAAAGCTAACATGGGAACAAGTTGTTGCATCTAAGATTCAACAATCTGTTACACGACCAGTTGTGCAACCAACTGATAAAATGATTAATGTGCATGAGTGTGTTAACAGAGAAAGTGTTAAAAGTAACGTTGTGTGTCTTGTCAAACAAGTGGGGAATGATGATTCAAGTGAATTGTCAGAGAGTGTCTTGAGTTCTGATACGGATTCAGAACAGAGTGAATCAAGATAGAGTGATATCTCAAATATTGATGCAAAATCTGATAATGGTAATAAATCAGATGATGAGGTAAGATCTAGTATTGACTGTGCTAGTTGTTCTGAATGTGTCAAGTTGAAATGTGAATTGATGACACTTATTAAGGACAAACAGAACCTAGCAAATGAACTAGAAAATTGTCAAAACCAAAATAAAGTTTTTGAAAAGAATGAAAAAGATTGGTTAAATAAAATTGAATCTTTAAAGCAAGAAATTTTAGAAATAAATAAAAGTGTTTCAATGAATAACACCACATCAGAGTTGAAAGACATAACATCTTGTGTTGAAGTTTCAAACTCTGAGGTGAAGTCCGATTCTAGTCAGAAAAATAAAAATGTGGTAGTCATTTCAGAACCTGAGTCTGAAGAGAAAACCATATTTAAATTTCCTGATGGAATGGAAGGATCCTATATGTTGGTAGGACATGACAAGTTGATTCTCAATAAAGATTTTCCAATTGATAATATTGAACAATCTTTACTTAAATGTATATATGTTGATAATATCGATTTGTTAAATCAATTTACAAATCAATTTGGGCATTTGTCGTTTGAACTAAATCCTAACCAACATGAGGATCAAAAGAAAAACATTGAAAAGAAAAATGTTGAAAATAAGAAAGGTTCTAAAGTAAAAGGACCGAAACCAAACAAATCAAAAGGAAATGATCAGATGAAAAACTCTCATCAAAAGAATTCAAGAAATTTTTCATCTAGATCATATGATTCTTATGATTATTCATATACCTCTCGATTTGATGGTTATTGGAGAAACAACTCACCACAGTATTCTCATGGTTATGTTGAATGGAGAAGCTGTTTTGAATGTGGTGAAGTTGGTCATATTGCTGCTCATTGTCCCTACTGGTATTGGGATGAAGGGTATGCATGTGATTTTGTGGATTATAGGTCTTGTTATAACTGCGGAGAGTGTGGGCATTTAGTTGCTTCCTGTCCGTATGTTAAACAGAAAAAGACCGAAGTGAAATTTGCTAAAAATTCAGGCAATGTCAAAAAGTCTGTATCCCCAAAATCAATCAAGAAACAAAAGGGGAAACAGGTTGTGTATGACAATCGTAACAAGATTGCCTTGAACAAAAATGTAGATAGTGAACGGGTTGCTATGGTAAGGCGGAGTTCCAAGGCTAAGCCTAAGAATAACTCTAAACCTGGACTTTTATTAGTTAAGTCTGACAAGGTTTCAAACAAAGTTCAGAAGCAGGTTTCAAATGAGAAATCTGAAAAGTCAACAATCAAAACGATTTCAGCAAAATCAAAAATAAACTCTGAACGTGTTTGGAAACCCAAATCACTTTCTAAATCAATAGCAATTTCTACTTCAAATCAATCCATTGAAAAACCAATTGATTTTTCAAAAGGAGAATGGATTGATGTTCCGAGGATTGATGACCTTGGACGACCCATCATTGTGAAGGGATGGGTGCCTCTCTCCTACTAATTGTTTAACAAGTGTGCAGGTGGTTCCAGACAGACCTATTAGCTATCTTTGATAGTTGATAGTGGAGCATCTGTATACAAGCTATTTATTGGAGAGGTGAAGGTCAAGGAAAGGATTTTGAGAAAGAAAGAATGATGTCAAAAGAAAGGAGAGTGTTTGTTGTCTGTTTCCTACCTGTGAAGCCGGAAAACGTTGCAATCTCATGCAATTGCTTTCAGGTTTTGGATTTCTACAACAAGATACGACAAAACGGTTTATTTTAAACTCTCTTATCTTTGTTAATGATTTTACTAATTTGAAAGATCTTTATGAGTAAAGTAATCTGAGTGGGAAAATGGTTTTTTTTTTTTGAAACTCAATGAGTAAATCGCATCGGATATCATTTTATTTTGTTTTTCTTTAAAAGTTAAAAAAAAATATCCAAAAATATGCATATTTTTAGATTTTTAGGGGGAGAAAAATTTCAGAAAAATCAAAATAAAAATTAGAAAATCAAAAATGAGTTTTCCTGGAGAAAAAGAGGAGATGATAGTACATCAGTGAACTGTCAGATTACTCTGAAAACAAAATGTATTGATAAACATTGAGTAGCCACTACAATTATATATTGGTAGGCTTGAAATCAAAGTTTAAAGTTCAGCATGGTGATATAAACCTAAAAACATTAACTGATAATCATGTGGATCAACGTCTCGTTGACATATGGTCTTAGTACCGAAATTTCGTTTGATAGATTGCCAAAATCGGAGGTTTCGGGTCGTTATATTGTTAGTTATCTGGGGATAGCCTAACTGATCTTTTGTCGTATTGATTTACGGACCTAGATCAGTCAGGGTATCTCAATAAAAGATCTTTAATGACAAATCCTTAAGTTACCGAATGAGGAACTTAACATGTGTGATGATAGTCAAAGATTATCTAATGCATCGTATCAGCATTATGATGAAAATCATGTACGATATTAGTCCTCACCCTGGTTGAGTGCATAAGTCGCTTTGAAGCTCTAATTTGCTGACCTGTCACCGATGTGCCTCATACCTTGTAACTAACGGATAACTACAATATAATCACACGTTACGATGAAACTTTGTGCAATTCTTGATACGGGAATGTGTCACGTGTGTGGGGACCATAGATTTTTCAGTATCTAATATTACCATAATGTATCTGAAGTGCTGAACAATGAATAATGATTTTGAGTTTAAGTGGACAAACATATTGGTAATGGTTGTAGGATGCTCAATGTCAAAAACAAGAAAATTGATCAAAAAGAGTTTTGACTGACTATTTCAATACTGATATGATCCTCTTACCGGAAAATTCGCAAAAATATGTTTAGTTTACTTTTATGCAATTCCATTTGAAAAATTCAAAAAGATTTTTGGTGTGTTTTAGCATAAATTTTGAAAAATCAAAATGTTTTGTTTCTGTTTTAGTTTCGATAACCGATGATGGGATACTTAATGTGAATACTCAGATACTTAAAAGTTGAAAAAGACTACAGATTTTTAAGTTTCTGGTGCGTATGAAAAATGTTTAATACTTCAGGGGGAGAACTATTGAGGGCAAAAGGAATGTGAAGAGTACTTCCGAGATTTTTGTCGTGTCTAACGCTGGTTGTAGTTTGTGCAGTTTTTAGTAAATTTTTCTGCAGAATCAAACACAACAGGTGCACTGCTCAAGATTTATCGACAAAGTGTGTAACTGAAAAAGACCCAAACCTGAACATCTAGAACCAGAACAATAGAAACTAGTCAGAGATTATTATAGAAAAGATTGAAGATCGAAGAATTCAAGATTTGATGTCTGTCTTCATCTCTGGACCAACAAAAGACAAAGCTAAGATTTCTTGAGTCTGTCTGAGATTTCAAAGCTTATTGCAGAGATAGACAAGAACCTCGACACAAACGTGCATGAAAATGGAAAGTTTTCAATTCGTTCAAGATGATGATTGCAAGACTTGAAGAATTGATAGCTTTCTGATTTGGTACATCACTAGCTAGGTCCAAGGGGGAGATTGTAAGTGCATTATTCATGTATGTCCCCAGCTAGTGATCCAGTACTGAATGTCGAAGGTTCAGATAATCAGAAAAACGACCAAGGTTTTAGCTTAAAGTTACATTCGACCAGTAGTATGGTCGAATGTAGTTTGTTTGGTCGAATGTAAATTGAATGAGGAAGAAGGTTTCATTCGAACCCTTAAAGGGTCGAATGAACACCACCTTCGACCATACAAAAGGGGCGAAGGTGGAATCCTATATAAAGGGAAAAGTTTGTAATTTTTAGAGGGAGTTATCATTTGAGCCTTTTCCCTAGAGTGTGTATGTGTGTTTTTCTATGTATTAGGTCTAAGATTTCATTTGTAAACATCTTGATTTGATCTAATACAAAGATTAAAGTTATGGAAATTGCTCGGTGATTTGTTATCTGTTTTCATCACATTCGATTACGTTTATTTCTGAATCATTTTGTACGATCGTTGGGGATTCCGCACCCTACGGTTGGTATTCGTGAGATCACGTTTCTTAATTACGATCCTAAAACGGATTCACAAAATGTTATAAATATTAAAAATGTATAAAATGATGTTTTAAACGTTTCAAAATATAAAGCACTCGGAAATACATCAACATGTAAACAAGGGACGTCGAATGCATCGGCATACAATGATTAATTAATTTCAACAAAAAAAAACCCTTTAAAATACATCAAAATACAACCATTTCAACCACAAAAAAAAAATCATAAGGCATTTATACGCCTCGTATTGGTCTATACGAAGTGTATTACAAACATAACTTCTTCAAATAATAACCAAAACAAAGCAACAAATTATGATATGCCTCGTATAGGTCTATACGATGCATATCAAATCTCGGACCTACAGTTCATCAAATGTCAGGTCTGCAGTACTAGGTTTTGATACGCCTCATATATATCTATACGGGGCGTATCATTGTGGAAATAGAAGGATTATGTGTTGAAATAGACAGACTCTTTTTTTTTATTTATAAGTTGAAGGGGTGGGTTTAATGGGGAACCGGGGAACCATGCATTTAACATGTAAAATCTTCATAAAAAATCAATTTAAAACGTAAAAAAAATTCAAAAATTACTTTGGAGCTTTTGCATATAAACGCATGTTGAAGCCTTTTTAATAAAAAAAATGTAAAAAATAAAAAACTTAAAAAAATGCTTAAAAGGAGTGTAAAAAAGGTAAAAAAAATCTTACAAAAAATATTTTTTTTTATTGGAATAACTTCTACATATCTTTATATGCAAAAGCTCTAACAAACATTTTTGAAAAAAATATTTTTAACATGTATAATTGAATTTTTATTATATATTTAACATGTTAAATGCATGATTTTTCCGATTCCCTACTTTTTTAAGATTTCTCATAGATCCTCACATGTAAGTTGAAAACAATGTAGTTCAATCTATGATGCGCTTGGTTTTAGTAGTTTAAAAAGATGTCAATTTCCCCGGTGTCAAAAATTTGATGTGTCGATTCCAAAACATTGGTTTGGGGAAAAACGACTGATTTTTACTAAACTCTTTTACAAGTTTTAAATTTATAAAGTAAACGATAGTCACTCAGAAACTAAAACCAACACATAAGCAGAGAACCTGATGTGTATAGTATAGCTTGCTAGGGCAAATACCGAGTATCGTATTCCTAAAAACATACTTTCCCCTACTCAACCGTTCATCAGATAAATGATCGGGTTTTAAAAAGAAAATAAAACGGGGGGTTCTTAAAAGAGATAGTTTTAAAAAGGTTTTGGGTTTGATAAAATAAAAGATAAAATAGTAGAGTAAACTAATATGCACATCTCGGGGCCCTCCGTATAAGTAGTTAAGTTTACTATTAAAATTAATAATTGAAATTAATTAAATGCGAGGAGGACGAAAGTGGTCTTGAAGTGTTGACTCATTGATAGAGAAGCGGAGCCACTACTGAGTAGAATGCACAACCTCCCAATGCGCGTCCGCACGAAGGTACTCCGCCGGGGCCTTGCATATAACAGGCTCCCCAAACCGCGGTCAAGTCTCTGGTACTCAGACTTATCTTCTTCTTGAAATGGAGGTTTCACTTCCGTCCTGGAACACCATACACCTCCCTTAGCTCTCGCGTTCCGTACCAAAGGATCTCTCCTTAGGGTCAATCCTTGAAACATCGTATCCCCTAAGTAGGTTAACGATCATAAAGGCCGAAGGATCTCTCTTACAGTCAACTAAGGCGACGCGTATCCCCATTGGTTAACGGTTTTGTACTGACGAGACCTAGAAATAGAATTCTTATTTTATTTATCTTTATAACACTTTAATATTTATAGGCTTGGTAAATATAAAGTTGGTGTAATGATTGATGACTTAATAAACTCAACCCATAACCTCCCGAGCTGAATGAAACCCTTGACAAAGGTGGAACATAATCCTAAAGGTGTGCAATCTGAAGATCACTCGTGCACCCGTAGGGAATCCGCCCTTTACCAAGAAGATCATTTAATCATCTGGTAAGTCCCAGAAATGAGTCACTCAGATCTGGTCCACTTCAGAAGCCATTGCTTAGAACCCGGTTTGGATATCAGAAGCCCGAATGATCTGTCTCACTACCGGTTTCCTCGCCTTGGATCTAGCTCGGGACTACTAGAAGATGATTAAACCTCTAGTTAATTAATTAAGTTAAGGTTGATTTAAGTTATTAAGTTAATCATCATTTGAACCTGTCACAAGATAAACAAACAAGGATTAGAAAGATGATAACACAACAAATAGTTAAAAATAAACTACTACTACTACTAATAATAAAAGTCTACAAATCGAAGCGGGTTCGTGAATAATAGAAAGATACAACGATAACAAATGGTCAACACATGAACATGGCTGCACATAGACAAGCTCTCCATCTCCAAGTGATATGTATCTAGTATGATCCTCACGACCCTCGATGTTTATTGCCTAAGCTACTCTACGATTCCGTGCTTAGCCAAGTTGATCAAGGTAGGTCGAGGCCTAACCATTGAGGGATGTTAGGAGGGCCCTAAGGCCTCCCAAAGGACACCAAGATCTCTGGAAGACTCTTGGTAGTCGGAAAAATAAAGCACAAGAAGGGATGATCAAATAGTGGGGGTTAGCTTGCTATTTATAGACCTTCCATGGCAAGCATGGGCATGCCATAGGGTGGCATTGGCGTGCTTGCTATCACACGTACGTTCTGTTGCTGTAGTGCAGTACTGTCTGTACGTTTTGTCTTTGGCACGGGCATGCTAGGTACATGAGCACAGCCGTGCTTGCTTGTTCAATAAGTTTTCTTGTTCTCCAAGTTTGTTGCGTTGTCTTCTAGCGTGCAGGGCCTCTGTGCAAGTGTGCATGGGCGTGCTTGGTCACTCCCGGACTGGTTTTATCACTGTTTAAGTCCTGGGAGGGTCTTCAAATATACAGGGAACATACTACAAGTTTCGTATCTTCAGGAATCTCCAGTTTTTGCTTGTTTTTGCCCGGAAATCCTCAGATTCTGGCTTGGAGCTCCAGTTTCCTGAGAAATACAAATAGGAAAGAATTAAGCACCCAATATCAGTATTTTAAGCCTAATTCTACCCTATTATGAGACTAATTATGCATGTTTTATATGTTGAAAATGTGATACATCATAATACCCCACACTTAGACTATTGCTTGTCCTCAAGCAATCAGACACAAGTACAAATAAGGCAGACTGTAATTAACAAACCCTCAATCCATTTATTTATTTTATGAGAAAAATAAAATTGCATGACACGCCACTTAACCCCTACGATTATGCTCAAACCTATACCTGCTCACAATGTTCACTCATCACTCAGGTTTATCATTAGTGAGTTTTGGGGGTGAACACTCAAGTCCGTACCAAAGCCGACTCAAGTCATAGGCTTGTATGTATATCCAGTCCTCGTCTCTAAACCAACTAACAAAGATAAATCAAGAGGACTTTAATTCGGGTTGTAATGTAGGGGTGTAAAAGATAAAACAACTTTTTTTTTCAAAGGGGGATGAGTCACCGAATCACAAAAGATCGTCACGGCTGAGAAGATGACGGAGCAGCAAGACGTGGAGGAGGGCGATAACGGCGCGCAACATTTTCAGCAGCGATCTATGAGAGGAGTCGGGTATTTATTCTGAGATCCTTCATCATGGCTATCTCGCTCTTCACAGAGTAGTCAATGTTGCTTCCTTTCCAGACTTTGCGCTCGGCCCGGTATCGAATAGCGCCCTCATGGATCAGCATCGTGTACTCAAATTGCGAGTAGGTCGAATTATTGCTGCACTTGCCCTCATGAGTCCAATGTCCACACTTTATGCATTTGTCATATCTTTTGGCCCGTCGTTTTGTAGCGCTCTTTGACTGTCCACAAATTGGTGGATTCCGTTCCATCTCCCGTCATAATTTTCTTTCGTCTGCCATTTTCTCGAAAATAATCTGTAACATTTCTGGAGGCAGTCGTGCCTAAGCGAAGTGAAAACATCGACGCAAGTGCTCGTCCAGCGGATGCATCTTGAGAAAGCAATTGGGGGGGAGCAAGAGAAAGATAAGAGATCATAGAAAGAATGTAGACAGATAGAGAAGAGAGCAGGAGAGAGAGAGAGAGAGAGAGAGAGAGAGAGAGCAGAATTCTAGTTCTTTAAGGTCTCACCGGTCAAAGACCAAATTTTTAATTTTGAAGAACTTTTATTTCTCAGGGCTCTCTTTTTGTGGGTCTCTCTATTTATCGGGCTCTCGATTTATTTTGGGCTCTCTTCTACGTTTTTTTAGAAGATCTCCCTCTTGGCCCCGTCTTGTGTTGTTCCCTCCTTTGTCAAAATTGTCGCCTTATCTTCAAACTTGCGGTGTCGCGCCCTCGTTGATGACAAAATCTTGAAGCTGTTGTGGTGACACATGATCGGGAGTCATTTTTATTAGGTAAAGAAACGAAAGGCTAAGGCTCAAAATGGTTTTCTAAGGGAAGGATTTATTTTTGAGGCAATACCTAATTGTCTCTATCACTTTTATCTAATTACCGGTTTTAAAACAAGGATATGCATAAATACACAAGTTCTAATCGAGTCGGACTAAGGTCAGGAATCTCTCAAACAAAAAGAAACGAGCAATATATGATATGTATATGTAAGTGTGGTGCTCGGAAAAGGCTGAAGAAACTCTCATGGACAATCAGGTAGGATAAGTAGATTTTAAGCACAATTTTTAGGGTGTTTTTCTACTTGCCAAGCAACCTATTTTCCTACTTTATTTTATTATTTTAGTGGATCTATCGGGTTTTTATTAAAATCGTCTAATTTTGACTGTCCTTTGTTGTGAACCGTTCGGCATAAATGCCTAATAGCGATCACTCGAACGAGCCTAATAGACTATACAAATTTTCCAAAATGACCATGAATGACGCTACGGGTATCAAGCTGCTAAGAGGGTATCGGATAATGCACGATCAATGACAAATGACCCGCTAGATAAAATAAAATAAACAACAATAATGGTCCACCCCATACTTAAAATTTTTGTATAAATTATAAGTGCAGTATTGGAAAAAGAGGTAAGAGAAACTAATACTCCCCTGACAATGACGAGTTCACTCGCGTGTGAGCGAAACCTACATCCTCCAAACAGAGAAGTCGAAATGGGAGCTCCAAAATATCAAGTTGTCCCCAACCTGTCCTAAAATAACTAGAAAGAAAAATAAAGTAACAAAGATAAATAAAAACAAAGCTACGGTCCTAAGATAGATACTAACGCCAAAGCATTAGCGGGTGAAACATGTCCAGCATGCAAATCATCCAACCATAAAAATATCCATAACAACCACCAACAAAGGAAAAATAAAAAGAAAAGAAAAATAGCGTTTTCAGTCAACAAACTATCAAATGTGTCAGAATCCATCAGTAAACTTGCAAAAGAGAGAGATGATCAAACTGAGCGGTCGCGACGGGAGCGGTGACCAGAGCGGGACCTGGAGCTGGAACCAGTGCAGGGGGCCATGTGCCTAGTAAAATCCTCCCGAAATGACCGAAACTTGGCAGTGAGAGTGTCAAGCCTATCCAGGATGGTGCGAAAATGCCTCTCCTTTGCTGACAATCTATCCTGGTGGTTGGTGGTGGTCCTGCCGGTGCTCGGGTGGCTGGTCGCCTGGCTGCAACAGTTGCTGAGGACTCTGCCCTTCCAGTCTCGTCAGGTGCTCTCTCCCCGTATGCCTCCTCGGATGTCGCATCCGGGTCCCACCGTCTTCCTCTATTGCCTACCAGCTTTAAAATTTTCTCAAACTGTTTCAATACCCTAGTGTTCTTCATCACAACGGTGTCAAAGGGGCAGACCTGATCTGCAGCTAACAAACCAGCCAGTGCCATGGGGCTAAGAACCTCCAAAGATGTGACAAGGCGGGTGATGTAAGGTCCCCCGAATATATGGCTCGCATGAGTGGTGCCCCAACTCCTGGTGAAGAACTCTGTGCTTGCGTGGGCGAGGTTGCAGTGTCTGCCCTTTATGATGCTGTAAAGATGAAAAACATCTCTCTCATTCTCTTCCCCGGTGCTATCTTTCCTACCCCCCAAGTGTACTGGCAATGATCATATGTATCCACCTATGAAGGGGGTCAGGAAAGCTGGATCTTTTATGTTTCCTAGGGTCATAGGGAACCTCAGAGATCTGCCCCCAAAAATCATGTGGCTGTATGTCAGAAGGCCACCAAAAAAGACTATCAGTAAACACTATCTCATGTATCTCACTTTGCATATATAAACCCATCCTGACCCCAAACTCTGCCAAAGTAATCATGTACCCTTTCCTAGCCATCCTAAACCTAATACATGGCATGGTAATCCTATCATCAGTAGTGGCGGGTGGAGTATAAACAAAGGAGGCCAAAAACTCTAGAATGAGCTTTGTATAGGCAGTCTCTTCAATCCGGAAAAAGCGATGCCACTGGTGTGATAGGAGGTTGTAAAACCGAGTGTTAGGACAAAAAGGATTGGTGAAACCACTTTTGCAAACCTTAGTCTAATTCACTTCTGTCAAAATACTCTAAGTATAGAACTGCTGAAGAAGAAAGATCAAACTGCTGAAGAAGAGATTCCACAAGTACTGAAGAAGAAAAATCATCAGAAGTTCTGAAGTTCAAACCAGACATTTCTACTGAAGAACTACTGAAGACAAACTACTCATCAGTAGTTTGTCATTCATCAGTACTTATGAGAAGATCTTTTCCACCGCCTTTGTATCAGTAGTTTATTAGTTTAGTATTACTTTTACTTTATGTACAAGTTCCAAGACTGCAACTTGTTGCAACTTGTTTCTGAACTTGCTTTTTGGCAAGGTTCATGTATTTGTAAAGTCTATAAATATAAGGGTTCATCCCTCTGTTTTAGATATTGATTTTAATACAGAAATCCTTCAACACATATTATTGTTATTTCCATTTCATATTTATTGAGAATCTATCTAAGTGTTTCATTCTCATTCAATACTTAGATTCTCAATAAATACTTATCATTTATTAGTTTTTCAATCCAGGGGGAGTTATAACTCCTGTTGATAAGTGTAGCTTTAAACTCATAACATTCCGCTGTGCTATCACTGATCAAGAACTTGCAAAACACCTAAGTGTTCACTAGCAAGTTCATACAAAAGAGCAATACTGATCCAACAATTGGTATCAGAGCACTGGTTTATCTGATCACATATCAATCTAACACATTGAGAATCAGACACAGGCTCTTATTGATATTCAATAAAGGATTATTAGCTCACTTTTATCAACATCCATCACTTTAAGAGATATTTGACAAATCAATACTCTTTAAAATGGATCCTCATAATACTGGTTCTGCCAATAAACCTGCTATGCTAGTAAGAAATGAATATAACATCTGGCAAAGGAGAATGGCACATACCTTATCACAGACCAACACAGGTTGCTGGAAATCTGTGATATATGGTCCTCATAAACCAGTAAATATTAATCTTGAAACTAAAGAAGAGATTCCAAAAGACCCAAAAGACTATACAGATGATGATTTCCTAAAACTTGAGCTTGATGCAAAAGCTTTCTCTATGTTGGCAATGGCACTCCCAAATGAAATCTACTCTGGCCTATTACATTGTGATAGAGCCAAAGAGCTTTGGGACTGCCTCAAAGAACAGTTTGGAGGAACTGAAGAGGTGATTGCCAACACCAGAGAAATCCTGGCTCAACAATATGAAACTTTTGCTCACATTAATGGGGAAACTTTAACACAACAATTTGAAAGATTCTCCTCATTAATATCTGAGCTAAAACCAAATGGTCAGACCTACACAACTGTATCTATGCTTCATAGATTTTTAAGGTCTTTACCTGAAAAATGGGAAACATACTCTATAGTCTTAAGATCTTCACCAGACTTTAGCTCCCTCACTCTTACAAAACTTCATGGGAGATTACTTACTTTTGAAAGAGAAATTGATCAAAAGAAAAAGTTACAAAGTTCTGGCAAAACTGCTGATGACTATCTACCAGGTAGTACAGCACTATTGGGACAAGACTCACCAACTTGTTCAAATAGTTTTGGATCTTTTGACCATATTGACATAACTGCTGGGATCTCATCTGAAAGATCATTCCCAGGTTATGACAATAATGATTTTGTTCAAACTGCTGATAACATGTGTTTTATCATGGATGATTTAAATAATTTCAGCAGTGATGACCTAGAAGAAATGGATATTTTGCACCAACTGGCCATGTTAAGTTTAAAAACAAATAAATTTTACAAAAGGTCAGGATGGAAGTTTCCAGGACTCCACAGTTCAACAAAAATTGGTTTTGACAAATCTAAACTTAGATGTCACAAGTGTCAAAAGTTGGGACACTTTGCTAGAGAGTGTAGAAGCTCTGGCTTTAACCAATCTCAGTCTGGAAACAATTTTAACCCCAATTATAACAGGAATAATGGAACACAAGGGAGTGAACATTTTGTACAGACACAAGCTCCACAACACCAATATGTTCCACAAGTACAATGTGTACAGATGCCTGCTCAACAGATGCAGAGCCAACAATCAATCCCTCCCTTTCCAGCTGCTCAACAACCTCCACAGCCTCAGCAACCCTCTCAACAAAGTTTATTTACTTCAGGGTATGTTGACTGGAGAAGTCTTCCTTTTGACACCACAGAGTGTAATCCTGATGCAGACAACAAGATGTTTGACATCAACTGGGTAGAGCCTGACAATGGCAGAAAGAACTTTGCCTTAATGGCATTTGAGGGATGCACCTCAAAATCTGCCTTGTCACATGTATCAAAAGAATCTTTGACAAAACTGTGTTCAAATTCTTGCAAAGAATCTTTTGCTCTCATAAGAGAGACTAATGTGCACTTACAAGGAAAAGCAAATGACTCTGAGAGAAAATTCACTCAGATGAAAAGTGATTTAGAAAGATAACTTTCTGCAAAAACAAAAGAAGTTTCTAAATTAACTAACACTGCTATTGAATCCCAAGCACAAATTAAAATCATGATAAATGACCTAGGAAATGTCAGATAAGAGCTTGCTGACACCAAGGTCACATGTGAAAAATGGGTTGAATCTTGTAAGGGGTACCAATTATTGCTAAACAAACAAAGTGCTTCAAATGTTAGGTTTGGCATAGGGTACAATCACACTGAAACACCAACAGATTTTTCCCCAAAAACTACTGAAGATGGGAGAAAAATTGTTTCAGGTGAAACTTCTGAAGAGGAAGAATGCACATCTTTCCATTAGAACTTTCTAAAAACACATAAAGAAAGTTCTTCAGAAGTACTGATTAATTCTGACTTTAAGCCATCAGTAGTTTCAACTACATCAGGAGTTGAGAACCTGAAAACTGCTGATGACCTAAAACCAATCAATACAGTCAGAAACTTGTCTTTGAAAGAAAAGACAAAAGAATGTGAAATATGTGGTCTTTTCAACCACAAAACAGAATTTTGCAGATATAGAAAAGGTATTCAGTTCAACAAGAAAAATCAACAACTGGTTATGGGAAAACAAATCAAAAATGATTTTGTAAAAACTTTTTCTCCCAAGAAACAACAACCAGTGAACACCTTTTCTCAAAAAAAGACAAAATCTCAACAAAGATCTTTTTCTCAAAATTCTCTTTCAGTAGTTAGACCTGAATCATCAGCAGTTTCACAAACTGCTGAGATTAAAGATCTTATAAACTTGGTACAACTACTGATGACCAAAGTTGATGGTGGTCCTCAAAAGGATACCACCATTGTTCTTAATGAAAAATCCATTGCCAAAAAGGCATGGATTTCTCAACTTGGTCAAGAACAAACTGTAAATGTTCTCAAGAGCAAACCCAAAGCCAAACTGGCCTGGGTTCCTAAATCTAACTAATTTGCTATCTTGTGCAGAGAGTTTCCAGAGGCTTAAATAGCATTTGGTATGTAGACAGTGGAGGCTCAATGCAAATGACAGGATGCAGATACCTGATAAACAATTTTATCAGTCAAAGAGATGGATCTGTATCCTTTGGGAACAATGCTAAGGGATATGTGCTAGGACATGGCAATGTCTCCTCTGGCAAAATACAGTTTGACAAGGTCAATCTGGTTGAAAACCTTGAGTACAACTTGCTGATTGTGTCACAAATGTGTGATAAAGGATATTCTTCCTTTTTCACAAAGACAGCATGCAAGATCATATCACCAGAAGGCCAGAAGTTGATAGAGAAGATCATTGAAGATCACACTTTGTTAATAGCCAAAAGATGTGGCAATGTGTTAGGACAAAAAGGATTGGTGAAACCACTTTTGCAAACCTTAGTCTAATTCACTTTCTGTCAAAATACTCTAAGTATGGAACTGCTGAAGACAAGGAATCAAACTGCTGAAGAAGAGATTCAGAAGTACTGAAGAAGAAGTCATCAGAAGTTCTGAAGTTCAAACCAGACACTTCAACTGAAGAACTGCTGAAGACAAACTATTCATCAGTAGTTTGTCATTCATCAGTACTTAAAGAAGATCTTTTCCACCGCCCTTGTATATCAGTAGTTTAATACTTTAGTATTTCAATTTGCTTTATGTACAAGTTCCAAGACTGCAACTTGTTGCAACTTGTTTCTGAACTTGCTTTTTGGCAAGGTTCATGTATTTGTAAAGTCTATAAATAGAAGGATTCATCCTTCTGTTTTAGACATTGATTTTAATACAAGAAATCCTTCAACACTTATTATTGTTTATTTCCATTTCGTGTTTACTGAGAATCTCTCAAAGTATTTCATTCTCATTCAATACTTAGATTCTCAATAAACACTTCTCATTTATTGTTCTTGATTCCAGGGGGAGTAATAACTCCTGTTGACAAAGTGTAGCTATAAACTTATAAACATTCCGCTGTGCTAACACTCACCAAGAACTTGCTAAACACTTAAGTGTCAACTAGCAAGTTCAAATATAAGAGCAGCTTAATATACTGATCCAACAATTGGTATCAGAGCTCTGGTTTATCTGATCACTTATCAATCTAACAAATTGAGAATCAGACACAGGCTCTTGTTGATATTCAATAAAGGATTATAAGCTCACTTTTATCAACATCCATCACTTTAAGAGATATTTGACAAATCAATACTCTTTAAAATGGATCCTCATAATACTGGTTCTGCCACTAAACCTGCCATGCTTGTAAGAAATGAATATAACATATGGCAAAAGAGAATGGCACATACCTTGTCACAAACCAACACAGGTTGTTGGAGATCTGTGATATATGGTCCTCATAAACCAGTAAACATAAATCTTGAAACTAAGGAAGAGATTCCAAAAGAACCAAAAGACTATACTGATGATGATTTCCTAAAACTTGAGCTTGATGCAAAAGCTTTTTCTATGTTGGCAATGGCACTCCCAAATGAAATCTACTCTGGCCTATTACATTGTGATAGTGCCAAAGAGCTTTGGGACTGCCTAAAAGAACAGTTTGGAGGAACTGAAGAGGTGATTGCCAACACCAGAGAAATCTTGGCTCAACAATATGAAACTTTTGCTCACATTAATGGGGAAACTTTAACTCAGCAATTTGAAAGATTTTCCTCATTAATATCTGAGCTAAAACTAAATGGTCAGACCTATACAGCTGTATCTATGCTTCATAGATTTTTAAGGTCTTTACCTGATAAATGGGAAACATACTGAATAGTCTTAAGATCTTCACCAGATTTTAGCTCCCTCACTCTTACAAAACTTCATGGGAGATTACTTACTTTTGAGAGAGAAATCGATCAAAAGAAAAAGTTACAAAACTCTGGTAAAACTGCTGATGACTATCTACCTGGTAGTACAACATTATTGGGACAAGACTCACCAACTTGTTCAAATAGTTTTAGATCTTTTGACCACATTGACATAACTGCTGGGATCTCATCTGAAAGATCATTCCCAGGTTATGACAATAATGACTTTGGTCAAACTGCTGATAACATGTGTTTTATCATTGATGACTTAAATAGCTTCAGCAGTGATGACCTTGAAGAAATGGATATTTTGCACCAACTGGCCATGTTAAGTTTAAAAACAAATAAATTTTACAAAAGGTCAGGAAGGAAGTTTCCAGGACTTAACAGTTCCACAAAAATTGGTTTTGACAAATCTAAACTTAGATGTCATAAGTGTCAAAAGTTGGGACACTTTGCTAGAGAATGTAGAAGCTCTGGCTTTAACCAATCTCAGTCTGGAAACAATTTTAACCCCAATTATAACAGGAATAATGGAACTCAAGGGAGTGCACATTTTGTACAGGCACAAGCTCCACAACACCAATATGTGCCACAAGTGCAATATGTACAGATGCCTGCTCAACAGATGCAGAGCCAACAATCAATCCCTCCCTTTCCAGCTGCTCAACAACCTCCACAGCAACAACAACCCTCTCAACAAAGTCTATTTACCTCAGGGTATGTTGACTGGAGCAGTCTTCCTTTTGACACCATAGAGTGTAATCCTGATGCAGACAACAAAATGTTTGACATCAACTGGGGAGAGCCTGACAATGGCAGAAAGAACTTTGCCTTAATGGCATTTGAGGGATGCTCCTCAAAATCTGCCTTGCCTCAGGTATCAAAAGAATATTTGACAAAACTATGTTCAAATTCATGCAAAGAATCTTTTGCTCTCATAAGAGAGACAAATGTGCACTTACAAGGAAAAGCCAATGACTCTGAGAGAAAACTCACTAAGATAAAATGTGATTTAGAAAGAAAACTTTCTGCAAAAACAAAAGAAGTTTCTAAATTAACTAACTCTGCTATTGAAACCCAAGCACAAATCAAAATAATGATTAATGACCTAGGAAATGTCAGACAAGAGCTTGCTGACACCAAGGTCACATGTGAAAAATGGGTGGAATCTTGTAAGGGGTACCAACTTTTGCTAAACAAACAAAGTGCTTCAAATGTTAGGTTTGGCATAGGGTACAATCACACTGAAACACCAACAGATTTCTCTCCCAAAACTACTGAAGATAGGAGAAAAATTGTTTCAGGTGAAACTTCTGAAGAGGAAGAATGCACATCTTTCCATGAAAACTTTCTAAAATCACACAAAGAAAGTTCTTCAGAAGTATTGATTAAATCTGACTTTAAGTCATCAGCAGTTTCAACTACATCAGGAGTTGAGAACCTGAAAACTACTGATGACCTAAAACCAATCAAAACTGTCAGAAATTTGTCTTTGAAAGAAAAGACAAAAGAATGTGAAATTTGTGGTCTGTTCAACCACAAAACAGAATTTTGCAGATATAGAAAGGGCATTCAGTTTAATAAGAAAAATCAACAACTGGTTGTGGGGGAACAAATCAAAAATGATTATGCAAAAACCTTTTCTCCCAAGAAACAACAACCAGCAAAATCCCTTTCTCAGAAAAAGACAAAATCTCAACAAAAGTCTTTTTCTCAAAATTCTCTTTCAGTAGTTAGACCTAAGTCATCAGCAGTTTCACAAACTGCTGAGATTAAAGATCTTATGAACATGGTACAACTACTGATGACCAAAGTTGATGGTGGTCCTCAAAAGGATACCACCATTGTGCTTAATGCAAAATCCATTGCCAAAAAGACATGGATTTCTAAACTTGGTCAAGAACAAACTGTAAATGTTCTCAAGAGCAAACCCAAAGCCAAACTGGCTTGGGTTCCTAAATCTAACTAATTTGCTATATTGTGCAGAGAGTTTCCAGAGGCTTGAATAGCATTTGGTATGTAGACAGTGGAGGCTCAATGCACATGACAGGATGCAGATACCTGATAAACAAATTTATCAGTCAAAGAGATGGATCTGTGTCCTTTGGGAACAATGCTAAGGGATATGTGCTAGGACATGGCAATGTCTCCTCTGGCAAAATACAGTTTGACAAGGTCAATCTGGTTGAAAACCTTGAGTACAACTTGCTTAGTGTGTCACAAATGTGTGATAAAGGATATTCTTCCTTTTTCACAAAGACAGCATGCAAGATCATATCACCAGAAGACCAGAAGTTGATAGAGAAGATCATTGAAGATCATACTTTGTTAATTGCCAAAAGATGTGGCAATGTCTATGCAGTGGACATTGAAAAAGACAAAGTACTGAACAACACTGCCTGTTTCTTCTCAAGGGCATCAACTTCAGAAACTGATCTCTGGCACAGGAGACTTGGCCATGTGAACTTTAAAACCATAAATAAAGTCACAAAAATGGGCTTGGTCAGAGGTCTACCCTTAAAAGTATACCAGTGTCAAGAACACTGTGTATCCTGTTTAAAGGGTAAACAGCATAAGTCCTCTTATAAGTCTATTGAAGAATAAAAAAACAACTGCATGTCTTCAACTACTCCATATGGACTTATTTTGGCCTGTAAAGATTATGAGCCTTGGTAAAAAGTAGTACTGCTTAGTCATCATTGATGACTACTCAAGATTTACATGGGTATTCTTCTTATTTTCCAAGGATGAGGCTGCTAAAATCATCAAGTTCTTCATTCTACAAGTAGAGAAGCAATACTCTCTACCTGTCAAAACCATTAGAAGTGATAATGGGACAGAGTTTAGGAACAAAACTCTGAATGACTTCTGTTTGTCTAAAGGGATTATTAGACAATTCAGTGTTGCCAGAACTCCTGAACAAAATGGTGTGGTAGAAAGGAAGAACAGAACTTTAATAGAAGGAGCAAGAACAATGTTAGCTGATTCTGGCCAACCTTTATACTTCTGGGCAGAAGCAGTTAACACATCATGTTATGTTCAAAATAGAGTTCTTGTTGTCAAGAGACATTCAAAAAATGCCTATGAAGTTCTTCATGGCATAAAGCCCCTTATCTCCTTTTTCAGGGCTTTTGGATGTCAATGTTTCATCTTGAACATCAAGGAATCTATTTCAAAGTTTGCTGCCAAAGTTGACTCAGGTTACTTTCTTGGTTATTCATCAACTAGAAAAGCCTACAAGGTTTTTAACTCAAAAACCAGGATAGTAGAAGAAACACTGAATGTCAAGTTCAATGAGTCAAAACACACTCTCATTCCAGTACATCCTGCTGAACTCTTTGACCTTGACAACTTTCATTTTGAAACTGAAAAGACTGTCACTTCATCCAAACCTACTTATTATGGTGATCAAAGGTTTGATGATGAGGATCCAGCACCATGGACTCCTCAAACAGTCATTAAGTCAACTTCAAAACCATCAGAAGTTTCACAAACTTCTGATTCAACAAATACTGAAGGCCAAACTCAAACATCTGCTTCAGCACCTGCAACTACTGAAGACACTGAAACTGTTGAACCAGATATAATAGACCTCAGTAGTTTGTTTGAAGAACATGAGCCACCAACACCTGTCAGTGGTTTACAACAACTAATCAAACACAAAGATCATCCACTTGATCAAATCATGGGTGATATTGCATCAGGTGTTCTTACAAGAAACCAGCTTTCCAACTTTTGTCTATTCTCAGCATTTATTTCACAGTTGGAACCAAAGAAGTACCAGGAAGCCCTCAAAGACAACAATTGGGTGCAGGCAATGCAAGATGAATTGCTTCAATTCAACAAGCAACAGGTATGGGAAATCTGTCCCTTACCACCAAACAAGCAACCAATTGGCACAAGATGGGTTTTCAGGAACAAACAAGATGAAGCTGGTATGATAATAAAGAACAAGGCAAGACTGGTAGTACAAGGTTACTCTCAAGAAGAAGGCATTGACAATGACGAAACCTTTGCTCCAGTTGCAAGGCTTGAGGCCATCAGGTTATTTCTGGCCTATGCCATTTCCAACAAAATAAAAGTTTATCAAATGGATGTCAAGAGTGCATTTTTGTATGGAAAGATAAAAGAGGAAGTGCATGTTTGTCAGCCACCTGGGTTTGAGGATCCTTCTCATCCTGAGTGGGTGTACAAACTAGACAAAGCTCTTTATGGGCTCAAACAGGCTCCAAGAGCCTGGTATGATACACTTTCAACCTTTTTACTCAAAAATAACTTCACAAGAGGTGCCATTGATAAAACACTTTTCATAAAACATGTTGGAAATCATATATTACTTGTTCAAATATATGTTGATGATATCATTTGAGATGAGTACAATGGGGGAACTGCAGTACTTTTTGGGACTGCAGATTAAACAACAAACAAATGGAACTTTTATACATCAATCAAAATATGTTAAAGAATTATTAAACAAATTTTCTTTACAAGACTGTAAATCATGTTCCACCCCCATGACTCCAACCACACAAGTTGAACCAGATGATCAAGGAAAACAGGTTGATCAAACCATGTATAGATGTATGATAGGTTCCCTTTTGTATCTAACTGCTTCTAGACCAGATATTATGTTTTCAACATGTGTCTGTGCTAGATATCAATCAGCTCCTAGGGAATCACACCTTATTGCAGTCAAAAGAATTTTCAGATATCTGAAAGGAACTCCAACACTTGGAATTTGGTATCCTGCTTCAAGCAATACCAAGTTATCAGCTTTTTCAGATAGTGACTATGCAGGGTGTAAAATGTCAAGAAAATCAACATCTGGTGGTTGTCAATTCTTGGGAAACTGTCTAGTGTCCTGGCAATCAAAGAAGCAAACATCTGTTGCAACTTCAACTACTGAAGCTGAATACATTGCAGCTGCAAGTTGTACATCACAGATACAATGGCTCCAATATCAACTTCTTGATTATGGAATCAAAGAGACCAAGACACCATTGCTTGTAGACAGCAAATCTGCCATTAGCATCATTCAAAATCCTGTTCAGTTTTCAAAAACTAAACACATTGAGATCAGGTATCATTTCATAAGAGATTGCTATGAAAAAGGCAAGATTGAAGTGAAACATGTAGCAACAACTAATCAAATAGCTGACATTTTCACTAAACCCCTTGACACATCAACATTTCAGAAGTTAGTATCCATGCTAGGGATGCTAAACTTGTAAGTGTTTCTATTTATTTTTCTGCACATTTTTTGTTTTTCACTTACATCTGTTTTCAAAACACTTGAAAAACTTCTGAAAAGAGAGAAACTACTGATGAACAAAACATCAGTATGGGGATAATTTCTGAAAAGTGAATAACTTCTGATAAAATAAACTTCAGAAGTTATGAATAAAAGTATTTATAAGGTATTTCTCATCAGCTGTTAAAACTACTGAAGAGGAAATGGGAACTACTGATGAAGATAATCCTTCATCAGCAGTTTAGTCAAAAAGGGCAAATCTGACTTTTCCCATCATCAGAAGTTTGACCTAGTCGGTTTAAAACTTCTGATAAAGAGATTTTTAACCTATGCGGTTTAAACTTCTAATAAAGAAGATCCAAGCGGTTAAAAACTTCTGATAAATATCTTTTTTCAACACTTATCCTTTCAAACACAAAAATTCCCTCCTTCTCTCTCAAGAAAGCTCTCAAACCCCTGAACCTGCAACACAAAATCACTGTTCGATTCATCAACACACACAAACCACATGGCTTTAGTTCTCAAACAGGGACACAATCTCAGAGCCTACTTAGAAAAACAAGAAGGCTGGTCCCAATACGATGAGATCATTGATCTCGTCGTCAAATCCCAATATTTCACCGCTCTCACCATAGACCCACAAATTCATCCTGAAACTCTAAATGAGTTCTGGGCTAATGCTGAGACAGTGATGGTGGATGATGAAGTTATCTCTCTCAACTCAACAATTAAAGGGAGACAAATGGCTATTACACCGGCCATACTTGCAGTCAGATTGGGGTTGAATGATGTGAATGCCCCTGAGAAGTTTGACAACTCTGCTATCCACCTAACTATGACTGAGTGTGGTTATCAAGGTACTCTCTCACAAGCTACAATCTTTAAAAAGTATTTTGAACCAAAATATAAGCTTTTGTTTCATTATATTATTATGTGCTTGAGTCCTAAAACTGGGTCTTATGACCAGATGCCCTCAACCTTTCAACCAATATTTCATTCCATTGTGAATGAAACAAATTTTAGGGCATCAAAACTTTTCTTTAATGAGTTGGTGTTACATCACAATAACACTAAGAAAAAGTTTTTGTTATATCCAAGGTTCATTATGCAGTGCATAATATCTGAACTGGGTAATGAGGTGCTTGTGGGTAAAATTGAAATTTTAAAACCCTTAACCTCACAAGCATACTCAAGGCACAACAAACAGGCTGCCTGGCCAGAAGATGACCAAGGGGAACAAGCACCAGTCCCCATGGAACCCTCATCTTCCAAACCTACTCCACCAAAGGCCAAGAAACCCAAGATAACAAAACAAAAACCCACCAAACCTAAAAGAAAATTTGTTCAGGAGGTTGAGATGCATGAACAGACTACTGTGCAATCTGCACTTCTTAAAGATGTGACTGAAACATCCTCTCAGTCTCATCCATCTCAAACCCCACCAAGAGCACCAATAACTATCCTTTTCAAAAGAAAAAGACTTAGAAAAACTATTCCAATAGATTCTTCTTTTGAAACTGCTGAACCCACTGCCCAAACTACTGAACCAGCACCCCAAATTTCTGAACCAGACATAGAAATAGCCAAACTTCTCTCCGGGCTAAAAGAGAAAGTCCCATCAACTCATGTCAGTCCCCATCAAACACATCAAACAGGGGACATAGACTCAGACAGTGACATGGATGTGGACACTCATAGCCCCAACCAAAGAGATGAGGATGAACCAGGGTCTCTAAGCCCAAACTTAGAAACCTTTGGTACTTTTGAGGCTGCTACTACTCATTTACCACCCAGTGGTGGACCTGAGGAAAGAAGTAAAACAGCTAAGACCTCAACTGTGGCAACTACTGATGAAGGCTTAATGCCTGAGGTAGGAAATCCTCTGTACCAAGAACAAGAGGTACATGAGACAACTAAGTTGGGCTCAGCTCATGATGTAACTGATACAGTCCTCATTGAGGATGTAATCAGGGATTCAGATGATTCCATTAATTTGGATGATGTTTCAACACTCAAAACTACTGAATTGACGGCTGTAAGTGAAGGTCCTGCACCTGGTGTCTCTAAGCTCAAGAAGCTAGTCACACCATCTCAGGTTAAAGCCCACTCAATCCATGATTCCCCTAGAGTGGCATCTCCTGTACAATAAGGAGATCAACCAAAAACACACCCCTCACTACAAATGCCTACCCAATTCCCTGGGCAACCTAGCATAGACATGAACCAACTATGCAGCCCAGATGGTCCCTTGTATCACTTGATGAACACCCTCATCAAAAATCACATCCAAACATACACAGCTGACTTGGAGCTGTCCATGAAGAACCAATTTGGAGTGATACAGACGAAGATGAATGATCTGTCCAACAAGATTGATCACAATAGCAAACAGATTGCTCATCTTCAAGGTCATTTCTCCCAAGCTTCAACTTCCAAAGGTGATAAAGCCAAAAAGGGGGAGAAATCAAGGTACCTATGGATACACTTGAAGCCAGAAGAAAGGCAAGAGTGGCTATCCTAGCTAGAGATCAACAAGATCAAGCCAGAAACGAGAAACTGGCACAACAGTTTGGTGTCTCTATTCAAGAAATAGAAGATGCTGAAAAGGCTGATGAAACCCAAGGGCATAATGAAGAAACCTCTGATGGCCAAAGTTCTGATGAAGAATAAGAAAGTACTGAAGACAATCCTTCAGTACTTGACAAACCTTCAGTAGTTGTCAAGCCATCAGAAGTTAACACTTCCAAGACTCAAACTGCCGACCCTTCCAGAACAACTGCTCCTATTCAACCAACATCTACTCCTATCAGGCCTACTACAACAATTACAACAATGACTGTGCTAAACCCTTCTCCAATCTCTCAATCAGCTGAATTGCTAGAGAAAAGTTTAGTTGCAGCCCAGAAGAAGGCCAGAGAAGATCTGATTTGGAAAAACCTGGAAGAAAGGGATGACTTAGACCTGAGCCATGAAGAAAAACTTCAGGCTTATGAAGCTGAACTACAAAGGCAGGCTAGCCTTGATGAGATTGCTGAACAAGACAAAAGACATCAACTGATGTCTTACATTATGAAGAACAGCAAAGTCAAAGCCCATACATTGAAGAGACTCTCTATGGAAGAGCTGACAAGAAGAGCTCAACTTGTTGCAGATAAACTTGCAACAGGTAAAGACACAAAGGCCAAGAGAGCTCAGATGATAGAAGAATTGGTAGCCAATGGTTATGGTTCAAAAGCCTCAGTGTCCAAGTGGAAAGAAGAAAGATTGGTGGACACATACAGAAAATACAAGGCTGCAAGGGCTGCTAATCTAGAGAAATTTCAAACTGCTGAAGCTTCAACTTCAGTAGTTAGAACTTCTGGTGTTCAAAGAAGACCAACTACCCAAAGAAAGAAGACAGAGGAGAAAGTAAAGACTGATTTCAGAATGGTACTACTAGAAGGTAGTACAGTAGTACATTCTGATTTTGACATAGAAGAGAAGCCTCTGCTCACACAATTTAGGGATCCTTCCACCTTTGCATATCAAATCCAGAGGACCATCACAGACAAACTGCATACTAAGGTAACAACTGAACATCATTTGCCAACATTTCAGATACCTAATGTGATGGAACAACAGCAAGGAGGTGAATCCCACCTGAGAGTCACTGAAGTTGAAAATATTCAACACTCAGGAGAAACCCAGGGTACCACCATGGTTCCCTACACTGCAGACTTTGACAAGTCTAAAGTACCAGTCATCAGATGGTCCTTTACTAATAACAACTCAGTACTTGTGACAAGAAGAGATCAAACAAGCAGGGAATATAGGTCGATGAAAGAACTGAAGAAACTATCAACCAAAGACCTGCTTACAATCCAACACTTGGAATCTAGACAAGGGTCTCTTACTGATGATCAACTCAACCAACTCAAGAATTCCATGTTCAAAGGAATATGGAAAATTGTGAAGGACAGAAAGGAACAATAAGGAATTAGTAAGGTTTTGGCTTCATCAATCCAGGGGGAGATTGTTAGGACAAAAAGGATTGGTGAAACCACTTTTGCAAACCTTAGTCTAATTCACTTTCTGTCAAAATACTATAAGTATGGAACTGCTGAAGACAAGGAATCAAACTGCTGAAGAAGAGATTCAGAAGTACTAAAGAAGAAGTCTTCAGAAGTTCTGAAGTTCAAACCAGACACTTCAACTGAAGAACTGCTGAAGACAAACTACTCATCAGTAGTTTGTCATTCATCAGTACTTAAAGAAGATCTTTTCCACCGCCCTTGTATATCAGTAGTTTAATACTTTACTATTTCTTTATGCTTTATGTACAAGTTCCAAGACTGCAACTTGTTGCAACTTGTTTCTGAACTTGCTTTTTAGCAAGGTTCATGTATTTGTAAAGTCTATAAATAGAAGGATTCATCCTTCTGTTTTAGACATTGATTTTAATACAAGAAATCCTTCAACACTTATTATTGTTTATTTCCATTTCGTGTTTACTGAGAATCTCTCAAAATATTTCATTCTCATTCAATACTTAGATTCTCAATAAACACTTCTCATTTATTGTTCTTGATTCCAGGGGGAGTAATAACTCCTGTTGACAAAGTGTAGCTATAAACTTATAAACATTCCGCTGTGCTAACACTCACCAAGAACTTGCTAAACACTTAAGTGTCAACTAGCAAGTTCAAATATAAGAGCAGCTTAATATATTGATCCAACACAATGTCTATGCAGTGGACATTGAAAAAGACAAAGTACTGAACAACACTGCCTGTTTCTTCTCAAAGGCATCAACTTCAGAAACTGATCTCTGGCATAGGATACTTGGCCATGTGAACTTTAAAACCATAAATAAAGTCACAAAAATGGGCTTGGTCAGAGGTCTACCCTTAAAAGTATACCAGTGTCCAGAACACTGTGTATCCTATTTAAAGGGAAAACAGCATAAGTCCTCCTATAAGTCTATTGAAGAATCAAAAACAACGGCATGTCTTCAACTACTCCATATGGACTTATTTGGGCCTGTAAAAATCATGAGACTTGGTAAGAAGAAGTACTGCTTAGTCATCATTGATGACTACTCAAGATTTACATGGGTATTCTTCTTATTTTCCAAGGAAGAGGCTGCTGAAATCATCAAGTTCTTCATTCTACAAGTAGAGAAGCAATACTCTCTACCTGTCAAAACCATTAGAAGTGATAATGGGAGAGAGTTCAGGAACAAAACTCTGGATGAATTATGTTTGTCTAAAGGGATTATTAGACAATTCAGTGTTCCCAGAACTCCTGAACAAAATGGTGTGGTAGAAAGGAAGAACAGAACTTTAATAGAAGGAGCAAGAACAATGTTAGCTAATTCTGGCCTACCATTATACTTTTGGGCAGAAGCAGTTAACACATCATGTTATGTTCAAAATAGAGTCCTTATTGTCAAGAGACATTCAAAGACTGCCTATGAAGTTCTTCATGGCATGAAGCCCCTTATCTCCTTTTTTCAGGGCTTTTGGGTGTCAATGTTTCATCTTGAACATTAAGGAATCTATTTCAAAGTTTGCTGCCAAAGTTGATTCAGGTTACTATCTTGGTTATTCTTCAAATAGAAAAGCCTACAAGGTTTTTAACTCAAGAACCAGGATAGTAGAAGAAACAATGAATGTCAAGTTCAATGAGTCAAAACACACTCTCATTCCAGCACATCCTACTGAACTTTTTGACCTTGACAGCTTCCATTTTGGACCTGAAAAGACTGTCACTTCATCCAAACCTACTTATTCTGTTGATCAAAGGTTTGATGATGAGGATCCAGCACCATGGACTCCTCAAACAGTCATTAAGTCAACTTCAAAACCATCAGAAGTTTCATAAACTTCTGATTCAACAAATACTGAGGAACAAACTCAAACATCTGCTTCAGCACCTGCAACTACTGAAGACACTGAAACTGCTGAACCAGATATAATAGACCTCAGTAGTTTGTTTGAAGAACATGAGCCACCAACACCTGTCAGTGGTTTACAACAACTGATCGAACACAAAGACCATCCAATTGATAAAATCATGGGTGATATTGCATCAGGTGTTCTTACAAGAAACCAGCTTTCCAACTTTTGTCTCTTCTCAGCATTTATTTCAGAGTTGGAACCAAAGAAGTACCAGGAAGCCCTCAAAGACAACAATTGGGTGCAGGCAATGCAAGATAAATTGCTTCAATTCAACAAGCAACAGGTTTGGGAAATCTGTCCCTTACCACCAAACAAGCAACCAATTGGCACAAGATGGGTTTTCAGGGACAAACAAGATGAAGCTGGTATTATAATAAAGAACAAGGCAAGACTGGTAGTACAAGGTTACTCTCAACAAGAAGGAATTGACTATGATGAAACCTTTGCTCCAGTTACAAGGCTTGAAGCCATCAGGTTATTTCTGGCCTATGCCATTTCCAACAAAATAAAAGTTTATCAAATGGATGTTAAGAGTGCATTTTTGTATGGAAAGATAAAAGATGAAGTGTATGTTTGTCAGCCACCTGGGTTTGAGGATCCTTCTAATCCTGAGTGGGTATACAAACTAGACAAAGCTCTTTATGGGCTCAAACAGGCTCCAAGAGCTTGGTATGACACACTTTCAACCTTTTTACTCAAAACTAACTTCACAAGAGGTGCCATTGACAAAACTCTTTTCATAAAACATGTTGGAAATCATGTCTTACTTGCTCAAATATATGTTGATGATATCATTTTTGGTTCAACAAACACAAAATTGTGTGATGAATTTAAGAAACTCATGCAATCAAAATTTGAGATGAGTACAATGGGAGAACTGCAGTACTTTCTGGGACTGCAGATTAAACAACAATCAAATGGAACTTTTATACATCAATCAAAATATGTTAAAGAATTATTAAACAAATTTTCTTTACAAGACTGTAAATCATGTTCCACTCCCATGACACCAACCACACAAGTTGAACCAGATGATCAAGGAAAACAGGTTGATCAAACCATGTATAGATGTATGATAGGTTCCCTTTTATATCTAACTGCTTCTAGACCAGATATTATGTTTTCAACATGTGTCTGTGCTAGATATCAATCAGCTCCTAGGGAATCACACCTCATTGCAGTCAAAAGAATCTTCAGATATCTGAAAGGAACTCCAACTCTTTGAATTTGGTATCCTGCTTCAAGCAATACCAAGTTATCAGCTTTATCAGATAGTGACTATGCAGGGTGTAAAATGTCAAGAAAATCAACATCTGGTGGTAGTCAATTCTTGGGAAACTGTCTAGTGTCCTGGCAATCAAAGAAACAAACATCTGTTGCAACTTCAACTGCTGAAGCTGAATACATTGCAGCTGCAAGTTGTACATCACAGATACAATGGCTCCAATATCAACTTCTTGATTATGGAATCAAAGAGACCAAGACACCATTGCTTGTAGACAGCAAATCTGCCATTAGCATCATTCAAAATCCTGTTCAGTTTTCAAAGACTAAACACATTGAAATCAGATATCATTTCATAAGAGATTGCTATGAAAAAGGCAAGATTGAAGTGAAACATGTAGCAACAGCTAATCAAATAGCTGACATATTCACTAAACCCCTTGACACATCAACATTTCAGAAGTTAGTATCCATGCTGGGGATGCTAAATTTGTAAGTGTTTCTCTTTACTTTTCTGCACAAATTTTTTTATTTTTCACTTACATCTGTTTTCAAAAATTGAAAAACTTCTGAAAAACAAACAAGAGAAAAACTACTGATGAACAAAACATCAGTATGGGGATATTTTCTGAAAAGTGATTAACTTCTGATAAAACAACCTTCAGAAGTTATGAATAAAGTATTTATAAAGTATTTCTCATCAACTGTTCAAAACTACTGAAGAGAAAGTGGGAACTACTGATGAAAATAATTCTTCATAAGTTGTTTAGTCAAAAAGGGAAAATCAGACTTTTCCCACATCAGAAGTTTGACCTAGGCGGTTTAAAACTTCTGATAAAGAGGTTTTGACCTAGGCGGTTTAAAACTTCTAATAAAGAAGTTCTAGGCGGTTTAAAACTTCTGATAAATACCTTTTTCAACACTTATCCATTCAAAACAAAAATTCCCTCCTTCTCTCTCAAGAAAGCTCTCAAACCCTGAACCTGCAAAAACACTGTTAGATTCATACACACACAAACCACATGGCTTTAGTTCTTAAACAGGGACACAATCTCAGAGCCTACTTAGAAAAACAAGAAGGCTGGTCCCAATACAATGAGATCATTGATCTCGTCGTCAAATCCCAATATTTCATCACTCTCACAATAGACCCACCAATACATCCTGAAACTCTCAATGAGTTCTGGGCTAACGCTGAGACAGTGATGGTGGACGATGAGGTTATCTCTCTCAACTCAACAATCAAAGGGAGACAAATGGCCATCACACCGGCCACACTTGCAAATAGACTGGAGTTGAATGATGTGAATGCCCCTGAAAAGTTTGAAAACTCTGCAATCCACCTAACCATGACTGAATGTGGTTATCAAGGTACTCTCTCACAAGCTACCATCTTTAAAAAATATTTTGAACCAAAATACAAACTTTTGTTTCATTATATAATTATGTGTTTGAGTCCTAAAACAGGTTCTTATGACCAGATGCCCTCGACCTTTCAACCAATTTTTTATTCCATTGTAAATGAAACAAATTTCAGGGCATCAAAACTTTTCTTTAATGAGTTGGTGTTACATCATAATAACACTAGAAAGAAGTTTTTGTTATACCCAAGGTTCATTATGCAATGCATAATCAAAGAACTGGGTGATGAGGTGCTTGTGGGTAAAACTGAAATTTTGAAACCCTTAACCTCACAAGCATACTCTAGGCACAACAAACAGGCTGCCTGGCCAGAAGATAACCAAGGGGAACCAGAACCAGTCCCCATGGAACCCTCATCTTCCAAACCTACACCCCCAAAGGCCAAGAAACCCAAGGTACAAAAACAAAAACCCACCAAACCAAAAAGAAAAGCTGTTCAGGAGGTTGAGATGCCTGAACAACCTATTGTGCAATCTGCACTTCTTAAAGATGTGACTGAAACATCCTCTCAGTCTCATCCATCTCAAACCCCACCAAGAGCACCAATCACAATTCTTTTCAAAAGAAAAAGACTTAAGAAAACCAATCCTATTGATGCTTCTTTTGAAACTGCTGAACCCACTACCCAAACTACTGAACCAGCACCCCAACTTTCTGAACCTGATTTTGAAATAGCCAAACTTCTCTCTGGGCTAAAAGAGAAAGTCCCATCTACACATGTCAGTCCCCAACAACCACATCAAACAGGGGACATAGCCTCAGAATTTGACATGGATGTGGACACTCAAAGCCCTAACCAAAGAGATGAGGATGAACCAGGGTCTCTAAGCCCAAACTTAGAAACTCTTGGTACTTTTGAGGCTGCTACTACTCATTTACCACCCAGTGGTGGATCTGAGGAAAGAAGCAACATAGCTAAGACCTCAACTGTGGCAACTACTGATGAAGGCTTAATGCCCGAGGTAGGAAATCCTCTGAACCAAGAAAAAGAGGTACATGAGACAACTGAGTTAGGCTCAGCTCATGATGTAACTGATACAATCCTCATTGAGGATGTAATCAGGGATTCAGATGATTCCATTGACTTGGATGATGTTTCAAAACACCAAACTACTGAATTGACGGCTACAAGTGAAGGTCCTGCACCTGGTGTATCTATGCTCAAGAAGCTAGTCACACCAGATCAGGTTAAAGTCCACTTAATCCCTGATTCCCCTAGAGTGGCATCTTCTGTACAACAAGAAGATCAACCAAAAACACACCCCTCACTACAAATGCCTACCCAATTCCCTGGGCAATCAAGCATAGATATGAAGCAGCTATGCAGCCCAGATGGTCCCTTATACCATATGATGAACACCCTCATCAAGAATCACTTCCAAACATACAAAGCTAACTTGGAGCTGTCCATAAAGAACCAATTTGGGGTGATACAGACAAAGATGAACGATTTATCCAACAAGATTGACTTCAACAGCAAACAGATTGCTAATCTTACAGGTCAGTTCTCCCAAGCTTCAACTTCAAAAACTGATGAAGCCAAAAAGGGGGAGAAAACTAAGGAACCTATGGAGTCACTTGAAGCCAGGAAAAAGGCAAGAGTGGCTATCCTACAAAGAGATCAAAGAGATCAAGCCAGAAAAGAAAAACTGGCCCAACAATTTGGTGTCTCTATTCAAGAAGTAGAAGATACTGAAAAGTCTGATGAATCCCAAGGGCACAATGAAGAAACCTCTGATGGACAAACTTCTGATGAAGAATCAGAAAGTACTGAAGACAATCCTTCAGTAGTTGACAAACCTTCAGTTGTTGTCAACCCATCAGATGTTAACACTTCCAATACTCAAACTGCTGAACAAGAGCCTTCCAGATCAACTGAACCTATTCAACCAACTCCTGTTCCTCCTAGGCCTATTACAACAGTTACCACAATGACTGTACTAAACCCTTCTCTAATCTCTCAATCAGCAGAACTTCTTGAGAAGATTTTAGTGGCAGCTCAGAAGAAAGCCAAGGAAGATCTGATTTGGAAAACACTGGAAGAAAGGGATGACTTAGACTTAAGCCTGGATGAAAAGCTACAGGCTTATGAAGCTGAACTTCAAAGGCAGGCTAGCCTAGACAGAATTGCTGAGGAAGATAAAAGACATCAACTGATGTTTTATATTACTAAGAACAGCAAGATCAAAGCCCACACATTAAAGAGACTCTCCATGGAAGAGCTGACAAGAAGAGCTCAACTTATTGCAGACAAACTTGCAACAAGTAAAGATGCAAAAGCCAAGAGAGCTCAGATGATAGAAGAGTTAGTAGCAAATGGTTATGGTTCAAAAGCCTTTGTGTCCAAATAGAAAGAAGAAAGATTAATGGACACTTAAAGAAAATATAAGGCTGCAAGGGCTGCAAATCCAGAGAAGTTTCAAACTACTGAAGTACCAACTTCAGTAGTTAGAACTTCTAGTGTTCAAAGAAGACCAGCTACTCAAAAGAAGAAATCAGAGGAAAATGTGAAGACTGATTTCAGAATGGTACTACTAGAAGGAAGTACAGTAGTCCATTCTGACTTTGACATAGAAGAAAAACCTCTGATCACACAATTCAGGGATCCTTCCACCTTTGCCTACCAAATTCAGAAAACCATCAAAGACAAACTGCACACTAAGGTAGTTACTGAACATCATTTACCAACCTTTCAACTACCTAATGTGATGCAACAACAACAAGGAAGTGCATCCCACCTAAGAGTCACTGAAGTTGAAAACATCCAACACTCAGGAGAAACCCAGGGTACCACCATGGTTCCCTACACTTTAGACTTTGACAAGTCTAAAGTACCTATCATTAGATGGTCCTTTTCTGATAACAACTCAGTACTAGTGACAAGAAGAGATCAGACAAGCAGAGCCTATAAGTCAATGAATGATCTGAAGAAGCTATCAACTCAAGACATGCTTACAATCCAACATCTGGAACCACAGAAAGGGTCTCTCACTGATGAACAGCTGAACCAGCTGAAGAATTCCATGTTCAAAGGAATATGGAAAATTGTGAAGGACAGAAGAGAACAATAAGGAATTAGTAAGGTTTTGGCTTCATCAATCCAGGGGAGATTGTTAGGACAAAAAGGATTGGTGAAACCACTTTTGCAAACCTTAGTCTAATTCACTTCTGTCAAAATACTCTAAGTATAGAACTGCTGAAGAAGAAAGATCACACTGCTGAAGAAGAGATTCCACAAGTACTGAAGAAGAAAAGTCATCAGAAGTTCTGAAGTTCAAACCAGACATTTCTACTGAAGAACTACTTAAGACAAACTACTCATCAGTAGTTTGTCATTCATCAGTACTTATGAGAAGATCTTTTCCACCGCCTTTGTATCAGTAGTTTATTAGTTTAGTATTACTTTTACTTTATGTACAAGTTCCAAGACTACAACTTGTTGCAACTTGTTTCTAAACTTGCTTTTTGGCAAGGTTCATGTATTTGTAAAGTCTATAAATAGAAGGGTTCATCCCTCTGTTTTAGATATTGATTTTAATACAGAAATCCTTCAACACATATTATTGTTATTTCCATTTCATATTTATTGAGAATCTGTCTAAGTGTTTCATTCTCATTCAATACTTAGATTCTCAATAAATACTTTTCATTTATTAGTTTTTCAATCCAGGGGGAGTTATAACTCCTGTTGATAAGTGTAGCTTTAAACTCATAACATTCCGCTGTGCTATCACTGATCAAGAACTTGCTAAACACCTAAGTGTTCACTAGCAAGTTCATACAAAAGCGCAATACGGATCCAACACCGAGGCTCCAGTCCAAACGTCTTCAAGGCCTCATAATCAACTCGCCAATGAACTCCAATCGGTCTCGCCTGAATATGGAGTAGACGCCTGTAGGCGTTTTTCTCTACCCCTATCCGGTTGAAGTATAGTGATGTATTGTAAAATACATCTATTTCCAGTGTAAAGTTTGTGTAATTTTAGAGTCATTTAGATAGTGTTTTTATTAGTTTTAGGGTTGTACTGGTCTATTTTGTTTAGTATAGGTTTTTATAGATTTTTATTAGTTTTGAGTCAGTTTTAGTGCTTATTTATATATTTTATATTTTGGTAGGTGTTCGAATGGACGTTGGAGCGTAAACGAATAACTTTGGTCAAGCCAAGAACACCCAGGTCAAGAGCACGGAGTTATAATATTGTGTATAATAATAATAATAATAAAATAAAAAAGGCAAACGTGATTTTTAGTCCAAGACATTAGTAAGGCCAATGGCCCATACCACTTTGGTAGGGCATATTTTTTTAGGCGGCATCGATTTTTTTATAAGGAGGGGCGATTATTATTGATTCCAGGAAGGATTAGACTTCAACAATTCATTCAACAGATTGAGTCGCACAGAAGAAAAAGTCAACCGGTCAACTACGGTGACGATCGAACGAGCACGGAAGGAGGAAAGGCCACGGGCACGTTAAAGATCAATAGCCAACGAGCCTTGGGTTAGGTTTAGTTTTCGCTCTATATTTTTATAGACATGATGAAATTGTTTTTTTATAAACTTTGAATTTATGTTTCTAAATATTATGAGTAGCTAGACTTTTATGGTTGCTTAGGTTTATGAACTAGACACGTAATTTGAAGTTTTTAATGATTCTTGGTTTTTAATTTTGATGTGTAGGATTACATGACTTTAATTTTATTGTTGGATTTGATATATGTGTGTTGGTGTTGATTTTATTTGAAGTTTGTTTATTGGTTTTGTGGAACTAGGCATGTAGAGATACCCCCTAGGTCTTTAAATCAATCTAGTTCGTCAACTTAAGTTAGCGTGCTAGTATTTGGAGTTGGAGTACGACACAAGTATCACAAACTAATATAATAAATTAACTAAAACGTGCAGTCCATTCTTGAGGGTGAGAAATCTAACTCGAGATTGCTAGGTAACTAACTAGGCATTGTTCGGTAGTTGGCAAGCGCTAGGGCGGGAGTCGCTACTTGTCCGTGTTTAGAGTTTTCCTAGGTTTTCTTCAGTAGAGTTTAAGTCTGCTTCATAGTTTGAGGGTTTTAATCCAGGAGAGGTTTTAATCTGATTTCTGTGGGATTTTGGTACGCTAGGGCGATCCAGATCCATCTTAGCATTTCTACACTTGTCCCGCCTTGAGTCTAGTGAGCTATCTTTGACAGGAGGTTTATTAGATAAGAATAGGGTCTCAAGTTAATTACCAGATTCAGGATTTATTGCTAGTGTCTAGGGATTTTACCTAAGTAACCAGCCTTCTTCCTATCCGATTTCTCCAAGTTCCTAGTTTCATTTAAGCAGTTGAGGTTATTTCATTTATATTTAGTTTCTTTTAAGTTTATAATTATTAGTTTAACACCCCCCATTTAAGTATATATTTATTTAGGCTAGTATTCGGTAGAGGTTGTGATCTAGAGTTGCATTCGCGTCTTTGGCAGATGAGCTGGTCTTTTCATTCTTGGCATTCCCGTGCGAAACAGTTCTGTCCAGTGGCTGCAAGCCCATGCTCAGGTGATGATCACGGCTGTGCGGCTCAGTTTGCAGTCTGGTTTTTGACTAGTTCAACTGTTTAAACTGGTTTTCACTTAAAACATCCTAAAACTGATTTTAAACTGCAAAAACAAGTTAAAATTTGAAACTCAAAAGGATCTAGTGGGTTTACAGAAGTGCACGCCCATGCACACTGGTGTGCACGGCCTGGTGGGTCAGACTGTTCACGCGGGAAATTTAAATAGTGTATCCTAGATGGCACTCCCTTGCTCTTGACTGAGCACGGCCGTGCACCTGACTAAGGTGATGGTTTTCAAACCTGTCAGATTGCCTGAAAAAATTTACGTAAAATTTCTCAAAAATTTTTACCCCATTGTGTTCCTAGCACTACCCTAATCATTTCCCTAAAGTTTCAGGCAAACTTTCGGGCTAGACACGCTAGAAAACTAAGGTTTTTCTCAAGAAACCAGACTACTCAAAAACTCAAGAATCAGGGCAGTTCTGGACATAAAAACACTTAAAAGTTGTTAGAGATTGATTATACATACCTTAGCTTGAAGATTGAGGCCTGAAATGAAGAAAAATGGTGGAAAATGGCGGGTTTAAGGGGGATGGCAACGCGTGTTCGAGTGGGGATGAAGATGAATGGGGTTTGACAAGTCAAAGGCCCTTTAAATACCCCAAGATTCTGGCTGCAGGACTGGCACGGCCGTGCCACATGATGTGGCACGGGCGTGCTTCACAGAAAACCCCCCATTTTCGCGTCTTTCCATTTTTAAACTGTTTTTAATGGTCCGGTTTTAAAATTTTTAATTAGATTTCTCCAAAATAATTTTTAAAACCCCATTTTAAGTTCGAAAACAGTTTAGGATTCAAATCTTTGAAAAAAATTCCCCCGGCTTATTTTCCACTCTTTATGTACTTACCTGGCGATCCTCAAGGAATGACAAACCTCCCTCCAAAGAAAATAAAGAAGAAACAAAAACCCTCCAAAATAAAGTTGATAATTTGGGCGATTTCGGCGTTCCTTTACGGGAATTCTCTGAGGTAGCTAATCTTGATGGAAACCTGCAAAGAAAACTCCATACAACCGTAATCATCGAAAATAAAAGAGAAATAAAAATGAAAAGGAAAAATAAAGTATACCAAAAATGAAAAGAAAAATAAAGTGAAAATAAAATGAAAAATGAAAATAAACCGACTAGTTAAGTGACTTGGGTTTTTCATTGGAAATCATTGTTTTCCCCGAAACGGCGCCCAAAAACTTGATGCGTTTTGTTTTAGTAGTTTAAAAAGATGTCAATTTCCCCGGTGCCAAATACTTGATGTGTCGACTCCAAAACATTGGTTTGGGGGAAAACAATTGATATTTACTAAACCCTTTTACAAGTTTTAAATTTATAAAGTAAACGATAGTCACTCAGAAACTAAAACCAACACATAGGCAGAGAACCTGACGTGTATAGTATAGCTTTCTAGGGCAAATACCGAGTATCGTATTCCCAAGAACACACTTCCCCTACTCAACCGTTCATCAGATAACTGATCAAGTTTTAAAAAGAAAATAAAACGGAGGGGTTTTTAAAAGAAATAGTTTAAAAAAGGTTTTGGGTTTGATAAAATAATAGATAAAATAGTAGAGTAAACTAATATGCACATCTCGGGGCCCTCCGTATAAATAGTTATGTTTACTATTAAAATTAATAATTTAAATTAATTAAATGTGAGGAGGACGAGAGTGGTCTTGAAGTGTTGACTCCTTGATAGAAAAGTGGGGCCACTACTGAGTAGACTGCACAACCTCCCAATGCGCGTCCACACGAAGGTACTCCACCAGGGCCTTGCATATAGCAGGCTCCCCAAACCGCGGTCAAGTCTTTGTTCCTCAGACTTATCTTTTTCTTGAAATGGAAGGTATACTTCCATCCTGGAACACAGTACACCTCCCTTAGCTCTCGCGTTCCGTACCGAAGGATCCCTCCTTAGGGTCAGTCCTGGCAACACTGTATCCTCTAAGTAGGTTAACGATCATAAAGGCCAAAGGATATCTCTTACAGTCAACGCGTATCCCCATTGGTTAACGGTTTTGTACTAACGAGACCTAGAAATAGAATTCTTATTTTATTTATCTTTATAACACTTTAATATTTATAGGCCTGGTAAATATAAAGTTGGTTTAATGACTGATGACTTAATAAACCCAACCCATAACCACCCGAGCTGAATGAAACCCTTGACAAAGGTCGAACATAATCCTAGAGGTGTGCACTCCGAAGATCACTCGTGCACCCGTAGGATATCCGCCCTTTACCAAGAAGATCATTTAATCATCTGGTAAGTACCAAAAATGAGTCACTCAGATCTGGTCAACTTCAGAAGCCATTGCTTTGAACCCGGTTTGGATATCAGAAGCCCGAAGGATCTGTCTCACTACCGGTTTCCTCACCTTGGATCTAGCTCGGGACTACCAGAAGCTGATTAAACCTCTAGTTAATTAATTAAGTTAAGGTTGATTTAAGTTATTAAGTAATCATCATTTGAACTTGTCACAAGATAAACAAACATGGATTAGAAAGAAGATAACACAACAAATAACTAAAAATACACTGCTACTAATAATAATAAAGGTCTACAAATCAAAGAGGGTTCGTGAATAATTGAAAGATACAAGAATATAAAATGATCAACACAAGAACATAGATGCTCATAAACAAGCTCTCCATCTCCAAGTGATATGTATCTAGTATGATCCTCACGACCCTCGATGTTTATTGCATAAGTTACTCTACGATCCCGTGCTTGGCCAAGTTGATCAAGGTAGGTCGAGGCCTAACCATTGAGGGATGTTAGGAGGGCCCTAAGGCCTCCCAAAGGACACCAAGATCTCTGGAAGACTCTTGGTAGTCGGCCAAATAAAGCACAAGAAGGGATGATCAAATGGTGGGGGTGCGCTCGCTATTTATAGATCTCCCAAGGCAAGCACGGGCGTGCCATAGGGTGACATGGGCGTGCTTGCTGTCACACGTACGTTCTGTTGTTGCAGTGCAGTCCTATCTGTACTTTCTGTCTTTGGCACGGGCGTGCCAGGTACATGAACATGATCGTGCTTGCTTGTTCAACAAGTTTTCTTGTTCTCCAAGTTTGTTGCATAGGGCCTCTGTGCAACTGTGCATGGGCGTGCTTGGTGACTCCCGGACTCGTTTTATCACTGTTTAAGTCTTGGGATGATCTTCAAAGATACAGGGAACATGCTGCAAGTCTCGTATCTTCGGGAATCTCCAGTTTTTGCTTGTTTTTGCTTGTTTTTGCCCGGAAATCCTCTATTTCCGGCTTGCAGCTCCAGTTTCTTGAGAAATACAATTAGGAACGAATTAAGCACCCAATATCAGTATTTTAAGCCTAATTCTACCCTATTACGAGACTGATTGTTAGTCCAAGATCCATCCCGGGTATCAAACAAACAATCGAGTGCGGAAAACAAGATTGAATGTGAAGAACAAAAGATTAAATCGAGAAAAACAATTGTATTGCTGCTTCACCTTGCACACAATCTCTAGGATTGTCTGGTACAAGGTGCTGGCTTTTGTGTTACAAAAAATGAAAGGTCTTGTGAATATCTATTATGTCTAATGAATGTCTAACCCTAAAATGAACTAGAACAAAACATTATATAGGGTTTACTAAAGCCTTGGCCCACATGGCCTAACCCAAGCCCATTAACTAAACTAAGCCCAATTAACACAAACAGGTTGATAAAGACAAGCGTAAACCTACTCAATTACTGGGCCTTACATTATCCCCCTAGGTTTATGCTATCTTTATCATGGCTCAGTAGGAAGAATATTCAAATCTTGATCTTCCAGACTTGGGTTCTTTCTTCTGCTCTCGGAGGCATACTTGTATTTTGATCATCATCGGCTTTTGCTTGAACATCTTGCTAAAAGAGAACGTGAGAGGAGGATTCTCAGAAGCTCTTTTCTTTGTCAATCTTCTCTTTCAAGTAACTTCACATGTACTTCTTCAGTTGTACTTTCATTGTCAAAAGATGATTCACTTCAGCTTCCTCTGACTCAGGTACATCTCGCCATTGAGGTGCTTCATGATAAACAATAACTGGAACTCTTTCAATCTTCATCAACCCCTACTTCTTGATTTGAATCAAAATCTGCAAATTCTTAGAATTTTGTGAGCAAAACAATTTTATGCAATAAGGGGTCCAATATATACATGAACACCAAGTACATCAGTGTACTTCAATTTTAAAATCTCAAAAACCTGAATTTTGTTCGAGAATCGGTCAAATCCTCAAGAATGGTCAATTTTTCATAACAGATAAACAAATTAAAATAAAAATTCAAACTAATTACAATGCATCTTTTTGGTGAGAATCATGTGCAAGAAGATCATATCAGCTTTGTCAAAATGCAACACACCGTTAGTATATATGTTTTGATAAACTTATTAAAGTGCCAGAAAGCAGTCCAAGACGATTACCAGCATCATTTATCCACTTAAAGAAACATACGTACACGTCTTCAAGTCCGATATTTTCTTATTTTCTTAACGTGTGTTAGACCGAAATAACTGTGTGTCCCACATCATGACATACCCCCGTGATCAAGGTATGCACAAAGCTTCTTCATAACAGGTGAGTAAATTGCTGACATCTGTATGTTTTTCAAGGTCAAAATCATCGGTGATCAGGTCTGCATATATCTGGATGCAACAAAGAGACCGATGAATTCCCGACCAGGGTTAGGGCAAATACCAAATTTTCGGTATGATCATTGCTTTAGGATTTTGATTTGTGCCTTTAGCTTGAATTCTCTTTGAGAATTTTGGGTTTTGGCATTTCCTTATTGCTCTTTTAAGACGTCCTGACTGTGCCTAGGTTAGCATATATCTGGATGCAGCAGAAGGGCAGCCAGGACATCCCCAGATGTATCAACAATTTAAAGACCTGAAATCTCAGACTTTGGCAATCTATCAATGCAAGATTTAAGACCATAAGATCATACGCCGATGATGTGTTCCCCACAAGCTACACAGTCCTTTATCTTTAGTATGTAATTTTGGACTGAGTTCGTTGTGCAGTCTGCCTGCCAGTACATCATATAATGGAGCTGCAATCACACTTGATTTAATTTTCTTTTCGATTTTAAGGTGTGACAGCTCAACAGCTAATGTACTATCATTTCTTCTTTTTCGCACCACGAAATCTCATTTTCTGAATTTTTTGTTGTTTTTGTATTTTTCTGAGGATATATCCCCCTTTTTTGTATTTTTCTGTTGTTTTTATAAAACCAATTGTAAGTCCAAGATCCTTCCCGGGTATCAAACAAACAATCGAGTGCGGAAAACAAGATTGAATGTGAAGAACAAAAGATTAAATCGAGAAAAACAATTGTATTGCTGCTTCACCTTGCACACAATCTCTAGGATTGTCTGGTACAAGGTGCTGGCTCTTGTGTTACAAAAAATGAAAGCTCTTGTGAATGTCTATTATGTCTAATGAATGTCTAACCCTAAAATGAACTAGAACAAAACATTATATAGGGTTTACTAAAGCCTTGGCCCACATGGCCTAACCCAAGCCCATTAACTAAACTAAGCCCAATTAACACAAACAGGCTTGAAAAAGGCAAGCGTAAACCTACTCAATTACTGTGCCTTACACTGATTATGCCTGTTTTATATGTTGAAAATGTGATACATCAATCTACACCACATACGTATATTTAATTTAAAACAAATATTGTATTAAGATTTTAACATCATTCAATCTAATAACAAAAAAAGATGAACACAAAAAAATTATTAACACAAAAGTGAAACTGGTTTTCTTTCTTTTTGAGTTCATATATTTCATCAATTATTAAGGAAAACAAATTTAATAGTTGATTGGTTGGTTGATATTAGTTTTTTCGGTTTTCAAGTATCTATTAATTAATTTCTGTATTTGATAAGAAAAAATTCCTCCGAAGATCTCGGGCGATTAGGGTTTCCATGAAGGGTTAGCGACGGCTAAACATCGATGAGTGGTACGACGTCCCAACAAGGAAAGGAAGACACGAGAATCATCATGATCAGGCTAGTAAGAAGGTTATAACAAAGTTTTTTGTTTCGAATCTATCCCCGAAGTGTTCATCGGCGGATTTGAAGTAGGTTTTCAATGGTTTCGGTGAATATAAAGGTTCTTATATCCCTAGAAAGGTTAATCGCTTGGGTAAGAAGTTTGGTTTTATGTTGTTTCGTAATGTTAGGGAGGTTAAGCGATTGGAAGGGGATATGAGCGATGTGTGGTTGGGTTCCTATAAGTTGTTTGTAGTTTTGGCTAGGTTTGTGGATGGGGAACGTGTGCATGGGGTTGGGGATCAAAATAATGGTAAAAAAAGGTTGATGAGGGGCTGGTTAATCATGGTGGGGGAGCGGAAGTACAGGTTGAAAAGGTTAACCCTATTTTAGGGGGAGCCTCTAGTAGTGGTGGTTTGGATGGGAGGTCTTTTAGGGATACCATTGTATGTAGGCATGAACAGGTGAGGAGTGAGGTGATAAAGTTGGACGATAGTGTTGAAGTTTTTAGTCAGTGGTATGGTGTATCGGTAATTGGAAGGGTCAAGGAGTTCAGGGTACTGACTACGTTGAATAGTTTGTTAAAGAAGGCTACATGGGGTTCTGTATGAATCAAGTACGTGGGGGATTTTCTGTGGTGTTGTTTTTTGGTTTGGTGAATGAATGTTAAGAGTTTGTTTCTCAGAAAGCATTATGGGGAGAGTGGTTAAAAAATATTGAAGAATGGAGGGGTCAATGGAAACCGACTGAAAGGATAGCATGGTTGCAAATCCATGGGGTACCGATGAATTTGGCATCTGATTCAGTTTTTGATATTATCGGGGGGAAGTTTGGATGTGTAACTCAATCCACAAATGTGACTGAAGAAGACAAGGATTTCTCTTATTTGTATGTTGGTGTTTTGTCTGGGGGTGATGCTAGAAATAATGATCGGTTTTCTTTGGCATGGAGAGGCCGAACATATAACGTGTGGGTGGATGAGGATGTGGGAGAATGGGTGTCGGATTGTATTGAGGAATTTGATGTGGTGGAGGAGTGTTCAGGTTTTGTGGAGACGTCAGGAGGTGAGGATAATGAACAGGAGGCCGAGAATTGTGTACTAGGTGGTGATGGGATTAATTTAGAGATGGGAGAGAATGGAAGGGAGGTCTTGGTTAAAAATGTGGAGGGTGAAATTCCGGGGATGTCATCTAATCCTAAGGTCTAAGAGCTGTTCGGTAACATAAGAAGAAGACTTTGTTCAAGAATAGAGTGGTGTCTCCGGGCGTTCAGGAGAGACCTAAAAAGAGACTTCGGGATGATTCTGACATGTTTGGTTTGGACATTAATTGGACTTATCAATGATGGGTCTCATGGTGTCAATAATGGTGGGGAGGAGTCGCGTGGCACGAGTAATAATGTGGAGGATTTCTGTATGCTAGATTTGAACAAGAAGGCCGGTAGTGGTAGTGATTCGATGGGTCCTTTAGGGTCTAAAGATGATGAGATTGAGGTGAGTGTTTCGGAGTCGGTTCAGCGACAAATATTACTTAATGTCGAAGTTGAGAAGGAAGTTGAAGACATGGTAACGATGGGTGCAGCTTTGGGGGCAGAGAACCTGAACGATCACTGCCCGTTTGTAGTTGAATTGTAAGACCCTAACCCGTAATCACGCGATCAACGCCCAAATCATACGGGTTTGGACCTTACTTAAACCACTCCCGATTAAAACTTTGAAATTTATAATAAGTCGACCCATTAAGATCAAATACATGTTTGATTCACACAAATTTTTTACATTTTAATAGTTAAAACATACTCTAAGATGTTGCGTTTTAACGGGAGTTTCTTAGATTCTAATGCGGAAGCTTGATGAGTGATCGGGTGTGTTCGGCTCTTATCGCGACTTGATCCTTGCTCCGGAACTTCCATCACGTGTTTACCTATCACCATTACACAAAGAATGGTTAGTGAGTGGTCAAATGAATCATTTAACTAGTACGTTAGTCGTTACACGTCGAAACGGAACGAACCAGGCCAAACGGCCCTTTATCAGGAGAACAAACTGCTGCAACTTATGCGCAGCAGCTGTTCGGATCGCTTTTACCCCTTCTAAAACCCAAAATCTGACTTCGACTTTCAAATGAGAATTGTTCTACGCTCCGAGAGCTTTCCAGGCATATAAAGAACACCTCCTAACGATTTTTCTACGATTTTATATGGAATTTTAAAGATCGTGCTGACGTGCAGGTCGATTCGCGCGGCCGGTCGGTTTATTCGCGCGGCCGGTCGAAGCTTCTGATGTAATTTTGGTGGCTTTTAAGCGTGGGAATCATGTCGCAACCGCATTTGATGATTCCCGAAGCCTAAGTAATGACTTGCCGACTAAATAAACCTTTGTTTGACTGAAATTATGGTCCGGTTTATGTCGCCATGATCCGGTTCTTAGTTTTGAATGTTTATGGCGACTTTTACCCAATTTGACCCATTAAGGCCTTAATTCAAACAAGGCACTTTTGACCACTTAAATTGCATACCGTTTGAGTTGTCAAGTCATTAGACACTTGATCAAAAAAAGCGTTTGTCCGATTTGTTTCATTACGACTTAGATTCTTAGAATCAACCTTTATTAATCCTTTAAATCCCCAAAATGCCCCTCATGACCAAATCTTTCAATTTAGCCATTCGTGGCGAAACTTCTTGTTTCAAATCCAATGTTTTTGACTCAATGACTTGTTTAAAAACTTCTAAGTCCATACGGACTTAGATTTTCAACATTTCTCAAGATCGTTCTAATGTGGTCGATTCTAAGCGCCTTAGCGCGCATTAGACATAGTTATGGAAATAACTTACTTGATTTGCACCCACACTTCATGTGGGTACTTTTATCACCTATGTTGCTTCGCCCGAAGGCGTTTATTGGACTACGGACTTACCGGGTGGTGTTGACCCATTCTCATACCTTGTGCGTATCCTCCACGATTCTTAGCATCAAGCGTGCATGCGCAAATGCATCTACCTGCGTGCTTTCTAAATATACACATTAATTCCTCGAAACTCAAATGGTAATACCTTGCCATTTGAGCCGTTTAACCTCATGAATCTTATTGCTTGAAAAACAAGCATCAAGTATTGGACTCACATGGTGAGGATATCACCATTTGATCCGTTTAGACACGTCGTTCATAATACTAAGTTATCCAAGTTTTTATATATGGTTCAAGTGTCACAAACTTGACCCATTTAACAACATTCTTAACAACTTCATTCAATTGATTTAATTGGATTAAAACATCATTTCTCACATATCTTTATTAGTTGACCCGTTTGATGAATTTCTCCATTTGGTCATAACTCATTATCTCGATTAAGGTCATAAACCGCATTTTGTATTGAGTGCACATAAGGCGACCCACTTAATAGATTCTACCCCTTAGGGTTTATCTTTATCTCGCACTCAAGATTTAAAACTAATATTTATAACAATTAAGCTATGTTATAGTACATTGGCGTAAGTAAAACTTACCTCATATCCGTTCTTGCTTCCATACGCATTGCTTGCATCCGTTTGACCCGTTTGCATCCCTAGTTCTTGTACCTACTTAGGGATATGTCAAACTTGATTATTAGAATACATAACATGGATTTAATTCACTATCCATAAATCATGTATTCATTACCCATTTATAGCTAAATCCATAGCCATTTTCTTATATAGAATATCCGATTAACTTGGCTTATTACAAACCAATATCACATACGATTGATAGCTCTTACATGATTCTAACTTCATAGTTTCACTAGTGTTCACCAATTTGGCATTTAATCGAACACTTGGTGTGCACCCACCAATTTGTTTAGTTTTAAAGCTCAAGATTAGCCAAAACATAACCATTTGTCTAATCATCATCATAATACATTATTTAGACCATTTTGCCTAAATTTCTCATATTAACAACTCCTAAGAGTCACAAAGATTACTAGATATAAGTTGATTCAACCTAGAGGTTAAACCCCAAAATTCTACACATATACATAAACATATGATCAAAATCAAATACACATATTAAGTGTGATTTGTAACCGGATTATACATGTTTAAGGCTCCCTAAGACTAGGGTAACCTATATTAACCATCAATTCCACGTTTTTATCGAAAACCTAAATTTTCATAAGAATCAAAAACAAATATAACATCAATTTCTACCAAATAAAAGGTACCTTGATGTTCTATAGGCCTTAGATAACCCGTATCTTGCTAATGCACTGAAAAGCCCCTTGATTTGGCTTGGATTCAAGCATGTTCTTGTGTTTAGGATTTGAGTCTTGAAGGAGATGATGATCTCCTGATCATAACTCACGACACACACACATCAAGTGTGTGTTTTTATTGTTTTATTATTATTAATAAAACTCACTTTGTCATTTGGCAACAATGGTCCCTCAAGTTATCCCACTGTCATTTTTGTATAAAAACTAACTCATAAGCTAGTTTCAAACACCTTTTATTAATTTACAAACATAATATTACTAACTAGGTTATTTCCATGTTAGAATATATCCCATATTATTATCCGCTAAGTCTCGTGTTATTATATTGTTAATCACGCCTAATGGCGTAGTTAGGCGAACGAATGGTTTTGGGGTGTTACATGAATACATTAACAATGAACGTTTCCAAGGTGTGGAACGATCAATGTTTTGTCACTGAACATTCGAGGTATAGGAGTTCAAGGTAAAGATGGGTGGGTGAGGGATTTGAGAGTTCGTAATGAGATTGATTTTTTGTTACTTCAAGAAATTCAATGCTCAGAAATGTTAGATGATGATATTGGTAGATTTTGGGGTCGGTGAAAATTTCAGGGAGAGGTGGTTAATTCGAATGGTAGGTCAGGAGGTTTAATGATGGCTTGGGATTCTTTTTTATTTTCCGTTGGGGAAGTGAGACGATCGACAAATTGGCTTTTGGTGAGTGGCATGATGAAAGGTAGTAGTGTGGTTACAAACGTCTTGAACGTGTACGCTCGCCGAGAAATGTGGGTAAAAGGAACTTGTGGAATGAGATATGAGGTTTGATGGGTTCGAACGAGGATATGTGGATTTTCGTGGGGGCTTTCAATTTGGTTAGAGATCCTTCAGAAAGAAATAATTCAAAATTTAAGGTGGCATCGGTTAACGAATTCAATGATTTTTTAGATGGATGTAATTTGCACGAATGCGCTTTAAAAGGTAAGAGGTTTATGTTTGTCGCGGGGAATAATATGAGTCGGATTGATCGAGTATTTGTTAGTTGGATTTTTATGATGGCTTGGCCTAATGAGGAGTATAGAGCGTTATTTCGTGATAAATCAGACCATAGCCCACTTATTTTGAAAACGGTTTCAAGAAATTACGGTCCTAAACCGTTCTGCTTTTATAACTCTTGGCTCGATACAAACAATTTGAGCGATCTTGTGAAGAATGTAATGGAAAGGGATGTGTTTGAAGGGCCTTCTGATGTAAAGTTGATGGTCAAATTCAAAGCTTTGAGGCATGCTATTATTGGGTGGAACTTGGAATGTGTCGCAAAGGAAAATGAGGAAAGAAAAGGTTTAGAAGTGGAGTTGCAGCAATTGGAGATAGAGATGGAAGAAAGAACATTGTCCGAAGCCGAGGATTAGTTTGTTACTGGAGCCAAGAGAAGACTTAAGGAGCTGGATGTCTTGAAGATAAAATATATGGTTCAAAAGGCGAGGTGTAAATGGGCGAAGGAAGGGGATGATAACACACAGTTTTACCATGGGGTTATTAATAAGAGAAGAGTTGCAAATTTTATTCTGGGATTGAGGCTTAGTGGTGTATGGGAAACTAGACCAAATGTGATTAAAAGGGAAGTACTTCATTTTTTTCGTAACAAATACATGGAAGAGGTGAAGCATCGGCCTTCTTTGAAGTGTTTTGGTTTAGAGATACTGTCGTTATCTGATGCCGATAGTTTAATAGTCGAGTTTTCCTCTAAAGAAATTAAAGACGCGGTGTGGGAGTGTGGTGACGATAAAGCTCTGGGACTGGACGGTTTTAACTTTAGATTTATCAAGAAGTATTGGAAGGTTTTCGAGAATGATTTCTTAGATATTTTATGAAATTCTCATGAGTATGGCGAGTTCAGTCATGATATAGGTTCTTCGTTTATTACGCTTATTCCAAAGGTGGTGGAACCGACAGGACTTGGGGATTTTCGTCCAATAAATCTCATTGGGGTCATTTCTATAGTGGTTTCTAAAGTGTTGGCTAATCAGTTGAAAGGAGTTATTGGAAAGGTAGTGTCAGAATCGCAATCCGTTTTTTTATCGGCGGTATATTTTGGACGGGCCGCTTATCACTAATAAAGTTTTATCTTGGGCAAAGAAATTTAGCAAATATGTTTTTTTTGTTTAAGATAGACTTTGACAAGGCGTATGACAATGTGAATTGGGATTTTTTTTTATTGTCGGTAATGCAACAAATGGGGTTCCTGGAGAGGTGGTGTTTGTGGATAAAAGGGGTGTTAAGTTCGGCGAGATCGGCGATTTTGGTGAATGGATCGCCAACGTTTCAGTTCCAATGTCAGAAAGGTATTAGACAAGGTGACCCTATTGCTCCTTTTTTATTCATTATTATTATGGAAGCGTTTTCTGGGATGGTGAAGAAAGCGTGTCACATTGGTGCGTTTGATGGTGTTACTCTCCCGCGCAATGGCTCGTTTTTATCGCATCTTTTATACGCAGATGATGCTATGTTAATAGGGGAATGGTCGACTTTTAATTTTGTTAATATGAAGAGAATATTGCGAATTTTCTTCCTTTGTTCGGGTTTAAAGATTAACATTCATAACTCCATTTTGTATGGAGTTGGAGTCGAAGAGGATGAGGTGATAGTGAGAACCTCGAGTTTGGGATGTAATCTGGGGCTTTGCCTTTTTCATACTTGGGTATTATGGTGGGAGAGAATATGAATAGAATAGTTAATTGGGACCCGATGGTTAACACGTTTCGGAAACGGTTGTCTAAATGGAAGGCTACTAGTATGTCTATTGGTGGGCGGGTTACTATGATAATTCGGTATTGGATAGTCTTCCAACATACTATTTCTCTTTATTTAACGCCCCAATGATTGTGATTAATATATTGAAACAAATGATGAGAAAGTTTTTGTGGGGAGGGTCAGATGAGGTGAATAAGATGAGTTGGGTTGATTGGGATAAAGTGACCCGTAAAAAAGATAAAGGGGGTTTAGGTATATCTAAGCTAGAAGATAATAATAAAGCTGTATTGGTGAAGTGGTATTGGAGGTATTTGACGAAACAAGGTGCGTTATGGGGAGCGGTCATTGAAGCGGTACATGGTTCGGATAGGAAATGGGGTATACTTCCACTCAATGCAAATGTTACAGCCGTGTGGAAGAACTTAGTTAGTTTGTGTGGGAAGTTAAAGAGTGAAGGTGTGGGAATTGCGAAGATGGATCGAGGTATCGTTGGTAATGGCAAGGAGATTCGGTTTAGGATCGACACTTGGATTGGCTCGGAACCATCAAAAGAGAAGTTTCCTACTCTGTTTGCTCTAGAAGTCAAGAAGAGGTGTACGGTTGAGGAGAGGATATCGACTAACGGGGATGGGGTGGTGTTATTGTGGCATTGGAAGAAGATTATCTCAGAGCCGACTAATATCCAACACCGTATAGAGCTGGAAATGCTTCTAATGGATTGTGAGTTGTCCGACAAAAGTGATAAATGGGGTTGGAATGATAAAGACGGTTGTGTTTTCTCAGCTATGGGAGTTAAAAAGTGGTGTTAGGAAACAATAATAATGAGCAGATTTTCGGAATAAAATGGTGTAAATGGTTACCGGTGATATGTAATATATTTATGTGGAGGGCGTATCTTGATAGACTTCCCATGAAGGTGGCGTTGAGAAGAAGGAATATTTATATTCAAGATGAGGAATGTGTTCTTTGTCGAGAAGGAGACGATTCTATGGATCATATTCTCACGGAGTGTTGCATTGCCGCAGGGGTTCGGAATGGTATTTCTATGTGGTGTCGTATTCCACAAGTCTTTGCATTTTCGATGGCTGATCTTGTTCGGATATACGAGCAATGTGTACAATCGAAAGTGAAGATGAAAGTGGTACAAGGTATTATAATTATAACATGTTGGAGGCTATGGAAAGCTCGGAATGAGAAGCATTTTTCAGACAAAGCCCCGAAGGTAGTGGATATTGTGTTGGATATTAAAGTGTTGGGATTTCTTTGGTTTAGTAATTGGGATAGAGGGGATTCGGTGTCTTGGGAGAAATTGTGTAATTTCGATTTGTGTAATTTTGTAATCGTTTTTCAGCTTCCTTTTCCATCTTGGAATAGGTAGTCGTTTTGGTTGAATGAAAGGTAATTTTCAAAAGAAATATATATATATATATATATATATATATATATATATTTAATTTATTATTTATTTCTATTTATCATTTTATTTCATATAAAAATAAGTAGTTTTTTAATACAATAAAATAATGTTTTGGTTATGAAGTGTCACTTTATTTAATTCAGAATTCGTTCTTTTTAACATGAATTATTTATTTAGACAATTAAAATGTACTAATTAACTTATTAAAGTGATATTTTTTTTTAAATCTAACTTTCATCAGAGAGGACGTGGTACAAGCGGCTAGGCCCAATCGGTTTCAGTAGCCCCGCGGCAACACTGGCCCGGGTCATGGGTCTTCGACTTGAGGCTTTGATTTTCAGCTTAGGCAAGCCAATATGGCTTCATCATTTTTTGCCCGTTATGTTATGTGACTGTTGCTTTATTAAAAAAATCAATAAATTCAAACCTTATGACCGTTGCCCTTTAAAGAAAATTTTTTTAACCTTTATAAAAGATTATTTTTTTTAACCTTTATAAATAACCATTTTACTAAATCATTTCATCCAAACCATATTCATTCTTTCGCATCCAAGCAATATTGCCATCGATAAGCAAAAAAAGTTGTTGGTTCAAGAAAGAAACTGCCCAAATCCCAAGTAGGCGGTGCAAGCTCACGACGTGCGAATCGACCCGAATTTCAAGGTGATCTATATGGCCCAACATACAACAAAAAAAAATTCTTCGTGGTAGCGTGCCTACACAACCCCAAACCAACCCAACCTAAAATGTACTAATTAACTTATTAAAGTGATATTTTTTTAAAAATCGTACTTTCATTAGAGAGGACGGGGTACAAGCGGCTAAGCCTAATCGGTTTCAGTAGCCCCGCGGCTACACTGGCCCGGGTCATTTTTAGGACAGGCTATAGGAGATTTTGAGGTGTTTGAAAAAGAAGCTGATGATGATGATAAAGCCGTTCCCGAAACCCAATTAGAAGATGAAGAAGAGGAGCAGATTGAAGAAGATGTTGATGTTCGAGAAGACCCAAAGGGAAAGAAAAGGAGGAAATTTGTTGGTCGCGCTGAGGGAACCGATTGGGGTCAGGATGAAGGAGTTGCTTTGGCGATCCGGAAAAGAGGTTGCTCCATGGTAGATGTCATGACAACGGCGTTAGATGATTATCAAGAAAAAACAAAAAAGCCTTTCAAACATTTAGGGGCGTGGAAGATTGTTAAAGAAAGTGAGAATTGGTCGAAAGTCCCGTTGATGAACGAGGAGTCGGGAAGTAGTTCGGATAAGCGAAGAAGGCCGCCGGAATACGGAACGCACTTTTCTAGAGGAAACGCGGAGATGGGATCTGGTGGGTCGGTACCGGACTTAAACGAAGACATTAACCTGACACACCCTAGGAGACGAGAAAGGAAACAAGTCGAGTCGTCAAGCAAAAGTGGATTGGGCGAAACATTCTCAGAGCACGCCAAGAATAAAGAAACAGCAATTAAGACGATGGAAGAAACGAAAAATAAAGTCACAGACGAGTATATGTCGTTACTCGCGGCACAAATGGTGAGTCTCAAGAAAATAGATTTTAACACCGACTTTGAGTTCTTTAACAAACCGCATGACAATCTTAGCCACCCGATGAAGAAAGTGGCAATTGCTCGTAAACGGGAAATTACGTTAGCATATAATTGGTCGATGGATGGACTCGAGTCGAATGAGGATTAGTTTTATTTTTTATGTTATGTTTCGTATTTTATTTTTATTGTATTGACGTTTACTTTATTTTATTGAATTAATGTTTATTTAGTTTTATTTTGTTTTAATTAATTAATATTAAAAAAGAAAACCAGATTAGGCTACATTAGGCTAGGGCATTTCCAGTGATGGGGTTACTTTGGGCTACTTCAGGGTACAAATGACGTGGCACAGTTCCGTTGGTTGGGATGAGGCTACATGGGGCTTGTGCCCCCCCCCCCCCCCCCTAAAACACCGCCAAAACCCGGGTAGGCGGTGCAAGCTCACGAGGTGCGAATCGACCCGAATATCAAGGTGATCTATATGGTCCAACATACAACAAAAAAAATTTTCCTCATGGTAGCGTGCCTACACAACCCTAAACCAACCCAACCCAAAATGTACTAATTAACTTATTAAAGTGATATTTTTTTGAAAAATCTAACTTTCATTAGAGAGGACGGGGTACAAGCGGCTAGGCCCAATCGGTTTCAGTAGCCCCGCGGCTACACTGGCCCGGGTCATTTTTACGACAGGCTATGGGAGATTTTGAGTTGTTTGAAAAAGAAGCTGATGATGATGATAAAGCCGTTCCCGAAACCCAATTTGAAGATGAAGAAGAGGAGCAGATTGGAGAAGATGTTGATGTTCGAGAAGACCCAAAGGGAAAGAAAAGGGGGAAATTTGTCGGTCGCGCTGAGCGAACCGCTTGGGGTCAGGATGAAGAAGTTGCTTGGGCGATCCGGAAAAGCGGTTGCGTCATGGTAGATGTCATGACAAGGGCGTTAGATGATTATCAAGAAAAAACAAAGAAGCATTTCAAACATTTAGGGGCGTGGAAGATTGTTAAAGAAAGTGAGAAGTGGTCGAAAGTCCCGTTGATGAACGAGGAGTCGGGAAGTAGTTCGGATAAGCGAAGAAGGCTGCCGGAATTCGAAACGCACTTTTCTACAGGAAACGCGGAGATGGGATATGGTGGGTCGGTGCCGGACTTAAACAAAGACATTAACCTGACACAGCCTAGGAGACGAGAAAGGAAACAAGTCGAGTCGTCAAGCAAAAGTGGATTGGGCGAAACATTCTCAGAGCACGCGAAGAATAAAGAAACAGCAATTAAGAAGATGGAAGAAACGAAAAAGAAAGTTGCAGACGAGTATATGTCGTTACTCGCGGCACAAATTGTGAGTCTCAAGAAAATAGATTTTAACACCGACATTGAGTTCTTTAACAAACCGCATGACAATCTTAGCCACCCGATGAAGAAAGTGGCCATTGCTCGTAAACGGGAAATTACGTTAGCATATAATTGGTCGATGGATGGACTCGAGTCAGATGAGGATTAGTTTTATTTTTTATGTTATGTTTCGTATTTTATTTTTATTGTATTGACGTTTACTTTATTTTATTGAATTAATGTTTATTTAGTTTTATTTTGTTTTAATTAATTAATATTAAAAAAGAAAACCAGATTAGGCTACATTAGGCTAGGGCATTTCCAGTGATAGGGCTACTTTGGGGTACTTCAGGGTACAAATGACGTGGCACAGTTTCGTTGGTTGGGATGTGGCTACATGGGGCTTGTGCCCCCCCCCCCCCCCCCCCTAAAACACCGCCAAATCCAGGGTAGGCGGTGCAAGCTCACGAGTTGCGAATCGACCCGAATTTCAAGGTGATCTATATGGCCCAACGTACAACAAAAAAAAAATTTTCCTCGTGGTAGCGTGCCTACACATCCCCAAACCAACCCAACCCAAAATGTACTAATTAACTTATTAAAGTGACATATTTTTAAAAATCTAACTTGCATTAGAGAGGACGGGGTACAAGCGGCTAGGCCCAATCGGTTTCAGTAGCCCCGCGGCTACACTGGCCCGGGTCATTTTTAGGATAGGCTATGGGAGATTTTGAGGTGTTTGAAAAAGAAGCTGATGATGATGATAAAGCCGTTCCCGAAACCCAATTTGAAGATGAAGAAGAGGAGCAGATTGGAGAAGATGTTGATGTTCGAGAAGACCCAAAGGGAAAGAAAAGGGGGAAATTTGTTGGTCGCGCTGAGCGAACCGATTGGGGTCAGGATGAAGAAGTTGCTTGGGCGATCCGGAAAAGCGATTGCGCCATGGTAGATGTAATGACAAGGGCGTTAGATGATTATCAAGAAAAAACAAAGAAGCATTTCAAACATTTAGGGGCGTGGAAGATTGTTAAAGAAAGTGAGAAGTGGTCGAAAGTCCCGTTGATGAACGAGGAGTCGGGAAGTAGTTCGGATAAGCGAAGAAGGCCGCCGGAATTCGAAACGCACTTTTCTACAGGAAACGCGGAGATGGGATATGGTGGGTCGGTGCCGGACTTAAACGAAGACATTAACCTGACACAGCCTCGGAGACGAGAAAGGAAACAAGTCGAGTCGTCAAGCAAAAGTGGATTGGGCGAAACATTCTCAGAGCACGCCAAGAATAAAGAAACAGCAATTAAGAAGATGGAAGAAACGAAAAAGAAAGTTGCAGACGAGTGAGTATATGTCGTTACTCGCGGCACAAATGGTGAGTCTCAAGAAAATAGATTTTAACACCGACTTTGAGTTCTTTAACAAACCGCATGACAATCTTAGCCACCCGATGAAGAAAGTGGCCATTGCTCGTAAACGGGAAATTACGTTAGCATATAATTGGTCGATGGATGGACTCGAGTCGGATGAGTATTAATTTTATTTTTTATGTTATGTTTCGTATTTTATTTTTATTGTATTGACGTTTACTTTATTTTATTGAATTAATGTTTATTTAGTTTTATTTTGTTTTAATTAATTAATATTAAAAAAGAAAACCAGATTAGGCTACATTAGGATAGGGCATTTCCAGTGATAGGGCTACTTTGGGGTACTTCAGAGTACAAATGACGTGGCACAGTTTCGTTGGTTGGGATGAGGCTACATGGGGCTTGTGCCCCCCCCCCCCCTAAAACACCGCCAAATCCAGGGTAGGCGGTGCAAGCTCACGAGTTGCGAATCGACCCGAATTTCAAGGTGATCTATATGGCCCAACATACAACAATAAAAATTTTCCTCGTGGTAGCGTGCCTACACATCCCCAAACCAACCCAACCCAAAATGTACTAATTAACTTATTAAAGTGACATATTTTTAAAAATCTAACTTGCATTAGAGAGGACGGGGTACAAGCGGCTAGGCCCAATCGGTTTTAGTAGCCCCGCGGCTACACTGGCCCGGGTCATTTTTAGGACAGGCTATGGGAGATTTTGAGGTGTTTGAAAAAGAAGCTGATGATGATGATAAAGCCGTTCCCGAAACCCAATTTGAAGATGAAGAAGAGGAGCAGATTGGAGAAGATGTTGATGTTCGAGAAGACCCAAAGGGAAAGAAAAGGGGGGAAATTGTTTTGTCGCGCTGAGCGAACCGATTGGGGTCAGGATGAAGAAGTTGCTTTGGCGATCCGGAAAAGCGGTTGCGCCATGGTAGATGTCATGACAAGGGCGTTAGATGATCATCAAGAAAAAACAAAGAAGCCTTTCAAACATTTAGGGGCGTGGAAGATTGTTAAAGAAAGTGAGAAGTGGTCGAAAGTCCCGTTGATGAACGAGGAGTCGGGAAGTAGTTCGGATAAGCGAAGAAGGCCGTCGGAATCCGGAACGCACTTTTCTACAGGAAACGCGGAGATGGGATCTGGTTGGTCGGTGCCGAACTTAAACGAAGACATTAACCTGACACAGCCTAGGAGACGAGAAAGGAAACAAGTCGAGTCATCAAGCAAAAGTGGATTGGGCGAAACATTCTCAGAGCACGCCAAGAATAAAGAAACAACAATTAAGAAGATGGAAGAAACGAAAAAGAAAGTCGCAGACGAATATATGTCGTTACTTGCGGCACAAATGGTGAGTGTCAAGAAAATAGATTTTAACACCAACTTTGAGTTCTTTAACAAACCGCATGACAATCTTAGCCACCCGATGAAGAAAGTGGCCATTGCTCGTAAACGGGAAATTACGTTAGCATATAATTGGTCGATGGATGGACTCGAGTCGGATGAGGATTAGTTTTATTTTTTATGTTATGTTTCGTATTTTATTTTTATTGTATTGACGTTTACTTTATTTTATTGAATTAATGTTTATTTAGTTTTATTTTGTTTTAATTAATTAATATTAAAAAAAAACCAGATTAGGCTACTTTAGGCTAAGGCATTTTCAGTAATAGGGCTACTTTGAGCTAATTCAGGGTACAAATGACGTGGCACAGTTCTGTTGGTTGGGATGAGGCAACATGTGGCTCTCCCCCCCCCCCCCCCCCCCCCCCCCCCCCCCCTCCCCGAAAACACTTAGACCACTCTCACTAAGACGGAAAGAGAGGGCCTCACATACAAGCCATTACATTATTACATACTTATCAAAATCAAACTTACATCATTTGTCTCAACGTGTACCTTCACTTTTGAAGCCAAACTTACATCATTTGTCTCAACGTGTACCTTCACTTTTGAAGCTATTTCTAAACGAAAGAAAACCCAAAGATTTCACCTCTAAGATGATCTCAACTACATTAATTCTCTTATTAGAGAAAACCCGCTTGTTTCGCGCTTTCCAAAGCCTTCCAACACGTGATGATCTAAGTACCATGGAACACTAATCTTTTAACTCTAGACCCACCAATACCTTTATAGAGCTCTAGAATCTTTCCACGAAAGCATAAATACTCTGGTAAGAAACCCGCAAGCCGTAAAAACATCCTCGGAAGTTTCCTCCATATCTTCACATAACACACACAAGCTATTATTAACTTGTATATTCCTCGTCCTTAACACCATTTTTGTTGGTATGTTATCCATCTCGACACGCCACATAAAGACATTGCACTTAATCGCTAACCACTTACACCATTTGAAAATATAACGAGCCATCTTCATATCCGAACCTTGCAACCACGATTTTACTGCAGCCACCGAGGAAGGAACAGCAGCAGTGGCTGAATGCCACTGCCAAACGTCTTCAACAACGTTTAATCTCACTCCAACCACCACTCTCTGACATTCGGCAAGCTCTAACAGCTCCAATTATAGCTGCAAGTTCCCTCTATACCGCATCTCTGAGCCACAGAACAAAACTTCTCCAAGCACCCGAATAAATCAATTTGATTAAAAAATGTTTGCAAAGTAGCAATTTTTTTCCTTGTGGTGCATAAATTAATTAAACGAATAAATCATTATATATTAGTAAGCAAGTGTAAAAAAATTATACTACGACTTCCAATTGAAAAATCTTGGTTCTATACTTCTATCACATGTTCACCACATCCTACCAATGTTTTAAAAAACCGGTAAATACCGACTGGTTATACCGGTATTACCGTTTTCAGATGGAAATCCGGTACGAAACACTCCGGTAAATAAGGGAAACGATATCGATTTTATACCGTCGGTAAAATCTGCTATACCGGTTTGAACCGCTATACCGGTACCGGCAAATGTCAGTTTTTTTTATTAAGAGATATATGTGATATGTCTCTATTAAATGTCTAACTCCACAAATTTGGCTTTTGATCGACCACAAACGTAATAAATATTTGGTTTTGAACTATTAGTCAAATGATTACAAATTTTGGCTTCAAAATTGTCAACATATTCATTTGTTCCTTGACTCGATCCGGGTCTATTTATAGAAGCAAAAATGAAGTTGTGTTATCTTTAATAGCTAAGACTTTTAATACCATTTTGACTAACGTGTGTCTACGGGTTTACAAAAAGTTCGTAACTCGTGGCTCGCTCAAAAAAAAACTTGGCTTGAAAAAAAGATTGAAAAAAAACGAGCCAGCTCGGCTCGGCTCGATTGTAAACGAGCTCGAGCTAGGCCTGTCTCGGCTCGTGAGCTCGCGAGCTGGCTCGAATTATTTTATTTATATGTATTAATTTTATTTTTAAATGTTTTAAATTAAAAAATATGTGGGAGGGGTTGAAGTGTTAACATTTTAAGTTTAATTAATAAAAAAATATGAAAATTAACAGAAAAAACACAAATTATACATATAATACTTTTAGTATGCCTTCCATTCTTTAAACTATTAAAAAACTAAAAAAATGTACATGTATATTTGTAATTTTTTTTTGTTTTTTATTTCATAAATTTTTGCAAAAAAATAATAAAAAAATAATGTGTTGGCTCGAGCTGGCTCGTTTAAGTTCGAGCTCAAGCTCAAGCTTAGCATGGCTCAATTCGGCTCGGCTCGTGTACAGCCCTACGTGTGCCACAACTCACAAGTGAGAGGTTGTATCTTCAAAATTATGTATACGTAGGATGAAGTTTATGTACAAAGGTCATATATTCTAGATTTAAAACTTAAAACATCATATCAAAAACATTAAATAATGGGTTTTTAGTGTTAAGTAGTGTGTTTTAGTTGTATTTTAAATTTAATGAGTGGAATACATTCCATTATGGTTTAATTTGCTATTTTTGGTGTTTTTCAAATCCAAAACAACCTGGAACATCATTTCTAAATCCAAAACGTGATGTCTACATGTCTGATGAGATTGGGTACTAAACCGACAAGTGGTCATACCCAAACCCGGTCTTAAGAGCTACGCAGAAGGAAACTCTGTGCTGACAATAGCACATGCATGTCATGCACGGTCAACAGCCATGCATTAATCAAGGAAAATAATTAGCGCGCTTGACGGTAAAGGCGGTAACCGTTCCATCCTTTCCTTATATGTGGCTCTCCATAACTACTTTACTAATATAGCTAAGGGTAGTGGAGGCAACCCTAATCGGGCCTCGGCCCACTATGATTAGGGTTTAGGGTAATGGTGGTATATGTCCACCTCTATATAAGGGATCACATCCCTAATGGAGAAGACACTTTTTGCTAACCCAAAGAGCTATCACTGATAGTATCCCCGTTCACCCACGTTTTTGTTATAAACTACTACCACGTGTAGTCGTCCCCCTACCCGAATTCTCCTTGTGTTTGCAAGTCAATCCAATCCATAAACCACTAGTGAAGGATTATCTTTGTGGAATAGAATAGTCTCATCATCCCCATAGGGAGGTTAGACTATGTGTTCACCAAGAAATGTGTGGTGGGTAGCCTGAAGCAGCACTTAGTAAAACAACGCCTCGAATAAAGCTATCTTACCTTCCGTGGCCCGTAAGGCAGTCTTCCCCTCGGCAGGCAGTTCTGGATCCCACTCCTTCAGAATTCCATACTGATTAAGAAATGAAGAGAAAGAACCAGAGTCCCACTTAATGGTGGTTGTGTCAATACTTTTGCAGAATGTATCATCATTGGTGAACTCTGCAACTTTTGATTGATCATGAATAATTTGGGAATCTTAAGACATGGTAACAATTTGGAAGAAATTTGGAGGAAATTGAAGGAGGAAAGTAAGAATCGCCTGGGGGTTCGAAGAATGATATATAGAAGAAATGGGAAAATCAAGATTTTGAAATGATTATATAGGGTGTGCAATAAATATAGCTGACGTCATGGCACGTGGGCTAGGCAACTTTTCTAACATGAGCCTAATCAGAGCAGGACACGTGTCTGACAGAAGACGTGGAGACGCCACACGCGCCAGCACGCGCCTACGCGCCTGACACACATCACAAAACATGTCTGAAAAGACGCCAACGGTCACTACCCACATCCCATCACAACTGCCAGCACATCCTCACCTTTTCATCTTCGTGGGGAAGTGACAACTGTCCACCACGAATGACTGACGTGTCACATGGGGTGCGGAACATTGACTTACATTCCTTAATCTCGTTCTCTGCAGTAAGCATCCACGAAAAAGCCTTTTTCCACACTCCGCATATATGGTCCCACAAGGCAGCGTACACGTCACCAGCCCGTCTTCACAACCATCAACGGATGAGCTATCATCCTGATTTCATTATTTTTAAGTCCAACATCCCTCCTCTCTCCTCACAAATTCAGAGACAGCAAACACACTAGACTGGGGGGACTTGATGGGATTGGGTAGTAAACCGACAAGTGGTTATACCCAAACCCGGTCTTAAGAGCTACGCAGAAGGAAACTCTACGCTGACAATAGCACATGCATCTCACGCACGGTCAACAGCCATGCATTAATCAAGGAGGATAATTAGCGCGCATGGCGGTAAAGGCGGTAACCGTTCCATCCTTTCCTAATATGTAGCTCTCCATAACTAATTTACTAATATAGCTAAGGATAGTGGAGGCAACCCTAATCGGGCCACAGCCCACTATGATTAGGGTTTAGGGTAATAGTGGCATGCGTCCACCTCTATATAAGGGATCACATCCCTAATGGAGATGACACTTTTTGCTAACCCAAAGAGCTATCACTGATAGTATCCCCATTCACACGCGTTTTTGTTATAAACTACTACCATGTGTAGTCGTCTCCCTACCCGAATTCTCCTTGTGTTTGTAGGCCAGTCCAATCCATAAACCACTAGTAAAGGATTATCTCTGTGGAATAGAATAGTCTTATCATCCCCATAAGGAGGTTAGACTATTTGTTTCTTCAATGTCAATTCTTAATCTTTCTCTCACTTCTCACGAACTATGCCCTTTGTACATGAATCTAAACTTGTATATGTATATGTATATCTATATCTATTTTATATTTCTTTTAATAATACATAGTGGTCGGGTTGGGTCGGTCGGCATTCGCTCAGAAAAATAAAACTTACTATAGAAATTTAGGGTTTGATGTTCAATCAACACAACAAACATTTATTGAGCCAACATAAACTCAGATACAACAACAACAGATGTAGGCAACAAAAACGTGACAAAATCTTATTAACCCAACCCTAAAAAACACCTACCAAATACCCTGAGTCTCAATCAAACGATGAGACCCTAAGAACAGATAATAGGAATCAACTGATTGTTTAGATCGGTTGATTCTCTCAATGTTTACAAAGAATCAAACACTTACAAACCAGAAGACCAAAGATCGTACAACCACGATCATACAATGATTATCAAAGACTGATAATCATAAGACCACCAAGACCAGAAACCCTAATCTTCTGAGAACTCTCGAGAATATGAGAGAGAATACAACGAAGAGAGAGAGAGAGAGAGAGAGAGAGAGAGAGAGACAATAATACACAAATGAAACCCTAAAGAAAATATCTGGTATAACAATCTATTTATACTCTAGAAGTTGGGCCTCGAGTTTATCAGCTAAATTCTTCCAAAGATCAATAATAATAAGCATCAACCCAATAACCTGCAAAACAATAGATTGGGCCCAAGAATAATAATACTTGAATTATAACATATAACATGTACACTTGGTACATATATTTTTAACAACCTCCTTTAATTCAAGTATTAAACAAGTCAACCATTCTTAAGCCTTCACAAAATGCTTTATGTTGCTCAATAGGTAACCCTTTGGTTAAACCATCAGCTATTTGACTTTCTAAGTCAATTTTCTCAAGCTTGATTATACCATTTGACACCTTCTCCCTAAGAAAGTGTAGATCAAGCTCAAAATGCTTGATTATGTCATGAAACACAGGGTTACCTACTATGGATATAGCAACTTTACTGTCACAATATAGTCTCAAAGGTAAATTGACATTTATCTTTAACTCAAACAACAAGTTTTTCAACCAAATCATTTCACAAGCTGCAGAACACATTGATCTATATTCAGCTTTAGCTAAAGACCTAGAGACTGTGTTTTGCTTCTTGCTTTTCCAAGAAACAAGAGACTTACCAAAATACACACAAAAGCATGTAACAGACTTTCTTATTTCTAAATACTTTGCCCAATCAGAGTCAACATACCTAGTCAATGTCAAGTTATCACCTTTACTAAACATAGCCCCTTTTCCAGGTGACTGTTTTAAATACCTAAGCAATCTCAGACCAATTTGAAGATGTCCATTGTCTTGGGGGTTGTTTAAGCCCATAGAGAGATTTAACCAGTTTACAAACCTTTGTTTCATTTTTTGAAAAATATCCCTCAGGAAGTTTCATATAAACATCATCTGAGATAGACCCATATAAAAAAGCATTGTTTATATCAAGTTGATACAAAGGCCAATTATGTTAACAGCTAGAATAATGGCACACCTAACAGTTACCATTTTTACAACCGGAGAGAAGGTTTCTCCAAAGTCAATACCTTCTCTTTGATTATATCCCTTGGCAACTAACCTAGCTTTATACCTTTCTATTTCACCATTGGCTTTGTATTTAACTTTATAAACCCACTTACAAACTATTGCTTTTCTATCTTTGGCAAATCAGTGAGAACCCAAGTGTTATTTCTGTTTAATGCTTCCATTTCAGCATTCATGGCTTCAATCCACAATGGATCTTTTGAAGCCTCAGAATAACAACTAGTCAATTAGGTTCTACTGTTTTATTCAAATTTGATACAAAACAAAAGTTTTCAACAGATAATTTGGAGTAATTAACAACTTTTTCAACACCATACTTGACTTTACCATCTACCACAAAGTCACTAAATTTCCTAGGAAAATCAGATTCTTTACCAGACCTTCTAACAGTTTCACTTCCCCCCTCAGGGTGAATGGTCTCATCATTTATAGTATCTCCATCATTGTCAACCCTATCAGTGGCCCTACTACTAGACCTAGTTGGACTGTGATTGACACCACCTCCCCTACTAGTACTAGGAGGTCCATCAGATTGCTGACTAGAAGACTCTATATTAGACCCTTTGATTCCCCTTCATCATTGGGAGGTTTAGGTTCCTCAACCACCTTAGAACTATTGGTTGTTTCAGACTCAAACATGTCAAAAAAAAAGTTTAAATGAGTTAAACCATTTGTATTATCATTTTGAAAACTTAGATCTTTAAAATCATCTTTGAATGGAAAAATATTTTCATAAAACCTAACATCTCTTGAATACTCAACATCCTTTTTTTTTCCAAATCCACAACTTATACCCCTTTTTAAAATTTGAGTATCCAATCAACACACACTTATCAGCCCTACTAGAAAGCTTGTTAGACTCATTCAAAGTGGTTACAAAACACAAACAACCAAAATTCTTAAGGTAATCAAGTGTTGGGGGGGGGGGAACCCATAAACTACCTCATCTGGACTTTTACCTATGAGCACAAAAGAAGGAATCCTGTTTATCAAATAAGTTGCAGTTAAAATACATTCAGACAAAAACCTAAGTGGCAGCCTACTTTGAAACAACAGGGCCCTGGCCATGTTCAAAAGATGCTTATGCTTCCTCTCCACAACACCATTTTGTTGTGTAGTGTAAACACATGAAGTTTGATGTACAATACCCTTAGACATACAAAAACTGTTCATTTGATGATTTATAAACTCTGTCCCGTTATCACTCCTAAACACCTTAACATGTTTCTTAAATTGCGTTTTTAATAGTTCATAAAAGACATAAATGTTTTCAAACACTTCACCCTTTGCTTTCATCATATAACACCAAACAGTTCTAAAAAAATCGTCTACGGTTGTTAAAAAATATTTATAACCTTTCCAACTTGCTATCTTATAGGGACCCCACACATCTAAGTGAATTACATCACCAACACTTTTTGTTTTGTGTTCACTAATGGGAAAAGGTAACCTAAGTTGCTTAGATTTATGACAAATTTCACAAGGTTGATTGTTTGGTACATCAATTTTCAACTTTCCTTTTAACACAGCCAGAACCTGATCAGATGGGTGCCCTAATCTACTATGACATAAACTGGCATCATCAGCACTATTCATACAGACATTGTGAACACCCACATTAGTACCAACAAAATACAATCCATCACTTTGTCTACCAGTCACCAGGATTCTCTTGGACTTGGAATCCTGGATAAAACAACTATGTTCATCAAACAAAACAGACAGCTGATTATCTCTGGCTAACTTGTGAACTGACACAAGATTATCACAATAATCAGGAACAACAAAGACATCTTTTAAGATCACATCTTTAGCAAGTTTAACATCTCCATTCTTGGTAACTTTAGCACTAGTACCATTTGGATGTTTAACTTGAACATTAAGATCAGATACATCAACACAATTAAACATATCAAGTTCATTTTTTTGCCATGTGCTGATTAGCACTAGAATCAGTGATCCAACAGTTACCAATAATACTTTTAACAAAACTTGAACAACTTGAAAAATTTTCTAAGACCCTTTTAAGTTTTGTAAAGTTGACATACTACAGAACCCATGAACCACATTACCTCCACTGTTAGAAGTTTGTGGATCACCAAAGCCTTTTTCACTGATTAGATTCATTAACTTGGAAATCTGTTCAGCAGAGAAAGGCAAACCAACAGTACCAGTAGAACTACTAGACCCATTAGACCTAGTACCAACAACATTATTAGACACACTAGTCTTCTTATTACCATTTCTTATTTTTGTGTTTGTAGGATAACCAACCAGTTCATAACATCTGTCAATGGTATGTCCTAACATATTACAATGTGTACATTTCAAGTTAGGATTAAGACCCCTATTAGTTCTATTATCAAACCTTTGATTAGTTTTTTTTTCAAACCTTTGATTAGTTTTAGAAACAAAATCTACATTCTGACCTTTCAGAATTTCACCAGAAACTCTGTGGGATTCTTCCCTTGAAACGATTGAAAAGCAACTTTAATACTAGGTAAAGGTTCTCTAGTTAACAGAGTTGTCCTCACTGGTTGGTAAATATCATCCAAACCCTTCAAAAACTGCATCAATTTTATCAAAGCACTAAAATCATTGAAGTCCATAGATGCATTACAGGTACAAGGAGGTAACCGTAGAATAGCATCTAATTGCTTTCACATAGTGTTCAACTTATGATAGTACTCTTTTACAGTACTACCATTTTGTTTAACACTATTAATTTTTTGATAGAAATTAAACACAATAGACCCATCTACTTTGTCATAGGTATCTTTTAAATCAGAACAGACATCTCTAGCATATTTTGAAAAAACTTGACCTAGATATAACTCTTTACTAACAGAATTTAACGAAGACAACACCAAAGAGTTACATCTATCCCATTGCCTACCAAGCATGTGACAACCGGTAAAATTTGTTTTCGTTTCTTTCTTTTCGTCTCTTTCCTTTTTGGCTTCTTGCAATTTTCGGAATGAAAATTCTTTCAACGGGGGGATGATGTGACACCCGGCATATTTGACTTGACATTTTTAAACTTATAAGTCTACCTTAGCGTGAAACATTTTATTTACATACTTAACTGGGTTAGTTGAGTCGGCATTTTCTTACGTATTGTCCAGGGTTCAATGATCTGGAGGATCATTGGTGTCTTTTTATATATACACGCGAGTCTTGAGTCCCGTTTTTGGTGAATTACATGAAGCAAATTGAGTGTTATGCATAGATTGATTCATATATGGTGTATTACATGCAAATACGTGTTTTAACGATGTTTAGATGATTATACATGCTTATATATGTTTTACATATGTTAGGATTGCATGTTCATGTGTTAGGATGTGTTAAAAGGCGTTAAAACGACAAAATTGGAAAATCTGGAAAAGACCAACTCTGGTTCGACCTTAAGGGGGTCGAACCAGACCATCAGTTTGTTAAAATCTTCATTCGACCTCATAATCCTTCATTCGACCCCTGTATAGGGTCGAACCTACACATACTTTAAATACCATACTTAGTCATTTTTCATCATTTCACAAACCCTAAACGCCTCTAAACACTCTCTTTCGAGTTTTATCACTGGGGAAGGAGTTTTTGACCTCGTTTTTCATAATCTAACCCTCTAAATCAATAAAAGTGAAGATCTAAGGTGTGTTCTTCATCCTAAATCCTTTTTGAGCAATTTTAATTCGTTTTTATAAAACCCCAAAGTTCCAGATCTGATTTAAGATAACTTATATGATTAAAAACCTTTCTAAAACCTTTCTAAACAAAACCTTATCATAAAACATGAGTTTTCATATGTGTTAACATGTGTTAATGATCCTTTGTGTTATGTTATGTGTTGATTGATATTTGTATGATTGTTTAGATGATGATGATGAGATGTTCTAAGACTGTTATAAATGTTGAGTTTTGATTATCTTAGGTCACAAGTTGTTGGATAATGATGTTTTGTCTAATTTGGGATTTTGATAGATTTAGGGATTGATTCACGATGTTGTAGAAAAAATATGATTGGGGGTTTTTGTTTCACATCATGATCTGAGTACAAGAAGGTGATTGATGAATGATTTCATAAAAGTTTCCAAATTGGGTAAAGTTTTCATGCATGATGTGACATCTCCAAAATTTTGCCATTTTGGGTAAACATTAAAACGGACTGATTTTGGAGTAAAATTAGCAGGGTTTCGTGAGGATATGTTATTCATGCTTGACTGCTATGTTTCATGTGTTTCGTGATGTTTCGTGAGGATATGTTATTCATGCTTGACTGCTGTGTTTCATGCTGTGTTTCATGATGTTTCGTGATGTTTTCGGATGTTTAGTGGGAAACTTACTGACTTTGTTGGGGGGTGTCTATATCATCATACTTATGTGTTACATCATCTATTCTTGTTTGGTCTTGGCCTATTCTTTATCTTATATTCATCTTCGGGGTTTGAAGACGAAGGGACGGACTTGTTGATTCTTGGCACAGTGGCGTTGCGCATTGGAGTGACTTCGACGTATCTTTGAGACCTGTCCAGTATTCGGACACTTTTCTTTCTTCTCCAATGGACACACTTGCTTACACACACTATCTTGCATTTGTACTTGGACTAATACACCTTGGAATGATTATTCATTTGGAATTCTTTTACGCTTGGTTTTCTGATCGGATGATTCATGGTTGTTACGGATTGGTCAGATCAGGATGACCCTCTATCATTATCATTAGTTGTTGATACTAGTGATGAATCTGAACTTCTTGTTCTCCTTGTGTTCCAAAAGATGTCAGCTACTCGAGGTGGTGGACGTCGTGGTGGCGGTGGGAGACGCCATGGTCGCGGCGGTGGTCGCGGTAGCGGTCGTGGTGATGAGCCTATCACTATGACCCAATCCGAGCTAAGCAACATGATTCAGCAACAGGTGTCTATTGCTCTTGCTACATTCCAGGCTGCTCAGCAGGGATTTGCCGGTGGTAATTTGATTACTGCTACTTCTGTTTCTTTATACCTTTGTGGTATGTTCGTTTTGTTTATCTGTGTGTTGATACAGGTAATGTGTCACACCCTCAAAATCCACTTGCGGAGTTTTACCGCGAGGCGCATGACAAACCAGGATCCAAACCAACGATCACAATAAACAAGTCTAAATGAATATAAATGCAATTTCAAAACATAGTTTAAAAATCCCGTTCACAGCGGAAGCTTATTCAAAAACAGTATCTCAACCATAAAACAATAGTTCAACGTTCAAATGACCATGCAACCCTAGTTAGACGCCGTGCAGACGCGTGCGCCCTAGTCCAGTCGTGCTACCTTAGCGACCTGAGAAAACATGTAAAAGTTTACGTCAGCACAAAAATGCTGGTGAGTTTACAGGTTTTGTATCCAAGTACCAAGTCCACCTGTCCATACTATAACAAATAGAAAACCAGTATACGCTAGCTAGGCGTACGTTTCGTTACTACCACGATTGGAAAACCATTACTAACGCGAATACCAAAAGTATGCCCGATGTATGTTCCTGTTGTTCCTGTTTGAGACAATATGCACCCGCCGACCCTCCAAGTCGACGAGCGGGGTTGGTCACTCCCAATAGCGCTATTCACATTTCCCCGTTGTGCAAACCCGCACATTCATGGTTCCCCCCGGGACTTCCAAAGATCGTGTAGTACACAATAGAAACCCATAGTATGACAGTAGTTACCAAATAATCGTTTTAACACATGTTTTCTCCCCCGAAAGTATAAAACCAGTTTAAAAGAGGGGCCGTAAACTCACCTTAAGTTCCGTTACTCCTTAACCCGAGTAAACTCAGCTGCTATGCTAGTCCCGTAAAGCGGCGACCTAACATACGACAGTTACAAGTACTTAGACTAATAACCCGCAGGCTAATTAGTCCCTAGATGTCCAGAACATAACCAAGTTCGTTTGAAAACACCGTTACTGTTTAACTGACCCAAAGTACAAGACTCGACATCCCATTGGTGACCCGAGACTCCCCGTGTTATGTTTACGTTCCAAAACATACAATAACGCAAGTACACTTAACATACGTTAACGCACAACAAGTTATAGCACATAGTTCACGTATCACCGAAATACATCCAAATATATGTTACCAAGTTATTAGACATGTTACGGGGTTCCTAGCATGTTACTACATGTTAAATCGGGTCTCGGAATGCTAATTTACACTTACAGCAGCAGTACACGCGATTAGGGAGGCTAATCGCATGAAATGTCACGCGATCAGGGCTAATCGCCCCTTAAGTCACGCGAGTAGGGCTACTCGCCCTTGATGCCACGCGAGTGGGCTACTCGCCTCTGTGGTCAGGCGAGTGGGGCTACTCGCCCCTGTTGTCATGCGATTGGGGGCTACTCGCCTCTAACACAGGCGATTAGCAAGGCTACTCGCCTGTAACCTTGCTGTTCCGGTTTTTCGCGCGTTTAACGCTCCAAATCAGATCCAGAACGTGTGTAACTACCCAATATCATTCCAATAACTATTTCAAACATGTTTAAGCCAAAATCCTTCGTTTGACCTCGTATAATCAGTCCTGCATGAAATCAAGTAATCCAAACATATACACATAGCATGCAATCATCATACTAACATGCATAACAATAACCCTAATAATCAATTACTGAGATTTCTATCATCATAATATTAATATCAACACTGATCTATCATAATATTATATCAAATCATCATCATGAATCATAAAAACCCTAGCTTTCTAATCATACACACTCATAATGCATGCATATTAGTTATAATCCGATTAACAACCCTTATTGACGATTTTCAGAAAGATTTTTCATTTAACAACAGGTCTGGACCATTAGGGATTGATTAAAAACGTTTACAAAGTGTTTTGGATGAGAATCAAACCTTAGGATTATGAAAGAATGATGGTTAGACCTTGAAACCTTGTGTTTTTGATCAAAATCGCCTTCCAGAGGTTGTTTATGTGTTTGGGGCGGTTATGGGACGACTAGGGTTGATATTAGGAAGTTTAGGAGGTTAAGCATTGTATTTATAGGCGTTTCTAGTCGTCCAGCACGCTACTAGCGATTATGCAGCTCCTATACGCGATTAGGAATGCTAATCGCATGAAGGTTCACGCGATTAGGCCTAATCGCCTATACCTTCACGCGATTAGCCACCAATCGCCCCTGATGTTGCCTACTCGCCTCCCCTATGGGCGATTAGGCTTCCTAATCGCCTGTAGGGGTTAATCTCGTGTGTTTTGCGCGTTAAACCCCGTTTTAACATATGTTAACACATATTAATGTACCGACAAGTCACATAATGATTGTAAACACATAACACAAGTAAATACACATATTTACACTCGTTCACCAATTCCCGGGACTCGAGACTCGTACGTTCCGTATGCCCTGACGATCCTACCGATCGTCACCGTTTGTACACTTGGTTAAGGACCGACATCTAATGAACCTCTAGACCAACATCCAATGATCCTCTAGACTAAACCAATAGTTCCCGAACTATAACCCGACTTAACTAACCCAGTTAAGTACAATATACGCGTGACTCGCTAAGGTAGACTTTCATCTAGACAACGTTGTTAACCAGAATTTGCCGGGTGTCACATCATCCCCACGTTAAAAGAATTTTCGTCCCGAAAATTGCACAAGTATAGAAAGAACAAAAGAAATAACGAAGGAAGCAAAACAAAAAGATAGATACCAAGAGAGAGATTTACCCGAGTTGTCACATCATCCCCACGTTAAAAGGAATCTCGACCCGAGATTCATTCAGCTGCCGAAGAGACATGTCTCGACTCGAACGCTTCCTTAGGAAAAAGATGAGGATACTTAGACTTCATCTGATCCTCCCGTTCCCACGTATATTCCGGTCCCCGGTTCGAGTTCCACCGAACCTTAACGATACGAATCTTGCTGTGACGTAGGCTACGAATCTTGTAATCAAGGATCTCCACAGGTTCTTCCACAATCCGAAGACGATCATCAACTTTGATCTCTTCCAGTGGAACGATAAGAGACTCGTCAGCCAGACACTTCTTCAAGTTTGACACGTGAAAGACGTTATGTACGTTACCGAGCTCCGTCGGTAGATCAAGTCGATATGCCACCGGCCCAATCCGTTCCAGGATCGTAAATGGGCCGACATACCGCGGGTTGAGTTTGCCACGCTTCCCAAAGCGTATGACGCCTTTCCACGGTGAGACTTTTAGAAGTACCTTGTCATTGACTTGGAACTCCAGTGGTTTGCGACGCTGATCAGCATAACTCTTTTGCCGGTCCCGTGCCGCCGCCAACCGATTTCGAATCTGTACGATCTTTTCCGAAGTTTCGTACACTAGTTCAGGCCCAGTGAGTTGGCTCTCACCCACTTCAGCCCAACAAAGAGGAGAACGGCATTTCCGTCCGTACAGTGCTTCGAACGGAGCAGCCTTGATGCTCGTGTGATAACTGTTATTATACGAGAATTCTACTAACGGCAGATGAGCTTCCCAACCCTTTCCAAAATCGATCACACATGCCCGCAGCATGTCTTCTAAAGTTTGAATCGTACCCTCACTCTGACCGTCAGTCTGTGGATGGTAAGCCGTACTCATGTCTAGTTGGGTACCCAAAGCCTTGTGCAAAGACTTCCAGAAGTGAGAAGTAAAATGGGAGTCACGATCCGAGATAATAGAAACTGGTACCCCGTGCTTAGAAACAACTTCTTTCAAGTAGAGACGAGCCAAACGATCCATGGTGTCAGTCTCCTTAATAGCAAGAAAATGAGCTGATTTCGTCAACCGATCGACAATCACCCATATCTTGTCGTTCCCGCTTGGTGATTTAGGAAGTTGTGTGACAAAATCCATAGTAATCCGTTCCCATTTCCATTCCGGAATTTCAGGTTGTTGCAGGAGACCTGACGGTTTCTGGTATTCCACCTTGACCTTAGCACAGGTCAAGCATTTGCTCACGTATGAGGCTATGTCCGACCTCATGTTTGGCCACCAGTAAAGCACCTTCAGATCTTGGTACATCTTATCCGAACCAGGATGAATAGAATACCGGGACTTATGAGCCTCATCAAGGACAAGCTCCCGTAGTCCCCCGAATAAAGGAACCCATATGCGTTCTGCGAAGTAGTGCAGGCCATCAGGCCTTCGCTCTAGGTGCTTGTCGGCACCGTGCATAGTTTCAGCTTTAAGGTTTTCCTCCTTCAAAGCTTCCAATTGGGCAGAACGGAGTTGATCAGGTAACGACGAATGAATGGTGAGCTGCAACGCCCGAACACGACGAGGTTTAGTAGATTCCTTCCTGCTCAAGGCGTCTGCTACAACATTCGCCTTGCCAGGATGGTACTTAATAGCACAATCATAGTCGTTCAAAAGTTCGATCCAGCGACGCTGCCGTATGTTCAAGTGTTGTTGGTCGAAAATGTGTTGGAGACTCTTGTGATCGGTGTAGATGGTGCATTTGGTACCGTACAAGTAATGTCTCCAAATTTTCAACGCGAATATCACGGCACCCAACTCCAAGTCATGAGTTGTGTAGTTCTTCTCGTGCACTTTGAGTTGACGAGAAGCATACGCAATCACTTTCTCGCGTTGCATCAACACGCAACCGAGTCCATGAATAGAAGCGTCACAGTAAACAACAAAATCATCAGGACCCTCAGGTAAAGACAAAATAGGAGCAGAACACAGTTTAGACTTCAGTTCTTCAAACGCTGACTCTTGTGATTCACCCCAGTCGAACTTCCTATCCTTCTGAGTGAGAGTGGTGAGGGGTTGAGCAATCTTCGAGAACCCCTGAATGAAACGACGATAGTAGCCCGCAAGGCCTAGGAATTGCCGCACCTCAGTTGGCGTCTTTGGTGCTCCCCAGTCCTTGATCGCTTCGATTTTAGCTGGATCGACATGAATCCCTAGTTCATTAACCACATGTCCTAGGAATTGAACTTCGCGTAACCAAAAGTCACACTTTGAGAACTTGGCGTAAAGTTGCTCCCGTCGCAAAAGTTCCAAAACTAACCGCAGATGTTCCCCGTGTTCGGTCTCGTTCTTGGAGTAGATCAGAATGTCATCAATAAACACAATGACGAACTTATCCAGATATGGTTTACAGACGCGGTTCATCAAGTCCATGAAAACCGCCGGTGCGTTCGTGAGACCGAAAGGCATGACCAAGAATTCGAAATGGCCATAACGTGTTCGAAAAGCAGTTTTTGCAACGTCAGCCTCCCTGACGCGCAGCTGGTGATAACCGGACCTCAAATCGATCTTGGAATAATAACTAGAACCCTGAAGCTGGTCGAATAGATCATCAATACGTGGGAGAGGATAACGGTTCTTGATGGTCAATTTGTTCAGCTCTCTGTAGTCTACACACAATCGGAAACTCCCGTCCTTCTTCTTAACAAATAAAATCGGGGATCCCCAAGGGGAAGAACTTGGCCGGATGAAACCCTTGTCCAAGAGTTCCTGTAACTGACTGGACAGTTCCTGCATCTCGGGAGGTGCAAGACGATAGGGGGCCCGAGCAATAGGAGCAGCCCCTGGTACAAGATCAATACCGAACTCGACTTGACGATGAGGAGGAAGACCAGATAAATCATCGGGAAAAACATCAGGAAACTCGCGTACCACCGGAATGTCGTCGATCTTCTTTTCATCACCAGAGGAAACAGATAAGAGTGCCAAAACAGCTGGATAACCCTTTCGAAGACACTTAAGGGCTTTCATGCTAGAGATGATGTTTAGCGGAACACCACCCTTGATACCGTACACAGAAAGAAATTCTCCATCGGGGAGAGGAATCCGAATAACCTTATCGTAACAGACGATCTCCGCGCGATACAAAGATAACCAATCCATTCCTACCACAACGTCAAAACTACCCAATGGTACCGGCATAAGGTCGATGGGAAACGATAAACCCGACAACTCTAACTGACACTCCCGAAGAACACTAGTAGCTTCAATCGTTTTACCGTCAGCCAACTCAATAATATACTTGGTCTCTAATGGTACGGGTACTACATCTAGCAGTCGACTAACATCCATGGATACAAAACTCTTGTCGGCACCAGAATCAAATAACACGCTAACAGAACGATTATTGAGAAGAAACGTACCGGTGACTGTATCAGGGTCCTGCCTAGCCTCAGCAGCTCCAATGACGAAGGCACGTGCATTTCTGCCGCCGCCCCCGTTGTTACCATTCCCGTTGTTCCCACCCTGTTTCAGTTTTGGGCAATCCTTCTTGTAATGCCCAGTGTCACCACAGTTGTAGCATCCTTGTTTCCCTGTAGTCCCCTGAGTAGTCGGAGCTGAACTGTTAGTCGGAGCCTGAGTCGATGGAAGTGTAGCCCGACAATCTTTAGCATAATGCCCTGTTCGCTGGCAGCGGTGACAACGGTTACTGTCGCAGTTCCCTTGGTGATGGCGTCCACACTTGTTGCATTTGGGCAGTTTTCCCGCATAACCACCCTGCTTGTTACCCGAAGACGATGAACCCCCATTATCAAACCTTTTACCCTGCTGTGTAGACCCAGATCCTTTCCCGTCGTTCTCCCACTTGCGCTTGTTGTTCTCTGGAGCCTTAACAGTTGAACCTTTCGCAGGCAAAATCCCCTCATTCACCTTTAAGTTAGTCATCCTATGTGCCGATCGAACTACCTCCGCATAAGTAGGGTGATTTCCAGCAGCTACCAACCCTGCAATTTCCGGCACTAACCCTGAGACATAATGTTCAATCTTACGATACTCTGGCACGTGCAGATCGGGACACAGCACTGCCAACTCATTCCTCCTCACAGTATACTTCTCGATTTCTGACCCAGTCATTTTGAGGTTCCACACCTCATGCTCCAGCTTCTGTACCTCTTCCCTCGGGCAATACTCCCGCTTCAGCAACTGCACAAAGTTCTCCCATGGCATAGCATATGCCTCCCCAATACCCATGTTCTGGGTGATACCATTCCACCAAGTCAATGCCACGTCCTGAAATAACGCAGCAGAATACTTCACCCGATCTTCTGGGAGACAGTTACACATCAGAAACACCGACTCCACTTTCTCCAACCACCTAAGCAAGCTAACCGCACCCTCAGTGCCAGAGAATTCCTGGGGCTTGCAGTCCCGGAACATCTTGTAGGTGCACATGGGTGGGGGTGGGTCAACAGGACCACCTGAAATGAAACGTATGAGAAACCACGAATAACGTAAACAAGGTTCACCAATGAGGCAAAGAAAACAGATAAAACAACTTACCACCACCGTTGTGTCCTAACTGAAAGGCAGCCTGGAGCAAGTTGTTCAGATCAGCCTGTGATAGGTTAATACCTCCACCACGACCACCAGCACCACCGCGACCACCACCACGTCCACCATTGCGACCACCTCCACGTCCTCCACGCACTCCAGACATGATTCTGGCAGAAGGAACGAGAAAATTTAGTTTCGCAGTTAAAGATAACCACTAATGTTCACAAGATTAAAGCCAGATCCAATCCAGGACTATCCCCTCAAACCCAGAGCTCACTAGGGCTTCCATGCATTTCGTTTTATGATTTTGTGTGCACCCAAAATGATAAAACGCTCTACATGGTCCTCCCAGTGTTCTCCTAGTTCAAAGTTCAAATCACCGAACATAGACTCTTAGCTACACACCGTAATACTACGGTAGTTCATGACAAGTGTTTCTATTGGAGTGCGAAAGGGGGATGTCCGAGCCTTGGACAAATCTCAAGAGCACACGAGTTACTCCAATAGACTATATTGCCTAGAAAACAAGTAACCCAACCTAAGATAGAACGGATGATGTAACGTAGAAAGACCAATGATTTAGAGACACCCCGACAAGACCATACGTAAACCACTATAACGTTTAGTACCATGTGATCGTCTAGTGTGTGCGACTCGGCTATAGACTAGACTCTACATGCAGTCCTAGTTCACTATAACCATTGGCTCTGATACCAATCTGTCACACCCTCAAAATCCACTTGCGGAGTTTTACCGCGAGGCGCATGACAAACCAGGATCCAAACCAACGATTACAATAAACAAGTCTAAATGAATATAAATGCAATTTCAAAACATAGTTTAAAAATCCCGTTCACAGCGGAAGCTTATTCAAAAACAGTATCTCAACCATAAAACAATAGTTCAACGTTCAAATGACCATGCAACCCTAGTTAGACGCCGTGCAGACGCGTGCGCCCTAGTCCAGTCGTGCTACCTTAGCGACCTGAGAAAACATGTAAAAGTTTACGTCAGCACAAAAATGCTGGTGAGTTTACAGGTTTTGTATCCAAGTACCAAGTCCACCTGTCCATACTATAACAAATAGAAAACCAGTATACGCTAGCTAGGCGTACGTTTCGTTACTACCACGATTGGAAAACCATTACTAACGCGAATACCAAAAGTATGCCCGATGTATGTTCCTGTTGTTCCTGTTGTTCCTGTTTGAGACAATATGCACCCGCCGACCCTCCAAGTCGACGAGCGGGGTTGGTCACTCCCAATAGCGCTATTCACATTTCCCCGTTGTGCAAACCCGCACATTCATGGTTCCCCCCGGGACTTCCAAAGATCGTGTAGTACACAATAGAAACCCATAGTATGACAGTAGTTACCAAATAATCGTTTTAACACATGTTTTCTCCCCCGAAAGTATAAAACCAGTTTAAAAGAGGGGCCGTAAACTCACCTTAAGTTCCGTTACTCCTTAACCCGAGTAAACTCAGCTGCTATGCTAGTCCCGTAAAGCGGCGACCTAACATACGACAGTTACAAGTACTTAGACTAATAACCCGCAGGCTAATTAGTCCCTAGATGTCCAGACCATAACCAAGTTCGTTTGAAAACACCGTGACTGTTTAACTGACCCAAAGTACAAGACTCGACATCCCATTGGTGACCCGAGACTCCCCGTGTTATGTTTACGTTCCAAAACATACAATAACGCAAGTACACTTAACATACGTTAACGCACAACAAGTTATAGCACATAGTTCACGTATCACCGAAATACATCCAAATATATGTTACCAAGTTATTAGACATGTTACGGGGTTCCTAGCATGTTACTACATGTTAAATCGGGTCTCGGAATGCTAATTTACACTTACAGCAGCAGTACACGCGATTAGGGAGGCTAATCGCATGAAATGTCACGCGATCAGGGCTAATCGCCCCTTAAGTCACGCGAGTAGGGCTACTCGCCCTTGATGCCACGCGAGTGGGCTACTCGCCCCTGTGGTCAGGCGAGTGGGGCTACTCGCCCCTGTTGTCATGCGATTGGGGGCTACTCGCCTCTAACACAGGCGATTAGCAAGGCTACTCGCCTGTAACCTTGCTGTTCCGGTTTTTCGCGCGTTTAACGCTCCAAATCAGATCCAGAACGTGTGTAACTACCCAATATCATTCCAATAACTATTTCAAACATGTTTAAGCCAAAATCCTTCGTTTGACCTCGTATAATCAGTCCTGCATGAAATCAAGTAATCCAAACATATACACATAGCATGCAATCATCATACTAACATGCATAACAATAACCCTAATAATCAATTACTGAGATTTCTATCATCATAATATTAATATCAACACTGATCTATCATAATATTATATCAAATCATCATCATGAATCATAAAAACCCTAGCTTTCTAATCATACACACTCATAATGCATGCATATTAGTTATAATCCGATTAACAACCCTTATTGACGATTTTCAGAAAGCTTTTTCATTTAACAACAGGTCTGGACCATTAGGGATTGATTAAAAACGTTTACAAAGTGTTTTGGATGAGAATCAAACCTTAGGATTATGAAAGAATGATGGTTAGACCTTGAAACCTTGTGTTTTTGATCAAAATCGCCTTCCAGAGGTTGTTTATGTGTTTGGGGCGGTTATGGGACGACTAGGGTTGATATTAGGAAGTTTAGGAGGTTAAGCATTGTATTTATAGGCGTTTCTAGTCGTCCAGCACGCTACTAGCGATTATGCAGCTCCTATACGCGATTAGGAATGCTAATCGCATGAAGGTTCACGCGATTAGGCCTAATCGCCTATACCTTCACGCGATTAGCCACCAATCGCCCCTGATGTTGCCTACTCGCCTCCCCTATGGGCGATTAGGCTTCCTAATCGCCTGTAGGGGTTAATCTCGTGTGTTTTGCGCGTTAAACCCCGTTTTAACATATTTTAACACATATTAATGTACCGACAAGTCACATAATGATTGTAAACACATAACACAAGTAAATACACATATTTACACTCGTTCACCAATTCCCGGGACTCGAGACTCGTACGTTCCGTATGCCCTGACGATCCTACCGATCGTCACCGTTTGTACACTTGGTTAAGGACCGACATCTAATGAACCTCTAGACCAACATCCAATGATCCTCTAGACTAAACCAATAGTTCCCGAACTATAACCCGACATAACTAACCCAGTTAAGTACAATATACGCGTGACTCGCTAAGGTAGACTTTCATCTAGACAACGTTGTTAACCAGAATTTGCCGGGTGTCACATAATGTTGTTAATCCTCCTCCTCCTACCTGCTCCTACAAAATGTTTATGGACTGTAAGCCTCATAACTTTAATGGGAATGAGGGTGCAGTGGGTTTACTGGGGTAGCTGGAGAAGGTCGTATTTTCTTTTGCGATGTGTAACTGTCCTGCTGTGGACCAAGTGAAGTATGCTTCTGGTACTTTTGAGAATCGTTCTTTGACTTGGTGCAATTCTGTTATTCAGACTGTTGGATTGGCTGAGGCCAATGCCATGCCTTGGGATTAGTTTGTGTTTCGTCTGAAGACTGAGTACTTTCCCTGTGATGAGATCAAGAAGCTGGAGCATGAGTTGTGGAATCATACTATGGTTGGATCTAAGATCGAAGAGTATGTTGTTTGTTATAATGAGTTGGCTCTTATGTGTTTGGATGCTGATACTCCGGACTATAAGAGGATTGAATTCTTTGTTGCTGGGCTTGTACCTGAAATTCATGGGTTGGTTACCGCGAATGATTGTGCTACTCTTCAGGGTACTATTCGGTTAGCTCACAAGCTGACCAATCAGAAGGTGGAAGAAGGTACTTTGCCACCGAGGGGTTCTGTTGTGAAGGCCCCTAATAGTGGTAGTAAGCTTAAGTGGGGGAGCTCTGTGAAGAACTCTGCCCCATCCCAGCCAAAGCAGCAGCAGAAGAAGTCTGCCAAATCTGGTTCTTATCATGGTAGTTACCCGAAGTGTAACAAGTGTGGCTTTCATCATAATGGGCAATGCCACAAACTTCCAACTTGTCAGCGGTGTGGGAAGCCGGGACATGAGGTTCAGACTTGTCGTGTCCATTTGAGCGACAAGGCTGCCCCTTAGACTACTAACCAAGCGAACCAGGGTTGTTACAACTGTGGTCAGACTGGTCACTTTAAACGGGATTGTCCCAAGCTGAAGCAGGGTGATGGTAGGAAGAACGGTGGTGGTAACGGGAACAACGGAGGTGGCGGCAGAAATGCATGTGCTTTCGTCATTGGATCGGGGAATCCCGGCAGGACCCAGACACTGTTACCGGTACGTTCCTCCTTAATGATCACTATGCTTCTGTTTTGTTTGATTCTGGTGCCGATAGGAGCTTTGTATCGGTTGGATTTAGTCAGTTACTAGATATAGTACCTACACCCTTAGAGGCTAAGTACTTGATAGAATTGGCTGATAGTAAGAAAATTTAAGCGACACATATTCTTCGGGAATGTCGTTTGGAACTTTCGGGTTTGTCTTTCTCTATTGTCCTTATGCCGGTATCCTTGGGTAGTTTTGACGTTGTCGTGGGCATGGATTGGTTGTCTCTGTATCGGGCAGAGATTGTTTGTTTCGATAATGTTATTCATATCCCTCCCCCTGATGGAGAGATTCTTTCGGTGCATGGTGAGAAGAGCGGTGCTCCTCTGAGTATCATTTCTTGTATGAAGGCCCACAAGTATCTTCGGAAGGGTTATTCGGCCATTCTGGCACTTGTTTCTATTTCTTCTGATGGTGAGTGATGTATTGTAAAATACATCTATTTCCAGTGTAAAGTTTATATAGTTTTCGAGTCATTTGGATAGTGTTTGTATTAGTTTTAGGCTTGTACCGGTCTATTTTGTTTAGTATAGGTTTTTATAGATTTTTATTAATTTTGGGTCATTTTTAGTATTTATCTATTTTATTTTATATTTTGTAGGTGTTCATGGACGTTGGAGCGTAAACGAGCAACATTGGTCAAGTCAAGAACACCCGAGTTGAAAGCACAGAGTTATAATACAATATATAATAATTATTATAATAATAATAATAATGAAAAAAAATAAAAGAAAATCTATGTGAACCAAGTCACGTTTTGTCACACCCTGACAGCGCACAGCGGAAAGCAAGTCATGAGGTAACGGAAGTTGTTACCATAAGGTTTAGCGGATCACATAAAGTTACGTGTGGACATCTTGCTAACACCCTCTAGTGAAACATTGTTTTATTTTCGTAGTAAACGAAACATTGTTAAAAACAAGAAAACAAGTTTTACCAAGATGAAGCAAAAATATAAGTTAATATTGTATTACAAAACACAAATAAAAACATAGTTTTAGATAAAGTTATCATAATTATTAGGTCCAAACATCATGTCCACCGTAGTGCCCTAGCCAAACCACTCTCATTTAACCTATGCATCAGTACCTGAAAAACATGCTTAAAAAGATCAAGAATATGTTGGCGAGTTCACAGGTTTATGAGTAATAGTAAACAATCAAGGTGAGTAAAACATATGATAGATAAGTGCTATAATAGAAGCAAGTAGAGTCGCGAAAATCTACCAGTATGATGTATCCTAAGGCTCTTAACCAATCCATAACTTTGTTCCCGGGGTGCCGTTCTTATCCAAGAGGGACTTTTTGATGTTTACGTTCATTTTTCAATCAGCTCCCATGACAATCGGTACAATACCTTGATCATGAAAACGGGGGCGTCAACCCAATAGTACTACAACATAAACAACGGCCTTTTCTGAAGGCTAACGGTTAAGATGTGCGGGGAGGGTGAGTGGCAACCTGCCGGTTGTCACTAGTGATACGTTATGACACGTAGCACCGGTACACAAACCAAAGGGCATCAAATATTCAATATTATAGTCTATCGTATTATATAAGCATGTTAATCCCCCGATTTATAAAACGTTCAAAAACATTTAAAAAGAAATGGGGCCGTGAACTCACCTTAGTGCAATAATCCTGTGAAATTTCCAATCCCGTTCACAATCCTTTGCCTAAATCACCTCCCATATCGTAGGTTGATTTAGTATCCATTCTAAGTCCAATTAAGTTATTCGCCAAATTATCCCAACTTAGTAAAACAATAATTCCCGGATTTTAGTTATCCCTTACCCTATCAACCCATTGGTGACATGTGACTAGAGGCTAAGTCTAACCATCATATAGTTTATCTACCATTTCAAGCTTCACATATTGTTGTTAACAACTAATCCTCAACATGCAATTCAATCTTAAGCACTGACTTACATACTAGAGCTTCTACTTAAGTCATAAAACCAATACCCAGTCTATGTTACAACCTTTTATTTGCTACTCAAGTCTTGCTACCTTATGTTAACGTTTAATGCCTTATAACTATGTTCCGGGCCACTTTCAGGGCATAGTTTTGCACTGCAAGCGCCCATAATCAAGGTAAACACCTAATATACCTTGATTATTGCTTAATATACTACATTTTCACCTATATAATCAGTTTACATCAGATCTATATGCATGTGTTTCTAGTGCACAAATCCATCAATATTATGCGTTTTTACACGTCTTTAGCCATTATTCTTAAGGTTTAACCTTAAGTCCTTCTTGTTAACCTTATTATACCTTATTTATCACCAAAATAAGTTATAAAAATCTGTTCTAAATCAGTTTTAGAAAATCATCTTTTAAAGCTTAGTTTTTGGCGTTTTAAGCCGAAAAATGGGTTCCGATCGTACATGCAAGGTTTCCCAATCATGTAGATCCTATCAAAGCTTGTTTTGCATTAGTTTAAGTTCATAAAATCCATTAAAACTTTATTGTAATCAGATCTGAGTTTATACTTAAAATCTTTCCAAACTTATGTCTTATCAAAGTCCATTTCAAGTCCATAAGGGTCCATAAGTCATCATTCAACTAGATCATCCAATAACTCGTTTATCCAAGTTAGTGATTTCTCTAAAGTTTAGTAAATATTCAGATTTCTTAACATCTTTAAACTCTCTTGCATGTGCCTAAATGTGAAGGATCTTAACATTTTAATCATCAAAACATCAAGATTATTACTCTATACACACTTACACACACGCACACACACACGGTTACACATACACACACACATACTCACGCATACATACATATACATTCTCTTTTTATTTCCCCATTAGTTTTAGATTGAAAAACCTTTGTTTATTTGGTGAATACTTATGAAAATACTAAAGTATTGAAATAGTTTTAGTTTTTGTACTCACCTTTGTTTCAACTTGGGGTTTTTCCTTCTAAACTTCTATTTCTTGAACCTTTTTATCTCTAAATCATGCTTCTTATGATGAATACATGATTTAAAGTAAGAAAAGTGGTGGTGATGAGGATGTTTCGGTTGGGAGAGGAGAGGAAAGAGAGAATATGGAGATTTTTTATAGAGAGAGAGAGAGAGTGAGTGTGGAAGATGAAGAGTGTAGTGGTAATGGTGTTGTGTCTTGGGATGGCACACACCTTTAAATAGGCCAATGATTATTATTAATAAGAATAATATTAATAATAATAATAATAATAATAACTTAATAGTATTATGAGGTGGTGGGGTCGGCCGTGGGGGGGGTGGGTTTATTATTATTATCTTTTATAAAAAATTTCTCATAATATACACACTCCTATCTTTATAAAACCTACAAACCTTAAATATTCTAAGGTTTTCACCCCTTAATCCAATAATAATAATCACATCCATCCATAAAATAACTTGACATGCCGGACCAGGTATTATGTTTTAACTAGACTTTCTACCATTAGTCGGGTCGTCACCAAGGCTTAATACGGTAATTTATCACTACGTGATACGGAATTCACTAAAATCCCCACAACATTTCAAACAATACCAATCTCCAATAACATTCCTTCAATTATCGCCAAAATAGATCTAACACATATCATGCAATCATATATACAATTATTATATTCGTACGGATAGTACCTGGATTTTTACCAGTTGTCACAGTCTCCCCTTGTTTCAGAAATTTCGTCCTCGAAATTTTCGCTTAGTCACTAGTGATCTCGATTTCGACGGAAACAAGTGAGGGTACTTTAGTTTCATTTGATCTTCTCTTTCCCATGTGAACTAAGGTCCATGTTTAGAGTTCCATCTAACTTTGACCAACTTGATGTTACTCCTTCTCAACTTTTGGATTTTCCAATCCGTGACTTCAACAAGTTCTTCCACAAAACGCAACCTGTTATCAACCTTCACTTCCTTCGAAGGAATAACTAACGTTTCATCTGCCAGACATTTCTTCAAGTTGCAAATGTGAAAAACATCATGAACACCTGATAGCTTCTGTGGTAGCTTTAGTCGATATGCAACGGGACCTACCCTTGCAACGATCCTAAAGGGTCCAATGTAACGAGGGCTAAGCTTACCTTGCTTGCCAAACCTTATAACTCCTTTCCAAGGCGAAACTTTCAACATGACCTTGTCTCCCACTTGGAATTCCAATGGCTTCCTTCTGTTATCTGCATAACTCTTCTGTCTATCCCTTGCAGCTTTCAATCTGTCTCTTATCTGAAAGATCTTGTCCGTTGTCTCCTGGATTATTTCTGGGCCTGTCAAACATTTGTCTCCCACTTCTGCCCAACAGAGAGGTGAGCGACACTTTCTACCGTATAGAGCTTCGAAGGGTACGGTGTTGATACTGGAGTGATAACTGTTATTATAGGAAAACTCAACCAAATGAAGGTGAGCATCCCAGTTACCTCCAAAATCAATCGCACATGCTCTTAAGCAGTACTAATATCAAGTCGGGTTCCTAGTGTGTCATGCAATGACTGCCAAAACCTTGACACAAATCGACCATCTCGATCGGAAATAATCGATATTGAAACACCATGTCTAGAGACAACCTCCTTGATAAAAATCCGAGTTAACTTCTCAATAGAATAGGTTCCCCTAATCGGTAAGAAATGTGCGGACTTAGTTAGTCGATCAACAATTACCCAAATGGCATCATGACCACTTGATGTCTGGGGTAACTTCATGATTAAGTCCATTGAAATACATTCCCACTTCCATTGAGGAATTTCCGGTTGTTGAAGCAATCCTGAGGGCTTCTGATATTCAGCTTTAACCTTTGCACATGTTAAACACATGCTCACGTAAGCTGCTATTTCTCCTTTCATGCTCGGCCACCAGTAAAGTTCTTTCAAGTCTTTATACATCTTGTCGGAACCAGGGTGTATTGAGTACTTAGACTTATGGGCTTCATCCATAACTAACTCACGCATACCGCCCTTAACTGGTACCCAAACACGATCCATGAAATACCTTACTCCATCATCCTTCGGATTTACATCCTTTATCATCTTGAAAAGACATTCTTTCTTCAAATTCTCTTCCTTCAGTGCTTCTTGTTGTGCTTCTTTAATCTGGGCCATAAGACTCGAATGGATTGTCAACCCTAGCGCACGAACACGCAATGGTTTAACTCTCTCTTTTCTTCTTAAGGCATCTGCCACAATGTTGGCTTTTCCGGGATGATAACGAATCTCACAATCGTAATCATTAAGTAGCTCGGCCCATCTACGCTGCCTCATATTGAGCTCCTTTTGGTCAAAGATATGTTGAAGACTTTTATGGTCAGTAAAAACTATGCACTTGGTACCATAAAGATAGTGTCTCCATATCTTGAGCGCAAAAACTACTGCTCCTAACTCCAAATCGTGTGTTGTATAGTTCTTCTCATGCACCTTGAGTTGTCTCGATGCATATGCTATGAATTTATCATTTTGCATTAGTACACATCCCAACCCTTGATTCAAAGTATCACAATATACAACAAACCCATCATTTACATCCGGGAGAGATAATATTGGCGCGCTACACAACTTCTGCTTGAGAAGCTGGAAGGCTTCCTCTTGCTTCTCTGTCCATTCAAACTTGCGGTCTTTTTGGGTCGATAGCGTCAAAGGCTGCGCTATCTTGGAGAAATTACCAATGAAACGCCTGTAATATCCCGCCAAACCCATAAATTGACAAATCTCTGTAGGAGATTTTGGTGTACTCCAATCCTTAATCGCCTCAATTTTCGCTGGATTCACCTGAACGCCTTTCTCGTTAATAATATGACCTAAGAAATGCACTTCTCTAATCCAAAACTCACATTTGGAAAACTTCGCAAATAACTTCTCACTCTTCAACAACTCCAAAATAAGTCTTAAATGTTGTTCATGTTCCTCTTTTGTTCGTGAATAGATAAGTATGTCGTCAATGAACACTATAACACATTTATCTAGGTAAGGCTTGCAAACTCTATTCATTAGATCCATAAACACTGCTGGAGCGTTAGTTAGACCAAATGGCATGACGAGAAACTCATAATGATCGTATCGTGTTCTGAATGTGGTCTTTGGAATATCTTCTTCTACAATTCTCAACTGATGATAACCAGATCTAAGATCGATCTTCGAGTAGAAACTCGATCCCTTCAATTGATCAAATAAATCATCGATTCTGGGTAATGGGTATCGATTCTTTATAGTGAGCTTCTTCAACTCCCTATAATCAATACACATTCTAAAGTTTGTGTCCTTCTTCTTGACGAACAACACCGGTGCTCCCCAAGGAGAATAACTTGGTCTGATGAAACCTTTATCCAGTAATTCCGGCAATTGGTTTGAAAGATCTTGCATTTCGGAAGGTGCTAGTCGATAAGGGGACTTAGCGACTGGCGCTGCACCTGGTACAAGATCTATTCTGAACTCTAATAGCCTTATAGGTGGTAATCCGGGCAAATCCTCTGGAAAAACTTCAGGGTATTCCCTAACCACCGGAATGTCTTCAAGTTTCTTTTCCTCAACTTTGGTGTTAACCACACTAGCTAAAAATCTCGGGTAACCTTTCCGTAGAAACTTCTGCGCCTTCATCACATTAATCAATCTTAGAGACTTTTTCTCAGTGTCACCTCGTATGATTAAAATCTCATTTTCCGAAACCGGAATACGAACTAACTTCTCGTGACAAATCACTTCCGCTCGATTCTTGGATAGCCAATCCATTCCTATGACGATGTCAAAGCTTCCTAACTCTACTGGCAAGAGGTCTATGCTAAACATATGACTTTCGAGTTGTAAGGTACAACCTTTAATCATCTTACGGGCTTCAATTAACTTACCATTTGCCAGCTCTATAGAATAAATCTTATCTAATTCATTTGATTTCACACCTAGTAAAGGTTCAAATTTCTTTGAAACAAAACTCATATCAGCTCCGGTATCAAATAAAATATATGCAAATTGATTATTTGATAAGGAACGTACCGGTTACCACGGTAGGATCTTGGCGTGCTGCTTCCGTGTTCATTTCAAAAGCTCTGCCCCTTGCATTCGTTCCTCGAAGTTTTGGGCACTCCTTCTTGAAATGTCCCACTACGCCACATTCAGAACATCCCTTGCTGTCTTTTCCTAAAGGAAATTTTATTCTACACTTTGCGGCCACATGTCCAAACCGGCCACATCTTTCACATTCAACCACCTTGCATTTACCAGTATGCTTAGTGTTGCATTTCTGGAATACAGGTGTTGACTCTTCCACCTTTTTACCTTCACTGGTAGTGGTCACGTAGAGTTTTCCCGACTCACGACTCCTACCTTTCTTATTCCCAGACGCCTTCTTAAACCTTTCAGATCCTTTCCTTTTTTGTTTCTTTCTTTTCGTCTCTTTCCTTTTTGGCTTCGTGCAATTTTCGGGACGAAAATTCTTTCAACAGGGGGATGATGCGACACCCGGCATATTTGACATGACATTTTTAAACTTATAAGTCTACCTTAGCAGGAGACATTTTATTTATATACTTAACTGGGTTAGTTGAGTCATGATTTTCCTACGTATTGTCCAGGGTTCAATGGTCTGGAGGATCATTGGTGTCCTTTTATATATACACGCGAGTCTTGAGTCCTGTTGTTGGTGAATTATATGAAGCAAATTGAGTTTTATGCATAGATTGATTCATATATGGTGTATTACATGCAAATACGTGTTTTAACGGTGTTTAGATGATTATCCATGCTTATATATGTTTTACATATGTTAGGATTGCATGTTCATGTGTTAGGATGTGTTAAAAGGCGTTAAAACGACAAAACTAGAAAATCTGGAAAAGACCAACTCTGGTTCGACCTTAAAGGGGGTCGAACCAGACCGTCAGCTTGTTAAAATCTCCATTCGACCTCATAAACCTTCATTCGACCCCTGTATAGGGTCAAACCTACACATACTATAAATACCATACTTAGTTATTTTTCATCATTTCACAAACCATAAACGCCTCTAAACACTCTCTTTCGACTTTTATCACTGGGGAAGGAGTTTTTCACCTCGTTTTTCATAATCTAACCCTCTAAATCATAACAAGTGAAGATCTAAGGTGTGTTCTTCATCCTAAATCCTTTTTGAGCAATTTTAATTCGTTTTTATAAAACCCTAAAGTTACAGATCTGATTTAAGATAATTTTTATGATTAAAATCCTTTCTAAACAAAACCTTATCATAAAACATGATTTTTCATATGTGTTAACATGTGTTAATGATCCTTTGTGTTGTGTTATATGTTGATTGATATTTGTATGATTGTTTAGATGATGATGAGATGCTCTAAGATTGTTATAAATATTGAGTTTTGATTATCTTAGATCACAAGTTGTTGGATGATGATGTTTTGTCTAATTTGGGGATTTTGATAGATTAAGGGATTGATTCACAATGTTGTAGGAATAATATGATTGGGGGTTTTTGTTTCACATCATGATCCAAGTACAAGAAGGTGATTGATGAATGATTTCATAAAAGTTTTCAAATTGGGTAAAGTTTTCATGCATGATGTGACATGTCCATAATTTTGCCATTTTGGGTAAACATTAAAACGGACTGATTTTGGAGTAAAATTAGTAGTGTTTCGTGAGGATATGTTATTCATGCTTGACTGCTGTGTTTCATGATGTTTTCGGATGTTTTTGATGCGTTTTGGGAAGTATGGAGCTGCTAGGGTCAAACCTGGGGGTACATTCGACCTTCGTGGAGTCGAAGCTAAGGTACCAGGGTTGAACCTAGCCTTTAACAGGTCGAATGTGCATCAGTTTGGTCGAACGAGCTTGATTTAGGTCGAATTAACACATGTTAAGGTCGAATAAACATGTGTTAAGGTCGAATGAACTTGTTTAAGGTTGCATGAACTTATATAGGGGTCGAAGGAACATAAAATGGGTCAAACCAGGCTTACTGGGGTCGAACCAAACTTATTTCTCTCCTTATTCGACCCAACTACTTCATATATGCGATTCTTGATGCAAACTAAGTGTTTTATGCTTGAACCTTACTTGTAATCTATGTGTACTTGATTTGTTTGTGTAATGGGTCACCAACGGGATGTCGTGTCGGTCTGATGTGTCGGTTTAACAGTCAAACACGTTTTCAAACTTACTTAGTCATGATCTGGACAATCGGAGACTAGTTAACCTTGGGGTTATTAGTCAAAACACTTATGTGAACTTTATTGATAGATCGCCGGTGTTTGGGATTATCAAAACTTATCTTTATTCCTATTTCAAGAACACAAACCAAGGTGAGTGTCACAGCCCCATTCTTTACTGTTTTCAGAACTTTTCTGGGGGAGAAACATGCGGTACAAACTTTCTGACTTTTAGACCAACATATTACATTATATCACATGGATACTTAGTGACACTTATTTCTTCGGTAAAGTCCTCTCAATTCTTAGTGAACCATTAATATATGGATACATAGCGGGGAAAGTGTGAATAGATCTATTGGGCCTGGCAAGCCCCACTCGGGCCGACTGGAGGTCGGTGGCGGGTGCATATTTGTCCTATATCTTACAAAACTGGGTGACGAATCGGTGACGGGTTTGAGGCATTCTTATTGTTCAGCAGTGGTTCACGACACTATAGTATCATGTAACGATGTCTAGCTAGCATCAGGTATAGATGTAAGGATTGTTGGGTCTGGTTTACTTTGTGACAAACTTTTGCAAACTTTATCTCTGTGACTCACCGGCACTTTGTGTGTTGTCTAACTTCGCATGTTTTCTCAGGTTGCTAAGGTAGCAGGGAGTCTTAGGCGCACTAGAGTCGCACTGCGTCTAGTCTTGCATTCATAAGCAAACCGGGTGGTGTTTGCATTCATACACTTTTGAACTTTGGTTTTGTAAACATTTTAAGCTTCCGCTGTCATTGTCTACTTTACTTTTGAACTTATAAACTACGTGGTTGGTATTTCTACGTAACTTTTATAGCATATAGTTGTCGTTTATTATGACCGTTGACTTGGATCCTGGTATGTCACGCGCCTCGCGGTAAAACCCCGCAAGTGGAATTTGAGGGTGTGACAAAGCATCTCATCATCATTAGACCTAACACAAGAACCATCAATAAAACCATACTTGTTCTTAGCTTCTAGAGCTAAATTCATAGAACTTGACCACACAGAGTAATTTTCACTACCTTTAAGTTTCTTGCTAGTTATGGATAGATTGATGGTATCACTAGGATGTAAGTAAAGTGAATCACTAATATCCAGCTTACTAATCAGGGTACCAGCATGTCCAGAAAGCTCAGTAGGACCAGGATCTTGTGGTCCTTGAGGACCTTGGGGTCCTTGTGGACCTTCTGAACCTTGTGGACCAGTCATGGTAAGTCAAAGCAAAACAACTACACAAACAAGAACCACCGAAACACACCACAAGAACAAGAAACAATAGACAGATAAGCAAGAAACAGATCCTAATAGGACGAAGTTGTGTCAGTGTTCAGATAGTGGGTTCATCACTCATAGGTGCCCACCCAGATCTTAACACGGGAGTCCTTTTTTATCTACATATAGTATATAGAGAAAACAGGAAATAACACCAATCAATCAAAGCATACAAGAACATATCACAAGAACAGCACACAGACAACAGAACAATACTCAACAATATGCCGGTCCACCCTAACCCGGCCAAAGACACCTAGACACATAGAACAAAGACAGGAGGACTTACAGAGTACTCCAGCAGCGCAAGCAGCAATACACAAAGAAAAAAACAAGAACATGATTATACAACTTTCGGATTGCACAGCTTCCTATCCAAACATAAAACTAGTACCTTAACCAGTGCCAACAATCCGTTGACACCAAACACAGATCCAATCAGATCCTTACAAGACAATAACAAACAATATGAGAATATACAGATCTGAGATCTAGAACTCAAGATCTCAGATCAGACGTAACATATCTAGATAATAACCCTTGATCTGAAGACGTGCAGCGGATAATAACCAGGATAGACAAGATAACAATGATAAAAGAGCCTAATGCTCTGATACCATGTAGAAATTTAGGGTTTGATGTTCAATCAACACAACAAACATTCATTGAGCCAACATAAACTCAGATACAATAACAACAGATGTAAGCGACAAAAACGTGACAAAATCTTATTAACCCAACCTCAAAAAACACCCTCCAAATACCCTGAGTCTCAATCAAATGATGAGACTCTAAGAACAGATAATAGGAATCAACTGATTGTTTAGATCAGTTGATTTTCTCAATGTTTACAAAGAATCAAACACTTACAAACCAGAAGACCAGAGATCGTACAACCATGATCATACAATGATTATCAAAGACTGATAATCATAAGACCACCAAGACCAGAAACCCTAATCTTCTGAGAACTCTTGAGAAGATGAGAGAGAATACAACGAAGAGAGAGAGACAATAACACACAAATGAAACCCTAAAGAAAATATCTGGTATAACAATCTATTTATAATCGAGAAGCTGGGCCTCGAGCTTATTAGCTGAATTCTTCCAAAGCCCAATAATAATAAGCATCAGCCCAATAACCCAATAACCTGCAAAACAATAGACTAGGCCCAAGAATAATAATACTTGAATTATAATATATAACATGTACACTTGATACATATATTTTTAAGACTTACATAACACATACACAACAAAGAACAATAAGATTATAACACAAACACATACTACATACCCTCTACAAAATATACGCCTCGCAGTAAACGCGCAGATTACCTGCTAGTGTTAATAATACATTTTATTACACTATCTGTATTTCTAACTTTATTATATCTTTATGCTTATATTACAGTTAAGGCACTGTAAATAATGATTTTTTAACACGTTATTATATGATATAAATATAAAATAATAGCAATAGATATAAATGAATTAAAAAATTGTGTTCAAGTGTTGTACATTAATCAACTTTATTTAAACATCATCAAATAAATAAATTCTAAAAAATAAGAATTGATTATGATTTAAAGTTAAGTTACGGGACATTTGGATTTATAAACTCTTGTGATTTGCATATGTCATAACACACAGACATATATATATATATATATATATATATACACACACAGGGTATGGTTTAAATAGGAACCAACCCTTAAGTAGGAACTATAGGAACCCATCTGAGCTATCCCTTTTCAATAGCATGATTGTAAATAAGTAAAAATTTAATTAATTGTTATTTTAATAAAGGGATATTAATGTCTTTTGTTCAATATCATTGTTATTAGGTGATTAATAAGAAACTCCTGTATATTTGGAAACAGCAAATTAGTGTTTATGGTATACCAAAATGTATTTATTGAATATATACTATTAAAATTATATCTCGGTATATATACAACAGTGTACATTGGTGTATATCAGTTTTTTTTGTTCATTCATCATCATCATCAAACACATATATACAACAGTTTACATCAGTTATACATTGATGTATATCACTTTTTTTTCTTTTCATTCAACATCATCAACACAGATATACATTGATGTATATTCGTTTTTTCATTCATCATCATCACCAACACAAAATATACATTGGTGTATATCAGTTTTTTTTGTTCATTGGTGTTGAATGAAAAGAAAAAAAGTGATATACATATATACAACGGTGTACATCAGTTATACATTGATGTATATCACTTTTTTTTCATTCAACATCATTAACACAGATATACATTGGTGTATATTCGTTTTTTCATTCATCATCATTCAACATCATCAACACAGATATACATTTCATTTTCCCTAATGAATATACACTTGTGTATATTTAACATAACATTTAGAATGTCATTTACCTACTATACTACACTTGTGTATAATAATTAATAGATATGTTGTTATACACTGGTGTATAACAACTAATAAACTAACAACAAATCTTTTCATCGCTGTACAACCCAATAACTACATATAATACACCGGTGTATAACTATATCGTCATTCCAATACTGTACGTAAGTATGAATTCCAGAATACAAAACAAACTTTTTCAAAAGTCAAAAATAAAACGAAACTATACGGATCATCCGATACAAATCACAAAAAAAACGTATGAGAAAACAAAATACAGTTAAAAAAAAAACAATACATAAATACCTTGATTTTCAACACTATTTAGTAACAAAGGTTGTGATGGTGTTTCATGATATTCTGTCACATGAGATTGTGATTCAATGGTTTCATGTATAGAATTATTATCCATAACTTGGAATTATGAATCGTAGGACGATTTTAGTTTCTTTTTAATCGCAAGTTTTTTCAATCAAATTGAATTAAATCTTCTGATTGCTATGAACGTGATTTTTATGATTAAGGAATTAGAGATGATAATGGTTGAGAGATTTAAGGAAACCCAATCTCTAATTAAAACAACTGCCATATATAAAAAAGTCTTAATCAATTAAAAAGATAATATTTAATTGTCTAATTACACAAATACCCCCTAGAACAAAATTATAAATGGATGGCTCAGATTGGTTCCTAAGTTCCTAACTAGGGTATTGGTTCCTATTTGATCCTTTTCATATATATATATATATTATTTGTATATAAAATTAATTTAACATCAATAAATATGGTAGATAGTAAATGATTAAATAAAGCTAACGGTAAGTTTTCCCTAGAATTGGTGACATGTCGGATCGCCAATGCTATCTGTGATCGTGTGGTGGTCACATTTTGCCTATGAGTGTACTCGGATGATAGGACTTTGTTGGACATTTAAGTACAAACATAAAGTTGAAAAATTAACAGTTCTTTGTTTAGAGTTAACTACACAGATAGTCCTTATGGTTTATAGAGAGTAACATCTTAGAGTACTAACTTATTTTTTTAACATGTTAAGGGTTTGTGGTTTTAGTTTTGTAACATGTTGAGGTACTAAGGCTAACTCCGTTAGTTTTTCTAGTTAAGTTTTGATAAAATGACTAAAATGCCTACTAATAGCTAGAGGGTCAATTCTTGTAATTAATTTTATTTTATTACAAGGATAATTTTTGCGGTTTATTGAAATGACAATTATCTATTAACATTATTAAAACTTAAAAATTTTAAATTATAAAAAAAATACTAAATTAAATAATTATACGCTATACATTTTAATAGATATTTTTTTATAAAACAATACTTTTATCCATCACCCACCACCGAAGCTAAAAGGGGTAAAGAAGGAAATGGGAGATTGACCGACGATGTCAAAACCGTTGTAGAGGAAATGGTGGACGATGTCGAATGTGGCACAAGCAGTAACACTTTTAATGATACTATTAGTATACATTTATAATTTAACATTTTTAAGTTTTGTTTTTTTCATACAATACTGTTTAATAATTTTAATATTTTTTATAAAAAAAAACAAACCCTTTTAATGAATAAAAGTATAATTATTTAATTTAGTATATTTAATGTGGCTGAGAATTTTAGTCACATTTAATAATATATTTTATAAAGCATTACTTTTTAATAACAATAACACAATACTTTAGTATGAACCATATTTGGCACACGTATTTTTTATAAACTACATTTGGCATGTGGTTATATGGATAAAAGTATTGTTTTATAGGAAAATATATATTAAATGCATAAAATATAATTATTTAATGTAGTATATTTTCATAATTTAAAATTTATAAGTTTTAAGAATATTAATATATTATTCTTATTTAAATAAATTGCAAAAAAAAATCCCTTATAATCAATTAGAATTAATTAAAAGAATAGATCATCTAGTTATTATATTGCATTTTAGTCATTTTATCAAAACTTAACTAGAAAAAGTAACGAAGTTAGCCTTAGTACCTCAACTTGTTATAAAACTAAAACCATAAACCCTTAACACGTTAAAAAATAAGTTAGTACTCTAAGATATTACTTTCTATAAACCTTAAGGACTGTCTGTATAGTTAACTCCTTTGTTTATATATATTTTTATGAATAACGGATTCTAGAGGTATAAAAATTAGACCGTCAATATTTTTATCATATATCGATATGAAAAATTACCAGATAGAAAGAAAAATTCATTCTTAGTGTCATTTTCCATTTTAGACACATTAAACCTTTTTCATGTTATAAGAAAAATATTAAATAATAAGTGTGAGAAATAATGAATTGTATAAATTGAATTGATGATTTTAGTGTTTTTATAGTTAATAGGTGTTCATAAAATAACAGATATATGAATTTAATAATTCAACGTAAGAACCAAAGAGTCTTTGACTTAGCGGCATAAATACGTTGGGTAAAGATTTGTCTTTTCAATTAGTGAAGGTTCGGTTTCTCTTATTGACAAGAAAGTATAATTTAATAATAAAATTAGACGGTGGGTGAGTTATCGTTCTAAAAATGGAATGTACCCGCGGGTTAGAAATCGAATAAAATAAAAGAATCTGATTGGTGGACAGAATGAATGATGATTTTGGTTATCTTAAGAAATATATTGAAATAAGCTTATAAAATTTTAAATGATTTTTTTATTACAATGATTGGAAAAGGGTTCAAAGACTTATAAACTTGAAGATGAGGTTCTCGCTATCACTATCATATGTTAATGAGAAGAAGTTGTGTAGGAGGCATCGTCACCCACATTTGACGCCGGATTCATCGGTGAGTAGAATTTGATATATATATATATATATATATATATATATATATATATATATATATATATATATATATAGACAAAAGATCAAATACATACAAAGTTTATCGTGCGAACATACGAATTGAAGGGAACAAAACAAAAGTGGCGGTGGCATTTTCGTAAATAATGACCGCCACTTTTTGTTTGTATAATTACTCTAGTGTATATAATTACTCTAGAGTAAAAAAGTGGCGGTGGCATTTTCGTAAATAATGACCACCACTCTTGTTTGTATAATTACTCTAGTGTATATAATTACTCTAGAGTAATTACCCTAGAGTAATTATATAATTACTCTAGTTATATAATTACGCTAGAGTAATTACGCTAGTTATATAACTAGAGTAATTATATAATTACTCTAGTTATATAAAGTTTCCAATATTTACAGAAATGCCACCGCGTGTTTTTTACTTCAGTTCGTACGATAAAGCTATATGTACGTGAACTTTACTCTATATATATATATATATATATTTCATTCTCCTACATGATTTTTTCAAATAATATTAGTTGATTAGTTCCGCTCGAGTTGATAGCAAATACCGGTGGATGATTTGGTGGTGGAAACATTAGTGTTCATGTGATTTTTCACTATTATTTTATATTATTTTATTTATACGTGTGGTGTTATGAAATTAAGGGTTAAGTTATTATACACAATCTAACAGAAATGAAAATGGTGAGAATGATACAAAACACATAATAGATCATGATTTTGCAAGGAGTTAAAACGCTTCTAAATTGAAGCTAAGATAAATGAGAAAGTATTTGGTAAAACATAGGGTAACATAAAAAAAAATAAGAAGAATTTTGGGACTTCAATGATCAAAGGAATAAATGGATGAGATTTAAAGATAAAACTTTAGGAATTAGAAGTGAAGAAGGGTAAAATATGTATAATTGTTGACTTTTTTTTTTAACTTTCACCCAATTTTTAAATGCCTATAACTTTTTCATACTACATTTTTTTAAATACACCATAAGAATAAACATAGTTTAAAAGCGTATAACTTTTTCATTCTACATTTTTTTTAAATACACCATAAGAACAACCATAGTTTTTAAAAAAAATTGTTTGGTTGATAACTTACGTGACTATTAGGGCTGTGCAAAGGGTCCGGAACCGACCCGACCCGACCCGGACCCACCAGAACTGTATACCTTTTTATTGTTGAAATTAGGAACCAAGAACAGAACCTTAAAAAGCTATATGGTTCCGGGACCTAAAGGTTCTGATGGGTCGGGTAAAAGGGTCTGACCCTCTAGAACCTTTTAATGTAATAGCCACTTTTAGAGGATTTACATATTCCTATTCTTTTACCATGCTCGTAAAAGAATTCCTCCATATGGTTCTAAGGTCGTCCGTTGTGGACGCGCGAGCGAACGGGTGCGAGCCACCGACGTGACTATCAAGTAATCCGGTCACTTGACCCCGATGTGGTTGGGATGAGCAATGGCGTGACCAAAGGTCACTTTTTCCCGTTAACCCACGCAACCACCATCGCTTGTGCTCGCGCCAAGACTGTTCGCGTGGGGCTGTTGTGGCTGGGGGTAAGCACGAGGGCTGAAACCTCGTTCGCGTCGTGCTGCTCGCGCTTCCACAACGGACAGTCTAACAATAGCCCATGAGTTTTTTTAAGTCAATTTTCGTTTCTTAACTTATGTTTTCGTAACAATTTTGTCATTCTCATCACTAGAAACATTATGTGAATATGTTATGTATACATAATAAATATACACACACATCAGAGCGACATATATAAATATTTACTTCAAACTTGGATAAAATATATATTATATAATATACCATATCTATGCATATCCATTAAGCCAAAAAATATTTAAAGAAAAATACATTGTTATTATTATAAATAATATTTTTAATATTGTATTAACATTACATGAAATCAATTACAATAAAACGTAAAAACAAATACTTAAAAGTCTAAAAAATATTATTTTTTTTATTTTTTAATTAAAATACAAACAGTTCTTGTGGTTCTTATATTAGAACCGTGGGTTTGGAACCGACCCAACCCGGAAACGATAATTCATATAAATCTATATCCGAAAACCGACCCATATATTTAAAAAGGTTCGGGTCCAAGGTTCTCGTGGGTCGGGTCCAAGGTTCCCCTGGGTCCGAACCACGAAATGCTCACCCCTAGTGACTATCATGTATAACTTGCGTAATTATTTGGTTTTAGTGGTGGACAAGAATACTCTTTTAGCCAGTGTCATGTATCGCGCTTTGAGCTCTTATTATCCTTTGTATGTTAAGGTCCTTTATACATTATCTTTACCAAAGATAAATAAAATGACACCCATATTGATATAGAACTTTAAAAGATATATGGATAAAGTTTCTCATACATACTCGCAAACGCACCGCGAATTGATTTTTTTTAATGTAAGGTTGTATTGATTATGGTTTATATATATATATATATATATATATATAATATACTAGATTATACCCCGGGAGTGTCCCGGGTTGAGAAATTTAATATGATACATCAATTTTACATATGAAATAGACTGATGTATAACTCTAATATTAATATCTAACCTAAAACAAATTAACAATGTACAACTCCAATGTTAACACCTAACCTAAAAGAATGTAGAACTTTAATGTAACTCTAATATTAACACCTATCCTAAAAACTAAACAAATGTACAACTCTAACATACTAATATTGATACCTAACTTAAAATAACGTATAACTCTATTAACCTATTCGGCTTTGGTTGAAAAAAAATTCATATTTACTGATTTAAACATAATTAGTGACTTGTCTATACATGATTAATGATTTACCTAAACGTTTTGTGTTTTTTTCCTGTATGAACAAAACCTTACAAAAAAATTTCTCCGTTTTTTATATAGCACTATGGTACTCGTTGGAAAGATAATAAAACGCTCGTTAATTTGGTGTAATTTTTTTCTTTAAAAAATCTCGTATATTAAAGATATTAACGTTTAAAAATTATGGGATAAAACATGAGGGTGAAAAATCCAATTTTGTTTTTAAATTATTTTTTCCTAAAATATCTCAATGCCACATGGGATGACACATGGCACACTCAAGGAAGAGAATGCCTCTTTGAGTGCCATGTCATTAAAATGACTTTGGTTTATATCCCGGGAGCGTCCCGGGTTGAGAATTCTAATTTGAAATATCAATTTTACATCTGAAGACTGAGGCGTTTTACAATTACATGCAGGAAAGCTTCGGGTAGCACTTAACCTAAAACAATTAACAATGTATCTCCAATGTTAGTGCATAACCTTAAACAATGTATAACTCTAATATTAAAACCTAACCTAATACAATGTACAACTCCAATGCTAACACATATTGTAAATAAAATTCATATTTACTGGTTTGAACATAACTAATGACTTGCCTATACATGATTAATGAATAACCTGAACACTTTGTGTTTTTTTCCTGTACGAACAAAACCACACAAAAAAATAGTCGTTTTTTTCTCTGTTTTTTTATATAGCACTATGGTACCCGTTGGAAAGATAATAAAACGCTCGTTAATTTGGTGTAAATTTTTTCTTTAAAAAATCTCGTATATAAAAGATATTAACGTTTAAAAGTTATGGGAGGAAAGATTATAGATAAAAATCTAATTTTGTTTTTAAATTTTAAATTATTATTTTTCTAAAATAAAGCCCTTGCCACATGGGATGACACATGGCACACTCAATGAAGAGAATACCCTCTTTGAATGTCATGTCATTAAAATAGCTTTTGTTTATTATATGTATAGATATATATATATATACACACATTGAAACTTAACTTTCATTAAACAAAAAATGGACGCCTATCTCCAAGATGAAGATAGCGCCGAACCAAAAACCAACATTACATGAAATCGAATTTACACCATTTGTCCCAATCCACTACACCTGTTTTAAATCTATTTCTATACCACATAAAACCGATAGCTTTTATCTCGGCCATCACTTCTACCACCTTTTTAGTCTTGTTCGAGAAATGTTTATCATTCCTTGATTTCAAATGCACCAAGCTGTGATAACAACTATCCCCTTGAACGGCTTCTTTTTAACCTTCGACCCGTTTATGTTTTTGTGAAGTTCAAGCAAATCTTTGACAGAGAAGGCGAAGATCATAGGTACCCCACACCATAACGAAATGGCATTCCAAATCCCAGCAGCGTAACCACAACCTGTTAATAACTGCTCGATTGTTTCTTCTCCGTCCTCGCATAACACACAAGTATCATCCGCAATCTGAATATTCCTCCGAATGAGCGCTTTCCTTGTTGGAAGTCTTCTTGTTCAGCTCGCCATACAAATATATTGCACTTAGCCGGCGTCCACTTGTATATATACTTCCAGTCGTGCTCGAACTGATCTGAAAGCCACTGTTTAGCAGCTGCAACTGTGAAAAAAATGTCCTCAGATAGCTACCAGACCCACGTATTCCGTTGCAGTACTCAAACTGACCACGTGCAGCATCGCAAAACCGCTTTCCACTTCCTGCAGATCCTGAACCGAAAACATTGTAACAGTCTAGTCCCATTCAACCGATCCATAAACCTCAATCTTTAAACATCTTCCTGCCACACTGCGGCGCTTATTTCTTTCCAATCTAAATAGGTTTGGGAACTTATCTTTTAAAGGCTCGTTACTAACCCATGCATCCAACCAAAACCTGACATCTAACCCGTTTCCAATCCTTCCTTTAATCATACATTCGGCTTTTACACCTTTTACTTTCAGGTTATTCCAAAGCGACACTATATTATTCCAATTACCAGAAATCGCTTATTTACCGGTAACCACCCCAGACTCGACAAGATCCGTAAATAGCATCAATGATTTTCTTCCACAAAGCGTTACTCTCCGTTTTATACTTCCATACCCATTTTATTAGAAGAGCTTTATAACTCACATCCAAATTCGTAATACCCAATCCACCTTCCTTTTTAGCTCTCGCAACACGATCCCAAGCAACCCAATTTATTTTTCTCACTTCGTCATTACCACCCCATAAAAACCTCTTCATTAGCGACTCTAGTTTCTCTATCACACCAACAGGAGCTTTGTATAGAGAAAAATAATAAGTAGGTAAACTCTCAGGCACATATTTAATAAGCGTCAGACGACCCCATAGATAAACTATCTGCTTTCCATTTAGATAACCGAGACCGGAAAACTTCCACCACCGGGTCCCAATTTGAAATATGGTTCATGTTTGCCCCCACCTTTATTCCTAAATACACAAACGACACCTCTCCAGATTTGCAACCCATCATATTTGCTTTCAGTTTTAACTCTTCATTCCTCACCCCCAAACCAAATAAAATTGATTTGTGAAGATTTATTTTTAAACCAGAACATAAAAAGAATACTCTAAGAATTCTTCTCATATTCAAAAAGTTGAAATTCGACCAATCTCCCATTAAAATAGCATCGTCAGCATATAATAAATGAGACAAAACCTGATCTTATTTCAGGAGAAATATGCCATTGAAAGCTCCTACTGAACATGCTTTCTTCAAAATACCTGAAAACGCCTCCATAACAATAATAAATTAAAATGGCGATAGAGAGTCTCCTTGTCTAATACCTTTTTTGCAATCAAACTGGAAAGTAGGGGAGCCATTCACCAACACCAAAGATCTAGCTGAGGATAAGATCCCAAATATCCATTTACACCATAAATCAGGAAAACCCATCTGATGCACAACCGAAATGAGAAATTCTCAGTTTACATTATCGTACGCCTTTTTGAAATCAATCTTAAACAGAAAAATCTCTTTCCCAACCCGTCTAGCCACGACATAATCTCATTAATCATCAATGGGCCGTCCAAAATATATCTGCCACTGAGAAACGCCGACTGAGTGTCCGACGTGATTTTCCCCATAACCAGCTTGATTCTATTCGCTAACACCTTCGAGACTACTTTACTCACAACACCAATCAAATTTATAGGTCTATAATCACTTACATCAGAAGGCGCATTTGTCTTAGGCACTAAAGTAATAAAAGAGGACCCACCCCCTACTCAAGCTTGCTGAATCATGGAAATGCTCCAAAATCTCCATAAAATCATGCACAAAAAAGACCAATACCTTTTTATAAATCTAAAATTAAAACCGTCTAGACCCGGAGCTTTATCATCCCCATACTCGAAAACCGCTGCCTTTATCTCCGACTCCGAAAATGGCCTCACAATATGATTAGCTTCATCTTCCGCAAGAAACCTTAAATCATAACATGTAAGTCTCGGTCTCCTTCCCCATGTATTAGCAAATTTCTCTTTATAAAACGTGAACACCGCTTTTTTGACCTCCGAAGGCTTCGTCACCCAAATGCCATCTTCCATTAATCCTGGAATATGATTACTAACTCTACATCTATTAATCAAACCATGGAAAAAACGCGAGTTCTCATCTCCAAACATAGCCCATTTACTTCTCGCCTTCTGTTTCAAATTTCTATATTTATAGCTTTCTATTTCAGACAACCTTCTTCTAGATTCCACCAAAACCCATTCTTCAACTTTCGATAAATCTCTATCCTCCAGAATCAATTCCAAATCAGCCATCTTCTTCTTCAAGTTATTTTCTTCTTCCATTTCTTTTCCAAACAAATCGTTTTTCCATCGGCCGATAATATACCTCAAATTTTTTAACTTCTGTAACAAGATCAAATCTGGATTCCCATTAAAGTTACCACTATCCAACCCCAATTTAACCAATTTGTCAAAACCCTCTCTATCCAACCACGAATTAAAGAAATGGAATGGTTTTGGTCCAAAGTTCTTAGATGCAATCTTTAGAATCAAAGGGCAATGATCTGATTTTTCCTTCGGAAGAGCCCTATATTCCGCATTCGGTCATTCATCTATGAAATCCTAGCTAACAAAAATTATGTCTATGCGACTCATTTTATCACCTGTAACGAAAGTAAATTTCCTCCCACTTAGCCCATATTCATACAAACTCGCCTCGTCAATAAAGGAGTTAAAATCATCCGCTACAGAAAAGCGAATTCCTTCTCTCTTCACTATTCCTAACAGCATTAAAATCCCTCGCCACAACTCATAAACCTTCTTTAGATCCAAACAAATTCAGTAATTCCCTCCAAACTAACCTCTTCGCCACCGGTGTTTGAGGAGCATAAACATTTACACAATTTATACCAATACCACTACCTTTAATAATACCAGAAGTTAACATAAAATATCTGGATTTAACTATCGATTCCAAAGCAAAATCTTCGGATTCCATAACGAAACTAAACCACCTGATCGACCAACCGCTTCGACCCATTTAAACTGAAACTCACTTCTTCCCCAGAATCCACTAACATCCTCCTCTTTTAAAGATGCATACTGTGTTTCCTGTAACATCATAAAATCGACCTCATGTTGAACACGAATCCCGTTCACCCATAATTTCTTCCCCACCACCCCTACCCCTCTAATGTTAATGGACAGCATATTCATTTGCAACCATTTTGAAAGCCTTCCTCCCTAACCAAACCTTGCAATTGTTGTTCAAAACTTTCAATACCCACTACCCTAATGATATTACCCATTTGTACAATAGCAGCTGCTTCCTCTTGTACTATGCTTTCTAACTGTACCCCCCCCCCCCGAACCATCCTGTTGTTTGTAATCTAAGTTGCTACCTGAGCATAATCGGTCGTCCACATTAGCTTTTTTATTGAGATTAGGAGTAAGAAATTGTGCACCACTACCACTATTCGAACCAGAGTCTTCTGTTATCGGACTGCCAGATACAAAACCAATAAATCTATCAAGGTCTAAAGGATCATCATCCCTCCTTGTTCGCTTCTTTGGCCTCTCCTGTGATCGAGGAGAAACGACCCTATTTTTAAAGAGAACTTTCCTATGAAACTTCTTATTCTCCTTCCTAATTTGTTGACCTATATTCTCATATACCCTTTCCTCCACCTTGTTAGAATCTAACATCGAATCAGTACAGTTCATCCACCATGTTGCCATCTTTTACTCCATTATCTATAATATTCTGTATACCTGCACTATTGCTATCTCCAAACCACACATGATCAGTATTAAACTCCGAAGCCTCCATACGCCCACCCTTAACTCCTATCTCAGCATCCACATCCGGGTTAGAAACAACTTCAAGGTCTTCGATGCATTCAGGAATCCATTCTCCACTTTTTTCTTCAATCCAAGCTTGAAAACTGTGATCTTTTCATGAAAGCATCACCTTATCATTTATCCTTGAAACACAGTCACATAAAACCCCAAGTAAGACATATGAAAAATCTCCGCCTTCATCAGGTACTTGAGCTAGCTGCACAACGACCCCATATTTCTTAGCAAGCAAATTAAAAATCGGATTGACCAACAGATGTAATGGTACCCCATGTATCTTAATCCATGCGATACGCTCATATGGAATCACTTGCCCTTCCAACCTAGAAATCTTCTCGAACCAAATCGACCATACCTCCTTGTTCAGAATGAACTCATTGCTAATCTCCTTGTTTTCAAACTGAAGCAACACATTAAAAGCTTCCAAATACTTGATGTTAACCATTTTAAAACCTTTCTCCTTCAACAAGCTACTCAACGATGTCTGTAACATTACGCATTTAAACTTGTACGTTGCACGGCTATCATTAATAAAACGTCAAGTTTTATCATTAGTATTCGCATTTATTATTTTTGTCGCTTTATTGGAACCCTAATACCTTATATATATAATATTATACATGTGTTGTGTAACATATATATAAAAAAAAATATTTTGCTCTGGCCGGGGTTCGAACCCGCGCCAAAGCCCAAGTCAACACAACACTCAACCAACTGGGCCAAGCCTTCAACCTGATTAAACCCGGACACAAATTAATTATATACTTGAATTCAAAACCTGCAAATTGACTTGGAAAGTCAACTGCTTGGACGCGTCTGATTATCAATCAAGATCAATGCTTGATTGATCTAAATTAGGCAAACTTATATGATTACCGGCCTCAAACAACCTCGATTACACGCTATTATAAATCAATCGTTGACCAATTTTGAATATTACGCGTTTAGACTTTAAGGTTTAGTCAAACCTTCCAATTAAACCATCCATTGATCCTCAGTATAAATAGATGTGCTACGATCCTTCACAACTCGCTCACACTCTCTTCTCCACCTCCAATTATTCTGAAACACAGATAATTAGCTTCTTTTGATCGTCGTTTGACTTCTGGTTTGACCGGGCAAACGAGCACGATTCCACACTGTAAGTCTAATCTTCTTTGTGGGTTTTGTTAGTCGGCAACCATACAACATAAACCCTAACAATAATCGAGTCCAAATTGTGTGGTTTGTCTGATTGAAAAATCTAGGGTTCGTGCAATTGATTTGGGGAAGAAAACTGTTCGAATATAATGCATTTATATTTTTAAAACTGAAATGAGTCACAACCACAGGCCTAGGCCAAGTGGTTGTGACCATGGTTTGCAACCCTGTGCACCCGGGTTCGAGTCCGGCTACGGCCACTTCTTTTTCTTTTCTTTTCTTTTTAAAACAATAAACTAATAATATATATATTAAACATTTTAATCTTATAAATTCATTTTTAAATATTATAACTATTTTATAAATTCTAAAAAAATTATATTTATTAAATCTGAGATAAAAGTTTTATTTACAATTTTTATTTTTCTGAAATTCATTTATTTAATATTTATAATAATTAAATCAATTTTATACTATTATATTTATAAAAATCTATTAAAATATCAAAACAACTTTATTAAATTCTACAAAAATTATCCTGAGTTTGTATAAAGTTAAACTTTACTGAAATAATTTTTAATTCAGAAAAATCATTTATTTTATATTTTTAATCAATTTTTGTTAGATTTAATCATAATTAAATCATAATAAATTAAATTTTCATTATTTTTGCACCAAAATTTTATACAATTTATTTTTATATATTTAGAACAGAAATATGATTTTTAAAATAGAAATTCTTTAATTTTAGTATTTTTGAATATTAAAGTTAATTATTGGCAATTTGTAATAAATAGATTTAAAAATCTATTTTAAATGAAATAATTTTATAAAAATTATTTTTATACTTCAAACACTTTATTGTATACATTCTAAATTCAAATTTTATAAAAAGACTTTCTTTTATTTAATTATCAAATTTCCCTTTATTTAATTAACATTTTATCTTAAATTCAACAATTGGATATCCCCAAATCGAAACCCTAGGATACACTTATAAATTAATTAGACTTTGACTTATTATATATTACCTTATTATAGGGTGATATTTGGAATCATTTTGGGCAACACTATTATTTCATCTTTTCAAGAAGTTTAACATTTGCTAAGGTGAGTTTTATATAGCCCCTTTTATTTATCACCATTTTTGGGGTGAAACATGTTATAACATTATCATTGCAATTCAATCATCAATGTGTCTATGTGTTTTCTATGTTGCATTATGTCTTGAGCATGATTAGAGTAAGCACCATTCTAGCATAATCATTAACTCCGTACAAGCCGACGGTATACATTGATAGATCTATTGGACTGACAATCCCACCCGGATACGTGCCTCCTACAAAGGTTGCGTGGGTGTTTGTTATCTCATAACATATTCAATTGGACCATGAGCGTATGGTATGTATCATATTATAACAGTCATCAGGGTTGATTATGCACTCGATTTATTTCTAGTATGTTCTCACATATGGGCTAGATTGACATGACACATGAATTGCACAACATTTTTATTCATTTTATTATCAAAAACCTATGTAATTCTCACCAACATTTGTTGACCCAAAATACTTTCAAAATTAACATGTTTCAGGTAACAATGAAGCTGAGGCTTGAGTTAGCATGAGGATTTAACATGAAGTTTTATTTGAAGTTATTGAAGTTTTGTTATTTGATATCATGTATTGAATTTCTAGACATCATTTTATATCTGGATATTATGTTTGAATAATTTATTTAAAATTTATATTATACCATGTGCTACTGAAACAATCATCAATACGTGGCACCCCGATGTTTCCGCCATCGGTTGGGGTGTTACAGATTGGTATCAGAGCCTTGGTTATAGGGAATTAGGTTATTAGAAATAATCTAGACTATAACCTTAGGGACTTAAACAGTACTTGCTTCTCCTACTTGTAACCCTAATTGCTTCCCTAATCCTATCCTTATCCTATGCCTTATATAACCCTAAACCTACATGTGACTACTCTTATTCGTCTGCTGCAATCCTGATCCACCATTAGATTAATAGGACAAAATCCTCAGGTTTAACCTGAACCCCCTTGAGATCTCGTCGAAGTTCTAAATTTTAATAACGAACACGTGCAATCTGGAAGGGTGAACGCCTGTATTCTGAGTCTTCTGTCTAGGCTGGCATTGCGCATATATCCCAATCAGACGAGGGACCCGGATGCCTACCTGGGAATTCTCGGGATGAGTGTTCACTTATAGGCTAAAGCATGTCTTCATATGTTATTAGAATTTAGAATCTTTGATAAGTCAACGTTTTCGTTTATTCGTTTTAATTAATGAATAAATGATTACATTCCTTATATAAACTCTCATTCATTTCATTGTGTTTATTACAGATCATGCCTCCTCGTCGCAGCACTCGCAACAGCAATGGTGAGAACCACGAAGAAGGTGGTGATAACCATAACCATGACCAAGTTCCTAACCACAACAACAATGGGGTCGATGCTCAACTGGCTGCGATCATTTCTCAACAAATGGCGCAGCAAATCGCAACTCTGGTTCCCAATTTACTCGCTCAAGTCATCCAATTGAACGGCAACGGGAATGGTCACGGGAATGGGAATGGGAACGGCAATGGCAATGGAAATGGACCCCAAGCCTGCACCCTTAAGCATTTTAACTCTTGTAACCCTCCAAAGTTTAGTGGTGAAGAGGGAGCTACAGGACTCCTCCAATGGTTTGAGGGTATTGAGAATACCTTCATCAACAGTGAGTGCCCCAACAACTTCAAGGTTCGTTACGCCATGAGTGTTCTCCATAAACGAGCACTCACTTGGTGGAATGAAGAAAAGCGTACTCGTGGGGCCGAGGTTGCTCTTGCTATGACATGGGACCAAGTCAAGGAGGTCATGAAGGAAGAGTTTTGTCCTCGCAATGAAGTTAAGAAACTTGAGGATGAGTTCCACACCTTAGCTCAAGATAGTGGGGAAAACCTTGCCTACAACACCCGCTTTCATGAGCTTAGCTTATTGTTGCCTCACAAAGTTACTCCTCTGCCGGTAGCCATCGAGAAGTACATTGGTGGTCTGCCCATGCAAATCCAGGACACCGTTTGGGGTAGGAATCCTGCAACTTTGGAAGAGGCCAAACGTCTAGCGGCCACTCTTACTGATAATCACGTGAAGAACGGTACTCTCTTCCGCAAAGGCACTAAGAAGACGGTTGCCAAAGACACTCCACAGCCTGCAATTGAAGTCAAGCCTGAGACCTCAAGCAACAAAAAGCGCAAGGCTAGAAACTATATGGTTGCTGCTACTCCACCTGCTGCCCAAAACCCAGCCAAGAAACCATACACCGGACCTCACCCTTTGTGCAACACTTGCAAGTACCACCATCCAACACAGGTGCCATGTCGATTTTGTACTAAGTGTCAACGATATGGTCACCTGGTGAACGTCTGTCGATCACCTACTACCCAAGACAACAATAACCCAGCTCCCAACCAACAAAACAACAGGCCTACTCGTGGTCAATGCTACGAGTGTGGCAACCCTAATCACTACATCAACAATTGCCCTAATCGTAACCGAAACCAAAACCAAAACCAAAACCAGAACCGCAACCAGAATCAAGGTGCTCGAGGTCGCGCCTACAATCTCAACGCTAACCAGGCTCGTGACAACAACGAAGTGGTGAATGGTACGTTTCTCATTAATAACCACTATGCATCCATATTATTTGATTCAGGAGCTGATAAGTCATTCGTGTCACTGAAGTTTGAACCTTTACTTAACTTACCCCACACTAATCTAGAAGAACCTTTCGTGGTAGAGGTAGCTAACGGGAAGTCTATTTCGATCAACTCTATTATTCGTAACTGCTTGTTGAACCTCGACGATCATACCTTCCCTATCGATCTCATCCCCATGCATCTTGGTAGTTTTGATGTTATAGTAGGCATGGACTGGTTGTCAACTCATCGTGCCGAAATTCTGTTCTTCGAGAAAGTCATACGCATTCCTCTCGAATCTGGTGAGATTTTGAAGATCTATGGTGAGAAACCCTGTGGTGAGCTTAAGCTTATGTCTTGTACTACTGCCCAAAAGTACTTGCGAAAGGGGTATACAGCCTTCTTAGCTAACGTGATAGAGAAGAAGGACAAAGGCAAAAGTATCCAAGATATTCCTATTATTCGAGACTATCCGGAAGTCTTTCCAGAGGATTTACCTGGTTTGCCTCCTGCTCGACAAGTGGAATTTCGTATTGATCTTGTCCCTGGTGCTAATCCTATCGCTAAAGCTCCTTATCGTCTTGCACCTTCTGAGATGCAAGAACTTGCTAGTCAATTACAGGAACTTTCTGATAAAGGGTTCATTCGCCCTAGTTCTTCTCCATGGGGAGCCCCTGTCTTGTTCGTTAAAAAGAAGGATGGTTCTCTTAGGATGTGTATTGACTACCGTGAACTCAACAAACTCACCATCAAGAATCGTTATCCACTTCCTAGGATTGACGATCTCTTCGATCAACTTCAAGGAGCAACCCACTTCTCGAAGATTGATCTCCGTTCTGGTTATCATCAGCTTAGAGTCCACGATGAAGATATCCCCAAGACAGCTTTTCGCACACGCTATGGTCACTATGAATTCATGGTTATGCCTTTTGGGTTGACCAATGCTCCCGCAGTATTTATGGATTTGATGAATCGGGTTTGTAGACCCTATCTCGACAAATTCGTGATCGTTTTCATCGATGATATTTTGATTTACTCTAAATCAAAATCCGATCACGAGCAACATCTTCACTCTATCTTGAGTCTCCTAAAGAAAGAACAACTGTACGCCAAGTTCTCAAAATGTGAATTTTGGCTTAAGGAAGTTCAATTTTTGGGACATGTCATTGATATGAACGGAATTCATGTTGATCCTACAAAGATCGAAGCTGTGAAGAATTGGAGTGTTCCTACCACTCCAACGGAAGTCCGTTCTTTTCTTGGGTTGGCTGGTTATTATCGTCGATTCATCGCCAATTTCTCCAAGATCGCTGTTCCTCTCACTACCTTAACTCACAAGGGTAAGCCCTATGAGTGGGGACCTAAGCAAGAGGAAGCATTCGAAACTCTTAAGCTGAAACTCTGTGAAGCTCCTATCTTGTCTCTACCTGATGGTAATGATGATTTCATGGTCTACTGTGATGCATCGAACCAGGGTCTTGGTTGTGTTCTCATGCAACGAGGAAAGGTTATTGCTTATGCGTCTCGACAACTCAAGACTCACGAAAAGAATTATACCACCCATGATCTTGAATTGGGCGCTGTTGTCTTTGCACTCAAGATTTGGAGACATTATCTTTATGGGACCAAATGTGTGGTGTTCACGGACCACAAAAGTCTCCAACATGTCTTCGATCAAAAGAATCTTAACATGAAGCAACGACGTTGGGTTGAATTACTTAACGACTATGATTGCGAAATTCGCTACCATCCTGGCAAGGCGAATGTTGTGGCTGACGCACTTAGTCGTAAAGAGCGTGTCAAACTACAATGTGCGAGAGTTCGTACTGATCTTCAAGATCGCATTCTCCAGGCTCAACACACATCAGTCACCCAAGGTAACATGTACGATGAAATGTCTTGTGGTGCTGAAACTCAACTTGAAACCAAACCCGATGGTCTTCTTTATTTCCTTAACCGACTGTGGATTCCCGACCGTGATGATCTTCGTACTTTTCTCATGAACGAGGCTCATAAGTCTCGTTATTCTATTCATCCTGGAGCTGACAAGATGTACCAAGATCTTCGTTATTCTTATTGGTGGCCTGGTATGAAGAAAGACATTGCTCTTTTCGTTGCAAAATGTCTCACTTGTTCCAAGGTCAAGGCTGAACATCAACGACCATCTGGTATGCTTGAACAACCAGAGATTCCTGTCTGGAAATGGGAGAGCATAGCTATGGATTTCATCACCAAACTCCCTCGTACACCCAAGGGTTTTGATAGTATTTGGGTAATCGTCGATCGTTTGACCAAATCAGCTCACTTCCTACCTATTCGTGAGAAGTATTCTGTGGAAAGGTTGGCAAGGATGTACGTAAGTGAAATCGTATGTCGTCACGGTATACCTTTGGACATTATTTCTGATCGCGATGGTCGTTTCACCTCTCACTTTTGGGAATCTCTACAAGATGCTTTGGGTACCAAGTTGAACCTGAGCACTGCTTATCACCCTCAAACGGATGGTCAGACTGAACGAACCATCCAGACACTTGAGGATATGCTCAGGGCATGTGTCATTGATTTTGGTGGCGCATGGGATTCTCATCTTCCTTTGGTTGAGTTTTCATACAACAACAGTTATCACTCCAGCATTAACATGGCTCCTTTTGAGGCACTCTATGGTCGGAAATGTCGTTCACCTGTCTGTTGGACTGAGGTTGGTGAAGCTCGTATTACTGGACCCGAACTAATCCAGGAAACCACAGACAAAATTCAGCTTATTCAGGATAATCTTCTCAAGGCTAGAAGTCGCCAGAAGAGTTATGCTGATAAACGTCGTAAACCTTTGGAATTTCAAATTGGGGACCTTGTACTACTTAAGGTATCCCCTTGGAAAGGAGTAATTCGTTTCGGTAGAAAGGGAAAACTAGCTCCTCGATACGTAGGCCCCTTCAAAATTCTTGACAGAGTTGGAAAAGTGGCTTACAAACTTGATCTTCCACCGGAGCTAAGCAATGTTCATCTGACCTTCCATGTTTCGAATCTCAAGAAATGCTTAGCGGATGAGAACCTTCATGTTCCTCTTGAGGATGTGCAAATCGATGAAAGCATGCACATTATCGAGAAACCCGTCGAGATTGATGATACTGGAGTCAAGAAACTCAAGCGCAGTCGTATTCCGATCGTTAAGGTTCGTTGGGAATCTAAACGAGGCCCAGAGTTCACTTGGGAACGTAAAGACCAGATGAAGTCGAAGTATCCACATCTTTTCCCACCAGACTCTCCAACTCCAACTTCGGGACGAAGTTCCTAAAAGTAGGGGAGACTGTAACATTACGCATTTAAACTTGTACGTTGCACGGCTATCATTAATAAAACGTCAAGTTTTATCATTAGTATTCGCATTTTTTATTTTTGTCGCTTTATTGGAACCCTAATACCTTATATATATAATATTATACATGTGTTGTGTAACATATATATAAAAAAAAATATTTTGCTCTGGCCGGGGTTCGAACCCGCGCCAAAGCCCAAGTCAACACAACACTCAACCAACTGGGCCAAGCCTTCAACCTGATTAAACACGGACACAAATTAATTATATACTTGAATTCAAAACCTGCAAATTGACTTGGAAAGTCAACTGCTTGGACGCGTCTGATTATCAATCAAGATCAATGCTTGATTGATCTAAATTAGGCAAACTTATATGATTACCGGCCTCAAACAACCTCGATTACACGCTATTATAAATCAATCGTTGACCAATTTTGAATATTACGCGTTTAGACTTTAAGGTTTAGTCAAACCTTCCAATTAAACCATCCATTGATCCTCAGTATAAATAGATGTGCTACGATCCTTCACAACTCGCTCACACTCTCTTCTCCACCTCCAATTATTCTGAAACACAGATAATTAGCTTCTTTTGATCGTCGTTTGACTTCTGGTTTGACCGGGCAAACGAGCACGATTCCACACTGTAAGTCTAATCTTCTTTGTGGGTTTTGTTAGTCGGCAACCATACAACATAAACCCTAACAATAATCGAGTCCAAATTGTGTGGTTTGTCTGATTGAAAAATCTAGGGTTCGTGCAATTGATTTGGGGAAGAAAACTGTTCGAATATAATGCATTTATATTTTTAAAACTGAAATGAGTCACAACCACAGGCCTAGGCCAAGTGGTTGTGACCATGGTTTGCAACCCTGTGCACCCGGGTTCGAGTCCGGCTACGGCCACTTCTTTTTCTTTTCTTTTCTTTTTAAAACAATAAACTAATAATATATATATTAAACATTTTAATCTTATAAATTCATTTTTAAATATTATAACTATTTTATAAATTCTAAAAAAATTATATTTATTAAATCTGAGATAAAAGTTTTATTTACCATTTTTATTTTTCTGAAATTCATTTATTTAATATTTATAATAATTAAATCAATTTTATACTATTATATTTATAAAAATCTATTAAAATATCAAAACAACTTTATTAAATTCTACAAAAATTATCCTGAGTTTGTATAAAGTTAAACTTTACTGAAATAATTTTTAATTCAGAAAAATCATTTATTTTATATTTTTAATCAATTTTTGTTAGATTTAATCATAATTAAATCATAATAAATTAAATTTTCATTATTTTTGCACCAAAATTTTATACAATTTATTTTTATATATTTAGAACAGAAATATGATTTTTAAAATAGAAATTCTTTAATTTTAGTATTTTTGAATATTAAAGTTAATTATTGGCAATTTGTAATAAATAGATTTAAAAATCTATTTTAAATGAAATAATTTTATAAAAATTATTTTTATACTTCAAACACTTTATTGTATACATTCTAAATTCAAATTTTATAAAAAGACTTTCTTTTATTTAATTATCAAATTTCCCTTTATTTAATTAACATTTTATCTTAAATTCAACAATTGGATATCCCCAAATCGAAACCCTAGGATACACTTATAAATTAATTAGACTTAGACTTATTATATATTACCTTATTATAGGGTGATATTTGGAATCATTTTGGGCAACACTATTATTTCATCTTTTCAAGAAGTTTAACATTTGCTAAGGTGAGTTTTACATAGCCCCTTTTATTTATCACCATTTTTGGGGTGAAACATGTTATAACATTATCATTGCAATTCAATCATCAATGTGTCTATGTGTTTTCTATGTTGCATTATGTCTTGAGCATGATTAGGGTAAGCACCATTCTAGCATAATCATTAACTCCGTACAAGCCGACGGTATACATTGATAGATCTATTGGACTGACAATCCCACCCGGATACGTGCCTCCTACAAAGGTTGCGTGGGTGTTTGTTATCGCATAACATATTCAATTGGACCATGAGCGTATGGTATGTATCATATTATAACAGTCATCAGGGTTGATTATGCACTCGATTTATTTCTAGTATGTTCTCACATATGGGCTAGATTGACATGACACATGAATTGCACAACATTTTTATTCATTTTATTATCAAAAACCTATGTAATTCTCACCAACATTTGTTGACCCAAAATACTTTCAAAATTAACATGTTTCAGGTAACAATGAAGCTGAGGCTTGAGTTAGCATGAGGATTTAACATGAAGTTTTATTTGAAGTTATTGAAGTTTTGTTATTTGATATCATGTATTGAATTTCTAGACATCATTTTATATCTGGATATTATGTTTGAATAATTTATTTAAAATTTATATTATACCATGTGCTACTGAAACAATCATCAATACGTGGCACCCCGATGTTTCCGCCATCGGTTGGGGTGTTACAATGTCAAAGTCACAAGATTCACCACCCTCCCAACAACCTCTACCTCGTACCAATGCGCAAAAGCTTGAACATTATCATCGATCCGAATCACATCAGCCTTCTTGTCCTGTACTTTCGGTTCCACAACATCCCGGAAGGATTTTTTCTTCTCGACACCAATGGTACCACTTTTATCAACCTGCATGGATGCTTCCTTTTGATTTTTAATTTCTTCCTGATTCTTATCCTTCGACTTTCATTGAAAATGTTCCTGTCTCATCTGTACCTCTTCTCCATCAACAAAACGAGCCATAACAATGAATAGTATATAAAAACCAATCCATGTATCTTTCATCTCATTTTCTAGCCGCATCGGATCTCGAACATTACGAAACGACACAAATACAAATCGTTTACCCAATTTATCTAGTTTCCTCGCAATATGTGTATCCTCAATCACCCCATACCGCTGTAAAACCTCTTTCAACTCCATCGACGAACACTTCCTTGGCAGATTTGAAACAAAAAACTTTGTTAAACCTTCTTTCTTCCTTGTCCCTACGTCAATCTGATATCCTCTTCCATTCCTAATTGGTACGTCATACCAACCTTCAGTCGACGGCCGCCCTTGTCTTCTCATTCTCCCAAAAGTTTCGGAGAAAACCCTATGCTGTTTATAGTTTATATTATTACAATTCATTTTTATACGGTATTGTAATATAAATGTCTCATGCAACTTTATTATGATTTTGAAAATACCTTTTTTTAATCTACTGTTGTATTTAATACAAGAAGTATGCCCATGTGATGTGACGGGAAACATAAACATTATCAAAGTGTGTATGATTTGATCGATGTGGGTGATATGGCAAAACCAAAGTCACCGATTAGTCTATTTTTTTTTTTTTTTTGAAACAACGACTGTCAAGATACCATCCACTGGACGGTTAGTACTGGGCCGCCACAGGCACACCTGTGAGGTCGGTTCTGAATCGGAACCCACCGGGTTTCTCCACGAAGGGGCATAACAACTTACAGGACCTCTCCATGTCCCCATGGGAAACTATACCGCAAACTGCCACTTGATAGACGTTGCGCCACCATAAGAGCTGAGACTCTCTAGCGTAATGCACGGTGGGACAAAAATTTCGTGTTGGCTCGGATTCGAACTTACGACCTCTAACAGAGGCATGTTCTTATCTATTTTATTAACCAATTGTTTTTGGATTAAGCAGTACAGTTTATTCGGTTAGATTAATGGTTTTTGGTTCGGTTTGTTTAACTTCGGTTAATAGTCAAAACCAAACTTGAGGCAAAAATACATGAAATGGAGATTTTGAATATTTTCATAAAAGCTAGAAATATACGAAAATACGAATGGTCAACTTATTTTTTGGTTAAATAAGTGTATAATTAAAAATCGACAACCGATTTTTGATTAATTCGATTTTGATTGATTTCGGTTTGGTTTCGTCTGTCTTCGGCTAAGGATTCAATTATTGCTGATCTTTAGACACTGTTAATCACATAAGATATCATTTTTTTAATTAAAAAACTATAGAAATACCATACTCAAATTAAAAAGAATAAAACGTTCGTTTTATGTGTATTTCATTTAAAACATACTAACACACGAATAAAATTATGCTTGTTTAAAAATCATGTAATTACTTATTAATTATCCAGAATTTGGTTAAAGATAGAGAAAATCATAGTGTAATTAAGATGAGAAATTAAAGTTTATACGAATATGAAATAACCTGATAACCTTTTAAAATGTGGGATATACAGCCATGGCTACCAAAATAGCAAATATAAAAGGAAAATTAAGCACACACATACCTAGTAGTGTACGAAACCCCCTTTTTCTTATAGAAAACCGGTTTGGGTTTTAAGCTAACCCGGGTTTTTTTATGAAGGGTTCCAATCATTTCGAGTTAAGAATCGGTTTCTAAGGTGGATACCTTGATCGGCCTGAACCCATCCAATTTGGTTTAGGCCTGGCCCAAAACAACCATTTTTAAAAAGGGAAATGGATTTAAATAATCCTAACTTTATTAGGTTAGAAGGTAATAATCATAACTTAAAAACTGAAATGTAACAATCACAGCTTGTCTTGTATTTATTCCATTGAACCAAAACTAACTAACTAACCAGGGTTAACCCAGTTAGTTTTCTGCTAACATGGCAGTCCACGTATCGTCTGATGTGGGAAAATCTATACAGTTGGCAAAAAAAACGTGGGCCCACTATGAACATGTGTCTTTTCATTTGTTTTTAATTCTTTATACCAAATTAAATATATATTGTATTCACACATGCAATATATATATACACACATATACACACTATATTTCATATTTCTCTCTCAGTGTGTTTACCACCACCACAACCAACCACCTGCCACCACCACCAACTACCCGTCTGACCATCACCATTCACCCCACCAACCTTTCACCCGCACCATCAAACACTGCCTTTCACCTGCACTATCAAACACCACCACTATACACCATCGTTCCATCTCACTCGAAACCCTAAACCAAAAGCAAATAATTAGGGCTTCTTCCCCAAAAGCAATTAGGGCTCCGACACCTCTATTTCCCCTTGTCTTCTTCCCTTGTCAAATTAGATGCCGCTCTCCCAAACACAATATGCTTCAGTTCCATCTTTTCCAGTTTAATAATAATAATAATAATAATAATAATAATAATAATAATAATAATAATAATAATAATTGAATGGTGACGTTTTGTAAATGGGATGAGAAGATGAGATCTTGGTCGAAATAGGGGATAGTATTATGGGTGTTTAAGAGTTTAAGGGTGTAGATCAGATAAGTAGCAGAGACGAATAAGATGAGGTAGAGAAGGAGCTTGGGGAACCTCGTGAAGACCGGTGGTTCAAGATTTAGTCAGATCCGTAACAGGATTCAAACGAGACAGATCTGGTAATGGTGAAGACGATGGTGAAGATGGTTGTGGTGATGGCAAGTGGTTGTGGTTGTGGTTGTGGTGAAGATGATGGAGATCTTTGTTATATGTGTGTATATAAAATATAGATCTAAAAAAAAAGAAAAATACACATCACAAAATAGTGGGCCAACCTTTTTTTACAAGTGTGATACATTTTGCTATGTTAGACGACATGTGGGTTGCCACATCAGCAAAAAAAAACTAACTGGGTTAAGCACAGTTAGCTTTGGTCCAATGGAATAAAATACAAGACAGGTTGGGACTGCTAAATTACAACTTTCAAGTTGAAATTATTGACTTTCAACCCAACAAAGTTGGAATTATTTAATTCCATTTCCCTTTTTAAAACCAGTTTTTGTTTTATTTTATTTTATCTTTTTACATTTAAGAGACAACAACTACAACTAACTAAGAATAATTCTTTTTTGTTGCTTAAGAACTTAAAAAAATAAAAATAAAATTATAAAATGCAAAATTTTAACACTAGATTTTAAAACTACATGTGGTGATATTTTAATCGTCGCCATCAAAAACCGAGCTATTTGAGCGTAAATAATCATCAAGTTCTGCTTCACCGTTGGTGATTAGATTTGTCAATTCATCATCTACCTTGTCATCGTATAAAAAAACAGATTCTGAAGCTACCGTAGAAGCTTGGACTGTTAGTAGATTTCATGCCATGGTGGCTAGGATCAGTGATCTTCCAACCCTTTCCACCTAGCTAACATATTAAAATTTTGAAAATCGTCATGGCGGATAAAAAGTCCGTCATTTTATACCTTTTAGGTTCGCTACTTGTAGTGTTTCCCGTTGTCTTTTTGCGTTTTCATTCATTAATGTATTATACAAGTTAAACACCGGATATTGGTTAGTACTTGAGCTTTCATCCCTAGCCTTATTTCTCATTGTTTCATGAATGTCTGATGTTTGACCATGTTTTCCTATATAAATGTCAAAAGATATTTGGTAAATGGTTATTACATGCTAATATGTTATACTAGTTTATATTCCGGGAGCGTCTTGGAATGAGAAATCTAAGTAAAGTTAATAAAATTAGAATTATCTAAACTATAAAAATGGCATCTGCCAATATATGATTAATGAATATTATTATTATTATTATTATTATTATTATTATTATTATTATTATTATTATTTTAAACAAATCTCTGCCATAAGTTATCATATTTTAATATAAAAAAGGGTAATTGGGTCGGTATCACCTAATCCCAGGTCCGACCCAAACCCACCATTTTTTTAAACTAATTCCAAACCTGACACAATACCTGTCGAGTTACAAAAAATATTCGCTTTTTTTCTCCGTTTTTTATATAGCACTAATGTACTTGTTGGAAAGATAATAAAACGCTCGTTAATTTGGTGTATATTTTTTCTTTAAAAAAATCTCGTATATAAAAGATATTAATATTTAAAAGCTATGAGAGGAAACATGAGAGAGAAAATAATAAAGTTTTAATATTTACATTTAGTAGATTAGGTATTTAATAGATTATGTTAAATCATATTTAAACCATATTTATTCCTTTTTTAATTGGTCTAAAGTTGCCACATCACATCCTATGTGACATCTCTCAAAAACGAGATTGCATAATATTATGACATGTCATTAAAAATGTTTTGGTTTATTATATATATAGATATAGATATAGATATAGATAGATATAGATATAGATGCTATACACGAGGTTTGAGAATAAAATGGGTCATCATCAAGTATATCTAAATCATAGGTTATTTTTTCAAGTAGAGTGCCAACCCTCGGTACGTTTAAACAAAGGTTTAATGAGACGGCACAAGTAATAACCGATGGCGCTTTTTAAAAATATTTTCTAAGTTTTTCTTTCATTGCTGGAACATATCCATAAACATGGGACCTCTTAAAGAAAGTTCACTTAGGGGCTGTTTGGTTGATTAAGTGCTGAATCATTAAGATTCTGAATGGTTAAGAGCTGAATCATTCAGCATCCTTTATTAGCTTAATGGTTCAGCACTTAATCATTCCATTCAGATGCTGAAACAAACAGTCTAAATGCTTAATGATTCAGACCTGAATGGTTAAGAGGCTGATTAAGAGGCTACCAAACTGCACCTTAGTTTATTAAACATCAAATATATATTGATTGAGTACTAAAGGACTTGTAGGATAATAAACTTTCGATCAATCAGTTTGTGTTTTGAAAAGTATTGATGGGTTGGTTATTTGTGTAATAGTTACCATCCCATTGGAGGAAAATGCCCAATTGAATTGTTTTGGTTCGAAACTATTATCATATAACTATTAAACTATCTTTTTGCTAATAACTTTTTCGAACATGTTATAATTCGAATTACACCTTGTAGGTATGTTCCATTTGGGACCTACATATCTTTTTCCCGAGTCTTTACAAAATTTGATATATCTTGAACGAGTTTTGTTTGAACTAAAAATGTCACGGTAACATCTGTTTAAAAGACTCTTTTGTTAGTTCGATCATTTTTAGACTGTCTTGAACGATCAAGTTTATGATGTGTGCAACACATTGTTGACTGTGAATAAAGCACCATTAGAAATAGGTGATTATTTTAATTTTAGTTGTTGTATGGCCGTCATATTATTTGACGCGTTATCAAAATATATTGAAAAATACTTTGATTGCAATTTAAATGTTTGAATAACCTTTTTAAAAATATAAAATAAATTTTTACAGGTGTGAGGATAATCAAACAATTGAAACGCAACTGTACGTTTCATCATTTGCTACGTGTTGGGTTGTATCCAACGAGTGGTAACACAAATGTACGAGGCCGGAGAATTGTGAGACGTCGATCAAGTATTGGGAGTTATGTAACACCGATTTGTAAGTTTTCAAAAACTTACATGGTTATAAAGCGTTTGAAGAGTTCGTTGAATTAGGACAGTTAAGTGTTGGTTGTCGAAGTGTTCAAATGGCAAGCATTCTTGAATCACAACTAACCAAAGATTGACTGCTAGATGCAACTATCAGAGAAATTTTTGAATGTAAGAGAGAAAATGGGTATTTTTTATTTCTTTTTTTAGTCGAATGGTAAGTAATCTTGACTCACAACTAATCAAAAGGGCCAAAAATGACCCCAACGTTTATGATTAAAACTAAAGAAGTATTCATTAAAGAGTTAAATAGTACATGGAACAAAAAGATAAAAGAGAAAATAAATTACGAAAATAAAAAATAATAAAACTAAAAACCCAACTTGTTTAGAATCAACAAGTGAAGGGTTTGTGAGTTGTGACTTTGTATTGTGTTCCATGATTCATCTATGTGCATTGCAGTCAGCAGGCCCAATACACAGGCCCAGCATACACCCCCGTTCCCAGTGGACTTTTTTTCTTAAATTATTTGTCATTTTAGGCTTCATACAACATAACTACAAAACACCAAAACTAAGATCAATACCCCAACATCCATATATGTGTCTAATCAATCTATAATCTATATCTATATCTATATATATATATATATATATATATATATATATATATTAATATATATAAAAGAAAATGGTTTTGCTGACGTGGCGTCCAATGGAGGCCTCAACCTCCACTTTTTTTTGCCAAGTGGCTTAATAATAGATGTTTTTTGAGGTTTTTGGAGTGTTTCCTTTTTTTAACCAAAAAAGAAAAAAAAACACACGGGAAAAACGAAAACCTTCAAACCCTAAAGTTATCTCCGCCTCTTCTCATTATCTCACCATCTCTTTCTCAGCTCTCAATCATTCATCTCCTTATCCTTTACCATTTTCCCCTGTTTCAAAGTAAATCCAAACCCTTTTTATGTTCTTATTCCAATCGTAAATCAATTCACGAGTAGCAATCGATCATCCATCTTCAATACAGATCCAGTAAAGAAACCCTAATAATAATAATAATAATAATAATAATAATAATAATAATAATAATAATAATAATAATAATAATAATAATAATAATAATAATCGCTGTATGAGAGGTATAAAAGGAGGAGGAAATAGGTGAACATAGAGAAGAAAGAAAGAGAGGTGAAGCCACAACATGTCTGCGGTAGTGTGTGGGAAAAGATCATTAATATTTGAAGATCATACAATTACTTCTTCATCGCCTTCTTCATCATCATCATCGCCTCCTACTGCAAGTAATAAAAGACTTCGTTGCTTTTCTTCTTCTTCTTCATCGGCTCGGTTGTTGGCAGTTGATCGGCTTCTTGTGTTGTTTCCTCATATGGATAAATTGGTTAGTTTGTTATTATTTAATTAACTTAAGGTTATTGTCCGTATGAGGAAACTTGTAATTTTTAGTTTATGTTTTGTGCAAAAGTGGAATATATGTTTAAAAGTGATTATTTGTTTGGTGTTAGGGTTTCTGGTGTATGTGTAAGAGTTTCAGATCTGTTAGAAGGGGAAGATATAGAGAAAGAAACCGGAAGAAAGAGAGAGACAGACGGAGAGGAGGAAGACGATGACAGTGACGGCGGCGGCTAAGGTCTAGGGTTTCGATGGTGATGGTTGTTCGGTGGTTGATGGGTTGCTGCTGTCAAGAAGATGATGAATGGTGATGGCGGCGGTGACTATAGGTGGTCTCGGGTGGATTGTTTACAGAAGAAGGAACATGGGTGTTAGTGGTCGCCGGTTTAGGTAATATAACCATTAGGATAAGAGTGAGTTACATGTTATTGATGTGTGAGATGGAGCCGATGGGAATTCGGTTGGGCAGAGGTGGAGGTGATAGTTATGGGATGACAGGTGATGGATTTGTCGATCGCAGTAAAGTGAGGATTTTACTTTGTGATAATGACTCGAAGGGTTCGGGAGATGTTTTGACTCTTCTTTGTAAATGTTCCTATCAAGGTATATTTAACTACTGTATTATTGTGTTGTTTTAATCTGTGATTCATGATTAGGAGTTTATTTGAATTGTTAGATTAGATCTATTTGGTTTATTAAGATAATTCTACATGATTGTATTGGATGGTTAACTATTCTGTTTCTGTAAAATTTTGATTATGGCGTGTTGGTGGTGACTATTATATGATTATTTTTTTGTGGTTTACAGTGATTTCAGTGAAATCGCCTAGGCAGGTGATTGATGCCTTAAATGCCGAGGGACCAAATATAGATATCATTCTTTCTAAAGTTGATCTTCCTAAAGCCAAAGGGTTGAAGATGTTAAAGTGCATAATGAGGAAAGAGTTGCAACGCATTCCTGTTATCAGTAAGTTTAGTGATAATGAATTAGTTTTTCCTTTGTTTTGAATTATCATATTTAATATGTTTGGGAACACGCCTCATTAGCTTTGGTATTCTTTTTATCAGTGATGTCTATTGATTGTTCACAAGTCTCTGTATAGTTTGAAATAATATTGTATTATTCATTACAATAATATAAACTGTATTTATACAGCCTTAACAGACTCTGTTCTTGATGATCTAACATATAGAGGTCAAATACATTTGCTTGAGGCGTTTATCACATACAAGGATTTTGTAGCATGTGTGGCTCCTTAACTGTATCATGCAGTGTTACATGCCAGCCAATCGCCTTCCCGATTTCTTTAGGTTCATCAATCGCTGAAATAGAATCATAAAGGTACACGCGTATTCTTTGATTGGGCCCATTGGTCTTGAACATCAAGTGAGTTTAGCAAATCATTATAAAAATTCATTCTGTTCTTTCATATATGATGTTTCTTAAGATGCATGTATATTATGTTACAGGCAGAGGAGATGGCTCAGACATTCAGGCAAAGAATCGCTCAAGCAGAAGCAATGGCTCGCGCAGACATGCTTAGGTTCAATATGTTTGGTATTTTTCTACTTTTATCATTTTTATTAAGTCATGTTGCGAGAATACGGAAACGTAATGAATTATTCATTTTTTCAATATGTTTGGTATTTTTTTTCTTTTATCATTTTTTATTAAGTAATATTAGATTTTTCAACCCCGGAACCTTTCCGGGGTAATCAGCTAGTATATATATATGTATATATATATATATATATATTGCAAAGGGATTAATCCTACATGTCATACTCTTATGCAATCTCTCATTTGAGAGATGCCACATAGGATGTGATGTGGCAAGTGTAAGCCAATTAAAAAAAAGGAATAAATATGATTTAACCTAATCTATTATAATTTTTAACCTAATCTATTAAATACCTAATCTATTAAATCTAAATATTAAAACTTTATTATATTTTCTCTCATTTTTCCTCCATAACTTTTAAACGTTAATATCTTTTATATACGAGATTTTTTAAAGAAAAAAATTACACCAAATTAACGAGCTTTTTATTATCTTTCCAACGAGTACCATGGTGCTATATAAAAAACGGAGAAAAAATTACTATTTTTTGTAACCCGGCAGGTATTGTGTCGGGTTTGGGATTAGTTTAAAAAAAATTATGGGTTTGGTCGGGTCTGGGATTAGGTGATACCCAACCCGATTACTCGAAACAACATACCCAAATACCCGAACTATATACCCGATCATATACCCATGAATTTTTTAACGCATCACATAACCCTTAGACTAATGCGTTCGATATTTCAATAATTAACTTTTTTTTCTTATTTCATGTTAGTTCTTTTTAGAATGATCGATTACAAACTTCCGAATTCATTTGTAATGGCACTAGATTTATATCCCGACGCAGAGATTCGTTTTTTTATATTTGAATACGATAACTTATGGCAGTGATTTGTTTAAAATAATAATAATAATAATAATATATTTTATTATGTCATATTAGATATTTGAACCCGGGACGCTCCCGGGATAAAAACTAGTATATATATATATATATATATATATATATATATATATATATTACAAAGGGATTAATCCTACATGTCATACTCTTATGCAATCTCTTCTTTGAGAGATGCCACATAGGATGTGATGTTGCAACTCTAAACCAATTAAAAAAAAAAAGAAATAAATATGATTTAATCTATTATAATCTTTAACCTAATCTATTAAATACCTAATCTACTAAATCTAAATATTAAACCTTTATTATTTTATCTCTCGTGTTTCCTCCCATAATTTTTAAACGTTAATATCTTTTATAGACGAGATTTTTTAAAGAAAAAAAATTACACCAAATTAACAAGCGTTTTATTATCTTTCCAACGAGTACTATAGTGCTATATAAAAATCGGAGAAAAAAATGACTATTTTTTGTAACCCGACAGGTATTGTGTCGGGTTTAGGATTAGTTTAAAAAAAATTGTGGGTTTGCGTTGGGTCTGGGATTAGGTGATACCCGACCCGATTACCCGAAATAACATACCCAAATACCCGAACTACATACCCGATCATATACCCATGAATTTTTTAACGCATCACATAACCCTTAGACTAATGCGTTCGATATTTCAATAATTAACTTTTTTTTCTTATTTCATGTTAGATCTTTTTAGAATGATCGATTACAAACTTCCGAATTCATTTGTAATGGCACTAGATTTATACCCCGGCGCAGAGATTCGTTTTTTTTTTAAATTTGAATATGATAATTTATGACAAAGATTTGTTTAAAATATAATAATAATAATAGTAATAATAACAATAATATATTTGATTATGTTATATTAGATATTTCAACCCGGGACGCTCCCGGGATAAAAACTAGTACATTATAAAGGAGGAGTGATGGCTAATATAGTCATTTTCATTTCCATACAACTTATGAAGCAACATGTACAACATATTTAAGCAACAAATTTAAGGGCATTATGGGGATAGTTATGACAATTAAGACACTTAGAAGGGTAATATAAACATTTCACCCACCTCCTCCTTTACAATATGAAAATTTTGTTCTATAATCTTAAAACACAAAGTTGGTGGTATTTATCCATTTTCAAACAATGATCAATTTAACCCTGTGCATATGAATAGGAAGAAAAAGATGCATCGTCGTTTGATGACCATCTTCCGGTATCGTTCCAGGGTAGTATCCGATCCCTGCAGTTTTTTTCTTTGTTTTTCTAAGGCTTTAAATTTATGCTCATAGCTTCCTTTATTGCTTTCATTTTGAGGGCTCTGTTGCACTATTGTTCCACCGCCAATCTCTTTATCTTCTTTTGCTTTCAGGGAAGTGTCATCGGGATCTCGAAATCGATTTCACCCCTTGCTTTTAGGGTTTTATAACATGAACTGGTTTGCGCTTATCCGGCCGACGGCGATTGAGGTTTGGTTGTTGTTTCTTTATTTTAAATGTTGTTTACTTTACTTTGGGACAAGTGTAAGATGTAAATGGCTAAAACAAAAAACAAAAAAAAAAAAAAAAAAAAAAAAAACTTAGGCCAGGCATTGTAGATAGCTTGATCATGATTCATGATCGAATTGGACCACGATGGATTCTTAAAATTTACGTGTAGATTCAGTATCAATCCAAACCAATGTACAAAAGTTAGTCTGGCCTAAACCATAATGACTCATTCCTATCCAAACCCATTATAAGGTTTCAATTTGTTAGTGCAGTAGTAATCTTATGCAATGCAAATTGTTATTAATTGAGATTGTATACTGTAATCTTGCTATATTCTTTCAGAACCTATTAAATATGCATCATTAAATCAGAGTTTCACATTTTAGGTTGTAATGAAGAGAACTATAACCAGTTTGTGTCATGGAAGATAGTTTGTGTTCTTGATTTGGTATATCAAGTCTATATACAGCATGTTCATTTAATTAAATTCCTTAAAATAAATGGTGTTCTCTGATGTTTATAATAAATAATTACCTATTACAGTTTTAGACTTTTGTGACTATAGGATAAGGTGTTTGTGTGAATTGCCTTTTGGCCTCATGATTGTGTTCGACAATTAACAAGGTTGGATTTTACGTACTCTGGCAGGGCACCGTAGGTGTTTGTGTGTATTGCCTTTTGACCTCATGATTGTGTTCGACAATTAACAAGGTTGGATTTTCCGTACTTTGGCAAGGCGGCCGAGAAGGTCATTGTTTGCCTGTTTGTAGGGTATGATGATGTCTTCTACTTCATAGAACGATGAGTTTTTGTGCCAATTGGTGGGTTCGCATATTAGTTCATCCTGACTTTTGAAGTCAAATAGGAGTTCCTTTAATTAAAATGTGTTCTTGATATTTGAGATTGCTTTTGTCTGCAACTTTTGCTTTTTATCGGTAAGGCTATGATGAAGCACTTTATGAAGAGAAGGTTTAACGTGTTTTCGTTGCACAACCGTGATGGTCACATGATACAATTTGCTATCATGTGGCAACCGTGTACTGTGTACCTATGATATATGCGCTTTGTCTCTTTACCTATCTAAATCTTGCTGGTGGCATCTTTTTTATGAAAAGCAATAACCATTAATGTTATATAAAACCATTCTTTGGGCATCATGTTTCTGTTAGGTTTTAATTTTCATATCTTACCCTGATAATTTGTATCTCATTGTTTTTAGATTGTCATTTCTCATATCTATTTGACATTATGATTGTTTTTTCTTTTTTTTTTGGATCATCAGCCCTTGACGCTATGATTTTATTCTTTCATGAAATACCTTTTTCACTCCTCACAAAGTTTTGCAAACTGATTCTTAGTGACATTGCTTTTAACAACTCAATCTAGAATGTATTAGCGCATAGTTTTAGGAGTTATGGCGGTAACGTAAGGGGATTTGAAGAGGTCCATAATATGATGGTTGAATAGCTATGATGGAACTCCAGGTATCACTATGAACTTTATTGACTTCTATTAACTTTGAACTTGTGTTGTTATTGTTGTTAAAAGAATTATTGTTACTTTACAACCAGTATTTTTCTGGCTGTTAAAATAAGCTGATTTTCTTTACTTGATGATTATTTGTTTTATTTTATGTATTAGTATTGTTTTCCAATAATGGAACTACAATAATTTGTTCAGGGTATGGGAATTCCAGTTGGGAAATTTGCTCTATAACTGCACTTGGTGGAGTTAGGTCTTCTGCTGTAAGCTTCTTTGTGGTTGGCAAATTCAATCTTATGATTCTAGATGGATGGTGATTGCATGATTACTTAATTCTGTATTCAAATTAGTAGGTAGATGTGTACATATTTCAGTTTAAAAACCTATTCATTATAAATTAAATTGTGCATTTAACTTGTCTATTTAGTGCTTGCCTATTACCATTGATGAGGGGACGAACAACCAGAAAAAGATGATGAGTTCTATATTGGTCTTAGACAAAAGAGGGCCACTGGAAAGGTACACATTGACTGGTCATACTAAATTAGGGTCCTTGAACATATTTTGATTTTAATTATGCCTGTTCCATTATTCTCTTTCTGCAGGAATATTATGACTTACTTGAAGAGTTCATGTCTGTAGTCAAACAGAACTATGGTGAAAAAGTGCTTGTGTAGGTAAAATAATCCATGTGGCTCTTAAAAGTTAGATTTAACTATCAGAGCTCAGAAAGGTACCTTTTATGCACTCTACTCATTAGGGGTGCAAACGAGTCGAGCCGAGCCCGAGCTTGAACAGGCTCGAGCTCGGGCTCGTTTAAGTTGTAAAAGCTCGAGCTCGGCTCGATTCAAGCATTGTTCATAAAGCTCGAGCTCGGCTCGATGGTAGGTTTCCAAACTCGAGCTCGACTCTTTAATTTATATTAATTGTAATACTTATTTTATATATAATTTCGTTATTTGTTCATAGTTTTATTAATAATAATTATTATACATAAATACATATTTAATATCTTAATTAAAATTTATATAAATAGTGTGCTCGTTAAGGCTCGCGAGCCGGATCGAGCTCGATAAACAAAGCTCGAGCTTGGGCTCGTTTACTAAACGAGCTTGGTTTTTAGGCTCGGGTTCGAGCTCGAGCTTGTTTAGGCTCGGCTCGTTTCGAGCCGAGCTCGAATAGCTCGGCTCGTTTGCACCCTGTCTTATGTCTGTATCGCCTAAAACTTGCAGTTTGAAGACTTTGCAAACCACAATGCATTTGAGCTGTTAGCCAAATATAAAACCACTCATTTAGTGTTCAATGATGATATTCAAGTATGTACTCCAGTTTGTTGAGTTTCCACCATGTAAATCCCTGAATTTCTGTATAAAGTGTAGGAAATGTGCCACGCCTTAGCCAATAGATGATGTCTTAACTCTTACCTTGAACAAAATGATTGTATAAATTATGTTAGCATATTATGTTATACTTAGGCACATGCTATTCTGAAAGCAAAGTTAATGGAAGTTCTATGAGTATTTTCTACTTAACATGTTCCTATGCCTATCATGACTACAAAATATGTTGATTATTTGTCATGCATTCGATAATATGTTGTTTATTTATTAGTAAATCATCACATACTATTTAGCAGTATAAGCTTGTGATGTTTTTTAGGAACTTAATGTTTGGATACTTCATGTTCTCATATAGTTTAAGCTTCATTTTTTAGAAACTTGGAACGGGTGGTAGTTCCTAATGGACATCAAAACTTAATATGATATTAGTAGGGACGCCCGCTGCAACGCGCGGGCATTCCCACTAGTAAATATTAAAAGGGGAGGGTGGCTAACGTAAAAAGTATAAAAAGAATTATTAGCCATAGATTAAGCTAGATAATCAGGGACACGATGGTAAAATCATTGCGTCATTAAAGTTGCATCCTCATTTTTAAAATGGCCACAACTTTTTCATACGACATTATTTTTTTAAAAAAAACTAAACCAAAAACAAGCTTTTTATTCTCTTTTATTTGAATACCATATTGCTATACTTTAAAAAAAATTTGCTTGGTTGATAACTTGTGTTTTTGTTGAGGGTATACTTGCGTTTTAGAAACGCTAGTTATACCTAATAAGACGACCTGATAAAACGCAAGTTATAAATGCTAAAACGCAAGCTATACATGATAAACCGTAAGTTATACAAGATGAAACGTAAATTATACCCAATAAAAATATGCAAGTTATACATGATAAAACGCAAGTTATAAATGATAAAAAAAGATGCAAGTTATATATGACTAGTGGTAATGCCCACGCATTGCTGCGGGTACTTATGTTTTTTTGGCGAACGTTGCGTAGGTAGTTTCACGTAAACCATCTTTAATACCAATTTGCTAAGACAAGTAACATATAATATAATACAAAAGAGTTCTTAGTGAAAACATGACATAATACAAAATAGCAGCAGTATCATCCTGCCTAACCGTCCTACGCCTAACCAACCCATGATCACCCGAAATAAGCTTATAAAAAAGCGAAAATCGACCATCATTCGAATCCAAAGAAACATCGTCCTACGCCTAACCAACCCATGATCACCCGAAATAAGCTTATAAAAAAGCGAAAATCGACAATCATTCGAATCCAAAGAAACATGTTCAGGCACAACAATAGATTGAATCCCCAATGAGTTAAAATCATCAACTCTATCAATCCCAGTAAAAGTCATACTAACATTAGTACCAAATGACTGTTTCTTAACTTCACAAAAACTACTAAACAGATTCATTGTAGGGACAACAACACCAAAATACTGTCCTTTTAGAATTAGTGACGAGTCTGCAATGAGCTTTGACCGAGTGCGTGTGTTTTTTTTTCTTTTTTGTGTTGTAACTGGTCAATTGTGAACAAAGATCTTGGTCGGGGAGTTATATCTAGGGGTGCAAACGAGGCGAGCCAAGCTTGACCAGGCTCGGGCTCGTTTAAGTTATGAAAGCTCAAGCTCGGGCTTGTTTAAGTTATGAAAGCTCGAGCTCGAGCTTGACTCGGGCTCGTTTATTATTCATAGTTTTATAAATACTAATTATTATAGATAAATGCATTTTTAATATCTTAATTATAATTTATATAAACAGTGAGCTCGTTAAGGGTCGCGAGCCGGCTGTAGCTAGATAAACAAAGATCAAGCTCGGGCTCGTTTACCAAGCGAGCTTGGTTTTTAGGCTCGAGGTCGAGCTCGTTTAGGCTTGGCTCGTTTCGAGCAAGCCGAGCTCGAGTAGCTCGGCTCGTTTGCACCCCTAGTTATATTTGTAATGAAGAACATGGATTCAAGTTCAGATTCTATTTTTTGCTAGTTTGTAAATTGTACTTTTTAATTTATGTAAATTGTATTTTGATGTCGAATACTTTATTGGTGGCTAAGCTTCATTTGCTGATTTGCTTGTTCTTGATTTATGTCTTCCAAATTTTTTTTGAAAGGTGAACTTCATAACAAACGCAAACGGCCCTCAAGGTGAGGAAACCTCCACACCCCGAACTACAACATATACAAATGATACATCGGCCACTCTTTCCGGACTAATTTTTTGAATCTAGAACGACATAGACTTAACCTTTGCGAGCACCTCGCTCACTTTCGCCTCTTTGTTTCTAAACGCCCAAAGTGTTACCATCATAATCCCATTGATAATCTTCTTGGCGTCTTTATTTCTCTTCCCATTTCCAATCAGCAGCAAATCTTTCAAATCAAAAGCTTACAGAGGAGCGATATTGCACCAAGATCCGACTGCCGCCAACACACCAAACGAATATCCGCATCCGGTAAAAATATGCAGGGCCGTTACTGGGTCAGCTTCAAACAGAACGCAGGAATCGTCTGATGTAACTATTCTTCTTCTCGACAAAGCAACACAGGTAGGAATTTGGTCCAATTCGGCGCGCCAAATAAAAACTTTAACCTTGAGAGGAACCTATGAAATCCACTGCATACTAACATGTCGCTGTTGATCCCTTCCTACAGCAAAGAGTCTTTTATAGTCGGCTACCAAAAAAAACTCCTTAAGAATTGCCTTCCCAACGCCAAGCGTCTTGTTGATCATTAAACTGAATACAAAACAACTGAGTACGCAACTGAACCATCTCATTCAGTTCATTTGCAGAAGATGGAAACCAATTCCAACTGCATAAAAACTCTCCTCCAACGCCTCCACATTCCCATGACTCTGCCACAGTAGCATTTTTATTCTTCACAAGGCGATAAGGTGCAGGGTACAAATCACAGTAGCATTTTGTTCTGTCTTCCAATACTCCTCACAAGCGCATTAAACATACATATATACAAATCAACAGTTGGGTCAGTTTGACCCATTTAGACTTGTTTGCATCTTAGCTAATAAACATTGTTTTTTTTTTCAATTTGACCGTCATATTGAACTCTATCAATCCTTCAAAAAATTGTTATTATCATATTAATTTTTGGGAAACATTAAAACTTATTAATGCAAGTCAACATAAATCATGAAACCTAGTATATATAAAATAGGAGCAAACGCATATAGCTCTTTTCTAATATTAATAAGGTATCTTCTTTATTTTGTTCAAATTGATTCTCAAGTATAGTTAAGTAGAAAAAAATCTCTAAGATAACTTATAATGCTCAAATGTGACACCCGGCATATTTGGCTTAAACATTTTAGTAACATCTAAGTCTACCTTAACGGGAAATGTTTATAAACAGACTTAACTGGGTTAGTTGAGTCGGGTCGGGTTAGGATTGTCCAGGGATCAATGATCTGGAGGATCATTGGGACTCATTTTGGGAATACACTAGTACCGGGTCCCGTTGTTGGTGACATTACATGAACTAATTAAGTATATGTGTAGATTATGGGTCGTGTGGTGGATTATATGCATAGATGTGTTTAAATGATGTGTAAATGATTATCCGTGCTTAAATATGTTAAACATAGACTAAGGTTGCATGCTCATATGTTAAGGTATGTTAGAATGCGTTAAACACGACAAACTGGAAAACTAGATAAACAAGGGTTCTGGTTCGACCACTTCGAGTGGTCGAAGGAGGAATTTTGTTTGGTTCGACCCTTTGTAAATGGGCGAACCTGGGATGTGGAATTGAAAGAATTCCCTTCGACCAGGACAGGGCTCATTCGACCCTGTGGAAGGGTCGAAGGAGGCCACCTTCGACCACTGATATGGGGCGAAGGAGGATTAGTATAAATACCAAACTTTGTCATTTTTCATCATTTCACAAACCCTAACCGTCTCAAAACACTCTCAAACAATTTTAATCACTAAGGAAGGAGTTTTTGCTCTTCTTTTTCATAATCTAACCTATCTACAACATCTAAACAAGAATCCAAGGTGTGTTCTTGATCCTAAATCCTTTTTAAAGCATTTTAATTCGTTTTCATCTAACCCTAATTGTCCGGATCTGTTCTAAGGGTATTTTCATGATTAAAAACCTTTTAAACATCTTTCTAAACCAAAACCTTATCATTAAACATAGGTTTTCATGATAATGAACATATGTTAATTATGTATTATGTGGTGTTATGTGTTGTTCAATGATTTGCTGCTGTATCTATGATAGAAACATGATATAGGATTGTTATTAATGCCAGTTTATTGATTGTTTAGGGTTAAAGAGGGATTGATGGTGATATTATGGGTATTTGGGGGTTTTAACGAATCTAGACTTAATGCATGATATTTATGATCAATAGAACTAATAAGGAGAAATCGAACACTCGATAAACTGAGCATTTTAAGTTGAATATGGATTGATTTCAAAAGTTTCCAAATTGGGTAAAGAATCCATGCATGATTGTGACATTTTCATAATTCTTACCATTTTGGGAAAGGGCTGAAATGGGCGTATTATCGGGAGAAATCGATGGGGGTTTTGTAGGGATAAGTTATTCATGCTTGACTGCTGTGTTTGATGATGTTTCGAGTTGTTTTGAATGTGTTTGAAGCGTTTTTAGGAAAATTTGCACAACAGGGGCGAAGCTGGACTCCTTCGACCGATCGAAGGTGCGAAGGAGAGAATCCAGGGTCGAACCTGGGTTATGTTTGGGCGAACGGGGTAAAACGGTCGAAGGAGACATCAAACGGTCGAACAAAACATAAAACGGGCGAAGGAGACTTAATCTGACTGGTTCGACCGTTCTGATGCAGAAATGAGATTTTTGATACAAACTAAGTGTTTTATGCTTGAACCTTGTGTGTAATCTATGTGTACTTGATTAGTTAGGGTAATGGGTCACCAACGGGATGTCGGGTCGGTCTAGTATGTCGGTTAAACATTTAAACACGCTTTAAACATACTTGGTTACGATCTGGACAATCGGGGACTAGATAACCTTATGGTTATTAGTCGGAACACTTATGTGAACATTTTGATAGATCTCCGGTAGAGGGATTATCAAGGGCTTAACATCTTTACTTGTAACCGAAGAACGCTATCTAAGGTGAGTTCACTGCCCCACTTTTACTGCTTAAACTTTTGGGGGAGAAAACATGCGCTAAACTATTTTGGTAACATATGTCATACTATGGTTTAAACTTGTGTACTATACGATCTTTTAAAGTCCCGGGGGAAACCATGAATGTGCGGGAATGCACAACGGGGGAAATGTGGATAGATCTATTGGGCTTGACAAACCCCACTCGACGGCTTGGAGGGCCGGACGGGTGCATATTGTCTCGAACTGGTAACACTCGTAGCGTGGCTACAACACATCGGGCTGAACACATGGTAACAGTCTAGTAATGGTTTTCCAATCGTAGTAGTAACAAAACATACACCTAGCTAGCGTACTTGGTAACATTGATATAGTAAGGACATGGTAACGTTTTGGTAACATTTTGGTAACATATTGATCAAACCTGTGAACTCACCAGCATTATATGTTGACGTCTTTTTGGCATGTTTTTCTTAGGCCGCTAAGGTAGCAACAAATGGAACTAGGCGCACGAGTCTGCATTGGCGTCTAGGCTTAGTTCATGTTTTGTAATAACACTTGGTAGCTTTGGTCTATGGTCTGTAACTTGTTAAATGCTTCCGCTACTGGTTTTAAGTTTATGAAAACTATGTCTTTTTGAATGTCATGAATCTTCATATAGAGTTGTTTATTGTGATCGTTGACTTGGATCCTGGTTTGTCATGCGCCTCGCGGTAAAACTCTGCTAGTGGAATTTGAGGGTGTGACAGATTGGTATCAGAGCCAATGGTTATAGTGAACTAGGACTGCATATAGAGTCTGGTCTATAGCCGAGTCGCACACACTAGACGGTCACATACTTGAGTCTATTGGTGAGATACGTACTAACGTTGTCGGGATGTCCTTACATCATCATCATGCTTCTCTGTTACATCATCCGTTTTTATTTGGGTTCTTACCTACTCTTGTCTTCTTCTTATGGATTGAAGAAGGAGGGGTTGATTTGTTGGTCCTAGCACACACATGCCTTCTTACACTTGCACCTATCGTAACACGTTACTAGGCGACGATATTCGGTGACCGGATCTGGATTAGGGGTACATTTGGAGGACCATGTAGGGCAGTTTATCATTTCGGGTGCACACGAAATAATAAACTGGAATGCATGAAAATCCCGATGGACTTCGAGTTTGGATGTATAGTCCTGGATTTGTCCCTAAGTTAACTCTCGTAAATTTCTAGTGGTTGACACTAGAAGTTAATCTGAATCCCTCGATTTCTTGATTTGTTAGATCATGTCTGGTGCTCGCGGTGGTGGACGTCGTGGTGGCGGCGGTGGTCGTGCCGGTGGCGGTGGTCGTGGTCGTGGTAACATCAACATGACCCAAGCTGAGTTGAACAACTTGCTACAGCAGCAAGTGAACATGGCTATGGCTAATTTCCAGGCTGGGATTAATGCCATGGGTGGTGAGTTGATTTCTGTCGACCTTGCGTCATTCTTGGGTGTCATGTCCTTTCGTTTGTGTTTTACTCGTGAACCGTGTTTCAGGTGTTGGTGCCAATCCACCCCCACCTCAGTGCTCTTATAAGAAGTTTCGGGACTGTCAGCCCCATAACTTCGCCGGAACTGAGGGAGCGGTGGGACTGCTCCGATGGCTGGAGAAGGTTGAGTCTGTGTTCGTCATGTGTAACTGTCCTACTGGGGACCGGGTGAAGTATGCTACTGCGACATTTGAGGGCCTGCACTGTCGTGGTGGAATGCTACTACTCAGAACAAGGGATTGGGGGAGGCTATTGCTATGCCTTGGGCAGAGTTTGTGCAACTGTTGAGAGGTGAGTACTGTTCGAGAGTGGAGATACAGAAGTTAGAACATGAGGTCTGAAGCTATAAGATGGTTGGGTCTGAGATTGAAGAGTATACTGTGAGGAGGAATGAGCTGGCGGTGTTGTGCCCTGACTTGCACACACCCGAGTATAGGAGGATTGAGCACTATGTGTATGGGCTAGTGCCGGAAATTGCTGGATTGGTGGCTGCTGGGAATCTTCCCACTATTGCTGAAGTTGTCCGATCAGCTCATCGGATGACTAACCTGAAGGTGTTTTGCCTCCTAAGGGTGCTGCTGTGAAGGTTACTGAAGGGAACAAGAGGAAGTGGGATAGTGTGGGGAAGGGTGTTGTGCCAGCTCAGCCGGCAAAGAAGTTTGATTCATCTGGGTCTTCTTCTGGGCAGAAGACGAGTGGGTATGTTGGGAAGCATCCCAAGTGCAACAAGTGTGGTTTTCATTATACTGGGAATTGTGATCGGGCTCGTTGTCATCGGTGCCATCAGTTGGGGCATCATGCTAAGGATTGCAGGGTGGCACTCACCCCAACTCAGACTCTTGCTGCTGCTCCTACTCCTGCTGCTCAAGGGACTCCAGGAAAGTAGGGGTGCTATAACTGTGGTGACACGGGACACTTCAAGCATGAATGTCCTAAACTGAAGTAGGGCGATAATGAAAGGGGCGGAAACGGTAATGGGAACAACGACGGCGGAGGCAGGACTGCACGTGCTTTCGTCATTGGATCTGCGGAGGCTAGGCAGGATCCAGACACAGTTACCGGTACGTTCCTTCTTAATGATCGCTTTGTTTCTGTCTTGTTTGATTCTGGTGCCGATAAGAGTTTCGTATCTATGGACATTAGCCGATTGCTAGATATAGTACCCACACCTTTAGAGGCTAAGTACTTAATAGAATTGGCTGATGGTAAGAAAATCGAAGCGACACACACCCTTAGGGAATGTCGCTTGGAACTGTCGGGTTTGTCTTTCCCCATTGACCTTATGCCGGTACCCCTGGGTAGTTTTGATGTCGTTGTCGGCATGGATTGGTTATCGTTGTATCGCGCGGAGATCGTTTGTTTCGATAAGATTATTCGGATCCCTTTCCCTGATGGAGAGACTCTTTCGGTTCATGGCGAGAAAGGTGGTGCTCCGCTGAGTATCATTTCTAGCATGAAAGCCCGTAAGTACCTTCGGAAGGGTTGTTCGGCCATTCTGGCACTTGTTAACGTTTCTACTGACGATGAGAAGAAGATCGAGGATATTCCGGTGGTTCGTGATTTTCCCGATGTGTTTCCTGATGATTTGCCTGGTCTTCCTCCCCATCGTCAGGTTGAGTTTGGTATCGATCTTACTCCGGGCGCAGCTCCAATTGCCCGAGCTCCGTATCGTCTTGCGCCTCCCGAGATACAAGAGTTGTCCAGCCAGTTACAGGAACTCTTGGAAAAGGGTTTCATCCGATCGAGTTCTTCCCTGTGGGGAGCTCCTATTTTGTTTGTGAAGAAGAAGGATGGAAGTCTTCGCATGTGTATTGACTATCGTGAGCTGAACAAAGTGACCATCAAGAATCGTTATCCTCTTCCTGGCATTGATGATCTCTTTGACCAGCTCCAGGGCTCCAGCTACTATTCGAAGATTGATTTGCGGTCCGGTTATCACTATTTGCGCGTCAGGGAAGCTGACATTCAGAAAACTGCTTTTCGCACCCGTTATGGGCATTTTGAGTTCTTGGTCATGCCTTTTGGTCTCACTAACACACCGGCGGTGTTCATGGATTTAATGAACCGCGTTTGCAAACCTTACCTTGATAAGTTCGTCATTGTGTTTATTGACGATATTCTGATTTATTCTAAGAACAAGGCGGATCATGAGGAAAATCTACGGTTGGTCTTGGAACTTTTGAGACAGGAGCAGCTGTATGCTAAGTTCTCAAAGTGTGATTTTTGGTTACGTGAAGTTCAATTCATAGGACATGTGGTTAATGAACTAGGAATTCATGTCGATCCGGCTAAGATCGAAGCTATTAAGGACTGGGAAGCACCAAGGACGCCATCTGAGGTGCGGCAATTCCTAGGCCTTGCGGGTTATTATCGTCGTTTCATTGAGGGATTTTCGAAGATCGCTCAACCCCTCACTACTCTTACCCAGAAGGACCGAAAGTTCGACTGGGGTGAACCACAAGAATCAGCATTTCAAATGTTGAAGCTTAAACTTTGTTCTGCACCTATCTTATCTTTACCAGAGGGTACGGATGACTTTGTTGTGTACTGTGACGCTTCTATTCGTGGTCTCGGTTGTGTGTTGATGCAACGCAGGAAGGTTATCGCTTATGCTTCTCGTCAACTCAAAGTTCATGAGAAGAACTACACTACTCATGACTTGGAACTGGGTGCGGTAGTCTTTGCGTTGAAAATCTGGAGACATTACTTGTACGGTACCAAGTGTGAAGTATATACCGATCACAAGAGTCTTCAGCATATTTTCGACCAGAAGGTGTTATGCGGCAGCGTCGCTGGGTTGAACTCCTGAACGATTATGACTGTGCTATCAAATACCATCCTGGCAAGGCGAACATTGTGGCGGACGCCTTGAGCAGGAAGGAGTCTGCGAATCCTCGCCGTGTTCGAGCCTTACAGCTCACCATTCATTCGTCGTTTCCTGACCGAATCCGTTCTGCACAGTTGGAAGCCTTGAAGGAGGAAAACCTTAAGACTGAGACTATGCACAGTGCTGACAAGCATCTTGAACTCAGGACCGATGGCTTACACTATTTTGCGGGACGTGTTTGGGTCCCATTGTTCGGGGGATTGCGCGAGCTTGTTTTGGATGAAGCTCACAAATCCCGGTATTCTATTCACCCTGGCTCCGATAAGATGTATCATGATTTGAAGATACTTTATTGGTGGCCGAACATGAAAGCTGATATAGCTTCTTATGTCAGCAAATGCTTGACTTGTGCAAAGGTCAAGGTGGAGTATCAGAGGCCGTCTGGTCTCCTGCAACAACCAGAGGTTCCAGAATGGAAGTGGTAGCGAATCACGATGAATTTTGTCACCAAGCTACCAAGGTCGCCTAGTGGTTATGATATGATCTGGGTGATTGTTGATAGGTTGACAAAATCGGCACGTTTCATACCTATTAAGGAAACCGGTGGACTCGAGCGGTTGGCTCGATTTTACCTTAAGGAGGTGGTTGCTCAACACGGGGTGCCTGTTTCTATTATCTCTGATCGTGATTCTCGTTTTGCTTCGCGTTTCTGGAAGGCTCTGCACAAGGCTTTGGGTACTCAGTTGGATGTGAGTACGGCTTATCACCCGCAAACTGATGGACAGAGTGAGCGGACGATTCAAACCTTGGAAGACATGCTTCGGGCATGTGTCATCGATTTTGGTAAGAGTTGGGAAATTCACCTACCGTTGGTGGAGTTTTCCTACAACAACAGCTATCACTCTAGTATCAAGGCAGCTCCGTTCGAGGATCTTTACGGACGGAAATGTCGATCACCACTTTGTTGGGCCGAGGTGGGCGAGAGCCAGCTCACTGGTCCGGAACTTGTGTACGAAACTTCGGAGAAAAACGTACAGATTCGTCACCGTTTGGCTGCTACACGGGATCGTCAGAAGAGCTATGCCGATCGCCATCGAAAACCTTTGGAGTTCCAGGTTAGGGGCAGGGTACTTCTGAAAGTTTCACCATGGAAAGGCGTCATACGCTTTGGAAAGCGTGGCAAGCTTAACCCTCATTATGTCGGACCATTCGCAATCCTGGATCGGATTGGACCGGTGGCATACAGACTTGACTTACCGGCGGAGCTCGGTAGTGTGCACAACGTCTTCCATGTGTCTAACTTGAAGAAGTGTTTGGCTGATGAATCTCTCATTGTACCACTGGAAGAGATCAAGGTTGATGATCGTCTTCGCATTGTGGAGGAACCTGTCGAGATTCTCGACTACAAGATTCGTAGCCTTCGTCGGAGTAAAATCCGCATCGTCAAAGTTCGTTGGAACTCGAATCGTGGACCGGAGTTCACATGGGAACGGGAGGATCAGATGCAAGCTAAATATCCTCATCTTTTTCCGAAACGCGCGTTTGAATCGAGGCATGTTACTGCTGAAGGGGGATGAATCTCGGGTCGAGATTCCTTTCAACGTGGGGATGATGTGACATCCGGTAATTTTCTTTTCGTTCTGTTCTTTTCGTTTCTTTCATTTTGGGGCTTTGAGCAATTTTCGGGACGAAAATTCTTTCAACGTGGGGATGATGTGACACCCGGCATATTTGGCTTAAACATTTTAGTAACATCTAAGTCTACCTTAGCGGGAAACTTTTATAAACAGACTTAACTGGGTTAGTTGAGTCGGGTCGGGTTAGGATTGTCCAAGGATCAATGATCTGGAGGATCATTGGGACTCATTTTGGGAATACACTAGTACCGGGTCCCGTTGTTGGTGACATTGCATGAACTAATTAAGTATATGTGTAGATTATGGGTCGTATGGTGGATTATATGCATAGATGTGTTTAAATGATGTGTAAATGATTATCCGTGCTTAAATATGTTAAACATAGACTAAGGTTGCATGCTCATATGTTAAGGTATGTTAGAATGCGTTAAACATGACAAACTGGAAAACTAGATAAACAAGGGTTCTGGTTCGACCACTTCGAGTGGTCGAAGGAGGAATTTTGTTTGGTTCGACCCTTTGTAAATGGGCGAACCTGGGATGTGGAATTGAAAGAATTCCCTTCGACCATGACAGGGCTCATTCGACCCTGTGGAAGGGTCGAAGGAGGCCACCTTCGACCACTGATATGGGGCGAAGGAGGATTAGTATAAATACCAAACTTTGTCATTTTTCATCATTTCACAAACCCTAACCGTCTCAAAACACTCTCAAACAATTTTAATCACTGAGGAAGGAGTTTTTGCTCTTCTTTTTCATAATCTAACCTATCTACAACATCTAAACAAGAATCCAAGGTGTGTTCTTGATCCTAAATCCTTTTTAAAGCATTTTAATTCGTTTTCATCTAACCCTAATTGTCCGGATCTGTTCTAAGGGTATTTTCATGATTAAAAACCTTTTAAACATCTTTCCAAATTGGGTAAAGAATCCATGCATGATTGTGACATTTTCATATTTCTTACCATTTTGCGAAAGGGCTGAAATGGACGTATTATCGGGAGAAATCGATGGGGTTTTGTAGGGATAAGTTATTCATGCTTGACTGCTGTGTTTGATGATGTTTCGAGTTGTTTTGAATGTGTTTGAAGCGTTTTTAGGAAAATTTGTACAACAGGGGCGAACCTGGGTTATGTTTGGGCGAACGGGGTAAAACGGTCGAAGGAGACATCAAACGGTCGAACGAAACATAAAACAGGCGAAGGAGACTTAATCTGACTGGTTCGACCGTTCTGATGCAGAAATGAGATTTTTGATACAAACTAAGTGTTTTATGCTTGAACCTTGTGTGTAATCTATGTGTACTTGATTAGTTAGGGTAATGGGTCACCAACGGGATGTCTGGTCGGTCTAGTATGTCGGTTAAACATTTAAACACGCTTTAAACATACTTGGTTACGATCTGGACAATCGGGGACTAGATAACCTTATGGTTATTAGTCGGAACACTTATGTGAACATTTTGATGGATCTCCGGTAGAGGGATTATCAAGGGCTTAACATCTTTACTTGTAACCGAAGAACGCTATCTAAGGTGAGTTCACTGCCCCACTTTTACTGCTTAAACTTTTGGGGGAGAAAACATGCGCTAAACTATTTTGGTAACATATGTCATACTATGGTTTAAACTTGTGTACTATACGATCTTTTGAAGTCCCGGGGGAAACCATGAATGTGCGGGAATGCACAACGGGGGAAATGTGGATAGATCTATTGGGCTTGACAAACCCCACTCGACGGCTTGGAGGGCCGGGCGGGTGCATATTGTCTCGAACTGGTAACACTCGTAGCGTGGCTACAACACATCGGGCTGAACACATGGTAACAGTCTAGTAATGGTTTTCCAATCGTAGTAGTAACAAAACATACGCCTAGCTAGCGTACTTGGTAACATTGATATAGTAAGGACATGGTAACATTTTGGTAACATATTGATCAAACCTGTGAACTCACCAGCATTATATGTTGACGTCTTTTTGGCATGTTTTTCTCAGGTCGCTAAGGTAGCAACAAATGGAACTAGGCGCACGAGTCTGCATTGGCGTCTAGGCTTAGTTCATGTTTTGTAATAACACTTGGTAGCTTTGGTCTATGGTCTGTAACTTGTTAAATGCTTCCGCTACTGGTTTTAAGTTTATGAAAACTATGTCTTTTTGAATGTCATGAATCTTCATATAGAGTTGTTTATTGTGATCGTTGACTTGGGTCCTGGTTTGTCATGCGCCTCGCGGTAAAACTCCGCAAGTGGAAATTTGAGGGTGTGACATCAAATAAGTCATACCTTTAGAGGTATCTAGCATCAGTAATGTTTCTTTGATCGCAAAATTTTTTTCCCCAAATTTTAATTTAAAACCCTTCATTTTTGTACCTAAGTCTTTATTCTCCTAATTCACAACTTATATATATATACATATATACATATATATGTGTGTATAATAATAATAATAATTATAAAAAAAAATCAGATTTGTAGTTCTTTTTATGTACTTGCAAAATTTTTTAGAAAAACCAAACAAATAAACTTGTAATCTATAGTCCAAACCAAGCTTACTCCTTAAGCCCACTCCACTGTCAGCCCAGCCAAGTGTCCAGCCCACCTGAAAAGCTGAGCCCAAAACCAAGCCCAAACCCCCTCCTTCAAATCTGTTATCAAAAAATAAAATGTTGTTTCCCCCGGGTTTCGAACCCGGACCATTAACCACGCACACACACGTACACACCAACTGCTCCACACACTTTTGTTGATTTTATATCAACTTTAATTATATTTAAGCAAACTTTATACCTTCCTTTGTTCCTTCCTTGTTCGCGTATCACAGCAGCAGCAGATATAAATTCTTTTTTTTTTATTTTCGTAAATTTGAAATTGTTTATGTGATTTAACCATGATAAATTATCGTTTGACCAATTGATGCGTGATTACCGGCCTGTCAATCATCTATACGCGTCCAATTACAAGCTAAATCATACCAATTTGAACAAGAACGCGTCAAACATTAAAACTCGGTCAATGATTACCATTTCGAACAACCGAATCATTTCACTATAAATTGAGGGCTTCTGCACATCCTATCATCGCCGAACACTCACCCTCTACCTCCAATTTCCATTAATTAACCTCTGATCTTGAAGCTTTTGAACGTTGTTGACTTTTGTCATTGACCGGGCTTTCACCAACGATTCAACACTGTGAGTCTAATTGTTTTTGTGGGTTTTATTAGTCGGCAATCAAACAGCAAAAGCCCTAACATTAATCGGGCTCAAGTTGTCTGATTCGTTCAATTGCAAATTCTAGGGTTCATTCGTGTTTAATTTGGGGATAAACTGAAACGAGCATAGTGTATTTATATAATTTCGATCAGTGAATATCACAACCACTGGCCTAGGCAAGTGGTTGTGACCTTGGCTCAATATAGAAAGGAACCGGGTTCGAGTCCCGGCTACTGCCATTTTTGCTTCTTTTTATTTCTTTAAAACAAAACTATTTTATATATATATATTAAACCTTTTAATCTTTTAAATTCATTTTAAAATATGAAAACTATTTTATAAATTCCAAAAAAAATATATTTGTTTAATCTGAGATAAAAGTTGTATTTACAATTTTTATTTTTCAGAAATTCATTTATTTAATATTTATAATAATTAAATCATTTTTATACTATTATATTTATAAAAATCCATTTATATATCAAAACAATTTTATTAAATTCTCCAAAAATTATCCTGACTTTTTATAAAGATAAACTTTACTGAAATAATTTTTAATTCAGTAAAATCACTTATTTCATATTTTTAATCAATTTTTGTTAGATTTAATCATAATTAAATCATAATAAATCCAATTTTCATCATTTTTGCACCAAAATTTTATACAAATTATTTTTAATCATTTAGAACAGAAATATGATTTTTAAAACAATAATTCTTTAATTTTAGTATTTTTGAATATTAAAGTTAAAATTTTGACAAATTGTAATAAATAGATTTAATAATCTATTTTAAAGAAAATAATTTTATAAAAAATTATTTTTATACTTTAAACACATTCTTGTGGCCATCCTAGATTTAACATTTATAAAAAGATTTTTAGTTATTTATTTACTGAATTTCTCTCAATTGGCGAATATTTTTAATATTAATCAAACGAGCAATTGTCCCCAATTCGAAGCCCTAGAACTTATACATTTGTAGGCTTGTTAGACTTAGACACATTTATTACCTCATTATAGGGTGATACTTGATACATTTGGGTAACACACTATTTTCAACAGATATAACATTTTACCAAGGTGAGTTTTACATAGCCCCTTTTATTTATCACCATTTTTGGGGTGAAACATGTTATAACATTATCATTGCAATTCAATCATCAATGTGTCTATGTGTTTTCTATGTTGCATTATGTCTTGAGCATGATTAGAGTAAGCACCATTCTAGCATAATCATTAACATTGATCAGCCGGCGGTATACATTGATAGATCTATTGGACTGACAATCCCACCCGGATACGTGCCTCCTACAAAGGTAGCGTGGGTGTTTGTTATCGTATAACATATTGGACCATGAGCGTATGGTATGTATCATTTTATAACAGTCATCAGGGTTGATTATGCACTCGATTTATTTCTAGTATGTTCTCACATATGGACTAGATTGACATGACACATGAATTGCACAACATTTTATTCAATCATCAAATACCTATGTAATTCTCACCAACTTTTGTTGACCCAAAACATTTTCACCTTAACATGTTTCAGGTTCTATTTGCTTGAAGATTTGAATTGATGCTTGAAGATATGTGTATAGTTTTATTCAACTTGATGTACAAATTCTAGAACAATTGTATGTAATTCATTTAAATCATTTAATGGAATTTATTATTCACCATGAGCTACTGAACAATCATCAATACGTGACATCCCGATGTTTCCGCCATCGGTTGGGGTGTTACAAAAAATACAAACTAAAATAACATAATGAGCTACATGATAAATCTCAAGAATATGAATAATAATCTAGGCAGACGAAAAGCAACAAACATGGTTAGTAAAACTGAAACAAATGACACCAGGAGTCACAACTCATAAACCTTGTTGCCCAAACTCTCAACAGACAAGCAACCTTCTTCCATTGAAGTTCTTTTCTTTTGTTTAGCACAAGCTCATCCGTGGCATTCTCTAGTTCCTAAACAACTCGCGGTGGTGTCGTCTCAAGAATTACCAGCTTTTGCAACACAATACAATCATATCCACTATGTAAACAAAAAAAAAAGTTAGAATCATTAGAATTTGATTGAATAAATATTAAGTACACTACTTCAAATTACACAAAACCCTAAAAGATATAGAAGATAACGAAACAAACAAACTACGCTCTTCTTACAATTATGAAACCACGTATAACAACAAGCAAAACCCTCTGCAGTCAATTTACAGATAACACAAAGAAGCAATTAGAAAAAAGAACACCAAAATCATTTGACATTTGTTATCATAAACAAAGAATCATGAATGCAATTCCAAAATTGCCATAGCAATACTCATTAATAAGGAAAATGACAGAACACATACAGGTGATAGTCCACTTTATAATATAACAGGGGACCAATGAACGGAACCTAAAAAAACGAAATTAAGAGCTCACCTGCTTTGGAATAATTTGAGCCAGATAACATAACAGGTCAGACTTCGCCTCAAACCCCTCCCAAATAGAATGACCAACACATTGAAGAAACCCTAAAATTCTATTTGAAATCAAATCATTTAACCTGCTTGACACAAAACGTCTTCAGTTAAATAGAAGGGTCGATTCATTGGTACTGGTAGTTCAAGATGAGGTACAAGGGCAGGAATGGAACACAATTTTATATTGCAAAGGAGAAGGTGTAGTGAAATCTCCATATCTATATCTATATCTATATCTATACTTATTATATTATATAGTGTATTCTGGACGGGTAAAATCGTCATTTCATATTCATCTACATGGACAAAAATGTAATTTCATTAGATTGGCAAGACAAACCAAATACAAAATTTAATACAAGTCAATTTTATTTATAACAATAATAGAAGGTTGTTATTAAATATCACTAAATGTGATAATTAAATTTCTAATAAAACTAGAATAACTACCAAGTTATAATGAAGATCAAGAGTTTTGCATTATATTTCTCAATTTCATAACCACATAAATTTAGTTAAAAACAATGAAAGAAGATATAAATTTAGAGTTCATAATATTAATATGAAGTTGAATTAATTAAATGGCATCTCAGTTTCTTCTACTCTCCTTTTGTGATCAACCAAATAATTTGTTTAGTTATTAGTGAGACTTCAATGGCACATTAGTTTTCATTATTTGTTTCAAATTCCTCTCTTCCGGTACTTCATTGCTACTAGGATAAAAGGAGAACAATGTTAATTACATGTTTCATATTCAAAGAACCAATAACCAAATAATCATTAGGGTTGTACACAGTTTGGCCCAAACAGAAATAATTTGCTTGGCAAATTGCTATTAGTATAACTTGTTTGTCAAAACCTTTGAAGCCCTTAAATCCATTATCGTTTTCCCTCGTGTTTGTAGTATTTTTTGAAGCCGATGACAATTAAGGCCACCAATTGTCGTTGTCAGTTTGTTACCCTCGTACAACACCATCACCACCCCTAGCAACCACTGAAACCATAAACACCACTGTCGTTGTTGTCGCACACCACCACAATTTGTTCACCATGTTGTTTCATAATTACCGTCGTCATTAGAGTATTCGTAGGAGTCGTGACCATCACAACCGCCCATCTTTAGTAGATATTGATGTTAATCTCGGTTTGAGGTAAGAATGAATGTGTATTTTTTATTTACAAAGTGTGTACCTTAGCTGTAATGTGTGTGTCGATATGAAGGGGTGTATGTACATTGTGTGTGTATGTATGTATGAATGTGTGTGTGTGTGTGTGTGGTTGTGCGTCTGTGTGTGCGTGGGTGAGTGTTTTTCTGTATGAATGTGTTTGTGTTTTAGGTGTGTTGGGAGTATGCATGCATGTGTGTGTGTGTGTTGAATTGAATTGAATTGGGGGTATATGCATGTATGCGCATGTTGAATTAAGTTGGGGGTGAACTTGAAGGAAATGTGTTGCTATTGTTTAAAGTGATTGTGATTAATAAAATTGATTTGCTTTTAGTTTGTTTGAAATTTGTCAAGTATAAAATTTCAGAACTAAAACATGATTATGATAAATACAAATTCATATGCATAAAAAATATTGAATAAGACCCAATGGAGATACTTGGGCTAAACACCAAATAAAAATGGTATTTTAAATTAGCCTTCTCAATCTAAAATCTCTAAGTCAACTATTTTATATTCATATTTGTATCTTGTATTATTTAAGTTTCCTTTTCCCCCTCATTTTAGTTTGGTTTTTCTATGTAACATGTTTATTGGTTATTCTTTGATTGACTTGATTCGTTTACATTCTTTGATTTTAAGTAGTGAAATTGATGTTTGATAATGGTAGAATTTTGACCCATTTCGTTGTTTTTGTAAATGGGAACTCAAAAATGGACAAAGAAGCTAATAAAATAGAGGTATAATTGCCATTGGACATGAAAGATGCTTGAAATTGATCCACAAAAAATTAGTGTCAACAAAAGTGCAATGGCCATTGGACAATCTTTTGGCTATATATTATGCTAGAATGCATATATAACGTAGCATGCCATCGTTTAACATTCGACTGTAGTCTAAAAATTTACCACAATGTGAACCGTGTGTGCTCTTACATATATACACAACTTATATATTATCTTTTTTATTGTTTTAAGGCTTGAAATATCTCCCCACCACGTATTGTTGATTTTGCCGCAACGCGCGGGTTCCGCACTAGTTAGCCTCTAAAGTGTCTTAATAGTCACTTTTATCCCTATTATACCCTTATGAACTAAGCTTAAATGTGTTGTATATGTTGCTTCTTGAGTTGTACGGAAATGAAAATTACTTTATTGGTCATCACTCCTCCTTTATAATGTATAGTAAGTATAATATAATATTATAGATTATAGATATCTAGGTTAGAGCCCCGTGTGTACACGCGGTACATGTCCATGTCAAATGAAAAAAAAAATCTATAAAGATTGTAGTATGCAAATTTTATTTATTGATATTTACGTAATACAACTCGTATGAATTTTGGTTGATTATAAATTATCATAAAAAAGTTTAATGTTACCCAATAACAGATATATGAATCAACAAATGTTTGATTTGACGTGATTTAAAAACAAATAATAAAATGAATAAACATATATTTATTGTAACGGCATGCAAATGAAAATTAAGTTCAAAGCAAATAAATGTAGTTTAACAAATCATACAACCAAAAAATTATAAGAAAATTAAACGATTTATGCAAAATATGATCGCATACTTATTCACAAACTTCAAAATATTTTTTTATACACGACATTTGCTATTTATTATTAACGTTGTCATTTTTATCCAATATTAGTATCTTTAGGTCATCTCTACTCTTGTCACTTGGCAGCGATATACAACTGCCCATGTGTAAAAACATGATCTTTCAAATACAGACCTACCCTAAATAGGGTTTGTCCTTGACTCTTATTTATTTTCATTGCGAAACATAAAGTATGAGGGAATTGCCTTATGTTAAATATGAAAGGAATCTTCTTATCAGATGGGGACAACCTAATTCTTTGGATAAAAGTTCGCATTCCAATGTTACTCCCTGAAATTATTTTAGCTTCTATAACACGGTTTGATATGAAAAGACGATTTGGAACTTGTGGCTTTGAAAAGAATTTATGTCCACTTATAGGATCCCTGAACCATAAGAATAACAAAACAGTAAAATTTGTCAAAAAAAAAAAAAAAAAACCTCTGATGAGGAAAAGAAAAAGACATTTGGCATTGTAACTGTATTATCATCAAGAATTTAAGGTAAATATATCCAGAAGACCCTGAACTGTTTTGACTAGGACTGGCAATTTAGACACGAACACGATAACCTGACACGAACCTACACGATTTTAACAGGTTTCGTGTTTGTCCTTAACATGTTTCGTGTCTATAACAGGTCGACACGTTAAGACCTGTTTATTTTCGTGCCGTGTTCGTGTTTACATGTTTCGTATTCGTGTCTTATCGTGTACGTGTCTTAACAGGTCTTATGGTGTCTTATCGTGTTTCTTATCATGTCTTGTCGTGTCTTATTGTGTCCTGTCGTGTCTTATCGTGTTAACTTATTTTGCTAGGTGTTCCTTATCGTGTCTTGTCGTGTCTTATCGTGTTAACATGCTATACACAGGTTCGTGTTAGTTTTGAAAAAAATGACACGATTAGATTTCGTGTCGTGTTCGTGTTTACAAGTTTCGTGTTTGTGTCTTAGCAGGTTCGTGTAACTTTTTATGTCAGCCCTAGTTTTGACGGTTTGACACATAACCAATGACCTAAAAATCAAGCTAAAACCACGGTGAAAAATCAATACTAAACCTACATGAAAAACTCGTTAGGAGTAAAGATAGCAACGTGGATGGGTTGAATAATATGTCAAAATGGGAGGTTTTTTATAGGGCAACATTTTATCCATTTGACCTGTTTCAATGCTACCACAATCGAAATATTGTGTCTCAAACAATTCTGATCGAATAAGTCGGATTTATTTATATAGTTGAATTATAAAAATAGAAGGACTGGTAATTTACGTGATTTGGTCAACGACGCCTAAAATTAGCACAATTAATGCAGTCATGATGATGGTTAGCGTTTCATGACAATTGATTAAAGGACAATTCTTTGTAAACATAATATGATAACGTTAATCTGTCAAAGATATTTAAATGAAAGACGTAATATTCTTATTCTTAGTATCACTGAAACGATATTTAGTTAATGTAGTCAATGATGAAGGATTTCATGACAAATGAGGTTTTTTAGTGTTATGAATCGTCTTTTAGTTAATGTTGTTACCGATAACGTAAAATGATATTTCATTACTAATTACTAATAATTGTATTGTAAGACATGAAAAATAAGTAAAGTCAAAGAATTGACCTCCATCAAAGTAACAAAAACAGTAAAAAGTTTTTATGTTTATCGGTCAACAATATTAAAATGAAAGTTGTTTTATTAGTAATATCATTGAAAATTATTTTGAATATTATGTATTTTAGGAAATTTTTAAATAGATTTAAATTATATTTATTAAGTACATTTTGTTTACCAAAATTATTGCATGAATCTTTCTTTTATAATACTTACATTTTCGAATTGTTCCACGTTCTGTTTATGGTGTGTATAGCAAGTGTGATCAATGTGATATTGTGCAATTAAATAGATGAAGTATAAAAATAGAAAGATTGAAATGTTGACTTAAATCTATGCTAAATGATTAAAAATAAAGATATAATTGCAATTGTCAATAACTATCATTTATAACACATTAATGAATTATGAAACGTATATAAAAATAGATGAAGTATACAAATAGAAAGTATGCAATCAGACTTAAATCAATGCTAAATGGTCAACAATTTTCGAAATGAAGTATAAAAATAAAAATTATGCAATCAGACATTAAATTTTTAATTTTGTAGGAACAATCAACATTTTTCACTAAACATTATTTATTCAGTCAAAATAACATTAAATAACAATTATTATGATGCTAGTCTAAATTCGGTAAATTGTTAAAAGATATTAATAAAAATAGAAAGTATGCAATCAGACTTAAATCAATGCTAAATGGTCAACAATTTTCGAAATGAATAGCTAAATTTCAGGATCGAAACACACATTTTGGTATTTTTAATGTATTATAATATAAAAATACTGTCACACCCTCAAATTTCCACCTGCGGAGTTCTACCGCGAGGCGTGTGACACACCAGGATCCAAGTCAACGGTCACAATAAACGACGTCTAAATGTAAAAACGTACGTAAACAAAATCATGCATAAGTTTAAAACAAACATTCAACAGTGCGGAAGCATTTAAAGTTTACAAAAGACATGCATAAATAAAACATAAGTTCAAAAGTTCATGATTCCAAAACGTGCAGATGAGACCCTAGACGCGAGACGACTCCAGTGCGACCTCGTGCGCCTATCCGACAGCTGCTACCTTAGCGACCTGAGAAAACATGCTAAAAGAGTCAACATATAATGCTGGTGAGTTCACAGGTTTTAATTAAACGTTTAAAGTGTTCCATCGAAAACCGTTACCATCACAATTACTACTATGCTTATGAGAACGCCAACCCGGCGCAGAATGAGATACTCATACGGGTGAAACCATTACTGACTGAGCCGTGTGTTACCCTTAGTTCCTATGGGCTACCGTCATCGCCGGTAGACCTTGTTTTGTTAGAGACAATATGCACCCGCCCGGTCCAACCGTCGAGTGGGGTTTGTCAGTTCCCAATAGCGCTATCCATATTTCCCCGCCATATACCCATGTTAGTGGTTTCAAGGGATTTTCGATGAACCGTATAGTACGATAAGTGAGCCATAGTATAACGTGATAAAGAGTCATGAGCCATAAGCGTTTAACAAATCATAAGTCATAAAAGAGTTTTAAGCATGTTTCTCCCCCGAAAACATAAACAGTAAAATGTGGGGCCGTGAACTCACCTTAGGTTGCGTATTCCGTTTAAGAGTAAACCGTATGCGTGATATGAGTAAACCGTCTGTGAGATATGATAGCCCCAACTATTGGCGACCTATCATAAGATATGTGTCAAGTTAGACTAACAACCCATCGGGTTCATTAGTCCCTAAGTCCAGTCCATGACCATTATGTGTCCGAAAAGCATGTTTAACCGACAACGAGACAACGTAAGACAAGACTCGACATCCCATTGGTGACCCGACATTCCACGTGTTAGATAAATACAAGACATCATGCCACATATGCAATTAAACACTTAATACGCGCAACAGTTCACCTAGTCTAGCGTAATGTCTGATTAACGCATAAACAGGTCCGAATATGTGTTACTAAGTCATTGGGTGAATCCCGGGGTTCCTATCATGTTCCTAGGCGTCAAATCATGTTCCGGGATGTTAAAATATACATACAGCAGCATTACACGCGATTAGGAATCAAACTAGCAATTAGGAAAAGTCAACATGTGATTAGGGTGGGTCAACAGGCGATTACAAGGGCTAATCGCCTATATACACACGAGTAGGCTTCCCCTTCAGGCGATTATGCCCCTAATCGCCTATAGCAGCATGCGATTAGGGTGCTAATCGCCTGCTGCAGCTGTACAATGCAATTTCGCGCGTTTAACCCTCCAAATCAGACCCGAAACGTGTAAAAACACCCAATAATCATCCTAACACATTAACAAACATATTTCAAGCAAAACCCCTAAGTTTTCATCATTCTAACAGTCCCGAATGCGAGCGTTTTCCCAAAATGGCAACTTAGCATGTAAACATCACATCAACATGCAAGAACTTGCCCTAAATAGCAATTATTCAGATTAAATCACATAACCACGTTATCCGATAGCATCCTACTGTGCTAGCATCATCCTAGAGCAAACCCTAACATCATACAATCAACAACACACCTCATATCATCCTTAATCATCCAAAATCCTTCAAATGGGTCAAAACATCAAGTATCAACAATACACACCCAAAACCATTCAAACTCCTAGGATATCATCATACTAACTTGTATCAGCAATAAACATCATAATAACACAAGAACAACCATGATTCAATCCTAAAAATCCTATCTTTAAACACATATAACACATATAACACTTGTAAAGGTGTGGGTTTGTTTAAAAACGGTTTTAAATGGATTTCCAAAGATAAAAACATTTATAAGTCAGGTCTGGACGTTTAGGGAGTAAAACATAATCATTTAAAGGTTTGGGTTTGAAGAACACACCTTGTAATCAAGAGGTGATGATGGAATAAGCTTGAAAATGGTGGTTTTGATGCAAAAACGAGTTCCAGAGGGTGTTTGTGTGTTGGGTTATGTTATGGGACGGCTAGGGTTGCACAAATGATGTTTTGGAGGTCAAAGGTGGTATTTATAGGCGTTTTTAGTCGTTCAGCACGTATCACGCGAGTATGCAGACTTATACGCGATTAGGGAGCCTAATCGCATGACTGTTCATGCGATTGGCCCCTACTCGCCAGTAACATCCTCCTACTCGCCCCCTATATTGGCGATTAGGCTATTCCCCATAAGCCTAATCGCCTATAGCCCCTGTGTTTGTGTGTTTTGCGCGTTAAACCCCGTTTTAACACATGTTAGCACATATTCACATACCGACAAGTCACATAATGATTGTAAACATATAATGTATGATAAATAACACGTTCCCGCCCGATCACCAATTCCCGGGACCCGAGACTTGCGTATGTTAAAACCCTAATGTTGTGCGATTCGACTCGACCGACCTTGTTATGTGTAACGTATGCGCGACTCGCTAAGGTAGACTTACTAAGTTTTCAAAAGTTAGTTACCGAAAGTTGCCGGGTGTCACAAATAGAAAATTGAATGTTGACTTAAATCTATGCTAAATGCTTAAAATTAGAGATATAATTGCAATTGTCAATAACTATCATTTATCACAAATTTTGAAACGTATATACCTATGGTCAACATTTTTCGCAATGTATAGCTAAATTTCAGGAACCGAAACACACATTTCGGTATTTTTAATATATCATTGTACAAAAATAGAAAGATTGAAATGTTTACTTATATCTATGCTAAATGCTTAAAATTAGAGATATAATTGCAATTGTCAATAACTATCATTTATAACACATTAATGAATTATGAAACGCATATAAAAATAGATGAAGTATACAAATAGAAAGTTTGCAAGCCGACTTAAATCTATGCTAAATGGTCAACAATTTTCGAAATGAAGTATAAAAATAGAAATTATGCCATTAGACATTAAATTTTTTATTTTGAAGGAACAATCAACGTTTTTTACTTTCAAGTTTAAATTTAGTAGGAAAAATTAACATTTTTGACTGAACATTATTTATTCAGTCAAAATAACATTAAATAACAATTATTATGATGTTAATCTAAATTCGGTAAATTGTTAAAAGATATTAATAAAAATAGAAAGTATGCAATCAGACTTAAATCTATGCTAAATGATCAACAATTTTCGAAATGAAGTATAAAAATAGAAAGTATGCAATCAGACATTAATTTTTTTTTTTTTTTTTTTTTTTTTTTTTTTGTAGAAACAATCAACATTTTTGACTTTCAAGTTTAAATTTAGTAGGAAAAATTAACATTTTTGACTGAACATTATTTATTCAGTCAAAATAACATTAAATAACAATTATTATGATACTAATATAAATTCGGTAAATTGTTAAAAGATATTAATAAACATCATTAACTTCGGTCAACATATAAATTAATGTAAATAAATAACAATGATTAATATTCAAAATTCTAGATTTAATAACATTGACATCAGTCAAGTATTATTCTTGTAAGTAAATAACATTAATGCTGAATTAATGACAATAAATTCGGTCATATAAATAAATGACATTAAACAAAATTTCGAAAACTATCGAAGTATTTCAATAACATTAAACATAAATTCTAAATACAATAATTCAAATAAATTAAATTAAAAAAATTAACGAAGGTTATATCAAATTTGAAAATCAATGACTTCTTGTGGCGCAATCTTAGTAACAAACAGCCTGCGCTATATTGAACACCATTTAGATACACAATATTTGCCAATGGCAATACCTTCATATTCAAGTAGATCAGGTCATCCAATCACTGAAAACCTTTACAAAGACATTATGTGACACCAGGCAAATTCTGGTTAACAACGTTGTCTAGATGAAAGTCTACCTTAGCGAGTCACGCGTATATTGTACTTAACTGGGTTAGTAAAGTCGTGTTATGGAACGGGAACTATCAGTTTAGTATAGAGGATCATCGGATGTTAATCTAGAGGTTCATTAGATGTCAGTCCTTAGCCAAGTGTACAAGTGGTGACGATTCGTAGAATCGTCAGAGCATAGGGAACATACAAGTCTCGAGTCCCGGGAATTGGTGAACGAGTGTGAATGTGTTTATTTGCAAGTGTTATGTGTTTACAATCATTATGTGACTTGTCGGTATGTGAAAATGTGTTAACATATGTTAAAACGGGGTTTAACGCGCAAAATACACGGAACCAACCCCTATAGGCGATTAGGGGAGGCTAATCGCCTATAGGGGAGGCGAGTAGCATGCTAATCGCATGCCTTAGGGGCGATTAGGCCCTAATTGCATGAAGTTTCATGCGATTAGGAGCCCTAATCGCGTATAGCTGCTGCACAATCGCGTGTTACGTACTGGACGACTAAAAACGACTATAAATACAATGCTTGACCTCCTAAACTTCATAATATCAACCCTAGTCGTCCCATAACCCGCCCCAACACACACACAACCTCTGGAACGTGATTTTGGATCAAAACACAAGGTTTCAAGCTTATTTCATCAATCTATCACAATCTAAGGTGTGATTTTCATCCATGCAATCTTTACTAACGTTTTTATTAAATCCCTAACGGTCCAGACCTGTTTTAAAACGAATAAGCTTTCTGAAAATCGTTAATAAGTATGGTTAATTGGATTTTAAATAGCATGCATGATGTATGTGGGTTTTCAATTAAAAGCTAGGGTTTTTGTGATTCAAGATGGATGATTAACATGTTATTAGGTTAGTTTCAGATTAATAATGATGGCATGATGATGAGATCTGAGTTATTATTAATTAGGGTTACGGTTTTGCATGCTAATGTGATGTTTCATGTTATGTGTATTGTCTTTAAGATACATGATTGCATTCAGGGCTGATAGATCGAGGTTAAACGAAGGATTTTGATGGAAATATGTTTGATATAGTTGTTTGGATGATATTTGATGTTTACACACGTTCTGGGATTGATTTGGAGTGTTAAACGCGCGAAAAACCGGAACAGCCATGTTGCAGGCGAGTAGCAACCCTAATCGCCTATACTATAGGCAATTAGGAGGCTAATCGCCTGATGTGACACCCTAATCGCCTATAGTATAGGCAATTAGGGGCTAATTGCCTTCGTTGCATGTCTTATGACCTAATTGCTAGTGAAATGCATGTCTTATGACCTAATTGCTAGTAAATGCATGTCTTATGACCTAATTGCTAGTGAAATGCATGTCTTATGACCTAATTGCTAGTAAGTGCATGTCTTATGACCTAATTGCCTATAGTATAGGCAATTAGCATTCCTAAATGCATGTTGACTTTCATAATCGCTAGTTGACTTTTCCTAATCGCCTGTACTGCTGCTGTAAGTATATTTTGACATATCGGGACCCGATTTGACACCTAGGAACATACTAGGAACCCCGTAACATATCTAATAACTTGGTAACATGTGTTCGGACTTATTTATGTGATACTTGAACTACGTGCTATAACTTGTTGGACTTTAACGTATGTTAAATGTGTATTGCATGATTGTATGTTTGAGAGTGTAAGCATAACACGGGGAGTCTCGGGTCACCAATGGGATGTCGAGTCTTGTACATTGGGTCAGTTTAACAGTCACAGTGTTTTCAAACAAACTTGGTTATGGTCTGGACATCTAGGGACTAACTAACCTGCGGGTTATTAGTCTAAGTACTTGTAACTGTCCTATGTTAGGTCGCCGCTTTACGGGACTAGCATAGATTGCTGAGTTTATTCGTATTACGAAGTAACGCAACCTAAGGTGAGTTTACGGCCCCTCTTTTAACTGGTTTCACTTTTCGGGGGAGAAAACATGTGTTAAAACTTATGTTTGGTAACTACTGTCATACTATGGGTTTCTATGGTTTACTATACGATCTTTGGAAGTCCCGGGGGGAACCATGAATGTGCGGGTTAGCACAACGGGGAAATGTGAATAGCGCTATTGGGAGTGACCAACCCCGCTCGTCGGCTTGGAGGGCCGGGCGAGTGCATATTGTCTCAAACAGGAACAACAGGTTTACTATTCGGGCACGACATCTGGTTTGCGAGTTAGTAATGGTTTTCCAATCGTAGTAGTAACAAAACATACGCCTAGCTAGCGTACATTGGTTTTCGATTTGTTATAGTATGGACAGGTTGAACTTGGTACTGTGATTACAAAACCTGTAAACTCACCAGCATTTTTGTGCTCACGTAAACTTTTACATGTTTTCTCAGGTCGCTAAGGTAGCACAATGGAACTAGGGCGCATGCGTCTGCACGGCGTCTAGTTAGGATTGCATGGTTTTCAAACATTGAACATTTGGTTTATTTTGGATTATGTTTTGAATAAGCTTCCGCTGTACTTGGGGATTTTTAAACTATGTTTTCTTAAATTGCATATGTTCATTTAGACTTGTTTATTGTGATCGTTGGTTTTGATCCTGGTTTGTCATGCGCCTCGCGGTAAAACTCCGCAAGTGGATTTTGAGGGTGTGACAGTTTGGTATCAGAGCCAATGGTTATAGTGAACTAGGACTGCATGTAGAGTCTAGACTATAGCCGAGTCGCACACACTAGACGATCACTTAGTACTAAACATTTTGATGGATTACGTATGGGCTTGTCGGGGTGTCTCTAAATCATCTGACCTTCCTATGTTACATCATCTGTTCTATCCTAAGTCGGGTTACTTGCTTTCTAGGCAGTGTGGTATATTGGGGTAAATCGTATACTCTTGAGATTTGTCCAAGGCTCGGACATCTCCCTTTCATACTCCAATAGAAACACTTGCCATAAACTACTGTAGTATTGCGGTGTATAGCTAAGAGTCTATGTTCGGTGATTTGAACTTCGAACTAAGAGAACACTTGGAGGACCATGTAGAGCGGTTTATCATTTTGGGTGCACACAAAATCATAAACCGAAATGCATGAAAGCCATAGTGAGCTCTGGGTTTGAATGGATAGTCCTGAGTTGGATCTAGCTTTGATTTTGTGAATGCTAGTGGTTACCATTAGCTATGAAACTAAATTTTCTCGTTCTTTCTGTCAGAATCATGTCTGGAGTACGAGGAGGACGTGGAGGTGGTCGCAATGGTGGACGTGGTGGTGGTCGCGGTGGTGGTGGTCGTGGAGGTGTAAACCTATCACAGGAAGATCTGAACAACTTGCTGCAAGCTGCCTTTCAGTTAGGGCACAATGGTGGTGGTAAGTTGATTTATTCACTTTTGCCTCATTGATGAATTTTGTTTACATACTTCGTGGTTCCTCATACGTTTCATTTCAAACCCCAGGAATTCTCTAGCACTGAGGGTGCGGTGAGCTTGCTCAGGTGGCTGGAAAAGGTGGAGTCAGTGTTTCTGATGTGCAACTGCCTCCCAGAGGACCGAGTCAAGTATGCTGCTGCATTGTTTCAGGATGTTGCTTTGACATGGTGGAACAATATCACCCAGAACATGGGTATTGGGGAGGCTTATGCTATGCCTTGGGAGAATTTCGTGCAACTACTGAAGCGAGAGTACTGTCCGAGGGAGGAAGTGCAGAAGCTGGAACACGAGGTGTGGAACCTCAAGATGACTGGGTCCGAGATTGAAAAGTATACGGTAAGGCGTAATGAGTTGGCAGTGCTGTATCCTGATCTGCATGTGCCAGAATATAGGAGGATTGAACACTATGTCTCAGGGTTAGTACCAGAAATCGCAGGGTTGGTGGCTGCGGGAAATCATCCTACGTACTCAGAGGTGGTCCGATCGGCTCACAGGATGACAAACTTGAAGGTGAATGAGGGTATCTTGCCTGCTAAGGGTTCGACTGTCAAGGCCCCGGAGAATAACAAGCGTAAGTGGGATAACGAGGGGAAAGGATCTGTGCCAGCACAGCAGGGTAAGAGATTTGATAGCGGGGGTTCTTCTTCTGGTAACAAACAGGGTGGTTATGCAGGGAAATTGCCTAAATGCAACAAGTGTGGGCGTCATCATCAGGGGGACTACGACCGCAATCGTTGCCATCGCTGTCAGCGATTTGGACATTTTGCTAAAGACTGTCGGGCGACACTTCCATCGACCCAGGCCCCAACTACTAACTCGGCTCCTACTACTCAAGGAACTACGGGGAGACAGGGATGTTACAACTGTGGGGAGACTGGGCATTACAAGAAGGATTGCCCGAAACTGAAGCAGGGCGGGAACAACGGTAACGGGAACAACGGGGGCGGCGGCAGGAATGCACGTGCCTTCGTCATTGGAGCCGCTGAGGCTAGACAGGATCCTGACACAGTTACCGGTATGTTCCTTCTCAATAATCGCTCTATTAGTGTTTTATTTGATTCCGGTGCCGATAAAAGTTTTATATCCGTGGAAGTTAGTCGACTGTTAGATGTAGTACCCGTACCATTAGAGGCTATGTATATAATTGAGTTGGCTGACGGTAAAAAGATTGAAGCTACTTGTATCCTTCGGGAGTGTCAACTAGAGTTGTCGGGTTTGTCGTTTCCCATCGACCTTATGCCGGTACCTTTGGGTAGTTTTGGCGTTGTGGTAGGCATGGATTGGTTGTCTTTGTATCGCGCGGAGATCGTTTGTTACGACAAGATTATTCGGATTCCTCTCCCTGATGGAGAATTCCTTTCTGTGTACGGTATCAAGGGCGGTGTTCCGCTAAATATCATCTCTAGCATGAAAGCCCTTAAGTATCTTCGAAAGGGTTATTCGGCCGTTTTGGCACTTTTATCTATTTCCTCTAGCGATGAGAAGAAGATCGACGATATTCCTGTTGTACGCGAGTTTCCTGATGTATTTCCTGATGATTTATCTGGTCTTCCTCCCCATCGTCAGGTTGAGTTCGGCATTGATCTTGTACCAGGGGCTGCTCCTATTGCTCGGGCCCCCTACCGTCTTGCACCTCCCGAGATGCAGGAATTGTCTAGTCAGTTGCAGGAACTCTTGGACAAGGGTTTCATCAGACCAAGTTCTTCCCCTTGGGGAGCCCCGATTCTATTCGTTAAAAAGAAGGATGGAAGTTTTCGATTGTGTGTGGATTACAGAGAATTGAACAAATTGACCGTCAAGAACCGTTATCCTCTTCCACGTATCGATGATCTATTCGACCAACTCCAGGGTTCTAGCTACTACTCTAAAATTGATTTGAGGTCCGGTTATCACCAGTTGCGCGTAAGGGAAGCTGACGTTGCAAAGACTGCCTTTCGTACACGTTATGGCCATTTCGAATTCTTGGTCATGCCTTTCGGTCTCACGAACGCACCGGCGGTTTTCATGGATTTGATGAATCGCGTTTGCAAACCATATCTTGACAAGTTCGTCATTGTGTTTATTGATGACATCCTGATTTACTCCAAAAACAAGACCGAACACGAGGAACACCTGCGTCTGGTTTTGGATCTTTTGCGACAGGAACAGCTTTACGCTAAGTTCTCAAAGTGTGACTTTTGGTTACGCGAGGTTCAGTTCCTAGGACATGTGGTTAATGAACTAGGAATTCATGTCGATCCAGCAAAGATCGAAGCGATCAAGGACTGGAGAGCACCAAAGACGCCAACTGGGGTGCGGCAATTTCTAGGCCTCGCGGGCTATTATCGTCGTTTCATTATGGGATTCTCGAAGATCGCTCAACCCCTCACCACTCTTACTCAGAAGGATAGAAAATTCGACTGGGGTGAACCACAAGAGTCGGCATTTCAAGAACTGAAGTCTAAACTTTGTTCTGCTCCTATTTTGTCCTTACCTGAAGGCCCTGATGATTTCGTTGTTTACTGTGATGCTTCTATTCATGGTCTCGGTTGCGTGTTGATGCAACGCGAGAAAGTGATTGCGTATGCTTCTCGTCAACTCAAGGTGCACGAGAAGAACTACACCACCCATGACTTGGAGTTGGGTGCAGTGGTTTTCGCGTTGAAAATTTGGAGACATTACTTGTACGGTACCAAATGCACCATCTACACCGATCACAAGAGTCTTCAACATATTTTCGACCAACAACATTTGAACATACGACAACGTCGTTGGATTGAACTTCTGAATGATTATGATTGCGCCATTAAGTACCATCCTGGCAAGGCGAATGTAGTAGCAGACTCCTTGAGCAGGAAGGAATCAATTAAACCTCGTCGCGTTCGGGCGTTGCAACTCACCATTCACTCCTCGCTACCTGACCAACTCCGTTCTGCCAGTTAGAAGCTTTGAAGGAGGAAAACCTTAAAGCTGAGACTATGCACGGTGCCGACAAGCACCTCGAGCGAAGGCCTGATGGCCTGCACTACTTCGCAGAACGCATATGGGTTCCTTTATTCGGGGGACTTCGGGAGCTTGATTTAGATGAGGCTCACAAGTCCCGATATTCTATTCATCCTGGTTCGGATAAGATGTACCAAGATCTGAAGGTGCTTTACTGGTGGCCAAACATGAGGTCGGATATAGCCTCATACGTGAGCAAATGCTTGACCTGTGCTAAGGTCAAGGTGGAATACCAGAAACCGTCGGGTCTCTTGCAACAACCTGAAATTCCGGAGTGGAAATGGGAACGGATTACAATGGATTTTGTCACGCAACTTCCTAAGTCACCGAGCGGGAATGATAAGATATGGGTGATTGTTGATCGATTGACGAAATCAGCCCATTTTTTCGCTATTAAAGAGACCGACACCATGGATCGTTTGGCTCGTCTTTATCTGAAGGAAGTTGTTTCTAAGCACGGGGTGCCGGTTTCTATTATTTCGGATCGTGACTCCCACTTTACTTCTCACTTCTGGAAATCCTTGCACAAAGCTTTGGGTACCCAGCTGGACATGAGTACAGCTTATCACCCACAGACTGACGGTCAGAGTGAACGCACGATTCAGACCTTAGAAGACATGTTGCGTGCATGTGTGATCGATTTTGGCAAAGGTTGGGAAGCTCATTTACCGTTAGTAGAATTCTCTTACAACAACAGTTATCACACGAGCATCAAGGCGGCTCCGTTCAAGGCACTGTACGGGCGGAAATGCCGTTCTCCTCTTTGTTGGGCTGAGGTGGGTGAGAGTCAACTCACTGGGCCTGAACTAGTGTACGAAACTTCGGAAAAGATCGTACAGATTCGTAACCGGTTGGCAGCGGCATGGGATCGGCAAAAGAGTTATGCCGATCAGCGTCGCAAACCATTGGAATTCCAAGTTGATGACAAAGTACTTCTGAAAGTTTCACCGTGGAAGGGCGTCATACGCTTTGGGAAGCGTGGCAAACTTAACCCTCGGTATGTCGGTCCATTTACGATCCTGGAACGGATTGGACCGGTGGCGTATCGTCTTGATTTACCGACGGAGCTCGGTAACGTACATAACGTCTTCCATGTGTCCAACTTAAAGAAGTGTCTGGCTGACGAGTCTCTCATTGTTCCACTGGAAGAGATCAAGGTTGATGATCGTCTTCGGATTGTGAAAGAACCTGTTGAGATCCTTGATTACAAGATTCGTAGCCAACGTCATAGCAAGATTCGCATTGTTAAGGTTCGCTGGAACTCGAACCGGGGACCAGAGTACACTTGGGAACGGGAGGATCAGATGAAGTCTAAGTATCCTCATCTCTTTCCTAAGGAAGCGTTCGAATCGAGATATGTCTCCACTGCAGCTGAATGAATCTCGGGGCGAGATTCCTTTTCAACGTGGGGATGATGTGACAACTCGGGTAAATCTCTCTCTTGGTTTCTATCTTTTGTCTGTTTCTTGTGTTATTCCTTTTGGTACTTGTGCAATTTTCGGGACGAAAATTCTTTTAACGTGGGGATGATGTGACACCAGGCAAATTCTGGTTAACAACGTTGTCTAGATGAAAGTCTACCTTAGCGAGTCACGCGTATATTGTACTTAACTGGGTTAGTTAAGTCGTGTTATGGAACGGGAACTATCAGTTTAGTATAGAGGATCATCGGATGTTAATCTAGAGGTTCATTAGATGTCAGTCCTTAGCCAAGTGTACAAGTGGTGACGATTCGTAGAATCGTCAGAGCATAGGGAACATACAAGTCTCGAGTCCCGGGAATTGGTGAACGAGTGTGAATGTGTTTATTTGCAAGTGTTATGTGTTTACAATCATTATGTGACTTGTCGGTATGTGAAAATGTGTTAACATATGTTAAAACGGGGTTTAACGCGCAAAATACACGGAACCAACCCCTATAGGCGATTAGGGGAGGCTAATCGCCTATAGGGGAGGCGAGTAGCATGCTAATCGCATGCCTTAGGGGCGATTAGGCCCTAATTGCATGAAGTTTCATGCGATTAGGAGCCCTTATCGCGTATAGCTGCTGCACAATCGCGTGTTACGTACTGGATGACTAAAAACGACTATAAATACAATGCTTGACCTCCTAAACTTCATAATATCAACCCTAGTCATCCCATAACCCGCCCCAACACACACACAACCTCTGGAACGTGATTTTGGATCAAAACACAAGGTTTCAAGCTTATTTCATCAATCTATCACAATCTAAGGTGTGATTTTCATCCATGCAATCTTTACTAACGTTTTTATTAAATCCCTAACGGTCCAGACCTGTTTTAAAACGAATAAGCTTTCTGAAAATCGTTAATAAGTATGGTTAATTGGATTTTAAATAGCATGCATGATGTATGTGGGTTTTCAATTAAAAGCTAGGGTTTTTGTGATTCAAGATGGATGATTAACATGTTATTAGGTTAGTTTCAGATTAATAATGATGGCATGATGATGAGATCTGAGTTATTATTAATTAGGGTTACGGTTTTGCATGCTAATGTGATGTTACATGTTATGTGTATTGTCTTTAAGATACATGATTGCATTCAGGGCTGATAGATCGAGGTTAAACGAAGGATTTTGATGGAAATATGTTTGATATAGTTGTTTGGATGATATTTGATGTTTACACACGTTCTGGGATTGATTTGGAGTGTTAAACGCGCGAAAAACCGGAACAGCCATGTTGCAGGCGAGTAGCAAACCTAATCGCCTATACTATAGGCGATTAGGAGGCTAATCGCCTGATGTGACACCCTAATCGCCTATAGTATAGGCAATTAGGGGCTAATTGCCTTCGTTGCATGTCTTATGACCTAATTGCTAGTGAAATGCATGTCTTATTACCTAATTGCTAGTAAATGCATGTCTTATGACCTAATTGCTAGTGAAATGCATGTCTTATGACCTAATTGCTAGTAAGTGCATGTCTTATGACCTAATTGCCTATAGTATAGGCAATTAGCATTCCTAAATGCCTGTTGACTTTCATAATCGCTAGTTGACTTTTCCTAATCGCCTGTACTGCTGCTGTAAGTATATTTTGACATATCGGGACCCGACTTGACACCTAGGAACATGCTAGGAACCCCGTAACATATCTAATAACTTGGTAACATGTGTTCGGACTTATTTATGTGATACTTGAACTACGTGCTATAACTTGTTGGACTTTAACGTATGTTAAATGTGTATTGCATGATTGTATGTTTGAGAGTGTAAGCATAACACGGGGAGTCTCGGGTCACCAATGGGATGTCGAGTCTTGTACATTGGGTCAGTTTAACAGTCACAGTGTTTTCAAACAAACTTGGTTATGGTCTGGACATCTAGGGACTAACTAACCTGCGGGTTATTAGTCTAAGTACTTGTAACTGTCCTATGTTAGGTCGCCGCTTTACGGGACTAGCATAGCTTGCTGAGTTTATTCGTATTACGAAGTAACGCAACCTAAGGTGAGTTTACGGCCCCTCTTTTAACTGGTTTCACTTTTCGGGGGAGAAAACATGTGTTAAAACTTATGTTTGGTAACTACTGTCATACTATGGGTTTCTATGGTTTACTATACGATCTTTGGAAGTCCCGGGGGGAACCATGAATGTGCGGGTTAGCACAACGGGGAAATGTGAATAGCGCTATTGGGAGTGACCAACCCCGCTCGTCGGCTTGGAGGGCCGGGCGAGTGCATATTGTCTCAAACAGGAACAACAGGTTTACTATTCGGGCACGACATCTGGTTTGCGAGTTAGTAATGGTTTTCCAATCGTAGTAGTAACAAAACATACGCCTAGCTAGCGTACATTGGTTTTCGATTTGTTATAGTATGGACAGGTTGAACTTGGTACTGTGATTACAAAACCTGTAAACTCACCAGCATTTTTGTGCTCACGTAAACTTTTACATGTTTTCTCAGGTCGCTAAGGTAGCACAATGGAACTAGGGCGCACGCGTCTGCACGGCGTCTAGTTAGGATTGCATGGTTTTCAAACATTGAACATTTGGTTTATTTTGGATTATGTTTTGAATAAGCTTTCGCTGTACTTGGGGATTTTTAAACTATGTTTTCTTAAATTGCATATGTTCATTTAGACATGTTTATTGTGATCGTTGGTTTGGATCCTGGTTTGTCATGCGCCTCGCGGTAAAACTCCGCAAGTGGATTTTGAGGGTGTGACACATTATGTATAGACAGTTTAGAATTTTACTATAATTAGAAAGTAAGAATATTGTAAACATAAATGATTAAAATGTAAATAACAAACCTAGCGACTTGAGAAGATATTTATACACGCACCGACACAGACCCAGCGTACCCATCTGTAAATTTAATCTTGATCTTCAATGATTCATTTATTTTTGAAAATTCAGCAATCGTATTAGGAATTAACTGCATAGTAATAAGTAGCAAGTAAATAAAAAGTTAAAAATTACATGTAGCGAAGTAAAAGCATCTAAAAGAAAAAAAAATTACAAACAATAATAAACGTACCAATTCATTTGTAACAGTGCATTTAAAACCAGGTAAACCATCGTAGTTGGTTACTTGAATTTGTTGCATATTCAAAGTCACCGGTTGTTGTAAAACATTGCTCGGTTCCTCTAAAACATTGTCACTTAGGACTTTGAAACATATATTATTAATATAAATCTGATAGATATATATTAAAAAAAATCTTGATGACAAAAACAAAATTACCACAAAAACCATTGAATACTAAAATATATGTAAAACAACAAAACATATTATATTGTTACAATCTATCTAGGATGATATAAAAGTTTAAATCGATGATATACCTGTTCAAATCAGAGGTAAAACTGTATAAACCTGTTCAAAGAAAAATAAATCTGCATAAACCATGAATCACGGATTCAATAGATTTAGGATTATATAAATGCTTAAACCGATGATATACATAAATAAATCGTAATCAGAAATAAAAAAATGAATATATGAGTAATCGATGATATACATTCATAAATCAATGATATACATGCATAATAAAAAATAAGAATGAATATACCAAGAATCAGAAATAAAAAAATACGATTACATTAAATTAATGTATATATCCGAAATGATTTGAGTAAGGAATGGAGAATTAAAATTGATTAAAAAAAATAACTAAATAAAGTGTATGAACATAAACGATTGTATTCAGGAGTAGAATATTGGGAATCAAGATGAAAAACAAAAGAAAAAAAATGAACTTTTAGAAAAAAAATGATGCAATATTACTTTGAATAAAATCGGATGGATGAATGGAGAATGAAATTTGGAAGACTTGTCAAGGAAGAATGAAGATTGAATGTAAAATGAAGGAAAAAAAAGGGTTTTATAGATAAGTTGATAGTGCTCCATATAAGATTTGGATCCTAGAGGCCCTCTCTAAGGTCTCCATTCGACCCGAGAGCTACTCAATTATTATATAGGTAGAGGTAGATGTGCTTAAGTACTGGTTCGAACTATGTTTATAACTTACATCTATGCAATACGGCTTGAAACAATCACGCAACGCGTGATACTGGAAACCCGCTAGTTATATATAAAACAATTACGGCCAAATTATAAAAGTTCTTTCCACTTTCTCTCTTTTTTTTTTTAAAAAAAAACTTAGCTTAAAATACATAAACATATATTAGTTGTGACAATAAAAAACCTTTTAAAAAATAAACTTGTTAACCGAGTCATTCCACCACGTACCCACCAAATCGACTTAACCACTTAGACCATGTGTAGTGGAGGGGGTTATTTATAACGCCCCTGATTCTGATTGGTTCACGTGACAGCTGAGTTAGCATGGGGAAATAAAGTGAAAAGGGGGTGTAGTGGTAGGGGTTTTAAAAAATGGCGCCTGACACCAATATTTTTGACCTTTTTTCCCCCCCTCGTCCACGTGTCACATCCCTATTGGCTGCCACAAATTGTTACGGGCGTTAAAAAAATTACGCCTGACACCAATTTTGAGAATTAGCGCCCCCCATTTGCGGTGTTCCCGGCGTTATTTATCAAAATGGCGCTATATATCGCTCCCACTATAGTGGGTCTTAGCCTATCCATTTAGCTAATCGCGTTCACATCAATAGATTAAATTGACCTGAACACATATAAATCAATCTAAAATTTATGAATTTCGTATTAGATTCTCATCTTCGGTCTAAAAACTTGTTTAAAAATACATTAATCCAAATTTGGGTTGTTTGAAAGAATCGTTGGTCTAATTTTCCACTACCATTTTCTACACGCTACAACGCTACACACTCTCCGGTCGTCTTCTCCGTCAACTCTCTTGCCTTTGCTGATGTAATGTAACCACTTATTCCACACCATGAACCATATCCATTAATCAACAATCACTAAAACAAACTTCAAACACCAACCACCATTACAATAATAATGAGCAGGTATACACCACCCCTGTTCTTCTTCTTCTTCATCATCATCATGATTCAGCATGCTTGTTGTCAGCTACCTCCTTCTCAACTAACCACCATGAACAACCTCCGTCAACTACTTCAAACCACCACCAACAACACTTCCAAATGGAACTCTTCACACGATTTAACAAACCCATGTTCATGGACAGGTGTTATATGCAACCCAACCAATACATTCATCACCAACCTTTCTCTCTCATCTTTCTCTCTCTTCAACATCAGGGATGATTCTTCTTGGTCTTCCCTTGTCTGCACAATTGATACCCTGCAAACACTTGATGTTTCCTACAATGAATTGGCTTCCATCTCGCCTCTGTTGTTGTCTTCTTGCAGTGGTTTGAAGGTCTTGAACTTCAGTTACAACAAACTAACTGGCCCAATCCCTCATCATATTACAGACTTGGCTAATCTTTCTGTTCTTGATCTTAGTTACAATTTTCTCAACGAGTCAATTCCTTATGGTATTGGTAAACTATCCAATTTGGAACAGTTGGTTCTCTCTGCTAATAATCTCATTGGTGAAATACCAGTGTCAATTGCAAACATTACTACTTTAAGACAGTTTTCTGCTAATTATAACAGATTATTTGGTGCAATTCCTGATAGTATCGGTCAACTAACCAATTTAGAACAGTTAATTCTGTCTTCAAATGAACTCACAGGTGAAATTCCACAGTCGATCGCGCGAATCACTACTTTGAAACGTTTTTCTGCGAATTATAACGGTTTTAGTGGTGTGATTCCTCAGGGAATTACTAATTATCTTAGTTATTTAGACTTGAGTTATAACATGTTAAGCGGGTCGGTCCCTAGTGACCTTTTGTCACAGCCGAATCTGCTGACTGTCGATTTGTCTGTTAATAATTTAGAGGGTTCTATACCTGTTAATGTGTCGAAAAATCTAGTTAGGCTGAGGCTAGGTAGCAATCAGTTAAGTGGAGGGATACCGTCGTGGTTGTTTGAGAATGAAGCTCCATCGTTAGCTTATTTAGAACTTGGTAACAACAACTTAACCGGTGTGATCCCACCCGAGTTGAGATTCTGCAAGAATTTATCGCTTTTGGACTTGTCACATAACAGACTATTCGGTTATGTTCCTAGGGAGTTAGGTGATCTTAACAAGTTGCAAGTTGTTCAACTTGATCACAACAGTTTGACTGGAGAGATCCTGAATGAATTCAGTGGGTTACAGATTCTTGTGATGCTAAACATGAGTTGGAATTCACTGAATGGGTCAATCCCACCATCACTTTCGAATTTGCAGAAGTTGACTAATCTTGACTTGCAAGTCAACGATCTGAGCGGGCCAATTCCCGACTCTTTTGGAACCATGAATTCGCTGTTGGAGCTTCAACTTGGGAAGAACAGACTCAGTGGTGTTATAAGGTCTCTGCCCAGAAACTTGCAGATTGCTTTAAATCTCAGTAGAAACAACTTTGAAGGGCGGATACCCGAATCTCTCGCCAGGCTGCAATCACTCGAAGTCTTGGATCTTTCAAACAACCGCTTTTCGGGTCGTATTCCAACTTCCTTAGCTCAACTGGCAAGCTTGATACAGATAGTGTTTTCCAACAATCAGCTTACAGGATTGGTTCCTCAGTTTCGTCCAAATGTTAATGTATCCATTGATGGGAATATAAATCTGTCATATCCGCCACTAAACCCGTCTGTAGATAGGAAGAAAACAGCGTCTGCGGGATTTGTGTTAGTTGTTGGGGTTGGGTTTGTTTTGGGTTTCCCAGAATGATGAAAGCATAAGTCTTGCAAATAAGTTTAAGCATTTTGACGGTTATAAGGCTACATGCTTTGGTGAAGCATATTGTTTAAGCACTTCTAAGAAAATATATAAGTTTTGCAAATTATTGTTCTAAATGTCTTATTATGTTAATTAATAATAAACCTGCATCAAATTATAAAATAAGCTTTTGAGTGATTTTGCTATTTATTAGAACACTTATTATTTTATAATTTTATAATTATAAAATAAGCTTTATACACATTCGAAACTGTAAGTTAATGGTATTAGTTGTATTGATTGAATAACCTTGTACAATGTCTCTCTTTTTATAGGGATGAATATGCGAGATACAGGGAGAGAAATATGGGTAACATATGAAGACCATTGACTCTGCTAATCAACCTAGCAAAGAACATTGACTTTCCTAATCAACTTAATAAAGACCATTGACTTCCATAATATTTTACATTTAATTTAATATTCTAATACTCCTCCGCAGTCAAAGTGGAAGGAAACCAGAAGCTCAGACTGGAAAACCAAAACATAGAAAAAAATAATAATAATAAACGGTCATCAATATTGGTCAAAGCTTTTGCCATAATCTCATAATGTTGAAATCCATAATCTTCAATGAAATTTCACGACTTTAATGATCCTATTATCCGATATGAGGTCTCCTGTGCGGCAAGGCGGCAGCGACAAGTAGCGGCGCGGCGGCGGATCGTAGTCCAGCAAGCGGCGCGGCGGGGGACCGTAGTCCAATAAGCAGTGGCGGCAGGGCGGCAAGGATTGGCATGACGGAGAAGCGGAATCAATAAGATGGGAGGTAGGCAGTCACTATGGCGGCGACGGTGGGATGCTATTGTGTTCCGAAAATAGATTTGATAATAATGACAAGAACCTAGAACAGAAAATTGAGACTTATTTAAAACGGAATGGAAAAGTGAAACTAGCAAACGGAAAAAAGGGAAAAAGCGGCCAGACAGGGCGACGGCGACAGCTCGCCGCCCTGCCTAGGGTTTTAATAAGGCGGTGACGGCTAGGGTTTGTATTTTCTGGTGGTGCAGCTGAAACAGTATAGAGCCTAGGCTGGCTCTGATACCATGTAAGTTAATGGTATTAGTTGTATTGATTGAATAACCTTGTACAATGTCCCTCTTCTTATAGGGATGAATATGCGAGATACAGGGAGAGAAATATGGGTAACATATAAAGACCATTGACTCTGCTAGTCAACCTAGCAAAGACCATTGACTCTCCTAATCAACTTAATAAAGACCATTGACTCCTATTATATTTTACATTTAATTTAATATTCTAATAGAAACAAACATTTAAATAGATATAAGCATTCGAAATAAATATCATACAAACAAAAGATCAACTACATTAATATATAATAATCAGTTTGTAAATACAAAATACAACTGAAATCTAATACAAACTAAGATACACTACTGATCATCAGCTGACTGTGTTGTTGACTGTGGGAGTTGTAACTCATCTAACCATGCAACCTCCCACAACTCCAGCAACGTCTGCACCACCCATTTATCGAACGCCCGTTCCGCCGAAGGCGGCGATCAAGTCCCGAGCGACCAACCGCATCGCACGAGACAGGTCCTCATACACGTGTTGTGGAGACTGCTGATGAGGCTATGGCGGCGCTGTAAAAGGTGGTTGGAGCTTAACGTCAACTCGCTGCTGCTGGAATCTCGACTGCATATGGGGAGGCACTACTACTCCCGACTCAACCTCCAGGAATACATGGATGTCTTGTGGCAACAGCAACGGCTTGGGGACGAAAATCTGGTGGTCCCGCGTCCGGAACTGAAGACCGATGTCGGGGAACGTGTGTGTGAGCCACATGCTCCGTACATTGGCAGCATGCAATGTAGTCGCTGGGATAGCCGGAGCTAGATGGGGGTCGTCATCCGGAACGAGGTCCGTCGACCTCGCGATAACGTTGACGTAAGCCCCGCTGTACAGAGTGTCGCGAGTCTGCCGATGATACGCTAAGGCAAAGTAGGTTGTCAAGCACTCGTGTAACGCGCACATCCTGCCACGTAGTAAACAATACAAAAAGAAACGGTCAGACATGTTGACCTGACCCTGGCTGAAGTGGCGTGGAACGATGGAAGACACGATGATCCGGTGTAAGTAGCAGTAGAGAGGACAAATGATCACATTAGCCTTCGCCCAGGACCTGCCAAAGAGGGTCCAAGCGATAAAACTCCAAAATATGATGCGGATTTGCATGTCTAGCTCCATGACCAACTCTTTATACATCTCCGTACCAGTATCATGTTGACGATACAACCCTAAGTGCACTGCGAACAGGTCCAGGGACATCCGAAACAGCTGGCCGACCATCCTGAAAGAGATATCGCGAAATGGACAATCGGGGTCCTCGACATAACCCTCCGAACGACGCTCAAATGTGAAGGAAGATAGAAACTCGACCGTCAGTGGTCGGTATGTATCCTCTACGGCAATCTGGAACAACCGCGACCAGGGAGTGTCAAATACCGATAATCTCCCTCGCCCTCCCTCCCTCCCTCCGTGAGCTCCTCCAAGAACGGCCAGTCGATCGCGACATGTCCGCCGACTATCATCGTCCGTGGCTTGGCGCACTTCGTGCGCACGTTTGTGTCTTCGGGAATCTCCAGGTACGGGTCTCCAGGCAAAATATCAATAGGGGGCCCTGATCCCCCTCCTCAACGTCAGACATATCCTCATCAGCCATAACAATCTGAAAGATTTAAAAAAATAATATTAAAGTTTTAAAATATTATATATATATATATTAATTTACAAGTGGTTTGTGCTTTATGGTGTTGTACATTATGCATAAAGATTGTTTTGTGAAAGAGATGGTTGTGTTTTTAGCTTTAGGGGTTGTACCCTTTTGGGATTAAAACAATACTTCGCTTCTCTCTCTCATCTGTTCATCCTTTATTTCTCTCTGAAAATAGGGAAGCAACAAACCATCATCGTTCATTTCCGTCACCCAGACTTCGCCTCAGATCGAATAAGGTTTGATGGCGCTGCTTACAGAGTGATGGCAGTGGCCGTTGAACCGTTGGGCAGTTGTCATGAATCCAGTAAGTGATGCGACGACAAGTGGTTGTTGCTATCGTCTTCGCCAGCAACGTGTGTTGTTTTTCATTCAATGACGGTGACCAACCGGTCACCAGTGGAGGTCTTATCTAGTGGTGGTGTTGGATGAGGTGGTTGCCGTTGGTGGCGGTGAGGTTATTGTCGGCGGTGGTTTTGGGTAGTGGGGGTTGTATAGCTTAGATTGGAAGGGTAAGGCCAAATTTATGGTTGTTAAGGAGTGATATATATATATATATATGAGGTTGAGATGGTCTTTTTTTTTCTTAAATTGTGGTATTTTCAAACCATCGTATGGCCAAATGTGGTGGTCGATGGTGGGGAAATATGGTGTTGGGGTGGGTTTGGTTAAAGTTTATTTGTCTGGAACTATTCCGGATGTTAACTGTGGTGACAAAACGTATTGCCGCTGTAAACATCAAATGTTTTTATTTTACAGAGTATAAATATTTTAATTATTATATATATCAATTTATAACACCCTTCGTGCCAGGGGTACTTTCCGATTTTTTTTGTTATGAACACATTAGCTTATTTCCTTTTGCTTTTTGGACACAACTCAACAATACATCGATGTAGTCATGTAGATGATTTTGTTTTTGGAAATTTCTGGATTAAAAAACTGGACTCTCAGAGGGTGTTTGGGATTGAGTTTAAAAAAAGTGTTTGGATTAGCTTTTGGTATGAGAAATGTCAAAAAGTCAATAAATTGTTTTTTAAGTGTTTCGCTTAACTTATTGTGAATATTGATTGTATGGATGGTAGATTTGTAATTTTTTTTAAAACCAAGATTTCTAACTTCTCAAAAACAACTTTTCCACCCTTAAAAGCCAAAAGTCAAAATAGAAAGTGCTTTTGGGTTACACAAACAACTTGTTGACTTATTGGATTTTTGGAAAAGCCAATAAGTCAGTAAGTTGTTTTGAAACTCAATCCCAAACAACAACAAACGACGACCTTACAGCTTGCATCCTCTTTTAGATAATTCCACCGACAATGGCTACGGTTCGTTGCTAGACTGCGTGGTCAGATCGACAACAAAACGGCTGGTTAGACCTGTTGAATTAGTGAAATGATAATCAAAGCACAATAAGAACAGAACTTGAATAATACTAAAAAGAAGGCAAAGAGAGATGCTCATAAAAAGGCTTTGAGCTTTTTCTGATTAACTGACTAAACAAAGCAGTACATGAAATAAATAAATAAGAACGTGGAGAACCCCAACGTTCACAAGGACTCAACTGAAATAAAGGAGAAAGACCAGGACACTTTCAACTACTTCTAAGACTTATTCTCTCCTACCGTTACCCTTTTATTAAAGCAAATAAACAAAGCATAAAATAACTAAAACATTATTCCAACGTGCAATATTGTGACACCATTCCTAGTAGGCCATATAAAATCTCACCACTCCCTCTCATTGCCTACTTGGATCATTCCCATTTCTTTAGTAAACTCCAGCAGCTTTGCACTTGGCAGGCCCTTTGTAAACAAGTCAGCAACTTGTTCTTTTGTACCAACTTGCACCATATCAATTTCCCCCGTCAACACCTTTTCACATATGTAATGATAATGTACCTCTATATGCTTGGTACGGGCATGAAACACGGGGTTTTCAGCAAGCTTTATGGCCGAGATATTGTCACACATCAACTTGATTTGATAGTCTACTTTCTGGTGCAGTTCTTCAAACAATCGGACTAGCCACGTGCATTCCTGAGCTGCCATGGCTGCAGCTATGTACTCAGCTTCCGTGGTAGATAACGACACGGTAGGTTGCCGCTTACTACACCATGATATAGCACTCGATCCAAACATAAATACATAGCCCGTAGTTGACCTTATGGTATCACAATCCTCTGCATAATCTGAGTCACAATAGCTAACTAGCTTGGGATCAGCCTCCCTCTTGAACCCAATTCCTTTGTTCACTGTGGCTTTAATGTACTTCAAAACTCGATGAACAACGATAATATGAGATTTTATGGGATTCTGCATATACCGACTCAACACCCCCATAGCAAACGAAATGTTGGGTCGAGTTAGAGTAAGGTAAATTAGACTTCCTATCATTTTCCTATAAACCGAGGGATCCTCCAGCTCTTTACCATCTTCAGCACGTATTTTTGCATTAGGATCCATAGGAGTCAACGATGGTTTGCTTTCCATCATCTTGAACCTGTGTAGTAATTCGCTACCATAGTTGGTTTGGTGCAAAACTCTGTCGTCACCATTGTACTTCAGCTCCAATCCTAGGAAGTGATTAAGTCTTCCTAGATCTTTCATCTTAAATCGTACAGTAAGGTTTGCTTTAAGCTGTTCGATCTCATCCTTGATATCTCCGGTTATAATCAAGTCATCCACATAGACGAGAACAACCACAATGTTCTCACCAACCTGCTTAACAAATAAACTAGCATCTGAATTAGTTAACTTGAAACCATTTTGTTCAAGAAACTCACCGATTTATCGAACCAAGCCCGCGGTGACTGTTTTAGGCCATAGATGGCCTTCTGTAACTTGCACACATACCCCGGATGATCTTTGCTTTCAAAACCCAACGGTTGAGTCATATAAATAACATGATCCAGATCCCCATACAAAAACGCATTACTTACATCCATTTGCCACAACCGCCACTTTTTATTCGAAGCAATTGTTAGTAATACTCGGATGGTAGTTAGTTTTGCAACAGGACTACATGTATCTTCATAATCCAGGCCATACTCTTGAGTGAATCCCCAAGCAACTAACCGTGCCTTGAATCTTTCTACCAACCCGTCAGCTCGTCTCTTCAATTTGTAAACCCACTTACACGAAACCCACTTTGCATCAGCGGGTCGTGGTACTAACTCCCAAGTTTGATTCTTTACGAGCGCCAACATCTCCTCTTTCATAGCTAACATCCAATTTTCTTCGTTGCAAGCTTCTTCAAACGTCTCAGGCTCTAATAACCTGTCCTCAACAATTGCAACATTAGCATTGGCATACCTAGGATTAGGCTTTCTTACCCATTGAGATCTTCTTGGAGTAGGTGCATTTTGACAACTTTCTTCAATAGCAGGAGCTGAATTTTGTTGACTATTTTGCTCAACATAGGTGTCACCTGCATCAACAGTATCATCAAACTTCAATTGTACCTTTGACATTTCTTACCCAATGAGTATCTGGTAACACTTGACTATCATTGGACCACCATGATGAGTTTTCATCAAAAATCACGTTTCTTGACACATATATCTGCCCGGTATTAGGATCACAGCAGCGCCACCCCTTTCGTTCAGCATCGTATCCGACGAACACACAACGAACAGCTAGTTTCTCCATTTTGTCATGAAGATGACTCGGGACAAACACGTAACACACACACACCCAAACACCTTGAAATAACTAACTTTTGGTTTGGTATTAGTCAACTTCTCTAATGGAGTCAAGTAATCAAACCTTTGAGACGGTACCCGATTAATAAAAAAACAGCTGTCCTCATGGCTTCTGCCCAAAATTTTCCTGGCATATTTTTACTATGTATAAAGCTTCTTGTAATTTCACCCAAATGCCGATTCTTACGCTCAGAAACTCCGTTTTGTTGTGGAGTATTTGAGCATGTTCATTGTCTCCGTATTTGCTTCTGTTTCAAATAATTGCTGAAGTCGGCAGCAATGCATTCGCCTCCATTGTCTTAATGCAGACACTTAACTTTGCGATCGGTTAGAAGTTCATCCTCAACTTCGAAATCTCTAAATTTGGCAAATACCCCGGACTTCTCCTTCATGAAATAAATCCAAACATAGCGGGAAAAATCGTCAATAAAAGTCACCATGTATTTCATACCTTGGATTGTAGCTTGCTTAACAGGACCGAAGACGTCGGAATGAACAAGCTCAAGGCTTTCCTTCGTTTGAAAATCAGACCTCTTCGAAAATGGCAATTGAGACGCTTTACCAAATTTACAACAAGAGCAAACGATTTCCTTGTTAACCGGAACTTTTGGTATCCCACTTACTAAACCTTTATTAATTATTAGACTAAGTTTGTCATAGCCCACATGGCCTAATCGTTGATGCCACACATCAACCCTTTGGTTTCCTTTTGCTCGTTCAACATATGTCGATTCAACACTCAACACATAAACCGTATTGTTCCTCCGACCCTGTAAAATTGGTGTTGAAGGAGTCTCAAATTCCTTGTAAATCCTCACATCCTTGGGTCCAAATACAACATAGTGATTACTATCTGTTATTTGAGGAAAAAAAAAAAGCAGATTCTTCTTCATCCCTGTAACATGATACACATCTTGTAGAACTAACCCATGTTTTTGATCTCCTGCTGGAAACTTCACATCACCTATGTGATCGATCGAATGTTTAGAATTATCTGCAAGAACCACAACCTGACTTCCTCCATATTTGGTTGAATTGCATAGCTTTCCTTTGTCTCCAGTTGTAACACCCCAACCGATGGCGGAAACATCGGGATGTCACGTAATGATGATTGTTCAGTAGCTCATGGTGAATAATAGATTCCATTAAATGATTTAAATGAATTATATACAATAGTTCTAGAATTTGTACATCAAATTGAATAAAACTATGCACACATCTTCAAGCATTAATTCGAATCTTCAAACAAGTAGAACCTGAAACATGTTAAGTTGAAAATATTTTGGGTCAACAAAAGTTGGTGAGAATTACATAGGTTTTTGATAATTGGATAAAAACGATGTGCAATTCATGTGTCATGTCAATCTAGTCCATATGTGAGAACATACTAGAAATAAATCGAGTGCATAATCAACCCTGATGACTGTTATAATATGATACATACCATACGCTCATGGTCCAAAATGTTATACGATAACAAACACCCACGCAACCTTTGTAGGAGGCACGTATCCGGGTGGGATTGTCAGTCCAATAGATCTATCAATGTATACCGCCGGCTGATCAATGTTAATGATTATGCTAGAATGATGCTTACTCTAATCATGCTCAAGACATAATGCAACATAGAAAACACATAGACACATTGATGATTGAATTGCAATGATGATGTTATAAACATGTTTCACCCCAAAAATGGTGATAAATAGAAAAGGGGCTATGTAAAACTCACCTTGGTAAAATGTTATATCTGTTGAGAAATGTGTTGACCAAATGTATCAATTATCACCCTATAATAATGTAATAAATATGTCTAAGTATACCAAGTCTACAAATGTATAAGTTTCTAGGGCTTCGAATTGGGGATAATTGCTCGTTTGATTAATATTAAAAAATATTCGCCAATTGAGAGAAATTTAGTAAATAAATAACTAAAAATCTTTTTATAAAATTTAAATTTAAGATGTTCACAAGAATGTTGTTTAAAGTATAAAAATAATTTTTATAAAATTAATTTCTATAAAATAGATTATTTAATCTATTTATAACAAATTGTCCAAATCTAACTTTAATATTTAAAAATATTAAAATTAAATAATTTTTAGTTTAAAATTCATATTTCTGTTCTAAATGATCAGAAATAATTTGTATAAAATTTTGGTGCAAAAATAACAAAAATTGAATTTATTATGATTTAATTATGATTAAAACTAACAAAAATTGATTAAAAATATTAAATAAATGATTTTTCTGAAATAAAAATTATTTCAGTAACGTTTGACTTTATAAAAAGTCAGGATAATTTTTGGAGAGTTTAATAAAATTGTTTTGAGATATCAATGGATTTTTATAAATATAATAGTATAAAAATGATTTAATTATTATAAATATTAAATAAATGAATTTCAGAAAAATAAAAATTGTAGATGAAACTTTGACATTAGATTTGTTAAAAATAATTTTTTTTAGAATTTATAAAAAGGTTTTAATAATTAAGAATGAATTTACAAGATTTAATGTAATATATATGTATATGTATTATTTGGTTTAAAAATGAGAAAATAGTGGAAAAAGGGTGCCCAAGCCGGGTCTCGAACCCGGATGGCTACGGTTCTCAACATCAGTCACAACCACTTGGCCTAGGCCTGTGGTTGTGATTTATTTCTGTTTTAAAAAAAATAAATACTATAAGCAGAATGAGTTTATCCCCAATCTAATAACTTTGAACCCTAATAATTGCAATTGCTCGATTCACACATCAATAGCCCAATTAACCTTAGGGCTATTGATGTGTGAGTGCCGAAGGTTATATCCCACAAAAAAAATTGTACTTACAACGATGATAAGAATACGATTGCTCGGTTAGTTTAAAAAGTCAAACGTGCTTCAATTATCACGAACAGAGGTTGGTATATGAAGAATTGGGGATTGGGGTAGGATATTCGGCGATGTGAGATGGTCCAGAAGCCTTTAATTTATAGGGAGATGTCTTGGTGTTCGAATTGGTATGTGTTGACCCATCTTGAATACATACGCGTATGGTGTATTAATTGGGCATAAATTGGCTGTCAATAAACGTGTAACACAGTCATAGATGGCCGATAATCACGAAACTTTCCTGAATTGGATCTATCACGCGTCAATTATGAGGTTTTGATTGGGTCAAAGGCTTGGTCAACAGCATCATTGCTGTTCGTCGAGCAGGAATACAAACAGAAGCAGTTTAATTTGCGTATATAAATAAAACTATCTGGATCCTAACAATATACTTGTGTAGCATAGGTGGTTGGTACGTGGGGGTTTTGTCTGGACGGTCCCCGGTTCGAACCTCAGGTGGAGCGGCCATCTTTTTCCTTTTTTGTTAAACAGGTAAAAGGGGTGGGAGAGTTGGGCTTGGCTGGGTGGGCCGGCTGATGGGCCTGGGCTTTAGGAAACAAAGGTATGGTTGGGTTGGGTTGGGTTTAATAGTTCTAAATTAATAAAATCAGTTTTTTTTTTAACATATAAAATCTGAAATTTATTTTTAATATTATTATTATTATTATATATATATATATATATATACATATATTTAAGTTGTGAATTAGGAGGATAAAGACTTAGGTACAAAAATGAGGGGTTTTTATATTTAAAATTTGGGGAAAATTTTGCGATGTTACAGTCTCCCCTACTTTTAGGAACTTCGTCCCGAAGTTAAGAGAAACACTAGATTCACAATTGGTCAACTACTGAAACTTTGATAAAATTTCACACTACCTTAACGTACCTGTAAATTCATGATTACGTTCCGGACCGTAATTACTAATTTACCTTACATTAGGGTTTTGCGTCCTTTTATGATTCTATCGATTGTTGAGCAGGTCTGATAGTCTCCACCAGTCGTTGAGCAGGTGGTAGGGCCTCTCCCGACTGTTGAAAAGACATGATGACCTCTACCAATCGTTAAGTAGGTTGTTTGGTAGTCAACTAACTGTTGTACAAGTAAGCAAGTATGATTATAGATATAGCAATTAGTTCACATTCAAACAAGCATGCACACAGATGTTATGATAATACTTGAATTTATTACTTGAATCAAAGGTGTCATTACATAGAATTAAAAGCAAACAACATTTAAATGGTGGAACTTGCTGTTAATTAGCTGGAGGGTCTTGATCTCGGTTTAGTTTAAGGCATCGGTTACGGTAGTGATTTGGGTTTCCACATTCATAGCATTGACCATAGTTGTAATTACCAAGACGTTTAGGATTAGTAACCTGAGCAGGGTTGTGGATAATCGCAGCCAGTCGGGCATCAACACCTTTGTTGTTTTTGTTGTTGTCGTGGTTGGTGTTGTGGTTGTTGTTACTTTCCTCTTGGTTTTCACCATTGTTATTGCGAGTGCTACGACGTGGAGACATGATCCGTAAGGGACACAATGAGGGCATGAAATGAATGAGGTGATACAAGGAATGTAATCATTTATTCATTAATTAAAACGAATAAACGAAAACGTTGACTTATCAAAGATTCCAGATTCTAATAACATATGAAGACATGCTTTAGCCTATAAGTGAACACTCATCCCGAGAATTCCCAGGTAGGCATCCGGGTCCCTCGTCTGATTGGGATATATGCGCAATGCCAGCCTAGACAGAAGACTCAGAATACAGGCGTTCACCCTTCCAGATTGCACGTGTTCGTTATTAAAATTTAGAACTTTGACGAGATCTCAAGGTGGTTCAGGTTAAACCTGAGGATTTTGCCTTATTAGTCTAAGAGTGGATCCAGTGATGGAGAGCAGCCTTCTTGTAGGGATGAAAGTAGGGATATGAAGTAGGAGGGAGATAGAGTATAGCAAGCAAAAGAAGCAAGTACTTGTTAAATCCTATGGTTATAGACTAGATTATTTTTCTAATAACCTAATTCCCTATAACCATGGCTCTGATACCAATCTGTAACACCCCAACCGATGGCGGAAACATCGGGATGTCACGTAATGATGATTGTTCAGTAGCTCATGGTGAATAATAGATTCCATTAAATGATTTAAATGAATTATATACAATAGTTCTAGAATTTGTACATCAAATTGAATAAAACTATGCACACATCTTCAAGCATTAATTCGAATCTTCAAACAAGTAGAACCTGAAACATGTTAAGTTGAAAATATTTTGGGTCAACAAAAGTTGGTGAGAATTACATAGGTTTTTGATAATTGGATAAAAACGATGTGCAATTCATGTGTCATGCCAATCTAGTCCATATGTGAGAACATACTAGAAATAAATCGAGTGCATAATCAACCCTGATGACTGTTATAATATGATACATACCATACGCTCATGGTCCAAAATGTTATACGATAACAAACACCCACGCAACCTTTGTAGGAGGCACGTATCCGGGTGGGATTGTCAGTCCAATAGATCTATCAATGTATACCGCCGGCTGATCAATGTTAATGATTATGCTAGAATGATGCTTACTCTAATCATGCTCAAGACATAATGCAACATAGAAAACACATAGACACATTGATGATTGAATTGCAATGATGATGTTATAAACATGTTTCACCCCAAAAATGGTGATAAATAGAAAAGGGGCTATGTAAAACTCACCTTGGTAAAATGTTATATCTGTTGAGAAATGTGTTGACTAAATGTATCAAGTATCACCCTATAATAATGTAATAAATATGTCTAAGTCTACCAAGTCTACAAATGTATAAGTTTCTAGGGCTTCGAATTGGGGATAATTGCTCGTTTGATTAATATTAAAAAATATTCGCCAATTGAGAGAAATTTAGTAAATAAATAACTAAAAATCTTTTTATAAAATTTAAATTTAAGATGTTCACAAGAATGTTGTTTAAAGTATAAAAATAATTTTTATAAAATTAATTTCTATAAAATAGATTATTTAATCTATTTATAACAAATTGTCCAAATCTAACTTTAATATTTAAAAATATTAAAATTAAATAATTTTTAGTTTAAAATTCATATTTCTGTTCTAAATGATCAGAAATAATTTGTATAAAATTTTGGTGCAAAAATAACAAAAATTGAATTTATTATGATTTAATTATGATTAAAACTAACAAAAATTGATTAAAAATATTAAATAAATGATTTTTCTGAAATAAAAATTATTTCAGAAAAGTTTGACTTTATAAAAAGTCGGGATAATTTTTGGAGAGTTTAATAAAATTGTTTTGAGATATCAATGGATTTTTATAAATATAATAGTATAAAAATGATTTAATTATTATAAATATTAAATAAATGAATTTCAGAAAAATAAAAATTGTAGATGAAACTTTGACATTAGATTTGTTAAAAATAATTTTTTTTAGAATTTATAAAAAGGTTTTAATAATTAAGAATGAATTTACAAGATTTAATGTAATATATATGTATATGTATTATTTGGTTTAAAAATGAGAAAATAGTGGAAAAAGGGTGCCCAAGCCGGGTCTCGAACCCGGATGGCTACGGTTCTCAACATCAGTCACAACCACTTGGCCTAGGCCTGTGGTTGTGATTTATTTCTGTTTTAAAAAAAATAAATACTATAAGCAGAATGAGTTTATCCCCAATCTAATAACTTTGAACCCTAATAATTGCAATTGCTCGATTCACACATCAATAGCCCAATTAACCTTAGGGCTATTGATGTGTGAGTGCCGAAGGTTATATCCCACAAAAAAAATTGTACTTACAACGATGATAAGAATACGATTGCTCGGTTAGTTTAAAAAGTCAAACGTGCTTCAATTATCACGAACAGAGGTTGGTATATGAAGAATTGGGGATTGGGGTAGGATATTCGGCGATGTGAGATGGTCCAGAAGCCTTTAATTTATAGGGAGATGTCTTGGTGTTCGAATTGGTATGTGTTGACCCATCTTGAATACATACGCGTATGGTGTATTAATTGGGCATAAATTGGCTGTCAATAAACGTGTAACACAGTCATAGATGGCCGATAATCACGAAACTTTCCTGAATTGGATCTATCACGCGTCAATTATGAGGTTTTGATTGGGTCAAAGGCTTGGTCAACAGCATCATTGCTGTTCGTCGAGCAGGAATACAAACAGAAGCAGTTTAATTTGCGTATATAAATAAAACTATCTGGATCCTAACAATATACTTGTGTAGCATAGGTGGTTGGTACGTGGGGGTTTTGTCTGGACGGTCCCCGGTTCGAACCTCAGGTGGAGCGGCCATCTTTTTCTTTTTTTGTTAAACAGGTAAAAGGGGTGGGAGAGTTGGGCTTGGCTGGGTGGGCCGGCTGATGGGCCTGGGCTTCAGGAAACAAAGGTATGGTTGGGTTGGGTTGGGTTTAATAGTTCTAAATTAATAAAATCAGTTTTTTTTTTAACATATAAAATCTGAAATTTATTTTTAATATTATTATTATTATTATTATTATTATATATATATATACATATATTTAAGTTGTGAATTAGGAGGATAAAGACTTAGGTACAAAAATGAGGGGTTTTTATATTTAAAATTTGGGGAAAATTTTGCGATGTTACACCAGTCATATGATTCGAACAACCAGAATCAACTATCCAGTCGTTCAAGCTGTTATCTCTTCGTTCGATTGTAGCGGCAAGGGTGAACACTTCTTCTGTTTGGGCGACATACGCCTCTGCATCCCAGCTTTCTTCGTCTTTAACCGTCGCAACATTACCCTCCTCATTTCACGGTGACCTGCATTTTCTTGCTAAATGCCCTCGTCTTCCACAATTATAGCATTTAGGAGGGAATCTTTTACTATTCCGATAACGCTTTTGTTCACCAGAAGACTCCCCTTGTTCAGATTCTTTGTTCTTCTTGTCAGCAGTGTCATGATTTCGGCTTTTATCTTGATTTCGGTTTGACACACGATAATTCTGACCTTGCTTGTATTTTCCTTTACTCCTTTTAGCATAGAACGCCTCCGCTTCTGATTTTGTTGAAGACCCAATACTTAAACCTCCCGTTTTCTTGGCTAAAGCCTCTTGTCCAGCCAACAGTTTTTCAAATTCACCGAGAGAAGGTTGGGTAGGCCATCCCTGTATTGCAGCAACAAAGCTTCTAAATTCAGCTTTCAATCCGTGAATTATAATGCGCTTCATACGCGGTTCACCAATTCTGGCTTGTGGATCGAGTTCTCCAATTTCCCTACACAAAGTTTTTACCTTGTGGAAGTATTGGGTGATCGACAACTCCTGCTGATTCACAGATAGCAACTCATTCTCCAATAATTGCAATTTTGTATCATTCTTCTTAGAGAACAAAAATGCAAGAACATCCCAAGCTTCCTTTGGGTTCGATGAGTCGCGTATGTGCTCAAGTATCTCATCTTCTACCGTTGTCTTCAAAACAAACATTGCCTTCCCTGCTTTGATTTTCCATTTCCGTAGAAGCCCTTGAGTGTCGTCCTCCGGTTGTGTTGTTTCAGACCCATTTACAACCTCCCACAGATCTTGCCCCTGCAAGTACGAACTTATGCAGGTAGCCCATATGTTGTAATTTTGCTTATTGAGTTTCTTCACACCGTCTACTAATTGGAGATCACTCATTGTGGCTCTGATACCACTTGTTGAATTAGTGAAATGATAATCAAAGCACAATAAGAACAGAACTTGAATAATACTAAAAAGAAGGCAAAGAGAGATGCTTATAAAAAGGCTTTGAGCTTATTCTGATTAACTGACTAAACAAAGCAGTACATGAAATATATAAATAAGAACGTGGAGAACCCCAACGTTCACAAGGACTCAACTGAAATAAAGGAGAAAGACCAGGACACTTTCAACTACTTCTAAGACTTATTCTCTCCTACCGTTACCCTTTAATTAAAGAAAATAAATAAAGCATAAAATAACTAAAACATTATTCCAACGTGAAATATTGTGACACCATTCCTAGCAGGCCATGTAAAATCTCAACAAGACCGATAACAAGACGGTGGGTGAGGTAGAGAAACACCGTCTGAAAAGCCGCCACTGATGTGTTGTCTGTCGGAAAACACCACTCAGATCTTCGATTAGGAGCATCACACACCGGAGGACTCAAGCTCTACCACCGCCACTGCTAGGTGGTTGCGCCGCCAGAGCCACCGTCGCCTAACCAGCCATTGGTGGCCACCAGAATTTTATTTTCTCTTACTCTTACATACATTTCTCTAGATAAAAAATGTCTATGAGTGGGATTGGAATAATAGTATGGGCACAGTTTCACTCTGCAACCTTTGATTAACAGCCTTGATTTTGTGAAGACATTAAGCCTTCAACTACTACTGTTTAAAGTAGTTTTTACTTTTTATATAGGGTCAAACAAACAAGGGGTCTTGAACAATATAGGTGTAATTGAATCTTACTTCATCAATTTTATCGATCTGGTCCATATAATTATCCTTAAAATAAATGATTTAGTCTGAAGTTTACAATTGGAATAATATTAATGGGGAAACATCTTGTACAAAGTGTTTTTTGTAAGAACTATGAGAATCAAAGGAGGGTATTTTTTTTTTATTTTTTTTTTTCGAAATTTTTTTCCCATATTGTTAAACATGTATTATAGTATTAAAATCTAAAAAAAAACAAAAAATAAATAAATTTTGGCGTAGAGTAATTACGTAACTACTCTAGTGTATACTAATGTATTTACTTTAATGACGTAATTACAATAAAAAATTTATTTATTTTTGTATTATTCATCTAGAAAGTATGTTTAAGCACATGGGAAAAAAATTCTAAAAAAAATAAAAAATTTTCCCCCCTTTGATTATCACAGTTCTCACCAAAAAAACATTTTGTATTTGATCTTTACTCTAATATTAATTATAAAATCATTGTCAAGTAATATCGCAGAGTTATACGGGTAATTTAAGATTACTTTTAACATTACGTATACGTGTCCTTGACGTTTAGTTCGAAGTCCACCTGCCCCGCCGCGTAGTGCGGGTGTGAACACCTAGTTTAGATCAATGTATGAAACCTGAAACATGAGTTACATGGTTTAAGAGGATCATTTTCTAGATTTAACAATTCATATAAAAAGACAAGTGATTTTACTTTATACACACCTATCTCTTTCTATTCCAGTTTGTTCCAACAATATTTCTAAATTATTATTTGAACAATTATCAGATGTTATATATATATATATATATATCAATCTATACTTACTATAATAGGAGAGTCGTGAGTGACATAAGAAAGCTGAGTAGTCAAGCATATAGATAGGCCAACAATATCTATGTGATGCGAAAAATGATGTCATTAATCAGCTTAAAATATTCAGATAAATATGTGGGCCACTTGAATTTACCAATGTTGAGCTTAAAAGCATCTGTTTGTTAGCCTTGATTAACGAACAACTGTTCAGACCAATAATTGACCTTTTTTAAGCCTCTGTTTGCTATAAACAGTTGTTATGAACATCTGTTGAGTACTTATTCAGCCCTTAACTTTGAATTTTTAAGAGGGAAGTTTTAAATTAACATAAGGAAGTGTGATTTTTGCAGGTATATAATCATTACCAAAGATGCTTTGCTTATACATAACCATTTTCTCATCGAAATTAATTCATAAAATCAGCTTTCAAATTCTTTGTTAAAATCATCTCAATGGACGTTGATAAACAATTTATAGTTTTGTTTGTGGTCTGAACCCATCCAAAGATGTCTGGTTTTTAAAGGTCCGTATCATACGAAAGTGGAAAGAAAGTTTTAACATGGAAATGATATTGATTGATAAGCAGGTAATGCATGTTTATCTAAAGTTATTTTATGTTATCATTGATGATATAAATATAAATATTCTTTGTGTTATGTTTTTTCGTTTACTTTATGTTATTCCAGGTGTTGTCGTTGATCTTGATATTTTGTTTATGTTTATTTTAAGGGTGATAAGATTCAGGCCTTCATAAAAAGTCCTTTGATGCACTTTTTTGATGATCAACTTGAAGAGAATGATGTCGTTATTCTATTTAAGTTTGGGGTCGGTGAAAACAAGGACCCATACAAAGTTGTAGCACATGATTATAAGATCAACTTTTATCGTTGTACCACTATTAGCCCTATTGTTGGTTGGCAAGGTGTTGAGTATGGATTTAATTTCATGCCTTTTAAAGATATTCTTAAAGGCGAAGTAAAGGAACTTTTGACTGTTGGTTTGTCTATTACTTTACTTTTAATATGTAGTTTATTTTGATTTTGGGTTTCATATTTTTAATTATAGGCACATTGTATAGATGTTGCTGGTAGTGTCATTTGGTATGAAGCTCTGGATGTGTTTGATGACCTCCAAAAGAAACTAAAAGGATGAATTTTGATATTCAAGACTTGGAGTAAGCGTTTTCCTGATTTTTGTTTGAAAAGTAATGTTGATAGTTTCATTTCTTTGTGTACGTCATTTAGTGATGTAATAAATCAACCAAATCATTATTGAGTTTAACATTTTTGTATATATATTTACCTCCAAAATTATATTGTTTTTGTGAAAACAGTTTGGGATCGAATCCATGGATCGATTAAACGATTACAGCTCGGTTTCAGACGGAGATTGGAGACGAAACAGAAATGGATGAAAACAATGTCAACACATATTCGTATTACATCAGAAATGATTATAGACACTGTCATCAGTAGGATAAACATCTATCTCTGGACCGGGGGAGGTCGGGCATGACCTCCCCTTGAGAGCATTCTAAGCACAAACTCATAATCTTAATAACACCAACACATGAGATTGCTATATATAGGCCCAGTTGGTTCGAACCAACTGGTTCGACCTTGGTAAAGCACGAACCAACACATAATGTGTTGGTTCGACCCTTCAATTTCTGGTTCGACCTCTCGATGGTTCGAACCAACTAGGTCAACCTTAAACAAATACGTCAGATCCATAAAATGCCCTTATGGATCACCACAATCTCATGTTATACAATACACGACTCAACCCTAGTCTATTTGACAATGTTAAGTTTTAACTTTTGAGTATCTTAAAATGCCCATATCAAATTATATATAATATAGATATCTAGGGGTGAACAATAATTGAACATTTAACTGAAACCGAACAAAAAAGAAGAACTGAACCAAAAGCAATGATAACTGAATTAACAAAAATAAAATCGAATTAACTTAAAATCTGTTATTGTTTTTTGTACACTTAGTTCATTAAAATTAACCAAACCGAAATAAAACCACTTATATATTCATACATTTTTAGCTTTTATACCTCTCTTTCATATACTTCTAGGCAAAAAAAATTTAGCCAAAGTTTGGTTTTTGTTATTAACCAAAATTAACTAAACCGGACTAAAAACCGATAATCTAACCATATAAACTTAACCAAGTAACCAATTGTTTAATAAGATCGATTAACTGATGATTTTGATCTTAGTTACGATTGAGGCTAATAATCAAACTGAACTGGACCATACACACCCTTAGAAGTGTCCGTGTTCCCGCTGCATCGCACGGACACTCTACTAGTAACTTATAATATATAAGAAAATTTTCAGAGATTTA